>CM037845.1:22445456-23816793 GCA_021234535.1 Stichopus chloronotus | reverse complement strand
ACAGGAACTGTATGCAGCTCAGATGACCTCTGGATATGCCAATGTAACTGGATTTGGAAACAGAATAGGTCTACCAACCTATGGCACTTGGCACCTGATTAGAAACATGGTAACCTTTTCCAATCCCCACCATCACTATCATGATCTGCTGTTGCGGTTCGGTCGATGAATAGCCCTGCACGTCTATGTAAATCTCATTAAAATGATTGCAAAGATTTGGTAAATTCACGTTTAACGTGTTACATTGTGTTTTTTTTTTTGTTTCATTGCGTCACGTGATTTGCGTATGTAAAGGTTTTTCAATGAGCGGATGCCTAATATTCCTTCCATCAGAAAATGGCTGTCAACCAACTGATTATGAATGTGACGACGGTACGTGTGTTTCAGCCACATTCTTCTGTGATTCCGTGCCACATTGCAGAGACGGTAGCGATGAATATAACTGTGGTAATTATTGGTTTAGCTACCACCGAAAACCAATTTAAAGACACAAACGAGCCGATGAGAATGGTATTTATTGTAATCCTCTCATGTTAGGAATGAAAAAATGGGGTATCTATTTTAGAACATGTTTTTAGAAAAAAAATGTAAAATTCAAATAATTTTTTAACGAAAGTAACAATAAAAGAGATTATAGGTGTGAGGTTACATTAGAAACAAAGACAGGAAGAGCCACCACTTCAGTATTAATTAAGCCTACAAATAATCATAGTTCCTTTGCTTTTGCAAAGAAAGAAAATGGTTATAGATAGATGTGGTTGTTCGTTGAAACGTTTCGAACTTCGTAAAGTAGGAAATAAAATTGCCAAAGTTACTTTGACTTAGTTTCTGCAACTAAAACTGCTTCATTTCTGTTCATTTCCTGCTAGATCGTCCAAATTGCACCAACGGAGAAAGACGTTGCTCACAAAATGGACGCTGCATATCATTTGAGTTGTTCTGTGACTTAAAAGATGATTGTCTTGATGGTTCCGATGAATTGCAATGCAGTAAGGTTTTGTTTGAAATGTATCTAGCTTACTCTCCGATCGTAGTTATATTTCTTTGTACGTTTTGTAAGTTTATGCACACATCGGCATCTTTAGGCTGGGTAGTGGACTATCTTTTATTTTCAATACATGAGATCTTGGGTGACGATTAACAGTCTTCTTACACATCCCTTTTTATTTCTCGTTTATGACATCCGTTCATAATTCGTCATCACTCGTAGGAAGTAACCCATACATACTTTATGGTATCTCTTCTAAAACGTTGAAGATGTATTGTATCGTACATTTGTCATTATGTTACTCACGGGACGATGCCCTCCCTTTCCCCTTTCTCATGAGGGATTATCTTAAATCTGTTGGAAAACTTAATTTTATCCAACATTATCAAACCATATGTTCATTTTAATGTGTTTAAATACTAACAAACTCATTGAAGATAATATTGCAAACCAATATTATGGATAAAAACGATGCAGTATTCAAACTTAATTCAGTTATTTGTTCCGAGAGAATAATTTGTTCACCCAAATCTACAAATATTTAAGTGAATCTTCTGTAACTCATGTTATGCATAAATTTTTCATTAACGAGCCTGAATGACATTTTCTTTTGATGCCATGTTGGTGCACTATAAACGCCATCTTGCGGGGAGCAAAGTTTTGAATTTTTAATCTCTTCGTCTACAGCTCTTTCAGCGACCGACTCTTGCTTATGTTGGATGTGTAATATTGAACATTGTCCATTGTTTTTTCTAATAAATAAAGCTTGTAACCAATAATTCAAATTTACATAGCGATCCATCGTAAGAGATGTAAAACTCGACATATGTGATATAGTATTTCATGATGATCCATTGAATGTGCATTGCTCCACCCTATATGCATTAAATTCTTTACAAGTTGATACTCTCCGAGCACATACTGATGGTAAATAGAAGATTTTTGTTAGGAAAAACTTTCTCTACTTTGTTTTACCTAAGGAATCTAAGCAACCCAGATTTATCACGTACAAAAAATCTGTTTTTCTTTGCCCAGCTAATTCTAAGGGTAATTTTCGATGTTTCTCTAATCACCTTATTCCGGCGAATAGAGTATGTGACGGATTCAGAGATTGCGAAGGGAAAAACTGGGAGGATGAAAGTGAGAGCTGTGGTAAAAACCAACAATTTTGTCATCTTGGTTTTTGTACAGTTTTATTGGAAAGTGATAGAACAATCCCTTATTACTTTTCTACGTAATGCTGGATCTACAATTGAAAATTTATACGTCTTAATAAGTCTTAATGACTTCAATTTGAAGTTATGTGTGGTAACCTTTAGAAATTTTCGCAACGTGAATAACGAATATAATTGTGCATTCAAGTACCACGTCGTACACATGAATCTAGAAAACAGCTGGCTTTATTCGGAAGTTGCACAGTGAAACCATAAATGGCAATCCGTTGGAATTGTGTTTCTATCCATAACCATTCTTGAGATATTCGTTTCCAGAGTTGGAAGAAAATACGAAAACGACTATTTCACGGTATGCTTGTATTATTTTTAAGGCCTACATATCTTGTTTCTTCATTACTGCCATCTGGATTACACTTGCTTAAATAAATCAATATTTTTAAAGAATAGCAATATTTCCAAAGAATAGCAATATATGCTTCCAAATCCCTCTTTGCTCATATGCTCAAATCCTTCTGTGCTCATTGTAAAAAGTGTTAACAAAGGATAACATAAGGCATATCATATGAGTGCATAAGCATGCATATTCCACATGAATTCATTCATGATCATGGAAATGTAAAAGAGATTTTATGTACAGCATGGCGGCTGCATGATGAGGTTTGACGGAAATTGTAGTTACTTTCAACAATTTAAATAATTAGGTTAGTCATTATTACAACATGTATTAAACATTTTACATTGACAGTTAAGTTTGATAGTTTGTGCCAGCACTGTGTTGTAAATTGGATGGACATAATGAAATGTTGTGTTAAAAGTGCCAAAACGCAAATTGTTGCTTCAAAATAGTATTATATAACTTCTCTTCAAATTCATTATTGGCTTGCTGATGAACTTCCTTTCAATATTTTTGAATAACAGATTACCTGCAAGATCCCCTTTTGTGTAATAAGACGTCTCGGTTTCAGTGCCGTAGTGGCGCCTGTGCTGATCCGTCAACGCTTTGTTTACATGAAATGGACGAGTATAATTATCAAAAGGGTTGTCGAGACGGTTCTCACTTACGGGATTGTGGTATATCAACTTTATTCATTTATGTCACCCATAGGAAAATAAAAAGCAATTCAATACTTTATAAACTTATATAAACTGTAGAAACGTCTTCAGTGTTTGGAAGTATAGTCGTAATGTGATGGATTAAGTTGCAATGTAAAATTTCCTTTATAAAATATATATCCTTTTATTTTGTGATTGTTTGATGGGACGAAAACAGAAAGGGTAAGCATAGGTCCCTATAAATTTTATAATGAACCAAGACCCCATACTGTGAAAAGTCGAACAGAAACAAATTACCATCATGCAAAGTACCTTTAATGTTTTGTAACGAACTCTGCAGTAAGTTCTATCAATTGTATAGTAAATGCACTGCATGAAATCAACTCCCGAGTTTCATAAGGCAGTTTTGTGACCGAGGAAAGAAGACTCTACTTTATTCCTTTCTTTTCCTGAATTCTAGAGTCATTCCAGTGTCCAGTTGGTTACTTTAAATGTCCAGATTCATACTGCATTCCTGAGAGATATAGGTGTAACGCAGTTATGGATTGTCCTTTGGGGGAAGACGAGATACGCTGCGGTGAGTCATCATATTAGTTTTCCCTCAATGTAAAAATCGTTGAACTACAACCCCAATAAATGAAGCAGAGAGAAAACCTTCAATTTTCAAATCCCAAACTTAAAATAGTCCTAACCAAGATTTGTTATTGTAATGATACATTTAAATAATGTAACGTATTCTCAGTTTATTTGTTCCTTAAAATTTGATGTGTGCTTTTTTGTAAGTGTGTAATGCACATATATTTAATATATGCCCATATATTTAATCTTGTTTCTCCAAGGTCACTACATATGTTCGCCTGCATCTTATAACTGCCACAACAGCCACGTGTGCCTTCATCAGCACCGGATTTGTGATGGACATCTTGATTGTATTGAGGGCGATGATGAATTATTTTGTGGTACGAATCATACATGTAACCTTTTTTCTTGCGGGGAAAGATTTGTAATTCATAAATGTTCGTATTTCTCTAGTACATCCAGTGAAAATATTTTTGTTTGCTATTTTCGCTTAACTTTAGATATAACTTTGTAATATACTTGGAGCATTTGCCTGTAATCTTCTTAACTTCTTGTCTTTATCAAGAAGAAGTACACTGTTGAACAATTAGCCTCCTTGCATTTGCTAACTTACTCTTTGTGTAACAGTAGTAGTATTCGTATTGTAGAGTAGTATTTAGGGTTTACGGTTATTCTGAAGTAATGATCCTCTTAACCAAAAACAGTAAGTTTTTGTTATACTTTTTCTTACAGATGTCGTATGCTTTGAGGGCTGTTCCTGCCGAGGTCTTTCCTTGACATGTGCTTCATCGATATGGCAACTAGACTACGTTCAAAGTCTATCGCATGACTTGAGGCAGTTGTACGGAACTTTACCCTAAGTCCCTAGGTCCTGTAGTAAAGTATTGTAGGATGAATTCGTTTATGCTTTGCGAACAATTTTCCAGGTTTATTTCGGTTCTTAAAACATACATGTATGTGTGATTGTGAACATGCCATATACGTGCCATGTATGTACTATTAAGGAACTAGGAATGCACAATTCCTCCCAATTTTCCAGGTTTCTAATATTAAGATTAGACCAGTCTAATAATAATTTACATTTACACATTAAACAGGGTATTAACAGGTGTCCAACCTCTTGGAGAGAGAAACACGAGAAGTTTGGAGAGGAATACCTCAGACCAGCTGTCTATATCGACAATTTTCGATATTAAATTGAAAGACTTTCCTTACTTATTTCACCTGTGAGTATTATATTAATTGTCTGAGTTTATGAGTACCTGTAAACAACACTCTTAACGTTAATGAGAACCATAACGTAACAGAATAATTTAACAGACAAACTACAGGGAGAATCAAGAAATTTGTCTTATTGTGTAACATTTTGGTATTCGTACCGTTAAGTTGCATGGAACATTTTTCTAAGACGAAACACTCGTATTGACAGCGAACGTGCAGAGAAATGATGTTCAAATAGCCACCATGACCTCTACGTATTTCAAAGTCATTAATGTCTTTAAAGACATTTATTCACTCATCATCTTATTTTGTTTAGATGTAGGCAAAACTCTCAATTGGTTCTGCTCCTTAATGGCAGCAAATTGGAAAGATGTACAGTTGTCATGTTTTCACAACACGCACAGGGGGCAATGTTCTAATTACACATGTGGTGTTTTAAACACTCTATGTGCGTGTGGCGGTGGTGTGGAGGGGGTGGGGGTGAAAATAAGTGGTTGCGAAAACTGGAACTATCTGGGGCGATGAGTGACTACCTTTAAGTCTCTCCATTCACTCATAAACTACTGCATAAGGTTTACAAGTCTTTTAATGTTATAGTTCTATCGTAATATTCATGAATTATTGACAACATATGTGCCGAACCCTTCCCTCTGCAATGGCAGGGAGAAATCCTTTAACGAGCTTCTGTTGAGACGGTCATGATGTGACAGATCCTTTTCTGTGTCTGCTCCACTTACTTTTGAAACACTTTCAGAGAAGAGAAAAAAATGTAAGCCGAAAATAAATTGAACACTTACCCTATATTGTAAGCTCAACAGTAGTCCTAAATGGGTTCCTCTTCGTCTCTAACGTTTTCGTTCTCTGCCGTTAGAAACGCAACTTAAGTATCATTGGATATGTTCAATCGATTATAATCTTTTTATTCCAGTTTTTATCAGTTCATTGAGAGTTATGAAAACCTTAAAAAAAAAACATATAACTCGAACTTGCATCACAAATACACTGACTTTATGTTTTTCAACAGATTGTCTTTTATCAAAATATCCATAGGTTGGTCTGTTAAGTATAGAATAAATGAGGTTCTACTGGTTTTAGTTTATCTTTAAGTTCCGAAAGAATCAACATAATAATCAGTGATTATTATCACTCTCTTTTTGATTATATGAACAATTCCGCCGTCCTCAGCGACCTATCATCAAATGGCATAGAGATTATACTCCCAAAAGAGTTTATCAGAAACACAAATCTGAGGACGTTGTAAGTATCTTTCCGCAGAAGGGAACAATCTTCTTTATTCATTTGAGACCTTCTGGCTTTCTATTGCTATTACTAAAGACAGGATACTATGGTTGTGTCACACTTTACCTGTGTTGGGACACGGACAAACAAGGTTAAGCATAGTTAAAAGGTTGCTGGTAGTAGTAGTGGTAGTAGCAGTGGTAGTGGCAGTAGTAGTAGTAGTGGCAGTAGTAGTAATGAAAACAGTAAAGTATGGCTCATTAATGAAAATAAGGGGGTGAGTCATACCCACCGGAAGAGCACGGACCCGCAAGAACTAAAGGTAGATTCACAGAGCTCTTGGTGGAACACTCTTAACTGGGAGAGAAACCTCCATGTTCCAACTATGGGCGTTCCCAATTTCTGTCTCAAGTAATTCCACCGCATCATGCAACGTGCACTTGCCGGTCGGGAAGGTAAGCCATACAGAGTAAGTATGGACCCGTACCGTTTAGAAAGCCAATACAGTTCTACCGTCGTACAAACTTTCTGCTGGCCCACGCAGGCTCTTTAAGCATCCTCAATTGCTCACACGGGCAGTTGTAGACGTACATGAGTTGTGAGCATTAAATTTGCAAAAGACCATCAACCGTAACGACACATGATAATAGGGCAACTTTAGTAAAACTGAGCCATAGCAGAAATCGGAAGGGAGAATGGCATATTTGAAATAGCATAGGCACCCAAATCGTATGGTTCAGCAGTGATCACGGGAAGTACATGTAGTAACGTTTGTTTGAAATAAATTTAATCAGTTTAGGTTCTTGTAACTTAAGTAAAAGACACGTAATTGTATGGCATTCTCCTGATATATCAGTGCATCACTCATAGACCCATCTTATCCGTTCTGTTTGTTTTGCTCAGGATCCTGTCTCATAATCAAATTTACACCATCTGGAGTGAAAGTTTCACTGGACTACAGAGACTGCAGTATTTGTAAGTATATTTCTTGAGGGAAGACTCTTGTTCTCACTAAATCAGAAACCCTGAGATATGTTTCAATGACACTAACGTGTATTTCGTTTATTTTCATTGTTTAAATCATTCAAGTTGCACATAGTTGGGTGTTCATGTTTCGTAACTATCAAACATTCTAAATCAAGACTTTGATTTTATTTCATGGCAAAGGGGTATCCGTCGGTTGTGCCATTTCAGTAACACTTTCCTTCTTTAATGGCGTTACGCATCTTTGTAACCGACCAAGAACAAAAATTGTTTGTACTGAATACTTAATTTATGATAACTTTTCATGAAAAGAAGATAGATTTGTCACTCCGTCCTCTTGATCTCTTTAATATTCACAACCCTTAATTCTCTTCAGAAATCTGTCGGGTAATCCCCTTACCCAGTTAAGCCAGCAACCATTCTCCGGACTGTTTCATCTACGAACATTGTAAGTTTTAGCTGTGCTTCATCATCGTAAAGCTTTGTAAGGCATCTATGCATTTGGATGAGGGGGAGTTAAAATCGTCCCCAGGGTGACGTTTCACATTATATTACTTTAGTTCCATTATTCAAAGTTTACAATGTTGATGTCTCTCTACAAGGTCAATGGTACGATTTGCTTCTCGGCACAAGTATATTTACCACTTTCTTGTTGAAATCTTTATGGGAAATGCACTTGATGCTAAGCAGTTTCTTCATTGATCTCATCTGTGTATGACTCAATGTGACAAGAAGTACTAAACATTTCCCTTTAACTTCCTATTGTGCTGAGATGCATAGGCCTATTTACAGTAAGCCTATGGTTGTTTATTCATTTACAGAGATATTCAGGCAACAAATATTCAAAGCATGGGGAAGGATCTTTTCAATGGCTTAAGTTCTCTGAAGAACTTGTAAGTATTATTGCTTTAACTTACACACACGTGAACAGTTTGGATGACAGGGACTGGCAACTTGTGTGGTGATATCGTCAGTCGTTACGTAAAGGAGGTTATCTGGACAATACTACAATTGAAATAAGGGATAGGTTTATGTAAGGGGGGACAATGTTATCGATCAAACACAGTAAAAGAGAACTGCTTAAGTTACATGAAACTTGCACTATAGGTAAAACAACTATTTGCTGTGTTGCAATGCAGTATGCTATTTATCTATCGTATAATGACGTAGTCAAATAGTGATGTCAGGTAAACATGTGCAAATAGCACTGAAACACAAGTTACGCACATTGACTGATGTTGTCAACCCCCCCCCCCCCATGTAGAGATGTCATCCCTCCAGCAAGTAGCCTACCCACTCTACATCATACACCATACGTTAGCCTGGCGAATACGTAACGTGTCACTGGACAGGTGAGATAACCATTCCAAGAGGGACCCAGATCTACACCTAGGCTATTCATGAAAAGTTCTAAAACTAATACTTGCTCCTTTCGATAATGACCCGAACCTGAAATAATAGGGAGCTTTTTAAGATGTAAAAAGAAGTTTATTGCAACATGTCACATGTGATTGATAGAGTAAAATCTCTATACAGATCTAAGGTAAAACAAATCCAAAAATTAAATCCACAAACTAACCCAACTCTTCATGCGATCGTTCTAATCCCAGATATTCCGACAGATTCTTCTTCTGTTGCCTGGCAGAATTCGTGGTTAAGATTGACAAGTGCATTCCAGATGCTGGACAATTTTCTAGCTGCCAAGATCTCATGAAGAACAGATTCTTACGGGTTTGTCTTTGGATTCTCGGATTAGCAGCAGTGCTTGGGAACTGCGGGGTCATATTTTGGAGGATTTACAAGAAGGAAATTATCCGTACAGACCGGCATAATCCAACACAAGCTATCCTCATCCTTAACCTTGCCATTGCCGACCTTCTTTTGGGAGTGTACATGCTAATCATTGCTATTGCTGATCTTAGTTTTCGATCAGTGTATTATCGTTATTCCGAAATCTGGCAGACAAGCAATTTATGCAAATTGGCCGGATTTCTCTCTGTTTTGGGTAGTGAGGCTTCCGTTATGTTTTTGGCTGTGATAACGCTCGATCGATTTCATGGGGTTGCATTTCCTTTGAGTTCCAAGAGACTAAAAGTGGGCTCGACGGTGGCAGTTTGTTGTGTCGTTTGGTTTATCGCATTTTGTTTTAGTGCCATCCCTTTGATACCCTTTGATTATTTTGGTGTAAGCTACTACGGCAGATCCAGCGTATGTCTCGCTTTACCGCTAACGAAAGATTTCTCACCCGGTTGGTTATATTCGGTGCTTGTATTTCTGGTCTTTAATTGTATCTGCTTTCTGGTGATGTTTCTGTGTTACTCTTTCATCTACATCAGAGCGAGTCGTTCTGTAGCTTTCCAGAGATCAATGAGACAAATAGAGCAGAGGAACAAGATTGAAGAACAGCTACAACTGGCTTCTAAGATGGCGTTTCTCGTCGTTACAGACATGCTTTGTTGGTTGCCGATAATCCTTATGGGTTTCTTATCCCAGGTCGGTGGGATTGAAATTCCAAGTATCATATACGCTTGGACAGCAGTGTTCATAATGCCTGTTAACTCAGCGATGAATCCGTACTTGTACACAGCATTTGTCAATGCGTCTAAGAGAAAGACAACGAGGCCATCGTTCATGACACAGTCTAGTCTTATGGAATCGGATCGTCCCAGTTCAACTTACACTTCAATGCAGTTAGCAACGAATGGTAGGTTCCTTAATTCGAAGTGTCTTTTTTAAAAAAGGCACGTCTCATATAACATCCCTTAAAGGTTGCGTGACATGCCTCTAGAAAAGAGCACCCTTCATGCCCAAGCTGGTACGTAAAACTGAGAGATAAAATCCGTTGTAATTTCGTTTATATCTTTTACCTTTTTTGAGATATGACTTTTCAAAGTGTGAAAAAAAAGCAAAACAGATGGCGTGAAGTGTTGCACAGTGTCAGTACTTCTTTTGTTAAACCTACATATTTTGTCTCTTAATTTCTCAATTTTTGTTTCGTAACACACAGAGTGCAATAAAGACTCTGTTGAAAAATACTTTTTGAAAAATATGCTTCCGGGCATACAAAATTCTCCAATGTCCTTGAAATAAATGTTAAATAAACAAAAGATTAACATAATACATATCACAGGAGTATATATATTGACGTCATAAATATCCAACTTAGCCAATTTTAATTCATGACACAGCGGTGAGACACTGATTTGCCTGTAAATTGGCCAAATCTCTGACGAATTGTGAAGGAAATACGCCAAAATGACAGTTTCATATTACAATACCTTCAACTGCAACTGTACTGCAAAATACTACTACAGCACTTGACATGTAATCTGACTTCAGCTGACGTCATAAACTGTGTTTAAAGATTCACCCGAGTCAATTTAGTATTGAAATCCTGATAGCTGATGAGTCAAGTTATCTTTGTCAAATGATTGCATATTTGCATACATGTAATTACAGTTTGTATGTGTGTTGTGCATATCTAATTCTATTTTATCAACTAAACGTAAAGACATTTTTGTTTTTAGAAGGGAGAATGTATTGCACAGTTAATTGCAAACTAGTTAAACTGCAAAATATATACTAAAACATACGTCTGACCAGGATAGTTTTTAAGTGCACAGAAAATTTTCGTTTATACCAGGAGTAAAAGAATCTTTTGTTCAGTAAGCTCAGAGCCTAACCGCTGAGTATCCCAGGTTAATTGGATTGGAAACAGTATACCGATCCATTTCCTGCATGCATCCCTATATAAGAATGTATACACATATGTAATGTTTGTGTATGTATACGTAATTTGTATCCACAGATAGAACAGTATCCTGTGATAGCCAATTTGACTAACAAAAGAACTTTATTACAGAAACGAATACAAACACATGGGACTTTGCAACAGACGAAGAACGTCCAAACCTGTGATTTGGTCCAAACGTGTAACTAATTAATTCTCAAGAAAACTTAACGTAATATATAAGATTATGCGCCGTTCTATCAGTCAAAGGTAGTGCTTTTGACAGACAGCTGCGTTAGTTGTGAAATACGAGCCTGGAAATGTGTGACCTTACAAACAAAAAATGCAGTTTTGTCTTTGTTGCACTCTATGTGTTGCGAAACAAAAAGTCTTTAGTAGAGGTGTCATGAAAACCTCAGGAATATCTACTTTCAGTAAGATGCTTTTCGTTGTCCATGGAGCTGTTATTGGTTACAGAAAATTTAATAACCACTAACTAATACTTCAAGACCCACCAAATAGAGTGAAAATAAGCTGTAAAGTTAACTTCAAGCTATTTCTTAACTTTATTCATTCGTTCCAGTTTAATATCATTTCACGGAGAAGAAATCGCAAATCTCATCAACGTAATCTACATAACGAACTCCTTATGCTACTATAGCTCACGAAGAACAATGCTTTGAAATGTAGGATTATGTGAAACCATGGTTTAGTCGTCAAATTAGTGAGAAGTGATGGTAGAGTACTATACTTCAGTCATTTTTGCATGTTATCATTAATTAATCCATTTTTTGTGTTGTATGTTCTTTACAATTCAATTGAATCTTGGCATTTCCCTGTCTTTCATCGTTTTTTTTATCTTTCATCGTTTTTTTATTTTTACTTTGTAGATAAAATTATGAAGATCATGTGCACTGAGTTCAAGAGGTACAGAATAATCCTTGCCATGACCTCGTTGATGGAAAAATATTCTCTAACGAAATTCAGAACGAATGAATCCTTTAACTTGACTGAAAACAATAAACTTGATATATCTGCAGACATAAGGAAGGCTGTCGCTTTTTTACATGATGAAGGATTTGTTCATGGTCAGCTGAAAGAGAATTACGTCATTGTTGAGGAGGTGTGTATTGTGTTGTTGGCACTCTTTCCTAGCATGCATGAGTATGGTTTGTACCCATAATAGGGGTACTGTACTGTAATAGGGGTAACTGTACCCATAATAGGGGTACACATGTAAATAGACATCTTTACAGAAGTCTTTACAACACTGAGTGTCTTACAGTAAAAGTATGTACAAAGTGAGTCAAAATAAATGTATATGTGGGATAATACCATTTTAAACTTGCGCTCGGCAGAATAGGATCTAATCTCTAAACACAGTTTTGCCGCTGCGCAAATTAAAGTGATATATTCTTCTGTTCTAACCGTGACACTTTAAGTAATTAAAAAAGGTCCTTATATTCTTTGCTTTTGAAGTGGAAGAGGGTAGAATAGGGTATCCAGACAGACAGAAGTGTCACTGATAACAAAAGAAAATACCCGCTTTTGGTAAATCTATATTCTTCCTGAATGACCAGTATTATGATATGTGACGTTTGTTTGGTAGATAACAGGATGAGTTTCGTATTAACGAATTTCGAAGAGGACAAAAATAAGTAACAGAACACTTGCAAACCTTCAGTCTCTCTGGATATAGCAGTCGAAAGGAACAGTGATTTTTGAGATGAGATTATGTTTTAACATTCATCTAATTTGCATTATAAATCCACTTAACACTAAGCAAAAAGCTGTTGCAAATGTAGGGCGTTCCTAGAGCAGTTCTTATTTGAATTTCATTAGTCTTTGGGTACATGATATCATATAGGTTTGCATCTGTGGTTTTGCCCCATTTGAAAGTTCGAGAACGGTGTGGTACTTTATTCCGATTAATTGAGGTTGCACTGTTAATATATTGTAATCACTTGACGCACAACGGTGGATCTCTACATTTTAGTGTCAAGCGGTTCCCCCCCCCCCCCATATAGTGGCTAGGGATTGAACTTGGTAACGATGAAAACACTTTGCAAATAAACATCGTAGATAAATTTGTAATTACTGGCGATACGGTGCATAGCGTAAAAAGTATTTTTCATCTTGACTCTTCAATGTAAGAGAAAAAAAAAAATTATTTGTGTTATCAAATCTGTTGGTGGGTGTTAACAATGGAGTGTAATAGCAGGAGTCTCATCTTAACGTTTAAGTATGAAAATGCGTTGCAATTTTCTGCCTTGTGAAAAGAGTTCACAAAAAAAGAAAGATTCGTAACTGACGAGAACGGCTTAGGACATATCCAAATTGTAGATGGTATCCATATGAGCTTCATTTGGACATGCTTGTTTGTTATGAACTTGGATTACGTAGTTCAATACTCCGGTGCGAAAATTAAAACCGGCAGGGCCACTGCCTTTCAAATATAACGATTGGTCATCTCTTCGAAATGAAGACAGCCTGGCGTTTAAGAACAAGACATATGGGTTTTGCATAACCCTGCTAACACGAAACGTTTTTGAAATGTGTATGTATGTGATGTTCATTTATGCGTGGTAAGAGTCCTCACCCGTGACTAGCCCATTACAATCAAGTGACCCTGCATTATCCTACTGATGAAACAGGGTCGATTAAAGAATAAAATCGGATGAATACAATATAAATGGAGATCGACAGTGTTTGTGGTCTACTATCTTACACAAAACAGTTGTGGTACTTTGTGTATCGCCCACAAACATTATTAACATGTCGTTTGTCGTGTTTACCTTCCGTCTGGGTTCGCTTTCAATGAAAATGAGGTTTACTAAACCAAAGTTTATTTCGTTTTCCCCTTTATCATCAAACTTTCTCGCATTGTATAAATTCAAAGGGTTTATTATTTTACTGTGCATTAACTGAACGATAATGCTCTGTGGGTTACTGCAGGGGTGGGGATGGGACGCGATTGCATCACTCGATCGTGCATCTCTCAATCGCTTCCCCCGATGGTGCATTATCCTTCCGTTAAAGCATTTTAAAACGCTTTAAAACGTAAGTTTGCACATTTTAAAAACGTTTTGTGTTTACAGGGAGGACTAAATTTTATGGATCATTTCATTGATTTTCACAACCCTTCGCAACTTACCAGACGACATGATCCTTTTTGTCCCTAATACGCTTTAAGCTCATTGAAATTGCAAGTGGCAGACAAGACACATGTCCTTGGTGGCAACTAGTTGGTAACAAAGGACAGATGTTCCGATCAGCAGACATTCTGTACCACCTTTCTGGTATTTACCAAAATTTCTTTTTGCATTTTTTTTTTGCTCTGACTTCGGGAGAGTCAATCGTTGGTTCGCGCACCCCTTCTACGCGTCATATAAACTTGACGTTAAGTCCTTCTTTTCGTTTCTGCCTTCAGTTCCCCAATGGTGAGAAGCGAGCCTTCCTTCTCCTCCCTCTCCGTCTGTTGGTAGGCTATGCTCTGCAAGGAGAATCGGATCGAGAACAACAAGCTGCAACAAGAGAAAAGGACATCGAAGACTTGGAAGAGCTTGTTAAACGCTTAGATGTAATGGACAGTATCGCAACTCTTTAGCTTTCTTCCAATCAGTACAGTCTATTTGCGTCTATTGTTTTATGGAGATGAGATTTTACGTACTATGTGAATATTAGTTACGACAAACCTGTGTGAATGCAAAATATACGAAATGTGTTCTTGTTTTTCTGTTTTGCAATGATTGACACTTTTCATGGCCACTAGAATAAATTTTCTCCGCAAGTTCTAAAGTAAATAGAACACTTTGTTGACAAGGTTTACTTCTATAAACGGTTATTGTATAAAGCAAACAATTTTTGTAAACAGCCTGTGTGTAATTAATGTAGATGTCACAGTCATAATTCAAGCTTAATTTTCATGGCTCGTTTAATGTTGTTCATTGATTTAAAAAAAAAATGTGACTATGCTGAATTGAACAAGATCCATTCAACTGAGTGTTTAATATGTATATTTGTAGGATGTAAACACTGTGAATGTAACCAAGAATTTCATCTTCATTGTCTACTTTCATACACCATCGGGAGATCTTCATGTGTGCGACTTCACAGAGAAACAATCATCAAAATGAATCATCCACTTTCAACCTCATTAAAGATTTTTCAGCTTTTTGGCGACATATTTGTATGTATGCTTTCATGTCAATTTAATTTTTTTGTACAGAAAAAAAGGAAAAGGAATAATGTAAAGTGTAACTTGTTACTCAATCACTCATGAACGTTACAAATTTGCCTGAGCTTGTTGACGGATACCAGTTTATGTAACACCCATTACCAAACAGAGTTTTACTTCAGTTAGAAGTGCTGCAGCCGTCAGTCGTCATGGTGAGCACCCCGTTGCTAGGTAACACTCTTGAAGACAAATTCCATGATCATTTGTGTGTTACCTCTTGGCTTCATGATAAATATACAGAATTATAAGAATTGAATGTACGGTAACAAGTAATGAAGTGAATTGAGTTGATGCAGTGTATCACGGTGTTATTTTTTTAAGGTTTGGTCCGGAAGAAGGATTCAATTATTTCTGTTATGTTTTGATATCCAAATAAGAATTGGAGTTTGCCACGTGTTTTGAATTGGTCACTCTTAGTTAGTTCTCCATGAGGGAGATGGAACCTTGATTGCGAATAATCAATGTCAGAAGGATAGCATAATCAGGAGTAGTTTATTTTCTTTTGTTTTTAAGAGCCACTTTTCCGGCCCATTCCCGCCCCACGAAAACCACGTAACATGAATAACTGTTCCGTTTTCCTTAACTGTCTATTTTCCGATGTTTTACAATCTCTCAATGCGCTCAAATATTTGGAATATCTTCACTGTCAGTCTCCAAACCTTTCGAATTCGATCTTCACTGACTAATTCTCAACTCATTTTCCGGCTTTAGGATTCAACCTCATTTCATACTTCAAAACATAAGCAACTCATTGCTCTATAAATATCTTTGCATTTAACATATTGATCTGAAGCGATTTCATATCCATTGTCCACTGTTCTTGTCATTTAATTACCCACCGCCACAGCTAATTGACATTATTATGTAAGGTAAATGCTAAAACTTCGATTTGCTGATAGCCCTCGGATAGTGACATCATAACTAGACAATTATTGTTCTATCAATTAACTTGCCTGGTGATCACGTGACATTATCTGATTTCTTTCACAATGTTTGCATTTCGAATGATAGTCTGAGATTTTGCAGCCTTTCATGATATTGGGATTTAGGGGAATCTCTCCATGTTTTTTTTTCCGCGAACTGCCTCAAGGAGGACGTGTCACTGTGTCATTGTGACATCATCCACAAGGGGTCTATTGATTCCATCACTATAGTCGGCAAACTTTCTTCCATTTTCAATTATACATTTGGCCTATGAGTATGATTAGTAATATCACACGAAATAATTAAAAAAAAAAGAAATAAAGAAAATTTAGGTAAGTGATGTATTTTTTACCGTGTTCTTGTGATCTACCATAGAGGGGTAGAATCAATCAAATTAACACAATGCAATGGTGACAAGGTGAAACGCATCTTAAATATTTTCCTGTTTTATTTTGTGGTGATTTTGATATGAGGTGGTAGGTCAAATGACAAAAATTGATATCAAATATTTAAAGATGAACAGTGTCACAACAACGGTCTCCTAAACAATAAAGTCTATACTAATCCCATTGAAACCTATCAATATTTAGATCGAAACTCACGCCTCGCCACTTTTAAACTCTTTATTTTGAAAAGTGAGGTACTCAGATACGTTCGCCTGTGCAGTAATGAAAATGACTTTGTGGAAATTGTAACCCTTTCAGAGACAGACTGGTTTTGAGGAATAACTCAAGAGCGAAAATATACAGCGCCATTACCATGTGGCTTTAGCTGAACGAAGAAAAAAACCTCTTTTCTCTTTTCCCATTAGTCTTCAAATTGGTCTGCGCCCCGCGCACTTAAGCATTTTAAACGAAACTTGACAAAGGCTGGTACCTCATCCATCATCTATTGTTCCCGCAACTCACCCCACCGTCGCCAAGAAAAGATAAAATTTTTTAAAGATTTACTTGTTAAATCAAGGTTTACGAGTTCTGGGAAACAAGCAGAAATATATTCACAAGATGCTTGTGTAGATGCTCTTGTAGAAGCAATTATAGAGATATTGTATTTAAGCCTCTGCCGCAACTGACGGCAACCTACCGATGCTCCTTCGCCATAATAAGTCACGAGAGCAGCTGCTAGTCTAGCTTGGTCATAAGAACCAACAATAGTAAAGATAACACTGTTCAAAACTTTTGTTAATTTAAAGGTTAAGTATCATTCACACGAAAGGGATGATTTCCGGCCGTTCATAAAAAACGTGCAACGTTCACAGACTGAATGAAGTGGAAGATATTGTTACCCCTTACCCTCACTTTTGTCTTTCTAGTCTTAAATAAGTTGTTCGTCTTGGAAAATCTGACCATCAAATACCACGGTGTTTATTTTAATCACATCACCCGACCCACTATTTTCTTACTATCATTTAACCCTTCGCAAGAGAACTGATTTCCAAGCTTGGACTTCTTTAGTTTGTTTTCCATCCTGCTCCTCGGAGTGAAAATTACATTTATTATAAACTTATCAGTTTTTTGATAGGTTTTTTCTTGTTATGAAATATTAATTAAGGTCATTCATCTGCTTAGACATTGATCAAGACCACCTTAAATGTGTCGCCGTCTGAATATTCGACTTTCACTGGTTGCAATTGTAACACACATGCCGGTTGGTTGGTACATTTGTACATTACTAATTTTTTTAGTACATTTTGAAATACATATATAGCTGTATAAACTATATATATGTATATATATATATATATATATATATATATAAGTATACATATAAGTATACATATAAGTATACATATATATACATATATATATATACAGCTTACATAAGTTTAAACACACCAGACCTTAAGCTTTAATACAACAGATACAACGAAACGCAAAAGGCACCTTAACACTTCAGTCTCGTCATCTGCAATTCTTAAAGAAGATCCGACTATGTATTATGGAGCTTGAACGCATACAGCGCTCCACCTCTGTAAAAAAAAAAAAACATGAACGCAATAGCTCAGGAGATGAAGTTGTAAAGCCAGTACCCAAAGAACTTATGGTAATCACACTGGACGATGGACGCTATTGATTTTGCGCAGTCTGTGCAGTTGAGGGTGATTAGAAACGTAAAACAAAGCCCCAAGTTTTAATACATTGTAAACAATGTCTTTGTGTAACCGTGTTGGTCGAAGTTTTAGGTCTACTTTCTGAGTAGGTTGCATGTGAAATGTATATCGTACTTGAGATTTCATGCAGGTCTAACCTTATTTTAGGCCAAGGAAGACTATCACTGAATTTCCGGCGTCACGTGATAGCCCCATGCTGGTACATACAAGTTCACGCAAAATGTTATGGTTGCTTTGAAGTTCAGAATCCCTCTATAGGTGTCCCTCTGTGCTGAGTAGTTGATGTTGGCTGTAGTCCGGCCATTCCAGTTCAAAACCACATTAGAGTCTGAAAAATCTTATTAACATAATAAAAGAAGGCATAATTGTACTCGGTCTGAGGGTATATCATTTCTGAGGGTTGGGGAATGATTTTCATGACACCCAAATTTGATCGAGAAGAAGATAACGAAGGTGAAATCCTCAAATAGCTATGCGATCAAATGATCACTATTAGAAGTTACTTCGAACCCTATCCGACGTAGCTGGTGCCACACATTATTCAATACCGAAAGAGCAAGCCAAAGTTAAGCCAATCCTTTGCCACTGCTAGCAGAACTATTGCACTGTTATGCTTCATTGAATCGATCCCGTCAATATTTACTGACACTCCAATGACACTGGATGCTTTTAAAAGTGCAAATAGCTCTCGAAGATTAATATTTCGCGAACTGATTCGTGCATGAAGTGACCCCCGTATTGATTAAGGGTGGACTGACGTGGATTAGATATTTATCCTGCCCGGTTAGACAACCACTCTATAGATGGGCCTCGACTGTCTTACCTGTTGAGTGATACTCTAAAAACAAAGGATAAAGGGTCACATAACGGTCGATATATTATGTGAAATTTAATATGTATACGAAAATAATTCCCTGCACCTCAGTGAACGGATGCTCTTATTAGATATCATAATGCGATGCTACAAATAAATCGTAGACATCCTTGTCACTATCGTCATCGTTTTGCGGATGCGTACCACAACGCTATAAATGAATTGAAATTTAATGTAGCCATACTAAGTTGATCCTACTAAGACATTTTACTTACGTTGCCCATCACAAATTTAGTCCAAAAAGATTTACCGAGCGCCGAATTCTACAAGTTACCTTTATAATCATATCTGTACTCCGTGCGCCTTTTCTTTTTCCGACTTCATGCACGATTTGCGTGAAAGGGTGTCTTAGTTATTAAATTGTAAGTTCATTGCCTCTCACCCTCGGTCCACTCACCACTTTACCACTATCGAATGTATCTGGATATCACGTCATGTTCTATCATGCAGAAAAGGTCTTCTCAAGACATGCTTTTTATGTGTATTTCGTGAATAGAAGGGATGAATATTTAATTACTCAGTGATCTCTTACTGTCGGACGGACACAAATACCTACATTTGCGTACATTGACTCTCACCCGTCGTCCTTCAGTGAATGATGATTTTTTCTGTAGGTAAAATTTTTACGTTTGATGCCTCGTGTTCGTTGACCCGAAGTGCCTCCGAAACTTACAGCTTTTAGCTGTTTTTCCACACATTGAGGTTTAATCAGTGAGTGCAATTTAAACAGAAATTTACTCTCTACGCAAGAATGCTTTGATTTCATAGGTACAAAAGATAACAGGACTTGATCGCGGTGTTCATAATGACAGCATTATGTGGGAGATCTTTGGACTAATTAGGGCGTCCGACGCAACGTTGTAGGGAAGTTAAGAGCTGTGTTTTTGAATAAATTGGTCAGTTGGAGGTAGAGGATAAATGTGACGAGACTGAAATTTAAGACGAGCACGTTGTCCCTTTTTCCCCTTCTTCTATCTTTTTATTCAATTCAAATCATAACAAAGAACAATACATACATGAATAGAAATTGTATCAAGTTTTCTGATCATCAAGTATTTCAGTTTATCTGTACAATAATTGGTTCAAATTGAAAGGTGTTAAATACTCCTTATCAAAATCAAAATTAATCAAAAAGAGTGTTACAAAAATTGAAACTATTTCTCAGAGACTGAAACTTAATCGGATGGCAAATGTTTCTTGAAGAAAGACGCTTTTCTGCCGGAAGTAAAAATTTACAGTTACGCAAAAATTCATCACAATTTGGTGTTTCCTGTGACATCCTTTCCCGATAAATGTAATACTTTATATTAAAGATGAGAAAATTATAAATATGGCAAATTATCTTAAGCAACATTAAAAGATGTATTGTTGAACGTATCTTTATGTGTGATGTATGTGCTTGAAATTCAAAGTGAGCATCACTAATGGGTCTGATAGATTTGAAAGAAGTAATCAGAGCGCAACTCATATTGAGCATATTGGTGTAAGTGGATTGTTAAGCTCTATAGAAGCAGAGTCCACCGAATCCATGAATGTTTTTTTTTTCAACCACCACATGGAACGCAATAGTTAAATACTGTACATCATTTCATCCATAGAATCACAAATGAGTTGTGGTAGAGTCTTGAAAATATGTTACCATCACTTAAACTTTTACTATTATTGTAGGTTTTCTTTGTATGGTAGACCTACATGCAAAAGTGCAACATCAACAAGTAGGCAATTCACGGAGTTGCACATCTAGTCCCTAATGTGTTGCATTATCAATTCGACAACCATTCCCTCTAAGTACGCTGAGCTGCATATTTCATCAGTGATTCAACTTGATCGTTGTGCAACCAATGCTCACATGATACCATACATGTTTATGCCTTCCCGAGACGAACATACCCTGACCATTATGGTATATCTGGATATCACATCATGCATAAAAGGTCTTCGAGAGACATGACTTTATGTGTATTTTGTAAACAGAAGTAATAAATATTTAATTACCTAGTGAACTCGAACCGTCGAACGGAGCAAAATTCCTTTATGTGCGTACACATGTGCATGGAAATAAAGCGAGCATCTAAAGTATTTTTATATCTGCATGCACTATGGGTGCTTAGAGTCCCCTGAAAAGCGCGTTATGCCCGGTTCAATATTTTCTTTACCGTGCGTAAACATCTCGAGTTCTTGTACAATTGTGCCGTAGACCTAAATATGTATGCGTTGTAAACCCCAATTGAGTATTATCCAACCAACGGGACATGGAAGTAATCACTCATACTAGACCATGATTGCTAAGGTTGAAACACCGAGTCACATTAAGGAAAATGTGTAACAGTCACCTTGACTTTTTGTCATGTACTACCAGCACATTACACACTGTGTCATGCGTTCATTGGTCGCTGACCTGTGCCTTTGACCTATCCGGCTTAGCCTGGCAGACACTACATCTCATATCCAAGCACTTACCCACCAAATTTGAAATTCATCCCACTTGCGGTCTCACTTTTGATGTATGTGTTTTCTTTTCATAAAATGTGAGCTTTGACCTATGATGTCATCAGTCGGGTGGACACTATGGCACATACCCAGGCACCTACCCACTAAGTTTGAAGTTAATCCGACTTACCGTCTACGATAAGATCATGACACTTTTCAGAGCATTTTGCCTGTTTGACCTTTAAAAACTTTCCATATATGGTAGTCATATAACTCTAGAATATTGACACATAAATAAAACTGCTAAAATTGACTTTGTCATTTGTGACCTGTGACCCTTAACCTTTGACCTATGACGCATCAGTCGAGCAGATAACACACCTCATTTCTGGGCAAGTACCAACCAAGTTTGAAGTTAATCCGATTAACTGTCTAGGGCGAGATCGTGACACACTTTCTTTTGTACACACACGGGTTCACGCACACACACAGCTTTGTTTTCTATTCATTCCGATGACCTCATTGTGCTTTCTTTTGTTTTTTCTTCGTCAACATTAACCTTAACAATAGACTGTCTATTGTTAACCTTGAGAGGACTGGAGAAATCTATTGAATTTTCTACAGAGGACCTAAAATCCATTGTTTCGGTCCTCGATCCCACCCGAAAACAAGGGCACAAACACACCCACACACACGCACACACATTTGGTCTTCTCCACCACCCCCATTCCTGTCGATAATCTCTATGACTTACCTCCATATAAGGACCACTGATCCACCAAGTCTGGGTTGGATACCACAAGGGGTGTAAAGTGGGCTACCTGTTAAGTGTCATGTTTGGCGACTTAATCTCTCAACGAATTACAATATTTCCTACTGTATACTGAGTTCTTTTGCACGTGGTGTCATAATTATCTCATCCCTAAGAAATCACAGCGCGCTTTTCAGAGCATTCAAGACATCTACAGTGACGGCGCGTGCTGGTCATAGGACTACTTTGACTGAAAAAGAAATTTCTTGGAATACTTATTCCGCGTACGCTATTTCTTTACGCACATGACAGGTATTTGTGCCTTCGACGCATATGCGTTGCGCTCACGTACTGCATCACTTAACCAATTAACTTGAATATCCAACACTTCTATCCGCAACGAGCATTCGCATTCTGAATCATTGATGAGAATGATAAACAGCGCAGCGCACTCTGGAATTACATGGAATGATGTCAAACCAACGCAATACCGATGAGAGAGTTGCAACTCCGTGGATTGCCTACTTGTTAGCAACTGTTGCTACGCCGGCATATTGGACGGAGTCAATTTTTAGTGTAACTAGTACCAGGCTGCGCTAATTCAGTGGCACTGCGTGGCAGCTGTTACGATATTTTTATGTGTAGCTGTGCACATATTAACTGCGTAGTCGTAGGCTTTACGAATCGGAGAGGCAAGAAGCCCCGCATGACGTTCCAACTATTTCATTCAAATGATGAAAGAAGCAGACGCGTTGGTGATAAGCAGCACTACATCACAGTACGGCAAGGGGCGGTGTGCACGTATTTAAGCACGCTGTTCTGCTTTCCATGCGTTGCCATGGGGGAATGTGATGTCACTGCCAAGCTCTATAGGGATCAGATAATTAAATTGGCCTTAAAAGACTGCGTGCCGTACGCGCAGCGATTCACCAGTTGATGGTCGGCAAACTGTGCGCATGCATGTGCCTGAAAGACAGAGCTGTAAGATGTGTTTAAGTCGTGTGTTTAAAAATTTAAGACATCCAATATTTTATCTCAACGGTATTCTACCAGCTCTGATAATTAGGCCTACCAGTATTTATGTGTTATTTGTCTTCATATGTATCCATGGTGGTAAACATACAAAATTAATGATACGACTCAGCAGTACATTGATATATTTTGATATAAAATTGATTGATTTGTTTGCTATTTTCTGTTTAAAGTCGGTAGTTTCTTCTTCGTCTGGGATTCGTTTTTCTGACTTGAAATAAAGCTCAGTCGTTTTTTATGGTTTCTGATTTCAACAGAATACAATATTAAGAACTAGAATATCCTAACGACAAAAAAAAAATGATCACCTCATCATGAATTAATAAATACACTATCAGGACTTAGACATCAGACGTAGTTGGTGCAGCATCCAAATTTATCATAAAAGGAACACCAATGGACGCCTTTATCTGGAGTCATACGTCCACTCAACTTCTACATAAATGTGACACGAGACCTCGTGAGATCCATTTTAATTAAGATTGTCAGGTGGCAGTCTACCACGTTACATTTCGTAGATCCGTGGACAATGCTAATTTTAACCTCTCAGTCTGATAATTGAAACACTTTTAGCTCCATTTTATTGTTTCGTTTGTTGGCTCGATTTCGCTAGTGCGTGCCGTGTATTTATGCCTGCATGTATTTTCATCAAAGTCATTGACACGTATCCAACAATAATACTGTGGATCAAAACATCTTGCTCGAACGGTTTTTTTTTATGTGAACTCACGTAAATTCTTCACAAACGTGTACGGCACACACAGTGTATGGTTTGGACTTCAAGAGGAATTTATTGCAGCGGAGGTGTATTGCAGTTTATTACTACCCGCGTACTTTGCGGACTCCACCGGTTGTCTTTATTTCTTCAGTGGGAGATATTCTTAAAAAAATACAATAAAAAGGACAACTTTCATCTTGCATAGGTGTTTTTTTGTTTGTTTAGAGTAAAACAAAACTGTACAGTTGTAGTGGAAAAGAACCTGAAGAGAAACGGAATGTAGAGGAGAATTAATCATTAAATGTTTGGTTCCAACGGATTCCTCCAATACATCCATGGGAGCAGTGCAGTAAACATTTTAATGCCAAGATGACTTTGGTCAAATTAGTATGGCTCCTCTACGGAATATGCACGATGAACACTTTGTCAGAGGCAAGAAATCTGGAGTGTAAGTTTGTTTTCCCTTCTTTTTTACTATAATACGTATATTGATTTTTACATTGGTTTCTTCGATTCTTGTAATATTAGCTTAACTGGCTCTATTCCAGGCCAAACATCGGTTGCTCCCTAGAAATTTTGTCTTCAGAAGGTGATAGATTGCAAGATATTAAAAAACCGCTTACCACTTCCCTATCATCTTTCACGTCACTCTTCTTCGACTTTTGTAAACACCTTTAGCTGCCTATACTCGGAATACAAAAACGCAACAGCTTAACAGCAAGAAGATGTGCTTATAACAGAAGGATCCACGGGAAAGGAAGATGGTACCTTTCATATTTAGAATAGAATGAGAATGAAAAAGAAATGAGAGAAACTTGACTTATGAAAAGTTTCGACCTTCTTCAGTGTAAAGTACAATAAGTAAAGAAGCAAAAATAAAAAGAAATATTGAAGTTGACCTCGAAAGAGAAAAAGAAATATTACAAGGGGTAAAGACGATAGAAAGGTTTGTTTTTGAGAATGTTGCTAAAATGCTTCTCGTCAAAAATGAGTGAAACTACCAATGATGTTATGTACAAGAGATGTTACAACAAAGTAAAATTTTCGTGCACGGAAAAGTTTAAATTGTAGCATCTAGAGTTCATTCAACCTTAAGTCGTTTATTTACTCAAATCATATTTACCGAAGAATGTGGAGGAAAAAAAATATGAAGTTCTGCCAATGGTGCCCAAAGTGGAGATTTAAAATGCAGCTCTTGAATCAAAAAGAAATTAACTGAAAAAAAAAACAACAACAGTAAGCTTGTAAAAGAAGCAATTCAGACACCGGCGGATAATACAAATGACAGGTGTTAAAAAAATCTCAGAAGTCAATGTCCTCAAGAAGC
This sequence comes from Stichopus chloronotus, assembly GCA_021234535.1. NCBI lineage: Eukaryota > Metazoa > Echinodermata > Holothuroidea > Aspidochirotida > Stichopodidae > Stichopus > Stichopus chloronotus. Next base: position 23,791,421 of record CM037845.1, on the reverse strand, counting down.
TGATTCTTTCAAAAGCGGTTATTGTTTTCTTACATGCTCCAAATATGGTTGTGATACATTGCAGCTTTGCAAGCCTATACCTTTATCTTTTTTAGTTTAAGTATCGCCACATTGCGTGATATTCTGCAGGTGACCCTTGAAAAGGTACTTACGTTTGATATTCAAGAATATGCGGGTGGAATAAACTCTGTTCCATATACAAAGTTATAATTACAATGAATGTTTCTTGTAAACCTTTAGCGGTTATAGGCTCCTTTTAATCCAACAGCGAAAACCAGAAACTGAAGAGACGTATTGAGTAGAAGTCGATAAACGGGCTGGATCTCTCAACTTCCATAAATATCTATTTAGGGAATGCCCGAGTTTGTTCCCCTTTAGAAGCATCCCCCCTCTTAGGTGAAATAATCTTGCTTTTGAAAAAACAGTGCCATGAGAATGGCTTATAAGACCAAACTAGACCGGTTTCTGCTCTCCGATTTTAAAGTAGAAGCAGGGCGGTGCTAGCACCTCCCTGGTAGAAGCTCCATCAGTGGAATGCCTATAAGTATTCTATAATTGCATCTAGGGTGTCTTAGACTTTAATGGCAGACTTGATGCTAGAACCGTCTGTATAGCGTTTTTTAGTGAAAGTGTGTATTACTCAGAGCCATGTTTCACTGACAATTAAAGGGACTCTTACATGAAAGAAAGTAATTTTCCACAGCAAACATTTCAAACTCGATGTCAATATCTTGTTCTTTACTTAAGATATTGCTGCTTGAAGAAGTTCTCTCGTCAAGAGAAGATCTCAAGTCTCAAGGTTACCAAAATGCCTTTTTATAGTGGAGCAAGAATTTTTTTTTTTTCGGTCTTTTTGTTTTCAAATTAATAACTCCCGAACCGAATATGCTACAGAGGTATGGGTTTGTCCGATAGAAAGAAAGGAAAATACACCTAATTTTTTGAAATGAAATTGTTCTCATTCACCAATCCCTTTGAGATCTAGTTCGAATGTCCCTATGACGTATTTGTTCTTGTTACCTCTGTGTTTGTTTTTCGGTGGGGGGGGGGGGGGGGGAACTCTCGATAGCGTCAGAAGCCCCCAAAATATATTTTCTACTTAATACAACAACTATTTTCACACTCTGCTCAATTTTAAAGAACGACTTTCAAAGTGAATAGTCCTAAATTACTATCTAGTATAATGAATCAGAGACCGACTCTTAGCTACGTCAATTGTTACGTTAACAGTTGTTTATTTATGCGTTTCTTCAATTGCCGCAAACCAGACCAGTTCAGTTCCCCTATAGACATCCACTTGTATACATAGTAAGCCGTATGAGTTTTTGTATTCAGTCAGCAATACTGGCAGCAAAGCTGAGTATATGTGACATGTTCGGAAAGCCAAAAGGGAACTTATTTGACCTAAGCTAACCAGTCAATAACTCATTATGTGACACGAAAATATTGAAGTATAACGACAAAGGCCCAAACATAACTAGTTATTTGAGAAGTCCAGAAGCGACCCTTTTTATTATGCAGTTAAAATATTGTCAAATAACCCATTAATCAACATTAATCATAAGCCATTATTCAGAAACTTTATTAACGATACGCACAATTTAACTCATTAAGTGGTAACTTTCATATAGCCACATAACCATTGGTGGTACCAGGATTTCAGATATTGCCTCGTGGGAAGGGGGGGGGGGGAACAAGGAAAGGGCCGTAAAAACTGTTGGGGGTCCGAAAATTCGCTCGTAACGGAAAATCAAGCACAGAGAGCAGTGGGGTCCAAGGTCGCGTCTTAAGTCCCTGTGGGATTAAGGGGTAGAGCCCAGCTGATGGTCCAGGGGCCGGAGCTCTGAGGTTTTAACATATCTCTGGGCGAAAATGTCATCTCAGGATAGGCAAGTTCTGGTTTAAAGTGCATCATTAAATTCAAAGATTCCATATGATTCTAATTAATTCTTTTCTTTCTATAAATTAATGAGACGAAAACTTAGCAAAGTCCTGGTGGGTCCCGGGGGGGGGGCAGATCCACTAGAAACTTTGTGATTTTAGCATATCTCTGGGTGAAAAATTAAATCTCAGGACAGGTATACAGCTATAAACGTAAAAACTTGTGACCGGTCATCATGTAGATTTTCGGAACGGAAATATTAGTCTGGTGTCCATTTTGGTCTGGGACCTTTCAAGATTATCAAAGGAGCTATTGAATGGATTATGGATTACACAGAGATCAATTAGGAGACTATCCACACTTAAAAGTTTCCGGGACACCGCCTTTTGACTATCTAGTTCGGGGTTTTTGTAACGTTGTAACATCTGCCTTACACATCATTATTACAATGGTTGCATTTTTCATGATAGTAGGTCTCATTTCCTTTAGCAGTACGTGGAATGTGGCTCAGTTTGTTGAAGTACCGTTTTTAAAATGCGACTAATTGGAATGCTGTGGAGACTTCAAGAGCTTTCTGGAAAGATGACTTTTTTTATCGTCGATCTAATTTAAAACAACTAAAGTCATCCTGTCTTTCGAGTTTTCTTGTCAAGACCCACTTGAACAATGAAAAAAAAAAAAACAATACGGATCAAGTTAGTACATTGAAAGGATGGTCAAGCCACAAATTTACCTTGGATATGTTGAAGAGTAAGTTTATCCAACCATTCTGGTGAAACTTTGATTCAATTCTCATGTGTAGTTCTCAAGATATTATCGTTAAAGTTACCCCTTTTCTACCAACTGTGAACTTGAGGTAAGCAGGAAGTGACGTCATCGCCTCACATGGCTGAATAGTCTTTTGCTTTCTTTATTATTGAATTTTTTATTTCGACCTTGAAATCAATAGGTGGTCAGCCTAGGCACTGGTTATGTGAAGGTCGCAAAACTCTCATAGCAATCATACAGTCACATTATTAGAGCAGTAGATATTGAAGTAGTAAATTTGGTGTAAAGTTTAAAGAAAAACATAAAATGCTTTATCAAAGTGGGGAGATGACATCACTCCTGCTTGCTTCAAGTCAACTGTTAGTAACAAATGTGGCAACTTTAACTGCTCATATCTCCGGAACCACACATGGGAATTGAATGGAAGTTTCACGGTAATGGTCACATTAACTTACTCTACATTCTTTTAAGAAAACAACAGTACATAAACGGTATACGGATCGTTAGTGAAATAAACGGCTTCTCAGTTTATGTTATAAAGGCAAGAAGTCAAATTATCTACATTTTGGTTGTAATTATTCTGAATAAATACTGGGAGAATCTTTGGCTGCTGCGTTTTGAGAAAGAAATGAATGACTATTGGAAAATTGTCAATTAAATATGTTACAAGTATATATAAAACTTACATTAAGGTTAACATTTGGACCAATGGTACGGTCATTTACTAAGATATCAGATTGTCAAACTAGTAGGTAGATTTGTAATTGGGAATGACCCATGTTACTTTAAAACCCTTAAAAAATCTTATTACCAAAGGCCAGTGTTGGAATTACCCGGCACTTAACCAAACCAGTCATATCCTTTTTACCGCGCTTTGTAAGCTCTGCAGTTGAAACATATGACCTTTTCCTTTTGGACAAACTATAAACAATCAAAATTAATATTGTGATGGACATAATAATGCCCCTTAATATTGTTACTGGTAAATATCAGTTCTAAAGAGATATAGAAACTTTAAATTGAAATTCATTTATTCAATAAATAAAGTAATACAGTTCCCCTCTTGTCTTTTTCAAGTCGTTTCGTCTAAAGAATACTCATATGCAGATGAAAGCGGAACGGTGTCACTTATCCAGGTTCAGTTAAAGCCTATGCTGCAAAATTGTGAGTAAGAAGTATGTAATCTGTCATACTGCAATCAACCTTATTTTTGGGGAAATATTAAGACATTTTTACTTACTTTGTGAATATCACAAATTTGAAATATTCGCTTCAATATTTAATCATCGTTAGTCAAACACCAGCTGCCTCGATTATCATCAAAGCACAGCAAAAAAAAAAAAAAAAAGAATCCGTGTTTTATGTGTCCACCTACACAAAACCTCGCAAATTTATAGCGGACTCACTCTGAAACGGGAAAGAGTCGGTGGTAAGTCCAAAAAGACAATTAGATCGGAGATTCATACTGGCAGCTGGTAAATTTAATTGACGGAACTGCCAAAACAGTAATCCTCTTGTGCTAAATCCCTCCCACTAGTTAAACAAATACCGCCTTTCAACAGAAGAAGCCTAACTCCCGCGACCTCCGTGCACGAGAGGTCGATGATTGGAGTTCTATGATAGTTAATCGACAGAAGACAACCATCATTTTTATAATGCAGTTAAAGGAAAAGGTGTCAGTATTAGCATGCATGACTGACGTTACATCGAGAACATGGAGGATGACTGATCTAATCCAGGGACTAACACGTAATTAAAAGGAAATTACAGGAGTAAAAGAAGAATTGTTGTTTTAGCTCACTGGTCATAGCTAAATGAAATCCTCCAACAAGAAGAGGGGAAAAAAGAAGAAAAATATTACAGTATTCTACACATCATATCACTGTTTTAAAACTTAACGTATGGTAGCGTGTGAGCACGTTCACATCTGTTCTGTCATTACTGAGTCAGTTGACGTGTAATGGTCTATTGAATGTAAAGTACATTCATTTCTATGTGGGGAAAGAGGACAGGTTACCATCACTGTCCTTGAAGTTGTGACATATTAATAACTAAATGCAGGTGATGATGAATTAAGGTCCTACACTAAACAAGTGGAAGGGAAGTCATCCGTAATCCAGGAATAATATCCTCGTCTACGTTGACAAAATCTTTCAATTTAAATATTATTTCTTGTTATGATCTCATATTATATTACATCCCCCATGTTATGACATTGTTTTCAGAGTTTTCATACTGAGTCAGTTGGTAACCTTCAGGAAAGGAATCTTTATTTGAGGCTGTGAATCCGAATGATCCGCGTTTTGCAACAACAGTCATTAATAATTTAAGTTATTAAATATGAAGTGTATCGTCTCACTCAAAAGTATGCGTGGTGTAAAATATTTATGCTGGACACATTATTCGCAGTTATTTCCTACAAGACAAACTACGTGGCAACTTTGTAATTTTCTTGAGAGAAATGAACGAAAGTTCAGAAGTCTCAAAGCTTTCGTGAACTAAAATTCAGCAGTCTCGGACCTTGATTAAGGATTCTGATATATTTTGCTTTAAGTGTAAGAATACCTTTTGGAATCGATCAATAACGTACCCAACAGGAACATTGCAAATTATCTGATTGTACGCTTTCTTTGTGAAACAATATTAGTACTCTAATTTTTTTGGTTCAATTTTTGGCAAGACATACATTCCCCATCAGTAGTTTTTCCTGATTGTTTGACTAAGGAGTCAAGTAGTGTTTTTAGATTATTATCTTATTATTATTTTAAGTATTTAAAATACCAGATGTAAGCTGAATAAAACGTAAATGAAGCTTAAACAAATGATTCTGTTGGGCAAGGTTCCTCAACTATATATATCATCATATTTTGTTGCATCAATTTGACTATATTTATAAGAATTTTGGTTCTGGTGACTATATTTAACTGTCTTGGAGTAACTAGGATGGTCTTTATTTTCACACCAATCTAAAGCCCCACACAACTTGACGTGCATTACTTAGCATACGAGTCTACGATCTACCAAATCTCTACTGTTTGCAGGTGTTATGGTATGCCGTATACGTTGGAAGGGTGCATGCCACCACCTCTTTTCGTGAACGTAGTTGAAGTTTAACAAGGTGTGTCTTTTGTTTAGTCACATGTTGCCAAAATGGGGATGATGGAATAGTAGTTCACAAGTCTATTCTTTGATAGCATATCACATGTATATCAACTGTGGCAAATTTATTCATTTTAATCACCTTATCGCTTCTATTTCCACAGATAATTTAAACGGTGACGGCTTTGTTGTCGTAGAATCACCTGGATTCCCAGATCACTATCCCTCGAACCTAGATCAAAGTTGGGTATTTTATGCCAATAAAGGATTTCGGATAGAACTGCTTACTTTCGAGCTTGAAGATGACTATGATTATGTTCGCTTGGGCAAAGGATCAGATTCTAACGTCACGGAGACTACCGTCTATGAGTTGTCTGGTTCGTTAGAGGAAGGTTTGGAGTATTTCATCGATGGTCAAAGCATGTGGCTCCGCATTACGTCAGACTTCTCAGTACAATATCAAGGATTTCGAATTAACGTAACTGCCTTTGACACCACGTCCCATGGTTAGTTTACTTAATACTCTAACATCCATGTAATTTCACAAAACAGAGGCCTTCTATTCTGTTTGCTGCATCTCGCTTCCAGATGTAAAAGCAAAGTGCAAAGATTTGTAAATAAGGGGTAACATTCATTGATGACCTCACTAATCACGTGAAAGAGGTGAATATGATCCATGGGCTCAATAGTTACGGACTTAGTTTTCTTCTAACTCACACATCTCCCTCCCAAAGTGCTTACTTAAAGTGACATATATTGCAGGCAATGACCCCTTCCCATACTGATATCATTGAAAAAGCCTGCTATAAAACGCTTAAGATTCTTTGCCATTGAAACTGGTAACGTTCATGTAAGCCTGACATTAGCATTAATGAGTTATTTACTGTACAAGGGAAATATTTAATAAAAGTCCCTAACTCTTAACATGTCAAGTCATTACTTCGGTTTAATTTTTTTTATAGCGCAAGGATTTGCTCCTTGGATTTCGAACTGCAAGTTTACGGACTACTTCAATAAAATGTCTATACTTCAAACTTAGTGATCTTATTAAATGAATATGAGGCACAAGAGACACAATTTAGGACTGATTGTATCGTACATTACTTGAAAATTACTCTACGTTAGAATATGGGATGACATGACATAATTAATTGATATAGTTTGAATCTAATCAGACAGTAACGCATATGTCTCCTCATCTGTTGAGTTGACACCGGAACTGTTAAAAATCTGTTTGTCTCCTTCACACGAAACTGAGATGAATAAAATCACTACTGTATCTGTATACAATACTATCCTATAGTGTATCCCTCTGTATCTACAGTATAGGATTTCTTTGCTTAGCTCCATGTAATGAACTCGTTTATTGTTTGTCTAGTTATCTGCGATGGTATTTTATTGAATGCCTCTTTGGTCTGCAACTACGAAGTGGATTGTTCGTCTGGAGCTGATGAATCCAACTGCAGTAAGTTAAGAGCCTAAAACTCAAAGAGATTGAAAGTGATTGCGTGTGTGCTGAAAAACTAGGAGAATGAGATTATGTTTGATCTTAACTCTTTCTTTATTTTTCCATATACACCCGAGGTTGTACATGGACGGACTTCGTCTTTCAATGAAGGAACATGATGGTAACGACTTTGAAAAGCAACGGGATTGGCACAAAAACAGTAAAAACAGAAATCCTATTTGAAAATTGACGGTTCTTACTATAAGAATCTACATAATGAAGTATGCAACAGTACAGGTTTCACTGGCGTATCACACATGATTCTACTCAAGTCGACGCTCATTGGTCGCTGTAAGGAATTGAAATACTTGGTGAAAGGAAGCACTGTATTTACAAATCACCGGCGTCAGTGATCCTGAAGCTGTTTTGACTAACTGAATATTCAGTACTAGTATACTTCCCATTGGCTTGTTCAAAGAGGAACACCGTTGATTTGAATGAAAACTACATTATCACATTACCACTACATTATCGCATTCTACACTTTTTGTGGCTATGTTAGAAGAATTTGAAATCACATGGTAGAATTAACCAACTGAAACCTATTTATTTTTCCAGATTATCTGAATGGCGCAATCAAAAGCTTTAGTAAACTTTTGGAGATGAAATTTCAATGTTTCTACTTTTTGCCTACGCACGCAATCACTTTATTATCTTGAATTATTATTTTTTAAGTTACAAAAAAATAATGTACTTATTATGGTTTTCGCCTTGGCAATGAACAATGGAATAAATTGGACTACAATTAATCTCTCACGTGGCTTTCATACACCATTACAACCATTACAAATAAGTGTATAATAATAACTACGCCTACGTCATTAATCCCATGAGTTTGACAAGTGCAGTTACTTCATAATGTGACGCCAAGTGGGGCGGGATGAAAGAACGCACGAGGGGGTAGAAAAACCTTCTTGTCTTTGTTTGTTGCATTTGTCATGTGCATGCCAACATGACGTTATCATCGTGCTAAAACCATGTTAAAGCGTTCAACAGCCCCTCTTTCATGCCCGATTACACATGTATTACGATGAACATGACACCTAATACCCCTTGCCAGGCAGCTCAAGAAAGCCTAGACATTGGATTAACACCTGAATTACTTTAGGAGAACGATGTTTAATTGACCATGTGGATTATCACAGCATGGGGTGATAAAACTGACCTAAGGCCATGACAATTTGCAAGAAGTTGAACCTCAGTAGAACAAAAGAAGACTGAGGTTGAAGTCAATCCCATTTTAACGTACGAATAACGGCATGAATAGCTCAGAGGATATCCTGTATATTTTATGTCTATTTGCAGTAAACAAAGGCTTGACTTCATGAAATGATGCACATATTACTTCTTTCTTCAAACAGTAACATTATTTCTTTGGTTACAGTCACTGGTTTTGTGTTGCTTTCTCTTTCCATAGCGGGATTACCCATCAACGAGTCTGTCATTATCTTCTCGCCGAACTATCCAGATCACTACCCACTGTCTGAAGAGATAACCTGGAGGTTTTCCACCGACAGAAATTTGATCTTCGAAATTAATCTAGTTGATATTTCAATCAACTATGAGGACGGTCAAGTGACATTATTTCTGACCGATTACATACCTATGAGGAGATCAGTAGCAGTAGAGGTGGGACGTGATCTGCCGGGTAAACGATATTACTCAAAGGGGGAGTTGACCGTCAGATTCGTCAGTGCCTTTCGTACTGGTCGTGGCTTTCTCTTGAATATAACCGTTGTGGCTGAGATGTTGGGTAACATTTCTTTTTTCCTCCAATATCAATGTAAGTTACTTTTTTTAACGGCATGCCAATTAATTGGCACTCGAAATAGAAAGTAGAGCAAGGATCATACATTTTTCCACAGTTCTGCAATAGTTACCTGTTGATGATAAATTAGCCTTTTCTGAAGGAAAAGACACAAATGGGAAAATTTACTCATATCTGCTGACCAAAAATGAGACTATGAATCGGACAAAATATTTCGATACTGCTGTTTCGTATGTGGATGTTATTTCCATAACTCCGTTGGGTACAAGTCTTTTCTTTCAAATGAGTGCACAAAACACTATTTTTCTTTTAAATGTAAATCTCATTTTGATAACGGTGTATGCAAATTTTGACACAAATTCCCTGCGCAGATCTTGATGTACCCGAAAGACAGCTGTGTTTCTACGGTTCTGCTCACCCAGGAGGATTACCATATTGCACCTACTCAACGAAATGTAGTCTCTATAAAGACAACAACTGTTGTAAGCACTGGGACAATATTTGTAATTTTTATTTTGTTGTCCAATTTATTCATTATTCTAAATACTTTAGTTATTTCATTAATTTCTTGCTATTGACTTGAGGAAAATCCCTTGTAATGCATAATTATGGGGAAGTGTTCCTCCTGTATCAAATTTATGTTTTCATGGAACTTGTCGATCGTATAGAACAATACATATCGATTGGATTGATATTTACAAACAAGCGATAGGAAACAGGTCATACTTTGAATTTCATCTAATGTTTCGTTAGTAGGTTATTAACCTGGTTATGAGCAATTCATCTTTTACAGACTTATACTTCTAAATGTATCTCACTGCTGTTGCCACAGATGTTGTTATTAACAACAAAGAGAATGTAACCATTGCTGCCAATGGATTTCCCACGCCATTTGATGTTGATAGTGCAGTTACGTGGTTCATAATGGCGGAGGAGGGAAGCACCATTAAAGTTACTATCGAAGGCTGACTGGACTGCGAATTACCTTACAATTGGAACTACTTTTGACACTTCCCACGATAATCAGGTGTGGTACTCTGGTGGATACGAAGATACAGTTGAATTGACATTCCATTACTCTACAATCTGGGTGCATTTTGATCCCACTTCCGAGACCAATTTAGGCAAGGGTTTCATAATACACGCCGTCTCTTTCATTAATTCGACAGGTAAGCATCATGATTTTTGTGAAATGTATTTGACACTTGACTACAAATTTGCAAGGGAAATACAACTATAAGCAATAATGATTTTTTTGTGATTAATCCTATTTGACTATTGTGGTCATTACACGACTATTTTATGCATTTTCTTCATGTTCTATCTTTTTTGTAGAGCGATTTCCACAGTTTTGCACCAGCGTAACGGATACTGTGACACTGACCAATGAAACCGCACATATAACGTCACATGATGAACACTGCCTGTGGTTGGGCATATTTCAAAATCCCTTTCATCGCTCGGACACGATCCTTCAAGCCAACATCAACTATTTTGCAGGAGTAGACGGAACAGATAATTATATAGCAATCGGAGAGGGAATGAATCCCGAGAACTATGCATCTGTTATATTTAATCATTCCAATATCCATTATGGCGTTGACTTTTTCCTTCAGAAACTCTTTGTCCGGTCCGAGTACATCTGGATCCAGTATCGATCGTATCGAATCAAAGTGGTGTTCAATATATCATTATCAATCGTGAACGAAAAAGGTATCTTTCATTGCATCGATTTTAAAAGTGTACTCTTTGTATCAAGGGTGCACTTGTAGATAATTTTATTGCATAATTTATGTTCAACATAATGTAACATGTTTGTGTTTTTTCGAAGAAACTAAAACGTTTAAGTCTACTTGTCAATGTGTTAATGCCGAATCAATACTTTTGTATCATCGCTAAAATTTACTGTCTTAATGGCCAATCAATACTTTGGTATCATAGCTAAAATGTACTTCCAATAAGGGTGAATACGTCTGCTCTACAGATATGCAGGTAGTTCAATTATCGAAGACTGCTTGGAAATGTTAAGGTGCAGGTATAGGGCAAGCAAAGGATCACAACACAGGTTATTTCATTAACGGTGTTTATGATCTTTGAGTGTCATTTTCAACCTCCCCCCCATTTTACGTCTCACTGTCATATTGTGTAGTGTTGTTTATCCTAAGATAACTATTCATAAAGTTTCCCTCACGCGTTAAATAAGGACAGCGGAAGCAGGACAAGACAATTGAAAAAATCATATTTACATCTCCTTACTTACATATGTTTTGTCCCTAAGAAAACAACAAAAGCAAACCCAGATAAACACACACCCATTAAGTACGCATGTGCAGTAGTACTCAGTTAACCCTGGACTTTCATTCACACATCTGACTTAACAAGTTTGCTACAAACCGACGAGCCTCACATAGTGTGAAATCATCCCTATTAAGTTTCTCCCATTCATGTGCAGGACCTTGCGGTCAGACGCAATTTACTTGCAGTGACGGAAACTGTATTGACAGATTGGGCGTAGAAAGTGGATATTACGACTGCATCGATGGATCAGACGAGTACGTCAACGGTGAGTACCATCAGGGTGAAAAGTCGACCATTATGAAACAATAAAGTGACGTCTATCGGTATCTTTGCGAGAGAGAAATATGCATCTTCACTTAATCATCAGATAACAAGTTTCGAACACGAAACGTGGCATCCTACAGATACAATCGGATTACGTTCATCATTTCGGGGACGAATTTATCTACCTTGTTCAAGACTAGTTTACTAAAATTCTCCCTTCTTTAGTAATTACCAATGGTAAACAGTAAGGATGATGAACGTAAACCTGTAAAATACTCCGTCCTTTTACAAGGAAACCAGGCCTAAAAACACAACCATCCTTTCCTGTACCCAGAAAAATGCTATGAATGGAATTCTTTTGAGGAACATTCCCCGGGACGTCATCCACTTCCCAGACCTCTCAAACGCTGATGATAGCTCAGACATGTCCAATACTTAGGGCATTTTAGGGCATGCAACAGCCACTAGTAACTAGCCACTAACGTCCTTAGGCTGTCTCTTGGAAACATATATAGGGTTAACTTGGAGATCTCAGGTGCAACTTTAATTCCTTCAACAGTCATTTTATCATATTTACTGAATGTTTTTTTATAGGTCATGGGTCAACCTTTCCAGAGTTTTGGCAAATGCATCCTCCAGCTTAGGTAGAATGCAACCGGTTTATTTGAATTCGGATAGCACACTATTTTTTACTTTCTTAGTGCTTTTACTGTGGTTTTGGTTTCTTGTCTGTGTAAGGACGATTGCTCCTGATTCGGTTTTGTGACTCATATGGAATCAATCAATAGTCTTTTAACTTTTTAAAATAAGATTTCTTACTCTTGTGTTGAAACCTACGTCATGAGGAGCCAAAGTTTCTTAGCTAATCAAGAAGCTAAGTTATTAGTTTTATATTAGTTTATTTTTGTTATTTAAAGGCGACTTTCTAGACTGTATCCATCCGTTTTCTTCAACTTTTAACGGAGAAGTGGGGGACCCAGATTGTCTACCTTGGAATGAGATTGAACTTCTGAGAACACGAGGTAATGATCCGTAAAATAGTCATTTGCGCAACACACCAATTTCGAAAAAAATCTTTTAAATGTAGTTTCATCTCTGAATAAAAACTCGTCACTTTATGTACAAATAATGAGAGAGCATTTCGTTATTTCTTTATTATTCTCAATTATTTCTTTGAAAAATTTCAGTAAATGGGGAAAATTATTTACAATAGTAAAATAGTCAGATTCATGCAAGATATTCGGTACATCCAAATATGTAACAGAAATTGGGTAGGGTACGGAATTTTCACATTTTTAACATTTTCACCTATCTTACCTATGCAAGCTGACACGTTAAAAGAAGTATGCGATTGTGTTTAATGTAAATTGGCAATATAGTTGGCAATGGCTACAAGTTGGTACAAATTTAAAATTTTCAATTTTCAATTTTCACTACTACTGCTTTCAATATGCGATACTATTTGACAGAGTATATTTTAATCTTCTCCTCAGCAAAGCATAATCCGATTTCATTTTGGCTTCTTTGTTTCCTAGAACTACATGGAAACTTCTGTCGGTCACTAATCTATTTGACCAATGAAGTTTCTTGTTTCAAGCATTACCTTGACCGACCTACGTTAATGGCCTGCCGATACAACCACTGCTACGGTAGGTTTCAATAAATAATACCTGTGACTTCTGTTGCAGAGGTATAGGTACCTGTAAGAGCTGTATTTTCATAATTTGTCCGAACAATCTTCACCACAAGAACTGTATACATGTTTTTTTTTTTTTAGCCACAATATCATAGCAAAAGACTCACTTCGACACGAAAGCATGTAATACAAATCTCAACCTTAAAAAATGACAAAAAAAACCCCAGCAAAATTCAAAATTTTAGTTGCTGTCCTTTGAAAGTCCGTTTTCCTGTCAGTATTTGTAGGGTGTATACGTTTCTTTGTAGCAATGTCATATCAGAATACATCCTGCTGTAGATGTTCTTATATATTTAAATGGACAGTAATATCTCTTTAGTATCTCTCTTCTTTTCTTAAACTGAAATATTCTTTAATGGTAACGTCTTACATTCTCGTTAAGGTGTATCAAGCGGAAAGTTATTGATTATTGTCCAAGGTACAGCCTACTTTAGGCGGTACTTTCTAATTAGAGTTGCTAATAGTTAGAAGGAGAAAGTACACTACAAACCAAATACTTGTCAATCTACATCAATATGAAGATGGGAAACAAGGCAAACACCATTGACATTCAAGATTCTTTATGTCCTCCAATAATGACTGCAATTTCCTGTCCACTCACTGCCCAATACCATTAAAACAGTTACTACTAACTTATCAAGAGTTAACGAAGAGATGCATTTAAGTCCCCGCTCTTTAAATATGAAAACCCTTTTGAGGCAATAAAATTCCATTTAGAAAATAAAGACTGAAGGAAAATCAACCATTGATTGATATAACTTGGGGGTTAAAATCAAAGTGATGTTTTGGCAATATCTACGATAACTCAGAATATCACTAATGATAGTAGTTGTTATTATAAACAATTTGATTTAAAATCTTAGCGAAAAGAATCTCCTTTGAAGAAGTACCAAAATTGACAGTAATTGTATGAGTTTTTGGATTTTCTGTTAATTCTATAAAATAGATTTGCTTTAGAAAACTGAAAATAGTGGACATCAAATGAAGTAAAATGCTAGATATTTTATTTATCTCCATGTAGGGAAATGATAGATGCGGTCTCGTTCGCTGCCATTTAATTACTTCGTTGATGGCCTGTACTACATGAACAAAATGAAGAAGTCTAGAAATAATTTGTTACAGTACATTATTCATTACAGTCCCATTTGATCTAAGTAGGAAACACTCTTTCATTAAAGTCTTTAGTTCCGAAAGTATGTATTTTAGTTGATCGGTGATTGGCTTCGCACTCTTTTTTGCCTTTTGGGAAATCTACAACAAAAATTTCAAATCATCACCCAAGCTGACGAAATTGGAGCTCAGTGCTATGAAAACAAGCGACAAGTTTTTCATTAGAAAGTCCTTGGAGACAACTTCATAATGCCTTGATGTACAGATCCCGGTGTGGGGAAGATAAGGTATAATTTGACTTAAGAACTGGCACAGTTGTACTTTTACCCTGTTCTTAGAAGTTAACAATTGATTTTTTCCTTCTTTGCTTGACTTATTCATTTCAATTCTAGAGAGGGCAGGCTGTTACTCTGGGAACGGCAGTGATTATCGGGACCTGGGAATGTTCACAGAGAACGGATTAAAATGCATTAACTGGGCAGACTGTTCCCGATGATGTCTTTAATATCTCTTACTTCGATGACGCGGGTAAGAAATTTGCATAGATAGCTGGACCAATCAGTGAATGAGTTAGTTATGCACGGATGGTGTTTATATTGATTGAAATTAAACTTTGCTATCATGCTGTGCGTATAGTAGCCTATCTATGTAACTTACTGTCTGGTCATATCCAAAGTACATTCAAATGATTACATAGTACGCAGATCTGGACGAAACTTTCTTACTGTGCGGAGCTTACACCAATGAGCAGTAACGTTTTCAGAGGGCATGTGCGAATAAAGCTGAAACGTTTTGTCCTTTTGGTGCGTTTGAAACACGAAACGTCTCAAATATAAGACTAGGCTAAATTGCTGCCTATTCCTAACCAAAAGAGGGTCAACATGGAATGTGAATGATCTCTATACCGATGCATTGATATAGTCTACTTTGATTATATAAAGATAAGTGTAAACTATGTAACAGACAAATGTGTACAGTACAGATAATTTCATTAATTTTTAGCAGGGTTTCCGACATACACCGTAACTAATTGGTCGGTAATGCACCAATAAAACATGACACTAGATTAATTTCCCGACTTAACAGTGTAGTGCATCCGCTCGCATTTCCAAGTTTCATTACATAATCTCTCTGTAATTACCCGAGAGAAATAAAACCAAATATTTAACATCAAAGACGACAAGTTAACCTCCAACGGATAGAAATGGGATATTAATAGAATCGTCATTACAGACAAGAAGTTTACAGATTACGTTTGAGTGCATCCATTACAGTTTACAAATTTCATTGAACAACCTCTTTCTTATCTGCGAAGTATACAAAATCCAGACAAAGTTTTAATTAACCGAATCATTGAGGGCCAACAGATACAAATACAATATTTATAGAATTTTGATCGAACATACATGGTCACTGTAAATTGTGTTTACCACAATGGTTTCTTAATCGATTTGGCATCTTGTGTGTCAGCATGTAAGAAAAATCTGATGGATTACAAAAACAAACGAAGTGTAATTATATGAGCATCCGCTAATACTAGTAATAAACGGAAGGGAACTTAAGAAATGTGTAAATTGTGGAACTTGATTGGACAGTAGATTTAACAGATTTTTATAAAAGCTTTTCATTATTATTGTTAGTTCTTTTGAAGTAAATGAATGTTTTGTGGTTTGTTAAAAAACACTGTACAACTTCATTAAGAAGTCACGCGACAAGACGTTTGGCGGATTAATTTCTGCTTTAACGAGTGAATTTGCCTAGGGCTCACCCCGCACGGCGTAAACCACGAACTCTCCTATCTAGCATACATTGGGTCAAATATCTAGTCACGTGAAGTCTTTAAACATAGACATCGTTTTCGCATTTGTTGAAGTAATTTACGACTTAAAAAAATTCAATATGAGGATGAATTAATTAAATGCAAGGTCATTGATCTTAAGCCACTAACCAAGGCTTACTGTAATTGCACTCTTAAGATGACTCTGATTGTTTGGCTTGTTCTACGTATTTGTTGTACACTTTCCATTGCTGTCATTGCGTCTGCATGAGATCAGTCCGGCCTGTAGGCCTATTTACGTTGAGTAGGGTTTATATGCGTGTGTATGTGTTTGTGTGTTTTCATTCTGGTAATAAACGTGCACTCATTTCTTCATAAAGAACTCTAACCATTTCGTGTTTTCTTTGTGGTACACTTTGTAGTTAAATTTTACATTAGTATTGTGGGCTTGAGCCAGATTATTATTTATGTGTCGGTTTCCTTAATAACGGTGTCATTTATGTTTGGTTCTTATACACAAATTCGCTCTTACGTCCACTATGTGTTAAGGCTTGTTTGTATGTGGTTGCTTAAGCGTTGAATGCTCCCTCATGTCAAGGGAACTCTAAGATCCTTTTGGTTACGGCTTGCTTCAGCTATTTTACGATACTTGGTGGGTAGTTTGAGTTGATATTGCAACAGGGGTTTCACACATATGATCATGTTATAATGCAATCATATGAAAGCTTATTAGAGGGTACGAAAAGTGAATATATGTTCGGATTGGTTGGATAATAACCATACCGGGTCGTCATTCGGCTTCTGTTAATTTTGGAATTCCTACTGGAAAGATTAAGTGTAATGTCTGAATGTGGAGACAGTTGAGAAGGTTCTGGCTTAACTCTAGCTGCTGCGATTTGATGTCCAAGAGATTAAAACATTTCTATGAGTTTCATTTTAAATGGTTTGTCTCATAAGCACGCCGTTCACACAGGCCTTTGCTTGAGTTATATCAACAACAAGACAAATTCAACGCGCTCTATGCACGTAAGAAGTGTCGTGGAACCTTATGCTGAAAAAAACTTTTCAATACCGTCTACTAACGATACTTCCTAATTCCTGTCGATATTGTAAAAGTCTTGCATAAGGCATCGGCCCACCGAAAAATAAATGTTTTTACACGCTGATCTATACGAACGACTTTTAGATAACGCAAAATTGTTTGAAAAACACAGGGAATGTGAACAATCATATTCAAATGTGAAAAACACAGGGAATGTGAATAATCATGAACTTTGGGGATTTTGCAAAGTGTTATTTCTCCTTTCTCCCTTTCTCCATATGGACAAAAACGAATAAAAAACATGATGATAGATATTAATATTCATGAAGAGCTAAGAATTGGGCGATTCCATTTGCTGTGAGGGAAAGAAAACAAGTTGTTTGCTTAGTAAACAACAGGTAACAATAGAGGGCTGGCGAACCGTACTCGTGGATAGTCCGTGCAGTTCAGACAGTTGCACAAGTCTAGAGTGAAATAAACCACGACAGCCAGTTGTACATGTTCATTACCAAGTCTCTAATAAGAGATCTGTACGAAAACAAATCATTATGTCTTAGGCGCTATACGTTTGCTGAATGACTTGGGTGAATAATCCTACTTCCTCGCAAAGGTTTATGCAATCAAACGATCCCCTAGTTAGGTAAAAATGTCCAACGTTGTTCTGTCCATCTGGCATATGTGTCTTTGCCCATCACAGATCTTGGCACAGAAAGTGTTTTCCTAATTTATTACTCTTAACACTCATTTTCCCTTCGTAATACATCATCGCAAGACAGGTCGTAATTAGAATAATAAGAGAAACAAGATCTATGTCTTTCCACGGTGTGAAACGGGACTGCCAATACGTCTTGCAAAATTGTCATATAAACAGTGTCATGTAACCAGTGTCGTCGGATGAATACACAAATTGTAAGGTACCTTTTAGAAGTACAATTGAAACTTGCACAAGATAATTTGTTAATAATAACATTAAATTTGATCTTAAAATATTTTTTATCACAGGGATTGAAGAAAACTATTGTCGTCACCCAAACGGACGTGAAAAGCCTTGGTGTTTCTACAGAGATGAAGCAGGCGAACTACAGTGGTCCTCATGTGCCATACTTAATTGTAAGTCTTTCGTTCTTATTTCTTGCCAGTCTAGCAAGAATATGTTGCATTGCAACATCGGTTTCTGATATAGGAATAAAACTTTCTCTTCAAGAAATATCACTTACAACTCCTCCGATTTTGTGAAACAATCTAATCTCCTTTAATCGACCTAGGTTTCACGTCGTCTGTAATTTAAAGGATGCGCTTCCACAGCCAAGTAAAAATGAAAGTAGTGGTGATAACGAAAATGATGGCCACACCTGGGATATTCCTCTTGCTCAATTTAGGCACCACCAACCGAGGTTTAATAGATCTACCGGATGTTCATAGTCTAATGCATGGTCGTATAAGACCTTAAGATGATCACATCACCACACATATGTGTCGTGCGAAATAGTACAAGCCTTATGTTGTTCTAGCTCTATGACGTCACGTCACGTTACTGATGCACTTCTAGCTCACGTCGATTTTGTTCGACAATATGCATTCATCAACTGTTAGTTTACACATCGCATCACTATGAGGGCTACGTAGCATATCAAAACAACTCAAGTTTTACAATGTGCTAGTATACACCTATTTATTGTTGTACCATATCGTATGTGAAAACTGGCGGTAATGTATAGTTTTTTTGTATTAATTCTTTTTTTGTTCTTTGTTTTAATTTCTGCAATGACTATAGGTACGCAAGATGGTGTCCTCTCAAGTTTCCGTCGCTATCCGAGACGTTACTATGTCAATGAAGACTATGCATATGCCTCAAATGATATACAATATCTTGATATCTATACAGAAGAGGAATGTGCGATTAACTGCTTACAAGCAAGTTACCTATGTTTGTCATTCGTGTAAGTAGAACAGAAGAATATGGCGTTTTGTATACTTTTTTTTGGCAACTCTAGCAATATATATGATATGACATGAAATATGACATGAGACATGACATCTAATTTTTTTTCTATTTATTGAACATTTATGTTACATGTTAGACTTGAAAAAAAAAACTTTCACATCTGTTCACACTGTTAAATGTTCAACATTAACAAATCTAAGGGTAACTTGAAGATACAAACCACATCACCGAAATGTGTTCTTTCGGGACATTGTACTGTATTTTTGAAAGGAAACTTGTTTAATGTATAGCATTATGGGACATTGGAAATTTCAAAACAGATCAACTTATATGATGTCATTTGTATTACATTATACACCCTACTGGATTAAAGGAGACACGTGTAACAGGTTGTAACAGGCTAAGAGGTGAAACCAAGTTTTTTTTTTAACAATATCCTATGCTTAATCTAGAACAAAGCCAAACTTAATTTTCACTTCAAACTTCAAAGTTGTAAAGCACTTTCATATACCAAAGAACAACAAAATCTTTTGCAATAACATTCAAGTTTTGCATGATATTTGTAACAGAACTGGAAATCTTTCTGGACCAGAGCAATCTATCTTGAGAGGTCAGTGTGTCGTGTTTTATACAAGATACTTTAGAAGGGGTTTGAAGACTGGAAACATGGTTTCTTGTCTTCATTTACGAGCCTCTTATAAGTTGTCCCGGGAATATGTCTTACTGTTAGTGTGTTTGTCTTACCTTCGTTTCTTGCTTAGGTTTCAAGCAGCTGTGAATCCTACTGGAAGGAACAAGTGCATTTGGTCTGCTGCTTCACCAAATGTTGATGGCGCACTTGCGGAATTACCAGAAAATCCAGATTTCGACTTATTTGTCAGAATCGACACCGGTAAAAAGTTATGTTACAGCATTCTATACACCTTTTCTTTCAAAATTTTTACGAACCAATTGATGATGCCTCATCATGTATTACACGACGTCTTTTAGTTATATAGCAGTGAACTCTTTTAGTGTGAATCAATTGTAAAGATATGTATAAAATTTTTGTGGAACATTTTTTTCCAACACATGATATTCTTTTTTCTCTCTTCCAATGAACAGAATGTATCCCTATGAGAGTACCTTCACTTCCAGGTAAACAGTCTTATTCGTTAGTTGTATGTCGACAATGGGATTATTTTTGCTGAACCGTATAACTGTTCAGTCAGTTAGTGGTGACAGTGTTACTGAACGAAAACATATGGTAAACGTCTTGACTATGATTGTTTCATATGAATTATTAATGCTTCCCTCTGATGGCAAATTCATGACAGTTTGCACAATTCTAATAGAATTCTGTTGTATCTGTTCAGAATTTTTCTGTACATATTTTTTATTGTTATTACCACTATGTAAAAGCTTTTTAGAAAACATACTGAAAAAAGAAGTTAAGACAAACAAGGTGGAATTACTGAATTGTTAATTCCTTTCCTTACAGGTTTAACTAACTTGTCCTACAGAGCAGACTGACTAGACAGACAAAATTAATGCAGTCGCAAGAATTTAATTTGTTAACTGAGAAAACTAGGGTTAAATATTCGTCGGTTTGCTTTCACACAAAAACATAAATGTAATTATTTGTATGAAGATGGCAAGTTAACTAATTTACTTATTTGTCTACGAGTTTTCTTTTTAATATCAACTGCAACAGATTGTGCAACAACAAAGCTTACATGCTGTAATTACTCAGTTGGTATTACCCTTATTATTTGCAGACGGATGTAGTTTGCCTCTCACTATAATATCAGACCCATCACAGAGAGAGACTATGCAAGATTTTAACCTCTTCAAATACAGCAAATTCGGCTTAAACGAATGTTGGCGACCAGAAACTACAGATGATTCATTAGTTGTAAGCTTTTTCATTCTAGCATGCTTTATGTTTATGTTAAATGTTTCATTTGAATCAATCAGGTCTCACACTGAATAATACTAAATCTAACACTTATGCATGTCTCCTGTTGAGAGGGTTACTAAGTCTGGTTTTGTCCTAGAAGAATCAGCCACATGTTATTCGAGAAGAGCCGCATAGCCTCATCACTGCAGTATTATCATAGTAGCAAAAGTGAGAGCAACAGGCACTTAAGTAATTAATGTCTTCTTTACACGTAATACATCGATATTTCTTCTCCTTCAGGGCCTGTTGGCAGAAGATTTGTTAAGTATGTTATTTTTGTCGCTATAGTGAGCGCTGCGTTAATATTAAAAATCCTTTTGGGCTAAGTTAAACAAAAAATTAGTTTGGCATAGTGTTATGTATATTTAAAATATACAACACATAAATTGTTCCTTTGTGTTGAAATACTGGACCTTATAGGCTTTAGTTTTAACTCAAGTTTTATATGGTATAGCTCACAATCCTCGATAGAGGTTATGGAAGACAATATCTCCTACTTTTTTTGCTCAATCTTTGCCCTAATATTCCCTGAATTACAGATGTTTGGACCTCACCCGTGTCTTTAACTGGACACCTCGTTGTAGTTGTCACGCTATGCCAAGTGATTGTCTCCACTGAGGCAATCAAAACATTTAACACCATGAAATAAAAACCACGTCTATAACTCTGGCCACAGTGTGGCTTACACTATTATGCATTCCAATTCATTGTATACACACGAAGCTTCAAAACGAGACACCCCGAATGTCATCGATAGCATTTCGGGGAATGTAGGAATGATAAACTCGATCCGAGGCCTTCCCCAATTTTCGCTGTACTAGAAACGGTCAGAAGCAACTTGAGCAGTCATGTTATCTTTCATTGATGCTAAACACGGGTAATACCGTATACGACACGATTTTGCTCGTTCGAAAGTAGACGTTTCCACACATTTTATTTTAAAGAAAGCATCAGAAAAGACAGACGCTCTGATGTATAGGTTTCGTGTATTGGTAACTCGCAACCCTATATACATGAAATAAATAAAGTCAATTGAGAGTTTATATCTTCAATATTTGTACCGACAGATATACCTAGGAGAACGTTACGTCATCAACGCCATTGTTTTACACGGATGTGATAATGAAGATCTGGGATGGGTTACAAGATTCACAGTAATGGAAAGTTTTTATAGATACACCATTGAAATAGTGAGTTATTTTTTTTCCATTTATTTGTGATTACTTTTTTTCTGTTTTGTTTTCGGTCACTATTAATAAAATAAAGATGACGGACTGAATAAAAAGCGAGAATATGGGCATACATTCGATGGTATACCTGAGCAAGGTAATGTTGATTTGATTTGAAACTGTTTGAATGCAATAACTGGGAAACAGTAAGTGTACGATCAACGTCATCAAGTTTGAATTTCAACTTCAGTCATTAAAGGAGAGTAGGCCATTTATTAAATTCTAACAAGATACGAGAACATTCATAATAATTATTTTTCTCCCATGACTAACAAACGTCATTCCTTCATTTTCCCTGATTCCTTCCGCCACACTTTGGCAGATTGACTTCGTCATTTGTGTGAGTGGGGGGGGGGGGGCACTTACAAGTTCACACCCCTGCTGGTTTGACCTGAACCTTAAAGATGAGGTAACAAAAATAAACATGTTGTTAATGGTCCCACTTTCAAAATAAATTTTGCTGCATTTGTTAGCTTAAAGCTCAATTAGTTGAAGTTACTATTTAACCGACATGGAGACATTGCAGGCTCTGTCCGATATTTGCAGAATGTACCTGGCAATGTAGATGCTCGATGCCCGTCGCTAGTGACCCTGAGAAACCCAATCCATACTGATCTCATAATCATTGAACCGGAATCTTATCACGTCGGAATTGCAATGAAAGTCGATCTTCTTGGTTGCCTTGACAACGGTAAGCTTAACCTCTGAGCATGCCGTTCGACTGCAGTCACCCTGGTATATGACTTATACAAAATGAGTTTTTCTTTAATTAAATGGTTATACTGCATTAAGGATAATTCAACGCTGTGATTGTAATGAACACTGTCTTTTTTGTTATGCATGAAACGGAAAATCAGTTTGCTACTTCTTTGCTTGTAATATCACATTTCTTTGCACTTGACACGAATTATTTTCGTCAATACAAAATTTACCAAACACTACGTTAGCCCGAAAACTAGAGGATCCCTTCGTCAACATTGGACCCATCAAATAACAGATTACTGTCAATATTCGGTGGTAAAAACTTCTATGAGTAAAGAAAATGAAAGTGTAAGATTAAGTCCAGAAACTGAACTAGTACGCTTTACTTTAACATTTCCTTTGTTAATCCAAGATTGCGATGCAGACGTAGGCGTGATTAATAACAGACTACCAGATACGGCTTTCTCAAGTTCCAGCGGTATAAACGATCCTTCTCAAGTAAGATATCAGCCTTTTGATATCTTACAAGATTACACAGAAGGCTGGATTGGAAAAGATACTACAGAACCAAACTGGATTCAAGTAAGATGTATTTTAAATGCGCTCCCTCCTCCTCAACCCACAGTATTGGCTTTCGGATGGTTTCATGTTCATATCTCAGTCCAACTCTCTCTCGCTCCTTCTGTCTAATAACCTTATAACTCCAATGTTTCACCAGCCCTCTAGATTTCCTGTCTTATCATCATATGATAGCACCCGCTTCTTTATCCAGAAGTGCTCAAGGCTAAAAATATTTTTTCTTCATCCGCAGCAGAAGAAATAAGTTACAAATTAAAGTAGTGTGTTTTTCTTTAGCTTTATGTTACAAAGGTAAGTAATGTCACGTCGCAAATGACATTTCGAAATTATAAGAAAACTATTACTAAAACTATACCTAAACTGACTTCTGTCGTCCATATTAAAGTAACAAAGTGCATGCTAGTGAAGTTACATTTTTATTTGATTTCAAAATATCCGTTAGTTACTGATTGCCTACGTAGCGCCTATTCGTCGGTCGCCTCTATATGGTCAAACATTCCTCTCACAGAGTTCAAAACTTGATAGAAGTGATTAACTAAATAATTGATGGCCATTGGTCTATTGGGAGGGTGTGCCAGGAGGGTGTCCAGTTACATGATTTTTCACAGCCGATCTACACAGATACGTGCGATGGCAGCGACGTTTCACTTTTAATCAACCAATCGCCATAGAGCCTTGGAACTGAGAGTTTAGTATGATTTTTTCTTAACTGAAAGAAATTTACATCCAACACTGGTGAAAGTTAATTTTTCGTGGCGAGTATCAGAGCAAAAAAAAAAAAAAACTTGTCCACTACGAAGGATAATAAAGAGGCGCGTCACTTTCCTTCCCCAGGTAATATTTCCGTCCCTTCATGTCGTCCGCGGTGTGGCTATCCAGGGATGTAAGGAACCATATCCGTGGGTGACATCATTCATGGTAGCCTACAGTTCCTATAGTGTCACACCATCATCGAATGATGAGCTCTCTTGGATTCTAGAGGATCCAAACGGAGAAGATGCAAAGGTCGGTGTATCGACTGTTCAAGTTTTTGGCAAGATAGCAAATCTGAAGAAGCGGTTTAAAAAAAGAAGAAGAATCATCAGACTCTCACTTCAGATTATACGTACTCCTAGTATTACAGAGGCCGTCAGTGACAAAGTTCTTCCTTCTTCAATATTGTGGGTGCTGCACGCACTCAAAATTTCGCTACACTAGTCAGTGTAAAGTCGTTATATGAGTGACAGCAGAGTGTTCGATAGGAGTGACAGGACAGAGAAACATATTTCATGTTCTTGTTTAATAGTCTTGATGAGTAAATGCAGGCCATAGTTATGAGCAATAAAGTTTATCATACTTTTTTTTGTCAAAAGCTGCTGGGTCATTAATCCGGTTTAAGACCGATGATGAGGTCACCAGGGAGGCAGATCTCACCTTACTCGGTCCTCTCAGTGCTCTGTGATGACGTCGCCATTGATCTTAAATCAAATTAATGACCTCACACCCTCCTATAGTTACTTAAGTATTCACATATTTTAAAAAGAAATACTTAAAATATATGATACAGGAATGACTTTCATAGAAAATCATACTCAAACTGAATAGTGAATCATCATGGGCGCGCTACGTCATGATGATTATTGCTTTTAAGAAGTCGTTTATGATGTTTAAGATCATTTCGTCTGTAATTTGGCAGATCTTTTCTGGTAACGTCGACAGAGTCACACCACGGCGTATTGACTTTGACGAAGAGCTTCTGGCAATAACTCTACGTCTGTATATATTTTCACCCAGAGGACAAACTTGCATGAAACTGGCAGTGATCGGTTGTCTCTATCGGAGTAAGTTGTATCACAAGGATACTCCTATGAGGATGATAAAAAGGTGGTTCGATCAACTCAATTATCATCGCACTATGTTTATCATATTCATATGATACTTTTTATACTTTTATTTTTCATCGAAAAAAAAAATATGTTGTACGTAAAGCAGTAATGCTTTTCTTTTGGTTCTTCTTTGGCTCTCGTTTTGAAGGTTCTGACTATTGAACATATGTAAATAAAACAACTGTTTCTTTGCTCAAGATTAAATGCACATATACATAAAGAGTTTCATGCCGTTTTAAGTAGTCATCAGGAGGGTCCTAAACTTTTATCCTTGTACACTATTTTTGCTATTTTTACTTGAATGCCTGCATCCTGCTGTTTCAGATCATTCTCATTGTCAATATTCAGAGCATTCTCAATCTATCTTCAGAGGGATGTGTATGTGTGTGTTGGGGAGAATGGGGGGGGGGTGGTTCTGAGGTCTGACATCATCCCTGACTGTCTCCGCCTTACTTACCCTCTTGAAAGATATGGAGGGCCTATATTTTGTCATATATAATTACCAACTAATGATAAATGTCTCACTGTACTGCTAGATTTCGTCTAAGGAAGTTCCATGGGGACTTACAATTCCAAATAGTTTTTTACTTATTTAACACTTCTTCAATCAACGAGCAACGCGACCACATTACAATGCATTGTTTTGTAATATTTTGATTTGATTTCCTCAGGTTGCTTTCTAAGATTAGGGATGATCTCGGGAGATATTGCTTCAGATCAAATAGATACGTCACTCAATTCTGTCTTATGTGTGCAGGATGGACAATTTCGGTTGTTTGGTAGTCCGCACTATCATCACACTTCAGTGCACAGTGTTGGAAGTCTACCGGATCAAGATATCATAGTTGATTTACGAGACGATTACGTGATAACAGCTATTGCCACTCAAGGGACATACAATGTAAATGACTGGAGGAGCATCTTTCCAACCTACTACGTTTTTCAGTATCGGACAAGTGGTTCAGGAGAATGGAAGCCATATGCCAACATTGACGGTTCGTCTAAGGTATAACTAAAACTAAAATGATGCATATCAAACACAAGGTATCCAAATTGCAAGAACATATAAAACTAAGACTGCATCGTCTTCTTTGACTTGGAAGGGATTTTCCTGTCTGAAACAACGCAGCGATTAGTGTAGGTTTTGCATCCATACTGTTAGCATAGTCAGATGGCCAGTCTTTGTTTTCGTTATACCTACAGCTTTCAAAATACTTTTTTAAACGCTCACGCTTCTTTAAACTGTGGCAGCATAAATACAAACACAATTGCCCAGTCAACACAAAAGCGGTGTTATTTCCTTATGTAACAGCAGTTGTAACGGACAACCTGTAATCTTTCTGTGGACAAATTATCTTTGGATGAAGTAAATTTCATACTTGCAGTTAGACATAACCACGTGACAAAGTGAAGTTAAAGGATATGGCTTTCAACTTTGAAATGCAATAACTGCTTGTCACGAGAAATGATTAACATTCGAAACTATAATACTGCGGATTAGCATACAAGGGCTCATGTCTTCTAAACACATATATACATGTTCAGTGGAGATGATGCACAGCTGGTAAGATGGCTGTATAGCGTCATCATCATTCTTCGCGGTAAAAGCGTAATAACAAAACGTATCGGGTGAGAAAATTACTATTTTAAATTTTGAAACAGTTGCAATGCTGAAAAATCCAGAACTGAAAATGTTTCTTTTTTTTATTCCAGGTATTCGGTTCCGCTAATGACTCGACATCTGTGTTCATTAACTACCTTGACAGACCAGTGATAGCAAGCCAAATACGACTTGTGTATGGGAGTAGGATAGCAAATATGAAAGTTCACTCTTGCCTAAGGATGGAATTATTCGGTTGCAAATTGACAGGTGAGAAAATATAAAGGAGAGGCTCAAGCGCATTGTGTTTTAACGAGAACTCGGTAGTTGATAATACAAGAAATTATTATTCACCAACACAAATATCTCTGATACCTCAAAACGTTTCGTTCAAGATACTTTATTTGTCACTATCTTACGAGAAGGATTCACATGCATTTATATTCTAACATGGTATAATAATTAAAATATCTAAGTATAGCTCAGGATGAAAAAACTTATTTGATTTCTCTTTACAGAAAGAGGGAACATCTGCGGTAGTGGTGGTTTGGAAACGAGTGGAACTTGCTTCGGGGCAGTCCAGAGTAGATCGGAAACGGCTTGTCAAGATATCTTCCAGTCTTCTAGTCATCCAGCTATCATTGACACTGAAGTATTACGCAACGATTTGTACTCTAAATTTGAAAATCTGGAGCTGGACAACTACTTTTATTACCTGATAGGTCTAAAACTGGACAACGTTACTAACGGAATTTTGGACGAACATGATTTTCTTTACTGGTACGATGGGTCTCCAGCAACATATACAAACTTTAGGAACGACGTTGAGATTCCTGGTGGTTACAACGACTTGTCGTCGTTGTGTGTTTACCTGAGCACTAGAGATTCGTTTACGTGGATACTGGAGCCTTGCTCTTCCCTCCAGATCTCACCAGCTACTCTATGTCAAATGGGTGAGTCATGGTTTACAGCTTTCAAGTGTTGTCAGGGATTTCAAGTAGTCAAGAACGTACCTGGTATCACAATTAGACTACTATACATTGCTGCTGAGATGGTTAAGAATTTCGGAGCGTACGTTATAAGAGGAAGAAGATTGAAAATTACTTTCAATGAACACTTTTTGTGCATTGTATAATAGATGGAGGAATTTTAGTGGAAGCTTCCGTAGTTGATTTAGACAAAACGAAAAAAATCCAATGCATTTCGATGATAAGGTATTTACTGTCCTGACTGAATTTACCCTGCTCTTAAAAGATTCTTCTGGTTTCTAATTTCCCTCCGAATATGAAATTTACAACGTTAAGTGACACAAGTCGTATGCAATATGCGTATGTCATAAACAATATATATTGTGATATCAGTCTTGGCTATGGGTGAGGATATTCCCTAGATTTTTACATTTCTACAAGCAAATTTACGATCGAGTTGGTGACACGTCATGACAAAAAGAAATTACTGACAGATTTGTAGTAAACTCTTGTACTCTAAAAGTGAGTAACAAATACTGCACTACAGGACACCCGTCGGCTATAGAGTTTATCGTAAAAGGGGTCATAGTCTGCTGGATGTGTTTTGCTAGCTCACATGCCGGCCATAGCACCAAAGTTTGGGATGGGATGGAATAGCAACACGAGTCCTTTAATGGTAAGGTCAGTTAAGTAATCATCTTGCAGATTATTATCTGCGTGATCAATCACAGATTTTATGTCGTACTACATTTCTTTCAACAGTTCCCCTCATACAGTGTTATTTAAAAATGTCATTTCATGGTTTGTTTACATTTTCTCAGAGTTTTAATGGTAGATAATTTCACCACTTTTTGCTCTTGATTTCAGATATAGATGAGTGCTTTCAATGGAACAATCCTTGTTCGCATACATGAGTCAACACACCCGGTAGCTATCATTGTACATGCCCGCATGGTTACTACCTTAGCCCGGATGACGAGTATTCATGTTTATGTATGTGCACAAACCTATACAGAATTGTTTTCAAAGTTACTGATTACACACGTTCAAGCTCTGGACTACCAGCCAGTGCGTCGACTACTATATGGTACAGATAAACGTAGGCTTTTCCAAGTGTATGAGGTTTGGTTTGTGGCCACCATGACTTGATAATATCCTTCCACTAAATTTTCTAGGAAGAAAATTAAAAACTTTTATTCTTCTCAGTCAACTTCTAATACCACGAGCTAATACCATTGTGAGTTTCTTCATTTTGTTTAATGCACGAAACTTCTATCGTGCGTTACATACATTGCGTACATATCACTTTTTTCTTTCAAATGAACTTATTTTTGCTTCCCTCCAAAAGCTCTTTGTCTTCTCGTTGATAATCACGATGCAGTGGTAGGAGGAGATGAATGCGTTTGTGTTGTGCGAACACCCATGACTTGGCAAGACGCAGTAGAGACTTGCAAAAATAAAGATGCAGTCATGTTATTACTACATACAACTCCATTTATTCTAGACGATGAGGTAAATACATATACATCTGATATTACATATACATTACTGCTATGGAAAGGGCCTGTTATGCTAAGCGTTCAAACAGTCTTAACAGTCCAGGAAAAAAACTATGTTCTTGGTCCGCTGTGAAGTAGTATTGAATATTTACTGGTAAATAACAACAACAGTTTTACGGATAGAATATCTCTACACTGTAAAAAAAATAGTAAACTAAGAACTCATAATTTTAATGATATCGAAATATTGGCCGACCGCCCTTAAATCGATTAAATTTCCACATTTCCGGTCAGCGTTTCAGTGATGTCGTCACCTCTGGAATATGGATAGATGCAATCGCTACTGGAGTTGGGAACAGCAGTTGTCAAGTTTTCACTGGAAATGAAATCAGCATATCATTCAGTCCTGTCAACTGTGACTCTAGACAAAGATTTATATGTACACGGAGTAAGTGTTGATCGTTGGCCGCATGTATATAAAGATCCTTAGGCTACCAGTTTTTTAAGTTCACCCACTGCGTTCATAAGATGCGTTTTACCCTTGTGGTGGCATAGTGACATAGATGCAAATTTGCTGATATAACCATGTATCCAAATCATAGATATGTTTAGTCTCTCACTATTAGACTGTTAGTCATGGATATACCGTAGCTCTAAATAAAGATTTGCTTTGATTTCCTTCATACTGACATCTCATTTCAATTTCACTCAAAATCATTGTAATATGATTTTAACTATTAGTACTCTCAAAAATTCTGGACTTTTCCGAAAAATTCCTGTTTTAATTTTCAGATTATCCCAACACATTCGAAATTGACGGAGGTTGTGCCGAAGAGAGAAGAAGAGTTCAAGAGCAATGTCCAAACGAGAATGTATATTTTAGTGAAGGATTTCTTACTTGGGTTGCTCTTCCCCGGTTTTTTAAGTCCAGTACTTCTACAATCTTTCATCTCCTTGTATCCCCCGGTGAGAAAATAAGGTAAGTATTCGGCTTGTTATGACGCCGTAATTCCATGCCACTTGCATTTCACTGAACATTTTGTAAACAGTCATATTTAGCTGCTTCTTGATAGTTTCAGGAGAATTAGGAACAGCTTAGATGAAATATTTACTGATGGCCCACATAATCTCTCAATAAGATGCTAGATAATATTTTGACATTGACGAAGTGAATATATAACAGCAATACTTCACATGCTGTTATGTCGAAAGAGTTTGCTGAAAAAGAGGGTCAAGTGAACACGTATTCACTTCAAATCATATGTGTTTGATCTAGAATATCCATGCGTTGGATCACCGTGAATAGTATAAAGGTAAAATTTACATGAAATGAATGCATTTTATTTTAAGATTTCTCTTTGTGTTAAAGAAACGTCATTACATTTCAGTTATTTACATGCAATCGTACACACAATTACAGGACCAAATCTGTAAAAGAGAAGTGATGAAAATGCACCACAGAACGATGGTCATTGACGTTGAAATATCATGGCTTGCTTCCTGTCATGTATATATATTTATATATTTATATATTTATATATTTATATATTTATATATTTATATATTTATATATATATATATATATATATATATATATATATATATATATATATATATATATATATATATATATATATATATATATACATATATAACACTAAAATTTAAACTCATGAGGCGGTAATTTTTTTTTTTCTTCGTGTTTCATATCTTCCAATTTAGAATCAACATTATCCATGTAAATCTTCGAATGGACGAACACTCAATTTGCATCGACAGGCTGGTTGTTGTGGAGAATATCCCAAAATCAAATTCCCCGGAAAGGATTTATTGTGGAAATTTTCAAAATTATGAACTTCAGCTGGACGCATACAATGCTACTCTTACGCTTGCAATCGCTTCATTGGCTGCTCATACTCCCCAAAAATTGTCACTGCAAGCCTATTTTAAGGGACTAAGTGAGTGATTTCACTACCTGTGACTAAAGAGTATCTTAAGTACATCAGAGGATACAGTCAAATGTACTATGTGACAAACTGAGTACAGGAGAATGGTTTTCGATTTTAATACTTATAAGTGTAAAATTAATAGATTTGAAATCCCCACAAAATCTTGGACGTAGAGAGTAGAATAAGAAAGGGGATAACCACAGCTACTAACAGTGCGGTGTTTTATTTTTCAATATCTATTTCGTAACGCTAATACTTTAATATTTGAATATATAGTCCAAGTCATTGTTCTTACAATGTCAACAGTGAAAATTGAAACGACTGATTTATATAATCAATTTAAAAAAATCGAAAATCATTCCAAGTAAATTTAGCTACTTAAATTTTTCAAACGATATGGACGATTTTGTTTGATGTTGCATGCAGATTGTTCCTTGGTTGATTGTACAACGGATTGTCCATCTGAGCCCTACACCGACTCATCCGGTGAGATCAAGACACCCAACTTCCCAGCCGCTCTCAGCCAATTTTTTACGTGCACGTGGAATATAATAGTTACCACGGGGCGTTACATTCGTCTAGATTTCTCGTCTGTGGATGTCACTTGCCAATTGACCCACAATTTGGTGATCTACGACTTAGGTGATCAATCGGACGAACAACGGAGTATCCCACAGTTAGAGATATGTGGAAAGGATCAAGTCTCGATTGTCTCTTCCGGACGACAACTTCGTATTGAAATTTTTAATGGAATCCGAATACTGTCACGAGGATTCCAAGCATCTTATCATGAAACAGGTAAAGTCATACAGACTAATTATTGGTACGTAATACTGTGATCAGTAGAGATGCAGATGTATTATTTTGCCTCATTTAGATGCAAATGTGGTTAAGCAGCTGATTCACATAGAAAGTAACTACTTTCTACAAACCACTATTTTATTACAGTTATAAATATTTTCATAAATATTTTATGTTTTCGACAATTCTAAAAGAAGGGAATATGCTTAGTTGTGTTATGTACAGAATTCTGGCTAAAGAATTCGTATTGATGACGGTAGTGCATTGTGCTGCAATGTGACACATATCCTGGAAAGCTTAGCCCTCTCCTTTGACTTTTTGAGCAGATAAAAGGTGCTGAGATTGGAATCAGATAAAAAAAAAATTAAATTCTTAGTTTGCATCGATGTACATTTCCATGAATTTTCGGAAGCTTTCCGTAGTACGGTTAGGAAATTGTGTCTCGACCGTTAGTCTGTTGATTTGCTGTTCCTGCGTGACGGGTCAGTACCGGCAATAGTCAGCCGTCGCTTGTTGGCGAGAATGTACCTCAGATCACATGCATGGTAACTTTTTGCTCTCTTAAAAGTGCATACATGGCAAAGTCCTTACATTTGTGTGATTCATTATGGCTTCTGAAGGTAACATGAACTCCAGTAACAGAAGTAAGATTAGACGATTAATCTATTTTATCACTTTCTGTCTCTTGCAGTCTCATAGCTTCAAAGTAGAGAACACATTAATATTTGAATAAGCTTGTGGTAACTAGATTTGGATGTTTTGTTTACAGCGGTATCACAAAATAGAAACTATTTTTGATATCGTCAGTTTTAGTTTGTATGGCACTTGGACAGATTTTTGTGTGATTCAGATATTCAATTATTCTAGGTTAAATAAAGTTTCTTAATAGATTTCTTGGTTATCACGACATGCTAACACATTCTTAACATTTACAAAACTATCTTCATGTTTTTATGATCACCAGGAAAGATTGCAGTAACATGACTCGTGTTTGCACTGTTCAAATTGTGTACACATAAAATATTAACAAGCGATATTTAAACAAAAATTAGACCGTTAAAGCTGAAAGGGGTTCTCTTTATGTATAATTCCTGAAAGTTGTCAATAAACGTGTAGCAGTATGAGCTGAGTTCCTTCCTACTTTTCCTGTTAATTAAATGCTTTCTCCTTGCATTTGTAGACGTACCAGGATGTGGGTTTCTCCAACCCATCAAAACAAGTTGGGATTTCGTATGCGATGCACGGAAAGCAGTCATTGCTAACTTAAATTACCCCGACTGGCATCCAACGCAGAGACCCACTTCTTGGAGAATAACGACATCCCCAGGAACATACATAGCCCTACATTTCACACTATTTGACGTGCAAAGTTTCGCAAGAAATTGCGACAATGCCTATTTGACCATTACATCAGAGGAGTCTATATATGTCCTCTGTAACAAAAATTTCCTTACGTATCTACCTGATAAGGTTTACTACAGCCATCGAAACTCTCTAATGGTTGAAATGGCGATAGAGGATGATAGTAATGCGACCTTCATGGCCACGTACGTCGAGATTAACTTCGTTGCCAATGAATTACCATCAAACAAAGGTGAGTAAAACTTATTGCCTATCACGTAAATTACAAGTTACAGAGAGATCATGAACTGAGTTGACATATTCGCTTCCGTGCGTGGAGACGACGGCGTATCACAGAGTAGAGATATTGGAAAACGAAATACATTAAAAAGCTTGGTGTGAACAGTTTTCAATTTCCTTACTCATTTGAGCACGCCTCAACGATATGAAATTCTACCGCTACTATGGTTACAGATACTTCAAATAAATTCCCAATCATACATTAGAACACCACTTACGGAGGGTAATTAAAAACTGAGGGGGACGTAAGAGCTTTTCTCCCTCTCCCTCAACCCAAAGAAGGAAAGTCTTCTTACTCTTGTCATGCATGATATCATATAGCCTATGTTAGTTTGACAAACCGTATTTTACTTCTGTTACCACACTGAAATATTGGGTTATTTTGTCACAAGAGAGCTGCCTTCGGGGTTTGTGGGTCTAGATTGTAACGAACCTCAAGACCATGAGAGTTGGCTACTTCCACCCTTTTCTAACAAAAAAATGTATGTTTTCGACTATGTTTGGATCTTTTGATGGTTCGTGTGTGATTGTTGTATTATTATGGATCATTTTGTGTGTCGGACGTTAGAGCTATACCCCAAGAGAATCAGTATACGCCGTCAGTGTGTGAATGAGTTCAACTTAGGTGTTATTTTTTTGTCTTTGTTTACAGATGTATTCTGTCCGGAAAGATGGACTCTAAGTGGGAATAATTGCTATCTACTAAATCGGGGAGAAGAGCTCCTAAGTTGGTGGGATGCGCAAGAAAAATGTAAAGAAAGGAGCGAAAACGCATACCTCGTTGTGATTCACTCCCAACTCGAGATGAACTTCTTACAATATTTAATCCTCAATAGCAGCAATCCAATAATGGGAGTTTACATTGGTAGGATTCCAGAATTGTTACAGATTTATCATAATTCCCAACAACATTTGTTTCTTACCAAACGAATTCACGTTTCAAGAATAATTTTACATTATCAAATTGATGCATCGGACATCTTCGTGTTTCCTCATATGTTAATTTGTATATTGTCATTGTCATTATAACTTATATAAATAGTTACGTAAATAATTTGTTTCATGATTACAAAAATACCGGTCTAAAATGTCGCTTCATCAATTTACCTTCAAGTGTTACCCTTCCTGGTGTACGTAGTTCTTATGTTATGCAAAGGTTAGAACGTATTAACGGAAAATCGTATAAATCGGAACAATATATTGCAGCTAAATATATAGAGGAAACGGTGTTTCTAATCGAATGTAAAGGTGTCCCCATCCCACATCAGATATCACACACGTACGATATGATTAGCTTAAATGTTTAAGATCAAATCACAAATTACTAGTGAGCTAAAATAGGTGAAAGTATGACAATCACGACACAATTGATTCTCTAGAAATTATCAAAATGGCTCAGAAATGAGAGAAAAACAAACCGATATATTTCAATATATTACGAAATATTCCAGACAGGTCACCGAACGGATATGAATTTAAAAGCGCTATTGAATATATGCATTTGAGTATACGCAAGAGGATATCAGCATTTGCTGGTTTACTTAGGACATTATTATTTGAGATGCAGTAAATTCTTGTATTTTTTATTGAATCTCCTAGGACTACTGTGGGACGATGTCGAAAGAGAATTTCGTTGGGAGAATGGCCAGCCTTTGACATATACAGACTGGACAATAGACCCGTAAGAAATAAAATGAAAGTTGCGTTTAGTCAAATCTTTGATGTGAGCTCCCAGTCTGTGTGAGAAATTCGCATTGCATGCTAAGGAATACAGAATGGAAATTAAGCAACCACGATTACAGAGTCACGTTGGTATTAGGTACCATCATTACCTCAATTATCGAAACTTTATCATTTCGTACAGTTATTGACGTCCACCCATAAAGATTTATGTAGTAGAAATTTTCTGGGATTGGAAGACCACAATGTTAGTTGAGAACATTGGCTTAAGAGTTTCGATAAATCCTCATACATATTGATGTAATCCAAATTCCAGTCCGTAATGCTGGAAACAACGTGTATTTATGACAGTTAGCTTTGGGATGTGTCAACTATATTAATAAATTCAATGACTATGTTATAATGGAACATCATGGTAACCAGGTAAATATACTTTTGGTAGGAATACGAATATAAACAAAAGTTAAATAAAGTTTCAAACAAAACAATATTTAAGTTACAGCTGGTCACTTTTATGACTGCTTTCAACTGTTTAATTTGTTTTTACATTGAATTTTCTTTCGTTCTGAAACGGATTTGAAGAGGATACATATTGACCCAGCCAGACGGTGGTGGTTTGGAGGGATGTGGTGTCATCGATTTTTGGTCATATCGTGAAACTAGTAACTGGCAGGACATTCCATGTTCTCAAGAACTCACGGGACAGTTCATGTGTCAACAAAGAGCCAAAAGTAACAGCAAGGTTGACGGTAATTCAACTCATAATTGGACAGTCGTTTCGAGGATAACGTTAAGAGCTTATTCATCATGTTAGAAGAGCTTAGATGTCAAACACTGAAATTATCTTTACGATTCCTTTTGCACAATACGTGCCTGAAACCGTGAAGAGCCTGCAACTAATTTCTCATTTTCACATGACATATTGCATGTAAATATATATGTTAACATCGAATACGTGCATTATATACTTCGATATAATTGGTTTTAGATTTAAAAGAAACAAACGTGTATCAAAGTAACCTATTGATCACATTCTGTGCATATATTAACCGTATCAATACAGAACATTCCGAGAATTCCATTACATCAGTAATTGGACTTACCAATCGATATCAACAATTGACTGCACAAAGCCTACCACTAATATAAAAAAATATCCAAGATACAGTGGATTCCTGACATCAGTCTATTACCTCATCCCTCTTCTCAATGCAGGTATTACATTCCATTTGGAAAATGCTCTGCTGAAGTTCACTGAAGGTAAAATTGTTACAGCTAACGTCCTGTGTTGTTTTAAGTTTATACTATCCTTTGCGGTCGTCTGTAGTTTTCATGTGTTACATCTGAACGCGATATTGTGCAGTTGAAAGAACCTGATAAACTATTCAACTTTTCACCTATTCCAATTTAAACCATTGAAATCTGTTTTTATTGTAACTTCAAATGTGTAGATTTAATGTGGGGACACTAAGCTGTTACCAATGCCTCATCACACTTGCCTTAGTGTATTATGTATGTTAGTTACTATTCACTGTTTTGTTCCCTTCTTCTCAAGATGACAGTCAAGTTTGTAACGACCATCATTTCCGTTGTTCTTCTGGAGAGTGTATTCTTGAAGTGTATCAATGTGATGGGTCACGTGATTGTTCAGATGGAAGCGACGAAGACAATTGTGCACGAAACAACGGTGAGACGGTACTGTTGAACATACATATTAATTATTATTGTATTTTTTTTTTTACATTCGCAGTGTACTGTCTCTTTGTGCTGAAATAGGTGCTGGTACAATATGAGCGATGGTTTTTTTGTTGGCGTGGTAGGGGTATTTAACCTGGACATGTTCCTAATGTTTTGCGTTCTTTATCAGCGTCTCATTCGGCCACTTTGTGGCTGAGTTCACCTACAGCAAATATCTCGTCACGGGAGTCTGTCAGTGATTTAACGTGTTTGTTTGTGTTAGGATGGAGTGAAATTGCTTTAAAAATTGCTCTCATCCCGACTGTAAAGATTTCAAGCCACTTATTGATAAAAGAAGGAATGGTTTCCTTCTAATATGTTGTACTTGTGACATGCTGGAGATTGATCAATTTGTAGAGAATGTTCCACTTCGGGGGGAGGGGGGAGAAGATGTACTTGAAAAGTTCCGTTTGATGTCCTATACCTACGCTATTGTTCACTAAACAGTCCACTGTAGT
The DNA here is from genome assembly GCA_021234535.1 of Stichopus chloronotus. Classification (NCBI taxonomy): domain Eukaryota; kingdom Metazoa; phylum Echinodermata; class Holothuroidea; order Aspidochirotida; family Stichopodidae; genus Stichopus; species Stichopus chloronotus. The sequence goes on along the minus strand of CM037845.1, from coordinate 23,753,618 downwards.
TTAATTACCAGGTTAGTACTAAAAGTACCGTTGTGTGCATGGTAATTCAAACACTTTCGCAGAGTGGTAGCTCACCTGGTCCAAAACTAGAAAGTGTGCTAGAGCGATATATTGTTTTAAAGGAAAAATGACAAAATGAACAAGAGGGCAATCCACGGGGTTGCTCCTCTTCCTTTTCGTTGCCCACAGTCATAATCAATCTCTTCTACGCGTATGCATTATAGTAGATGGAAAGTTTGATTGAACCCCCAACTCTTTACAATATGCACGTACGCAGTACATAGGTACACGTAGCGAGGCGCAGTACTCACGGCCATGGATGTGTAAATAACGCGCAGGTATTGAGTGAATGTAGCAATGAAAGTCCATATTCAAATGCAGATTGCATGCGCGTCAAAGTATTCCCTTGGTTTCCATTATTTTTCAGATCAGCGCGCCATCACTCTCAGCCTTTTGTAATAGTTCTTAGAAACACGTCACAACCATTTACATTACTCAATTTCGTTCCCGCCAAATAAAACTGTGACCTCCGACCTTAAATATAATTGGGAGACAAAACTTTAGACCATGAGTCTCCTATCTGCCAACTTTCAACTTTATTGGTCTTGTGGTCTAGGAGGAATTGTGGACACAAATTTTCCGGTAGCAAATTTGACCTCTGAACTTGACCTTTGACTTCAAAACACATACAAATATGACTATAAGAGAAAGTCTTGTATACCGGTCATATATGTGAAGGTCCCATGTAATTAACCACTTTGGATTAAAATATATAGCAAAAGTAACACTTACACTAATTTGAGCTTTGACCTCTGACCTCACACGCACACAGACACTTGCACTCAGTTCCTTATCGAGACAAGAGGAAAGTCCAGACAAGGAAGTGACTGGGATACCCCTTTTCCGAGTGACTCAAATTATTTCGGAATTCCCGGTAGAGGGGGCGGGCTCCGGGTTTTCATTCGGGAGCCCACCTCGCAGCGACAGAAATTTCTGTCAGCTTTTGCTGTTAGCTTCGAGCTGTGCGTGAGAGAGAACGGACCTTCGAAATCATCGCCAGCGAGTGCGACCAGCTAATGCAGCGTCCGTAGATAAACGTTGGTAGCTAAACACACCCACATCTTTACATATTTTGACTAATATACTAATGGAGGTTCCAGGTCATCTTTAGTACCATATCAGGTTAAATACAATGTCTCATTTATCAACAATGTTACTATGGCAACTGTTGCTGGCAATTGGGAGAGCCCAGTTATAAATTTAAAAATTTAAAATAATTCAAAAGTTAAATAAACTTTAACGTCCTAAAGCAACCACAATATTTCATCCCGTACATTACATGTGTAGGAATGAGATCATAAGAGTTTCCTTAAGGTACCGTACTCGATATTTGGACAACTAGTGTCTTCTCGAAAGACTTACGGAGGCAGTACTTCATAAACGTTTTGAACAGCTTAACCGGTCTGTAGATGTCTACCAGTTTTTTTAATTTAAAACGTCTAATACTTTCCGAATCAATAAATACTCAGCGAGTGTCATTAATTGCTGCTACATATTCATCGATACATACATGGTCAACATCATATTACCTACAAACAAATGCTCTTCTGTCATTTGATGTGCATGTTTTAGGTTATGTAAACAGCAACTACTTTTTTCCTGTTAGATGATGTCTGTCGACCAACTGAATATCAATGTGATGACGGTACATGTGTTTCGGCGACATTCTTCTGTGATTCCGTGCCACACTGCAGGGACGGTAGTGATGAATATAACTGTGGTAATTCTTGTTTTAGATTCTTGTTTTAGATATTACGTACAGGTCCCAACCAAGCGCGACTATACTACCAACATAACCTATTATTGATGTTGTATTTATCGTAACGTTCTTACTTTTGCAACTACGAATTCTAGAATTTATATTTCCGACTATGATCCAATATATTCACTAAAAAATGTAGAAACTCAAGACTGTTTTCATGGTGAATGTTTTGAATGTAGTTTTATTTGCTTGTATTAATGCAATGAGTGCAGCATAAATTATGTCCACAAAACTTTCACATCATCTGTCCTTTTGTCAAAATGCTTGATAAATGTTTGATGAAACTTCAGACGTAGTATTTAATTAAATTAGTATTATGCTAAAGGATTGCAGTAAATCTTAAAGAAACTTTGGATATCGTTATGTTCAATCAGCTTTACCTTGAGTTCTGTTCAATTCCCGATAGATCTTCCAAATTGCACAGACGGTGAGATTCGCTGCTCACAAGATGGATACTGCATACCATTTAGATCCTTCTGTGACTTAAAGTATGATTGCCCTGACGGCTCAGATGAACTATTCTGCAGTAAGCTTTTTATTTTTTAGATGCAGCAAAGTTAATGATTACCTTTACAGTTTTTACTCATGCATTGATTCTGTGAACAGTGGCGGGCATGCATATATGTATAAGAAATGAAAAAAAGAGTGGGTAATTTTAGTGACAGTGACATGATACCATATTTCAGTCCACTGACGGGACAATCTTCAGGCAGAATGTTACAATTATACAAAGGAGACAAGATAGCCCAGCGAGGTGAAAGCAAGCAAACAATGTGGATGAAAGAAAGAGAAGCATAACTGAAAAAAGTACACAGTGCATGCAGTCAGAAAAGCTCTAGTGAATCCCTGGCAATGTTATTGTTAAGTTATTTGAGTTCTAAGTTTGCAGAGGTACCTTCATCGAATGAGTGCATTAATAAAGCGATACCTGGTTACGATGATACTCATTCATAGAAATGCGTAAAATGCTATTTTCAACACAGTACTGGTGCGATACTTCAATACACGATGTTGGTTTTCACGATTTTGGTCTTGTGGCATGCGACATTCGATTCTCACTGTTGATTTCTGCATTGATCATCCCTGTCTGCCTATGCGTTAATAAACCATCGCATGGTGGTTAACATAAGGTTAAATAGAAGGTGTAACACTTTAAGTCTGGTATTTGTAACACTGATATCCTAGCCAACGTCTTTGAATTGTTTAAAACTTTCTTTCTCGTTTCTTTCCATAGCTTTTTCTAAGGGTAACTTTCGTTGCTTCTCAAATCAGCTAATTCCTTCGAATAGAGTATGTGACGGATTCAGAGACTGCGAAGGGAAAAACTGGGAGGATGAGAGTGAAGTCTGTGGTAATAAGAACAATACAATGTTGCAGTCGGTCATCTTGCTATAGATCGTGGCTAATGAAAGTAGTAAAGGATAGAACAAATGCATGAATATTACTTGAACCTCAATCCATAGGTATGATTCGCTACGGCTAATTGAAACACTTCATGATATTTTTAATGGCCTCAATGTACATTGCTAACAGTTGCAAGAACGTGACTAACAAATATTTGTGAGTTAATGTATTAGGTAAGTGCAACTAATATAATATACATATAATATATATAATATTAATATATGTAATATATATGAATATTTCTGATAATAAATACTGTAATGGATTAGTTATCTCAATTGACATAGCTCGAATTCAATTGAAAAGAGTTTTATTATTGGAAGTACCTCCTGGATAAATTGTTGTCTGCCAATGTTCGTTGATGCAATGGTTGATTGAGGAAGATAAGCAAGTAACTTTCAACAGTTGTGAGTTTTTCTGATATAGTAGTTTGTCCTCTTTATATTTCTTTGTGAATTCATTGTTGCCTCACTGACTAACTTCCTTTCAATATTTTTGAATAACAGATTACCTGCAAGACCCCCTTTTGTGTAATAAGACGTCTCGGTTTCAGTGCCGTAGTGGCGCCTGTGCTGATCCGTCAACGCTTTGTTTACATGAAATGGACGAGTACCGTTATCGAAAGGGCTGTCGAGACGGTTCTCACTTAAGGAATTGTGGTATCAGTCTTCATTTTTCAATTTTCTAAAGTTGTACCAATTCAAAAGTTTACGCTAAGCGTAATGAACTGTATTGAACGTGTAAACATCATTCTTGAATGTTTTGAATACTAGAAACGTTCTTTTAGATTGAGCGACATATTTGAGTGATAGATGAAAGCGGAGAGGGCTAGTGTAGATCACTACCATAATATTGTTTAAAAGAGAAATCACCAGTGAAAATATGAAAGGGAAGCACGAATAGTTACTGTAAATGAACATGCTATGTATTTGTGGTACTGCAACAGATTACCACGCGTCATATATATTTCTGTTGTAAGAAAGGTGTTAGTCTTTACTGCAAAAGTCCAGTTAAGAATTTTCCCCTCTGCATTGTACAGGCAATCTCGACTCAGAAGTTTCGTACTTAAGTATACAAAATGCTATCATATTTACTTTTATATATCTTTATTCTAGAATCATTCCAGTGCCCTGTTGGTTACTTCAAATGTCCCAATTCATACTGCATCCCTGAAAGATATAGGTGTAACGAAGTTATGGACTGTCCTTTAGGGGAGGACGAGATACGATGCAGTAAGTGACGGTTTTAAATTACTTAACTTGACCTCCAATTTCGAAGCAACTCAATCCCAGATTAATTATGCACATTGCCCAAATTAGAATTCTTTCGGTGTTCTCGTGTTTATTTAACTCTTAAAGATTTGTTTTTGGTTTTCAATTAATTTTGTTTCAGCATTTAACTAGTACACGTTTTTCTTTTTTCCTGCATCACGTCTTTTACTGTGTACAGGTGACTACATATGCTCGCCCGGATCTTATAGTTGCCATAACAGCGACGTATGTCTTCATCAGAACCAGACTTGTAATGGAAGACCTGATTGCAACGAAGGTGACGATGAATTCTTTTGTGGTACGCATCATCTATATTACCTTCATTAGTATCATTGATTTTTTAGTTATACCCCAAATCAGCTGTAAATTCTTCAATGTGTCAAGTTCTCCATGGCATTCGTTGTATGCTTACTTTTCTATATGGACATTTGGTTAAAGTACTTCTGACCACAATTTTTGGGTTCCGTTGAACAAGAAAATATACTATCTATACACTATCCGTTACAACCGATTTATGTAAAAACTCAAGCGATATTACAATGAAAAATAACCGATCCCGTAATAACAAATTAATCGATAATGTAATACCTGAATAATGTAATAAAAATACAGAACAAGAGGGCAATCCACGGAGTTGCTTATCTCATCACCAACATGCATTGATTTCAGCACAGAGCCTGCACATAGAGATATGTAACAGTTTACTGCAACCACATGTCAGAAAGACCTAGTTCTGGCACTGATTGTCAATTAGAGCCAAATATTCTTCAAACATAAATTGTGGTAAGCAGAAAAAGAAAATGAAGAAGAAAATGGTAATACTGATATCTACTGTAAGGTAGCAAGCTTAGGCCTACAGCCTGGTGCAACTTCTTAGGCTCAAGTAAAGAAAACAATAACGGCTCAAAAGTATCTGTGCAGTACATAACACAATTGTAACATTGGGTTATTTCATATACTGTAGGTTAAGCTTAGTGATTACAGTTAGGGACAGGATATAAGAGTATCCCTCATATAAGAGCATCCCTACTCCAATGGGTTATTTCCACATTAGTCTCCTATATACCTGTGCAGGACCTGGTTCTGCTAAAATTATTGTTTGACTTTACGATAACGTTCTCATAATTGGTAGGAATGTTCAAAGACATTATTCACAGGTTCTGGTTCTGCTAAAGTTGTTTTGTCTAAATTTTAAAGGTGGTGTCTATTGACCCGGATGCCTCCTCTGTTTACGTTTTACCAAACAATCATCCAATTTCACCAGTAAACTATAAGAGTGATACACTGTATGTTCATCAATGTTTTCACAGGAACACCCATGCAAAAAATTTGAGTATAATACTCAATTAGCTCTCAAGATATGGTGGAAATACAAATTTTGGGTCAAAATTGACTTTTTTTCTCAAAAATCAGCAAATTTCAAACTCTTTACTAGCAAAGTGGTATACCTTGAATATTACATTCTCAGACAAGTCCTTGCAAAATTTTTCAGTGAATGCTCAAATATTTCTCAAGATGTGCTGGAAATACGAAATTTGGGGCACAATTGGCTTTTGTTCTACAAAATCAGCAAATTTCACTGGATTTACCATTACAGTAATAAAATGTTGAACAATGTGTTCTCAGGTAAGCCTTTACAAAGCTTTAAGTTAATTGGTCTTAAAGATCTCAAGATATGCTGGAAAAACAAATTTTCTGGCAAAATTTGCTCTTTTTTTCTCAAAAAAAGAAGTAAATTTCACTCTCTTTGCTATAAAAGTTATATACCTTGAATATTACATTCTCAGATAAGCCTTGCAAAATTTACTATGAAACGCTCAATACTGACAATACCAAATTTGGGGGAAGTTGAAATTTTGTTTTCTAAAAGATCAGCAAATTTTACTCTCTTTACTATGTAAGTGATATACATTGAATACTACATTCTCAGACAAATCCTTGCAAAACATTCTATGAAATGCTCAAATACTTCTTAAGATATACCTACAATACCACATTTGGAGCAAAAGTGGCTTTTTTCCTCAAAAATCAGCAAATGTGACTCAATTTACCATACCACTAATACATCTTAGGACGTATCGGTATCAACACAACCCTACCAAGTTTAAACTTAATCGTTCATATACTTTCAAAAGTATTCTGGAAAAACCACAATTTGGACAGGTTCAGACGCACACATACACACGCACCCAGCTTTGTTTTTCATTCATTCCGAGGACCTCATTGTGCATTCTTTTGGTTTATCTTCCTCAACCCTAACCTTAACAATAGACTGTCTATTGTTATTCTTGAGAGGACCGGAGAAATCTATTGAATATTCTACAGAGGACCAAAAATCTATTGGTTTGGTCCTCAATCCCACCCGAAAACAAGGGCACAGGCACACAGCACATACACACACATTGGCACGGACACGTTTTCATTTATACCACCCAACAGAACCCTCCTGTGCCCATGGTCACTCTACCATGGCTACTCCTGGGGTGTCGCTACCCATCCACTCCAAGCGTTTCCATGGCAACCATTCTCCCATGAGTGCACAGTACAATATATAGCTCCACTAGCCAAGTGACTACAATATCTCATCTTAGCCCCTATAGGGGGATGAGATAGTAATGTAGTAGCCGGTTGTGCAGTAAAAAATAACAGATAATGTAGTCACTGAATGCAGCCGATGTCGCAATGGAAAGTGTTAATACACTACAGTCAACTGGTGCACAGTAGTGACAAAATTACTTACTTTGGGTGAAAAGCTTAACATTTTGCACAAAAGTAGCTTGTTTCATTTCATTTGTTTTTTTCACATCATACATAATTGCATACATATGTATACAATAATTACATCAATTAAACCGTTTACTTATGATGTGAAGGAAGTTGAAATAAATAAAGTAGAGTAAAGCAGGGCTCCGGACAGTAGAACGTCAATAAGAACTTATATACAATTTACCAAGATTATACCCTGAAAGATCTAAAACTATTACTGTCCATTACTTTCTGGGTAGGGTATTCCAAAGATTAATGGCACGATGCCGAAGGCTCAACTGAGAACGGGATATGCAACTTATAGTATGTAGAAGAAGCTAAGGATAACGTGTGTTGTAACTGTGAAACTGTGAACATGAGTGCTAGTTGTGAAGAAGTTTGAGAAGGCGTGTCGTAACAGGTTGTGGGTTAAGCGATAGGTGAACGAAGCTTCTCCTAGATTGATAATGTCGTTAAGTTTAAGTAAGTTCAACATTTTGAAAAGAGGATCGGTGTGATCACGTGGACCACAGTGACAAATATGTCGAACAGCCCTTTTCTGTTAAAGAACAAGACTATTTAAGTATGGCTTATTGGTACTAGACCACACAGTACTGCAATAAGTGAAATGTGGAAAAACTAAAGTACAAGGACACTTCTGGGGAGAATGTACTTGAGCCTACCGATAATACCGACTCCTTTTGCAACATGGGAGGATAAGTAGTGAATGTGCTCATGCCAGGTTAGTTTGGAAGTCAATAATTACTCCCAAGAATTTTATGTTATTAACTAAGTCAAGTTTGTCACCAGTTAATGTTTACTGTTGAAATTGTAATAAAATTGTTGCTTATAGGCCTTTATTAAATCTGTAACGATTAGGGACAATCTCCCTGTTTGCATTAACAGTTATTTTTTAATACATGATGAGCTCGTTTAACATAATATCGATTAATTTTTACACCACTGATTCTAACAGCAAGTTGAACAATATCCTTGCACTCTAACGGGGCCATGAATCGATTGTGTATTGGTATCTTTTCTAGGAATGTTATCATAGGCAATATTATCACAGCAACCTTGCAGCTTCCATTCCTTGTCAGCGGATTCAGCAAATTGTCTGTCAGGTGCATGTTGGGGGAAGTAATGACAAAGATTCAACTCTCTGATATAGCAACAACTGCCTTTACTGGTTTACTCATGTCAAGGCGGGAATAGAGACTGCATTAACATCATTTTACGGGGAGAGGTTTCTTTAGAGCTCCGTTAACCACAATCGCCGGCAGTCGGTAAGAGGATAGCTGATCAAAGTAAAGAAATCCACAGTCTAGCTGGGAGTTATTTGGCCAAGAACATTTACAACGTTGCGGAACACCGAGTAAAAAAACGAGAAAACTTGTTGTGAAGCTGTGCTATTGAACTAGAAAGTTGACTTTTTTTACCATTACATAACCTTTCTTGTTTATCATTTGTTAAAGAGGATATAATAATTTGTAAGAGCTTCCTTTTGGTTTCTCCTCAATCACTTTCAGCGTCATATTTCTGCTTTTCGTTTATCTATTGCACTGTATTATTTTTGTTCTGAAAGTAAAAGTGACTCAATAAATGTTCCAGAAATAAAATGAAATTTCTCATATATGAATACACTGAAGAAATGACCTTCCAGAGTCAAACTAATTTAACCATGTGCTATGCATCCTCATTTACAGAGATAGTTTGCTTTGAGGACTGTTCTTGCCAAGGTCTTTCCTTGACGTGTACTGCACCACTATGGAGACCGGACTACGCCATCGAGTCTATCACATGATTTGAGACAGCTGTAAGGAATTCGATCGTCCTGCAGATATACTTGATCTTTATTTCTCTCTCTCTCGCTTCTCAACATGTGTGTGTATGTTCGTCAGTTAGTTCGTTAATCTATCAAATCTGACTACCCTTCACTTCTAATTCCACCCAAGTTTTTTAGACTTAGAGACCACACAGTTACATTATCTTACATTTACACTCAAAACAGGGTATTGACAGGTGTACGACATCTTGGTGAGAGGAACGCAAGAAATTTGGAGATGAATACCTCAGACCAAATTTCTATATCGAAACGTCTCTATATTACACTGAGAGATTTCCCCTACTTATTTCACCTGTGAGTATATATGATATCAATTGTCTATCAGTATTTGTAAATGCCACCACGTATGTAGAAGACCTGCGGAAGGTTCATGAATAGATCCCTACCATTATGCCTCATTCTCAAGGGGTACCGTCTGTAACAAAATTCAAAAGGATATGTCACAACACTTGAAAAATGCCAAACCCCACCTTCACAGGTACACATGCCAAAATTATTACACTAAACAGCCACTAACTCTAACGTCACCTTTCGATATAATTGTGTTACTGAGGTTCGACTTGTTGCAGGCCCTCATCGCCTCAAGTCACTTTTATCACCCAATGCGGTGATGATCGACATGGTCAATTAAACAGTTGGTCTCCTTAGGTGTTTAGGTGTGTCAATCCAATGTCTAATCTTTCCTTCAGCTGCCAGGCAAGGGATATTGGGTGTCATTTCCATAGGCAAAACATGGGTACCCGAACAAGAGAGAGGGCCTGTTGAACATTTTAACACGCTCATAACGTCATGTAACGTAGTAACACGTTCTCAAGACGATTCTTCAATGTGCAACTTGTAAAACCCACAACCTATTTGCCTTTAATGATATTGTCATTTATGTATGACCTTATTATTATGAGCAGTCACCATACTTGAAATATAGTATACTTGAAATAGATGTATCCGTACTGACAGTAATTACCTGTACAGACTGTTTGCTATTAACTACACCACAACACCAAACTCATATAACGCTGTACTTAACGCCAGTCTGTGTAATTGTGAGACAGAAATCCTGTTTTTACTGTCGGCAAAAGGTTCGAATTGAACGTGTTACTCTACGAAATACTTTTTCACACGATATAGGCAGATATGAATAACATCACTCAAAAGTATAAAAATTGGATATATCACACAAACTTAAGGTGTTCGTAAGCAGTGCTCATCTCTTATACAAACTATTTACACTAGTTGTCAAACCGGAGAAAACCATGATAAGATAAAATACACTTTCAGATGTATCTTCTTCTAAATTGTGTCTCCTGGGAAACTACATCCTAACCCTTTTTGCAAAGTTAGTTTACGTGGCATATACAATGTATACGAGTAGGGAGCTGATCCTGAGAAGGAGATACCACACTTTAAAGTAAGGTTTATGCTACCAAGACTACACCATAATGTGTCTTTATATCATTGTTGGCATTTCTAAATGACGTATGCAGGATCAGAAAGTAGAGACAATGTAGTATTTGTCGTCTGCTACAGTCAAAGTAGAGTTGGGGGTTTCCTGTCCTACCACTCTATTGCCAGTCTTTTGGGAAATACACAACCAGTCGGTGTTTCGACACTCGGTGACACTTTTGATATATGAATTAGGTTGTAAACGAAAAGACATCTCTATCTCTACATCTCTATCTCATACAACATCTCATCTAGGTGTCGAGAAGTAACACTTCTACAGCTCATTTAAATACTAGTACCTCCTTATAGAAGGGGCTAAATATATTCACATATTTCAGTCAAATAGTCGTTTTGTGTTTTATGGCACCTTTTCTTAAAAAATTGGTGACATAGACTACGTTTCATTCTCTTTTTTTAAAAGGCCAAATATATTAATCTGGAACCGTCCCGTCGAACAAATGAAAGAAATACCTTTGATACAACCACGCAGCTTACCCTCATTCGACTTGATTGGTCTTAAAGTATTAGCACTACTTAAATTGTCTGTCTCCTTCTCAACAGCAGTCTGATAAAACCCTAGCTCTCTGACTCAACGAACGACAACTGTGCCTTCGATACCAAGTCCGAGACACAGTGTAGGCCACATCGCCCGCCCACCCCGACATATTGCATATCTTCCGTAGGCCTCCTATGAAAAAATAAAATTGAGCACAGTGGAGCTACAAGCAAACGGAAAATCAAGAAAAGAAAGTCATCAATATGAGGCCTCAGTTTTACTTTCAAAAGGAATCATTTTCCTTAAAACTTTCAGTAACCTGATACAGGCAGGCGAGCTTAAAAACAATCCCTTAAAGTAATTCTTCAGTTAATCTGTACATCACTATTAAACCTATTTTAATAAGCGTCACAGCACGGAAACAAAACCATCTCTGCTGAATCACTTTAATACCATAAAAATGCAACAAAATTTGAAAGAGCTCATCTCAATGAGGGCAGTACAATGAAATCAAACGATGAAATAGAATGGTTGAATTTTCATTTTATGAGATGAGCATAAAAGGTTAGTATCTCTTTCTGGGTAATGAAATGAACTAGTTAAGTGAAATTTGGAGATGGCCAAAGGATAGTAACAAAGACATCTTTTAATGACGGTTTTTTGGGGAAGCTAAACTTTCATGCCAGTAAACTTCATATATGTGGTACTTCCATAAACAAATAATTCTCTCAGAATCTTTGTGTTTGGTTTTTAGTTCTTTGGACTACAAACTGTTGTCTTAAGTGTAGGATGATTTGAATTGATTTAATTAGGGTCTTTTACTTCTGACAGAGTCAACATGACAGACAATGAATTAATTATTGTCACTATCTTTTTTGCATATGAAACGTCGGTCGCTGCCAGAGATCTATCATCAAACGGAATAGAAACTATACTTCCTCACGAGTTCATCCGAAACGAGAACCTAAGGTCATTGTAAGTATCTTCTAGGCGAGGAAATTATTTAAGTTAATGTAAATAAAAATGTTTGTTTGAAGTGAAATAAGTGAGTACTGATAACAGTAATAATAACAGTAATAATGTTAACTTCATGTACTGCAACTTTGATGTTGAACTGGAAATTTAAACTACTGAGGTTTTATTGACTACATATATCAGTGCAGCTGAAGTCATTTTCTTTTCAGGATCCCTCTCGTACAATCAAATTTATACAATACAGAGTGAAAGTTTTATTGGCCTGAGGAAATTGCAGTATTTGTAAGTATACGTTTTAGGAAGAGATTATTTTTCTCATTACTGTCAGAAACCTTCAAAAATCTTTTTCTGTCACAATTTAATTTGTTCATAGTTTCACCAACAAACATGTGGATACGCTCATTTTATGTGTCACGCATAAGACGTGTTCAGTAATAACTAGTTCATTTCATTCATTTCGTTATTTTTTGGTCCTCTATTTACCTTCGTAAAAGATGTGCTACTAAACATTGTAGAAAACAGAAAGCCACAAATATTATGGTTTTTCAATTTATGTCATTTTATAGTAGTAGTAGAGAGTGTAGAAGTAGAGTAGAGAGTGTAGAGTAGAAGTGTAGATAAATTATCCCAAGTACAAAACTGATTTGAGTTGATTTACGATGATTTTCATATGTAAAATATTCAAAATTGAAACGAACGCATCATACATCATGCTGTTAATATCTAATTTGAAAAATTAATTATTGATTTTTTAGTTTCTTTAATTTAATTTTATAACAGAAATCTGTCTGGTAATCCTCTGATACAGCTGAACCAACAGCCCTTCTCCGAGCTGTTTCATCTCCAAACATTGTAAGTCGTATCCTTGATCAAGCACCGTACTCTGCTTTCATTTGTTTTTCTCACTATACTTATGTCACACTTAAAGATACACGACCAAAGTTTTACATATCACCCAAGTGTTGTCTCACATCATGATACTTGCTGCTCATGTTTAAAAACTCCTACCGTTGATGTCTCTTCACATATGTTGCATACTAGTGTATTTATAGGTGTCATTTTTTATCATTGGAAGCAATGAGTCTATAAGAGATGTATGCAGGGATGTTGCTTTTGTCCATTGCAGCTGCAGATGACACTTCCTCATTGGATATTCAATTTTGATAGTTGATGAAATGCAGTTATTGATACAAATGAGCTTATCTACAACTTTTATCTGACTAAATAACATTGTCATTTTAGTATGTATTAGATTATTGATCATTGTTTATTCATTCACAGAGATATTCAAGAAACAAATATTCAAGAAGTGGAGAATGACCTTTTCAATGGCTTAAGATCTCTGAAGAACTTGTAAGTATGATTCTGTCATGTGTCGTGCATTATACTTATTTCATACAAAACGTGAAAATTTAGGACCACCGAATGGTCAGCCTATTTACAGAGTAATTAGCCTAAAAGGAAAGTGAGGTAATCATGACCAATGAATATTTTCAATTCATCTATTCTTAAGGCGAGCGATTAATATTAATAAAATATTATGGGATAAAATCAAAGTGACATCTGACTTAGACTAGGTATTTCACCAGATGGGGTACCTATTGCAATGTAGTCTGTTGATATGCTGTCAAATAACGACACACGAGGTATATATTTTTTTTTCACTTTATTGGCCACCGTTCCACAAACTATCTTGATGTATAATCATTACTGAAATTCTAAAAATTCTACTTGGCCCTTTAACCGATGAGGAACAACGGACCAATTGAATGACTCTGGGGGACTTCATATTTGAGATGTTTGAGAAACTGATAACAAGTATTTTTTTTTTTTTTTTTACAAATGCAACTTACAAATTTATATGACTATTATTTGCTTGCTCAAATCTTAGATATTCTGACAGATTCTTCTTTTGCTGTCTGGCTGAATTCATTGTTGAGGTGGATATGTGCATTCCAGATGCTGGACAATTTTCTAGCTGTCTAGATCTCATGAAGAACAGATTCTTACGGATTTGCTTGTGGATTCTTGGACTGGCGGCAGTAATTGGAAATTGTGGTGTTATATTTTGGAGGATTTATCGAAAGGAGATTATTCCGACGAACAGGAATAACCCCACACAAGCTATCCTCATACTAAATCTTGCCATTGCCGACCTTCTTTTGGGAGTGTACATGCTGATCATAGCTGTTGCTGATCTTAGTTTCCGATCGGTGTACTATCGGTATTCGGAGATCTGGCAGACCAGTCACTTATGTAAATTGGCGGGGTTTCTCTCTGTTCTTGGGTCTGAGGCTTCCGTGATGTTTTTGGCGGTGATAACCCTAGATCGATTTCAGGGGGTGGTCTTTCCCCTTAGTTCAAAGAGACTTAGATTGGGCTCGACGGTTCCAGTATCCTGTGTCGTTTGGTTCATCGCATTTTGCTTTAGTGCTATTCCGTTGATACCGTTGGATTACTTTGGAGTAAGCTACTATGGAAGATCCAGTGTATGCCTTGCTTTACCACTAACGAACGATTTCTCACCTGGTTGGTTATATTCGGTACTTATATTTTTAGTCTTTAACTTTATCTGCTTTCTGGCGATGCTTCTGTGTTATATTTTTATCTACTTTAAAGCGAGTCGTTCTGTGGCTTTTCAGGGATCAATGAAACAAAAACAGCAAAGGAAGAAAATTGAAGAGCAGTTGCCAGGTAGCTTCTAAGATGGCGTTTCTTGTAGTTACAGACATGCTTTGCTGGTTGCCGATAATCCTTATGGGTTTCTTATCCCTGACCGGAGCGGTCGAAATTCCAAGTGTCATATACGCTTGGACAGCAGTGTTCATCATGCCTGTTAACTCATCGCTTAATCCATATTTGTATACGATATTTGTCAACGCATCTAAGAGAAAGACGGCGGGTTCATCGGTTAAGTCACAATCTAATATATCTCAGTCGGATCACAGTACATCTTACACCCCAATGCAGTCAGTTACGAAGGGTAAGTTAATAAAGTAGAAGCAGCTTTCCTTTTTACAACAATGCGTTCAAAGTACTATGCATCAACTGTTAAGCTAGGACAACTCAACTCAATGTTCTACTATGTTCAAAGAAACATTTTATGGGCAACTGAATCCTAATACACTGACAGTGAGAACGATTAAGGATGTAGAAAGTGACCAGTTGTGAAAATTGTTTCTTTGTCGTGTTGTCATAATTATCTCATCGCCCTATAAGGGCAAGATGAGATATTGTAGTCACTTGGCTAGTGGAGCTATATATTCTACTGTGCACCCATGGGAGAATGGTTGCCATGAAACGCTTGGAGTGGATGAGTAGCGACACCCCAGGGAGTAGCCCATAGTAGAGTGACCATGGGTACAGGAGGGTTCTGTTGGGTGGTATAAATGAAAACATGTTCGTGCTAATGCGTGGTGTGCGCGCATGTGTGTGTGCGTGTGCGTGGGGTGGCTCCCTAAACGGGTACGAGTGTGTGTGTGTGTGTGTGTGCGTCCGGACCTGTCCAAATTGTCGTTTTTCCAGAATAGTTTGAAAAGCATATGAGGGATTAAGTTGAAACTTGGTAAGGTTGTGCATGATGCCAATATGTCCAAGATGTATTTGTTGTATGGTAAATCGAGTCAAATTTGCTGATTTTTTAGGAAAAAAAAAAGCCAACTTTGCCCCAAAATTGGTATTTCCAGCATATCTTGAGAGGTATTTGAGCATTTAATGCAATATTTTGCAAACACTTACCTGAGAATGAAATATTCAAGGTATATCACTTTTGTAGTAAAAAGAGTGAAATTTGCTGATTTTTGAGAAAAAAAGCCAATTTTGCCCTAAAATTTGTATTTCCAGCATATCTTGAGAACTATTAGACCAATTAACTTAAATTTTTGTTAGGACTTACCTGAAAACACATTGTTCAACATAATATTACTGTAATGGTAAATCCAGTGAAATTTGCTAATTTTGGAGGACAATTGACAATTTTGTCCCAAAATTGGTATTTCCAGCATGTCGTGAGATGTGATTGAGCATTTAATGCAAAATTTTGCAAGGACTTACTTGAGAATGTAATATTCAAGTTATATCACTTGAGTATTAAAGAGAGTGCTGATATTTTTTAGAAAAAAAAAATAATTTTGGCCCAAAATTTGTATTTCCACCATATCTTGAGAGCTAATTAAGCGTTATACACAAAATTTTGCAAGGCGGTTCCTATGAACACAATAATGAAGATACAGTTTATTATTCTCATAGTAAACTGGTGAAATTGTATGATTGTTTGGTAACAAACTTAGAGCCAGCATCTGGGTCAATATTAGACACTACCTTTTTGACTTTAGCCAAAACATCTTTAGCAGAACTGGCCCCTGTGAATAATGTCTCTTATGAGAACATTATTTTAAGTCAAACAATAATTTGAGCAGAACCAGGTCCTGCACAGGTAAAAAGGAGACTCCGTGGATTACCCTCTTGTTTTCTCTTTTCTTTCTGTGACTTATATTTTTCTTTAACGTAAGAGAGGTACTTTATTGAGAGGCAGAATTTTGCAGAACTCATAGATTATCAAAAACAAAATCAGTACCTTCGAATTGCAAGTAGGACAATGTTGCAATGATAAACCAATTATCATTTTCATATCATTTAGTATCATTTACAAAAAATTAAGCATTAATATTTACATCTATTTTAAATGCTTCTATGAAATGATTCATTTTTAGTCCTGCAACTTGACGACAATCATTTACCTGACATTTCCCTCTACCTTTCATAGTTTCTTTATTTACTTTTTGTAGATGACTTAATGAAGAGCGTAAACACTGAGTTCAAGAGGCACAGAATTATCGTTGCCATGACGACTTCCTTGATTGATAAATATTCCCTAACGAAGTTTAAAAACGAAGAATCATTCACTTTGACTGAAAACAATAAACTTGATGTATCTAACGACATAAGAAAGGCTGTCACGTTTTTACATGATAAAGGAATATTTCACGGCCAGCTGAAAGACGATTACGTGATTATTGATGAGGTAAATAATAATTGATAACCTAATAAGATCAACTGTGTGCCGCTAATATGCCAGAGAAACAAACATGAGTTACAGTTGTTTCAGCCATTTCCTTCCATAGACATTCTTGTTGTCTTATACGTCAATTTTCTCATGCATAAGGTTAAGGACCCTTATCCTAGAAAAGAAACGCATGGTATGATTGTTTTACTTCGCCCTATAGGGAGTTGGTACAAATGAATGCAGAGTCGATGCTAGAAATCTCACCATGTCCACTTTAAAAACCGTACAAGAGCAAACCCTTGCTGGTATACTGACTAATGTAGTGTAGACAATCCTTCTATGGCATGGCAGCCATTATTGAAAAATGAGGGGGAGGGGGTTATATGAGAAGAAGAATGGATATAACTTTGTCCACCCATTAGAAATCTTTTCGTCTCTCTTTCAGTTTTCTAATGGTGAGAAGCGAGCTTTTCTGCTCCTTCCTGTCTGCCTGTTGGTAGATTCCGGTCTGCAAGAGGCAAATAATGAGGAAAAGAAAGCGGCATCAAAACAAAAGGACATGGAAGATTTGGAAGAGCTGTTGAAACCCTTCGAAATGATTTGAAGTTACACTACTTTTTCCTTTTGTGCCAAACCAATCTAATTCGCGTTTTGTTGGCGTCTGTTTGAGTATTAATAAGACTGAGTTTGATGTATATCAATATTTGTACAAATTAAAAGTCAAATTACATGTGATTGTAATATATACTCGTGTTTTTGTCCTTGTTTGTTCTATTTTTTCCGTGATCTTGTCAGGATCAAATCTCTTCATCGTCAATTGCATGCACTTTCCCTGCATGTTTTGAGTAGAGAGAATAGTGTGTCGACGAATTTTCGTGCAGTAAAGAGTACCTGATTTGATAGTGTTAACATTAAAAACAGACGGTCTTTTCATTTCACATTGTAAGTGAAAAATTAATACAGTGTGTTCTTAATGCGGGCGTTATTAAAACCATATTTAAAGTTGACGTATCAGTCAAGACTTGCTAATACTGCTTGAAATTAATATGAATTAATATATATGGTGAAATTAATATACAAATTGACATGTCGGTACAGTTTTGTGTACAATGGAAAACAACATAATCTATTAACAAACAGTAGATTTAATAAGCAACAGAACAAGATGTATTGAATAGATTGATCACGTACACTACAACATTTTTTCATATCTTAATAATTATATTAATAACATTTAATAAACAACGTTTGTTAGCAAAATAACGTTTATTGATATCAAGTTAATTGCGATCTTACAACCATGCTCTTTTACAGCTGTCTGTTGTAACGAAAAAAGAAAAGAAAATAAGTGTTGCCTTAAAAAATACATCTATGATGCAATTCATGCAAATTAATGTTATCATAAGTACATGGTAATAACAACTCTGAGTATCTGTCCATTTAGAATTCTTGACTTTATCAATCAGGGTTTTTCATCACCCAGAACTAACTCTTACCAAACTTAGTCTTCTGTGACCAGACATAACTATTGACTAGCAAATGCGGTGGTCATACATATGTTATTTTTTACGTGTATTGTACAAATACGGAATTACATAAAGTGAATTTTAATAAAAGTGCTACTTTTGTCTTTCTATGCCTTCACCACGACTCAAATGCTTAAGATAATAAGAAATCTTGATTTTTGTTTCAAAATATACAGTTACCTGTAATGAGATTTTTAGCAAAAAAATTTGTTACAAAATTCAAGATTGGATTTCAGGGCATATTTTATAACTTCAGCTACTGAATGGTACATTAACATTTTTGGTATTGATTTCAATTAAACATGTATCGTCGGTTTGAGTTTTCTGCCACCTGCTCTTAAAGTATTGTTTTGAGCGAGCTACCTGTTTAAGAGTTAGGTGACTTAACTTGATGTTGCTTGGTAAATTGTATAGAAGTAGAACCACCAAATGAAGGAAAGAAATAGTTTGAATCATCCACATAATTTTTCTTCACTTAAAGCCTGGGCGGGGCTTGAAGCATTCGCATTAAATAAAATTTCTTTTATATCAATCACATTTCCATGGCTTGATGACTATTATTTTCACTTTTAAACAATAAACCTAATTTTGTTACATAATTTGACAATAGATGTGTTTTATGACTAAGTAAGCTGTCTCCCCTCAGATTCCTGTAAGGAAAAGGCTAAAGGAAAAGTGTAACTTTGAATATTCTAAAGTAGGTTTAGGTGCCCTAATCTTAAGATGCCAGATTTTAAGCTTATAATGGGAAGAATTATTGCGTGCTTAATCTCAGAGTGCAGTTACGTAACAAGACGTACGTTGCACTTGTGTTGAATATTTAGACTCCTTCTGCCTCGACAAAGTTTTGTTCGTTGGCTTAAAATGTTTTCAAGGCAACAGATGCTAATGAATCGGGTGCTTTCTGAGACCGTAGCTTTTCTAGTAATATCGTTGGGTAACTGTTGATAGATAGATATTAAGTGTGCATTTGCCTGTCTTACCTTTTTGACAACGTGCGCAGCTCATTAGCGACATGTAACTGTCTATCCATCTCTGAGCAAGAAGGATGTCATTTCTTCCTTCCCACATTTTTTAAACACCGCCTTGTAAAATAAATCTTTGCCTGATAATCTGTCATCGTTTCCTCTCTAAAATGAGGGTGAAAGGTTAGCTTGGTGGTTAGAGTGTCCGTCTTGCAATCAGTAGGTCCCCGGATCAAACCCCAGTGAAACAACTTGAAAATGTTCAGGGACTCAAAGTTATACTTATTATTTGGTGATTTCAATTTAGGATGTTGTTTTCCTATTCAAGTATCATCCGCTTCAGGTTGCTCGGTACAGCTAGTTGTCGGCATTCTACCCTAGACCAGCCTGTGATGCCTGGATATTTTCGCAAAGCAGTGGCGGAATTAGGGGGCCCTTACAAAAATGTTGAATTCTTTCTAACTTCATAAAACAGTACAAAGTATAGTGACAAGTATGATATTTAATGTTGTACTTTACAACAGTTTTAGTTATATCTTTAATGGTGTCATCATAATAATGGTTCTTTTAAAATAGATCGACACTCTGAATCCAGCGAAGGAAGTAACGCAGAACACAAAATTTGTGAGTTATTGACAACAGACAATTTAAAAAAGAAAGACAATTAAAAGAAGATACTTTAATACCAATAATGTTTCGACTTATGTCTTATTGATCATGTTCTGTTAGAATTGCAACAGATTTCTTCCCCACCCCCCTTTCTCCTCAGTTACTATCTCAGTACTCTCTCTTTCTTCAATATCCCTCTGTTTATATCTAATGAACATGTAGGTTAGTATCTTACAAACCGATGACGACAGCTTCATCAGTATGTGTTTTTCGGTAGTGCATTTGGTTTGGCAGGGAGTTCATTGCTAGCTTTTTACTTCAAATGTTCTTAATAGATAGAACAGCAAAGTAAAGATATATTCCTAGTATTCCTCTAGACATACAGACTTAGTCTTGATCGATCATAGTGTATTAAACACATGGAGTGATTATTACATGTTTGGAAACATGATTGTCTCAGACATCACTCAGATGCTGTCTTTCCTGTTTTTTCGTTCCATTTCTTTACTACGATTTCCCCCGCAACTTCACCTAGTGCTTTGATCCTGTCGTATTCTTCAAACTGCAAGGTTCCATATCTGTTTAAGAAACAATGCAGTTACTGAAATTATAAAACTTGTACATGACGGTACACGTCTCTACACAAACTATCAATAACCTACGATCTAAGAAAGATCGTCATGATACGTCTATGAGATCTATGCCTGAAATAATCAACATTTAATAATCCCATAATAATAGTACTTCAACAAAACGTCTTGGTAAACTTGCTCAGACTACGCTAAAAGCGAAGACTTTACTACAAAAAGCTAATTGTTTCCGTCACAATCAAGCTTTATATAACTTAGCCAAGAGAGCATCATGAAGTTAAGCCCACCACTTCAAAGCCATTCAGATTGTCAAAAAAGATTAAACTGTTAAACAATGCCACAACGTAACAACCTAGTAATACAGTAACATAATTTTAACCGCACCACGTTTTCTTTAATGTATTTCATCATATTTTTCTTTCAACTGCTTGAATTTGAGACGTCCAAACTGTATGATTATCTTCATAATTGATGAAATACAAAAGATATAAAAGTTCCAGATTTTTAGAGATCCAACATTTTAGAGACCGAGAGGCGCATGCTTGTTGTCAGTCAATTTTTTTTTCGTGAAAGAACTTACTCGTTGATTCCTTCAGGTCTTTCGTAGATGTACTGGTGGCTATTTTGAACCCTTTTGAGCTCTTCTTCTCCAGATATGCAAGCCAGCTGTGTGACTACAGTCAGTATGTCAGGAATCTGTCAAAGGTAATGTCAAAATGACCTGTTTTCATTTCAATAGACACTTAAACAGGGTTATCGTGCCTCACATTATGTACTTACCTTTTAATTTACTGTTCCAGTAATTTTTACAAAATGAATTATTATTTCCTTGGGAAAGCAGTCTCAAAATTACTTTAGTATATAAATTTAATTGATTTTTCTTTGATATAAACTAAGATAATTCCAAAGTATAACCTTCATATTAATGTAAGAGATGTTCTAATATTTGATACATCTGCTTTCAACTTTGCATAGTTGGCCAGGTCCAGGAACGAAAATTACAGCAGCATGACGCATATATTACCATGTTATTGTATAATATGTGACGCGATAAGATATGATATAGTGATGTGATAAGGCGTCGCTGTAATGTCATGTGATGATATTATGTACTGTGATCATATAATGTGACGTGATATAATGTTTTCTTTTGATATTACCGTTTTAGAATTCCGTGGATTGCACCGCTGGAAAAACAACCACCAAGTAGATGCACTATTTCCGTATTGAAGTTCTTCTTCGTTAGATCTTCCACCGACGTCAATAGCAACAACTGTTTTGCAACCTCTTTGTTTCATTTCCCGTGCTAAATGATGTAAAAACTTTTTGTTCAAATCTTGCCTTGGTTAATAAATTAAGCGTTTTATTTGAAATTCCTGAACAACTATTTTGTCCGCAATATAGATAATATGATAATTCAGATCATGCACGGCAGTTGTCTTACGACTCGAAGCGACTACGCAAGTGTGGAAGAAGCCTGCAGCTTATATATTAAAAATTCAGGTCGGATGAGGAATTTTGAAACACATTTTTTGTACCTTTTCTACAAGTCAGGCCAGATAGGAAAACCTTTGACTACCTTTTTACAAAACCCATCTCACACGGTGACCAGGTCAAGGAAGGAACCCGAACCACCCTGTTGCTAAACTTAATTGCTTCAATTGCCAACAAATTTATCAACTCGGGGTGTTAAGTTAACAAATGTTATGAAAATAAATTGACACCTGGCAAGTTGTCAACAGAGCCGCCATCCAGAAGGTAATTTCCGTTGTAAGGATCGCAAAGTGGTGGCACTATTGCTGCAAGTGACATACTGGCTCTTACATATTGCCAAAGTGGTCCTGTTATAAAAGAAAAAAGCAAATGCATCCACTTCGATCATATTTTCTTTTTTATAATTATTTATTTCCTCTTTTGATGTAGTATGTAAGCTTGTTTGATCTACATAATCATGCTCATTTTTCACACAAGAACAAGTTTGGAATGACTGTAGACGAGAAATTTTAAGCACACTTTTAAAACCTTTTGTAGAATTACATAAAAAATAAAGAAAGCTCTTTAGAAAACGACAAAATTGTTGTCAATAGTTGACAGCACTTTTTGCTGTTTTGTTTATGTGTTTCTGTATTTTTCGTTGGCTAAGTCAACCCAATTTGTAACAGTGTATGAATAGGAATAAAAATGATATGGGTATTGAAGTGAGCGCTTGCTTTGGAATTGCTAATAATGAGAAGACCATTGCTTCGGCGTCAGTGATATCGAAAGAGGATTTAAGTAGTTTGTAGAAAGAAATGTTTATGTCTAACGAATAGTGAGCATACCGATACCTTTGGTATTTACAACCTTCTTTGATTCGGTGATATCTGTGGTTATGTTGAAATAAGGAATCCAGAGGTCTTCAAAGTCTATGTCACCAAGTATTTGTTGTAATATATGGTTAAAGTAATAGCCTATCGTAGAGAAATAAAACGTGAATAAAACATAAATTGGACATATCTTACTTTTGAATTCACTCGAAATGTTTACCTTGTAAAGGTGTGTATGCATAAAGCTAACAAACGTGACTGAAACAGGATGGCACATCACTAGTTATACACCAGATACCACTGGTCAGACGTTTGCAACATTTTTCACAGGTGATCAATATATATATTGATAAATGGAGAATTTGACGAAACCGAAGATAATTTTTTTGCCCTTTAACGTTATTGATGATGCTAATCAATGTTTGAAGCTATTTTCAGGAATATCCTTCATAGCCCTTCTAACTTGCGACTGTAGTGTACCCTGTGGCCGATGAGAAAAACAAAATGATAGACTCACCGGATGTAAAGGAGACGTATGGTATGTTTAGGTCCAAGTACTTTACTGGTGTGGTCATCAAACTACGAAAGGCTTCTGCCATTCTTTGCATTTGAGTAGCTTTAGTACACATAGAGTATATCGCCCCAACGAATGAACCCATGCTAGTGCCTCCAACCATATCGATAGGTATTTTTTTCTCTGTCATGTTGTTGATCACCCAGACGTGAGCAAAACCCCTATTAGAAACATTCAAAGGTTACAATAGCTATTTCAAGTAATAGATACGTCTGTATTGCTTGAAGGAAATTATATGAGAAGAATTTTCTATTTGTATTTCGTTTGACTTCTGAATAAGTTATCATTCTCATTTAAAACGTGAACCGAAGAGATAGTTGCACAACTTAAAATTCCAAAACCTAGCAGCATTTATTTATTTTTTTTTTGTGCAATGACATTTACATGCAAATTACAAGTAACAGGTAACTTTGTGAAACAATTAATTACAACATACAAAGAGTAAGCAAACATGAACATTTGCTAATTACTCTATACGCAAACGATGCAAGACTGCGATTTTAGAAATTACAGTCGTTATTTTACAAATGCAAAATGTTATTTACAAATGCAAAATTTCATTTAAAATATAATAAAGCAAAACAGAAGGACGTTGAAGCCTGCTTATCCACGAAATCACCTGCACCATAAAATGAAGAAGAAACCTAATTGGTAGAACTAGACCTGCAGTCTTTTATCCCTAGACGATGTTTAGAGACAATCAGTTAGCTAAGTAGAGATTTTTAACAATCAACCATGCAATGAATTAAAATAAAAAAAGCTCTCACCGAGCGCCTCCTCCACCTAAGACCAGCCCATATGATTGACCAAATAGGTATCTGACCAGTCTTGAAAAGTCATCAAAGGTATCATTCATAAGGACTGAAGAAGACTCTGACTCTCGTGGCTCTCTGAATATTTCATAAGGACATCGAATATGAAGATGAGCTATCTGATCTTTTCTACAAACTTTGCTACTGCTCTTGTTCTCATCTTCTTTGTAGATTCTTTCGTCTCGCAGCCATTTCCATGTATCTTTTGGCTTTTCAAATTCTCCTTCTTCGTTTGGTTCATGAAGTAACAACAGAATCCTTTCAGCAGAACACTCGTTCTGTTTCTCCAGCAGTATTTCGTGATTGTGTTCCCTGTATCCATCCCGAAACATTCCTAATACTAAAACTACATCAGCCTGGAAAACCACAAACATCATAAGACAACTTAATTATCTCATCATCGGTTATGAGAATAGTAAAAATTTCCTGCCTCCACTTATATATTTCTTTACAATACTAGAGATTGCAAAAATTGGATTCACAAAACATAATCTCAAACATTACATTTGGAGGCCGTAATGAAAATCCTGTTTGTTTGACCTATTCGAGTGTATTAATGTGGGTAAAGATATAAACGTCAAGTGGGTATTTTCATGAATTGGTGATACACACAGAAGAAGTTAATTGCTTGAGGCTGGATTCCTGGCTCATGCGCATAAACCACCTTGACTCTGACATGTTGCAAAGTATAAGCAGATGTAAGGATGAATTGGTCAACAAAGACCTTCACCGACAAGCCTATTTTTGAACTTTTGCTATTTTATTTTTATTGTAAGTCTGATCATCCTGTTAAAGTTTTGACATAACAATGGGGATGGTGTTTCAACAAACCACAATCTCGAAGCAGTGTATTGCTGGTGTTTCTGCTATCCCGAAGATAAAGAGACTGTTCTTCAAAAAAAAAAAAACAACACTAAGCCCTCGAGCGACACATTACCAACCAATTACAAGGTGAAGTTATTAGTAACCTATGATTTAATATTTGCAAAAATAGCAGTAGGTTAATTTGGTCCAACTTTAAGCACTCTCTTCAACTGGAGTGAGCGAAGAGTAAACTTTATAAAATTCTTGCATTACATTTTTCCGCCACTTTAAAATGGCCGACATGCAACATCACTTCAACAGTTTATCTTTATCTCAGCTTCTTACAAGGATACAGACATCATCTTAGTCTCTACACCTATCTTCATCAGGGTGAAAATTCTATGACGACGCACCTACATCTCTAGGACACAAGGGAATCAACTCTACCGGTACTTCATTTAACTGTGGTCTACCGTGCTAACGTAAGCCTTTTCAGCCGTTTGAAAAATTTCTCCCGCATATTCGTAAATGTTTATAAGTTTGAAAATCAGCACCAGCCTAGGCCTTGGTAAAATCATGACCCAAGATAAAAACAATGAGTGGCATGGAATATGCACCCCCAAATTTTGGTTCCATAACGTCCTCACTCAGGTTATTCCAAAGACTCCCTTTATAGATAGATGTCATAACCGATTCGACTCCATCCATTTCACGGAGGCATGCAAATATGCTAACAATTAATAGCCCCTTGACTCCACTTATTCCACATTCCAGTACAAACTGATCCCAGAATAAAAACAAAACAAAAAACCTGAGTTCTTTGCAGCCTGGTGAAAATACGACCCTCTTAACTCCGCTTATTCCATAGACCGGTACAAATACGTACTCACAAAAAGCCTGTGTAATAACTTGAGTCAAGAGGGTTGTAACATCCATTGCGGGAATATTACCACCTGTATGTAGAGTAATCATAGTTGAAGACGTTTTAACATTCATGAAGGCAATATTTCCACCTGTTTCTGGAATAACCAAAGTGACGGGGTTGTGACATCCATGGGGGCTTATCCGACAAGTCATTGAAATAAATGGTGTCGAATGGGTTGTGACACTCATTAGTTGGCATAGTTGCTCTGGTCTTGTCAGTACCGGTAATTGTGGTGTAACGTACATTTGTGGGTGTATTCCCACCCGTCTCTAGAATAACTATGGTATGATTGGGTGAAGTCAAGCGGGTATTTCATTATGGGGGGGGGGGGGTCATTAGCACCTGTCTGGGGAAGAACCGTGGAATAATATGTAAATATTTTATAATATTAGTAATATAACGATGGAATAGAAATTCCAAAGGGTGTGTCTCTCAGTTAAAGGATAATATGCACCAGTGTGTAGAATAACCAGAGTAAAATGGGGTGTGACATCCATGATGACTATTTATACCAATATGTGAAATAATGGGAGTAAAGGCATTCGCCACATCCATTGGGGGCATGTCCCACTTTTCTGTGGAATAAACGGAGTCTAATGGAGTTGTGACATCTATGTCCTAGCGGTTTGTAGAATAACCGGAGTCAAGGGGGAGTCAACAGGGAGTGCGCATATTTACACCAGTTTGATTATCTTAGAGTGTTTTTTTACATCCTGATTCATGACTTTTCATAGAACTAGGGTAGAGCTGATATTCAAATTGAATTATGAAAACCTACGAATATAGAAATATTTTATACGTTAGGAACAGATTACGGTAGCATGGGAGGCTACGGGTAAAAGTAGTAGATTTCCAAAAGTAGTGGTGGAGTTGCGTTTCTTGAGTCGCATAGATGTAGGGGTGTCACCATTGGATTGCTCACCCTTACAAATGTGGGTGTAGACAACAAGATTTATTCTGTATCTAAGATTCTAAGAAATAGGCAAAACTGTTGAAAAAATGTTGCACTGCCGCCATTTTCAAAATGCCGCAACACAGAGGGATCAATTTGATGATGATGGCATTCCTTTTTCTTGTTGAGGAAGATTCAAGGAACAAAATAAAAAAGATTGTCAGATTGTCCTGTTCATCAGGAGGATGGACTACACGTCTTACAATGTTTATGACACTAGAAAAGTACGCAAGGGATACAACAAATAAGGAAAGGTGTCATGATGTCGTGGGGGTGCACGGGAGTGTATATGACCAATACACTACTATTCTTTTGAGAAAATATTGAAGTAAACTGAAATAATCTATTCTCTTCTATTATCTCCAAGCAAATTGTATACACCTCCAAAAGAAACTGTACAACATGGTCAACCATAAAGCAGTGCAAGACAACTGTAGTCTGTAGTCTGCAATACAGACTGTTGAAGTTTTTTAAAACATACCTGTAAATAGCTGACTGAGCTATAAGGGCACACACGTAAAGTGAAAACCCTCTTTGGTCTTCCATTGGCATAGATAATTTAGTTTGTTTTAAAGTACATGTCAATCACATATTGTAAGATCATGTGACATTACCTGTGAAATGACCAATTTGCTCCATTCGTCGTTGCTTGGAAAGTTAGTCAAGTAGATGTCAATTCTATTAGCATACTCAAAGCTATTCAAAACACTCTTTAAATTCCCCCTCTCCAGATTGCTGATGAGAGAACAGAAAGTTATAACGATTGCATTCCTTTAGGAAGTTCTGTCCCTCTCTTTGGGCAACTAAGCTACCTTTCGTACCACCAACATAAAAAAAAGCATCACACGTAATTTTCAATGATTCTAAATGCTACAGATCTGTGGCTGTTAAGTATGGCGTGAAATTTACTCCATACTTTTTATTCATATATAATCATTAATGTGCAATCATTTAAGGTTTGTTATACTTCGCAAAGTATAATTTGATTTTGGAAAGTACTATTTGATTCATCTCCTTTGATTCCCTGTGGTTTCTGCAACATGATTCAGACGATATTTTGTTTCCGAATTTATAGACTAAAAAGTGAATTTATCAATTATCATTCCTACCATACTTCACATGATGTATGTCAGTGCAATAGGATACATTCTATGTATGCTACTTCAATATTATAGTATTTTGTTCCATAAGTAACTGTTATGAATTGATTTTACATGTCAGGTGTAGATATTTCATATTCCGTACATGTTAAATGAGTCTACACATTTATCCATAATGTAACTGACGTACACATTCAATGTTCAATGGAACAGCGAGAAAGCGCCTAATTAAAAGTCGTTTCCGTGGTCAGTTTTGCTCTTTTTCATGGTGAACCACTCTCGACGTAATACCTCTTCGCAAGACATCTGCATTGCTAGTATTTTACCTGTCATATATGCAACCAACGAGTTAGAATGCCTTTGGTATTAATAATAAAAGAAAAAGCATTATCTCAGGCAGTCACAGCGAAAGGAAAATCTTGCATTACTAACACAAACATGAAACAGTACTTGCGAATGGAAATAACGTATATTAAAGTTCAACTTTACTTATCAAAGGTATATTGTCCTTTCTAGAAGTCCTCCATCTTCCATCTTTTAAAACTTTTTCCTGCAGTGTAAAGAAAACGAACCCGATTCTGTTGGAATAACAACTGGTTTGAGCTAGTCCAACTATTGATTAATGTTCCAATCAACCTCTATACCCATCTAAGTATTTACAACAAATACACAATTTTTTCCATTAGCCATTGTACTTAAAAATGTCATATACTTATGTTTTTAAACACAGTACAATAAACAATGTTTGGTATCAAGTGATAGGTCAATGCTATAAATAAAGCAACCAGTTATATTTATTTAGCTGATTACCGTGTTTTCTCAAAGCTTCTCCAAATTTGTTCATAAAACCTTCAATAGGAACATCATCAGAAAGCGTTACGCATGCCACAGTTGAGATATCTTGTCCGAGGGAAGCAAAAGATACAGAAAAATTGATAAATCACTTCGCCCTATTATTGATATTGAAATATTGATTACAGCTCGGGATGTTTTTTCTTTTCTTTTTGTAACGAGCGGAATGTAGACGAAGCAGATGAATAAATCGACAAGCGAAACCAAATGAGTTTTGATGGTTGCAAAGTCTCAATAACCGCGGCACAGCTACGAACGCAACTCTATCAAAGAAAAAATTTCGTTATTCTAATTTAATTACAAGAAATTATAGTTTATAGATTTGAGTTTATTTTGACTTGTCTCAGAAAGAAATGACAATGAATTGCATTATGGTGACTTAAGAACACGCCTGTGCTTAATATTTATTGACTGAAGAAAATTGATATTGCTTGGTTTGTACTCCACAATGAAAAGGATACCTTATACTGAGATACTTTTTACCTGTAGAAGTTTCATCACATGAATTGGCGAGGAACGATTGCCTTTGTTTTTGGAAAAAGGATTTAGGATATTTTTCCATAAAATACTCAAACACCGCACTTGGAATCCGAGCTACGTGAGTGTCTCTAATAAATAGAAAGAAACAATGTGGTCAAATAGTGTCTCTATTACATAGAAAGAAACAATGGGGTCAAATAAACAACGTTGGATTAATTGTGATTGTATCAAAATTTACAGTTAGTCCAAATGAGCTGGAAAACAGAGAAAGTAACCTGCCAATATTATTTCTTTTTATTCTGATACTTTGAGGAGCTGCATATGTTATTACTACGATTTGGAGTCCATCATATGAAAACTCTAATTTAATCCCGTACATCCATGGTACAGAAAATGTCTTCGAGAAAATTGTTAGTCAAGTATATTGTGTACCTTACTGCATAGTATGTCTGGGGATCTTTCCTTTGGTAAAGGATATCGCCAAATCCGATCATACTACCTCGACCAAAATCTCTGTAATGTTTGGTGAAGACGCTGCCAAATTGATGTAACAAAGTAAACACGAGTAAAGGATCTAACATTGAAAATGCAACGGTGTACTCGTTATTCTTGTACATTAAAACCAACACGAACTAATAAAAACTTCATGACAGAGACTAACTACTAAATGTGTATATACATATTGAAAAAAGGAATCTGCATGCGTATAGTTTATTTATTTATTTTTTTTTTGGTAAAATGGTTCTTGAGAGTCTTAATGATGACAAAATTACTTATTTGCCTGCCGTTTTCTTTCTTTAAAGGTTTTACAAGCATAAATATTTACTAAAAATGTCTTTGCGGTGTCATTAAGTTCAAAGTGTAATAATTGTTGGGTTACAATTACCTGTTGGGTTTATCTTGTATTCCTTCTTTCTTTCTTAGTCGTCCCATCATCACATAAAGAAGACTGCTGTCATCCCTGTTAATATATAATTACATAATTCATTTATGTCTACTTTATCAAAATTATTCTTATTCTGTTGTTGGAGGTGGTCAGCTGTCTCAAACCAATGCTGGGCTAACTTGCATCAGCACACAACTTGAATTGAACAGTTTCCACTTCCAAAGACACCTGTGATAAATATATTTAATCATCGCCCCAAGCGTTACCATTTGGCTGTGGTATGAGATGTTGCACTAGCTAGTCTGTCATTGCATTCATTTGGTGAAGATAATATAACTGTTGCTGCGTTGCAGAGACTAGACTGAATTTAGAATTCCAAAGAATTCGGTTGACCTCTGGTAGAGAGCTTCGGTTCTGTAAAAGCAAATTTGACACTCATTACAGAAAGAGGCTAAGTTGGTTAAGGAAGAAAGGTACAGCATCCACAAGAGAATATGCACCAAACGAACAGGATGGCATTACGTTCTATGATCATAATCTAGACAACAGCTTTCTCCTTACACCGCCACAGACGCACGGCAACGTGACTGTGACAGAGGATGAAGTGAAAGTCTTAGATATGCACCCAAAATTCCCGGTTTACAAAAAAATCAACAAAATTGAGCAGATCATCGAGCTGGAAAAACATTTGAGAAGCTTAGATGGGAGAATCACAGACAGGAGACAAGTAACAATAACATCAGGAATGAAACGGATGACGATGATGAGGGGTCTGATGTGAACAAGAGCGACAGTATTGACACCGGTCAGTTTTATGACCCTACAACTAGATCTCTGGACCTTTCCTCTACCAGACCAACCAGTCTACCATGCAACAAATGGGTCTATCGTCCACCTCTACACAATCCAGAAACCGAAGGGCGTATGACTTATGCCAAACAGAGAATAAAAGAAGAATTGGCTATGTACAATAACAGAGGACAAGAAAACATCAGCAAAGAGACCAGAAAAGGCTTGAGAAGCCTAAAGGAAGGAGCCAAGAAAGGCGAGATCGTCATATATCCCAAGGAAAATAAATCGGACAAGCTCTCCGTGGACACTAGAGAAAACTATGTTGTAGCTATGCAGGAACATCTACAGGGTATGGAAGCTAGCGACATTGAAGAGTATAGAGATATCGAGAAAAAGACCAATGCCTTAACCAGTATCTGGAGTCATATTTGGAATGCTAACAACAGAGTAAGAAACAATTTGATCACTGGTAACAACGATGTTCCTCCTCTGCACGGCCTCAGGAAAGACCACAAACCCGACAAGGCTGGCTGTGGTGGCCCTCCACTAAGACCTGTTTGTGGCGCCATCACGTCTTGCAACAGGAATCTCTCGTACCTTCTGTCACAATGTATCCATCCACTGATATCATCTGCCCCTGAGGCTTGTGACAGCACTGAAGACCTCCTGTCTAGAATACAGAGGGTTAATGAGAAGAAAGAGGCCTTTATTGGCAGCATGGATGCCAAGGCCTTGTACCCCTCCATCAATGTTAGCTTTGCAGTTGACAAATGTTGTGAACTCCTACAAACAAGTGACATCCAGTTTGAAGGAATAGACCCCCAGAAGCTTGGCCTCTGTTTGAGACTCATTGAGATGGAGACAGGCGAATAATTGCCCGATGACCTCGAGAGATACTGCCCAACCAGATCCTCCACTAGAGGGAAGAAACCAACGATGACTGGGGTTGCCTCCAGCCACAACCCTCAAAGAAGGTGGAATGCATGGAGAAAAGCAGAGATATTGCCGAACAAAACACACCTGAGAAAAATGACAATCTATGCCTTGAATTATTCCATGAAATGGGTCCTGCAAAATCACATGTGTCAGTTTAATGACCGATTGTACAAGCAGAAAGAGGGGAGTGCTATAGGTGTTACCTTAGCAGGAGACATAGCACAAGTTTTTATGATATGGTGGGACCGTGAGCTGAAGAGGATACTTACCATGGAAAACATCACATGTCTGATGTACTCTAGGTATGTTGACGACATTTGCTGTGTAATTGAAAAGAGGGGTGGGTGTGCAGATGACACAGATGAGAAGGTCATGGTTAGGCTGAGAGACCTTGCTAATACCATTCACCACAGTATTTTGGATACCTACGACTGTCCCAGCCTTCATAGTGATGGCAGGATGCCAGTATTGGATTTGAAGGTTTGGCCCAAGAATGAGATTGACGGGAATAATAACTACTCAGTTATCCAGCACACTCATTACTGTAAGCCAATGAGCAGTAAACAAGTAATACACAAAGACGGCGCACTTAATCTCAGAACCAAAATAAACATATTGGTAAATCACCTCGTTAGGGTGATGAGAAATGTCTCCCTCAGATTACCTGACCAAGAGAGAGTAAATGCTGTACAATTTTTCATGAACAAAATGCAAAACAGTGGGTACACAAAATTTGATCGTTTCGAAGTGTATAGCAGAGCTACGAAACGGTTTGGTAAAATTGTTAGCAATGACAGAGATGGGATTATTCCCATGTTTAGACCTAAATCATGAGAACGTGAAAACACGGGAACAGGAAAAGGTCAGCAGAAAGTACAATTGGTTCAGAAACGAGAAAACACAGAATGAAACTGTGTTGTTTGTAGAAGCTACCCCCAATAGTGACTTACAGAAAAAGTGTAAGAGTATTATAATGGAAACTGGCTTGAGAGGGCTGGCACTAGACTTGTAGACACATTGAGCAAGTCTAACCCATTTGCTGGTGCAGTCTGCAAGGATTCGGGTTGTAAATTGTGTACTTTTAAGAAAGGGATCTGCAAGAAAAGGGAAGTGGTCTATTGTATACAGTGTCGGATTTGTGAAGGAGATTTTAAATATGTACGAGAAACATCTAGGAGTCTAGGGGAAAGGTTCAATGAACATTTTAACAGCAGGGATAAGGAAACTTCAGTTCTTTATAATCACAGTGTTGAATGCCACAATGGGGAGATTTTTGATGTAGATGTCAGTATCCTCAATTCACACATTGGTGACCCTATGCAGCGACATGTGGCTGAGGGGGTTTGTATAGGTGAGCTCAATCCCAGGTTAAATACGAAAGAAGAATGGTCAACAGGTAGACTTGTTAAGCATAATACTCAGCTGTAATTCTACTTTTATTGGTTTCTCAGGCCTATTGTTCTGCAGTCATCTGTATCTAATCCTTCCCTCATGGCTTCGTTACATTGTGTTCTTCATTTACTACTGTAGTGGGGTCTGTGTTGTAACCTTTGCAGATTTTTAGTTGTATTCTGATGATGGTCCAGGAAAGACCGAAAAATTTAAAATATACTCAGGAGAAGAGGAAAATGAATGTGTTTACCTTATTTGTTTTCCTTGGTGTATTATCTAGAGTCGGCATGGCTACAACTCATAAACCAAACGTTATAGAGACTAGACTGTTTTCTTCAATCATGTATTTTTCTGTTTGTTCCGTAGACAATCACAACTACACGATGAGCCAATTATTGTCATCTAGAGACCGTTAACTGGTTGGTTTTAGTTTTGTGGTATAATACTAGAACATGACATAGAAACAGGCTAAGCGTAACATCTAACATATAGACATACATACATACTGAAACTGTCTTGTGACGGGAGTAATGTACCAAGTCACCGCCATGACGATAGCAGCAAACATACATAGGCCTAACAGAGAACACATTTAAACAGAGATACACAGAAGCAGACAGAAGCAGCTTAGAAATCTCACAAACAGAAAAGCAACAATATTAAACCAATACATCTGGAATCTAAAGGAACAAAATCTGATTATTCCATCAAATGGAGAATTGTTGATACCTTCAGCTCCTACGCAAACTCTACCAAATCCTGTGACCTTTGCATTAAAGGAAAGTACGTAAGTATCTATAAGCCAGACATGGCCTGCCTGAACATTCGGAACGATTCGGAATCAGCTTGCAAACATAGAAAAAAAAAACACTTACTGTGCAATTTCAATCCAGGCTTAAAGTGAAATAAATAAGCTGATACTGCCCTTCCAGCTCACGCAATACTTTTACCCTGAAGAGTGAGGTTCTTAGTTTCTACGAAACAAGCTTGTAGATATTGCATTTTACTTCTAAATTGTCTTAAGTTAACTTTAATTTGATGCAGAAGGATTACAAAAAGAACAACCCTTTGGTAGCGTTGTAACTTGTGAAGAATACCTTTCGATTGGATTTCCGGACTTGATGTTTTCCCTTGTGATGGCAAAATCAAGAATACGAACGAGAGATGAAAGTTGATGAAATTTGAAGTCGCAGAAGTGAGCCACGAGGTGAAAGTCTTCCTTCAGCAGCCTGTTTCATAATTGGAAAACACCTTCGCTCTTGCCGCTTGTTTTTTAGTGCACAAACGAGAAGCCTTTCCAAATCAATGAACACTTACATACGAAAAATACTGAATCGTATTTGTGTCATTGTTATTTCAGATAAATATTGCAGTTTTCATTGAAAGGCATAAATAACTTTACTCTAAGTTCAAAATATATTTCATGCATTCAGTGGAACTTTATTTAAGTGACACTTGTAAGAAAGAATGGGTTGAAAATCTACTTCCAGATTTTTAGCCGAAGCACGTATACTTTTTTTTTGTTCTCTAAACCAAACCAATGAAATGATGTCAAACAAGTAGTCATTAACGCCACAACCACGTTTTGTAGGTTGCATGAACCTAAATAGAATACAGAAAACAAGAAACTCAACCAAACTGCGAAATCTGAAATCATTGATAACGACACAGACGGTATAAATATGAAAAAAGGGTGGTTGATGGAAGATGAATCGATAAATGATTTTCCGAAGAACAATAGAAGTTGTAAGTGAAGTATGTCAACATGATTATTTCAAGAACGTAACCTGAAAATTGACTGAGAGATGCAGGTTTTCAAATACCTTTGTATCTGTCAGAAGAAAATGCACTCACTGTTGAAAGTCCTCGTGTTTCAGGATGGCAACAGTACATCCACATCTACCGGATTTTATCCCATATCGATTTGACTCCCCTGTAATGGCCCCATAAACTCCAAGGAGAGCTTGTTTCTTTTTCTGTTCAAGCACTTTGTTAATTCCTGCAGTCCTGTGAACTGTACCATCAACTACAAAACTGATGTCAGTTCTCTGGAATTACAACAAATAAACTTAACAGTGGATAAGGAACAGCTAACACTAAAAAAAACCCTTTCTAATGCAATCCTTTCTAATCTTTTTATTTTTCGATGTAAGTTTTATAAGTACACACTCAATAAAGTGACCATCTTTTGAAGACGGAATAATCTTTGCCAATTCACCAGCATAAAAGACAGGGTACACCCTTCGAAAGCCATTGATCCACAACCTCTTCCTTCAAAAGGATCTTAAATGAATTTAGCACGAGTATGTACAAACTTGGCCTCGTATAGGATATCATTCAAGTGTAACGACATAAAAGTGAAATGTTTCCAATAGTTTATTTTACTTTCCTAGGGAAAACCAAAAAATATTTACGTAACATAACTGTCAGAACTGAAACTTTTACTTGTGACGTTATCAAACATTTAGATGTAGGCGTACGGGCTATTGACAACAGTAAAATTAATATTCGACCCTAAGATACAGCTTACATACCTTAGACGATTCTTCGCTGATTACAGTATTGGCAAGGAATGTGGAGACTTTAATATGTTGCATCAGCAGCTCCTTGTAACGTTGCCCCTGAAAGATGAAAGACTCACATAATCATTGTTTCGTCCTTCCGTTTGTGGTAAAACCTAAATCTGTCAGCAAAATGTTTTTCTTTGCATTTTGGAGGCATCAAGTCATTTTTAAGAATGAATTCTTTTTTTCAACTGCGATCTCTGTCTCTGGGGTCTCAGAATGATCTCTTCATCCATGCTAGTCACTCCATGAAGGAGGAGATCAGACTGAGCCCCTAAAGACAGGGAAAGCAGCTGACGAAAAGTGACTTTTCACTTTAAAGAGTCAAGTACCGGCAATTTCTTCAAAGCTAATGCAATGATCTTAGCGAAACAAAATCCGTAGTGCAACTACTACGCCAATCTCAAAATATGCCAAAAGACAGGTGAGTCACTTACCTCCAGCTTAAGGACTTTCATAAGTTGATCACATGCGTCACTTTTATCTGGACTTGTCTCCAACGGAGTAGTGTCGTTTGCACTACCATGTGAAGCTAAGCTGGACTAAAGAGACAGAGAAAGTTTAGGACCATTGACAATGGTTGCGAGTCTAGGACTACCGCAAGAGCTATACACACAACCTGCGTGCATAGATACACACGGTATTTGTTTTGTTCATAAAAACAGTTTACACAAATGTTTAAGAAACGGCACAACAGGACACAACATGAACGGTTTTTCACGTACGGTACAAAAATAAATGTACTGTTCGTTAATATTTATTGCACTGTGATCATTAGCTGTTCGTTTCTTTATTCGAAATATTATAATATTATTGGCCAGCCAAATGAGGATAAGGAATGGGATAAGATACGTCTATAGATTCAAATTTAAACCATTGCATTAACAGTGCATACTTGTAAAGTTTTCACAATTTGACCCCAGTTGACTCTAAATGACCTTTGACCTGCTCCAAAAAGAATGGCCTTCTTGTCCTCAATAAGGTTCACCTACGTACTAAATATGAGATCTGTCCAAGCTTCCCTTCTTGAGATATCGTGTTTATAAAGGGTTTTTTTACAAAGATCTTCGAATTTCCACAATATATTGCACATAGTTGTCATGTAACTAAGACTGTACCACTTTTGCTAATTCCCCTAACTGGTTATGAAATCGAAGATGAAACCAGAAAAGTTGGTGTGAGAAAATGCCACACAGAATCCGGAGGTTCGTGGAATGTGACTTTGTTTTATGTAAGGCTTAAAATTGTTAAGAGCTTTCCTGATGACTTAAGTCCAAGATCAAGGAGTCAAAGATGTTCATAACAATTGAGTGTTTCCTTGGCATGTTTAAGCATTTTTGTTATTAAACCTGTATTTTATACTTCTTTCTTTGGAAATGTTGACTTATGTCTTGTCATACTACTTACTCGTTTCTACACTTCTCGCCCTTTCCCAGATATACTGTAAAGTATATTTCTGATCTTCTGTGCATAACTTACGGTGTTCTGCAAATGAAGTGAATGTGTCCAGTTACCATATTATGCATACTGCAAACTTTGCTGCATAACTATTGTTGGCACCATGGAAGTGTAACTGTAACCAACATTACACGCAAAATCAAAATGTCCCTATTTTTTCATTTGGAAGTGTAGAGACGCGGACAATACATCACTTGGTTCTGCTATCTCCCCCTTCCCAAGTCCATTTGAGAATGGCACCCATGTATATAAGGACTAAAATTTGATTTTTGGTGAGTACTGAAGATTTGAAGCCACTCCAACTGGTTCAAAGTATCATTTGAATGTTTGTAACCACCACGCCACAAACAAAATGCGCTGCCATGGTAATTTTCCTACTATGGCGCAACGTATAAACAGTATAAACAATAACTCAAAACATGAAATTTATACAACTGCGTCACGAAATTATTGCTTAAGACCTTCAACAGTACATTTTGTGGCAACTTCTCTAAACCTTACTTGCATAAGAAGAGTGGCAAAATAGTTGTCTGTTCTCGCAAGTTCCACGAGGTTACTGTTTGGAAAGCAGTACACCACTGAGTCTTCCAAGGCCTTGGTTTTGATGGGAGCAAAATGCATATTTTTGCCCTGTTAAGTAGATAAGGATTTTTAGATAGCCTTGGGATCAACAATCAAGATAAAGGTTAATGGTTCAAGTAATTTTAAAATGTAATTTGTAATAAAAATAAGATGTAATAATCTTTCTAATATTATTAGGCCTACTTAGGAAATGAGTGCTGTTTTGAAATACGCTAACGACCTTCTCTAAGAAGACACAAAAGAGTTATACATTTGTCTTTCATATTGCAGAAAATGACATTTTCGAGCCTCTTTGGTCTTGTACATTTTAACTAAATTTTCCACATGGGGAAAAGAAAATTTACACTTCCGGTAAAAATGGTAGGTTACATATTTAGTTTAAGGTCACAAAACGTGGTGGGTCATTGTTAGTAAGTTACTCCATCTGCCCCTCCCCCTTCACGAAATCGACACGACTGTGTATGGTTAAACTTCTCAGATTGTGATATTAGTAAAGTACAGCCTTGGATTCAAACTTGCATGGGACTAGCCCAAACAACGGAACTGCGTTACCCATGCACTACTTTTGACTGCATTAGTAGTACCAACGTCTGGGAACTGTCGCTTGGATACCCACTTAATCTGCGTGCAGATTGTACGCTATTAACATTCACTTACGCTCTACGTCTTGTTTTTAAGATATAAAAAATCAAGTTTTATGAGCCGATCTCCAAACGCAAGGAAAGAATAATAAATATCGAACCGACGGATCTTAGACACATTTGCAAATATTTACAGGTGTAACGGTGTGTACGTTCAAAACTACGGTACATATCAACAATTGCTGGAAAGGTTAGCCTGTAACATATAAAATGATGACTGAACTTCCAGTCAGTTGACACTAGATATAATTGAGCATATGTAGAGTTTACATTTTACCCAGCAGCAGTTGCATCTACACCACATGAAGGTACAAGAATGAATATTTGTTATACATCAATAAGAAGGCAGTCAGAAATAAAATAAATACCCAATATTTAAAATCTTGCAGACTGGATTTAAAATTACCTTTTGTTAACAAGATACATAGTTTGATATCGCTAATAACAGCTAATAATTTGATATCGCTAATAATATAGGTGTTTTCGCTTACCGTTAACATCTCACCAATGGAGAGGATACTGTTAATTATTTCGGAACCTTTGACATTCCTGATAACTTGCTCTTTTCCAGTCTGAAATGGAAGGAATTCATTATTTGCAGAACTTCCCACTAACAAAGTCGAGTAACTGCACAAATGCAGTTTAATTTTAATTAAACATCCATAGATGCACATAAAGAAAAAAATAGGCTTGATGTCTATAAGCTGGTGAGGGAGACGTCTTAGGGTTGTAAAGAAATTGAAGAGGATGTCCTTTTGTCATTTTCATCAATTTTAAGCACTATCGTATTGTAAAATGAATGTAACTCACGTCAGTATCGTCAAAATACAACTTAACTTCCCCACTTGCCACTAGGAAAGTATGTGTATTGACGTCCTCGATTCCATTGCAAAGAGGCTCGCCTTTAAATATAGTTTTCTGTTCGAGACCTTTCAGAATGCACTCCTTATTTTGCTCCAAAATTTGAGAAAATACCCTTGAAGTTAAATAAGAAAGAGGCACATATCAACTGAAAGTAATCATTTATGAAAATTAAAGAAATACGATTCCATTAAGTGTGTAAGTTTAAGTTGAAAATTGCTTAGGGAGAAATAGCAACATAGGAAAAATTAATTAAAATATCTGAGAATCCAGCCTTGGTACAGGTATAAATTATTAAACTGGCTAGACTGGACTCAACCACGTCTTTAAGTAGCATTTTGGTCTGTTCAATACGAAACAAAGAAATAAAGAGCTAATACAGACATTCTGTGGCAAATATTTGCCAGAACATTTATGTATTTCTCATATATGTCTCTGTTTTATTTCTGCATATTTACAGACATTTAACACTTTTACACATTTAAACATTTAACTGTTTGTGCTGATTTGAACGTTAGAAGTATTGACCGCTGTTTAGTATTACTTATTGACAGAAAATCCAAGTATAGGAATGAATTTACTTCTGAAGAAGTAACTGATCTTTTCTTGATATTGATCTTTCGTCTATCTAATTTAGAATCAGTGTCCAGAAATGACGCTAACCCTATCGAAAAGGGTGCCTTCCTTAAGCTTGCTGGATAGAGAACATTTCGTCTGTTCTAAATTATTACCGATCTTTCTCTACACAGATATTGCTTACCCGTCCTCAAACAAGTTGATAAATAGGGTAACTATCCTTTCATCTATCTCATCCGCCATCGTGAAATGCGCAGTTCGTAAACAACGCAAATGTAGAAAACCAGGTTGACGCCGTTCGTGTAACCAAGAAAGTAATTGGCGTGGATAGCAATTATCACAAGACTGCAAATATTGGGAGATACTCCATGTATGCGTACACTTTACTACAGTGAATAGAAAGGGAAAAGATAGTGTGATTAGCCTGTACTGAATAGGATAAGTAGGTGTGTGTCTATTGAAGTCAGTTTGGGGTTGGCTCATGTGAAGTGTGTACCGCTTTCTGACATTTACATGCAAGTTAAGGTAAATTTGCTAGATAAAAAAGGAATAAAGATAAATTGCAAATGAATATAGTATGCATTAAAGCAAGTCCATTGACGTGATTAAAAGAAAACGACAATACATAAAAGTAATCGACATGTCATAGCCTATTCAGAATAAAATTCTCATAACTCAGACTTGATCGTCTTTTGTAATTAAGTGCTATCGCCTATACCAAAATCGCACCATAAGAGTGGTAAAGGGGAATTTCTTAAAAAGGGTTAGAATCTACAAATGTAATGATATTACCGTAATTTTCTGTTATCCTTTCGTCAATTATAGTATCGGTTGATATCAACTACCGAAATGTACGATGTTGACCGTTTAGGGAAACAAAAACAGACTTCTCATAATCTTCTGCCAGAATCTATTATTACATTTGCTGTCATAGGGCCTAACTGGTCGATGGTGTTGAAGACCTCTGTCTGTCTATGTAAACTTGTATTTAGCCA
Organism: Stichopus chloronotus; assembly: GCA_021234535.1. Taxonomy (NCBI): domain Eukaryota; kingdom Metazoa; phylum Echinodermata; class Holothuroidea; order Aspidochirotida; family Stichopodidae; genus Stichopus; species Stichopus chloronotus. The sequence goes on along the minus strand of CM037845.1, from coordinate 23,712,433 downwards.
AATGCAATTTTGAATCTTTAGCATAAATTAGTAGTAACCACACTACAACAATGTAAAGATTACAGTAGTTACTGCAGTGAGCTACGAGGAGCTTCGAGATTCTAGACATTTTAGAGGTTAATGGGAGGTAACAATGAAGACGAAGATATAGACATTAATAATAACTACCACACAGGGTCGTAGCTGGGGTCGTAGGTTGGGGGGGGGGGCGGCTGAAGCTTCCAAATTCTAACTGGCTGGATGTGTTTTTGCAACTGAAAAGCGACGCCGTAGAGTCAGTTTTGGACACTACGAATACCTTATCAGGAGGGGATCCAGAACTTTAAAGAGGGGATGCATTATTCACGAAAAGGGACACTATCAGGCTCGGTGGAAACAGAAAAAAATAGTGAGGGGGGGGCTGAGTAATCGAAGGACCGTTCAAGTGGTGCACCACATTAGATGTCCCGAAGCGTATAAAAATTTTGACCGTTCAAATCCCTCGATCCCCCCTCTCCCATCCAGCCGAAAACGGTAGCTGCATTTACCCAGTCTTGAAATAGAGTATCATGTGTGCAATTTTTAACAGGTGGTCATCAATTCCCGATCGCAACGACTTTGCTTTCACATAACTGACTTTATGTGGTATGAGCAGGATCAGCAGGTAAGTTTCGTATTGATGGTGTAAATCGTTATTATTATTATTATTATTAACATTCTGCAGATATCAACAAACAAGAGAGATTTTCTCTCAGAACCAATCTCCGGATTGTAGGGAAAAAAAGCATGGAAAACGAGGATTGTGTGAATATCGCTACAGAGATCTTCGTGAAAGTTGGTGTTGCTGGCTGTAACGTAGAGCGTGCACACAGAGATGGACGACTGGTGGAAGGTCGCGATCGCAATATTCTAGTTAAAGTTTCGTTTCATCAGGATAAAGTGAAAATTATGAAGCCAGCTAGGCAAGCTTTAGAAGCGGAGCCATATTACATCATCGACGATCTTACAAGATTAGACTTAGTCGAAAAACGAAAGTGGCTCCGAAAGTAAAAGATCTTTACAAAGATGGTGTAAGGCTTCATTTTTCTGGCGGTTGTTGGAGTTCGACTGGAGGCAAACCTTTTGATTTTTCTACTGTAACCAGAGGATGATATTATTCTTTCTGAACTTCATATGATGGTTAAAATTATTTTCTTTTTTGAACGTATTTTGTACTTTTTGGACATCACTTCAATCACTTACTTGGAGTTGTTTTTCTTGTGCACAGTCTTTTTTTTTTTTTTTTGCAGCCCCTGTTATCAGGATCGTTGATCATGAACAAGTTTTATGTCCCAAATTGTTTGCTTTTTGTAAGTCAATCTTTTTCTTTTTCTTTGTTGTTTTTCTCTTCTCTGTCTTTTCCCCATCTCATTGGCGTAATCAAAGTTACTATAAGTACCCGTTGCTTCACCTCTTGGTACAATATTAATTATCTCCTATTATTATGGCCGACTTAAAGTTGTGTACGTATTATGCTAGAGGTTTAAGAAAAGGCAGTAAAAGGCGACAGTTTTTTACTTATTTACATAGAAACAAAAGGGACATTTACTTTTTGCAAGAAACACATAGTACTCCTAGTGACGTAAGGTACTGGCAAAATGATTGGGGTGGTAAAATCATTTTTTTTTTCACATGGCTTCTCCACAAGTCGAGGAGTTTGTATCTTATTTCACCCAAATCTTAATTTTACTATTTATAGAACTGCGACAAGTGATAGTGGTCGTTTTCTTCTCATCGAGGCTTATATCTACGATAGGGTAGACACTCTTGTTTGCTTGTATGGTCCTAACCTGGACGACCCAGATTTTTTTACTTATTTCTTCAGAAACTGCAAGATTTTCACTGGGATTGCTTGTTCATTGGTGGTGATTTTAATTTCGTTTTTAATATATATCAGGATAACGTTGGGGGCAACCCTCGTACGGATTTCCGTGCGAGAGACAAATGCCTTGAAATTATGACCACACTAAATCTGGTCGATATCTGGCGGGAAAGAAATCCTCATCAAAAGCAATTCACTTGGTCGTCTAATATAATCTCGGTTATTCATGTAGACTCGATTTCTTCTTGATCTCTCGTAATTTATTGCATTCTGTGGCCAATAATGATTTTTCTCCTGGCGTACGTTCAGATCACTCCATTGTAAATTTAGAGGTAAATATTTCTGAGGGGAGAAGAGGTCCTGGTTTTTGGAAATTAAGTAATTCATTGTTGAAAGATACTGCCTACATCACTATGAGTTACCGACCTTATTCTTGACGTGTCTAATTCTTATGATGACCAAAACCCTATGGCTAAATGAGAGTATGTGAAATACTTCATTTGCAAGGTTTCCATTAGGTACAGTAAAACTAAGGCTACAGAGAGAAGGCAACACGAAGTTGATCTTGTTAATAACATTGCCCGCCGAGAACAATACGTTTACCATTCAAATTCGATCAGTCTTTTTAATAACCTTACGCAGGCGAGAAACAGTTTACAACAAATCTATGACCACAAACTTAACAGCATTGGGTTGAAGAAGGTGAAAAGGCTACAAAATATTTCCTTAATCTTGAGACACGTAATAAGAGTAATAACGTTATTAGAACGTTAAAATCTTGCGACGGGGTTGAGACTTCCAATAATAATGATAAAGAACTTTTACCATTCGTTATATACTAGCGATAACTGTGACCCAAGTCTTATTCTTCGTTATATTCATTGTGACCACTCACTCTCACATGAACAGGCTGCTATATGTGACGGTAAACTTACCATGAATGAATGCTTTGACGCTTCTAGGTTCTTTTTCAAATGGGAAATCTCCTGGCAGCGATGGACTTTCATCAGAATTTTATAAACATTTTTGGCCTATTACTTGGTCCTGAACGCTCTCAATCATGCATTTGAGGAGACTCGCATGTCAGATGAACAAGGACGAGGGGTGATCACCCTTATCCCAAAACCTAATAAAGATATAACTTTTGTGAAAAATTATCGCCCAATTTCGCTGTTGAATGTGGATTATAAGATTGCTTCTAAGGCCGGGTTTAAAAATATTCTCCCTTCTATTATCATTTTTAGCTCTCTTACAGTTTTTAAATTCAACGATGATTTTATTCAATAGGTACGTACCCTTTATTCTAATGTCGCGGCTTGTGTCTGTAACAACGGATACTCTTCTGCTTTTTTTCGATATTTCTAGTGGGGTACGACAAGGTTGTTCCCTTAGCCATTATCTTTTTCTTATTTGTGCCGAAATACTTGCAATCAATTTACTGACTCACCACTTATACGTTGCATCTCTGTTATGAATCATCAGTTAAAAATCTTACAGTATGCGGAGGATACGATTATTTTTGTTGATGGCACCGTAGAAAGTTTAAATGCAATTGTCGATATTTTCAATTCGTTTGAGATTTCATCAGGGCTAAAAAATAATTATGAAAAAACAAATATTTTTCCTCTTGGACCTATTGCTTTAGCTAAACCCTCTTTTCTATCCAACTTCAACTTTAAATGGACCCTTGGTCCAGTCACTGTGTTGGGCATTACTTTTGAAAATAATGTGGACAGTCTTTTTAAGCTGAACTATACCCCCAAACTGAAAAATTTATGAAATCTCTGGTCAGCTAGAGATTTAACAGTGATAGGAAGAATTACGATTGTTAAGACACTAGGCCTCTCCCAACTGTTTTCTTGTTTCAAACTTTACCGAACCCCACCTCTTTCTTTTCTAAAAGAACTGGAGACTCTTATTTTTTTAAGTTTATCTGGGCTGGGAAACAAGACAACATTAAACAAAACACTTTAATTGGTACCATTAATAAAGGTATTCTTCGGGCACACTAACACTATCAATGCTTATTGGAAATTGTTTTTTAACTTTTATCTAAAGGGTTATGGAAGTGCGTTCTTATTTCTATGTAATTTTCTTGCAAAGGATATTATTGTGTCAAATGCTTTTATTAAGGATGTTTACAGTGCTTGGTCTTCATATAATTTCAAGAACACCATTAAAAACTTTAAAAATGAAATTATTTGGAACAATTCTTTTTGGAAAATTGATAATAAAATTTTCTTCTTTAAATTTATGTATAGTAGAGGGGCTAAAAGAGTAAAAGACTTATTAGATGACGACAATACTTTCCTTTCTTATGCTTATTTCAAACGGAAATTTTCTATAGATGCTTTTCCCTTTACTCTTCTCCGTAGCATTACCCCAGCTATTCCGAGACAATGGAAGGATCACTTTATCAGAGATAATAATGTACCCATTGAAAGTAGTAAGGTTGACGATCTACAACACATCTCATTCTTATCTCGGTACATTAATAATATACTTACGGAATCTGTCTGTACTAGCCCAACAGCAATTGATAAATGGAAGACCAATTTCGAGTTCAGTGAAAAGCAATGGCAGATCATTTTTTCGTTTTTCTTTTGCTCCTTGCAAGGAAAGTAAAGTGTGTTATTTGCACTATCGTTTTATTCATAGAATTCTACGTACAAATTATTTTCTATTCTGTATGAAAATAAATGAAAATCCCCGTTGCACCTTTTGCGAAAGACATAGTGAAAAAATTGAGCATCTCTTTTAGGAGTGCGAAATAACCGCAAATCTTATTTTAGACGTGGAGCGTGGACGGCAGTTTGTTTTGAAGAAGCAGGATTTTTTCTTTGGATATAATTGGTTTTCAAACACCCTTAAAACTTTTTCATTTTGTATTTAAAATATTATATTTTTAACAAAAAGTTAAATAGTGATTTACCTCATGTTAATGAATTCCTCCATAAATTTAAGTTTATACTTCAACTTGGAAAAAGTATGACCCGTCGTAAAATTCCCTATGATCTGTTAGTAAAAGCATTTGACTATTGCTATTTCCTTACTCAGTCATAAAGTATTTGTGTCTCCAATGTAGGCTTGGACAGAACATAGCATAGGCCATAACTGATAATCAAGAAACACACCGTTTCCCTTAATTGAGTTGATTCGGAAAAAAAGATACAATAATGACTTACCTTTTGGTTGGTTTTCTGTCTTGCACGACTCCCAGATTCTTGTTTGTTCACAACAGTATTTCACAGAGACTCTTATATACCTTCTTAATTGTTTGCCATTCACTAATTGACAAATTCCTGCCATTGTTCTGCGTTCTTTGCCAGCAGATTCAGTTTGTTCAAAGACCTGTAAAAAAAAATGTTTCTAATAATAGCTACATCCACGAGTTCTAATAATTCCCACGTATGCAATTGCTACGATGGGTTTTTTCCTATATGTTTGGAACAATGATCTGTTTAACAATGGTTTTGCAAAGGAACATAAATCATACCATATAGTAAAAACTAGTTTTATTGACCATCAGAGCCTTTTCGAACAGGGTTTGGGGGAGTGGTAGTGTTTCACTCCTCCCCCAATAATTATCAGAGCGACGATAGTCCCAAAGTCTGAAATATCAGTTGGAATTTCCATGTTTCACTCTAGCAAAATTTACGACGTAAAGAGATGCTAAATATTGCACCACATTATGTCAAAGGTTACCTGGTTATTGAAAAAGTTCTCAATAAATCTGAAATACCATTTGAACTTTTCATATTTAAGTCTAGGAGGACGTTAGTGGGAAAATCTGAAATACCAGTTGGAATTTTTCATATCTCAGTCTAGAACACTTTATGACCAAAAACGCCAAATATTGCACCTGATTCCACCTAAGGTTACTTGGTAGGGGGGGGGGGGGGAATTTCTCAAAAAGGGGATTGACGACACCTCCCCCCACCCAAAAAAAAAAAAAATCCAGAGAGATAAAGAAACCGATACTGTTATGAAGTGAAAACTGTTGAATTAACTCTTCTGGAATTACCATAGCTTAAAGATTATAAGTTAGAGCAATGCAAATTAATACCATTTTGTAAAATTATATCACTCTTTAATTGCGGAATTACAGAGACATGAGACCTCTGTTCCATGGCTGGGTACACACAGCCCAGAACACCTGGGAAGTACCGTTTTCTGCCATGTTTGGGATAGTAAAGTCAAAAAATGTTCTGTTACCCTCCGAGCCAAACAATGGTGGGGCTCCGCTTAGTCCTGCACTCGCCCGTGTCCGCAAAAGTGCTGCGCTCTCAAACCAGACTCCTCCCCGCTGAAACGTTGGACATGCACCTCACGTGATATATCAATGACGGGAAAACAGTAAGTCCAAATAACTCCCCAATCATTAGACGCTGACGGTGCTCTGATAATTTGTGTTCATAGTCTTTTCACGTTGACCCTTCTGCCTAACCGACAAAAGTTGTTATTGTTTTTCGAAACTTTGCTGAGGATTTTGAACCACTCTTTGGGAGATGTTTCGCTGAATTTCCTCATATGTATTACTATTTCGTTGATTGTTTTAAATGGCAGACGTGATATCCCTGTTTCAAGGCTGGGCACATGCCGGGCATGTATGGGGACCACCAAATATTTGCCAAGTAATCAAAGAAAAAAGTTATGATTCTTGTATTACCTCATCCCACCAAATGTGTATTACCATTTTTCCAACATTTTGTTTTATTTCACATAAATTGAGGAATTGCAGACATGATATCCCTATTTTAAGGGTGGGCACATGTAGCCACGAATATTCGGGAAACGCATTTTCCGGCCATGCATCTAGGGAGTAAACCTCCCCCCCCAAAAAAAAAAAAATCACAAAACTTTTCTAATACGCTACTCGCCAATTATGGTGGCACTCCTCTTAGGTAGTGATCCCTCCACTAAGTGACAAAATTCGGGCTAAAAACTCGAAATCGAAATTTCTAGGCAACAGTACGCCTACGTGTTCAGCCAAAATATATTTGCGAAGTACTCAAATATGAAAAACATGGGTAATTCATTATCACCTAAACCCACCTGATGTATATTACCATTTATCATCAATTGATTTTGCTTCATGTGAATTGAGGATATGCAAACATAATATCTCTATTGCAGTGCTGGGCTGATTCAGCTCAAGTAGGCTACAGAGAGGAGCGCCGTTTCCTGCCATCTAGGGGGATTGACAAGGCCAAATTTTCTTATTTTCTCCACGCCAAGAAATGGTGGCACTCATTTTAGATAGTCCCGCTGTTGCTCCAGCCCTCTTTTTCCGTCGAGCCTGATAGTGCCGTGTTCCTGAAGCCGGCCAACCCCACACTTTTTCAATTCTGGATCAAAGCCTGAAAAGGTATTGGTAGTGTTCGAAACTGTCGCAGTGGCGTCGCCAATCAGTGCCACAATTTCTTACCCTCACACCACCCTGAAGATATGATCAGAGGTACGGTCCTGTTAGCAATCATATTGTCATATTACACATGTAAGTGTACGTGTCATATATGCGCAGTGTCTTTCAGACTCCACTTTAAGGACTCGGTCATCAAGGACTCGGACTCGGACTCGAAAGGTAATGACTCGGACTCGGATTTGGTAGACTCTATTCCAGCATATATGCTGACAATGAATGGTGGAATTAATAGTAAGTATGGCACTTCCGCAGGGCACAAAGAGTGCCTGTTGTATCTCAAACAGCGGGAAGAGAGCAATCCGATAAACTTTGTTTCCACGCAACCTAGAAGTAAACAGTATGAACCGTTGAGTTCAATTTGCACATGGTAGCTAAAGGAAGATGTGCTGTCTATTTCCCCAAATGTAGCTTTCTTTAAAAAATAATGCATTTGTAGATTACTTTCGTTGTGGTAGTATTCGCATGGACGCGCCACACATTTACCACAGGGCCCGGATCCGCTAACTTTTTAGCAAGAAAAAGCTACTTTGAAATCACTCTTCTTTCTATCATAATTAACTCTCTAAGTAATGAAATTTGTCCCAAAAAGGTGTTATTTTCCATATTGGTATCGAATGGAAGCGAAGGATAGAAGAATAAGGACAAATGCTACTTTTTGTTGTTCAAGCAGCATATCCTGCTTAAAGTAAATTTTCAGTACCTCCCATAAGAAGCGTAGCTGGGATGTTTTCCAGGGGGGAGGGCAATGGAAGGACGTGGACGTTGATTGGATTTTGAGAGTGAGGACATATTGTGTGTGTATGCGCGTGTGTTTTTGTGAGAGGTTTCTGATCTATTGGAACTGGTTGTCGTCGTAGGGAGGTGGCCTAAGGGTACGAGTGGAAAGTTTTCAATTATGAAAGATGGACCGACTAGATGTCAATGGCGGTACATTTCATGCTTCTTGTAAAATGGATATATCTCCAGGAGCTCCTATTTTGTAAGTAATGATTCGATTTTTTTTTAATCTTGCTTGATGGAATGATCCGGGGCACATGTGTTAGAAATATTGCTAGGACTTATAAACCTCACAGCAGTCCACCTTTTTCTGTTCCATCTCTCACAGGGAATAACCTGTTGAAAAGATCCTGATCCAAAGTGTAAGGCCGGTTTGTCAAGCACGTATCTGCCGACGGTATCTGTCGACACCAAGTAGCGATGATCCGCCCCACAACAGGAAAATCAGTGACAAAACCTTAAGCAGTATGGCTTGCATGTATGTCAGCACTTTTCCTTTAGAATAAACTGCATGACGACGGAGAAGCATTTCTTTTAAGCACTGTTCCTCTCTCCTGTCTAAATAGCTCATGGAAGCCGTCTTTCCATCACCCACATGATTTTTTGTTACTTCTTTTTTCAGCTCACACAAAATGCCCTCAGTGTTAGCTGTATCATAGCGCTAATCTCTGTAGTAGCGCCATGTTTGTTTAGTTCCACTACACTGCACTGATTATAACACAGAGCAAAATCTGGGGAAATATATGTTATAGGAAATGCGAATTAACCATGAGAAATGTCTAATAATATCCTTATTCATGAAAAATTTTGAGAAATGGTAAAAGGACATTTTATTTTTTCGTTGGATATTTTTCACTTGGTTAAGGGCCGGGGGTCTCTTCCCCCTGCCGCACCCAGTAACTACTCTGGCCCAGAACAAGTTGCGCAGGCCTAACTGGAAAAAGTTTGTTTTAAATTCATTCTCCTGTCTCACTTCGCTTGGACACAGTTCGTTCAGTACATTCATTCCGTAAATCTTTTCCAGTCAACTCCAACTGGCACAGTTGAGACCAATGGCAATAAATATCTTATCTTGGTATCTTATGTATATTTTCAAACTAAATATTCTAACTAAATATGTCTTCTTCTAACTACATAGATCTTATTTAGATACAGATATCTTACAAACTGAAACTGGATATTTGGAAATTCAATCAAAACTAAAAGTGCTTGGAATCCTGGAATCCTTCAGTGGAGACGGTTGTTTATATTTACTGAGACTGCTGATTAATGAAAAAAAGTCTATAATTGGAAGTTTATTCTCTACATCATTGGGCCCAAAAAGTACATCTTACCACTATATATTCTGCCTGTTGGTCTAGTACAGGTTTCCATTTTCAGAACCAAACAAGTTCTTGTACCGTGCAAAACGAGGAACGTTACTGAAATGCCAGTAAACTCTTTCACTTTGCGTGGTCTTTTGCATTCCAGTTAACAATAAGCTTCATGAGTCCTGTTTCATTTCTTTGACAAGTTGAAGAAAGAAATTACATACTTTGGTGAGCAGGACCTTTGGTAATCAGCATTAGTTTCGTTTTGGCTAGGGTGTGATATGGTGTTACACTGTAATTGCATGGACTGCATTTGCAAGGGTTCCGATCGGTTACAGTAATATGATTATGACTTATGACATGCAAAACTAATCCATTAACATCCTTGTATGTCACCCTACCATATAAGCCTTTACCCATATTCACCCCATTACTGAATTTTCACTTTCAGCTACGCATTTTGAAAGGAGTATTTTTTTAACGATTGTAACTAAATTTAAACAAAAGTGTTGTACAAGCTTCGTATCAATGGAAAGGGTAAAGTCCTTAGAGTAAAAATGTAAAAAAGGTTAGAAGTAGTAAGTTTTAAAGTTTGTTTGAAAATGAGAGAGATTTAACGATTGTCTTGCCCAATAGCCTTGATAACGTTATATATATAATACGCAGTCTACATTGAATTATATACTTAGGCTACATAAACCGAATCCGCGAACAGAACAAATTTGCTCCGGTTTGAAATACTTGAAGAAAATTTTCTTCCTGTAAATAAGTCAGACGAACGAACTGTCCTCTTTCTCTCTGCAATACCAGTATTTGACATTTAATGTGAATGTTTAGCCCCACGGCTCAGTAATTTCGCAGATTTCTGTTCCCTAAGTTAGGCACGTTGTGTATAGGCTACGTTATTAATCGGCACGCTAGACCGAGGGCATCCCTTGGCAGACTACCACTGAGGCATTCTGGGGTATAAGAAAGTCACCGATGTTCCTTCCGTCTTCACATGAAATCATCATGTAATAAACATCTTAGGGACTCTATTAGTACTGTTGTAAAGTAGAGTGGTATTGTGTCCTTTGTCAGTGTTAAGTCACAGGCTTCTCTAAAGAATGTTTGGCAACGTAAAAGAGCATTCAGTGGTAAGCAAACATCCTCGTCATCCAGCTTTGGTCTTTCAATTTTTCCATCTCCCAATAAAGTCACCTTCAAAATTCTCGGTTGCTTTTTAAAAATATAAATGGCGGATAGAGGCCATGATCAGCCATTTTCTCAAGTATTCGACAAGTGCTCAAAACAAAGGAAGAGGATGCATAATTCGTTGTGGTTCTTGTGTCAGCTCAACCCATCCAGTATGTATTGCCATCTTTCCAAGGTCACTTTCTCTATTAATTGAGAAATGGTGGACATGAAATCCCCATTTCAAGGCTGGAACATGTAGCTTAGAACAACTAGGAAATTGTCGTTTCCAACCATATTCTTGGACGCTCCTCGCCAACAGATTTTATCCCCCAAATATGTACATAGTTTTACCGTTCCGCTGCTCTTGCTTAGGTGGTCTTTGGTGTATACCATGGTTGTAAAACACAAAAGTCTCTAGATTTTTCAATTACACATTAATACATCGACATGAGTAATGGCATACAATTTTTCATGTTGATTTTTAAATGCCTTTGGTAGGAAAGCTTAAAATTTCAACAAAAAATGTATGCTTTGGTAGAATGAGATGCACAGTCTGGTGCAAGTTTATGACGCCCCCACCCCTCCCACCTTTCATATTGCTCCCTATGGCTATAAGTAATGTTTCCATGTTGCTGTGTAAGTTTATTTGATCAGCAGTTCCTATCTACTGTTCTTTGGTCAAAGTATTGTATCAATAATACTAACATTATACCTTCGCAATCGTAATTTATAATCTTCATGGTACTCACCACACAAGTAATCAGTGTGCAAATGCTTTCCTTGTATATGAGAAGTGTGTGGCTAAGCTTATGAGCAGACATAAACTTAGCAGTCACAGCAGAATTACATCCTGTTGGGGATATTTTTTCTCTTTCCAGATTGAAAGTTGGCATCCATCCAACGCTGTAATTAATCTAGGCTATTTCAGCTTTCTACTTTCAGCTACCTTGAAACTGTGCGAACAGATGATAAACATTAGTGTTTGGAAAGACTATGTCAATATTGAGTTGTAAAGAAGTATCTAACATTTGTTAGATATAAATAGCCTGCATTCTCAGTTTTACCTAGAGTAAATATTCATAAATAGGCAACCTCCTCTACGTCAACTCTTCATAAATGGGCAACCTCATCTACGTCACCTATTCACAAATAATCATATCAATGCTATAATAAGTGGCATTTTGTCGGATATTCCAGAAAATTATCCACCCTAAAAGATTCAAGCAATTGTACTTCAAGGAATATAGTTTCTGTAGTCACATTTTCTGGGAGCTACTTCTCAAATCGATGTAATGTGTTAACTACCGAAATGTTTCTTCGTTTAACATGAAGTTCAAAGTACTCGTGTCACAAGGTGAGGCACGAGTCCTATTATTGCTCTTGCTATACATCAATAATAACCATGTGTCGTCACCAAAAGCCAAATTGCTATTTTGCGCTGATGTTGCTACTATTCCCTTTCAATGAAAAACAGTTTAATGAGACTATTCCTAAGGCAGGGAGCGATTTTTTTTAAATTTACTACTAGTTAAATGCAAACAAATCATCCCACAACATTTATAAAAATAAAGTCTAATACTTGACGTCAAATCTGAACGAAATTGACCATTGAAGACAAAAGTTATTGCATGACATGTTACGTATATTTTTTTTCTCTTTATTTGTGAAAATCGTAACTCAATAGCACGTTTCGTCTAAAACTCATAAATATTTGAAGCAATATCTATTTCAATAACTGGAATATTTGTATTTCTCTATAATCTTTACTGTCAGGAGAGAAACATTAGTATTACTGTCAAGACGTATCTCCAATATTCCCCATCTAACTTTTTGCTGGTGTCAAATTTCAAGATTAAGTAAGTATTTTAATATCAAAGAAGAGCAAAGACTTCTCACACTAATATGATGCTCTTACCATGGCGGTACCAAGAAAAAGAGAAAAATTCCTTTGAACTTATCACAGTTACCGCCAGTATCGTTTACTACGGAGTAACACATTTAATCCGTCTTCGTGCTGTACAGCAATTACTTTTGTTTCGTGTAACGTTATAACGTAACATAGTCACATGCATGCTCTGAAGACCGTGCTATGCGTAAATCAGCTGTTTGGTACTATCGCTTACTCACAAATGGTCAGCAGGAGAGCAGTGTCATCAACCAACTTTTTTTTACTTTGAAGAACACAAATGGACCAATGTGGATGCAGTTGAGACTGGCTTAGTTTCAATGTATAGGTTCTTTAGTATTTGACAGGCTATGACAGGCTATACTTAGTCCGATGCAGTCGGATGCGAACAAATAGTGCAAATTTTGGATATGCTTCATAGCGGAACTTCTACAACAGGATGAAATACAAAGTATACATAACCTTAAGATGGTTCTATATGCGAATTTCAGGTTTGATATCAACAGTAGTTTTCTTCACGGCGAACAACTGCGCATCACTTTCTGTTGCTTCTATCCCAGCTAAATTTACTGCGCATGCAATTTATATTTTGCCTCATGACGTTGATCAGTCAATAGACGCTACAAATTAGTTGTTTCAAGAACTTCTTTAATAGTCGGTAACACTGATTCCACAAGGTTAACGTCTTATCAACACGGTTCAAGCCAGTCACTGTGGATTAAATATGATTACTCGAAGGGAAGTGATTCTAAAGTGGTCAGATGGTGAAAGCTGCTGCAATTGCATACGTTCAACACATTTGGATCATCTTTGGTTTGATGTTATCAATGTAGTCCTTAAGCAAACAATTAACTCACTGTTTTTGAAAAAACAAACTGATGTTTGACTGAAACGCAATGTGAAGATATTTCAACACATGTTATAATATATCGCACTTGTGAAGAATAAATTGACTCAGTGTAGGAGGATCAAAATTGCATTCAAAAGCACACAACATTATTCTCCGATGTAAGCACGAATACAACTTTAAAAAATAAAACCGGCAATTTCTAGGTCCATCAGCACATTTTCACACTCAGTAAGTGTGTGTGAAAAGGCCTGTGTAATGTGATATACGCTTTGGTATCAAACAATTGCCTGACAAGATAAACCTCATAGAAATATCACTGATAAAACTGCCAATGCAGCTTACATCATTGTCTTCGTCACTACCAGTCACGTACACTGTGCTACTAAGCATTTTCTTCTTCCTTTGGTTATGGAAGGCCATTGCCTCCACCCGGAGTCGCATTACGGTATCTAGGTTTCCATTTGAATTGTGTCGAATGTAAAACCAAAATTAGCAGCTGTCTGTGGAAATATTCAGACATAACACTGTCATGTTCGTCTCATTGTTTTCGAAGGGCACCAACGTTGTTTGCATTTTCTCTACATCAATGAGCTCAGTATTAGAGAATATTCAAGAATTAACATGCTTTCCCAGGAAGTGTTTTTCTTTCGCTTTAGCAAATTGAGCCGTAAGAGGTAAATTTAACAGGTCGACGTAAAACAAATCAATTCTGCTATTTGATGTATACTGTCTGCAAATAAAACGTGAGCGTATATCGCTAAGAGAATTCACACTCACAAAACGAAACGGTAAAATAAGAACTCCATAACTCTTAGGTAAAATCTTACACACAGTTAATGTAAGTTTTACATTGTATACATAACAATTTTACTAAAATGTAGTAAAATTTACCAACATTATGTAGAATGTACATACACTGTTTACCTTAATCAGGGAGTTGCAACTCCCTGCCTAAATTATGTAAAATAAGAACTCCATAAATGTTACATATAATTAATGTAAACAGTATATGTAACTTCTACATAACTTTGGTAAATTTTACTACATTTTAGTAAAATTGTTATATACACAATGTAAGATTTACATTAACTGTGTGTAGAATTTTACCTAAAAGTTATGGAGTTCTTATTTTACCGTTACGTTTTGTCAGTGCATCACAACCTGATAAATAGACAAAGAAACTTTTAAAAAAGTGTATAACTTATGTTCACACATAATTCAAATAGTACCATATGTTACATAATTATTAAAAGCAATTATCTATCGAAACCTAAGTATCTCTGAATCAAAATCTCTGTATTTACAAGTAATCGTAGTAACAGAAATGTTTCTTATAAATCCACTGCAAAAAGCTTCCCAAGACCATAGTTTTGAAGAATGTGAAATCTAATGGTCTCTTTTCCCGCGTATAAGCAATCAGCCCAATCTACGTTAAAGGTTAATGGTTAATGAAATGAAAACATTCCACCTTATTCTCAACTAAGTCACTGCGGCAAAGGTCACATGATAGTTAGAATGCAAATATCGGTGCCGGTCGCACCTTTTTAAAGGACTTTAAAGGCACGTTTATACCACAACCACTGCGGCAACCTCGGCAGTTCTCTCACTGCAAGAGGCTCAACCTTCGAAGAAAACTGTGTTTCCCGCTGAGGATGCTCTGCAGGTTCCCTGTCATGAGGCAAGAGAATGTAACCACGTGTAAATAAATGATTCAATCTGATGATGTGGAAGATATATCGGCCCTTTTTGCATATGCAAAGTCCAAACAGCGGGGGAAAAATTAGTCTAAAATGTGTGAGTCCATATCCACACAGAAGATCTTTAAATCTCACCATATGGAAATATGTACTATATAACGGGAAAGCGTGGGTAAACGGCTACAGTATCATTGGTATTTAACAATAACGAGCATATAATGGTAAATTCCGATAATTCGCTGTAGTTGAGGTATCTCCTGAAAAATTTTCGTGTGAGCGCTTCTATGTAATTACTGATATACTCTAAAACTCACGCAAGAGGAGGCACATTTGTTGTTACCTTTACATATTAACTATTGCTATGTGGAATGATATTGTTGTTTTTACACACACTTCTCTGTCACCCAGTATTCAGTTTAAATTGTGCACGCTCGCTGGTCAGACTTAAAGATCTTCTGTGTTGTTAGCTGTGTTGAAGCTACGTAACCACACATTTCTTTTCATTTTTATTTCCGTCGTTTGGCCTTTGAAGATGCAGAAAGTACCCACATCATTAGATTCAGCCATTGTTATTTACTTGTGACTTTATTTTTCTTGCTTCAGAACGGGGAAATTGCATTGCAGTAACTGCAGTTGTGTTCACGTGGACCCCTTGCCGTACAGTTACTGCAGTGGTTTTGGCTGGAACCAGCCTTCAGATGTGACCTCCATGACCTCCTATCAACACAATGAGGGCATGTTGCCCAATAAGCTTATAGGTAACCACCCATATGCAACGCATTTGATGAGATAGAATTTCAATTTCAAGACGTAAGTTTCTCCGAGAGTGACCTCTAGCTCAAACTGTAACCACGTAAGCTAAAAATAATAATTGAAAGTATTGTGAATGGTGAGCCGTACTTTGGGTCATTTTTTTTTTTTTTAAATTCTGTATTCCCATTTTTATCAGATACTTACACGGTTTCAATGTTGTGTGTAAAATGAAACTAAGATCTTTTAAAAAACAAAGAATTCTTTTCAAAAACAAAAGTTGACATTTACTTAGTTTTCTACACTGTTAATAAGCAAAATAAAAAATTTGAAAGTTTAACAGTAATTTAGAACAAAAAGTACAATTTTACTCCCTTTACTAATTGGCAAGAAACTTTGATACACTTGTTTAAGAGACCTAATACAAAACGACATTTAAAAACCAGAGGGAGGTAATTAATCCCCATGTTAAGCTATTCTAAAATATGTCTAAAACAAATTAGCAAAATAGTGTAAAATTGTCCAAAAACATCTCAAACGTAAAAAAAAGAACTTAAAGCGTTTAAAATGAAACGTTTTGTAACAAAATGCATCGATTACAGCATAGCGCCACCGTTAGTTTAAATCCTGGCTTGAAGATATTCACACTCAGAGTGTTTATACTGGGCTGGGACGGTCGCTTTTTCATCATCACCGACTGACCAACTAACCGCCTGACCGACTGACCGACTGACTGACTCACTGATTAAATGTCATTCGTGCAGTCACAGCTACCAATGTTGGTTCCACAGTTGCAGTGAAATCTATGTTTAACTTAATGTGTAGCAATACTAAAAAGTGCCTAAAGTCAGAGATTTCAAAAAATATATATGTCACAAAGAATACAAAATGAATTCAAATTGTTCAACTCACATCTTCACAAGGACATTCCTTAGCAAAGATATTAAACGTTGAAGGTTATACACTCAAATTAAAATGGTAGATTGCGCCATAAGGTGTGATGTTCATTCTTGTACTACTCAAATTATTTTCTTGTTTTTTTTTTCTTTCTTTCGAAAGACATTTCACAAAATGTGATCACTGTCTTACTTTTATGGAGTGACTTGACTGTACAAGCTCTTTCCATACGATGTACTATGTCAGAAAGAGTAAACGTTCAAGTTATACAACCACTTTAATTACAACAAGAAATACAAGTAGGCAATTGAATTCGTGGGAGAAAGACGTCGCAAAGTATTTCGCAATTGACTATTTCAAAATCAGTGAATGTCTTTAACGTTTTGTACCTCATCAAAGGAACAAGCTAACAAGATGGGAGTTGGGTGAATAGGATTGATTTTCCAGCCCGGAACATACATTTGAAATCCTTGTAATTCTAGACCTGAGGTACACTTTAAGCACTCGTAAATATGCATGGCATCAAGGAACGATCATAGTCTTTGGCCTACTTACGTTTAACAGGACAAGGTTTAATGACCTTTAAGTTTTTTAAGTTTTTCTCTTGAATTTCAGTACTTCCAAACTAGCATAGAATTCTTTGCCTGATTAATTGTTACTCTGTTGGTCTACTGCAGATGAAATGTGAGTCCAAACATTCTGATACACAACATCCGCAGTAATGCAAGTAACAGTAGGATTATATATAGGTTAAACATATCTACACATTCATATATACCATACAACTACAGAATCAAATAAAAAAAATCAGACATTATAGATCTGTCATGTGTGACGTTACGCTTACAGAAACAGAAATTACAAATTAATCGATTAACAGACAAGCTGTGAGTAGATCTCGTCATTGATCTGAACCTATGAAGCTATGTCGAAATACTAAAGTTAATCAAGTAAAGATGCGAATAAACTGAGGTTTAAGAGTTGACTTATCGCTTTGTCTACGTTTTGCTCAATATAGTGTTAACTTTGAAAAAAAAAGTGGTTTATTGAAAGCACAATTACAATTGACCACATCTGAGGTTCAGTATCCCATATAACATAGTCTCATTTTATGTAGCAGAGGACGGGAAAAGTTATCTCTAACCATACGGCGATTTCCTGTACATCCATGGTAATTCCGGTTAAGTGTTAATAGCTAGAGAATCTTCTCGTCTGTAATAATTGCTTAATAGTTGTACCATTTGCTGGTTACGTTTCAATAGTTACCTTTCAACTTCAAGCAAATGGGTAGACACCCTAGAACTTAGTGATGTGACAGAAGCAATGATATCTTAGCATGAGCTGTACAACGTTGCAAACTAAGTTAGATTACTTTTGGTGTTACAGGGTAAAGAAATTATGAAAATAGTGGTAGATCTGATCTTCAGGATGTATGGGTGACTTAAATTAACTTTGTTATAAACTATATCAAGTGTGATATGGCAAAAATAAGTATCATGTTACCTTTATTATTACTGCTTTGTTTCTCTTCTTTTTTTTTTGCAATAAAAGCGGTCACATTACAGAACATCGAAGATCAGGTAAAATAGCTTAATATGGTGACTTTTTAGATTATAAAGAAATAAGAAGGATGGAAAACTTAAAGTGTGTAACATTTTTTTATCTTTCATATGACAGGATCCGTTCCGTTTGTAGGTTGGGCAAACTAGGAAATTGAATTTTACACTATTCAGTTTAGGGTTTTTACAATAACATGATTGATCAGTTAATTATGTGACCCAGGACCTGAAGCTGGAGATAGACCCCCATCGCCGTGACGGGAAAATCTCGCAGACATTTGCATCTTTGATTTCATGCATGAAACAGGGGTCTTTTGAACTCTCCCCCTCTGTCCTGCGTAACGTTACATATTTGGCCATTGCGGCCTAGACGAGCCGGGAGCCAGTTGTCTCCTGGATGGTAAATATAAATAACCCTCTCCCTGCAGGATCAAATGTTCGCCAGCTGATATTGTTATCCGTAGTTAGCGAAATAATCACAAACACTCAAATTTGTAATTGAATTTCAACTGACATACACTTAATTGCAGTCTTATAGATAGTGGATTGTTAAGTTTTGGACTTCAAAGACACTGATTCGATAAAAATATCCAACTCTCACTCTCTCTCTCTTAACACGAGTGGTATCCCATAATTGTATGACGACTAGCAGAATCAGGAAAATCGGTTTCAAGTAACACCCTTCTCTATAAAAGAAATCTGATAGCGATAATAATGATGAGATTGCTAATTATAATACTGATAATAGTAGCAATAATAATAATAATAGTGATAATAATAATAACAATAACAGAGGAAAACCGAGTTCACCAGCAAACAATTCAACAAACAGCTATATGGACAATACAAGCAACTAATACCGTAGGTGATATTTACTGAAAGCAACTGGTTGAAATGGAACACTCTCTAAGTAACATGAGTGGTATCCTATAACTTGTATCGAGACCAGCAGCATCAGAGTAAATCGGTTTCAAGTAACACCGTTTTATGTAAAAGAAATGTAAGAGCGATAATGTTGATGGCGTTGATAATAATAATAATAATAAATACACAACGACTCACACATAGTAGCGAAGGGTAATGAAAAAGTAGACAAACACCGAGAGTTCGAACTAGAAATCCAGAAAGTGGAACATTGAAACAAAGGTCATCCCAATAAGAATATCGGTGCACTAGGAGCGAACTCCATCAACCAAGAAAGACTCCTTCAACACATCCTCTGGTAAACATAAAGTGCAACAACTCACAAAGACAGCACTAGGCATTGTACACATCTTCACAAGGATATTCAATTTCCCAGTGTCGGATTAATAATAATAATGGTGTTAGTGATAATGTAATCCACATATACATAATTAGGTAATCTACAAATAAGGTACGGATTGTATACATTACTTTTGATTTTTTTTTCTTTTTAGTTGAAGAGGCGTATGCTGAATTACGGTGACATTTGACAGCCTTTGACTTTTATAACAAGCCAGGGAGGTATAAAGCGTTTTAATTTTGATTAAGTCAGTTACGTCGTTTTTAATATATGTTAATGGCTACAAGCTGCTATAACGTATGTACTTATATTAAGTAGAGGCCTGTCACAAAAAAGTTCTGCAGCATTTCCTTAGGAAACTCGGATGTGATAGTATTTTAATGGTAAAAATTTTCTTGTGTTACACATACAAGTAAAATTCAGTAAATTCTTACATATGCCGTACATACGTTAGCCGCACAAAATGTTTTCTTTTCTTCACCTTTTTCTTTGGTTTGAATTTTAATCCCTTTTTTTTTGTTTTAACTTTCAATCCATTCAATTATCTTCCTTCATTTTGCGTCCAATTTGAGTACACTTCATGTAAACAATTCGTTACCAATAAGGAAAGGAAACCATGAAAAATAAAAGGAGTGCACACATTCTATCATTGATCACACACTTTATTTCGGCAAATGTACTTTCTTGATACAATGTGAACGGTAAATACAGTGTAACGTGTCATAATACTGTCGTCTGTCAGAGACAACTGAAACAAGAAATGTGTGTTAATCACGACCTTAATCACTTATAGAAGGGTTACTTTTCTGACGTGCATAATGGAGTGTTTTTCACACATTGCATTCACCAAAAAGATCATATCTGTTAGAGAACAACGAACAAGGTTGATAACAGCCACAATTCTTATCAAAATTTTTCAAACACTGAACATTTTACAAAAAGTTTCTATTTTACAGTTGAATTATAAATAACCAACGTAAGGACAAATATACAAATTCGTGAAGTCAAGAGACAGACTCACTTGATATGCCTTACGTAATCCTTGTTTACCTCACCGTTATTTCACGGACAGCATAGGGAATTTTAAATGCACTTAGTGCCTCCTTTTTTTTAATTGCTGTAATATCTTCTTAAAAATATTGGTATCACTTACCAATGTGAAACCCTGTAATTTAGGGACAATGTGTGCACTGTAAATTAAGTTTTGGTTTAAGCACTCACTACGAGTAAGTTCGCAATGTCCATGCAGTTTGCAATGCCAAGTCTACTCCAATTGTTGCGCAGTTTACATTTACTTAGTTATCCAACTATCGAAAGTCAATAACAGCTAGAGTAAATAAGGGATACACTTTATTTTCAACCAAGTGTCCACAGCAAAATTTATTTCTTCGATATTATACACATGTATTCACTGTTTCAAATATAACGAATCACCGATGTGATGTTTATGCAGCTTGAAAAAAAGGGTGAAAAGGAATTCATCCAGAGATGATCCTCTCGCGTGTTGGATCAGCATTTCACAAATGTGTACACAAGGGACCTGACGGTGCACTAGCGTATAATTCAATTCAAAGTGGTTAATAACCAGTGCTATGTTAGACCTTGGTAAGCTAGTCGTATTATGCAACGATCTGACTTTTGTCTAAGGGGAAATGAGGCGTTTGTTTCACAGAAAAAAAGTTCATACTGTTAAAGCCGATATTCATGTTAATCGAACGATAAATTTTGCTTTTAAAAAAGGATATTAAATGGATAACAAAGGTGGTCTACAAATTCAAGAAATAAGTTTCTCACATAGAGAAATTTAGTTAGTCAGGAGTTTAAGTGATGCATCTCCTGTAAAACATTTTCCGCAAAATGTTTTGAAGTGCGGAAGTATTTGCTGTTGCTAATTGAAGAGACTGAATAGCTTAGCAATGACTCAAACTGTTTTTCTTCTATGCGATGTTAGCGCCTTGCAAACGCTTTATTTTCCTCATATGACTGGAGTTTATCGTAGTGATGTAATGGAAAGTACTCTCCAAGAGTGCAAAACAGAACTTAGTTCGACCAACCGGACATTTATTTCACCGCTTTGATGGCAATTCTAGCTAGATAAGCTCACAGTGTCCATAGAAATGATATGTTCCATCCAGTTTACGATTAACTCACGGTGACGGAATCAAATACTGCCTTGACTTACGTCCAAAAGCAAAATAATTACTATCAGAGAAAGCACGTTTCAATGAAGATGACGCAGGAGCCAAGACATAAAAAGCTACGACGAATGCGTCATCTACTGTTAAGTTTCTACCTAATGACCTGGAATTCAATTTGCACAGTCCTTGTAAAACTTCAACAAAGTACTTTGTATCTCTTAAATGCCTGATGGACGATTCATAATGTGGATTTCATAGCACTTTACTGATACTCCTTGATTACACCAAATTATTTTTGCAATACTTAAGTTTAGAAAACTGATATATTCTCCCTTGCAGCTGTAACGACTCATCTCCATTCGAAGTACAAAACAACATAAATAGTGATGACAAGTGCCACTCGGTAAAATATATATATCAGAAGAAAAAATGAAAACATTAAGTACCTCGCTTTGCCGCTCAGTTCAGTTTGTGAAGCCCTTTTCGAGCATGACGCATATTACCAAAACGAAAGTCTACGCAGTTACTTGTGCACAACAAAAACATCTTCATCGAGAGGGGTATGCAATTCAAGTGCTTTGCACCCTCTAGCTGTACCGCGTCGATTCACTCACCATCAGTGGAGAATTAGGTTCGTCCATTTTAAGTTAGCCTTACAATAACATGAGGTACGCCTAACGGTAATTACTTACAAAGTGATTCTGAGGTGCCTAACGGTATATGGTACCGAGTTAAGTATTAACATGCAAGTTGAAGAGTTCAGTACAAAGATGGGACACCTAAAAGCTACATATATGTTCTGATGATTTTCTATTATTTTGTAAAGTAAACCAATCGCCATCTTTGAGCATTACTGTTTATTCGACCACCTAATCTTTTGAAATCTCCCTCTGACGAAGAAGAGTTTCCCAGTCTTCTGACATTAACGCAATGGTCCCTAATGTATTGCCGTACCACATGTACCTAGGGACTTCAAAGGACAACATTGTCGTCGTGCTGTTGCTGAAATTGTGCCGTCCTTGTGCAACTGGGCTAAACTAACCATCTGTAATTAGCAAATTTCTAACCAAAACCAGGGGCTGTTACTAACTGACAGCTACCTTACGAAAAGAAACATTAACCTATGACTTCATCTGAATGAAAGTCATCGATGCAACTAAACTACAGCGCAGAGAGTAAGTAAACTACGGCTAACTACATTGCACTTAATCATTGTAAACATGTGTTATTTGTTGTAATAAATTAGTCAGTACTGGATGTAAAATTAGACAACTCGGTCTCATTACTACTTATTACGGATGAAGGTTGCGATAAGTTTTCAGTCTTTTAAGCACGCCCTTAAATATTGTACCCTGATTTTGTTGTTAATCAGGAAAAAAGTTAACATCAAAACCTCCCTGGAGATGTTAGAAGGCTTCTTTTCTAATTAACGTGAGCTCAGCATTTCATCTCCAAAATGAACTACCTACGGATGCTTCCACATTCCCACCCCCGAGGAAAATGATACGTTGTGGTAAAAGACACCAAATGCTTGTTCGGAATTGGGGTTATTTACCACACTTGATATTTGTAATTACGGTCATGGAAAACGGTCTGATGAAAATGTTGTTGTGCTGAGTTACAAACGAAAAACATAGACAATAAAGGATATGTTCTTCTGTTGGGTCGGTGAATTGATAGGGGATAATACAGTTTCT
Source organism: Stichopus chloronotus (assembly GCA_021234535.1). NCBI lineage: Eukaryota > Metazoa > Echinodermata > Holothuroidea > Aspidochirotida > Stichopodidae > Stichopus > Stichopus chloronotus. The sequence goes on along the minus strand of CM037845.1, from coordinate 23,689,147 downwards.
TCTGAACGTCCGTAATGAAAAGTCGAGTTCTTGGAGATCGTACATGTATAAAATATCAGTTACCATAATTAAAGTGTACAGGAGAAGATGTCAAGCAGACGGAAAACAAAATAGTGACAACGAAGGTGTAAGACGCATGGTTTCATGTACAGGTGAGTACGGGTCATTAATTATTATTTTGTTAACTTAATTCATGTATTGCTGTGAATATTTTTTCTGACACTACGTTCTTATCGATGGCGTTCAAGTCCAACGAAAGTGAACCATCCCCAATGGGGCAGCACAAAGTTGACAAAATCCATAACGTGTAAGGGCATATAAAGCTAAGAATGTCTTGAAATCTCTCGCAGATGAGTATACATTTGTCATAAATTTTCTTAACTAAATATTTCCTTACATCAAACGCTGGACAGATCGACATGATGGGCAAACGCGCAAAATAAACTGTGATTTTTTTTCTTTCACCTGCAATCACCTGTACATGAATCATTATCAACAACTGAAATGTATGGATGGAAACATTGTCCAAAAAATATTAGAGCAAAAGTATTCCCAAAATGATGCATCGATAGAAATTACACTTTTCTGCCTTTTTTTTCTCTCTCTCTCTTTTCATTAGTCACCTCAATTGCATTGCCAAAATCTCTCAACCTCGTTATCGGTTATAGCATTGCCAATTTGCAACATTATCCTGGTTTTATGGTAGATTTGCTTTCTCTCCGCCTTCACGCAAAGTTCAATGCTTTGATTTGAGCAATCGGAAGTCGTCACAACCGTCTGGGTCACACCCTTCAATATACTGTTCCTGCTGAAACATCCGTTTTTAAAATTTCACTTGATGAAAGTTTGAACATACGTTTTCTTTATCAGGCTATATTATCACCAAAAAGGAAAGAAATGCACATGAATGTGTGCCCAAATAGAGGAATTCATTGAATGAGAGCCCTGGTTTAAGTTTTGATTAGATGTCATTTCCCGTTTAGATTTCAGGCACCTTCCACGTTACAATGTACATTGTACAAATTATATCTTGATTTAAGTTTTGAAGTTCAATGAATTAGGTTTAGCAATTAAACTTACAGAGAAACTGCAGTGCTGACACCTATTAAACTGTTAACTAGTGTCAGCGGTGACAAGTCATGGTTTCTAGCGGTACTGTAGTAGGCTAGTAGCCAGGCTAGATGGCCACCACGCTGCAAAAGAACATGAGGCAGGAGTCTGCCTATACTCAGCGGCAAGTAATGAAGCACAGTCTGTATTAATAACCCATGATTAGGCTTTGAACAGCAGGGTCAACGACAGGACGCCAAGTACATCATGTGGTTGGGCTTCGAACCATTGAACTTAGTAGCAGGGCCGGAACTTATATTTGTGGGGGCACTGGGCATAGACCAATAGCGGCCCCTTCGACAATCCACCTCAAGACTATAACTGAATAAGTAAAGAATGGAGGGCAAACGTTTTTCAACTTTCAAATCTGCCCCCATCCTTCCACACACACGCACACACACGTGCTCGAAGTAAACTCATATGTCCTACGTACATGTAAGGAGGGTGGATTGTGAGTTAACGCAGAAGCAGAAAAGGAAGCAGTGAGATTTTAACTTTGGAGTCCCTAAACATCTCATCATCAGGCCCCTCATCACTGGCATTTAGCGCAAAAAAAGTTTATGCCAGATCGAAGGAAATCGTACTTTGTGGACCAATTTTCAGCATAACAGATTACATTCAAAAGCATTTCAAAGGGAACAAAACTTGCTTGTTTATTGAGGAGTTTAATGTTAAAGATCAAGTAGGAATTATTTTGAGCCCAAAGGTCATTTTGGTATCACGGTGTCAAAATGTTTCTTCTTGTATTGATTGATGTACATAACATTACCTCAACAACTATTCGAGAGTAAAGGTTATGTAGTTAGATTCGGCTATTTAGAGGTCAACTCACCTGTCTTTATCTATAATGACCACTAAAGAAGATCTTAATAAATGAGATGTTTATAAGGGACTACACTGATGTCACAGCGATATGGGAGAGGCGACTTGGGGGGAAATATTCCACCCCTTTGAATAAGGTTTTCTTTGGATGGAGGTCTCAAGGCCACTCATCCTTTACATTCTGTTTAGAATTGTGTGACAGATGATATATGCAGGGCTCCGACATCGGTTGACGTGGAGAGAACCAGAATTTTTTGCTCATTATTTAATACCCCTAGACTCCGCGGTCTCATAAACCGTTGCTGGGGCCGAGCCTCCCTAGTCCACGTATCCGTCAGTTTTCTTCTAAAAATTGCAGTTTATTGTTTTTTACTTAGAAAATTTTGGGAAAAATATATTGTTCCAAATTTGTTGAAACGGCCGTGTTGCCACCCGACCAACCCCCTCACCTTGTGTCAACTGTGGACTTTCTTCTGTGATGCTTTGTCTGCTTTTGTGTGAAATTGTCATTACACCAGACGAGGAAGTAGGCTGCACCACACTTTACATTGCTTTTTAATTTGACCCTGTGTCGTCTAAATGAACAGGGGTCAATGAGGATGAGGCAGCGGCCCTTTGATAAATAGCGTCTGGTGGGGAACCTGTTCATGCGCCAAGCCTCTAGCGTTGTGGTTATTTATCATCTCGTACTCAAGCCGTTTCTCTCAAACCTGGACAATGTTTGCCCAACTCCGAGTTACTGAGATTATATCTCAATAGTAGCCCAAGCGTTTTACAGGCGGGGGGTTATTTTATGGTCCTTCGAGCACAATCAGTAATTGAGTGCAATGCATTGCGATGCTTTGTTCATACCTCTTTCCATCTTTCGCACTTTCTCTTTTCATTGTTTCTCTTCCTCTCATGATTCCCCGCCCCTTTTGTCATTTTCTTCCCTTTCATCTTTTTTCTCAATCAACATCTAGCCAAGGCAATCAAAAATAGGGGGCCCATGCAATGATCTCTACCACGGCAAGTCCGCCTTTGCGTACAAGCACAAAAAAGAAAATAAGCACATCCTAAATTCCAACATAAGTTGCATTTTAATCACACTGATTGCAGTGATAATCGTGTGATGTGTGACCTACCTTAACGTGAGCTGCGTTTTGAAATGTCCTCGACAAGACGAATAGCTGTAATCATTGTTGAAGCATTCATTCTTATCAATAAACATCATACAATGCAATACGATACATCATTTGAATGTTTGACAGATTGGGAGAACCAATCGTACTCAAGCATAAATGGATTCCTCTCCATGGTTAACTTTGTAAGAGTTTATCGTTTTGTGGTATTTTATCATAGTAAAATACCTGGCAAAAAACCAAAAATCCGATTCGAAGTTGCGTAGAATTTATTCAGAGAGCATTTCTTGAGAGACTAAAGTAATCATAATTCTTGCAGCTATTAGACTGTCGGGGGGTTGTACTGGGGGGACTGTCGTCATTATGAGCAGAGAAACGACTTGAGGTTTTCTTACAGATAACACAAGGTTTATCCCCTTGCCTGAAAAGGACATAGATAGACAGATGGAATGTTTTGAGACCGTGACTAAGAGCACTTGTCTCACCAGCTTAACTGCTGCCAGTGACGCTATCATGAAAACAAATACAACAATGGTGGTCGAATAAAAAACTAGGATCCCAACCTTGAGCTGCGAAGAAGAAACATAGAGAGGAAATATATAAAAATAATGGAAAATTAGGAGAAAAATAAAACTAAAAGAATTAGATTAAAACCAAATAAAGAAAAGATAACTGAATAGCCTATGCCTGAAGTTTTCAACCGTATTCCTTAGCAACAAGTGTAATACAGCATGGAACTCTACCAAAAAAAAATTAGATAAATAGTAATATAGCCAAAGAGAACTGGCCCTTTTTAACATCATAGAAACGCCATATATAAAAGTCAACACATTAGACTGCTAAAGGACCAAGCATAGAGCAAGCATTTAGAGGTATAAATCCATAATAAACAAAATGCCCATTACTTTTTAGTCTTGGATGGTGGAAGAAAGAGGTAAACCATTGTGCTGGGCCCTAACAAGAAGATTAATTTAGCAGCAGCTCTTTGTCTCCCAGAACAGAAGGAAGAAATTCTCATTCGAATGTCAGCAGATTAGACATCTAATAGACCTGCAACTCTGTTTATGTAACGTACGTATACAATGTCGGATACTGGGAAGGGGTCACGGGGTCCGGACCCCCCCCCTTCCCGCAGTTTCTAAACAGAACGATGTGTAAAGGGTACCTACTTTCTCTTGAGCAAAAACAGCAGAGCGAACTACGACATGTAGTTGCTCTTCCGTACCCACCAGATGCCTGCTGAAACTTCTATGAAAACTTTGGCAAGTTTAAGCTGAAGTTGTAGCCTCTTTCCAAGAAACGTTATTACTATCTCTATGAGGTCAGTGATTAATCGGCTGCTTATCAACCAAGTGATGCTACGGTATAGATTGCGGTACACATTTAGTGACCATGACTTACCACTGATCCATTTTATTTATATTAGTCAAGGTATTACTTAATTTATCCCCTCTGTTTTGCTCTCAGCCAAAGGCACTTCCTTTTCATGGTTGACCGCACATACTAATTAGAAGTTCATGAGGCCTAGTAAAAAGAGGAGCCATGTGCTTCATTCTGTCTCTCTTAACAGCCTCACACAGAGAAGTTAAGCCTCTCAGTCATATTTACTTAAACTGTTGCACAACATGCTGTTGTTGCTTCCTTACCTAGCTACTGGCCATTTTCAGGGAAGTTCTACTTTGTCCATATTTAGGTATTTAGAGCGTTCATGGGACAAAGTGGATTTTACAATTGTATTGCTTGTTTTTACTGAGGAATAGGAGAAGGTGCATTATTTAGGCGGCTTGTATTTTTGCAGGTAGGTCTACTGCTCTCTGCAAACCTTTGTATGACAGTAGTTCCCGAGCAGGTCTGAATTGTATTGCTATGGCCGCTTTTTGCTTGTGTGGTTTACCCTTGCATTGCATCTGTATTATTGTGGTTCGTAGTGTGTTTAGTATAGTTTGCATTTAGGATCCCTAGCACTACTAGGTGCGCTAGTTACCTCATATATTGTACGTAGGTCGAACATAACTATACATTGTTTAATGGTTCTGGGGTGCGGTATTTCTGGTTGGCAATCATGTACACAGCTTACCATCGCTTTTACCGCACCACAGCCATCTGGCATACACCTACTCACACATATTTGTACCCCGACATTTAACTAGGGCCATTTAGGCAACCTAGGACATTGGTGAGATAATCGAAGGGGCAATTAGATTGCGGGAGGATCCCTACGAACGAAATTGTTAAGAGTGAGTAGTACGATATTTGTCTCTCTTCACATGGACATGCATCCTCCGCAAGTCATCTTTCCTAATGGGTAATTCGAAGATAAACCACGAATCAAAGTTTATTTGCATGATTTGTAAGAACAGCTTTCCCTAGCAAGTTGAACTAACAATGACGGTGGGGTGAGCATACAGATATATTTCCCGAGAACAGTGAAGGTCTTTCAAATGCATTTCCAGGCAACATTTTATAACACCCTTTGACAAAAACAACAGAAAGTGGAGAAATAAGTTTCGCTGTGATATTCATAAAGTAGTGTTACGCATGATGGGAGTAAAAGCCAATTTGAAGTTCATGTCCACAGTCGGGACAACCTTCAGTTAAGCCGAAGTTACAATGTACGAGTTGGTGATTATTGTACTTTAAAATTACTCTCAACAATTTAAATACTAAACAAAATTACCCACAGGTTACATAACCCATGCCATTTCGTCGTCTTTAAGCTTCTTCGACGTCTTTGAACCGATTACAGGACTGCTGTTACAATATACAGCAAACGCAACACTTATTATTATTTTTTCTGACTGACTTTTGGCAGCCTTGCGCCACAAGTAGTCGCTAGTCGCGATGTTCAGTGACGAGCTCATTACGTCCAATCCTCTTCCAGTAACATTGAAAACTTAAAAATGGCGGTTGAACGTTCATTAGAGGACTGACGAAAGTCCAACGGGTCCAACGGGGAGGGTGACGGAATCATCTCAAAAGTTGAGCCAAGATATTGTTTTGCTGAATAATTAGCATTAACTTTTATTATGTTGACGACAAGTGGGCACTTGTACACTTTTGTTGCACCAAACCGGCATTGAGCAATGTTTCCCATCGCAGGGAGTCACGACTTTAAGCAACGGGTTTTTGAAGGGTGCCGCACAGTGCAAAAGGCGATTGTGTAGCCTGAGGAAACCATTTCCGCAATCTAGGGAGTATTTTGCTATTCAAAAATTTAATGGTGCTATAGGCGCAAAGTGATGTTTGCGCTCTACTTAGTCTTTTCACAATTTTAACTAGCACGTAAATAATAATGGAAGCTAATTAAGCCCCGCCCCCCTCCCCCACATGAATGCCAACCTCCTAAAAACGGTAATGGAGGAACAATGAATACATGAGTCGACAAAAGAATAACTGAAAGTGGATGCATAAGGTTTAGGATTCTTGTACCATCTCAACCAATTTGAGATGATACAATACAGTCTGTATTACCGTTTTTCATAGATTGATTTTTTTTTTGTCATTTATTGAGAAATTGCAGACATGAGATCCTTTTTTTCAACGACGGTTACAAAATATCTTAAAACGCTCGCTCAGTGACGTTTCCAGCTATTTATGGAGCTTGTAAATAAAAAAAATTAGTACGCTCTGGGTCAACTGATGGTGGTGCTCTGCCTCAATCATCGCTACGGTTCCTACATAGATTTCTAGTCATGCCTGGGGGTTCTTTCGGTAGTAACATCCCACATGACTAAAGAGTAAGTAATGGAGAGTGCCACTTGAGCCTCCACCCTCCACGAATTCCCAAATTTTAAAACCAGTTGCGGATAAAAAAAACTGGGAGTTGAACCTTGGGACTGGGCTCAATGAAAAAAGTGTGGACTAAACATTAAATGAGACTATACATGATTCCATGGGATTGTTACATCATCTCAACCAGTCTGACATGTATTGCTATTTTTCATGTGTAAATTGATTTGTTTTTATTTTTTGAGAAATTGCAGACATGGTATCTTAGATACAAAATGTGCATGCTGTACGCCACCTGACGGTGGGCTCTGTTTAGATAGTACTAAATGTGACCTTCTTATGCTGGACCCCTCCTCCCTTATAAAGACTGCCCCTGCACAATGTGAACGTGCAAACCCAAGTCGTTGTATGTCCCTGCATGTCCTTCCAATGGAAAAACAAAATCGTGTCACGATCCAAATACCGAAAAACATATATCCTATATAAGAACCTGAGATTTTGTGGTCTAATTTGTAGCTTATTTTCGTCTTTTATTGGTCATGTAAGGTCCACTGTCGCCCTCGTTACGCCCTCGTTAATAATATCCGGGTACTCTTTAACGATTTCTGTGCCCTGTATATATATATTGTGGCCCTCGAGTTACAAGATGTCAACTTAAGAATTATGAGCCCCGGTTTGCTTTTGGGATGCACTAATGCAGTAACACTTTTGACGCATATAGGAAAAAGTTACAGCCGTGATCAAGCTCTTGGAAACTTAAGGTCATAAATCACATCCTGTTAGTACGTGACACTCTTATGTAGAAGTGCCCGTTTCTCTTTTTCTCTTTTTATTGAAATGTTTTGCTATTTCGAGAAGACCGCACCTCATAGAAAATCATACACACACCCACACATCCATGTCTGATTACTTATACACAGATCCGTGTTTTCGATTTTGTGTCCCTGAGGCTCCTACTTGAGGTGTTTATTAAGGGTTTGCGTGCTCCTTCAATTAAAAGTTTTAGAAAATTATAAATTATTTAATGATTACTAAATTTCAATGAACTATCGTATGTTATAAGTTCCAATGATTTCTCTGAAAGTCTAATGAGTTTTTAACGTATCTTTAAGTCCCCAAAGCGCACACACGTAGAAAACGGTGCACAGGATGTTAGTATAAGCTTTTTCTCTTTTTTTTTCTTTGCGTACAACCTTCACAAGATGGAGTACACACACCAACGGTACCTGATCCATTATCCGTCATCAGTTTGACATCAAATGAATGTCTTTATACTTAACTTAAAAGTATAACGTATGAAGAAAGTTGCATATCGAAGTATACACAGCTTAATGTAGTTCCAAAAGGTCTACCACGAGTCCAGAGGGAAACATGAGAGGAAACAAGTTTAAAACAGCCAAACAAATTCTATGTGCAAAGTTCTGTTGATGACGTTGAATAGTTGTCCAACAGAATACTCAATTCACAATCTCAATTGACGTCTGCACTAGATGCCGAATTCTTGAGGCTAAAGAGCCAGTTCATGCAACCTCACCATTTCTTTGTTTTAGTGAGGTTTAAAATGCTATCGCCTTATAGGTCAGTTTTATAACCTCATTATGATCCAAATGGTCAATTAATCTAGTAAAGTAGAGGAAGTGTGTCAATCCAATGTCTAGGCTTTATAAGCTGTAGGGCATACAGTATAAGACGTCATGCCGATCTGCCAAATATGTTTCATCGCGCAATGAAGACGGTCTGTTGAATATTTTAGCACAATCATAACATCCTCAACTTTGTGCTTGCTCCAAATCAACTCCAATTGTGGTAAAACTGCTCCGTCATCACCAGCAAATCCATTTCGAGACGGAACTTGGTTGACTACAGAGTGCAGAATTAGTTTCAACTTAATATAATGCATGTATGCAAGCCTACCGTTAGTTGCATGGATGTTGTATACCCATAAATGTAGTGACAACCATTAATGTGACACTCACATAAATGTAAGAATTTTTTAACAATAAATGTAATCATTTTTGAACATAATTTGATAAATTCCAAGAACGCTGAATTATTGTCCCGAACCTCTGACCCACATTTTAGCAATTTATCCTTTGTAGCCCCGTTCAGATCAAGTCAATTACGCAATGCGTTATCTCTCATTGTTGGCTCGGGGTAAATACAGTAGGATGCAAGAAAATTCTGGAGCTTAAAAACCACGTGTTCAGCCTTTCAGGTTTGGAAACAAGAAGGAAGAGGGCAGCATTGCAATGCAGTGGGTAGGTCAGGCACTGTGCTAAAAGTACCAAACTAGAGCTTAGCACATGCAAACGTAGTGCATTCGTTTTGATGAGACAGTCAAGTGAGCGAACTTAAAATAGTGGTATACAAAAATATCGAGGCCATCTGGAAGTGACACCTATTCTCAAACAAAACGTTAGTTGAAAGTATAATCTGGGAATGAACCGAAAACGGGATCCGACATTGGATCGTAACGACGTTCACCACTACCGGAAGTCATCGGAACAGTGAAATTTAGATGCCGATGTTTGCTACTGTTCATGAACCTGGAAATGGGCGTCAGTCCTGGGAGGGGACGGGGAGAACACTTCCATGTAGTGACTGTTGTAACAAATTCTACACAGAGAGTTCACAAAATCAAAGGCGATTTATGATATGGTCAGATTTCAAACTTGTCACCTAATCTTTGTCCTCCAGTTTTCTTGGCATTCATTCTGTCCAAAAACAGAAATAACGAATTAAGAAATTCTACATTCAACAGAAAACTCCTCAAACCACTGCGTAAGATGTTAAGGCTGCAGTGTGCCTTATTTTCCTCCTAAGGTGGTAATGTGTTATCTAACAGCGAATGAATACGTAACAAACTCTCAGAGGGTCAGTTTCACCATGTCCCCCACTTGTCAAATATTAAACGTCCCCCACATTTCGTAAAAGAGAAATGTTGTGGCTCCCTTCTTGAAAAGGGGTGGGGGACATTGGAGCAAAATGCCGCCTCACGCTGTTAGTGAGTGACTCATGTAGTTTTTATTTCTTTACATTTCGGAAGAAGGAGGAATTCTATCAAAGTGTGAAACGTCCTCCGCACGCTCATGGTGAACAGATTGAGGCACGTTCCCCACCCCATCGATACAGTTATTACATTTATGGTTAAGAAATATCATATTTATGGTTAACTATTACATTCTTTACATATTTAATTAGTACATTTAAGAGCAATACAAATGTAATTAATTACAAAAGAAATTCTCTAACAGCTAAAACAGCCTAGACAAGTAACTGGGCCCTTTTTTTTGTATTGTCACACCATCTCGAACTTTGTGAACGTTATCAAATGCTGGAGTGGGACTTTAACTAAATTATTGCAATAATCATGTCGGAGCTTTTCTTAATGTAAATGAATTAAGAGTAATATTATAAAAGGTTTACCTTATTATACTTCATTACTACCTTTAGCGATCCAGAGATATGAGTTACAAGCCTGTGGTGAAAACAAATACCAACTGAAATTTCCAGTGCCGAAGCCTTGAGGAGATACAGAAAGGTCAACCCTGTGATCCTGTTGATTCTGCAGCTAAAGGTTTACTCACAAACAACAAAGTTATATGCCTCATGTAACCAGTATCCCAGTTTCTTCTGAAAGGATAAAACCTCATGTCATATTGGCCTTAGAATTAGTCTAAGTATAGCTAGTCATGCCGTCGGTGGAAGGTGATACTTAACTCGTTGAAGTAAATGTAATGATCAGTACATTAATTTAAAGCAACCATGGCAGCAAACGAGAGCAGTTATTCATATGTCCCCTATGTAAACTATTGCGATCGGGCTTATGAACGCTCTGAAACAAGTCACATCATTTACAACTGCGTTCTCTCTTTCATCCTAATCTTTGGGTTGACAGCTAATTTGGATGTCATTTGGCTAGTTGTTACAAGTCGAGAGCTTCGGAATAGCGCTAATGTTGTCATTTCTGTACTCTGTGGATCCAACGTTTTAATGTTGCTTACCGTTCTCCCTTTGGAGTTACTTGAACACAATTCCAGAAATCTCCACGAAGGGATTGCTAATCTGAAAAACTTCATGTTGACCTTCTTATGCTGTACCTCGGTATTTCTATTGGTGGTGTTAAGTTACGAACGATGGTGTGCTGTGGTCAGAACTGTCATTATCACTGCTAAGGGATCTGGCCGGATGGTAGCCGGTGTGCTCGTTCTTGCAGGGGCCCTTTCTACGCCGAGTGGATGGTTATACAGGGACGTAGATGGACCTGTCAACGGACAACAATCCGATATCAAATCTCAACATTTCGACTTCATGACAATTTACTTATTTGTGATATTATACGCACTGCCATTGGTCATAATTTTGGTGTTTTACTCGTCTGTTGCAAAAACACTCCTAGCACAGAGAAAAGTCTTTAAAGAGATTGCAAAGCACAACACCAAAATGAGCAGCGAAAGGAAAAGGGTTGCGTGGGTAGCAATAGGACTTGTGGTAAGTTTTGCTGTGTGTTGGTTACCTTTTCACGTCTATGGATTTATGCACATAAGTTCTAAGGTATGTCCACCGAGATCTAGCCTTCTGTTTGTGTATCATTGGCAAAAGTGCATCTACTTGCTCAATACTTGTACCGATCCTATATCAATCTTTCTGTTAGGGTCTCGGTTTCGCAGGGGCCTCTCTACTTGTTTATCACGTTTGATTTGCGTTACGTGTGGCATGGGCAGAGGAGATATTAGACTAAACAGCAGCACTGCCGAGTATAATCTGGCCACTTCAGACACTCGATTGAAAACGTCTACCTCATATGCTCCTTCTCCACAGACAGCAGAAGACAGCGTTCAGCCCGTTTAAGTTATACCTTCAATAGCTTATACAGAAAAAGAGAAAAGTTGCATATCAAATAGGACGGTAACTTTGTAAGTATTGCGCAATTTCACAGATCAATTGTGCAGATGTTGTTATTTGAGCAATTTTTCACCCAAACCTCCTAATATAGATCATATCATACGGCTTGATGTCCATCCCATCACAAAACCTTGCGAACGTGTTCAAAATGTGCTGCTGGTAAACGCTTTCACCAAACCATTGTGGGGATTTACAGACTGCAGATGCGATTTGGGTATAATATTTCGTTGCTTTACACTTAAATGGATATGCCTGTAAAAAAAGCTGCATGTGATATGTCAAAGAGCTTTCTTGAACTTCTTTAGTTTTCAAAACATGAAGTCGGTACGCCAATGACACATATCTTTGAACATTGATCTAAGAAACCTTTTCTGTTTTTGGTTACTTCCTCCTGCTGTTTAAAGATAATATAAACACAAACGAAAGGAGTGCACTTGAGTGCACAACATGTTTGTTCATGTGAATGTAATGTGTTGCATCGAAAATATGCAGAAACATGCCGTTCTCAGGAAAGCAAAGGTGTCGAAACCTTCGAAGGTGGCGAAGTAAAACCCATTTTGGAAAAGGAAATTACCCCAAGTACAGAATAATCATCTTAAACTCAACCACAAACTGGGGATTTTGAGATTCCTCCAAAATGCGCAGACGTTTCAGGCTATAAGTTCAGCTTTCATTTCATCTTTGTTGAAACTGGCAAACTGCATAAAATAGTCAAGTAAGTTAAGTTCTATATTATTGTAAGTCGTACATTACAATGTTGTTAATTTTTGTGAAGCACAACCTGCAATGTATTTGAAATATTCTGTGGAACTGTTCACTCACCATGAGTCGTCATCATTGTATAAATGATACGGATAAATCTTGTATGCGTATGATTACATTTAAATTAATTTAATTGTGAAAGGTGTTGCGAGGATTTTCAAGATGTTACATTTTGTCAACTGTAGAAATTCATGCAAATTTTTAAAAAGCATTGATGGTTTTGGATAATTTCATAAAAGACATACAATTGTGGCAAAGAACCCATTCTTTTGGTATGAAACGTAAAAATGTCATGAAAGGAGGGGAGATGATTCTTCAGATTTACGCGAAAGAGTAAGTAACTTTCATTGTAAAAGTCTGTATGAAGGGTCTTGAATTTTATCCCTCATACAATATGGGCTCTTTACAATATCAGGACATTGATATTATCTCTTAATGCTGAACCTATGAGGGATCTTGACTTTTAACCTTCTTAGTAGAATTGGCCTTATCCTAGTTTAGCAAGACCACAAGTTGTTGTAAGCTTTGAATTGATTTCTTTAGAATCAAGAAGACTTTCATTGTGGAAATATTCCCTAACTGACCATATATCGTTGTCAGTTAACGTTAGTTCTTATAAATTTAAGCAACTGGAAGTAAATTTCGGAGAACAGGTCGTAGCTCTTATATATGCCTGAATTTTGTTAACTTTTTCAGATGGACTGTCCTTTTTAGTAATCTGCTTGATTTTTAAGCTTAATATTGTTGGTCTATTAAAAAATTTGAGCATTGCACATTTTTGTTTTTCAATTTTTGTCTATTTTGATTGAATTTGGTTGTTTTCAACACTTTTCCTATGGTTTTACTTAGGATTTGTTGTTGATGAAGGAGAGTAATAAAATTTAGGCCTTATTTTTGAAGGTCAACATCTAAGCCCCACCTTTGGCAACTAAACAAGAAAAAGGAGAGATTGACCAACCGTCATAACTTCATGAAAGCGCATGAAATGATATGAAATTTTGAGCAATAGCCGTTTGTAATTTCTTGAAAATCCGTGCGATCGTGTTTGTGATGAAAAATGGTGTTGCTCCTTCTCTCTATACGAGGATGGCTACCGGTCTATAAAGACTACATTTTTTTTCACGAATCTAGTGCTTACGCCTACATCATGAACGTGATCTTTCGCACTGGTTACGATATTTGTTCATGGAATTGTCATAGATTACTTAGCAGAGGTTATTTCTACCGTACGTCGGTGGCTCCAGAATACACAACAGTGATGTTAATTTTTTTGTTATTGAACACTAACATCTGAGTGTATATTTCACACTTTTATTTATTAGTACACTGAACTGACAAACTGAAAAAAAAGGATATCAAATGCAATCCAAATCTACGTGGCAAAGAATACATCATACATTTTCATTGGGATTAAAATACCTGCAGAATTTAAGATGTTTCTGCACACACCATGGAAACTTTTGGATATCATATGAGCAAGACACAGATCACTTACCTTATTCATATTTTAAGGGAGTAAGGGAGGTGGAGTTTCTTGTGTTGTGACTCTTGTTACTTTATATGCGTATATTAGGCCACTAATTTAATGGTACTGCTAGTCGTTGCTGCTTTGAACTTTGTTCATTTGCAGAGGCATGTGAGAAGACTGAGAGGATTGATAAGGAGGTTCATCTTGGTGTGAGAGCTTGTTACCGAATCTTATTCATCATAGATGAGATGTATTTCTCTACATAGCAAAGTCAATGTACGTCATACATGGTAACGATAAGCTACATAAGAAAGTTACACAAATGTTCGGTGTCGCGATTCATCCAGACTATTCTTTTTGAATCATTAATAAGTAAAACTCTTATGAATTACATCTTTTTATATCAGTGCATTTAAAGTACCAGATCATTTTCGATTTCTAGAATGTTGAAACTCTTGTAGAATTTAATTCATGTGTTTGTGTGTCTCTTTAATTTTGAGAAACGGGACAGGTTACAACTCTCAAGGACATGTGCAATGCCGCACTCAGCTGAGTGTAAATACTAACCAGGAAAGCATGCCATGTCTGCCTACATCACTATTTATCTATTGACGTAGTGCATTTACCTTAGTTTCCATGTTTAATGAATAATTGAAGTATTCTTCCACCAACTATAAATATGTGACCCGAACGTATTTTGTTTCACTATATATTTACTATAAATGTGTGACCCGACCATATTTTGTTTTACATACATGATCATATTAATATCGAGTTCAATTACTCGCCAACGTTAAAGAGGTTGGTGGTTCTGCACAGATAAATAAACTCTCATCTTGCATTCACATGTTCGTTATTGTTAAATCCGGGCTGATGATATGCATTTACGTAACATTCATCAACAAGGGAAGGTATTGTGCTCTGCGTTTCTTTGGTTGATAAAGCGCTTTGTGTTTTGCTTTACATTTTTTTATTATTGGTTGTTAATCATTCTCCTTCTTTAATGTCAAAGGAACTTTCACCAAGAAGTTTTCCGCAAAAGTGTAGTAACACGATTTTTTTCCTTCAGGAAGAATTATTCATATCACTGTGTTCAGCTATAACAAAAAATTGAAACACAGATGACCGTATTGTCTCTAAATACTTTGGTGTTTAGGGTTTATTTAATTCCATGTCATGTCGTTACAAGAAAGTATTAGTCACTACGAAATAAATCAACAGAACTAACCTGCAACTGTAAAAACGTAAACCTGTTATCATAAAGTTTGAAACCTCATGTGTTCTGTAATATTGACAAAATTATGATGTCATATTTATTTTTCGTTATGTATGATCATTTGTTTGATCATCATTGTAACTGATGTGATATTTTCAACTCCCTAATAACATAACACTCAAACGCTCTTACATTTTTAAATTCTATCTATGTGGTCAAGAATAACAAATTAATGTGAATCATTATGTATCATGATTGCTGTGATTACTATTGATTGTATAAATGTTCATTGAAAGTTTGCGTACAATAATAGTATTGTTGTTTTCAAGATCATTCATGTGTTTCCATGGTTATTTTGTCTGATTTTTTTTTTTTAGAAAACCACAAAGCCTAGATTATGTGAATTATGTATGTGAAAGGTTTTTCAACATGAAAAGAAATTGATGTGATTGAAGCGATTTTCCTAGTCCGTACGAAATGGTCGATCTTCCCATGCCAGGACACATGTTAAATGTTTAACACAAGATACAAGAATTTCATCAGCCAAGGCTAAAAGTTACACGTTGAATACGGAAAGTATAAGCAGATCGTACGAACAGATTATCAAAGATTATATAAGGACACATTTGAGCAGTTTTCCTGCTTCGTTGCAGAGCAGCTTAAAGGATCTTAAGCAGTCAGGTTGTCATATTTAAGTGTGTGTGCGTGTGTGTGTGGATTTTGGATTACATGCAATGTGTCCTATAACTGAACAACTAACTTAACTGTCATTGTTTTCCACCTTGGTGCGTGTTTGTGTATGTGTATGAAGTTAAGAAGATGTGTGTTATTAATGTTGGTGAAAGTCCTGCGAAGTTCATGTGGGGTCAGCAGTGGGCTAAAGCTGAGCTTGTTCCTAACATTGGAATGCGAGGTATACGACACCATAACTCAACAACGAAGGGATAAATCTTCCACAGGCTTGGTATGTGTATGTATAATATTTTGTAGATTTGCCCTGCAGTTTCTGGTGGAGTTCAATGTCGCTGGGGATCGCCAGAGGCAAAGAAGTGAATTTCTTTGAGTTGCTGTAACTTACTGTCCATTGTCCAAATTGTGACATAATTTTAGGATGAGCCAAATTGGTACGAGGGGGGAAATATTTCAAAGTCAACCTTCATTAACATGAAAAGGGTCAAAGGTCAGGTCACATTTTATTGATATCTTACCCAAAGAAGCATTTTAAGGGGGTGTTGTAATGGAAAATTGTGTTCGACTATCTGAAGTGCATATGATGACATTATTTGACCTCACTTGACCTTTTGACCCCTGTGAAATATTTTGATAATTCCTGTTGAGGCAAACCAAGATAGCAATTATTCTACACTCGCGTGATGCTCCTGATTCAAGTTGATGGCATTTGGTGAAAGGTCATGAGAGTTAAAACCTCTTACTGATCAACACAAGGATGATATTTGTAGATCTCAATACATGGCCTGTGGGTGTGTTGTATGTATTTTTACAGATATTTGATACTGTTCATGGGAATATAAACTGCAGTTGTGCGGCAGAATTGTGCCGAATGCAGAGTCCATAAGTGTACGCACATGCATGTTCATGTATAAAAAATACACACACAAACACATAGCTGATGAAGATTTACTGTGTCCAAATGAGTCTATACTTTCCAAATCCTTAGAAATACTATTCACTGTTATAGTCATTAGCGAGTTCTATCAGCCTTTGCCAAGGAAGAAAACCTAACTTTGATATTGTAATAGACACGCCCTTTATTACACGAACGGGCTTAATGATTCAATATATACCTACTGTCCAGCACTTCTAGACCTCTTTTTCTGATGGTGTTTGGGTTACAAGAGCTTAATGAGTCGGTTCTCAATATTTCCTCATATGTTACTCGTGTATTATTGATGAATAGTCAAACTAATAGATTCTGAACATCTGACAAGCAACTGACGCAACAACAATTGGTTAATTAAATTTCATCACTTTGCTAATCAATCTGTAACGAGACACATTTGTCCATAAGATACTAGATATTGGCAACCATGTTTATACAACAATCTACAATTTCCCAAATTGTAACAATCTGTAATTTCTCAAACACAAAAAGTAAACAATATCAAATCAATAAATTCCCTTCTAGGAATAATAGTTTTCATGCGAGAAATCAAAATAACCTTGGGCCTTGTTTTTTTTTTTCTAATGAAGTAATGTCCACAATTGATGTTTGGGTTCACATCGGTACAGTCCGTTCATATGAAATACACCATACTAGTGACTATATTAAATGATAAGGTCAAAAAGCACTTCCCCACTTATGACACACAAAGACGGATCATTCTGGGATCATGAAAGTGATTTCACATGATTATTCTTTTAGTTCTTTTATTAAGCGACATCCAGTCTTTAATTGGGATTTGTGTTGAGTTTAATTTGAAATGTAGTTGAAAGCAATGAATAATTACACTCATTAAGTGGACTGCATGAAGTGATTGATCGGATTACGTGATTGACAATCTTTAGGTAGCCTCCTTAAAGAGCCATACGTCACGTGACCCCTTCCACCTTCAAGTTTGAATCTCCGAAGCAAAAGTCTGTCAATATTACTCCCAAGCAAGAAGGAAGAACCTTTTGTTGTTGTACCTCTCTTTTCATCAACGACGTTGCAAATGTCCCCCTAATCTGATTATCTATCATCAAAGTGTTAATTGTATCTAGGAGTCAATTCACCAAACAAACGAAATGTTGTTTTGCTGAACAGATTTAATGAACTCTGTCAGGTGTCTCCTTCCCTCTCTAGCTTTGGCAACTGTAGAACTTTAAATCTCTCTGTTTAACACAAACACGTAGATTTTGTAATATTTCGGCCTCGACGGACCCAAGTCTTTTGTATCGGCTTCTAAAATAAATGTTTCCTAAACCATTACAACGATATACAAACAATCTCGCACTAGTCGTCGAAGAATGACGCTGAATGAAGACATTCAAATCTTAAAGTGAAGAGAAAATTACCATAACCTTGTAGTGAATATCTGTTGGTGTATAGATTTAATGGCAACACACTCTGTCCATAAATCATATCTAAAGAACATGCGTTATCACTAAGGATTTAGAGTTAGTCAACAAAGACATTCCAGTGTAAAAACTAGTGTATAAACTCAGTGTAGGTTGCTCAGTTCATTGATCCCTTGATCCTGAAAGATACCTTGACTAATTTGTTGATGTCTTGGTCATATCTCAAAGATTAACCCAAACAGAGAAATATGGCTGATTGCGAAATTTTAACTCTGAATTCAATCGTCGTCGAGAAAGTGTAAGTGATAAAGTTCTTACATATGTAACACAGAGGCCCTCAAGAACGTGTCTTCTGTGAAAGCAACAAATAAAGTTCTCGTTCTGAAACCATTCAAAATCAAGAGCAGCATTACAGTTCAGTTCAGTATGACTTTATTCCAATCTCTTACTTATAATATAAGACATAACAATATTCTGAGAGTGGAAAAAGTAACGAAAATACAGTATATAAGGATCATCATGCTTAGACACTTCATACAATAATTACTTTACTTAACAAAAAAAAGGTAAGAGACTGAGGAGTGGCAACTGAAAGCTCCTAGGAGCTTGTGGGTGTTGACACCCCTTAAAGACAGACAGAAAATACAAGACAACAAAAGAAAAGCACACACACACACACAAAAAAAAACAAGAATAGAGAACAGAAATGCAAAAAAGACGGTAGTTTAAAGGTAATTTGCAATGAAATGAACTTTAAGCTGCTTTTTAAATGCATATTGTGTTTTACAGTTTGTAACTTCCAAGGGGAGAGAATTCCAGAGTTTTGCACCTACAAATAGAAGACCAAATTGAGATGACCTAAGCCTACAAAGGGGAGTGATAAACTGATTTGAAGCACGACTAGGATAAGGGTAATTGCTATCACGAAACTGAAACTGAGCACGAAAAATTGACGGGGTTCTGTTATATAACCAGTCAAAAATAAACAACCCGGTAAGATACCGATTTAAATCATAAATATTAAGAAGGTTAAGACTAGCGAAAAGAGGTGCAGTATGATGACGATAGTCTACGTTGCATATACATCTAATAGCCCTTTTCTGCAAAATAAAGAGAGGTTTAATTCTGGTAGCATACGTGCTCCCCCAAATGATATTACAATAAGTGAGATAAGGGAGTATAAGGGTATTATACAGGGATACCAAAATTTTCCTAGGAAGAAGTTGTCGAAATCTGTTTAGTATCCCCACACCTTTTGAAACTTTCCTGCTAACATACTGGATATGAGCAGTCCAGGTGAGATGAGAATCAACAAACACACCAAGAAACTTAGTAACATTTGAACGCTGTATGTTAGTACCACAAAGTTGTATGTTGTTTACACCCTGATTAAGTTGCTTAGAAGGTGAGGTAAAAATAACAAAATTGGTTTTCTTTACATTGAGAGATAGCTTGTTTGCACAAAACCAGTTGTGAACATAGATAAATTCATATTGTATTACATTTAGTAGACAACTGAGGTCATTACTGGAATAAAAAAGATTGGTATCGTCAGCATAAGAAATTACATGCAATTTATTACTAGCCCTGTGGAGATCATTGATATAAATAATAAACAACAAAGGACCTAGAACAGATCCCTGAGGAACACCACAAGTAATACGCTTACGTATAGAATTAACATTGTTAATGCCAACATATTGGTAACGATCAGTAACATAACTTTTAAACCAATCCAGCGCTGTACCCCTAATACCGTAATGTTCAAGTTTACTGAGTAAGATTCTATGGTCCAATGTATCAAAAGCCTTAGACAGGTCCAAGAAAATGCCTGATGCATACTGATTTTTTTCGAAGGCATCTGTTACTTTATTAGTGAAGTGTAAAATAGCATGCATTACCAACTCATTTACACATATATAATTCCTAACACCATTCCAGCTTAGACTTGTTGCTAAATTAGACCTATTGAAGAGTTGCTCGATTACTAATGAATGAAACCACATAGTTTTGATCATTTTGAAACTCATTATATCTCATTACATCATGTACCTCCACATTAATTTGTAGTCATGGAATTTTGTACATCTCATTGCGTACATCTCATTGCGTATTACTTTCTGTTTTAGGTATTTTGGAAACACTTTTAGGGAATAGGTCATGCATGTAGTGACGTTTGTTACGTATAACTTTATATTTTACGTATTTTGGAAATATTTTTTAGGGAATATGTCATGTATGTGGTAGATGTTTCTTTTTCTGAAACCATGCAAAACAAAGAGCAGCATTACCAACTCATTCAAACAAACATATACAATTCATAACATTATTTCGAACTAAATTATAATCACAACCTTTAGAAGTGTAGCATAAATACTAATAAATGAAACAACAGAATGTCTATCATTTTTACAACATCAATTTCCATATTCTTCCATACAATCTGTAATCAAGTATAAAATTCATAACGTATTGCTTTCTATTTTCCGTATTTGGGAAATATTTTTACGAAAACTGGTCATGCATGTTTTTGCTTTGAAAATCTAACATGCGTTTCAAATATACATTCATACAAGAAAACGAAATCATATGAAAATAAAGTTGTAGATTTTAAGATGTGTCATGTGTATTCAGTTCGGTGTCATAATTTTGTTAACTCTCTATGGGCGACATAGTTATGATTGAAATAACTGGGATATGACAGATGAAATTTATCTTTTTATCTAATTTTTAAACTTTATTCAGGTTCCACAAATGAATTACAAGCTTTACACAACTAGTGTGGATAACACGACAATTCACTTTTATTCGGTGGTACAGATAGTTTATATTGTTGGTACTATATGTGCAAACATAAAGCAAACCTTTTTCTTGACACATTGTACACTGATAAACCAATAAAGGATTTTTCGGTTCCACATGTAGTGCCTGTCAGTAGCCTGACTTCATTCGAACCATTGAGACCTGTAGTGAGATAAGCACCTTAATATTGCGACACACCATTTAGAAAGCTGCAGTCTAGTTTCTTCGGTGCCTTCAGTTCATTAAATCCGTTTTGAATTTGAAGAATTCGAAGAAAATGTGTGCGTGTACTGTATCGATAGGATTGATTCAAATGCCATATGTATACTGCAGTGCCTAATACACATCTTATTCAGTTACATTTCAAAAATGACATGATCTAAATTTGCTTTCCAGAGTTGAACGTGTGAAGTAGTAATTGAAAAAATAGCAGAAAAATAGTAGAAAAAAAAAGAATAGTAGAAAAAAAAAAGTAGAAAAGAAGTGATTGTCGTACGACCCAATTTTAAAGCGATCAGTCATCCAGCTGACATACAGATAGTAGTTGAACCAACAAAAAGCATTTAACATGTATAGGCAAAACAAGAACAGATCGGTGGCCATACGTTGCAGGCATGATCGCTTGTCAGGTTTTACTCATTGGTTAGGGTCATTAAATCGCCTAATGAGTCACAAAAAGGGCGAAACCGTTTGTGAATTTTTCTTGTGTGTTGAGTATTTTTCTATGTTCATTCGATAGTCATTTCAAGAACTCAAGGAACTAAAGGAACGATTTTTTTTCTGATGTTGACATCTGATGGGTAATATTTATGAGTATGTGTATCACGACTCTCCCTATTAATGTTATTGGTTAAGGTTGATCGATGGAAAACGTTATTAATCTTCAACCATGCAACATTCCGTGTACAAGAGAGAGAGAGGCATATGACACATACTCATGAATATTATCTATGGGACGTCAATTTCAAAATTTAGCGTTTCTTTCTGTCGATTGGGGCACTTTCCGACTGAATTTGTCACTTGCAGATCATTTTGTATGACACATCTGTTATAGATATGCTTATACATTAGTTAGAAGAGGAAAGTTGAAAAAGTTACGTAAGATATATGTCACAACTACCTACACTCACAAAACGTAATGGTAAAATAACAACTCCATAACTTTTAGGGAAAATTTTACTCACAGTTAATATAAGTCTTCCATTGTGTATATAACAATTTCACTAAAATGTAGTAAAATTTACCAAAATTATGTAGAATTTACATATACTGTTTACCTAACCTCAGTCCGTAAATTTTACATATAAGTAGTGTAAACATGTAAGTGGACTGTTCATTAGAGCTAACGTTTAGCCATTTAGAGCTAACTTACGGCTAACATTTAAGAGATTAGTCACTTGAAGCAAATTGATATTTCGCAAACATTAGAAATATTTTCTTTCTCCATTGGTTAAAACCATATCTCGATAGCATGTTTGGTCCGGAAGTTGTGAATTTTTAGAGGAATGTTTGCTTCAAAATGGTAGATTGTCTACTGGGGAAATTGTGATGTCACCCAGGCACAACTACGTGGACATCTTTTGAATTTCTCCATTATCTTGACTGTTCTAAAATGAGAAAATACAATGGTGATGGAGAGGATAGATGTGACCTTGATTTCCACATTATTTTAAGGTAAATGTATAATACAACCAGTTACATTATCACTGGTATCAAAATTCCAGATTAAAGTGAGACCCTATATTTGAAAGTAAACAAAAGATTTCTTACAATAATTGGATACTTTACATGGCCTTTTTGTAACCTTAAGGCAACTGCAAATCTTTTTTGACCAAAGACGTTTTTCTTTCGATACCATCTTTTAATGAGGAAGATATTGGCATGCGGTTTAAACTGCCTGCAATGAAAGTTATTTTTAATTCATTTGAAAACCTCTTTAATTGTCAGTAAATTTGTCTTTAAGCCTGTGTTGTTCAAAAACCACCTTCTGATCACTGTATTTAATTAAGCAAAAAAATTAAACTGCATTGATACACAAAAACCACGAGAGGTCTGAATCGAATTCAGTCTATCCTAGAGAGTTAACAAGTCTCTGGACGTACATCATCTATTGTGATGGTATCTACCTAAATATGTGTCATCAAAGAATCAAATGTTTAAGCATAAATAGACTTAAATCACTATATCTCTTGACTTTCAATGGGGTTGTTCGTGCCAACTACATGAACATGGTCTTTAACCCGTGGAATTTGCAGCTTCAATGAACAGGGAACAATGAGGGGCCTGTAACCCCGATAACAGCCCGCTGGAACAAATGGTAGCAGTTTGCCACTGAGTTTTCGTTGATAATAAAGGCCGGTAAATACATTCCCTCAGAATATTCCTGTTCAAGAAGAAAAATTCACGTGTTTTGCAGCACCAGTTCCAAGGCAGTACCGGAAAGGAAGCAAAGGGTAAGGCATTACCTTATTTATTTATTTTTTTGTTTCCATCAAAATTCTGCACATGACGTTTTGTATCAGTTGTTCATTGAGAGTAAGTATGTCAATCGTTTGTGTAGAACTCAGCCTGACTAGCAATAACATAATGCCATATGCCACTGAGTTAACAGGATGGCAGATACGTCTGACTTAGCAGAAAGTATAACTTAGTGACTGGATCTCAATGTACAGCAAATGACTTCGACCTAACCACCTTTTGTTTAAGGTAATGTCGTCTAACTCTCACCCAAGAAGTTTCCACGACACCTTTCCCCGAGATACGAATTTATCATCTGGTAAACGGTCCCCTATGTTATGGTTTTAATTACAGGCAGCCCACGGTAAAATTGTTTATGCTATTAACCCCATAAAGGATGACAGACTCTCACGGAATTACACTCACTTTCATCCTCGAAGCACAATTCAGGATTACCATCAAAACGTGTACATTCTCTTAAACTCGTATTGAAAATACTAGTACCCTGTTTGTTGTAGTATTACCGGTTCCAAATACTACTTAGAAGGAAATTTCGACTTTCGTGCACTACTACAGTACTAGGCTATATCTATGCAATCTATCTTCATGTTCGATTTAGCATGTAGCCCCCTCCATAGTTGAAGTGGCCCCAGATCCCGAAAATGGAAAGGACTTGAACATGTGGACAATTTGCCAAAAAAGTTTTAAAATGAGAAGATAAGTAGTCATATGAATTTTTTCAGAAAATTGTTGAAATGCTCAATTAATAATAATGTCAACAAGTCAACATTTTGAAAAAAAAAGTTGAATTGAAAGGATCAGAGAAGTTGTTATTTGAATATTGTTCTCAGGAAATTGTTAAATTCCTCGTTAAGAAGGAATTAACAAGTCAACATTTTGCAGAAGAAATGTTGAATTGTTTAAACATCATGAGTGAACAATTGATCATTTATCTTTTTTTTTTTTGTTGAGATATTTTCTTGTTACCTACACATGTTTCAGAAAACTTTAATTTTATCTGGCAAATCAAAAGTTGGTGAGGGGGATTGATCTATTTGTGCTAAAAAGTACATAATAAACAAGTACACAAAATGTTGGGCTCTTTTGAGGGAAAATCATGATTGTCGTCGGGGAATATCATAGCGCGGTTACTCATGGTGTCGTCAGTACTCCACAGCAGCCCTACTGGTAACTTTTCACCGGCATATGCCGCATTATAGAGTAATATATGGGTTTTTTACACCAGGAATATTATACTCTTTTAAACAAGGAAGAAATCAATAAACTATGCATGTGTTCGACCATCATTGTGCAATGAGGAAGTGAACTTACCCGGCCGCAGTCGTTGCAAAAAGTGTTAACCTTTACATAAAATGTGTTATGGCTTGCTGCGTGTCGTTACTGGAGCTCATTGTAGGTGGATGTACTGCAATTGAATCCTATTAGCCTAGAAAACACCTCTTTCATATTGAAACTCGCATCTCAGTTTTGGCTGACCTTTTCAACACGGGGTATTGTGTGTTCAATACAGTCTCTGTCGTATAGCTGAATATAAAAACTATTCACAAATTTTTAGAAAAGCTAATTTGCTGTAGGGCATATTTACTTTCATTGTATGTCTAAATGTGTTTGTGCTTG
Source organism: Stichopus chloronotus (assembly GCA_021234535.1). NCBI lineage: Eukaryota > Metazoa > Echinodermata > Holothuroidea > Aspidochirotida > Stichopodidae > Stichopus > Stichopus chloronotus. Next base: position 23,664,099 of record CM037845.1, on the reverse strand, counting down.
CTTGCTCCACTTATTCATGGAGATTCATTCTGATCAAGTGTAGCCAAGTGCAAGATACATATCTTAGGTCGTTCTCGAAGTATCGACAGCAGTACATCATGTCAATGGAATAACCATGCATCAATCAATAAATCAGTTCCTTTTTTAATCAAGCGACGGTTCCAGGAGTTTCCGTTCTCTTAAATCATATTTACACCATTAAAAACCTTTGACACCTTATTGTTATCAAAGTTCCAAAGTTCAGAGGATTAATTTCCTGCCGGATATTGAATAAAAAGTCAATCGACGTTCCTCATACGGTGATATGGTTTCTCAGTTTCAATCACCTGACCTTCAGTCAGGTTACCTAAAGAACATTTTTTCAGCACAAACTACACTTGCAGATAATGTTCCTTTTGGTATGCATTTCATCAGCAACACCTAAAGGTATTGAAGCGAATTTTCTAGGTAACACTCCAAAATAGGTCCCCTATCGGAAAATATATGGAAAATATATGGGGCTCATATGTCTCTGCACAGAAGATCTGTAAGGGGCCCATATGGGTCAACCGAGATAAGCCATATGACCCATATGGGGTATTTCTGGGGTCCATGAAGAGAATTGTCCCACATGGACATCATAATTGTCCCATTTGGGTAACATGCTTATCCTGACTTGTCCATATGGACCCCTTATAGATCTTGGGTGCAACATCATAAGGGCCCCATATGGATTCACCTACACTGAGCTCATGTTGGAATGCTACCTGACTTGCCATGCCTATAAGATTTTGTGTTTGCAAGAAGATGATGTTCCCTGTGTTAAGTTACACAGTTCGTGTAGTAACACTAGTACTTCAAAATTTATATTTGAAAGCTTGCATATACTCTAAAAGTTGCTGTGATTTTTACCCAAATTTCCAAACCGACTAAACCAAAGAACAGAGTTTGATGCACCATGTATATCTCAAGTCAGTTACTTTAATATTCAAGTCACGCGAGAACCCATCCCAAAGGATAAAATACCGAAAAAGTTGTCCAAATGTCCATTATAGGGACTTTCACCAAAGGTGAGCAAAATGCGGAGAAATTTCTGTGTAATGTATGCTACCTTAACAGACGCTGTTGGTATACATAATATGATGGTATGAGACCTGTAACGTTAGTAAGGTAAGCTTTAACTTAACAGCCTTAGTCTTGGCCCAGTAAAAGCCCCTATACAGAAACATACTGGTATAGCCTATACCTCGAATAGATCTGCGCGTTCCGTCACATGGCCTAAGCTCATTACACGTGACTTCACAGCTCTTCTCCCTATTCCAGTAATGTCCCCTCATCAGCCGGGGGATACATCTCTCACGTCCCCAAAAAGCAGATATTTTCATCAGACTTCACATAGCTGGTAGTCACTGGCACCTTATTTAACCATCTAGAGACGATTTTTACAAACTTTTGTCAAAGAATAGCTGAATTTTACTGGCATTTTTAATGCTGGCTGGATTTCCTATTTAACTTGTCTAAACACAACTGGAACCATTTAGTACTTCTCGCCACAAGTAGCTAGCACCACAGGGTGAGAAATAGCATATCCAACTTTAATCATTAAGTTACTGTGGTTACAAGCAACGTCATAGAAAATAATTTGATGAATTTGGATGGAATGCAATTTCTCCAATTTTATTTTAATAATTATGAGACATTTTTCATGATTTCTTCTCAGTTTGCCACGTACTTCCCAGGTTCCATCTGTCTTCGTGTGTCCACTGTGCATGCCATCGACTGCCTGACTTTTGTTTCAGAGAAATGCCCTCACTGCAGACTGACTTTTAAGTTGTTCTGCATAATTTCAAGTCATTACAGACCCCAACTAACTATCTGATACCGCACAATGTGCACTGACCGCATCTTTTAGAATTGGAACTTTAATAAGTTTGTAAGAAAACGACTCAACTTTTGTTGGTTGACATGATGGGACTGTTTAAGATAATAAGGAAGTTAAAACTTAACGTTACATCATGTTGGTCTCCATGAAATAGTTTATTTGGTGAAAAGGGTCGAAAGGGAAAATACCCTCAAAAAAGATCCTGAAAAAGGCAAAAACTCAAACTCTTACAAACGAAAATCAGTCTCCCACACTGCTGGAAATAATGCACCTTTAGACATCAATCGATTTGAATTAGGCAGACTTTCATTTTACTTCTCTCTACATGACATTTTTTTCCAACATGTAACCAACAGGGTCACTTTCGGAACTTGAAAGTGTGATGTAAAGAAAACCTTTAGTAAGTCCACTATGAAAATAGGTAACTTAACCCAAAACAAATCTGTAGAGCAAACATTTTTGTCAGGTAGGCTAGACTCGAGTTAACACATACCCTCAGGGGAAAATAAGGCACACAACAGCCGTAAGACGTAACACACTTATTGCATGCATGAGGTGTCTTCTCAATGGAGCATATATTAATTCATTATTTCCTGATCGTGGACAGAATGAGTTCCAAAACACTAGAAGGCAAAGATCAGGTGACAAGTTTGGCATCTAACCATACCCCGCACCGACATTTATGTGGTGATCTCTCTGTGTACAGTTGTTTAGTTAGGAGAACAGTCACTGCATGGTAGCACATCCCCTGTTCATACATACACCTCTGTTGCATCTGTTAAAGCTTGGAGACTGTCGGATCATACCAAGTTTTCACCACACAGACTCTTTTGATTCATATTCTCTTCGGTTACTTCATTACCTTTACATTGACATTGCTGGTCTCTAGGAACGATGCACATGCGCGGTGTTTCTTTTCAATATCAATGTGAAACATGATAAGGGGTAGCGTGGTAACGATTGGTACCGCATACAACAAGTGTTTACTGAGATCCGCCTGTTTTATTCAAGGTAGTATGAAAATTGTTTACAATCTGTCTTGGGGAATACAATTCCGTTTACAGACATTTAGGGAGTTATTTTCTGAATGTTTGTTTTCACCATTTGATTCGGGTTCTTTGCTGGCATTTATCCGGACTGGGGATCACAAAGAATTCAAAAAGAAAAAGAAGTACTTTGGGAGCGAATATTTTGGACTTGACTGACAAGTTGGCCAACTACTATAGTGGATTGTCCATGAAGCTTGATCAAACCTGGTCAACCGTCTTATTTAGCTTTGATTTCCAGATAAACCTAACGTTACTTTCTTCTGTGATTTTTAGCATGTACGTTCCAGTGAAAAAAAAAATATCCAGTTCGCATGCCAAATTTTCTGCGAAAGTTGAAAAAAATGCTATTTAAAGGGATATAGGGCATTTAGAATATACAAACATGGCATACGAAGAAAATAGCTTTAATTGTTATGTAACCATTCAGTCTCACCAGTTAACACCTCAAAAGCTTCATCTCCTCAAAACATTATGCATGTGGTAGGTAACGGAAGATGCAGCATTGAACTTTGAATAGTTTGGGTAAACAAATTATTGTTGAAACGAGTAACTGAATTTGTATCTGTGAGAAACTTATTTCTTAAAAAGAAGACTACTGTCCTTCCTTCTTTTGAATAATCTTTCCAATCTATGTCCACAAACATTGGTTTTAAAAATATGATTGTTTTCTGTGAAATAAACGCCTCATTTCCCTTTAAAGCAAAATGTATAATGCTCTTTCATGAAGGTAGCTGCTGTAAGAGGGAGTAGACGGTAGAAGTTAAAGTGACAATTTCAAAAAGTAAGAGTGAAGTGAACACATTGTTAAAAAGATTATCAACTCCATATAAGTACTGTAATGTTGTGTAACGCTTTGAGATTGCCCCATTGAGGTAATATCATATATATATATATATATATAATTAATTAATTAATTTCTTAAGCTTTTGTAAGTCCGTAAGTGTAAATTGAGTGTTGTGAGTTAAGGTAATTGAGGTGATCAGTATACAGTTGGACATAAGATGTGTGTTGACTGTAAGCCGTGTTGAAAGGGTTTCAGTAAATTGAAACATGCAGGTCTTTTAATTGTCTTTTCCTATTTCGGTTTATCTTGAGTAATATATTTTGGAGTATTAGGTATGAAATATTTAGTATTGTACAATCACAGCTGAAATTTAAAAATATCAGTAGATATTGCGACGAATGTTAAAGTGTGAAATATTGTGAGTATTTGGCAATTGTACACCTTGTAAAAGGGATAGGCCTGCTTTCTGATTAGAGGCGACACGCACGATTTCTATAGACATATGCATGTTCACTCATTGCTTCTCATTGCAGTAGAAATAGACTAAAAAAAATCATATACTTGTAAATGCATAAACAGAGAACCCAACATCTTTAAATCACTATTTCTTTGTCTAATTACTACTTATCTTGCTACTTATCTCGTAAGTAATGTTCCTCCTGTAAAATTTATTGTCTGTTCTTGATGAAACCGTGAAACACACGGATCAGTCCAGTAAATTTAACGATGATTTAGGCTTATCTACGAGATTTTAAAGGTTTACGGTTGATGTAACTTTAAGGTCTCTTTTCAATGCACAAAACTGCTGCCAAGAACTTTACCATAATTTTTATGGGATTTTTATCTATAGTGTTGATATACTTGACGTTCTAAATATGGCGATATCAATGGTTCGTGCTTCCATGCCAAATATAAAAATTAAACTTTTTATATATTTTCCCTACCGAAGTGACTTTTATTGAGGTGTTGTAGTTTGCAGGGTATCATTAAATTGTCTATAGATCTTATTGTCAGAAGTAACGTATACTGGTATATCTCGAATTTGAGTTTCCAGATATTAAGCACTCCCCAACAGTCCATTACTACAAGTTTACAGAAGCAATATGACGTAAACAACTTTAAAATGTTGATTTTTTACTGTCTTGTAAGTAATTACATTTGATTTCCAGATTTCTTTCCGAAAATCTTCGAGATGAACTAATTTTGTTTCTTTTTTATTAATATTCCCCAAACGTTTTAAGCCGTCATCAGGTTCTTGAAACTTAAGCGCTAGGTCTTACTCACCACCTTTTTTCGTAAATGTTCTTAACATTAAAAAAAATCTTAATTTTCTAAAAGTTATTGAAATTTGTAATTAATTCTTTCAAAATGTCTAGCGAGTTCTCATAACTGTTGTATTTATTTCTCGCACACTCCACACCTTTCTAGCTTTGAGTCAGGTACACACACAGATGGAACAGGTGCAAAGGATATTATGCTTTTCTTATCTTCTGACTTCGTATGCACTTAGCGCCGTCGCTAAAACCATTTTAGATACTCCATCATCCACCATATGGTATCTTAAATCACTACTTGTTCTTATATATTATGCGGATCGCGGCGTCCTTACATGTCTTACAAGTGTTTTTTATGCTTGTACTGTATAAGTTATGCAAGTATTGATCAAGATGACCCTACCTTTAGTTGACATGGAGTACATACATATCACTGTTGATGAAAGTGACGGTCATTCTGCGGCTTTTTGTAACAGACAGCCCCCCCCCCCCCCACCCAGTCGTGCATGTTTCACCCTGTGAACGGGGAATCAATTACGCCTTATAATGTGATCAACACGAAGCAAAATGAATGCATAGTAGTGTCGTATTCCTATGTCTAGACTAATACATCTTCTTGTTGCATTTGCATTTAGATCTTAAGGTTCATCTGTTGCGAATGTTTTTTTAATGCAATCATTTCCGTGCTTGTATATAAACAGGTTTTAGACTATATTGTGAAGAACATGTGAAGATTTTAAGGCGTATGTCACCACATTTGCCTATGGGCAAACTCCCCTTTGGAAACGTTATTGAGACTCTAAATGAGTTACATCAGAACTTTGGTGAACCGGTAGAAATTATAGCACATTTCCCTGCTTCAGAGCCCATTCAGTGTCAACACCATCCATCAAGTAATAAATGTCCCTAGGCAACTCACTGGATAAGCATTGATATTGCTATATCAAAACAATAATGCAGTCAGTCAACCAAGGGAGAAACATATTAATATTAAATCTCATGTGGTTGGTGGGTAAAAAAAGTATTTAAAGTGATTGCGTGCGTAGAAAAAAAATACATGGATATTTCGTGCCCAAAATTTTAGTATGTTTTTCAATCCCACCCTTCACACAATGTGGGAAAATAAATATGATTCAGGTGCTGGATCTGCTGGTGCTGGTGATTCTGCAATATGATTTCAAATTCTTCTAACGTGACGTCTAAAGGCGTAAAATACGATAATGTGGTTGGCAGTTTTCATTCGACTTAAGCTCATCTACTCCGAGGAAGAGAAGTTGAACTAAAAGTTAAAAATAGATCCCCTTTATCATGCACACACTGTAATGTGTCGTTCTCCAAATTAAAACGCTCACACGACCGTGACTTCGCCAGTCCACTTGAACTACTACTAGATAGTCAAACTGAACTTTGACATATTTTAACAAACAATAAAACCTTCTTTTTAACTCACAGTGAGACCTAGCATTCTTGGCACACCCCGTAATGTGGTAATCTGTAAAATACTCCGAAATCTTTAAAGCTGCATGGCTTTACAGAAAAATTTAAGAGAGTTCTTGATTTCCATTATTTTGACATGTTTTCTAATTCAATGTTGTTTGCTTCTTTACCTTTGACTAACTGGTATCCCAAGCTGCACCTTCTTAAGTTACTCCTTTCTTTAATAAAGTCTTGATAAAGTCAGGTAACTCTATACATAGGTGACTACCTACCAACTGTTATGTGTACAAGGCTGCCCTGCCTGAATGGAACTGGGAGACAATAACCTATTTGAAAGAAAAGTACATAGGGATCCAAATCCATGAAAACATGTTTGTGTCTATCTAAGGACGTTGTTTTAGTAAAGTCATGCTGCATACAAATTGCTTTATTGCTGAGGAAGATAGTCAATGAGCAATGTGTGCCAGGTAATGTGCTTCCTTCTGTTTTAATGGGCGGTGTGAAATAATCTCTCATATCTTAGGAAAATAAATAAAAGTCACCGACTTGAGAAAAGCTATCAACTTCCATGACAAAAAGACGTCACTAACATTTACTGACCTAAAAGGGAGATACGTCGATTGTTTTAAAAACAAAAATAATTTAAAATGATATTCGTTCACAGAATCATAGATTATTCAAAATAAGGTAGGACTGTGGTCTTTTCAGAAAAAAATTCTCTCAGATAGTAATTCATTCATTTCGTTTCTTGAATATTTATTCAAGTAATTTTTAGATCAAAAGTAATACAGAACATAAAGCAACCATAAGCAAAAATAACTGACTAATAAATGACTAGGAAGAAGCCCCAAAGCTCTGCAGAGCTTGTAGTGTGGGCTCTCCTAAAAGAAACAATAACTACGTACAGAAAATGACAATGACAAAATGACAATAAATTGTGATTGTGTATGAAGTACTTTTTCAATAACCTCTTGAAGGAAAACACGTATTGCATGTTTTTCTTCTTGCATTCTTATCAATGACAAACAAAACAAAAGATTACACTCTGTGCATAAGAAATCTATTGAGGACTTGCTTGTTTTGGTAGAAGTTTGAAAGATTATTGAGTAACTTGGGCTCAATGGCAATATGTACAAAATTATCTCAATATAATTAATCTGAACTTATGATCTTAACCTTAACTATTTACCAACATCAACAGTATTATTTGAATAAAACCTACGCACACACGGTCAGGTGCATAATACTCCCACAATATGTACAACTAACTAAGCCCCAAGCTTTTAATTACCCTGTAATTAAGGATTATCTACATTTAGCCCTATAAATCAGGATGAAGTGACAGATATAAAATATTAATGAGCGTTCATGATATAGCTATATACATTGATTTTACACAGAATGAAACGTGCAAAATGTTCAACAAGTTGAGCCCAATGTAGACTTTGCAATGGTGTCGTGTTTTGTTATGCATGAAGTACTGGAATTAAATTAAGCCCATGTGGCCCAGAAGCCCATCTGGGTATCATACGGGAAAAAATAAGAGGCTGTAGACCGTGTATGCCACGTGCTACCCTCATGGTACATACGGGTGGTGCCTTGTCTCTGCATGTTGGAAGTGATGCAATTTCTCATTAAATGCATGAAGTTTTTTTTTCAGGAGATGAAGCTTTTGTAAATAATTATTTCATGATTATGACAATATTTTTGTATGTAATGTTGGTGCATTAAAACTCCGACTGCTTTTACTTTACGTTAATATTAACCTATGACTGTATCGTTTTATAATTTCAAAAATGGAAGCCTACATTTGAATGTTAAGTTCGCTTATTTAAAGGATGTGTGTTTATAAAGTATTGAAGCGTAAGAATTCTTTGCCAAGTATGAGAGCGATTTTTTCCTTCATATGTAGGTAACCCTCACTCTATTAAGTGTAATCATCCATGCAAGATTGAGGACAGATATTCCACATATTCCATAACAACAACCCGTCAGGTTTATGAATTATTCAAACTGACCAGTAATTTTCTTTCATTTAAATCATAAATCTTAACATTTACTTCAAGGCAAACCTGCGTGAATTTGACCTCTGAAATATTAAATAAATCTGAACAGTGCATCAGTCACAGTTATCAGAAACAGTTTTACCGTAGCCAGATTTTGACTGTGGACTTTTGAATGTCGTGTAAATAATAGGGAAGTTAACATGTTTACCGATAACTTCAGCCTTCCCCTCCTATCCACACACGCTCCTCTGGGCCTATATTTGGGAGTATTTTGATTTTCTGACTTTCTTGAGGAACATTTGAGTTGCACTTATTTTAACGTTTAGAAGAAAAGTTCCCCAAAAGCTGAAGGCACTTCCAAACTTCAGCAGTACCTTTCGGTTGTAGCTTTAGTTGTACCTACTGTACCTCCTCGATTACTAGAAAGTGACACTAACGTGTTTTAGTCTATGCTTGTCCCCCCCCCCCCTTTTTTTTTCTGGCAATAAATAAGTTTGGCCATATCGCGCAGCGAAGATTGAATCACAACACCTAAATATCTCTTTACATATACGCAGAAAAAATGTGTTCCATGCGACAGAGCGGAATCGCTTCAAGTGCCCTTGTGGCGGTGCCATTGAAGGAAATCCCTTGAGACGCCCACTTGTTATACCCATTTAATGTCCTTTATGAGCCTTGACTTCTGTTTGGAGGTTTCGCATATGACTTTCCTCATTTTTCAATGAATTCGCTTAACATTTGCAAATTTGAACGTTTTTTAATTATACTAATATTCCGTCAATTTTAATATTTAAATTTTTCATAAATTTCTTGATGTCGTTTTAGTTCTTTCTTTCTTCGTTTATTGTTGATAAGTTTCTTGTTTGTCTTTTTCCAAATGCACTTTTCTAGCTTTGAGTCGGCAACGCACACCCCGCCCCCACACGCACACACACACTCACATAGAAATAGGTGTGAAAGACTTTTTTCCTTTTCTTTTTCTTTTCTGCCTGCCTTAGGAGCTTTTGTATAGTAGGATATGTTACATCATCAATCATCCGCCATATGGTAAGTTCGACATAAAATGCTAGTACTTCTTACATACTTACTACGTCCTCAGTTACATGTCATGCTATACGAACGATTCCTGTATTCTAGTAGGCGGTGCAATTCTAGTGAGCTATTGCATGATACGGGACGAACGGATCGATCAAAAGTGACCTTGTATGCCAGTTACCCTCACGTGACATAGGATACATGCTAAGAAGTCACTGCTGATGAAAGCCACGGTCCTCAGTTCTCCCCCCCCCCCCCCGAAACACACACAGTCATGATTCACCATGGGGACAACCAAATCAATAACACTATATGTAATATTATCAGCATGGGGCAAATTGGGAGGCGCGTTAAATGAAGTGTCGTATTGTCACGTCTAACTAATGTATCGTTTTGACATTCTGTATTTAGATCATGCACCCACCTTTTGTAAAAGGTATCTTGATGCAATCATTTAAATACTTGTATTAAATCTAGGCTTCCCCATTTGGCATTCATGATTGTCGCCGTGCACCTAATTTAGTAATTGTTTGAGGTGATGTATTCATAAATCCGAATTTGGGGAGGGAGCAAAAAAAAAAAAGCTTGAAAACCACTGGTTTAGAGATTTGAGAACAACTCGGGATGCTTCCACGGCGAATGTCGTGTTTACCTTTAAAAAGGTAATGAGACCGTAAATGAGTTAAATTAGTACCTTTGACATTTTATAGCCCGGATAGAATAACAGATTTCAGTGTCTATTTCGAAGTCAACATTATCCATGAAGCAGTAAATGCCCGTGGACACCCAGGTTTGTGAACATGATCACGTGTTAATCGAGACTGCATATCAACAGAATGATTGCAATTATGTATCAGCTTTCGATTCTTTAATAAATTCAGTGATGTTGTAATTGATTTTGCCGTATTCCACTTTTTCCTTAGTTGCAGGCTCTGATGATTATAAAATTGGAGTTACACGCTAAGCAGGAGCACAAGCATGATATAGAATTACTAGTATACCGGAGACTTTAAAGATAACATGAAAAAGAAAGTGCAACTTGGAATAATCCTACAAAAAGATAGCGAGTATCATCAACAGTGAGTTGTAATCTGTATTCCAGAGGCCCCTGAAAGAATGCAGCCTCATATGTCAAATCAGTGAAGGCAGATATTATTTATTCATACCTTCTTTTGGATGTTCATTCCTTACCGTTTACAGTAAATGACACATGTGATCAGTACATCAGTTTTGCTTACAATCGTTTGAAGCAACCTCAACCATGTCCAACGGGTCCAGTGTCAGCTACTCATATGGTGAGGGATTTATTGAATATTGCGAGTCGCTTTATGAACGGTCTGATACCAGTCAAACAATATACAATTGCATACTCTCATTTATCTTAGTCTTTGGGGTAACAGCAAACTCGGCAGTCGTTTTGCTGGTTATTACAGTTCGAGAGCTTCGAAATAACGCCAATGTTTTCATTTCTGTCCTCTGCGGAGCCAACATTCTCATACTGGTCATCATACTTCCTTTAGAGTTAATTGAACACAATTCAAAGGACCTCCACCATGGGATAGCGAACCTGAAAAACGTCGTGTTGATCTTCTTATGCTGTACTTCGGTGTACCTGTTGGTGTTACTAAGTTACGTACGATGGTGCGCTGTGGTGCGAACAGTCATTATCAGTAACAAGGGATCTGGCCGGATGGTAGCCGGTGTGCTCGTTCTCGCAGCGGTCCTTTCTACGCCGAGTGGATGGTTATACAGGGACGTAGATGGACCTGTCAACGGACAACAATCCGATATCAAATCTGAACATTTCGACTTCATGACGATTTACTTATTTGTGATGTTATACGCACTGCCATTGGTCATAATTTTGGTGTTTTACTCGTCTGTTGCACAAACACTCCTAGCACAGAGCAAAGTCTTTAAAGAGATTGCAAAACACAACACCAAAATTAGACGCGAAAGGAAAAGGGTTGCGTGGGTAGTAATAGGACTTGTGGTAAGCTTTGCTGTGTGCTGGTTACCTTTTCACGTATACGGCTTTATGCTCCTAATTGATCAGAGCTTGAAGAGCTGTAACCCGAGTTCCAGCTTACTGGTGGTGTATTATTGGCACAAGTGCATCTATTTGCTCAATACTTGCACTGATCCTGTATCAATTTTTGTCCTCGGATCTCAGTTCCGGAGGAGCCTTTCTTCGTATTCATCACGTTTGATTCAGGTTACCTCCACCACGATCAGACTAGGAACTACACCCGACAGCAGCACGGCTGCCGGATATGATCAGGCTACATCAGATACGCCATTAAAGGAGCCCACCTCCTGCACTTCACAGACGGCAGAAAATTGCGTTTGAAGCCGGCAATCTTTGCAACATTTGACAAGGAAGAAGCTATAACTTACTAGCTATAACTAACTAGCTAGCTGCTGTCAAAATGTTCTCTTCCTACATACCTTCATAAATTGTATGAAACTTGAGCTTAATGTCTCTTGGGTATTTGGACTATTCTGGGATTTCAACAATTCTTTATTCAAGGGCCCATGTGGGAACTTTTTCATATTCTATAAAATTCTAAAAAAAAAAATATGTTTCGCCTCTTACAGACCCTCTTGTACAGCACTGATTGTTTGGTATAACAATATTCCTCCAGTGGTACCTTTAATGTGTTCAGGGATATTACTCAAAAGCACCATGTATGGCCAGTCTCATGAAATTCTGATCAAAATACTTCTCCTTATGAGTCTCCATGGATTGGAAGGATAATTGGACACAATATTCCTTGGGTGGTGGATCATGCGGGTGTTCAGACATTTTTGATCCAAGGTTTAATGTGGGCACTAGGACCGTTTTACCGAGGTCTGTAAAATGTATCTCCTTCTACAGATTTTTTGTGCAATTTTGATGATTTGTCACAATGATACTCAATTAAAGGTACCTTCATGATGTTCAGGAATTTTTAGTGTCGAAGGTTCCATATGGGTCTTATGGCCCAATTTATTTATTTCTGCAAACTGTTTATCCGTCTACAAATTCTCTTGAAGAATATTTATGGTTTGTTATAATAATAATCTGTTGGTGTTTGCTTCAGGGTCTTCAGTAATTTTGAGTTAACGGCGCAAGAAGAGACATACAGTTCATTTTGTGAAATCTTGCAGAATGCCTAATCCTTCCTTCTAATTAATGTTAAGCAGAGTTGACATCCTTGTTTAATGATACGTTTATCGTATTGTCGAACTTTTGGTAAAAGTCCCCATGTGGGCTCTATGGAACATCTTACGAAATGCTGCAAAATGCTCTTTCTGCCTAAACAATTCTAATTTTTTTTTTTTTTTTTTGTATAATGATACTCTATCTGTATTACCTTACTTGTGTTCAGGAACTTGAGGTCGATGGTACTGATGGTCATATGATCTATTTTATCCAATTTTGAGAAATGCTGCTCCTCCTACGGATTCGTCTATTGATAACCTAGTTTGTCACAGTAATACTGGTTAGTGGCACCTTAAGGGTGTTCAATGAAATTAAAGTCCAAGGCTCCCATGCGGACCCTATGCTTATTAAATTCTACAAAATGTTTCTCCTTCTACAAATTATCTTCTCCAATACGGATTTACTGCCATAATGGCATTCGATAAGTCGTTCTTCCAAGGTGTGAAGGAATTTGGAGTCCACGGCCCAAGATGCGTTCTATGGTTCATTTTGTGAAGTATTGATAAAAGCATAATCGTTTTTCCCGGTTAACATTTAACGGAATTGACAGGCTTTGAAAATACTGCTTGTTTGAATGATGTATTTATGGTATTATGAAAATTTTGGCACTCAAGTCCCCATGTATGACATATAGCCCTTTTTGCTAATTTTTTAAATTCTTTGCACCTAAAAAATGTTTTTGCACGATTTTAAAAATTTGTTATATCGACACTCTTTAAGTGGTACCTTCAGAGGTTACAGCAATATTTGGTCCAATGTTTTCAATGTGGCCCATTACGTGAACTGCAAAGCTGTTTATCTTTTTTCCAATTAACATTACACAAAGTTGTGGAAACGATATGGTTTGTGATTTCTTCATGGATGGCTGTCTGTAACTTTTGGTCCGGAGTCGCATATGTAGGCACTGAGACCCAATTTTCTCTTGTACAATGTTAGTGATTGTGATAATGGTAATCAACTGGTGATACCCTAGGTGTAACGTCACCCCCCCCCCCCCACATCTGAGGGGTCCAAGGGTAGACGTTGTAAAATGTTGATGATTTGTCATAATGATGCTTTGTTAGTGGTGCTTGTGATTTGCCGTAATGCTAATCTGTCAATATATTCAGGGTGTTCAGGTACGAGCTTCTGCATCATTAGTGCTCTTGTTCCCTGTAGCTCCGACTGTTGTAACTAGCTCATGACGCGACCGCCATCGTAACAGACCTTGTAAAGTTGTCAAAAGGTTGTAAAAACTAGTAGTAAAAATCATTTGACGAGAGTATATACAAATAAGATAGTATGGATAATCATAATATGTAAATTGCTTTATCGTCTTACTTGTCATGAAATCTCTTTATTTTTAAATAAATGTTTAAACCTTGGAAATTTCTTTGAAGTTCCACGTGTGAACGAAACGAAACGTGAGATATGTCTGGCAGTATTGCCATGGAATGTTCCCAGAGGTACAATATGAAATTCTTCCTCCCTACAAAGGTGTAAAAGAAGTTTCAATTAATGTTTGGTATCTTCTGGAGTTAGTGTTATTGCATAGCCATGTCTTGTCCCTTTTTGTTCTTTTTTCATTCTGTTACATGCGTCTAGATAATTTTCCTGTTCCCGTTATCTCCGCTTCATCCAAAGAGGATGCACATCCCACGCATTCTTCCTCCAGTAATTTTTTGACGATGTCCCCAAACATTTGTCAGGTTCTTGTATGTCTTGTGATTATTGCAAAAGTGCCTAGTAGTTTGTTTTTGTTTTTTTTAGTCTTGTGATGGTACATTCTTTACATTTACACTGGTTGAAATGGAGTTTACTAAAACAGAACTCAAAGTACTAGAATGGACTGAAGAAAGGGGGAGTATTTCCACCCATTCTCGAAACAAAAATGTTCCATGTAAGTGAAAGATTCCTCTTGGCGTTAGTTCTCTCGGTGACCACAACTTGGAGACGGTTGGGTTTCTCCCGTTGCAATTATTCCCGGTAGACATTTGCTTGAAAGGGTAAACTACGTGGATGTTATTTTATTCTACGTTTGCAAATTACTACGTTGGGCAGTTTCATGTGACGCAGCAAAAGCTCCGTGAACACATTCAATGTCAATTTAGCTGAAACATGCTAAATGCACTCAATATGACGAATCATCATTTTATTGATTAAAACGTGTATCTGTATTTAATTTTATTTTTATATGTGACGGGAAAAAATGGTGTTGGTTTCCTGTCTGTATATTACAATCGACCTATGTTAATAAACAATGTATCTACTAACCTATGTACACCTTATTGCAATAAACATTTTCTTTTTCATGGTGAAAGAGTTGCTGGCAGAGCCTGTGTTTAATATAGGAATGTGGCTGACAGGTAAATATACCAGTCTTTGCTGTTGAATTTTAACAACAGGGTGTGCCCTTGTAGCAGCAGAAAACAATTGAAATTGAAAACTAACTGTTCACTGATACGTGACAAAACACACGTCATCCATTTGTGTCTTCACTAAATGAACACTTCCTGCAGAAATCATGAGACCTCTTTTTCAAGTCCGTGTACTGTGTAAGCTAGATATGACTCCGACAAATTATTGATATTTGGGGGTAAGAAGTTGGAGGTTCTTATGTGAATGTTTGTAAATGGCAAAGATAGTGTCGAATTTTCGTGAAATGGGTCTTATTAAACCATGATTTGCAGAAACGATTACCTCTGATATAGAACAGTCCTTAAGAAAATGCAGTTGATGAGAACACTGCATATTTAACACAAAAGCCTTCAAAATCATGTTACCTGTAAAGAAAAGATTTAGTTCTAAAACTGTGCAACCAAGAGCAACATAATCAAAGTTTTTCGCATTGTCTTGTTCGTGGAATAATATCCTCTTAAATTTGACTTGCAAATGTAAAAGTACAGGTTACTTAGTAATAAATACAACAAAAGAGTCATGTGTTCATTTTGTAATTCTTAAATCTCGACATAATTTATCTCAGTATTAAGTTGCAGTTATATTCGTTTTTAATCGTGCATGTTTCATTATGTATCACTTTCTCTTTGTGTTATGATATATTGCGGAAATATCTTGGAGGTAAATTCGAGATTCACTCAAACGAAGATATACTTTCAAATATGCTTACTAACAAATATATAAAAAGGTGGAGTTTAAACATGTTACTTGTCAGGGCCATTTGTTATTCTACATGACAGTATAATTTAGAATGACATAATTCGGGTAAATTCCACCGTGTTCTTTCTTTTTCATATTGCTGGGTCAGCATCTGTGAACATTTCAGGATAAAGATGAAATCAACCACCATGCATGCATGCATGCAGGTCAATAGACTAAGTTTATACGAGTCACGGGAGTTCTATTGAAATATGTCAATCGTGTGTGACTGCAACACACCATTAAGTATTGGCTTTAATATAATCCATCAGCACCCATATATAATGTTCGGAACCGATACAAAGAAAAAAAAGCATGTATGTGTAAACCATGTCCATATATTTTCGGCAGTTCCAAATCCATATAAGCTATATGTTAACCTAATTTACAAAACGACATGACTGTTATTTGGTTTTAGAGTTAAATGTATAAAGCAGTCGTATAAAAAAAATAGTGACAAGGAGGAGATGGTGGTCAGAATGGATCAACCGATAATTAGATCGGATCAGCGAAATGTACCAAATTCCGTTTGTTTACCAACGATGTTTACCAACCTGAAAAATGTGTTTGCCCCGCGGGGCTAATGGATTCGCGCACCAGAGCAAAAATTATGAAATGGTCCCCACGAAGGATATTTTCTATCTGAAAAGGTAAAACCTCGCCTGAATTTTTCAACAAGGTTCACTTGCATACGGGTTCTTTTTTCTAAAACGTGTAAAATTTGCCATGATCTTGCAATTAGCAGAATCTCATTTAAAAAAAAAATGATAATTTGATATCCAAACAGAGTCAAGCATCGGTTGTCGGGTGAAACCAGTAATTCACAGCGAAAATATCTGACCAGTTCTTATATCTCCCAATGTTATGATGCAAACAACGACCATTGGTTTGACTAGGGGAAGCCCATATCGCTTCATCCCTAGTTGACAGACAATCTTGATGTAACTGCATGACATTGTGACCAAACCTACAAAATGATCAATCGTAGATACATTAAGTCGTTAATTTTGTTTGTAATGATAGTTATGTGATAAAATTAAAGGTTACTTCACATTTTTAGATCATTTGTCTCTTTGACAGGTGATTAGTCTTAGAAGTATTGCACAAATTTCTTCAAAACCTGTTGGCAATACTTTCCTGCCATTTTCAAAGTAGACTATATGATTTACGAAGTCATGTGTGAAATCTCCATTACATGTACATTCCATGAGCTTTCTTCTTCCTCAAGTTTACCAACTTCGGACTTATGACTGAAGTGCCATTTTCAAAGATGAAGAAAAATCTCAGACCAATGACTTCTTGACATGCCGACGGTACTACATTTAACAACATTTGCCCTTCGTTGGTGATAATTCTCTGTAAGGTTCATCAGCAGCGGTCGATGTAGGACGTAATTACCATATCCTGTCGTTAGTATCCTACTTTTATGGAATGCACCCCATACGTTAGTTACTCACTGAGTTGTATTCACAGCCAGTACTTTCGTACAGAAGATACTCTTGAATTGAACCTATGGCACTAAACCTATGACAGTGCACTTTTATAATTGATGCTGAACAATATGTATAATTGATGATCATCGTTCCGACTAGTGTTTATGGCACACCTGTAGCATATCAAGCAGTTCTTTTAATATTATATAAGATCAGGATGTAATATGCCAAAATATTATCTTACACTATTGCGTGCAAATGTTCAAGAGCTCATAACCTTAAAAATACATGCGCGCAATTCATGGTGCTACCTCAAAATCAAGCATTACATGCTTTCGTTTTCAACGATGTTTAGATCTAACAACGTATATGTTCCATTTACTGGCATGTAATTCGTTGACGTTCGTATCGGATTCTTCTAAAGTGTACACTCTGTACTCAAATTTGTGGAATATATTGCCTGAAGGACGTCTGATACAGTGCAACACTGTCTTTTGTTAAGATCGCGGCTGTGAATTTAACATTTGGTGTCTCATGCAATTAACGTCTCACGCTTTCGTCTGCATGTGTTTTCTTTCTTTTTGTTTAGACTTTCACTGATCAGATCAAATTTATTACTTTTTCTTGTATTTGTTTGTTTACTTTACTTAATGTCCTATTGTATGTCTGCTGATCATTTTCTATGGTGTATGGTATCATTTCACCTTGACTTTATTTTTATTTTTTTTTAAGTTTTTACATGTAAGATTATCATCCAAACAAAACATTTACTCCCTCCCCTCCCCCCCCCCCCTGCTGCTTTCCAACGTACACTTGTTTAGTTGAAGTCTTCTTCTATACGTTCTCTCTGATTAATTCACAAATCCTATTTCTTGCATAACTATAGTCAACCTTAAATTCATGTAAATAGCATTTTTTTCTCTTTAAAGTACATTTAATATATTACAGATTAATACATTTAAAATACATTTTTCCTTATGTTAAAAATGACAGTTGCAACGGATGACATTCACCAAAAGACTCAATAAAACTCAGAATGATTTGTGGAACATCTTTTATGAACATCTTAAATGATTGATCATAATCGTTCCTACGTGTGTTCATGACAAATCTACTAAGCAGTCCTGTAACTGTTAATATTGTTTGGACAAGAAAAAAACAGTAAAAATAGGCAGTGAAAACACGATGTCCTTGTAATCATTAAAACATTGGCACCACTGCGTTGAAATGAAGTTGACGAAACAGTTCACTATACAAAGAAGTGGATACACATATAGGCCTGCTTGATCGAAAATCTCTTAATATCTCTTAAAACGACTGGTCCTTAAATCTTCAAAGAAAATAAGTGATATGAAACACTTCAGTTGTTTGTTTGTTTGTTTGTTTACATCTTCATATGAGCAACTCCTTCGCTACGAACACAACTATAATACAACACACAGATACCTTTTCAATACTACCTACTTTCACTCAATGCACGATTCTTTTCAGACAATTCAAGTCTCTGTGACCGTATTCCTATTTGAGTGGGCGCGGTGGATCAAAGTCTTGTGGGAACATAGATCAACAACACTGACTCAAACTCCACCGATTTTGATACACCCATCGTGGTAAATCGGATCGCCAGTGCTGGATCAATGTTTGCAATGTGAACACTGTGGGCAGATCAAGTGACCCCGGATCTCCGGTTCATTCCTTCCCGGTGTACATTTGCTTTCCGGTATAGCAAATGCGGGTGCAATACAAATTTACACAGAGCTGGCTCAACTGGGCTAAGGAAACACTAACGAGACCAAAAATTAACGCAGACTCCGATTCAATAGTCACAAACAAACAATACGCAAGAATTCAAAGCTTTTAACCTTCCAAATCATGGCGACGAGAATACCAGAGTTCGTTTGATCAAAGGATTCCAATCCGACGATGAACTTGAACTTATAAAAAACCAAAAACGGAATACCCTGAAAAAATGGACTCAATAGAAAATTGTCACACTGTGGCGCCTGCCATTCTATGGGATAAAAGTCCACTCCAAACTGGTGACGGCACTCTCCCATTGTACACTGGTCAAAATATTGTAATTCTATTTAGATTTAGTGTGAGGTAAATATGTTGTATTCAAGGCATTTTCTACTCCTTTTACATTTTTTGTATTTTGTTCCTAACCCCCCCCCCCCCCCTCTGACTTTATCACTGTGCGTTATAAAATAAAGTTACAAGGTACTTATATACAGAATATATAAATATATAAAAACACCAACAGATAATTTCTTTTAAAGTGAATTGAACGGTTCTGAGAGTAGGTCCCATCATTCACGTTAAGCCTGCTCAGTGTAAGCACAGACTGATAAGCTGTGCCCTAAGTCAGCCTCCACTGACTAAAGATACAGTAGCAACAACTGGGGGAGAAAAACCAAGGGGAGGTGTTTCAAGATAAATCAGACTGAAGAGGTACGTATTTTCAGAATAAATCAACATGCTGGTCTGGCTTGATGTAAATATATAACTTGGACATTTAGACGGTAACGGCGGTGCGGAACTGTTTTGAAGACTATATGCACCTCTGGATGATGGTATATATAGCGTATATATATATATATCTTCCAAGTAGATTTGCTAGACGTCAAAGGTTACGATTCATTGTATTTGGGAAAAACGTTTAATCTGTTAAAATCATATTACTTTTGTTAAAATGGATAAAACAGTTTATGGTTACTATCTGGAATAGTTATTATCATATCTGCATGGATTTATGATCCCACTTATTAGAGTGGGGGTTACCATACCATGATAAGAAACTTTACCCCTAGTGCTTGGCAATGAATACCTATATAGGTCAATATGTGGTGAACACTCATCGATAAAACGTAGTGAACTGCACATTCCAATTCAACTACTTAACCTTACCAGAATATCAAAGAACATTAACATCGGCCATTAAAACTAAAGAAAGAATGATATTACCCCGAGCACATTATGCATTGACCTTATACCTCAGCTATAGCGCAAACAGTATATACCATATTTTTACCACGACGGCGGCATTAGATAAATACAAACTTGTTGTTTCGTCGAATGTGATGCATTGTTTTAAAGGAGGGAACATTTTCTTACCTCTCTCGACATCTCACATTATATGAAAGAACAAATACGCTATTAAAACAGATAATGACATAAACTAACACACATTGGGCAATGGTTAGTTAACCCTGCAATAGTAGAGATTATTGGCCAACCAGAATGCTAAAATAGTGTATGCTCTAGCCATTCTATGCGTTCCCTGACTATATAAAAAACTTTATTATAAAACGAAGAAATCAGAAGACAGCCATCTTTAATTACCATTTTGTCAAGAAGGAAACAAAACTTAGTCAGAAATCATACTAAATTAAGGGAATTCAACTCAGCTGTCAAATTAATGTGTGGAGCCAGCTCCAATGATTTCGGAGTAATTGCAAAATATCAGACAGCTACCCAGTATACCCTGCGAAGTGTCAGATAAAAGAAAATTCCGCCAGTCCAGCTTTTCTACTTTTTCTATATGTCTGTGGATTTGAAATCACGGTCGGATGAGATCTTGTGTTGCCACAAACCTACTTTTTTACAAAAGCATTTCAATCATTACAAGTGGTTGCTCATGAAAGTCTCACCAGAATTTTTTGGTTTACTACAGATATAGATTATAGCAGGCCTGCACTATTTCCACTTCATGCTTTTTGTTCAGTAACCCACCTAGAAAAAAAATGTTCCACATGTTTTGAGATAAACATTTCCTGGAAGGAAAATTCCGTTTTAGAAAAAATTCCTTCGTGTCGAAAAACACTTTTCTTACATGACCATTTTTTTTTTTGCCGGGAATGTATGGGAAAAGTGAATAGATAGTTGAAAATCAGTTGAATTATCCAGCTGGAAAACATTAAACTTTCTAGTTGAGAAACCCAGTTGCATACCTTGTTGAATAATTCCAGTTGGAGTATTCACTTGCTTGAGACCCAGTTACAAAATCCAGTTGGATAGCTTCAATTAAACATTTGTTCAAATTTAGTATTGAAATTCCGTTGAGATCCATTTCAAGTGGGTTTTAACTGGAATTTTGCCAAGACGGCCGGAGGAAGCGCATGGGTAGGTGTCCTTGTCATTGCATCCTGAAAGTTCCTTGAATACAGTTTTGCCCAGAGACTTATACATAGTTAATTATCTGCTTGCTATATTGTGTTTCGTAAATTTATATTAGGCGATGGTTTACACTGGTGTTAAAACAGAATTTGCAGTTATAAATATAGCTTCTATCGCTAGCCTTCCATGATCACTATCTTCCATTTTATATCAATCTGGAAAATCACATTTATGCCACGTGTATATTTCAAAAGAAATTTCATTAAGTGTGTTGATTAATTAATTTTTTTCGTCTAAAAAGTTGGCTCAGGCGGACCTTCATGCATATGTGTTACACTTCCGTAAATCTCTTGCACGAAAACATTTACTTTGGGAATTACAGGCTACAATTTAAAATTAAGACTACATTGGGACATATAGACCACTGTATGGAAGTTTCGTATAACATTGTACAACTGCAAGAAGTATATCCAGTCCTTAGTGTACTTTGGAAAACCTAAGGATAGCAGCAAATCCTGCTTTAAGATAGAAATTTGTTTTTGAAATGACCAACAAAGCTAAGCACACATATCTGTTCACAATGGTAAAGAATAGTTAATAAGATCAGAAGCTAATTCTCTGTGTCACATTGATAAAATTTACACTTGAAGACGAAGGTCAATCCATTCTCAAACGTTCTATTTTCTTTTATGTAAAGATTGACATCACCATCATACTCTTTGAAAGAGTGGTGATTCAATCCAATGGAGTGACCTTTCACTCTGTTGTCTTTGGATTGTATAATCCAACACGTTCCATTTCATCCAATCACGTTAACATTAATTCTGCGGTCTTTCCTGTAACACTGTAATTCCACCCGAACACATTTTATTCGGTTATCACGTGACAAGATTTTCACACCCTATACATCATGCTTCAGTTTGCCTCTCACATTGACTGCCAGGAACAACGACTCTTCAGAGCCATTGCATATTGCAACAAAAAATTGCAGTCAATCATTACGCCTCTGCAAAGTTCATCTTATCAAGGAGTTGTTATAAGAACTACCTGATACAGTCAGGTGGATATTTTCATGAAAGCCAAAGGAGTCGAATGCGTAATGCATGGACCTGAAATTCTCTGAGCCAGTAAAACAAAACATCGCCTTAATTGGTTGTTCACGCTGCAGTGAACAATTATTGCTGCTTCAAACACAGTAAGATTGATGCTGAAGCTGTTGAATATTTTGAGATATTGCCATCCCTTTTTTTTTTTTTCAGAATACTGTCTAAGCTTAAATCAAATCCTTTGTTCGTTGAACGTCTTTATAGCACAAAAGGCTGAAACTAAGGACCATCTGGATACCGATTCACGTTCGATCAACTTTCGACTGATGAAATTTATTGGAATTCCAGAAGGTTACACACACGTACGCAAAAGCACAGTGCACACCTGCACACACACCCACACACAGTCATTACGGACAAGACAAGGGGTAAAAGTCAAAGTATTCGATGAAATTTCGTAATTCGTGACGTGATTTATTTTTAGTCCCTGTTTGTTTTCATTGTTTTACCATGTCATTCCATCTTTCTTTGTTTTACTTTGTATTACCATCAAGTACCATTAACAATGAGGAAAAAGTAAGACACAGCGACGACGCCGCCTAAAAGTCTACATTTACATGAGAGCTGCAATTAGATCATGAGGACAATTTAGGTGTATGTCTTTGCGGGATTGATGATTTGCTATCAAATATTTGGAGTTCACACGAACTTCTGTTTCTCCTACTAATTGAAGATTCCTCCTTAAAAATGTAACCCGTGACAATAGCAATGACCATAAAAAAGGGACAAAAATAGTAATGAAGGAGAACATTTCCACATCTTCATCATGATGTTGCTCTTAATGCAAAATATTCGAAAGAGTTGTGTAACAATATTTGGGAACAGATTGTGTTAATCGATTCTTTCTTGACATTGACGATATCCAAGCAAACATTAAATGCTGACTGATTGGTTGATGATCTTTAAAAATGTCTGAGACATTTCGGAGGGAATTGCAGGGAGTCATTTGGCTGGCATATTGCCAGGCTCACATTATCCCTCAGTGCAAGGAAAATTTAAAAGATCGGTGATTGGTTATTCTTTGTTCAATCAATTCGACTTAAAAGTATAAAAAAAAAGAGATGAATGGTTTTGATTATATATGATAGTGCATACTTGTGAGTTCAAGCTCGGTGCTAAGCATTTTGCGACTGGATAGCATTTCTTTAGCATTTCCACTGTCCCGCTTTTGTGCGGAGAATTCTTGAACCAAATTTACCTTCTTTTTTTTTTTTATTAGGATCGCATATCGTAATCTAACGCAGTCATACCCTCCCTTTTTAGAATTTATTATGTTAAGCCTTTATTTTGAGTGCAATAAGTTTTAATTACTCTCCTACCTACGCCGTGAAAAAAAAACAAAGACCCTTGATTTCTCAATGCCATTAACCAGTAATTACTGGAGTTCGATTTTGATAGTTTTGTACGCAGGAGAGCGGCGGATGGATACAGCTAGTGAGATAACAATAACGTGATTAGTGGAAATCTGAAAAGACCAATGTAGGTGCATATGCACGTATGATACAATCTGTGCTGTGCAGAGAGAATATCGCACACTAACGACTCGAGGATGAATAGATTTTTTTGCACATTCGAGGCGAAAGGAAGCTAATACACTTATACACTACTGTATCGGGAAACTCATTCAGAATTCTTTCGTTTCTTATTTCTAGAGCAATATACCCGTGAGTGTCCGTAATTCCCAACTGTGGCTACAGGAAAATAATAATAAAAAGGTAAAACGTCTCTGGTCACAGATTCTTGAAACCTGAATTAAAGCGTTAATTATATTCATTTATTAATGGTCGTTATGTAGGATAAGGGTATCATTTTAGTTTGACAGGGGCCCTAACAACATCTACGTCATTCATCATTCATGGGCTTCTACACCATTCAATCATTCATGGGCCTGTCATTCGTCCGTCTCTTAACCAATTGCTCCTACATATGTTTACATTGCTAAAGAATCCAGCTAGTCTCAGATTTATCAGTCTCCAATGTATGATAAAGCATATCGTAGTCCTTGAAACTTTTGTATTTTATTTATTTATTTTTTTTTTGGCAACAGCGCAGTCACTTTTACCTTGCATCTCAAAACTACCTTATTTAGATATCAATTCACAATTCGAGTGCCACAATTTGAGAGTCCTGCCTCCATTATTGGCAAAATTTGAAAGATTATGAAACAGCATATATGATCTAACTCAATAGTATCCTCAGGTTGCTTTCTTTCGGAAGTTATGATTGATTAATATTAAAAAAACAATGTTCCCCTGAGCTTTCTTCTGCCATCTGAGCACCCCGTTTCAAGGCAGCGAGACAACTGCTATGTCCTGCTATAAACCTGATGTAGGCCAACATTAAATGGACAAGGTACAGAAGAGAACGTCAAGACACCATTTAGGCAATGTATTAAGAGGTAATGTTACAAGTATCACAGTGAAAATCAACTAAGGAACCAAAAATATCGGTACTCCGTCTAGCACCAAAGCCGTCTTACTGTCACGACAAGTACAATATCCAGGTCACTGTGGTTACACCTATTATAGCCCTTAAAACCTACAACCATTCTCACATGCATGTATAAACACACAATCATGTATAATAACACAAGCGTGAGGATGAACTCAGGCTTCGAGGCTGGGACCTCGCCCTATACGCTGAGGCACATTATGTTGGTCGATTTAGTTTTACAATGAGGTGCTCTGTATATGGTGATCAAGAGCACGAATATAACATTACTGGTATCCCTTGGATACTACCTCATATACGTCGAAGCCTCATTGAATCCCAGGAAGAACGAGTTATCATTTGATGGATCAGCTAGAGTGGTCGATTACTATCAGCATGTAATAACGAAGATTTCACACAAAACGACTTTTAGAACTGCTTTACGGTTGCATTAACGTTGGACAAACAAATTGGTAGATGACTAATCGTTTGGTCTGTAATATTTTTATAGGATGATACACTTCCACAAACATAACACATAAAGTCATGAAGTCAATTAATGTCTCCAATGGAGTTCTGTATAAATTGGGACAAGTGTACTACAGTCATTTGGCTAATCGGCGGTTTTCTTTGGTACAAAGAACTGTTAAAACCATAGTCGATCGTTTCAAATCAATAATGGCCTACCCGATACAGGGCGGGAGACATAGCCAATGCTTGTATACTAATAATTATGATAATAATATTGATGATAGTGATAATGGTACTAATCATAAGAAGAAGACTCACTAAAATGAAAATGGTGATGATCTTGATGACGATAATGATGTTTTAGAAATCAGAATGTATGTCAAATGACAGACTTCATGTAACATAATAGCCAAATGAGTGGTTGTCGTAAAATAATACACTACAGAAGTCCCAAAATTGCTCAATGGAGATTATCTAAATTACAATATCTGGGATTCTTTTTTTTATTAATGGAATTATTCATTCACTGCAAAAGTCGTTTCCATCAAATGTTAAGCCGGCGTTACGCATTTCACTAAACTACAGATCTTTTTATCTGTGCGTTGAGTTCTCTAGATTAAATAGCAATTATCACAGTCTACATTACATGTCACCTTATGTGAGAGCCAGGACAGAGGTGTACATCCATGCACTTAGTAGTAAATCCAATACAAATATTGTTGCAATTACACATGGCGAGTAAAAAGTTTTTGTTTCATCCAAAATAGCTAGGCTGCAGTCATTGCCACTTTGTTAATTGATTTATTAATATTGCAAACTCCGTTTTTATCATATTAGTGTATTTTCAATAGCACTACCATTATTGTTTCCGCGCACACGTAATTAATGTGATGATTGAAAATAAGAGAACATTCCAGTTGCATTTAATTAGTGCTTTAAAACCTATCAGATCCAGTGAAACGTATCTGTAAGTTGGTGCCAAGGTATTTCTTTCCTTATTTATCGGTTCCAGGAAAATATCATTTACCGAGCAGCCTCATTTCAACTCATCAACTCATATTTATGCAGCTGAAATATGAGTTGTGATAAAATGATTAAAATCGCCTGGTTATCTATCTTTGTCCTTCGTCAGTGTTTCGGGGAAGAGAGAGTACGGGAAAAGATTACCTGTCACAAAATCTGAAAGAGATCTATGCAGTCATCTAACAGATATTTGAATATGAAAACTTCTGGACATTTTTGTTTGTCCCACTAAATTCAGACTTTCCAAGAAAGCATGGCAGTCATTTACCGTTACTTAAAATGAAACAGACCAATGGTTTTTTTTTTTAATGAATCTTCATTTATGCAAAATGGGGCTTAAACATTTTTCTTTCCCGTAGAACCAATAACATACTCGGTGGAGTTAAACTTTCACTGACAAATTTTCAACTCATATTCCAGTTTTAAGTCACCTTATTCTCAACCAAGTACCTCGCTTAGAACAATACTTTGGTGCATAAGTTTGTGGACAATACTTTAGGAGCCCTCAGTGACATAGGGCTATGGCTCGTAAATGTTGTTAATTGAAACAATTGAACACACGTAAGCCCATCAAGCAAATGCAAATGAGCTGAAAAGACAATGTTCTGACGACTAGACAAAAATTTCGGTATTTTCCTGAGACATAGACATGTCATACACTCTTTTTCATGTTTGGACGTGCGACCTATATGTTAGCCGACATGCACGATGATTATCGTGCACGTCAAGAATTAAGTTACGTTGGCCGAGAGAGGACAAGTAAAAAAAAATTACTTGACCAAGTCGAAATTTCAACTTATTATCTCGAAATTTCGAGATGCTAAGTCGAAATCTCGACTTAGTCAACTAATTTTTTTTTTTTTTTACTTGTCCTCTCTCGGCCAACGTATTAAGTACACCAAGGCTGAATGATTACTTTTTTCGATGACGACTGACCATGCTGCACGTGGTAGTGCACTTCCCAGTTCATGGCAAAAATGTAGCAGATGGCAAATACCATATTATCTTCTTTTAAATCCCTCAAAAATCTGATGAAAATGTCAGGAACGAAGCAAAAGACAGATTAATGAGTGACTTTGACCTTGCATACCTTACTTCAAAGTGTTGTACCTTCATCTAAGTAACAGGTCCCGAATGCAATGAACCATGTACTGTAAGTAGATATCCATACGTCGAAAACAGAATGTGCTGTTGAAATATATGGTTTCCATCAAAGGATAGAAAAAATTCTTTTTCATTAGTAATTCACCTTGAAGATGATGTAATATGCATCCAGAAAAGAGCTGGTGACATCTAGAAGTCTTAGAATGAAGCCCTAATAACAATCGGGCAATTTTTTTGTTTCTACCTATTGCTGTTTTTTTAGATATGGTTTCTCATATTATGTTGATGAAAGTGCAACAAATGGTGTTGTGAAGTGTTGCACAGTGTCAATATTTCTTTTGTTAGACCTATGTCTTCAAGTTCATCACCGAATTTGAAATTGCAAAAGGGGTGTTGTACCAAGTTCCTCAAGCAAAGAACGTAACCATTAAAATGATATTTAGGACTAAAGAATTACAAACATCGGAGAAAAGCAATTGAAAAAAAAATTCATGAAGGAAAATGTAACAGTTGTTTATTACGACAATGCAGTGACGGATCCAGGGCAGTCGCCGACATCTGCCCGCCCCTCCCCCCCCCAAAAAAAATCCGAAGTTGCCCTAAATTATTTTTTTTACCACACGAGAAAAAGTAAAGAAGAAACAAGAGAGCTTCGCCGATAGGTAATAATGACAGATTCGAATTCAGATTTCGGTTACCCCCCCCCATCCAGCATCGATTAATTCGCCAGTGAAAATATAGCCACGTAGCCTATCACAGAAACTTCGGCAATATATCTGACTACGGTATGTTGCCGCGAACAGCGGGGAAAATGTGGCTACAGTATGTCCTATGTCATTCTGATAACGTTTTGCTTAGTTTTTATATGGATTTCAAAGGATCACTGCTAGGCTTTTGCAGTGGCAGAATCAGAGGGGGAGAAGCAGGACGGCAACTGCCCTGTCAAGCCTCAGCTTACCTAGCTGCCCCCTCCCCCAACATCCTTAAAGAAAAACCTCAGCTGAAGAACCACTCAGCTTAGTGGTATTTATCTATTCCCATGTTTATTTTGGATTCCCCCTTGTGTTTTACGAAGTCCTGAGACTTAATTATCCGGCAAAGTAGAGCCAGGGAGTTTGAGGCTAAGTGCTAATGGAAAGAGTGTGTGGGCTAAAGGCATTCTCCGAGAATAAATGAAGCAGGATGCATAATTAATTCTTCTATCATCGCAACCCATCTGATTTTTTTCAAAGATTCTTTTCATTAATTTATAAATTGCAGACATGAGATTTCTATTTCAAGGCTGGTACCTGCCGCTTAAAAACAAATGAAAAATGCCTTTTCCGGTCATCTGCGGATGCGGTACCCCAAGCGCCAACTGATGGTTCTCCGCTTACATAGTCCTGGATGTGCCCTTTTTATGTTCAACATTCCCACAAAAAGACTGTGGACAGTGGCGTACCCAGGAATTTGTGGAGGGGGAGGCCGTATAGCCTCTGCCGGAATTATTGCAATTGAAAGATTCGAGCGTAGCGCCACGATCGGTTGGTGCGGAACGTACAAGAAAGTTTTTGCTAGGGGGGTCTGGGGGCATGCTTTTCCCCCGAAAATTGTGAAATCTGGAGCATTTAAGAAGACCTTAAAAGACCTTCCAAGGGGAGGGGCTACAAACTTGTGAAGACTATCTAAGCGGAGCGCCACCTGATCGGTTGGCGCGGAGCGTACAAGAAAATTTTGGGTTTTACAAACCCCCCAGATGACCGGAAATAGCCCTTCCCAAGTTTAATCAGCTGCATGAACCCAGCCTTATCTCTGATATTTTCAGCAAGATATGCAGTATTTAAAAAAAAATGGGGAATGTGAGGGGGGCCATGGCCCAATAGCCCCCCCCCCCCGTGTACGCTAGTGACTGTGGATACGCCCGTTTAATGGTATTTGCGATTTCAATCGTCAACTGGAAGTCTGTATTCGTAGTTAAAGGGGAAATCAGGGTTTATTGTCACAATTTATTTCACCACAATTCCCCACCGGTATCGCACGATGAGTTATAACTAACAAATATGATCAAGATTATCTCAAAACATGTGGACAATTTCGAGAAACGAGTCAAATTCGCAAAAAAATCGGTGAAGAACTCCGAAAGTCTGCAACATCCATATTCATCGAATCAAATATGAATATTCAGCACTATCGCCTTCTCAAGGTACGGTATGAGGAGGTGTGGCTGAACAGTTTCATACGCAGTCTACGTGTCCTGTATGTAACATTAACTATTACTAAACTCTTGTTTACTTAGCATTGCGCAATGCACGAACAGCATGGGAACCGTAAACATTTGGTTATGTTTATTCATATAACGTCATCTCAGTCTTACGCTGTGATTGGTCATAGTATAGAGGAGGCTGCCTTGTCTTGTACATGAACGTTTATTTTCTGTACCTGACAAATATTAAGAGTTCTCATTCAACAGTAATTAACGCAATGGTTACCGTTTCTTCTACCTTACAAAACCGCCCCAACGTCTCTATATTTAGGTGAACAATCAGTTTAGAAAGAAAAAAAATTCACTAAAGGTGAATTTTCTCAGTCAAACCCTGATTTCCCCTTTAAGAGAGGAATTCATCTAATAAAAATCCCAGATTCTACATCTGAGCAGATAAAAAGTTCCAGAACCGTCCTAAGATTCTCGTATCTAGTGTTCGATCTTCAATTTAGGAGGTTGAGTTTTTCTTTATACAAATTCAGTCTCGTGCTTTAACTATTTGCCATCTGGCCAGTTACACATTGGCCGAGTGATATCAATATTTTTTAAAGGAGATAATATATCCTTTGGGCATCAAAATATCTCAATTGGCCTTGAAATAAAGGTTAGTAAGCCTTAATAAAATAAGTTAATAAAATAAGTTAAAGTAAGTTAATAAAATAAGTTATATCATGTGAGCCCCCTCCGCGTCACAAATTTGCATATTTGCTATTTCTTCACTTACAATGTACGGTAATTGCAAAACTTTTGTGATTGTAGAATGATCAATATTTGATGGATTGCTATGTAAATCGCGGCTACTTTTAAAAGTTTAATGATGACTTCTGTCAATACTCCAAAAGGTGTTTTTCATGTCACCTGAGAAGTTGTCTCAACCATGCATTCGCATCAGATTGACCTTGAACACGTGATAATTGTATGGACCATGACAGCACCGCAATCGCTCAACTTACTTTAATTGCCACAATTATTCAATCACCTGCATGATTAAACCAATGGATTTTGTATTAAAACAATTTGTGGCATGTCTGGTTCCCCTCTTAATACGATATTACAAGAGGATTTATTCCTCATCCAGATCACTGCTCGGTTTTACAAATCGAGTCTCGATCCGACTTCAACATATGCAATGAGTTTTAATTTGTTGGTCATAATTGTCGGGTAAGATGTTCCACTTGTGGTAAAATCGAACCCCCTCACATACGGGCCTGTACCATACCACAATATATGAAGGGAAGCTATTACACATCTCACTGAGCGATGCAGAGCGGAACTGTAAGCGGAAATTAAAAAAAAAAAAATCCTGCGAATCAAGTTAAGCATTTCTCACCCGGCACGAGTGTCATCAAAACGTCTAATTAGATTTAAATCTTGTTGGAATAGTTATTTAGTGCACGGAGACTCTCTCAGATCGTGTATTTGACACCATATATGGTTTCAGCTGGCAATGCAGATCCGTTGACACCAGAAGAAAAACTCCGATATACGTTACCTACAGAAAACGAGAACTTAGAACAGGAAAGGAAGTGAAAGATAATGATCTGCAATACTTCCATGGATTGAAGTGACCTCATTTGTGAGTTCAATGTGACTACAGCATCTCTCTTCATCGTCTATATTCTACACCTGTCCAAACTACT
Organism: Stichopus chloronotus; assembly: GCA_021234535.1. NCBI lineage: Eukaryota > Metazoa > Echinodermata > Holothuroidea > Aspidochirotida > Stichopodidae > Stichopus > Stichopus chloronotus. The sequence goes on along the minus strand of CM037845.1, from coordinate 23,632,748 downwards.
TCCCAAGAAGTTGTCCGTACGTTACGCGCCAATCGATGGTGGCGCTCAGCTTATATGGTGCTTTTTTCTCTACATGGGAATCATAATGGCGTCGTATAGTCTTGTCTGGCAAGAGCAGCTACGACCGAATCGACCCTGTGCAAACGTCTGCATTCGAACCTGATGATGTACTCTTTGCTTTGATTGTTTACTTCTTGAAAATGCTGCCGCTGATCAGTGAAACAGAAAATTTGGGATCTTTGGGGATCCTTGCGAAAGTACGGCCACGATTGTGGTCAGAGAAAAGTGTATAGACGTTCATTTCTTGGTTCATGAACTGTTCGTGCGACTGTTAGTCAACGAATTCTCACGTCAAGATGTTTCTTCTGCTAGTATTTAGAGGGTAGTTTTGTCACTTTCTTGGGTTTCAACTACCAGCATGCCTTAATAATCAATCATGTATCGATTCACACCGTTCATTCATATTTTGATAAGCATATACCTGGGTATTTTTTTTTATTCAATGCTACATTTCATATGGCGATTACTAGTTTAGTATACATACATTGCAGTCGCGACTGCCGACGTGCAGTAAACATTATTTTCCCTATGATTAACTAAACTCATTCGAAGTATTCGGATACTATTGTTGAGTCCATAATGTACACTTTTGGTGGGATGAAATCAGTTATTTTGTTAACAATGTGTAACAGGCCTAAGAAGATCATTAAAAAAAAAAATTATCTTAGAAAATTATTTCTTGAGGATTCATAGCTGTCAAAAAACAAAAAAAAACACCAGATTGCTAACGCTAAGCATAAAGGTGATGTCGGCCGTATTATGGGAGCTCAATATTTCCTACTATCTGAGAAACTCAATGGAAAATCTATGAATGAACAATCCATGCTGAATCATTCGAGACTGGCCTTTTAGCAGTACACCATGCCTGAGTTTCCACCAATGAACTACTGGCGCTGATTAATGTAGCGTAATATAGCGTTTGCGGATCATACATATGTCCTCTCGAGAAGGGATAAACATGTATGATATCATGTGATAGTCGGAAAATCTAAAATATCAGCCATGCACGTTTTATGACTGCAAAAGACGGCGAATATTACTCTAGATTGCAGCTAAGGTACTTTAACGTAGGCTATAGGTGAAAAATTTCTCAAAAAGAGAAGGGTGGTAACACCTTCTCCGTTACAACACTCTCTCAGGCCAACAACCACTCATCTCCCGCATTCACTCACTTATCAAAATAATATAATATGACAGTTTTCTTCTCATGAAGATGGCTATCATTTACAAGAGCTACAGGTATAAGAAACCAGCCTAGGTCTACTGTGTTATGCAACCATGTAGAAAACTGAGTAAAAACCTGTAAACGTGGCTGATCTACCTTTCGTTGGCAATGGTGTGTTCTTCATGAACCTACCCTGATATTCTAAGCAGAATTAATGCAAATGAAAGTTCCATCATAGTTATACATCGCTGTTCGTACTTAAGTCTATGTTACATGTGTCACAAAGACACAAAACTTTGTATTATTCAGTTACAGCCGGGTGTATATTTGACATATTCTATACGGTGTACATTTACAATATTTGAACTAGTACCAATTTCTAACTAGTTTTTGGCTCAATCCTTATCAGTCCTCCTATCGAAAGAGAGACATGTCGGGTGTGTGATTAATGAGCATGGCTTTGGTTATCAATCAACATTCAACGAGACTGCTATGAGCGAGTTCACGTGAGTTATTATAGAATAAAGAAGTACTGTTCAAAAAGGTCGTCACCAGCCGGAAGTGAGAACATAATATAAGATGCAATGAACTTAACGTCACCTGCGAAATTTTTCACATCGATGCAAGAATAGTGCACCGTCGTTTGTGTGGACACATTTGTGTGTTTTGTATAGATATAAATGTTTGTTGTTTATATGGATGTGAGTGCCCTTGACGTGGGGGAATAAAAAAGTGCTCTCGAACGTTTAATTGGGCACAATATTTCACAGCCGCTGAAAAACTCAATGGCATATGTAAGAAAGAACTGTCCATGCTGAACCATTCCGAAACTGATGTTAGCAGTACGATGAACCATTATAATGAGCATAGTAATGATCCTAATTATAATCAAAAGAATGATCATAATAATAATTATAATGATATTCATATTTACAATTATAATAACATTACTTTACTTAACGTTACATTACCCAACATCAACCATAACAATAACCACAACTCTATCCGTACCAATAACCGCAATAACAAAAACCACACAACAACAACCACAACATCAACAACAACAACAACTATAGCAACAACCATAACATCAACCACAACAACAACAACTACAACTTATGGAAGTAGTTCAAATGCAGGGAGACACCCGAGAGTGTAGGCTAACATGCGGAAGGGCATAGTTAAGAATGAAAGGATATGAACGAGGCCACCACCAGCAGCATCGCACAAAATAAACACGCAAAGAAGAAAATGGCATAAGTCAGTATCAATTTTTCTTGTAAGTCCCTGCTAAAAAAAAAACTTGTCAGGAATCAGTTTACAATGTAAGGCTTCTTACTTACTGGTTTCGGTTTTTCAAGAATTCTTCAGTTTATTAGTTTATATTAGTTTATGCTTTGTGTATTTCATTTTACTGTTGTATGGGTTCGTTGTACTCCTGTGTTTAAATGCTTTTGGTAAATTTCACACCTTTGAGATCTTGTTTCGATGTAAAACTGTATACAAGAATAAATTGTCATTGCTAATATTATTGTTATTACTTTTATTATTATCGACATGATTTATTGCTCACGTGTCCAATTTGATTGCTCTCACGGTGGGGTTGTTTTGCCTTAATTTCCTACTAAGTGGTACTTTTCCTTCAAGGCCTCTCTTCTCCCTTTGTCGTCGATGGTGTTTCGTTCGCAGTCCGAAATGTACTATATAAATATATACCTAATTCAAATATGACTGTCTTTACTGTAGTGTGAAAGACACTGCCGGAGGCCACAGAGGCGAGCTTACGGAAGTCGACTTCAAGCTTTGATTAAATGGGGTTTTTCATCGGTTGGCAGTCGGACTTAGAAGTTCCATCTGTCCTTCCACAAGATGAAAACTAATACATGAATATGTCGAGAGATAAGATCTAATTTAACCTAACCAATTGATATCTACTCATTCAACCAGTTGACAGAGTATGAAACTCGAAATATAAAAAAAAAAAATCAAAACGGTTCCCCAAAAGCAGGCTATATCTTAAATTCAAGAAAAGAGAGACTTTTGTAAAGTATAACAATTGAATTCTCTTCAGCATACATGGGTGTAGTATAGCACAATATAGCTACTACACAGTGCATTCAAATAAACGGTCAGTTATATTAAGTGTCGAGAATATTGTAAGTATACGCCTACATCAGACGAATATTCACGTTATAGGGTAGTCGCTGTCAAGATCTGCGAATGCAAATAAACAATACCGAATCCTGTAAGTCTAAATAAAATTCATCAGACAACGAAGGCGTATGTGTATACTTATATTCCACTTGAGTACTGCTTCAAACTCCCGGAGACGTCAAAACGAATCGACAGGATGTACTTCAAAATTTCAAAGATCAATTATTTTTCAATTAGTGAGGAATTCAACAATTTTCGAAATGTTGACGTGTTCACTTCTTTTTAGAAGAGTAATTCAACAAATGTCAGCAAAATGTTTACTTCCTTTCGACCTTAGCAAAACAGCGATTTTACATAATGTGCAACTATAACAAGTTATCATTTCCTGTCAATTGAACAGTAGTTTGCTGCAAAATGTTCACTTGTTCAAATCCCAAACGAGAAATGTAAATTAGGGGATGCAATAATTTGTTATTAAATGAACATTTGACTGAAAATTGTTTAATTGCTAACTTAGAAAGATATGAACAAGTTAACACTCTGCAAAGAATAGTTTAGTTGCTCACTTCGAAAATGAGTGATCAAGTTATTTAAATCACAGGATCTTTTAACAATATGGAACAATTTCCTCGTCGTTTTAGTTTACCTTACAGACTCATTTTTAGATTGACATAGGCCCCTTATTTAAAGTTAGAATATGAGTTCTACTGGCAATCACCTGGTCATCTGTCTCTTTTTTCCGACAGTTTTAGGGAAGAGAAAGTAGTGGAAGTGATCCCCTGCCACAAAATTCGAAGAAAACTATGCTTTCATCTTCCAGATATTTGAATATGAAAATTGTCTCGACATTTTCGTTGGCCCTACAAACTTCATACTCTCCAAGAAAGCCTACCCGTCAGTCACTGTTACTTTAAATCAAACAGACCAATGGGAATGGATATGAACATTCACGTATACAAAAATGGGGTTTGAGTAATGTTCATTGTGGTGGCTATAAGATATTTGAATTTCAGTGTCAAAATTCGACAAATTTTCAACTCCAATTTTAGCTTTATGTTTACTCCATTGAAGTCACATTAGATTCAACATGGAAAGAAAAATCCCGTTTTAAACGAAACTCCAGAAATATGAAAATAAGAGCATAATAAAACTCGTATTAAAAATTAACTTCATATCACAAGAAATATTTTAATAAAATTAATAGAAATGAATATCACAATAATACATCTGAAAATGAGGACATACCTTAAAAATCAGCCAAATTTCAAATGGTAAACCGATCGGATGGAACAAGAACCTATATTTTATTCAATAAGTTTAACATACAGCCTATACTTTTTTGTCGAGAAAGTCGTTATATATGGTCATAACTTGGAATAGCCTACTTAATTGCGAACGATCGTCAGATACTATAGAAGAATAAAAAAATTGTGGACAAGTTTTTCTCAAAAAATTTGATTTTTGTACTAAAAAGAAAAAGTCAAACTATGAACTTCAGCCTTCCATCATCATATTCTTAACAACATACCATGATAGTTTTAACGTGCACAACATTTATTACACGCTTATATGATTGATCAGCCACAATGTTGCCTACCCTTTTACGGCAGAATCTCCGCTGTCGATAACTCTGTTTTTGTATCATCTTCGTTTTTGGCTTGACCGAGAGAAAAAAACAACAGAAAACTAATGCAAATTTACAGATGATACAGTCCTACATTATATTCGAAGTTCATTTATTCCTCATGGTTCGGGCAATATAGAAATTTAAACTTGGTGTATGTTAAAAAAAGAAAACAAAAAACTGGTCGATATAAATGAACTCCACGACAGATTTAAAAAAAAAAAAAGACTACACGTGTGTTCGGGGGAACCTGGAATTAACAGAGAGGTAATATGAGCTGACATTAAGAAAAAATGAAAAGTATGCTTGACTTATTATACGTATAACATGAAAATGGACATTGGAAATTCAACGTGGCCAGGGCATTAGTAAGAACAGAACTTAAAATGCATTAAGAAATACAAAAAACTTATAAAATGGCCCAAATTTAAAGAACGCGAAACAACTGTATGAGTGACCGAACTTTTCTGAAAAAGAACACCTAATGTAAGTTATACAAAATGTCTTTCGAGACTTTCACAGGCGTATAGCAAAAGGTGAATCATTATTCACGTTAAAAGAAAGTATGACAGTGACAAAAATATTGTTAGCAGGCGTGTTTGATGTATTGCAACATCTTGTGCATTTTGTTACCACATTGTGAAGGCACGTAACCAAACTAATCGATTTGAGAAGAGAGGGAAGATCAATGTTGGAGTTTCGAAGGCCTGGAGACCAATCTAATAGGATGAGATATCCACCCGCCCTTCATCCTACTTTTTTTCCCCTTTTTAATCATTCTTGATGCAAAATGATGCCAGATTTTTCATGTTTTCTTTCCGTCTTTGTATTCTAAAATGTAGGATCATTTATTGAAATATTTCTTGGAGTACGCCGACCCCCCCCCCCCCACACACCAGCCACGTACCTGCATCAGCCACGTTTTTCTTGACGTCAATTAACTAAGCTTGTCAATGAATATAGTCTAATCACATTAATGTACCGTAGTTAATGGAAAAAAAATGTGTTACGGGTGACTTGAGGATAACATTTGATACATTCATTTAGATTGGGGTTTTCTTAAAATGTTGTGCTAACATATGTAGTTTCCCAGTCCTGTGACATAAGTGATCGTATGCAAAGCTTGACATATGCGACTGATTTTGGATGATGGAAACACTTTCCAAACTTTACGACTTATCTGTTTTTATCATTACTACACGGATCATAAAACGATGAATGTAGCCACGCATGGCGGCAACATGAATGCTTATTACCGGTACACCCGTTGAAATATTTACTGGTTGGAATATTTCCAAATGAAGTGGCAGTTTATAAAGACATAAGCAATATTTAAAATTGAATTTCTTCTACCTCTTGGATAAACTTTTTGGACAATGTCGTTACTTAAAATATCAAAACAGTGCCCTTCTTATCTTTAAAGGAAAATAAGGACTGAGTTGTTACATACATCTTACTTAACATTTTTCACTTTCTTCCTCCAAATCGATTATAAGCGTATTTCTTGAAAAAAAAAATGTGTGGTAACAAATGATCTTCCACGCACGAATTTTGTCAGAAAGAAATGTGTTTGGTTGAGGTCATAAATGTTTGTGTCGACTGTACAGGTAAACACTGATGACATTTGAACTAACAACATGCCATGTTCAAGCAAGGGAGAGGCATAAAACACATACGAATTAAATATTACATGAACTTATGATCGTGCTGACCCACGTGAACTACTTTACGAGACCGATGTTTAATTGACCACGTGGATAATCACAGCCTCATGAGGTGATAAAACTGACCTAAGGCGATGGATATTTGCAACAAGTTGAACCTCAGTAGAACAACAAAGAGGTGCAGGTTGGAAGGTCTCTCATTTAAGAGCAAGAGATGCGGCATGATTTATGGCGGGTCAACATAAGAAAAATAAAAAGCAATAATGCTTTTGCTTTCTCTCTCTACTGGGACACTCTCTGGCAGAAATTGTCGTGAGCCGTCCATTTTTAACCACATATCTGTTAAGGAGATATTTTCATACTCTACCAGTATTAGTGAACAAAAGTGCAAAAAGTCCTAAAAGCTATTTCACACGGTATAGAAAAGATGTAAAATGCATGAAGATGCATGCTTACTGACTTCTAGAAGTATGCCAACAAAATACTTCATAAATACTTTTGTTATATTGTAACGGTATGAATTATGTAGTTAATAAGTGAAAAGGTAAAGAAAAAATTAATTTTAAATTTAAAAAAAAATAATATGTCATTAAAATAACATTGTTTTGTTACACTGGGAAGAATGTTTTACCAAAATGATGGATGTTTAGGGGATTAAGTCTTTTTTTCTTTCAAGTTTTGAAATACGACAGAAATCACATACCGATCACTTTTTATTCAAAAGTTCTTTAAGAGTCTGGCGAAACATTATCTCGAGTTGCCGAGGGATCATAACGTTGGTAATGGTGCATAACAAAAGGAACGAAAGCAATCGTTCATTTCACTTCATTTATTAAAACCAGTATAAATGACAAGAATTGATATAAAGGAGTGTAAAAATAAAATCTTCTGTCGCAGAACTTTGTTTACTTGATATTACATCTGTTTGCTCGAAGAATTACCCTGTTGTGACAGTTGAACTGCGTAAATGATGAGTTAATCGTTAGGGGATGCTTTAGTCATAAAATGCCACAAACGGTGCCCTATTTTCTTCCCACGGTCCAATGATCACAATGTAAAATACTGAAGTACGAAATGCTTCATAAACTTAGCCGTATACTAGTCACCAACAGCTCCCTGGTATAGCTATACCACACGGCTGTAACAGGGACACACAGTTTTTATTTTTATTACAGCTCATTTGGGAATTCAGAAGTCCTGAAATGATTGTAAATGTCAAGCATCTATCATCTACAAATTCTGACAGTGTTCATCCACAAAAAGCTGTCTGCCTATGTTTATATCACTTTTTCTTCTTCTGCCTCTTTGGTTTATAACATCTAATACTTTTGTCTCATCTCACTGGACTTAATAAATGTCACTGAAGCACGTCAGGGCAAATGGCAACTATTATTGAGATATGAAACATGTATTATGAGCTATACCATTTCAGAGTCTTAAGTCCTGATGGTCATCTAACAGGTTGCAAAAAAAATCAGATATACTAGTCAGGGTGTCAATAACGAGAGTTATACGACTGTACGACTGGAGACTAATCAGTTCCGATTGAATCCCGTAGGCCCACTTAAATCGAAGGAGTGACACAAGACAAAAAAGCCTAATCCCATCAATTGCTTCTTACCCGTAATACTTAGTATAAAAGTCTGATTTATTTTAGGTCTATCAATTCTCAGGAAATGTGGATTCGAAAGAGTGCAGGGGGCTATCACTCTTATTGCTACACAAGTTTTGGCACAGAATTACTACTTAAAAAGATAAAATGGATCTAACAACGAGACCTATTCATTTTTGTGACCCTCTCTGGTGGTTGCAATGGGAGCGGAAGACGCGATCGACTAACTTGGAGTAGCTGGCGTTTATAGCTATAAAACACATGGAACATGTGACACGTCACAAAGAAACTCTCGTGAACGAACCACGGTTCCAAAACTAGTTAATGGTCTTACTAGTATGTTGCCAAGGAAATGTCAAATATGCCTGTAGAACTTGATTAGTCAGGCATGACAATGCCTGACTACACCTTTAGTCATGTAGGCTATACACAATTGGTAGTTTACGGTTATCTGTTACCCAAAATTTACGTATACACACTACACATGTAAGCAAGTAGTACAAGATACACCCATGAAGGGTTGTTAAAGACATGTCAATGCATGGACATTAGTCTAATTCCAATAGCCAATCTGTTTAAAAAGATTTGATGCATTTTTGCATGCGGATAGTAATCGAGATGCAAGTAAGCTAATATCGTCTGAGATAAAACACGAACGATTGTATTAGCAGGAAAAATAAAAAAAAGACAAAGATAAATGTACAGATATATGTCAAGATTGGCAGGCAGCGGTGCACATATTAGCCTACTTTGTTGAACATCATACATGTAGGAACGTCACCAGATTGAGATTCCTTCCCCCAAATCTCAGAATCATTAAGAAACCTTTATCACCTCTGTTCACTGGTGAGATCACTTAAAAAGCTTAAAACGTTTAAAGCTTTCTAAGTATGAAAGGCATGCAAAGAAACAATTTGACAAAAACACATTGTTCTTATGAAAATTAACTGACATTTTTTAATAAAGGTTTACATTCACTCTATCAAAAGTACATTAACTTTATCAGATGAACTAGTACACTTTTCTTGATATATATATAACTCCATCCAACATGAGCTCATCATAAAGCAAAGCCACCCAGTCATAAATTGGGCTAATGAGATAAAACTGCCATCGATAGAAAATACAAGATGAAGCCTTAAGCTATGCATCATTAAGTTATCATGTTTTCGACGAATTCACGCATCTGTATCTATTATTAAGTGCTCACGGATTTCAGGAATCACATTCAGAAATCAGGAAATGAGTCTCACCAAGATAATGTCACGTGATAGTGTTGAAAGATCTGTCTTTTAATTGAATAAGTTTAAAGGTCGGGTGACATGCTTCCAGAAAAGAGCTCCCTTCATGCAAACGTTACAAAGTAAAACCCTGAGTGAAAATCCGTTGGAATTTTGTTTGTATCTATTACCGTTTTTGAGATATGACTTTTCAAAGTTTGAAGAAAATGCAAAACAGATGGCGTGGAGTGTTGCACAGTGTCAGTTTTTCTTTTGTTAACCCTACATATTTTGCCTCTTAATTACTTAATTACTGATTTTCACATTGGTAAGTGATATCGATATTTTTGATGGAGAAAATACATGTTTCCAAAATAAAACCCTCTGGGCATATAAAATTATCAAATGACCTTGAAATAAAGGTTACATAAACAAGGATTAACATAAGACAAATCCTAGGAGTCCTCCCGTGACGTCACAAATTTGCATATTTAGCCAATGTTTATTCATGACACAGCTGTGAGACACTAATTTGCCTGTAAATTTGTCAATTTTTGACGGATTTTGACGCAATTTGATGCTATTTTCAACATTTTGAATGCCTAATGCACCCAGTACCTAAAAATGTCATTTTCATGCCGCCATACCTTTAAAAGTGTACATTAGTGCACACTAGCGATGGCGTTATTACTTGTTTCTGGAATGTAAACTTTCCGTCACTATGTACGCAACTTCTCTAGTCAGTGGTTTCATTTTTGTTTTCATATAGCATTACTTGTCTTTTGCAACGTTTATACATCTTGTGCACACAAGGGACCAAGCATTTTGCATGATGCAAAGCCATGTGACCGGAAGCATTGACAGTTGCTGGGAGTATGTATAGAAGCGTCAAACGTTACTTAACTCATGGAGTGTTGGCATATATGTTGACTAAAATCGACAATTGTCATATGTTGCTATTCGATTGGACTACAATAGGAACTGCTTTATTTTTAAACTAGACTGATCATAAGACAAGTTAATCAGGGTGCAGTTGCGGATCAGGAGAAACTGACAGATGCCGGATTTGATTGCCAATTTAATTCGAGATATGACAGGGTTTTTTTCAATCAGAGTTCTAGGGGTTATCATTTGCGGTCGTTCAGTATCCAGTAAGATCACGAGAACTGACTGGCATCGATTTAACTTGTCATAAGTCTTTGATCCGACTTAGGGGCCTATCACAACTTTAACCAATCAGAGCTTGCCAAACCGAGAGATGCCAATTAAAGGCCATATAGGCCGATGTCAATTTTAGGATTTATGGTACTCGATAGGCACTCCATGTGTTAAGGAATAAGGTTACCACTTGTAGACTAGGCGTAGTAGTTATCATAATTCTAACCCTGTACTTCGTCTTTCCAGGATCTCGGACACGAGAAAAGTCCAAAATTAGAGAATTCTACTTGCCGATTCGACATTCATAAGTGACACACACTAAACGTTATAGCAGCCTACAGGCATTCAATACAACACTGCCAATCATTATTGCACAAAGGGCAATCATTTGAACGGAAGGGGCATTCATTGCGAACCGCAATCACGGGTATTCGTAACCGGAGATCTTAACATACTTTTCTCGCTAAGCGTGCGTATTTCTAGTCGTGTGTTAAGACGATGGTAGTATCTTCTTCCTTTACACACCCCATACAGTTCTACTAACTCATTCATACAGCACGCGTCTCACTACGCTATAAGAGTCGATAACTGCCCAACCATGTGAACGAAAGCAACTCTGGGATAACAGAACAGAAGGGGCCGTACAAGGGAGTAGCGGTAATAACAGGCGTTGTTGGAATGTGGGCAGGAAGAGGGAAAGATTCACTAAGTCTTGACCAAGACTAGCGTATTTCTCGTCTGTCTAAAGAAATATATATAGACTGAGCCATCCGCCCTCTATCGACTATGACTGAGCATTTCCGAAGGGTACCTTTATGATTTCCGACAGAGCGCCATCAGTTTGAACCGCTCCAGTTTCGCAGTTTCGTGAAATTGGTTTTGTATGGTTTGAAGTGCTACATCTTACGTACGTATGTGTTGTGTTACAAGTAAGTTCAAGTAGCAAAGTACTTTTCGCGGGAAGGAAGCTAACTTAAAAAGCTTAGGTACGGTTTTGTTGCCTGGCCAGTTGATCAAGTTCAGGCTATGACAGTTTCGCCGGGGGTGCGCCTGCACATTGACTACCAATGACTGAAAGCAACCATTTGCAGAAATCCTCCCCCATAAAGTGAAGGTAAAGGGATACTAGTTAGACAGCTATACTAGCCTATAGTCAATGTCAGCCCGACGTACTCACTGTAGGCCTAAACCATCTCTAAGTCTGACATTTGACCAATTCAAACAATACTGGGGTATGGGGGAGATCGAACAGGAGCCTAACTCAGGCCTAACCAGTATTTAAAACGTTCTGTTCTGACCCCCAAGTGCAAGAACGCCCATTTCTTATTGTTTTAACTTAAGTGTTGGTGTTACTGTTTGTCAGCCTAGCTAGCGGCAAAAGTAAGTGTAAATCTTGTTGAATAGTATACTAACGTTAAACAGAAACCTTATTAATTATTCATGCAATTGAATGACAGTAAAGTCCAGTCAAAGTTTATACCTACTGTGTAGTGTAGGCCGAGGCTATGCTAGGCAGAAAATAGATTTTATGAGAAGAAAAATGTCTTTCTTTTTATGATCTGGATGCAAATTGTTCAATAATTGCATACACAATAACACTCTGTTGCGTGCCTTTTTTTTTACCAATGCAGCAGCACATACGAGCACGCATATCGGAGCCTGCCTTGCACCAGATAGGCCTATTAGTTTAACCAGTGTAGTGTGTAAAGTCATGGAGTCTGTGGTCAAGGATTATGTGCTTAAGTACCTTTTAGATAATAGTTTACTGAACTTGTCACAGCATGGTTTCCTGCCCAACAGGTCATGTGTTTCTAAATCTAATTTACTGAGTTTTCTTGAGGATGTCTCATTATCTCTTGATTATGGTCACTGTGTTGATGTCATCTACCTTGATTTTCAAAAGGCATTTGATAAAGTGCCATTAGGCAGACTTATGGTGAAACTGCATCAGTTAGGTATTCAGGGCAGGTGTGCAGATTGGATCAGTTCTTGGCTACTACAGTACAGCTTTCGTATAACTGGACATTTATACGCGCCGAAAAAAATGTAGAAATGTTGAAACAAGTATACCGAAGTATAATCTCGCAGGCAGAAAAATTCTCTGTATACGCTGCGTATACACTGCGTATAATCCCTATACGTGTTTATACTTGATATTTGCGGTTGGTATTGTTTATCATCGATCATAACCATTGGTTAGGTTTTGCAAATTTTCCCCAGTCGTTTTGAGAAGACTGTAAAGTATCAGACACAGAAATGATAAGGAGAGTTATTGGCGGGAGTAAGTGTAGGCCAAAAGATTGAAGAACGTATGCATGTGACCACAGGAATGTGTGTAGTATAGGCCCTAAGTACCAGTAGGGTCGATCAGAGCAAGTATGTCCAAACCCATTTGCATAGCGGTAAAAATGGGTTGTAGAGCTGTAGGTTAAAAAATTGTGAGATGCACGTGTTGAATTTGCGAAAACATGGCTTCCTTCAAGTTGTGATTAAGCGCTACGGCAGTATTAGTTTTACTCACGTATTTTCACAGCTAGGTACACTGTAGCCAGTTTGAGCGCTCATGGGGAATACTCGGTTGATTAAGCAGGTGATCGTGGCTGGCTGCAACTGCTCTGCTGGGGTTGACTTGCGTGTCAGGTTTCACGTCCGTCTTGATACAATTTAGCTTCTTTGTGTAAGTTTATCCAGGAAACTTACAATAATTACGAGGCATGTAAATTTTGTTTATCATTGTGTTTCTCTACGTAAAAGTATATCTTATTTTAGAAACTTTCTCCAAAATTGGTATTTTCCGCAATAGCGGGAAATCGGCGTCCGTCGTTTTTGTCTTACTCGATTTTGTTGTTTCAGTTTTATGCGAGCCGCCAAATGATATTTAGTGGTAAATTGGGCAAAAATTGCTGATAACGAACTTCAAAATGCGTAGGCCTACGTCTTCGGCACGATTCTCATGATTTAATGCAAATGTGTGTATGGTCCTGTTGACCAAATCAACACTGACTCCGGTTGGCCGGTGCAGCGAAAACAAAAAGGAAATCGTATGACTTACATTACAGAGACCTTACTATCTGTAGCAAAAGTCAACTTGAGTGACATAGGAGGTCAGACAAAAGGCTAAGGACTTTATGCAACATGATTAACTTTACACAAGATGATTCAGTGCCTTTATATGATTTTCTGCTAGCCTAAACGAAATTCCTGTTGAAACTCAATTCCGCATTCAGAAAAGAATAGAAAAAAAAAGCTTTCACCAGTCCAAAGCGATATAAGGCAGTTTCTCATAATTGCTACGTTCCAATTTAAATACATTACAAGCAGGCCTTGTTCTACCGAGTCTCACAGTTAAGTTGGCTCCATATAATGCATAAAAGAAATAACTCACCAAAACATGCAGTGTCCGTGCACAAAAGAATCCCATGTTAATGTCAAAGTTTTCATTATTAATTCCATTAAATTTCCAGATTGTGAGGCTTGCGAACCGCAAGTTTATACCCATTTGATAAGATACATCAGACAGCGACCTACGTGATAGTCTGCGGTCCCCCCCCCCCACTCCCTTTCATTAACAGCTAACACTGTTCACTTCGACATTAAATTGAATGAATTGTTGAAAAATTGTTAAATAATCCAATCAATTACACTTTCATTTAGTAATAGTAGTTTGAAAGCATGACTTAAAATTAAGATATAATCTACTTTAATTATTTAGGTCTTTTGTATATGGAATCTCCATGTACTGTAATTTAGACCAAATCCCGAAGGATTCAATCGCCTGATTTTGTGAAACTGTGAAATGTAGGCTATCCTTGTTTAAGAGGCAAATAGCGCACTGACGCAATGCCCATAGGGACCACAGCTACTCAGTTCTGTTTATACTTGCACATATATATCTCTGGTGAATCCTTGTCTATATTTTTGTTGCTTCGAATCAGTGAAATTTGGACTACGTCAAAAGAAAGGAAAACAAATCTGAACAAGAAAGAGATGCCTTCGCACATTGCAACCAATCAGTATGCCGCATCTGCAAAGCCAGATGATTGTCCTTTTACTGCGGTAGCGCACCACACTTGTGCACCAGTGTATGCCGTTACTTCAGTCTGTTATCTCCCCGCTACGTATCTTTTTTTGTTTGAAAAGTGACTGGGAATAGTCGGCCAACTTTTGTCAACTTTAGGCCACGCTCCCCTCCCCCTTTACTTCTCGTCGCAACTTTCACAGGTGTACTTTGCTCCAATTACTTTTTTTCCTCAAAAAGAATGGCCTGGAAACTTTTTCTACCTCTGTTTTTCTTAAGATATCTGGGTCAAGACCCTGGTCATGCGCGTCCCAGAATTTTCCAACCACCTGTGAGCGCAGCTTACAGCTGCATAATGAGCCCCATACAGAGAAAACAACTAAAAAACTTTACAGCAAGCAGCATCCAATGCCAACTGGGTAAAGACAAAATATTTATGTGTAACGTTGCAGCAACGTTATACTACAGCCTTCCTGGCGAGGGAAATAAAAAGTACCTTCTTTTAAGTGGACTCTCCTTTGAGAATACGGAGCTATTTGGAGTTGCACAACGTTTTTTTTCACCAAAACCCAGGTTTGATATTTTAACGTACGAAAAATCGCCTTCACCGCTTCAAAGTTATTTTCATAATTTTTCCGATGTGTTTATTCTGTTTTGTAAAAAGTTATGTACCAATACGTACATGACAACTTTTTTGCAACTAACTTTTAATCAATTCAGCCTACTTGCGTATTGCATATCGTTAGCGAACAGTAGCCTCACTGAGAGAGCGGTATTATTTTGCCCATTCTCTCTTTTTTTCTCAGTTAAAAATTCCTCACTCTGATTTTCTTGTATGTCGAGACCCTAACTGAAAAAAAGAAGAATCAGCATGTTTGTCAATTCTTAAGTCTTTGCGGTTTTAATGACCACGATGTTTCGTTTCCCTCAACAAACACATTGCTGCTATTGTCAAACCTGTACACTATTGACAGTACTGTTATTCACGCTAGGCTTTCATTGCGCTAGCCCCCTAGTAAGCGTTTGAAAAGCACGGCAATGTTATCAAGTTCTCAGTTCCCTCTACTGTATCTTCTAGTGTGATAGCGGTTTCTCTAACCGCAACTCTGTCCGGCCGCTAAATCAAACGGCTGAAAATTTTACACAGTGATGTAGTATACGTGATTGTACGACCGTATGCGCGTATAAGAGGCAATCGATATCGGCGAACACAAAGCAATTTCTCTGTAAGCACGTACAGTACATGGTGCGTAGAAAAACGAGTATAAACAAGTATACAAAAAAGTATAAAAACATATAAACAAGTGTAAAGGAGTATAGACAAGCATATTCGCGCAGCTATGGGAGTTGTACTTGAGCTGTACTGTAGGTAGATCTCAGAGAGTTGTTGTCAATGGTAATTTCTCTTCGTGGAGAGATGTCACAAGTGGTGTTCCTCAGGGTTCTGTTCTTGGCCTAATTCTCTTCTTGATTTTCATTAATGATATAGATACCTCTCTCACTTCTAGTATAGGTAAGTTTGCCGATGACACCAAGCTGTATAGGATAGTAAATGAAGACAAGGATGCTTCATTGTTGCAAGGGGACTTGGATAGATTATTAACATGGTCCAAAACTTGGCAAATGTCTTTTAATGCTGACAAATGCAAAGACCTTCACTTTGGTACTAATAATTTGAATTATGGTTATACCATGGCTGGTAGTATTTTGAGTAATGTGACTTCAGAAAAAGACCTAGGTGTTATCATTACAAGTGATCTGAAACCTTCTTAACAGTGCAGAGGTGCTGCTGCCGGGGCAAACAGGGTGCTCGGATTGATCAAGAGGAATTTTTGTAATTTTAGTAAAGATATTGTGTTGAATTTGTATAAGCAGTTGGTTAGGCCACATCTTGACTATGCTGTGCAGGCATGGAGTTCCTGTTACAAAGAGGACAAGTTCCTTTTAGAGCAGGTTCAGAGGAGGGCCACTCGGCATATTCCTGATGTACGTCATCTCCCTTACCAGGATAGGCTTAAATGTCTGGGACTTACTACTCTTGAGTTAAGAAGGATCAGGGGGGGATATGTTGCAGGTTTTCAAATTCCTAGCTGGTAGGAATTCTCCGTCTAATTGTGATTACTTAGAGATTTGTCCTAATTCCCATGTTTGTGGTCATTGTCAGAAGCTGGTGAAATGCTTCTCTAGACTTGATGTGAGAAAGTTTAGCTTCTCTCAAAGAGTTGTCAATGAGTGGAATAGTCTGCATGATTGGGTTGTAAATTCCACTTCAGTAAATAGCTTCAAAGGCAACATTGATAAGTTTTAGTGTGACTGTGGCAGAATCTAATTATGCTGGGATATTTTGGATATTAGTTTGGTTAGGGTATTTTTTTTGGGGGGGGGGTCTGGATTACAGGGCATCTTATGGGGCTTTTGCCCTCCTTTGCCCTTAAACTTGTCATGTTATGTTATACTGTATTGCATAGTGTGGCCGGTCATTATGAGTAGACCTATGGTAATGTCTGTGTTACTGTTAAATAGGCCTATCCTACAAGGACAATATAGCCAAGTAATATATGCACTGAGAAAAGACACCAAAACGAAACTGATACCAGAAGTGAAGTAGACTAGGTTCAGAACTACTGGTAAAAATTTTGTCTTCATAGGAGGTGAGTCTCCAAAAGGAGGAGAGGTAAACACTTTTCAATGCTACATTTGTAAAAGTTAGCCATGAAATACCACAGACAGGAACAATAATTTAGGCTTTTAATGATACATCCTAAAGACAAATTTAAGATATTGGTAAGCACATTGTTGCATCTTGTGAACGCTGATCTTGGCTCAAGGCCAAATTTTCAATGAGCCGTAACTTGTGAACCGCTTGGAATTTTTACCGAATTTGTTGTGTGTGATCCAAGCACTTAGAGTAAAACACTTTTGATTGAAAGTTATTTTAAAATCTTGGAATATGTACAGTGAAGATAAGTTCTTTACCTCAGTACCACAAGTGTTCGTTAGGCTCTTAGTATGTACATTTACTTGTTAGCCAAAAGTAAAAGTCCCAGGCCACTGTGGAGAAAATGTACAGTAACTTAGTATGAGAAAACCTTCATTTTAAAGTTTGTGAATATGTTTTCTCAGTTTAGGGTTTAGTGATCCTGTCAAATCAATGTTTTTTAGCACTTTTGATCATATTTTTAATATGGTAGGGCCTATTCACGTGGAAATTTCGGTACGAATAAGGGCACATGAAAGCGCTATTCACACAGAAATTTTCGTACGAATAAGGATACATGGTGCTATGGTGAAAATTGAAAAAAAAAATTCACCAGCCTCTGAAATCGATTCCTGGAAGGACAGTTAAGTCAGGATGCATTACCGTGGGTGGGTGCATGCATTTAGGAAATTGTGAATGCGAATTTAGCGATCATGCATCGATATACTGTACGTACAGTAATGAGAGACATGGGTCTGTACAAACTAACATAGCGTATAAACACAGCAAGCGCACCCAACTGGTTTTTCCTCGTGTGAATTGTGACTACAGTTACGCTTATTTACACGAAAATTTCCGTGTTTGATAGTCACAACGTTTCAATATAGTTGCAAAGTAGGAGATCATCTTGCTTTCCTGAATATGATATAGTGGCTACAGTACAAAATGTATGGTCAGAGAGCAATGCAGCTTGTAAGATCGAGCGATGGTTTTGGGGACTGACATCTCTTACAGTACTTTTGGGAATCAAAAAAATTGCATACATTATCACTTATCCCAAAGCCTATCATCGAAATAATTTCAATATTAACCATCTTTGCAAGTCATTTTAAATTTTGAAAAATAAGGTTAACATTTAGATCAAGATAATTTTGAGAGCATAATATACTGTAGCTATTGTCCACCTGGAATTTTCAGCCAGTCATTATTTCAAATAAAAACTTTTAACCTGAGTGTCTGAGTTCAATTGTGGAATATTATGGTGGATTACCAATGCAGGTTGTGCATAATGAAATAGTTGGACTCAAGTAGTCAAGCTGACATTAGGCTGTCATCTTGAAGGTACTGTACAAACAAGAGCCAGTTGAAATCTGTTGAGTCTTTTAGATTTTTGTGAGGGGGAAGACAAAGTCAGAACACTCAATGACTGAAAATTTACAAAAAATGAATCTTCCTCATTGGCTGTGGGCGATTTTCATGATAATAGCGTAACAACTTCCCCGATGTGATGATGTGATCTTCCCAAAGGGGCAATTTTTCGAAATTTGCCCTTATCCCTCTCATTTCCGACCCTGCTATTTATCCTATGTACAGGTATGACATGAAGTTGATCTTGATCCGATGAACCCGTGATGAAATTCAGTGGTGGTCCTGTTGTCAGAGACACCCAAGATCTCTGCAGGACAACCAAATTTTGTCACAAGGTCGTCCTTCAGACACCCAAATTCGGTTGTCACTTGTATCAAATTAAAGTGATTGCATGTGTGCTGAAAAACAGTATTTGGGGAAAGGAAGCACTTTATTTACAAATAACGTACGAACTGAACACCACATTGAGGCGTCAGTGATCCTGAGTCGTCTTGACTAACTGAATATTCATAACTGGTATACTTTCCATTGGCTTGCTCAAAGAAGCACACCCTTGATTTGAATGAAAACTGTCAACCAAGTACATTATCGTATTCTACTCTTTTTGTTGTTATTTTAGAAGAATTTGAAATCATATGGCAGAATTACCCAACAAAAACCTATTTATTTTCCCAGGTTATCTGAATCATGTAATTAAAAGCCTTACCAAACTTTTGGAGCTGAAATTTCAATGTTTTTACTCTTTGTCTATGCACGGAATCACTTTGAGACTTTCTTCAATATGTGAAGCAAGTTGCTTCAAGTAGAAACATAATTACTAACAGCACAAGACATGTGTGTATTCATTGTACACCAACCTACAGTAGTAACTCATTCCATGACCTAATTTTCAGCCAGACAACTAAAATTTTAGAAGGACAACTACATCTTACATGTTACTGTCGTTGTCCCTTCAACTACCAAGTGAAATTGTTGAAAAACATCAACACTGATGTATGCTGAAGTTCATCACTCATATGGTAGCACACAGTGTACTTTGATGAAACTTTGGATCCGGGTAGCAGATTCACAACTTGGTCCTGTCTTCTGATATAATCAGTTGGGTACCGGGGTATCGGGTAGTGTTGTCACAGGTAAGCTGGGTACCCACACGGTACTTTACTACCCTGATCAAAAATTACAACATAGTTCCTTCATAGAGTGAAAAACGACACAACTGCTGTTTGAACACACTGCACTTCAAAGTGACGAATTTTGCCTTCTATACATAGCAAAGACTTTTAAATGAAATCTTTTTCTTTTCTGGGGGATAATATGTGGTTCTATACAGTATATTAATGAGAAATGTTTGTGAGTGTACGTGGTACACTAGTAAGATCCCTCATGATGTACATCACTCGTGATGTTTCGTGATGTAGTAAGTTATTGTGGAAATGCCAATCTTTAACTATTAAGCTAATGTTTTGGTCGGTTACCCGATGCATGTGGAAAAGTTAACCAATTCCTATTTTAAAGGATTTAGTGGAAACACTAAGTCTAGTATCTGCATACCTGATGCAAAAGTGAAACTAGCAAATGTTTTAAATGTTACAAGCCACAGGAGAAAGTAAGTTATTGTACCTGTGCTCCACCCAAAACTCACTGTCAGCAAATGTAGAATCTTTTCACAATTTTAATTTGCTGTATGTATTCAGATGTTAACTAAGATGCTTGCATGTTTTTATAGTTTAGTGTGGTTTAATTTAGTAGAAACAAAAAAGGATCAGGAGAGACAATTAAGTCCCCATCAAGGACCCTGAAAAAAAGGCAACCAACAGAAAAAAAAAAAGTACAAAACTCAAAACCTGGTCACAAAGCTTTTTTAAGAGCCAACAACCATGTGGATTCAATCCAAGGATCAGACATTCTATTTACTTTGAAATACTGTACTGGTGATGGTAATCAGTTACAGTGCCCTGTTCATGTTAAGTTTATTATCATGAAAACCAAGTTGAATTAGTTGATGTTTGCAGAAATTTTAAATGTATTTGAACTCCATCTTCTAATCTCTTTACCTCCATAACAGGTCCACTGGGCTTAACCTACTGTACACATGATGATCTGGAGAGTGGTAGCATCGGGCGAATAAATACACACCAAAGCTTTGCATACATTGCCACCAGGTATCAGAACCGTAGGCTCCCTTGAAATATTCTCTTGCCTGACGTTGCTGTCATAAAAGCATTAATGTTGCATTGTTCCTCAGTCAATTTTTCATTTTTGCTTTGACTCCTTGCTGTTGACATGAGGTCTGTTTGTGGGCTGTGTCTGTGTACATGTGATGCTTTGATGCATAAACATTATATCTTTCCTACCATGCAAATGTTGCTTGAACTACTGTATTTAGCTGGGGTATGGCCAGTATCCTCCAGTGGTGACTGTACATGACTAATTATTGTTTGCATGGGGTTGAAAGGTCATGTGAGGTCAACTTGATAAAAAAAATGATAACTTTGTTGACTGATCATTATCTACAATGAAGATATGACTGTAGCTTGTACTGAGGAAACCCCCTGGAGAGAAGATTATCATCATTATTTTCCATGAATCTCCATGAAATTATCTGAGGACAACAGTAATGTTGGGCAAGAAAGCTGCTATTTGAGTTACATTATCATTTGATTTTTTTTGTGTTTGTTCCTGTCCATCAGTGGTATTTCACGTATTTCACAAGTTGGCACAATTTTTACACAATTTCGCATTGACATACTGTACACCTGCATTAGGCCTACTCTTTTAATTTTTTTGGAAAACAGTTTAATTGATTGACTACAGCAATGGAGGCCCTAGGATTCATTCAGGAAAGTGTTTGCAGCTGATTGCTGAATGTAAGGTTAGAGAATTGTTTGGAGAAAGACTTCTCTGGTCAACAAAAGATTTCCAGTACAATCAAGGTCAGAAAATGGCCCATGAAATGGCCCATGAAATGAAATTTACGTGCTTACGTCAACTCGCCATTTGACACCAGCTAAAAACGAGGGTCCAGATTGAATTTATTGAGAATTGTCTGTACACTATCGTGAAGATTCCAGGTCACATCTCTTTAATGGACTTGTGTTCCTGTCAAAAGTATGTGAAGAAATACAAAGGATTTTCAAGTACTAGTGGTAGCTGTGAACAGCATATGCATTACAGATCTTCCATAACTCATTTGTATCGCTGTGAATCAGATATTTCTTTAAAAGTTCATAATTTCCCAATGGAACACCCTAATATTGAGAAGTGGTTTTTACCAATGAAGATCTTAATAATTTAAAAATAATTTTTAAATGATTTTTAAATGATTTTAAAATAATTTTTGTAATTTTTGGGAAATGTCAGTCTTGGATATTTAGAGTAACCCCAAAACTATGTTTTTCAGAGGCCTTGAAATTCTCATAACGTGTTTTCGAAGTAGAAACTTCCACCATTTTGAAACTGCCACACAAATGTTTGATTGAAATGATTTTGTTTCCATCTAAAATAATTAAGTCAATGTTCACCCTCTTTACCATGATATCTGTGGTCAAGAAATATTGAGATGATAAGAACTTGAGAAATTTTGTCAAACGTCTGTCGTTTGGGTAGTCATTGTTCAAAATTTGCAAGCACCACCGACGGAATATACAGGTCATGCACCAAATTTATCCCTTTTGTTTACGACAACTGTCAATTAACAGCTGCAAGCAACTTATTTGCATGTTGAACACAATACTGATCTCTGATTGTCAAACATGGTTTACTTATTAGTCTGCCATGAATTGGCCATAAAGCAATCAATAATTGGAACAAAATTTCTTCCCTAATGATCACCACCTTTTTGCCGAAATTTACATTAATAAGTGTCTCTGAACTTGTCTTTCCAAGGAAACGTCAGTACTGAAACTCTCTGACTGTGGAGTGCCATTCAAAGTGTTAATGATGTTGTGTGACGTTCTGCTGTTTTGATTTTGTTCGCCTTTCAGCGCATGAGTCTCACACTAGCAATATTCAGTACATATGGAAGATTCGGAGAGTAGCGGAGGCCCTTCCCTCGTGATCGATGTTCCTGGCATGGAAGTCGGTGGTTCGTCCTGTCATCATGATGACTGCCAGGAAGAAGAGGAATGCTGCAGGGTGAAATCATTCTTTGCCAATTACCGCAATTCAAAAGTGTCCGTGGGAGAATCCAACAATCCGGAGAAGAGGGTCTCAGCATCTGATCTGCAGGTTGCAGAAGTGCACACAACTTCCCAAGATGTGGAAGAGGCTAGGTACAGACCGATTGTCGAAGATATTACAAACGATTCTTGCCCTCTCTACGATGACCTCCTCTCAAAGGGCGCACCACGTTCTGAATTAGATGCCTTTGGAGGTCACCCACTCCAGCAGTCTGACAAAAACTCTTTGCAGCACTATCTTTACAGTGACAATGCCATGGACTTGCCCCCCGTCACAGGGAGACCGTCCTTGACTGAGAGCGATCCAAAGCCATACCATGCTGATAACACCAAATCTTTTTCTACATCCTCTCCTGGCATGGTAGGTTCTTTGAACAGGACAAAGTCTGCATTTGCAAGCATTGGCCCATCGAGTTACAGTACCGCAGTTTCCCATTTGTCGGCATCTAAGAAGTTGCCACAGTCCCCTAGTGCTCTGAAATCACCGACTGGTTGGCACAAAAACCTAAGGAAGTTCGTGAAAAGCCCTTTGAAATCTCCTAAGTCGCGAAAACTCCTGAGAATGCAGACATCAAGCATCAAAGAAGTTACATCAGACAGGACTTTTTTGCAGGACTCAGGACAGTCTTGGTCTGATGGGGAAGTGGATAAACTGGAGGAGTCGTCCAACCTCTCTGCACTTGACCTTTACACTGACCTTATGGAGGAGTCAGTGAACCAGAAACAAGAGCAGCAGCAGGTTAGTGGTGGGTTCAGATGTGCATGGTTTGGCGATTTGGGTAAAACATGTCATTGATAATCTGTGATTGTAATTGCCTTCGGTCTATAGCTTGCGACTTGCAAGATAGAGTGAAATGTATAAGCGGTTCAACATAACCCAGGACGTGTATTATCGGATACTTCTTTTGGCAGGAAGTCACCCTTAATAAATATGGTAGTATGGTTTGACAAAACAGTAACTGATTTATCCATTAATGTAGAGCTGACTTCCATATTCTTGACACATCAATTTTTGTGATTTTTCACCTTTTTTTTTTGGTTTTGTGAACTTGAATCTGCAGAGCATGCATGTTGTTGTAGACAAATATTTCTGATCTTTGTTCAGTGGAGGCTGAAAGAAAATTATTCCAAGGCGCCAAGCTTTACTGCTAATACATAGTCATGGCTTTTGAATCAGAGGATCTGAGAGCAGGAACTATGTGAACCCAACTCATAGCATACAAAGGTGCAGTGTGTTGTCTGATGGTACAACTACTCATATGTTAGTGGCAGCATCTTTTCTGTCTTTTCCGTTTTATGAGGGGGGGGTTGTGCAGAATAGAATTTTTTGCTCATTTGTATTGTGCTATACTGTTGCGTACTTTAAACTGTTGGAATTTTTAATTTATGTTTGCTTTTCTTTACGAAGGAAATCAAGCAGAATGAATTGACAGTCAAAGCACTCAACGAAACGAGGGAGGAGATAGCAGAGCTTAAAAGGCAGCTTGAATGTAAAGAGAAGGAGGTTAGTAGTGATTTAAAGTGCAAATGGCTTCAACAATATTTTGGGGGTTTTTTTTAAATATTTTTCAAATCATATTCTGGTAAGCTCATGAATAGTGCCCTAATCCAGTGGCTTGTTACTGTAACAGGAAACGTTGTTTATGAGAACCCTCTTGTTTTTGGTTTAGGTAAAGGTTTATTTTATGTCAACAGAGATCAAACTGTTGAGACATTGTAGGTGCAATACCACAGGAACAGAAGTTTCAATTGACCTCTTTTATAGTATTTTGATCAATCACAGGGAGGAAAAGAACCAGTTTTGGTTCAGTTCACTTGCTGTTATCTCAGATTTACCTGAAAGCTTTTTTTGTTTCAAGAATGGAAGCTTGAAGAGGTGTCATATTGTGTATACTGGAAGATAGCCGTAGCCATATACACTAGAACATCTTTAATCTTGTCTAATTTTGCCACTTTTTATATGGAGTCTGTTGTTGTGAGATCATGTGCATGAGTTCTTAACAAAAATAAACACTTGTTCTTTGTTTTAATGAAACAAAACTTTATGAGGAGAACAAGGACAGATGTGATACCTCCATTGCATGTGCTATTTCAGTATACTGAAGTCATAGTCCAACTCCTACTGCTTATGTATAAATTACTTTGAACAGTACGGTTAGTGTAGGTTACGTCTCCTATACCACAATGCTTGTTTGCACTCTGGTTCTTCCATTTAACACTGCCAGTCTTGTATAAGTCCCAGCATGTGAAGGGTAATTGGCTTTGTAACTGGTGTGTGTACTAAATAAATATAGTGAATGTGATCAAAAGTAAATATGATCAGAAGCATCCGTGAGTAAAAGATTTTAGCTTGGTCTACTGTACAGTACGTCTAAACAGATGCATCATTGATGTTGAATAGTCTGACTGTGGTTGCATTGATGATTTGACATAGTTCATGCAAACAGCACAGGAGGAGTTTGTTTGTGTGTGTGCATGCGTATGTGAAACAGCTGGATAAAATCATTGTGCGACCCCTAAGTTACCCCTTAACCCAATAACAACCATGCACAAGTGATATTCCATAGAAGGGGTGCTAAATTCAGCATTATGTACAATATTAGGACAGTTTGTCATTGATCATCTGGAGGTATTTACCCAACATTATTTTTTTAGAAATGAGCATAGCATGTAAAAGAGCCCATTAATTAGCAATGGAATGTTATTTTCTGTCATTTTCAGATGCATAAAATTGTGACACAAAATAGAATATTGCAACAAAATATTTCAGCCGTGATTCGAACCGCTCAGCAGGAGATGAAGTCAAAGGACAGAGAGATCCTTAGCTTAGAACTCAGGTAAATTTCATTCATCTCTGCACAGACTGTTGCTCAGAATTGAAACATGCAGCTAATTCAAATATAATAATACAAAAGTATATACAAGTAAAAGCAGAGTCTTTGTAACTTGTTGCTATTGTTCATCTGCAGTGTTATATTTCAAATCACATTCTCATCATCACCTTTATAAAGCCTTTGAGTCCTCAAGATATAATAATCTTACATTTTTTTTATCCCATCATTCAAAATAATCCTTTCAAACCTTCTTCACCTGTTCTGACAGGCAAATGTAACAGACTCTGATTGCGTGAAAAGAACAACTGTTCACGGTTAACACATCCAAAGATGTAACTGAGTTTCTCAAAAGACAATGTGCAGTTCCCTAAGGAATTGGCCACTGACACTGATTGATATTTCATAAAAATGAGGAATGTTTATGTCTCTTTATCGGTAAAATTCATAGCTCAATACCATGTTCTGTTCGGAAGTTACGAATTTTTGAAAAACTTTTTCAGAATAGTACATTGTTTAATCAGGAACTTGTAATGTCACCCAAGCACCACAATTTTGCCTCTGACCGTCACTTACCCTTCAGTAATTATGGATTATAACTCTTTGTAGAAGTTAATGAGGGTTTTTAAAGGTTGGGAGGGATGATTACCTCAAAGGGTGATAAGCTGCTTTTACTCCATTTGGAGTAGCATCAAGGTTAAAACAATGATTAAAAAAACTGTATTATGTGAGGTGTTCTTCCCAGTAGGGACCTGGGTTGTGCCTTCTGCTTGCTCTTACTCCTTAGGTCAATCAAGCAATAATGTAGCTGCCATATAATCCTGTCTTGGCATCCTGTCATTTAACGGACCAAGCAACAGACTCTATAGCAAATGTGTCCTTAGTCTTTGTCTGCCCTAGAGGCAGACAGAATGGTAAGATCAAAATATCCTTATCAACAGTGTGCTTTCTAGTAATCAAAAGAGATGCTACTGAAAAGAGAATTTGAGTTTCAGTAGAGACACAGCTTAAGGTCCATTTTTTTTCTTCTTTAAGTGTTGTTCAAGTGTCATGCCAAAATTTACTTCTGAGGCATCATAGGCAGGTTTGAGAGTACTCAGAGGATAAAACGAGTGTTATAACTAAGGGACTGAACAAAGAACCTTGTGTCAAATGTCTAGTATCATCAACATATGTTGCAATGTCTTGCCATTTGTAATATACTTGTTAAAAAAGTCTTGTTGGATTTGTTCATATTGAAACAGGTTAAAGAATGGTGGAAATGAAGAATTGTTGAGGAGAGTAGTTCCGTATCAGCCGTACACTGGTAAAGCTTCAGAGAAAGATGAGTGGAATGGGAGAGTGAGCAAAGTCCAGAGGAACGGAAATCAAACATCAGAAAAAGAAACCATACACCGACATGAACTTGGTAAGAGACAGGTGATTGGTGAGGATGAAAAGGACAAAGGGAGAGAAAAGAAGCGAAGGCTCACAGAGGATATTAAGAACGAGGCTGTTGAGGTACTTCGGTATATTCAAAGTGCTGTCTGTTACAGAGAGAAAGGGAAGCTAAGAGATAAGATTAGGGATTGTGATAAAGTGAGTAGCAGATTGGATAGAAATATTTCTGGAGAGCCATCAGATTCCAAATCATCATCAGACATAACATCAGGCGTTACAGATGATCAATATTTATTGTGCCAGACAGAAAGAATCGAGAACTTGGTGCTAGGGTCACAAAATACAGTGCTTTCTGAGAAAGAAAATAAACATGGGTCAAGGGATTACGAAAGAAAGAGTTTCACACCTGAAAAGAACCAGAAAGAGTTACCTTCAAAATGCAGCAAAGTCAACACGGTTGAGGATGTAACAAGACACAATTCTGGTTGCAAGTTACAGACCGTAATTAGTCAGTGTTGTTCATGTGGCGATGACTCTAATCGTGCCTCAAGAGAAAGAACTGATGTGTGCGTCAGCAAAGATGAAGTCGAAAATGTTGAAAGCATAAGTGGTCAATGTATTCATGGAACACGTACCAATAAAGTGCCACAGTTAGATGAAGCAAGGTCAGAAATGTCATCATCAGTGACTGCAAGAAGTTACAAATCAAAATGGATGGAAGGGGAATGTCAAATTTCAGTTGATGAGAAATTAAGGTCATCTTCAAGAAACCGTAAACACCAAACGCAGATGGACAGAGATACTGCCTCTGACAGATATCACATGAAGTCAAAGACAAGCAGTGAGAGCACAGGTAGAAAAAGGAGTGAAGCTGAGGGATCCAGCAAAAATGCTTCTAGAAGTTATTCCAAGAAACACAGTAGTCAGAACAAATTTGGCTCTATTAGGGAGAAGTGTTGCTATGCAGTTGATGCAAAGAAGATATATAGAAATGCTTCTGCTGGATCAGAAACTTCAAGAGGTCTTGAAATGGTTGAAGAGATGTCACTTGGTAGTTCCAATGCGTCCCGACGCGATGATCCAGCAGGAAGGAAAAAGGAGTACAGTTGTGGATCAAATGACCTTTCTGAAGGAGGTGAAACGCACAATAAGAGAGACAGTAGAAGTTCTACCTCTAAGATAAAAGAATATGCAAGGCCACGTTCATGCTCTTCAGAGAAAACTGTGCGTGACAGACGAAGGCAAAAATACGAACATCAGTCCAACTCACATTCCAGAGGATGTATTCTTGGCAGAAAATATGAAAATGATGTTGTATCTAAAAGTGAAAAATACCAAAAAGAGCATGGTGATGACTTAGAGGAGAACTCATCAGAGAGAATCCAAGAAGACAGGGGTCATTATAGAAAGAAAGATGGACATATCACAAGGGGACACATCGCTGAGAAAAGAAACAGCAACAAAGGAGAGGCAAGTAATTTTAAAAGTGACCGTTCATCAAGACATCAACTCACTGCGAGGGAAAAGAGGAGCACAAGAGATGTGGAAAGGGAAGAGAGAGGATGCGGAAGTGGTCGGTGTTTATCCAAAGATTATTATCCACACATGAAGGATCAGGCTGATCATTCTTCCAAACGGATACCGTCAGGAAGACCAACAGTAGAGCCAAGAAGATCAAGGTCATCAGACTTGACATCTAGAAGGGATAAGAGGAGAAAACACTCTAGATCTGGTTCCAGAGAACTGACACGGAATGAGGACTCTTCACACAAAGGCAAAGAGCACTCAACTTCTAGAGGAGTTTCAAGCAAAATAAGTAAGAGTCAGATGGGAACAGAGGGTATTCATGAAAGGTGTAAGTCTCAGAGGAAATCAAGATTCAAGTCACGTGATCATGTTGCAAGGAGAGACTGGAACCATTCTCTGAGCAAGAATCAGAGACATGGGTATTCAAGTTCTCGATCTGCTTCCAGGGAAAATTCTCCTCAAAGGAAAAGAGATGCAGAACAGCTAAAGAAGAGAGTAGATATTGATTCGCATGGTTCTAAATCTGAACGGACGGATGGAATTCTTTCAGACACAGAGAAAGTCGTCGATGAAGATGAAGAGGATATCCCGAGAAGTAGATCGAGGCATCGTCCTGACAAATGGGAAAGTAGTGATTCAGATGGAGATGGTGTTGGAGGACAATCAAGATCTTCCAGTGATTGCATTATAAGGGAGAAAAACAACACTGAACAATGTAGAAAAAGTGCTAGTAGCATTAAGTCATCTTCCTCTGAGAGAACTGCAGACAGCCAATCGGAAGAAGAATTGGACTATCTCGATACTGATGGGGATTATGGCTGTAGGACCAAGGGGAATTCATCCAGATTTAAGTCTTCCTGCACTGATGGTCATAGTAAAGGCATGAATAAATCATCAAAGGTGGAAGCAGATACAGTCAAACCGTTTCTGGAAAATGGAAGCAAAGGTGATGGTTACAAAGGGATGACCTCCCACACACAAGGATACCCGGATGATGGAGGTCACAAGTATGGAAATGTTGCCATTGAAGAGGGAAATGAAGAAATGGCTTCTAGAAGTCACAGTAGAAAGAAGTCACAGTCTGAGGATTCAAAACTTCTGGATGAAATGTTGCAAAGTGAGAGGGAGTATTCTGAAGGAGAGAAGAAGCTTGAATTAATTATCTCCAGTAATCAACAAGCAGTGCCTTGTGATGTTGATGGACATTCACCAAATTACAGGTTAGAATTGGCAAGCCAGATTGGTAACAGAGACCTTTTACCAGAGATGCAACCTATCCGTAGCAGGGATAGTCCTGAGGCAGAGGACCTGCAGACTAAAAGGTCAGCTTTTGATGAAGAAAAAGTCCATGCAACTGTCAGTCCAATGGCTAATGCGGAGCAAGGCGATGGCGATGAACATTCAAAGGATAAGAAACAAGACAGAGATGAGAAACCAATTTCTGTCATGGAGAAGGTCCAAGTTTTGCATGACCATCACAAATCAGTGTTTGATGGTGTTGGACCAGAAATATCTTCTTCAAGGTTAGATGCTTTTGAGGAGAGCAGTGTAGTAGAAGAATCCCCATTTCTGCACTCAGACCAGGATATGTGCAAGACCAAAGATAAGGCAGCAGAAGGAAGGTCGCAGCATGATCTGTCACAAAATGATAAAAGTGAAGAAACTAAAACCTTTGCACAGACTGAACTGAAATCAGCAGATTGTAACAATACCCAAGAAGAACACCGTTGTGACGCAGATCAGTCAGATTCAAGTAATGAACTGCAAGAGAGGAAAATACCTGCAAAGGGTGTGAAGTCTACCAGAAACCCTGAAGATTTTAAAGAATCTGCAAAACGGGTAAAAGCCACACTGGAAGTCAGCCCTGAGGCAACAGAAGGCCTTAGCACAATGCATGAAAATAGAGGTGAGGTGGTATCTTTTGATGTTAACAACAAGATCACTGGAATTCATCATCTGCCATCGGCTTTGAGGATGTGTTCAGATTCAGAAGAGGAATTGGAGACAAATATTAAACCTGTGGCCATTTATGAGTCTCAAAAGCGGGAGATAGCCAGACTTCAAGATGCACCACTTTTGGAAGATGTCATCGTTTTAGACAAGAACGATAATATGGGTGTGTCTTTTGACACAAGCTTGAAGAGCATCGGAAGTGGCCATCTACTTTCAGATTTGAGAGTGTCTTCAGATACAGGAGAAGAATTAGAGTCTCCTTTACATCCTGCAGCCACCAGGAAGTCACTAGAAGAAATGAAGGTTCCAAACAAAGATGATCAGAGTGTGGATAAAGATGCAAGCATTTCACTCAAGCCTGATGAAGAGGGTGCATCTTTTGAAGCATCTTTTGACACCAGCTTGAAGAGCACCGGAAGTGGCCATCTGTTTTCAGATTTGAGAGTGTCTTCAGATACGGGAGAAGAATTAGAGTCTCCTTTGCATCCTGCAGCCACCAGTAAGTCACTAGAAGAAATGAAGGTTCTAAACAAAGATGATCAGAGTGTGGATAAAGATGCAAGCATTTCACTCAAGCCTGATAAAGAGGGTGCATCTTTTGAAGCATCTTTTGACACAAGCTTGAAGAGCACCGGAAGTGGCCATCTGCTTTCAGATTTGAGAGTGTCTTCAGATACGGGAGAAGAATTAGAGTCTCCTTTGCATCCTGCAGCCACCAGTAAGTCACTAGAAGAAATGCAGGTTCCAAACAAAGATGATCAGAGTGTGGATAAGGATGCAAGCATTTCATTTAAGCCTGATGAAGAGGGTGCATCTTTTGAAGCATCTTTTGACACAAGCTTGAAGAGCACCGGAAGTGGCCATCTACTTTCAGATTTGAGAGTGTCTTCATATGCAGGAGGAGAATTAGAGTCTCCTTTGCATCCTGCAGCCACCAGTAAGTCACTAGAAGAAATGAAGGTTCCAAACAAAGGTGATCAGAGTGTGGATAAAGGTGCAAACATTTCACTCAAGCATGATGAAGAGGGTGCATCTTTTGAGGCAAGTTTGACAAGCACTGAAGACGGACATCTTCTCTCAGATTTGAGGATTTCTTCAGATGCAGGAGAGATCGATGAAGTAGAATATACTACAGTAGTCAGTAGAGAAAGTCTCACAAAAGATGAACAAGTTAATGAAAAGGAATTACAGACTGAGACGGATATTTTCCCAACAGCAGATGTCTGTCAAGTAAGAAGTGATCTTGTAAGTTTGCACCAACTAGAACTGGCAGAGTTATCCACCAACCAGTCACTCACTGGTAAGACTGGTGAAGCATGTGAACAGTATTCGACTCCACTGAAAGAAGCACGCACCTACGAGGAAGGTCACACTATCATTTCTTGTGGAAAGCCATTCACAAAAATTATGAGGTCTAATAGCATCGCAGAGCAAGAAGCTAGGGACCAGGTGGATTCAATTGACATATATATCAGTGACTCCTCATTGATGGAGACACCTGAGAAATGCAAAAAAGATCTGTTTAGAGAAAAGAATTCTTTAGATAAAATGGACGAATGCACTTCCACACCATTACCACTTTTGAAGAATTACACCATTCCAAAGAAGAAAGTTGTAGATGCTGGTGAAAATTGTATCAACGTGTTTGCATCAAAAACATCAGAGAGCATGGTAGACACAGAGCAAGCTTCATCCTCCATTACCAAATATTCTAAAACCAAAGAAGTGAAGAGCTCAGATTCCAAGCAGGATTCAAGGAAAAAAAGTGCCTCTGACCGTGGAGAATCAGAAATTAAGAAGGAGGAACGACCAAGAAGGAGATATTCAAGTAACAAGTCACAGAGAAGTATAGTTGACCGAAAAAAAGATAGTACAGATCTAAGGGACTTATTGGAGAGCCGTTCGAGAGAAAAGTCTGATAGACATGAAAATGGTAGAGGCCACCAGGACAGACCTGATGATGGATGCAGAAGACAAAATGTATGGAAAGATGCAGAGAGCAGAGAGATTGGGAGGAGATATTACAAGAATATGCCTAAGGAATTGAGAGACGACGTAGCAAAGTCCAAATTATTTGACGGTAGTGAGAAAGAGGTGAGAGAAGGAAAAGAGAAGGACGATCGAGAGGATAAACGAGAAGCAGAGACTGATCAAGGGATCCTCTCTCAACACCAAGCTGAAGATTTGTCAGAGGGTGAAATTGTCAGTAGCAGTGAGGACGATATTGCTCCAGAACCAACATCAAACCAAGAGAAGGGAAGACGGAGGGATCCTGCAAAGAGAGAAAGCAGAAGGAGAAAATGCTCTCCTCTCCGGGATAGGGAAAGAAAAAGACCACGAAGGGATCACAGAACAAACAA
This sequence comes from Stichopus chloronotus, assembly GCA_021234535.1. Lineage (NCBI taxonomy): Eukaryota > Metazoa > Echinodermata > Holothuroidea > Aspidochirotida > Stichopodidae > Stichopus > Stichopus chloronotus. The sequence goes on along the minus strand of CM037845.1, from coordinate 23,599,778 downwards.
ATATAGAGAGTCCTACTCGAGAAGGTGATGTTTCTCTGACACGGCTATGTTGTCATGGTAATCTAACAGTAAAGGTTGAAGTTAATGTTCAATAAGACAACATCAGAATCTAGATCCGTTGAAACCGTCTTAGTCTAGCAATCAAAGTGTTTAAGTAAGTAGTGTGAATTTGACCTTTCATAAGTGCAGAAATTTGTAGGTTGAATCGAGGGAAAACAGACAGGCAAATCAGTGGAATCTGGAGTGGGAACTTTTAATTTTGAGTTTGGTTCATGTTTGAAAACGCGGGGTTGAACACCAGACTATCAAGTTTGTGCTTCTTAAAGGTCAGGGTGAGTCATGGAATTTTTCTCTCCTGTTACAAGACCATGGAGAAGTTGGAAGAAAGGTCAACTTACTCTCTGTCATGGAATTAAAATAGTTGGTACAGTCTCTGTTAAATGCATTTTTGCCAAAGAGAAGAATTTAAGCTAGGAGAGCAAAGGATGTGTTTGGGAATGTGAGGAAATGCCTGCTGAGAGGATCATGCTGACAGAAAGTGAAATTATTTATTTATGATACTGACTGGATTACCACCACCTTAACAAGATTGTGAGGTACTTGTGAGAGTAAAATGAGTCAAGTACTGCAAATATTATGTAAGTTTACATTTCCAAACATGCTGTATCTCAGAAACAAGTATACATCGCAGTTTTTTTTTCAGATTATGGGTCCCTAAACGAACATACTGTGATCCAGACTGAAGCTATTTGCTTTGATTACATAAGTGAATGTGACAGTATGTCAAACTGAAGTAACTTGCATTTTGATTAGTTAAAAGAATGTGATTGTATGTTAAACTGATGCATGTGAAATACTGATCTTAAAAGGGAGGGGGGCATGGGGGAATGTGGAAAGGCAGAGACAATGGAGCAATTATTTCAGCATGCCATTCTCTGTCTTGCTCTCTAATGCTGCAGTATTTATGGTTTCTGCTCACATGTTTGATTTCTTTTTAAAGTTAGGAGTTTGTCTCTTTCACCTGAAAGTGGTGGTATTCCGTCATGAACTGCATTCAGGAACACGGTGTAAACTCAGTGAGCTTGAATGAAATACAGCGGCTTGTATGGACGAAGAACCTTAAATGGGGTATGAAAATGCCAAAACTAACCTAGTTTGCCTTTGTAATCTTCTTCAGTGAAGAGCTCAGTTGCGGTACATGTAACACGTGCATTATAAACTCAGTTGCACACTTTACTAAATAACCAGCCTACATCCCTGAACAGCTACATGAGGTCTCAGCAGGGTTGGAGGTCTCAGTAGGGTTGGCGCTCTCTGCAAGAGATGTCGTTCTCAACCACAAGTTGATTGTGTTAGTCCTGTAGGTGACCAAATTAGGCACTACAACCACGTCCAATAATTGACATAGTGTAGTAGATGAGTTTGGTTGTGATACAGTTAATACTGCTGTACCAAATATCTATCCTCCACCCACCATGTAACACTGTACTCTGGCCATGCCCTGGCTTGGACCAAAGAGGCTACTTACGACTTGTTTATCATTTTGAAGTCCTTAAGAGATCAGTTATTGTACATACTGCCAAAGAACAAATTTCTCCCCAGTGCTACAGGAATTATTATTCAAGTGTCCCCACTGGCAATTGCATCGATGTAACCATGCTCCAGTTAATGTTTTGAAAAAGGAATCTTTGATGAATGGTAGAGTCAAGATTGCAATGTTTCTTTTTCTTTTTTTCATTTCTTTTTCGCTCAGAGACTTATTCCGTTGACACTTGGTATCACATGGTGAATGAAAAACGCTGAAAATCCAGTTTCTAAAACCACCCAATTTTTTCATTTGAGTGAGATTTAAAGAAAAAATCACATGCTGTGATTTTTAGACTTCATTCACATGGTCATTTGAATATCATTCTCACGGTGCAGGCTGGGGACATTAGTTGTCATGTCCAAAGGCAAGATCCTTGAAAAGGTCAGTCAATACATGATCATGAGGATTGGTATAGTTATGTTTGCTTTTGACAGTTTCCCCATGGAGAGAAAGTTTGTATTTATTCAAAATGTGATTAAAATAGTCTCCGGTGTTGGCAGTGAGTGTATTCTGTCCTTTGACCGTGCACTTGTGACGAGCATTTAACCGTCCAGAGTATCTCAGGGTATCGGCATACATGGCAATTTACCTCAGAGGAACGGTGGTACCTTACATGGCATCAGCATCCTTTGCCATGTATGACTGTAACTAGGGGGAGTCATACTGATGATCCATTTATTGAGTCACATGATATTAAATGATTCAAAATGGAAAGGAACCACAAAGTGTAAAAACATCATTTGCAATTAAAACAATTGTTGATTGTAAAAGGCTCCAGCATGGATACACAAAATGGGAATTAACTTGATGTTTCACTATCAATGGCCAGTGCTTGATTTTCATTCTGCCTTGTTAAGTAAATTAAATCAGCAAAACAATTACTTATCACTCAAGTTGTGTGAGGAGCAAAGAATTTCACGAATAGCTTTTTAACAACCAAGGTACCTTGTGTATGAATTTGTCACAGATTAATACTGTAGGATGTCACTGCCAGGAGAGGGGGGGGGATGGAGAGAAAGTCTGTTTAAAGGATAAGACTTTAGCAACTGTAGGCTACTTTCACAAAATTGTTTCCCTGTGTGGAAGAGAAATCCTTCCTGTCTTATTTGACAGTTACAAGCATTGTATTAGAGCATTTGTTCACTTGAAATAAGGCTAACTGCCCTTTACTGGTTCATACGTTTTGCCTAAACATTTGCTGTGTAAAAGATTTGGAATGGCAAAACGTAACCCACGTGACCAAAAGATGCATGGGCGGTCCTTGCATCTTGCTTCTCACGTAGGCCTTGACTGCTGTGTTTAAATAGTTGAAGTAGTCCTCAACATCTGTCGTTTGATTCGGACACAAGCTGTCTGGCCCTTGAGGCAATCATTCTGAGCACACTGATTGTGCGTAATGAAATCATTGAGGTTACTATTATTTTTTTTATTTCATACCCATGTCAGTTCTGTACCGGTCGTTCTATTCAGACTTGAGTTTTCGCTTCTGCATGCTAAAATAATGTCGATGCAAAACAGGATAGAACGTAAAATACCGATGGCTGCTGCATTTATGGATGATGGCACAGCACGTTGAGGTAGTTCAAGTATTGTAATTCAGTAAGTTATATATTACAATAGACTTAAAAAAGAGAATATTGTATTCCTTTGAAGACAGAATGGAAGCTAGATCTGCTTGATGAGTAACGGAATAGAGTTTATTAAAACGCACAAATATGTTCTCTCGGTTTTGGTTTTGATGATAATCACAGCCTTAAATGGTGGTCACGTTAGTTTTTGTGTTTGTGCAGTGGGTGCATCTTTCTGGGGCGGGGTGAGGCTAAAGTGACACCAATTATCACAATTCAGCAAGAAGTGCAGTAAGGCTTAAGTTGAGCACCACCGACCAATCACCGTCACAGTGAACGTATCAGAAATGTATTGGATGAGAATGCCCCCTAGATAGCCAGAAATCGCCTCCACAGTCTCTCCTCTACTTGTGCTCGCGTAACCTGCTCACCCAAGTCGTGCGCCATCTACTGCGTGCATAGGCGTAGCAAAAAGGGGAGAGGAGAGACCTCCACTTTCATAAGCCTGGGGGGGGGGAGGCAAAAGTATGTGTTCCTCCTCCACACTTTCTTTTTAATTTTAAAATTAATGAAGTCATATTAAAGTGTGATCCCCATACCTGAGTATGAGGAGGACATTTGTCACCAGTAGTAGGTGAAAAACTACATTATTCTTAGTGGAAGTATAAGTATCCTGTTTTGTGTTCTAGAAATAAACTTGAATTTATCTGAAGTTCATAGGGGCAGAGAGACTGAAAAGTGCCATTTCCTGCAATCTAAGAGGTGTTTTTATCAAAACATTTCGCGGTTCACGACGCACCAACTAATGGTGGCACTTCGATCGTCTTGATGGATTCCATCTAGAGAAAACACGACCCACTATTGCTTCATCCATTTCATCCCTTAAATTTGCTCAAAGTCTGCTTAGGCCAGTAGCGACAGGACCAGAGAGGGGAGGTATGTTCAGCCCCCAGTATTTGCCACGTGTGATAGATGAAAGTGGATGCATAATTCAATAAATCTTTTTAATTCTTACGTCATCTCAACCAGTTCAACCACGGCAGCGGCGTCTCAAGGGTTGGGGGCATGTCTCCAACTGGAAAACGTGTTCTCCCCCCCTCCCCCCATTCAGGTTTGGGATTTTTAAAAAGTCCTGTAGTCACTTGTCATAGCATTTGACTAGCAGGTTTCATATAATTTTATTCTTGTTTAGCAAAAGAAAAGGCAGCAGTTTGTACTTTCTTTGGATGACCGTGACGGTGAGATCCGCTCATCCAACGAAACATGTTGATAGCAGATGTGTGCGCCGAAGGGTGAACATCTTTAGTGACAATTGCATCCACAAACCTCGCTGTCACGACTTGCCAGCGCAATGTGTTACCCGTGAACGATACATTAATAAAACTGGTTTTAGCCTTGGCAGCTGTTACTCAAAATGTTCGAAAAACATTTTTTTTTTTATGCTGTGGGTATTGTGTGCATGTGATCGCTGCTCTGAGTTTTTCTTGTCTTTTCAGTGTCGAATCTGTAAAATGCGAGATTGCTAACGTTATAAAGAGATTTGAGTGACTACATTCACTAGCGTACACGGGGGGGGGCGCTGGGCCATGCCCCCCTCACATTCCCCTTTTTTTTTTTTAAATACTGCATATCTTGCTGAAAATATCAGAAATAATCGGGAATTGACATGATTAGTATCAATATAGGCCTACTATACACTCACAAAAACGTAAAGTAAAATAAGAACTCCATAACTTTTTGGTAAAATTTTACACACAGTTAATGTAAATCTTACATTATGATGTAACAATTTTACTAAAATGTAGTAAAAGTTACCAAAATTATGTAGAATTTACAAATACTGCTTACATTAGTTGATTTTACATAAAATTTATGGAGTTCTTATTTTACACAATTTAAGTATAATTCTCTGAGTGTATGTATATAGGTAAACTTGAGGGAATACAGGCCCATAGCGGGGGGGGGGGGGGGGGGTCGGAGCGTTCGAGCGGCCCACCCCAAGTTGAGGGAGGTCCATTTTTTCCAGCCATGTGTTTGAAGAGTCAGCTATGAAATATTTTTTTATCTTGACATGTCGTTCACTTTTAGCAGGAAGATAAACCTCTCCACTTATGTCATAAAATGTATACAGGCCCAAACTGACCACAATATATCTTCACTAGATACATATCTATGTAGGGTGATGAGATAATATGCTAAAAAACGCGCTTGCATGGTTATGTCATTGTGGCTGTGGATGTCATTGAACTAGATACAATAAAAAGCCCGGGACACACTGCCACGACAAGCTGCGACACGACGGCGACCACCCACCGCGTCTGCTGTGGTCGTGGCGGTGTGACCGGTTCCACGACTAGAGTTCAGTTGTGTCGTAAGCCTTCGCCGGGCCCGATTAAATATGTTCAATTGTAGTCGGGTGCAGTCGGTGCATTTTAAGCCCTGTTCAAACCGCCACGACTACCAAAGTGTCTACTCAGGCGCGTAGCCAAGGAGGGGCGATGGAGGTGATGCCCCCCCCCCCTCCCGGCCATATTGTGGTATTTTTTTTTTTAGGACTTCGCCAGAAATACCCAGGAGCATAGGCATAGCCAGGAAAAGTAGGGCGAACAGGGCGACCCTGCTTGATCTCATTTTCGCTTTTTTTCCGATATCGATATCGCTAAATAGTAATTCCCTCAATTTATGTGGCAGGCCTACCAAGGCAGGGGGAATGCAGGGTTGGGAGCATGTATGTCTGCATGTTAAACACCCAAGAAGGGCAGTTTTCATCTATCTGAGTGGTTTGTAGAGCCAAACATTTCTTTGAATGCTCATCTCGGTATTGCTTCATTTTTCACAGAATAATTATTTTCTCAGTAATTGAGAAATTGTAGACATGAGATTTATATTTCAAGGCTGGGTTCATGCAGCTGAAAAAACTTGGGAAGGACTATTTCCGGCCATCTGGGGGGTTTGTAAAACCCAACATTTTCTTGTACGCTCCGCGCCAACTGATGGTGGCGCTCCGCTTAGATAGTCTTCACGAGTTTGCACCCCCTCCCCTTGGAAGGTCTTTTAAGGTCTTCTTAAATGCTCCAGATTGCAGGAGATCTGCAGATTTCACAATATTCCGGGGAAGGCATGCCCCCCCCCTTACCCCCTAGCAAAAACTTTCTTGTACGCTCCGCGTGAAACCGATCGTGGCGCTACGCTCGGATCTTTCAATTGCAGTAATTCCGGCAGAGGCTACGGCCTCCCCCTCCACAAATTCCTGGGTACGCCACTGACTACATTTATTTAAAAATTTGCACGTGGATCTGAAAGTTTCATAAATAGGCAAGTAATACAAATCTCTCTCGGTTCCATCCTGTTCAGAGTGGTCTTTCACAAATGCATGCATGTCTATTGAGTAATACGCCCTCTAAAGCTCGTCCTCTGTCAGTATAAGGAAGTAATTACAAGCATTCTTCAAGTCTATCACAAAGGGTTTTCCCTCATTATTACGCTCACATTTAAGTTATTCCAATTTGTTGATGGAAAAATGAGTGTTTGTGTGTTACAAGTATGAAATAAAATGCTCTTTGAATCAAGGAGTGCTTTGTGTAGGGATTGCTAATGCATTGCATTTATGACTTTCGCTAATAATTATTTCAGTGTCACACAGAAATAAACTGACCTGAAAATAACAAATGCCGTCAGAAAGAGTGGGCGGTTGGGAGAAGAGGAGAGGCTGAATTTGCGGCTTGAGTTAAAGTTTGATTCATCTTGCTACAGCTTACGTGTAAGCTGTAGCATGAACCAAAACGGCAGCACGTCTCAAACTGTCACTTCTTGTCAATGAAGAAGTCATAAAACAAAAACCATAGTCACCATTTTTTTTTAGTATTTTGTTGCACATTATGTGTACGTCTAAAATGGATGAAGATAATCCGTCCCGAAATAAATCTTTTCTATCAAAGTTCCTTCATTTGTTTCCATTTATATTAAGAAATGTCAAATGAATTGCATGGATGAAACTGCAATTATCGGTAATATAAGGTTTGCTCATGCATGACGTTCCGTCTCAGTATGTAGCCTACATTGTGTTGTTTTGAGGACATGCTCATTAAGTTTATTACTATAGGCCATTTGTTACTTATCCACAACAGAACACCTTAATAAATTTATATTGATAACGATATCTTTAACGAAAAACCATAATTTCTGGATTCTGGTATTGTTGGTGTTGTGATAATTGATGCAGTTTTGTAAGAAATAGAATCTCAACTACCTGAAGTTATCCAAATTTCGTTTGAGATGTGTTTGATCTATAGAATTACCTCTTAAATACATCACAAATACTGTAAAACCCAGGAGCATGGCCCCTGACCCCACCCGTTCGGTCTCGCGCTTCGCGCTCGGTAAATCAGTTATAACAGAAATGAACACATTGAGCTATCTGTCCACTCGATATGCATCTGATTTTATCTTTAAGATCCGGCCGAAACCGGATATGGTCGGATACGCTATATTAGTTAAATCAGGACGAATAAAATCCAGCCTCCTGACCCGATTTTTACAATGGTTTTGGAACATTAAGGTTGTACACAGTTTCAAAATCCTTCCTCGCGGGCCCGAATGAACGCAGTATATCAGACAGCAAACTTGCTTGAATTGGATGTTCATCTGTTGTTCAGTAAGCTAAAGATATACTAGCTGATCGATCATCCGGAGGGATTATTTTTGTTCTGACAAAAAAGAAAGAAAAAGTGAAACAAAAAGACAACAAGACAGAAGAATGAGAAAAAAAAAATCGAAAGAGAAGGTGAAGAAAATGCAAGCCATTCATGATCGCAATTCGCATCAAGGAAATGATAACTGTTGCCTATATTCAGACTTCAAGCAAGTACAGTGTTCATCATGGGGAAAAAATCCCAATAATGTAAGATGACGTTCCATCCAAGAAAATACTGACAGCACGCATCATTTCCGGGAGCTTACTTGCAGTGAGCCAATTGGAAGCGCGATTTCCGGCGATATAGGGATATTTTTAAGTTTTTTTTAATTTATTATTTTTTTTTTGGTACGCTCCGTTGCAATTGGATGCTGGCCCTCTTCTTAGATAGTCTTAACATGATTATCAGTTCACTTCTAACTTCACGGGTGCATGAATTCAACGGAGGCATACTGTATTTCCGTGTCACTTGTCACATTCTTTGATAGCCCTTCATTCATGTCCGAGGCCCAATTAGGAAGAAAATGTATCATTTTTAACCCAGGCTGGTAAAATTGATCAAACCACATTCGAAACCATTTGGAAATTGAATATAGTTTCAAATGGTTTCTGTCAGATGGAATTTCACTCTGGGATATATTATCATTTTTATATATTTACTTTGTTCTCATTAATTGGCGGGACATATTTCAAGCCTCTGTACATGCAACTTAGAACACACGGGAAGTGTCGTTTCCAGTCATCTGTGGAATTTCAAAAACCACAAATTTCCTTGTACGTTCTGAAGGTGGCGCTACGCTTAGATGGTGCTGCTGGCACTCACTCTCTCCGATAACCCCCCCCCCCCCAAAAAAAAAAAACAAACTTCAGTTTCTTTTACGTTCTCCTGATTATATATACTGTAGGTTAAAGGGTACTGGATATCATTCAGAGCCATATACAGAGTCATGTAATGGCTGTGAATATTTCTAGTATCACAGTTTCGTAGCAACATGATTTTGAGTGGGGGAAGGGGGAAAACATTGGACGAGAAACAAATTTATGCCCGGAAAACGGCAACCGATCACAAAGGGGAAGAAATGTGGCGTGTAGTATAGTAACGTTATCTAATTACTGTCGGATTTGGGCGAATTTTTAGGGGATCCCCCATCTGCTGTACTGCATGGGGTAATTAGTTGCCCCTCCCCCGGTTCCTACGCCTATGTTCTATTATACAGCGCCCCTAAAAAGAAGAAAAAGCCATCCCGTCCACTCTTAAACTACTAGCTTCACCGGTGTGTGGGAAGGTGAGAGGCAGTTTTTTAGTTTTTTTTTTTTTTTTTTAATTTTGTCTGTATCCGTTCATCTTCAGTGCTGTTGATGCTAAACTGACCTTTTTTCAACTTCCGAGTTCAAACATAGCGCGAAGTTACAAAGTTTTGCCCAAATAGTGCCAAAGTACGTATTAATATTTATACAAGAAAAGATTAAAAATGATTAAAAATTTTAAAACAGTTCTTTGCCTAATGAAATCCAGAAAAAAAGAAATTTTGTAGATTTATTAATATCCTGAAATGTTTTTGTAGCTATTCTTAAGTTCTTGTTTAGAACAACCTTTTAATTTTGTTTTGAGTTTTCCTATTCACGTAGTGCATTCAAAACACAGGCATTTCACCATCACCATTCACCAATGCAACTAGGTACGTAAAGAGCCTAACTTATCTAATTCTTGTATCAGTTAGGTACTGTACAAGATATTGATCTTGCTTCGTAACTGAGACGAGTGTGGCAGCACGAGTACGACTACGAAATTCACCTGGCGAAGAAAGTGATTTGATTATCAAAAGGTCGGAAAAATTTTGACTGTCCCACGGCTTTTCCTATATTAGAATAAATATTATAAAGTCTGAACTAGGAACCAAATTGTATATATGATTACGCTATGTATACTTAGTGTAGGATCAGGCTTAGGACATTACCAAATTTGGGCTTCGCATTAGACGGCCAGACTAGACAGCTGCAACTTACTACTGAGAACTGCACGTACTACAGTGCACGTAGAACGCAATTGGTGCAGAGAGAGTTAATAAACAGCCGAAGGTCTCACTGGAACTTGGCGTAGTTTCCAGTCAAGCTAATTCATTGTTGGCATGCATCTCATCATCAATCACGAGAGTCTTCCACATGGTATGGAGAAATACGAGGCTCAGTAGCTGGCAGTAGCAGTGGTAGTATTAATTTCTCAATGTCATCATACACACATTGGAGTTAGTGCCAGTGTTATCACTAGCAAGTGAAGTAACAACTGACATACGTAGTGTAAGTTAAATTACGTCGGCAGCATGCTATAGCGGGCAGGAAGAAATCGGCTACTGAACATGTTAGTCATTACATTACAAGATTCATGGTTTGTCAAGGCCATGGATCACTTTTGCAGCCATAGCCACATCTGATGGCAAGCACCAACCTACAAAAGAAATGAGGCCATGTGTAGTTGTATTTCAAACTGAAGCATAGATTGGGAATTATGTGACAGGTTTCTAATAATGGGTGGTGGATTGTCAAGACTGTGTCAGCAACTGTTACCATCGCCATCTCTAGAAAAGAGGTACAGGAGGCTAATTAGGCTGATCATAACGTACAACACATTCAGGCCTGTAGGTTTTACACCTATGTAGTTTCAGTAACCTTACCCTGGTAACCAGGCAAAGTACTGTGCAGTAGTAATAGTGGAGGTTTCATTGCCATTTGAAGGAGACCTAGGCATAGGCTGTAGCTCATACATAGGTGCAGAGATATCCAAGTAGACAACAATCTGCATTTGAGAATGTATTGCGTGTAACAGTATTTGTGTCAAAGCATCTACAGTAATGGGCAGCTTTGACTGATTCAACAAGTAAGAATCCTTTCCAGCAGAATGACCTACTGTGCAACAGCTAACTTCTATGTTCCAATACAATACAGTAGTCAGTAACTTAAGGTAACATTATGGAACCCCACGAGGGTAACGGAATGCTCATATTTACATTGCATAGGAACAATTCACAAAGCAACTGCAGTAAGAAAGAAAAATTTACACAGATAAAGAAAACGAAACTTGGCAAAAGGATAAAATAGGATAAATGGGACAAAAGTGTCAATAACTTTGTGTAGTATTGAGGTATAAGGTGGCCATTTATCCCACTTTCCATTGGACAGTTTTTTTGAGCACCTGTCTTCTGTTGAAATTCACACGGTGCTGGACATCGATTGTTGCTCCATTCTTAAAGCACTGTGTAAACCCAATAATATGCAGCCACATTACTCACAAAGTTACTTATTGTTACACCTGCATAGAGTGATGGACTCATAGACAAAATGTATCTACATCAGTCATATGTCCACATTTGCTTAACTCAGGCAAGGGAAGTGCCTTATCAGGCCATCTGGAAAGTTTGTAACTTGCCACAAATATTCTTTACTGTTAAGGTACATGACAACTTACGGTGATGTTCCATTTAGATAGTACTGTACAGTAGCTGAGGTTGTCTTCCTTTCCTTTTTGTCATCAAAGGATAAAGTTTATTGCAAAATTGAATTTCTGCTTTTTTCATACTGTATTTGCTTTGCAATTTCTGAGCTCTAGAGTGGTTGAAAGCATGGAATATATATAGAGTATTACTTGTTAACTTGTAATGTTTCTCTATCCAGTGATACCAAATGTGCCACAAAATTATTTATTTCGAATTTTGAACATATTTTGTGAAAATGTCTCCACCCCAACCCCCCCCCTCCCCCTCTCAGAATGCTGCCCTTCTCTCGCGTTTGAAGGTTTTCTTCGTTTCAGATCAATGCACAATATATGCTATGCTTTACAAATGGTCAAATCACCGTATGCTATGCAAATGGCCAAGTCCGTGTGCTCAAATGAAAAGATCTGTTAAGTCCTGTCATTATCAATGTTGTTATTACAGTAACTATATTAAGCAATTTTGAATTGCTTTATGAAATGTGAATTGCACTTCTCCCTGAGTCATGCACAGCATTATGAAAAATTCTTACTTACTTTCAGATTGAACCACAGAAAAATGGACAACACAAATGCTGCAGATGAGGACAACTTGTTGCAACCTGCAAATTCTGAAGACGAAGTAACCACTTCACCAGGGGAGGTTCAAGTCGAGGAAGCTGTGATCATAGATCAAAAGCAGGAGGAGATCATCCCAGATAAAGGTCTTGAGAATAAGGAGCAAGATTCTAATTACATCACCATGGCAACAGAGGAAGTAAAAGAAGCGATGGAAGAGTTACTGCAGGAAACGGACGAGAAGTCGCTCGAGAATCTGAAAGCTCTACCAGATTCATCTGAGTCAGTCAAAGTGAAGGAGGTTGCAATGTCAGATGGTGAAATCGTAGAGGAGAAACTTCAGGGGGCAGAGAGTCCTCTCACCACCCCAGAGGAGGAGAGTGCTCCCCCAGTCACCACTGTCACTGCAGAGACAGGGATCAGCACTAGCGAAGAGAGCAGCAAAGGGAAGGAAAAGGTGACAGAAAAGAATGCACAGAGCAAGGATGAAGGGAAGAAGGAGAAGCCAAAAGATGCAAAAAAGCCCAAGAAAGGTGAGTAACTGTGCGGGCAATGCACTGATGCAGTTTCTGAAATGCATACTTTCGTTAAAGGGACTCCTACAGTTCTTAGTCCTTACCCTTCATTTTGGACTCATTCCGCCTCTCCCACAGTACTTCTATTTTTTCACTAAAAAATCCTACATTGTCCTTCTAATTTGACCTGCCCTAACTCAAAGGAAAAAAGAACAAGGACAGGTGTGAAGGCCTATTGTGTTCTTCAAATTTATGTTAACTGGGAAACAGGACTGTGGTCAAGTTTTAAGTGTAGTAACACATTGTCATCACTGGTGGTATTGATCATACATGAACGTTTGTCCTGCTTTTAATATGGTTAATCCTAATTTTCTCCTGTTTTATGGGGAATTGTGATCCTTCTTTTATCCTTGAATCTCTCTTGCCTCAGTCCACATCTCGAAAGTCTTCAGCAGTGAGGATGGATTCAAACAGCATACACGGCAGGGTTGTTGATTTTTTTATTTTTTTAAAAAAAATCATGATGTAAATCAGTGATTAAAAATAATCATGATTTTAATCAGCTTGTTTTAAATCAAACAAGCCTGATACTTAGGCAATGAAGAGAGTAGAAGAGAGCTTTCTCTACTCTACAGTGCTGTATCTCTCTTAGACATCACTTGTCCTGTATATATCTTCTACACCATAATTGAGTGCATAATGGAGGGATGAATGAGGTTAGTCGTCAATGGTCATTGCCATGACACCTTCAGGCCCACAGTGCCTGACTCAAATACTGCACATTCTCAATTTTGTTCAAAATGGACAATCATTAACGTCTGTTATGGGAGGGACCGTTGATTGGATAGTCAGATTGTCTAGTGACTTAACTGTGGGCTAGTGTTCAGAGAGCTAAGTAGCGCTGTTGTCATGTACAGTATGCATGCATAAAGTAATAATTCTTGTTGCAGTTTGTGGCACGAAATGCCCCTGGAGGAAATTTGCCTTTATTCCTGTAGATGTACTTGTGTCACAGATCGTGAGATATCTACAGAAGGGCTTGTACAGGTGTATAGTTAGGTCAGTAGGCAAACCAGAACAGTGTTGAAATTTGGCAGTTGCATGGTTGGCAGTCCTAATGTTGGTATGATGTGATTTTATGCCTACTTTTCAAAGTAAGGTCATCCATCAGTTCCAAATATCATTTTAATGTAATTAATGGAATGAAATTTTCTAGGTTGTACAGTACCTACCATGAATACACAAATTTGTGCTGTTTACAATACTAATGCAGTTCTGCTATTTACATTGCACTGCTCTAGGTATTTGAATTTCAAGCTCTGATTTGGTCATCTGAATTCTGACAACAAAGTTCACCTCATCACAACAGAGTAGCAACACTGTGTCACATTGGTTGTGCCTCTGTCACATCAGTCACATTCATCTTGAATTCTTGACTTTGTGATTTGGCCAGATGTTATGGATGTCCCTAAGTCTTTGGTGTGCAGTATCCTTTATTTAAAGTCTGATGCTGCTTCTACTAACAATGAGGGCCTTCGCTTGTAGTGAGCTGCATACTGCCTTATTGATTCCTTGGCAAAGGGAATCAATGCGATGGTGATGTGGTGTGTGTATGTGTGTGTGTGTGTGTGTATGTGATGCCTTGCTTGTAAACTTGATATCTCCTTAAGCATAACCGTGACTGATCTCTTACTTGGTGTGTGGATTGGTCATTTTGAGTAGATGATCCCGACTGTTTTTGGTGGAGATCAAAGTTCGTTTGAGGTTACCAGAGATCGAAATGTGAAAACCTTGTAAACACAATATCTCAAGAAGGGTAATTGTGACTAATGTCATACTTAGTGTGTGGGTTGGTGAGAGTGAGTAGATGGGCCTCATAGTTTTTGGTGAAGGTCGAAGGTCATTTGAGGTCACCAGAGGTCAAAATGTGAAAGCATTGTAAACACGGTATCTGCAGAAGCGTAATCTTGACTAATTTCATACTCACTGTGTGTGTTGGTTATTGTGAGTTGATGATTCCTGTTGTTTGGGTGAAGGTGTTAAAGGTCAACAGAGGTCAAACTGTGAAAGCATTGTAAACACGGTATCTCCAGAAGCATAATCTTGACTAATTTCATACTCAGTGTGTGTGTTGGTTATTGTGAGTTGATGATTCCCACTGTTTTTGGTGGAGATCAAAGTTTGTTTGAGGTTACCAGAGATCAAAATGTGAAAACCTTGTAAACACAATATCTCAAGAAGGGTAATTGTGACTAATGTCATACTTAGTGTGTGGGTTGGTGAGAGTGAGTAGATGGGCCTCATAGTTTTTGGTGAAGGTCGAAGGTCATTTGAGGTCACCAGAGGTCAAAATGTGAAAGCATTGTAAACACGGTATCTGCAGAAGCGTAATCTTGACTAATTTCATACTCACTGTGTGTGTTGGTTATTGTGAGTTGATGATTCCTGTTGTTTGGGTGAAGGTGTTAAAGGTCAACAGAGGTCAAACTGTGAAAACCTTGTAAACACAGTATCTCAAGAAGTGTAATCTTGACTAATTTCATGCTTACTGTAGTGTGTGGGTTGGTCATAGTGAGTAGATGATTCCCATTGATTTTGGTGGAGGCTAAATTTCATTTGAGTTCACCAGAGGTCAAATTATGAAAACAGATATAACTGCTTGGTACACACAGTGGTCAAAAGAGTTTAGTGTAGGCATGCTTTCTCTAGAATAATAAGGCGATTTCATTTCAAAATTGGTCTATATACAGTACATGAATATTGGCAAGGAATCACACAGTCCTTTCTTGTATATGATGGCAGTCCATATTCACCATGTGTCTTTCTTTTTTTATTTTCTTTAGGCCGAGATTCAGAACACATGAGCAGAGCCATCGTCCAGGCATTGGCCGGACTAAACTCTCCCGAGGAGAAGATCGCTGCACTGTGTAAGAAGTACGCGGAGTTGGTAAGGGCTGCTTCATCAAGTTAAATTATACATAGAATGTTTACCTTTAACCCTGTATGATATACCTGTACTGTAAATTATATTCTGGAAATTATAGAGGTTTGCAGGAGTTATGGTATAGTCTTTATAATACAGATGCCATTGATTATTTAAATCCGATGATGGTAAAAATTTGCTGCATCCATACATATTGGATACAGTTGTGACTACTACTGTGTAGATGTTGCCATGTGAAGTAACTGCACTGTACATATAGTGCACTGTTCACACATCCAGAGGGACACTGAAGCCAATATGGATTATTACCTATAGACATTTAGGCTGATGACTAGTACCGCACTAATCATGCTCAAGTTTAGTCGATCGCATCTAATGAAAACTCATACAGTAGCCCATGCTATGTAGACCTCCAGGGCTGATTTCAGACTCCCTGAAATGTTTAAACATACAGTGTCTCCTCTCAGAATATTTTTAAAGGTCAGAAAAAGTAAGATTTGTGTACAGCACACCATGTCTCAAACTCCATGTTCATGAATCTGATTAGTATTAAGTGTTTTAAGTGGCATATATCCTGGCAGGTGCTTTTATTTTAGTCCTCATGTGTCATACATCTAAATCTGTGAAAGAACCTCAAAGAACCTATGGAAACTACTGCCTATGTAAGCACACTGAGCTTACGTATGAAAAAATGTCTCAACTATTTTACCTCTCTCAGCTCGGGGAGCACAAGTCCCTACAACGAGAACACAAGGCCCAACAGAAACAAATGGCCACGCTGCAGAGGGACCGGGACCAGCTTCAGAGTGAGCACGGCCGAGCTATCTTGGCCAAGAGCAAGCTGGAAAGTCTGTGTCGGGAACTGCAACGCCACAATAAAACGATTAAGGTCAGTGGACTCACTCCCATCATTTTTGTCTAAAATGTGCTATATTGAAAATACTATACAGTTGAGAGAGGTCCACTCGTTGTTATGGCTCTGACGGTTCACCGATCTGCCTGCCAGCTGTTCGGCATTGTTGGCTCATTTTAATGTAATTTTTTTTGTTGGAAACTTGCTCAGTGGTCACTGTGTGGCATCATCAATAATGTTTTGCACAAGTATCGACAGTAAACGGTGTGAGTTTCTTCCCTAATGTTGCTGAAAAAAATTCCTGTAAAAAGGCCAGCAGCACACCTAGAGGCATGTCCAAGGTCAACTAGTATTTGAAAGTGAAACAGGTTGTTGAATTGGCTGTCTGATTGAAGGGTTTACCAAAATAGTGATTGATGAGTGATGTGGGGTGCACCTATTGTTCAAGGTGCACCCCGCGTCACTCATCAACTGGTATTTAAAAGTGTCAACTAGTATTTAAAAGTGAAACAGGTTGTCGAATTGGCTCTCTGATTGAAGGGATTATGGAAATAGTGATCAATGAGTGATGTGGGGTGCAAACATTACCAACCACAATGGGAATAATTGTGAGGTTAAGGGGGGGGGGGGTGTGAATTGGATTTTTAACTGTGAGCAAATTGTTGAACAGTGGCACTCTTAGAGATCAGTAACCATCCAATTGGACGTACGTGACATGTTTCTGACAAACATGAAAGGCTGTAAAAATGGGTAAAAGCAGGCTTGGTTTTTCTGGAGTTTTCATTGCTAGTCAGTCTTCTCACCTATGATTTATGCAAAATTCTCCAAAGTTCAACTTAGTTCAACAAAGTTCAACAAAATTTACTCATCATTCATTGCAAAGTCTGGAACTCTTTTGAGAAGACGGACCAGTCATCTGTCAGGTGCGAGATGTGTAGCACCTGCCCAAGGTTACCAGGAAGTTCAACCAGCTCCATAACCAACCATTGCAAACTGTACCTCCTTATTTCACGGAGAGCAAAGAACACCTTGAGCACATTAGATATGTTCATTGCAGAAAAGTCTATCCCACCCCAAAAAAAGATGAAGAAACTGAACCACGTAATTTGCAAGAAGATCTCAAAGGATGCTTGGCCTGGTAGTTTCTTAGGAGGGGATGAATTTGGGGACCTCATAAAAGTCATCAAACCGAGGTATACCGCTATGTCAGCTCTTCTTTGTGCTGTAAAATTCAAGGCAAAGAAGATGGTTGTGAAGTAGGCCATTAAAGAAGTGACCTCACCAGAGAGATAGAGAATGTCAGCCTCACCACAGACTGCCTGACATCCAGGTCGTCAGAGGGTTACATGAAGGTGATGGCACGCAGGTTTGACGACGTGTGGAGGAGTCTGAATTTTGTGCTAGTTACAACTCCTATAGATGCAGTGGATGAAAGAGGTTTGAATTTGAAAGTTGAGGATCAGGAAGCCCCATATGGGCTCATCAAGCCCACCCTATACCATGGTGATCGTGATGAACACCGGCAAGATTCGCCTACTCTTTTCGATAAGTGTCCAGAGGATATCCAGGCAGGGGTGAAACCAGACAATCGCCAATGCAAACCATCGCAAACCCAAACCTGATCCCGGGACCGCCATTTAACGTCTTCATCCGACGGACAAGAGTGTGTCCCCCAGTCTTTAGCCACTTTCCCAAAGGCTGGGAGGTGTGGAGAACCTTCCCAGCTCAGCAGCCCATCAGCTGCTCTAAGCAACCTGAAGCGGACAAGACCTAAATCGGACAACAGGAACCCAAATAACCTCCTCAGCACCACTGTTAACAGCTTTACCGAACAAGTCAAATTTGAATCCCCAGAGATCTTCCAAGTAGTTCCACCGGGATTTGATCTGGGGACCCTTTGATTGCAAGAGGGACACTCTAACCACCAAGCTAACACTTCACCCAATGATGTCGTGTAGCACACAGAAGCAGCTCTGAACAAATAGATGTCGTTAACAGTTGGAGAGCAGAATTGGTTGAGGACGCTGGGCACAATTGTGTATGACAACGCCAGTAACATTAAAAACATCGGTAGATTTCTTTGAACAGATGGTGACTTAGAAAAGGAGGTAGTGAAAGCAATACTTTCCGCAATGACTTGATTGTGCATACTTCCATGTTTGAAAGTATTGTTTTCACATTTTTTTTTTATTTGGTTAACCATTAAACCGATCTGTTTGAGTGAAGGTTAAGTTTTTAGTTAATAAACCAAAAACAGCACAGCCCTACTTCTGATGATAGGCTTTCTCTGACACCAAAAAATAAAAAAATGAGGACCTGCTTGTAATCTGGAAGGATAAAGTTTCTCATTCTGCATGACAGATAATATATCTTCCTCAATTATAAGCACTAATTACTGAAATTCGTGTGTTTGGTTTCATTTTTGCTCAGTTGTGATAGTGTAGTTCATGGTTTGAAAAGATTGATGGAAAACATGTAGCAGACTAGCATCAAATATGAGGCCAGAAATCTTACCATAAGAGATTGCAGTAGCACCAATTGTTGTGTGGTTCTGATCTGCTCTGTCCTGTGCCTGCAGACAGGAACATGACCAGTTGGCACCAATATTGTGTGCTAAACATTCACTGCTTTTGTTTGTAGAAGAACATATACTTTGTCTGAGCACTGAAGAATACCTTCCGACTGGTGTATCATTTGTCTCTTGCCAGAAAGTCTGCTGTGTAACTTTTAATAATGGAACATTTTCACTAGCTCGCATTGCTATAAACTTGAAAGTTTTGACGTTGCAGTCATTTTTTCTGCTTCTAGGCAGCCACTGCATGCTGTGATGTCAGTGCTGTCACGTACAGTAGGCTAGCATGGCCAAAATGGATGAAAGTTTTTGCAAGCATCACTTCTTGTCTTCTTTATCATTAAGTTTCGAATCTATCTTTTTCTTTCACATTAAGTAGCTATTTCAGTATTTTATCCTTGAAACCAAGTGAAGGAGCCTCACTCTGCACTGAATTTCCAGTAGACACTAGGGATGTGGATCTTAAATATGGCCAGAACTGGAACCAGTTATGATTTCTCTATCCAGGTGGACTATCCATCCAGACTGAATATATCCATTGCATCCCTTGCACAAACCATCCAATTTGATCATGTTTCTGTTTTATCCTTTCATAGGAAGAAAGCCTTCAAAGAGCCAAAGATGAAGAAGAAAAGAGAAAAGAGGTTTCTGCTAAATTTCAGGTTAGTTCCTGCATCATCAGACCAGAAAATAGTAATGTGAGGAGATCTTATCTCAGTGTGTTCACAAAGCGTTGGTTAGGTCAAGATCTGGACAAGTACAAATGTCCACGAAATGACTGAATCGCCACTTTTGGTTTAAAAAACAAGCTGTGGGTCTCCCTATTACCACTCTAATGGCATTCACACCATTTTGGTAATTTTTGCAACCAATGTGTCTGTTACTGGCCGACGTTTTTGGAATGTTGAAGGTTCTACGCTACAGTATTAGTTGGTAATGCTTTGCAGACATTTGGAGAATCCAACTGGCTCAAACCCATCTACCACCTGCCAGCAGATATGTTGGTCTTAATAGTGTGGAGTGGGTTACCTCTCCTTATAACAGTGATCTAGAAAGTAGGCAAACTGTTGCAGTTACATTGCGCTCTACTTAGGTTTAGAATGGGGATATAAGATGACGATACTTACAAAAAGGCAAGTATGGTAGCATGTTCACACCCCTGTCACACACACACTTTACACAAATATGGCTAAAATTTGGGTAAGTACCTCCACAATCGTAGTTGAGATAGAATTGATTACCAATTCACCACTCAGAGTCGGTCCTAATTGTCAAGTATCTAAATTGCCACATTTGAAAGTTTTGATCATCAATTTTGCTTTCTGTTTTGGTAGGAATGGGTTGCAGATTTTTCTTTTTGGATAGCCTGGTTCGTGAAATATTTGAATGATATTACTTGTGGTTGATGTTGAAGATGAGGTATTTGAATCAGGGGATATGATTAGCCCTTCACAGTTGTGCAGGCGATGAAATTTTCTGATCTGCTTTCCAATGAAACAGACACAATTGTTGTAAAATACAGCATGTTAGACTTTGTCAGTTGGTGTGGAAAGGAAAGAAAAAATAAGTCAATCTGACGTTTCAATAATAGCAGGATTTGCCCAACAGACTAGTTCGAAGGGAATCCTGCGAGGATTGAAATGTCAGCACATTTTCTGTGTGTGCATTATGTTTATCAGGGAAATACTATGAACCTCTTTGATGTGAGAGATATAAATCGAAGTTGCATGTCAAGTGAACGTGTGATTTTATTTACCCAAGCTTCATCACTTGTCATGTAAATAGTAGCCAGGATGGTCACCCTACCGGCTGGCACCAATCGGGACTAACCAGCACTCTAAATCATAACACCTGCAAATTACATACGGGGTATATAATACATATAGCTGAAAAAATGAATAGCTAAGAAATTGGGTAGCATCCATGGGATCAGGTTGGGTACGTTTGCTGGTTCAAGCAATTGGCTGGCACTTGAATTTGGCTGGGGACCACCCTGATCTTGTCCACCATCGGTGAAGTTGGCATCACCAAGATGATACCACTCCTCAATTCAGTCTTTTTTTCACATCAGCAAACCATAAACGAGATAACCAACCAAATGCAAGAGAACCATAACCGAAATATACGACTGAAGGAAGAAAACCTGGAACTGGCCTCGAAACTCAAGAAACTTGTAGAGCAGTATGAGAGACGAGAAGAGGTGAGTGTGCACACTGGTTCCTCGTCACCTGGTTTATATGTGAAATGATGCCTGCACTTGCACAAACTTAATTCCATGTAATTAGCCACTGATGGTGGTCTCAATAGCTTGTTGCAGATCTTAGTCATCATCGTCTGAATGTAACTCATCCGTTACTAGCAAAGCCATTATCTGCCCATGCTTAATCATGCAGTGTCTGTTAAGCTTTTAGTGTGTTTTGACATTAAGGCTTCATCAAAATATCATATCCTTTCACCAAAACCTTCATTTTCTCTATGTGGATAAATGGGTCTGGAAGCATCACAGAGAGACTGATTATATTTAAGAGCATGTTATGGTGAGCTTTATGAACTCCTGCATTTTAATAATCTTTACATTGTCAACCTACCCTGCTGGAGTTGCTTCAGTTGTGTTTTTTTGAGTCTTGTGGAACCTGAATCAGTAGTTTGGAGACAAATCAACATCATGAAACAGGGTGCTGCCACATTTAATGGAACGAACAGTGCCCAATTCAGGCTAAATGTTTAAATGCACTTCCTGATGTAAACATTATTCAGAAACCCACATTAACTGTTAATAGGACAACATACCCGAAGAAAACATAGGTCAAAATGCTTCATCTCAAAATTATTTTTAAATTATAAATTAACATTTTACTTCTGCTGTTAAGACATTTAGCAAATTAAATTGTAACTGACAGGACTGGTGCACGCAATGCCACAGCCCCAAACTTCTGAATGTCCACTTTTTATTTTTCAAGAAATTATCAGCATTTTCTTCATTTACTTGTCTATTCCAACAGCACATCGACAAAATCTTCAAACACAAAGAACTGGAATCTCAGCTTTATGAAGCCAAGCTTCAGCAATCCAATCTGGCCTTGCAAGAAGAACAGGAAAGGTGTAAACGAGAAAGATCAATTGTAAGTGGTTTTTTTTCTTCCTTTTTGAAGGTGTAACTTAACAGTATCATCTATTGTAAAATGGTGATATGCACTTGGAGAAAGTACAATTGCACATGATGCTTATGGGATATCAATGGATACACCTGTTTGCTAGTTTAAACTTATGCCAATTTTCTTTGTATTTGAAAGAGTGTAAAGTGTATGCATGGTACCGTGATGTTGCGTTGGTACTGTGCATGTAGGTGAAATTGGCCTTGGACCATTTGATTGTGACATATCTTCCTACTCTTTTGTTAATATTTGATATGGACCTTAACAAATAACAATTTTTTCTATTCCCATAGTTTTCTAGCCCAATGTTATAATTTTTATGTGCCTTTTTGGTCTGTACCCCCAGCCTCTAGAACAAACCAACACAAGAATATACAGCTTTTCAAAAAATTTTAGTTACTTTAATTTGAGCTTAAAACTCACTTTTTCAAAGCATATTTCTCTCTGTAATTTCTCACTCTTTTATCAGTTTCTTATCACTATTTTATTCTAATTGTACTTTTTTAAGTTTACGGATTGTATACAATTTCATTCATATTTGTGTTTGATCATGTGATTCATGTGAGATGCATTGAGGTGCTTGCCATTTCATGTGTTTTATATGAAGTTATGTACATTACATTTCATACCACAGATTGTGGCATTTGCATTTTGTTAAATGTATCCACATTTTGGTGCTCGTGTAAACATTTCATTGGTTGATGACTGTTAAAGACTACTCTGTCGTCTTGCAATTATTCGTTCTAAACAAAGTTAAACTTTGCTTGCAGATGGTAGTTTTGCTGAAAGAAGAATGAATTTTGTGTATTGTCTAGCCATCTGCAAGCAAGTTTTCCTACATTTCTTTGTCTATATTTTTGTTTTTCGTCAGCTTCTGAAAGAAGCAGCTGAAGCGCAAACCAAGTGTGACATGCTCACCAAACAGGAGACCCAACTGAAGGCGCAGGTGAGGAACAAATCTAGACAAACATTATTGCAGGTTTAGTTTGGTGTTTCACTGATTTCTTGAGTCAAAATTTAACCAAAACAATCAGAAAATCAGCTTATAATTGAAATTTGTAGCACAGTATGGACAATTCTTTTTATATCAATTATTCAGAGACACACAGGTTGATGATTATATCAAGTGGTGTTCTAAGGTAAAGGCAAAGACTCATCACCCTAGACGGTCACAATATTCTCAACCACTTACGTCTAGTCTCTCCCACAGCCTGTCTAAGATTCCACTGCATATGTGATCAAAGTAATTGATCCCTGTGTAGGTTATGTAATATGAGCTACTCTGCATCTTTCAAATTTGGTGCCAATCAAAGAGTAGAACCAGTTGAAAATTTTGCTAACTCCAAGCCAAAAATATAGTTTGGGGCGATGGGTAAAAAAAAAATTTTCTTAAAAATAGTGAGCTTTTGCCTCTCATCAACAATGTAGTTTCATCAAACTTGTTGTGAATGTGGGAAGACACAAAATTAAAAAATGTCCTACATTGACAGACTGTTCCGAGGTGACTTTTATTCTTTCTATCTTTTGGAACCAAATAAGCAGATCCGAGTCAACTGGATTATGAAATTTACAACTGGTGATTGGTAGGTCTGTACTCCACTTAGTGTAATCTTTTGAACTCTAGAATTGAGCAACAATAACATACTCAAATAACACCATCTTGCCTTTCCTCTTTTGTGTCTCTTACAGTGTTTATAAGAACAGTGAATTATGGCCTAGACCATTAAGGCAATAATGGTTTTGTTTCAAGTGAAGCAAGATGTATAGAAGTTACAGTCAAAAGTCATGGAGACTTACCTGTTTTAGTTACTTGTCAAAACAAAATAAAAGTGTCCAAGAAATGTAACAGAAAGTAGCACTACTTCTCCAAAAAATGAATTGCATGGTAATCTGCTGAAAAAAAAGACTTCCTTTGTTTAAACTGTTGTCATTAATGTTTTACTCAAAAGCAACAGAACTCTAGTTACTTTGAGCGACAGTGTGAATGAGATTTCTCCATGAAGTCTCATTTTGTAATTATTGGCATTGGTTCTATTTTCTTCTGCTGTGTCAACTGTAAATCTCAATGCTCTGTGTTTGAAAATTGACTTCCCTCATGACTTTCACCCATGTAAATCAAATGATTGATAAAAAGGCGCAAGTTTATGAATAGCCATCAAATTAAATGTTTGTCGTAGTTTGTTGCCATAATTATTTTTCAGATGTAATGATTGCTCTGTTTGAAAGTGATGAAGATTGCCTGGTGTTAATATTCTATTATTTAAACTGTCATGTATACCCCTCCTTCATCCGTCTGTTCATCCATTTTGCCTTCATACCACACTTCCGCAGCATTCTGTTATGTCATAATCTATGACGCCACAGTCGTGACTCCTCATGTGGCTGATGGTTGACTCGCTGCTGTTCAAAGGCAAACAGAAAAAGGGACAATTTCATTCGCGTAATCGTTCCTGTAAATCAAGACAGGTGTTGCTCATATGGCACTGGAAAGATTGCTAGTACTCTGAAGACTACACCCAGTGCTACACACTCCCCTGCAATAACTGTGTGCTCTGGAGGCTGCACCCTGTGTTACACACCCCTCTGCAATATTTGTGTACTCTGGAGGCTACACCCACTGCTACACACTCCCCTGCAATAACTGTGTACTCTGGAGGCTGTACCCAGTGCTACACACTCCCTTGCAGTAACTGTGTACTCTGAAGGCTGCACACAGTGCTACAAACTCCCCTGCAGTAACTGTGTATTCTGAAGGCCACACCTTGTGCTACACACTCCTATGTAGTAACCATGCACCTCCTTAAGCAGGGAGTCAAATTTTAATCTAGTTAGCAAGTTGAGGAATTGGATAAATTCCAACATAACACTGTGCATCACTTTATTCTTTCTTCTTTTTTTTTGTCTTCCTGGTATTTGATCAGCCAATGATTTACTTTGATGAATTTGAGTCTACACCACAATTATCCAAAGAAAATGAGTGTTTTTACCACATTTTACAGCAAAAATGATATTCATTGACATTGAATCATTACTCTGTCTTTGCCTGCATCTAAAGCATGATATCATGTTTGTATACATTTTTTTTCCTCTCAGTGAGATCTTGTAATTTTCCTCCTTTTTATATTGGAAAAATAACCCTACATGTCTGTCTTTTTCTCAGTTGGCTGTTTACACTGAGAAGTTTGAGGAGTTCCAGACCACTCTAACCAAGAGCAATGAAATTTTTCAAACATTCAAACAGGAGATGGACCAGGTTTGTACTAATCTTAGAATTTCGAGTCGGAAACCATGAAGCTTTATGTGAGTGGCCGTGATTTGTTTCATGAGCTGACTTTGTCTGGCAGTCCTGGTGGTATTTTTCAAAGATGACTTAAGCTCGCTTTGAGTCTTAATGTCATGGTATTGTACCCAGGATGATGAAGTTTGTTCACATGTGAATAATTTGGGTGGTTTTGTGACTCGTTTGTGGATTGCGCATGCAATGTTTTATGCAGTACTGTTCTCTTGTGTGAATTCCTTGACAAGTGAAGGTACCGTTAAGAATAGGAGAGTCCTGTCCCACATTAAAGTTCACCAACTTTCATGTGGAGCCACAGATTTTCTGTTTCACCCATCACATGAACTCTGTTTTCAAGCGTTCAGTTTTATGCATACCAACATCTTGTGTGTCTCAAAGCCGTGGGATCATGTTTTCTGGCTTTCACAACTGAGATTGTTAACTTTGACCATTTCTTATGGATTCTGTTTTTTTTTTTCTTTTTTCATCGTTGAGGTGGTTTGTTTCACCACTGTAGCTTTGGTTACAAAAACAGAAACTGAATTTGAAAAGATCATGATAAAAGAGAGGACGTTGACTTCGAAAGGAGATTTGGGTTTCATAACTCTGATAGATCGATGTATTAAGAAAATTCTTACCGTTGTGCTCTGTTGAAGATACACAAGCGCCTTACTGAACTTCTTTCTCTGCATCTGTTCCTTAGATGACGAAGAAGATCAAGAAACTGGAGAAGGAGACCAACATGTGGAGGGTACGATGGGAGAACAGCAATAAATCACTCCTCAACATGGCCGAAGAGGCAAGTCTCAGAACTCTTGTAATGTTTTGTCCCCAGTGTTTAACAGAAAGCACTTGAAGCCACCTTGAAGGGCTTATAGCAAAAATACCCCTCTCCTGATTACATCTCGAGCAGTGTCTATCTGTGTCAAGTCTCCCTCTTGGTTTCCTGGTAAACCGGTAGTGTTGCATACACAAGAACACTCCAAGAATTGATTGGGATGTGGCTCTGTTATTTGCTCAGGGACTAGATAAGTTTGTGAGTATTCAGACCGTTACCTGTTGGTGATTGATCTCATGTTTCTTTTGTTTTTCTTCATGCAACTAGCTGCCTTGATTTTGCTTGTTGGTATCAGGCCTTATCAACACAAGATGTGTTTAGCCATGAGGTGTTGCCAGGGGTCATTTTTTAGGTACACAATGTCAAACAGTGGTACACATTGGATCCTACCAGATATGTCACTGCTGAGCTGTATGCTTCCCGGATGGTGTGTTCCGTGTTCAAAGAACGGTTGTGCTGCGACTCTTGTCAGAGACCAGCTTGCGTTTGAGGAAATGGCCAATGTGGTTAATGGATTGGGTGTTGGTACATAGCACTGGAGGTGGTGGGGCAAATTCCCCTAAAACATAATTATTGGCTGAAAACAGTATTTTTGGAGTTAGCCAGATAGTTCCTGAAGTAGTGTTGGTTGTCTGTGAGGCCACTGTAAATACACATAGAGATGGTATTTCATTTAACAATTTTGACAAGTGTGTCCAGGAAGGTCGATTCTGTTTTAGAGAAATTCTGGGTGAATTTGATGGATAGATTAATGTTGTTATTGGCCATTCTCTGAAGGGAAGAGAACTTAAGAAGAGTTAGCTCCCCATGCTTCCCGGAAAAGAAGGGAAAAAAAAGAAAGAATAGTGTGTTGTCAATAAATTTGAGGTACAAAGTTTTCTGAGGAGGTTAGTGTAGGGTTTTCTCAAAGTAACCTGGAGCGATAGTGTATGAGGATGCCATGGTTACATTGCCATTCCTTGTTGTTGTATATGCAGTTGATTACCAAAGTTAAATGCGCTATAACAGTGAGTGAAAATAAACTTGATGAGCTTACACATGGGTACACACAAGTCATTGGCACTTAGCGACTGTGGTAGGCACTGTTAGGGCACTTGTTGCGTTGCGTTCTGTGTGTGGTATGTTGGTGTAAAGTGACCGGAGGTCTATGAATACCAGGAGGGAGTCCTCTCTGAGTGAACCCAAGCTTGCTGATCTGCTGAGAAAGTCTGCAGTGTATTGAAAATGGCTGTCAACCCACGCCGATCTGTGTTCTGTGAGAGCACAGATACCTGAGACGATGGGTCCACCAGGGTGTGTGGTTTCGTCAGCGTGGTATTTGTCCTGATCTGTACTCAAATTGATTATGAAAGTCAAAAACATGATGAGTTAAAATAAATTCAATAAGCTCACACATTCCTTCACGCGAAATCTTTGGTACCGCGGTAACGGCGACTGCAAGGCGAGTCTTTTGGCAGCTGAATGTATGCCCTCCGTGTGTGGTACATTGGTACAAAGTGACCGGACATTAGTCGTCACCAGGCGGGTGCCCTCTCTGAGGGGATTTGTGGTAGATTCATCTTCTGAGAATGTCTGTAGTGTGTCCTTGGGGGGAGCCAGAAGGTGTTGAAAATGACTTTCAACATACTGGATGGTGATGTGTTGCTGTGAGGGTAACTTTCTATAAAAGGTGAGCCTTTGAAATGAGGGAGCTTGTACTTTCTTTTGTTTGGGTTAATTATTGAGCCCTTGTATTTCGTGAAACTGTAGCTTTCTTTCACATTGTTGAGGCTAAAGATTTTGTCGAGCGATCTAAAGTTTTTGCCTAGTAGTTACTCATTGACGTTTGGTCTCTACGTTTTCACTGCACGAGGCATGAAACCGTATGTCTGCTGACTTTGTGCTTTAATCAAGTGGACTCTTCCAAGTGTGGTTTTTCTTGGTAAATTGTGTCATGAACACAGGAAGTGTGTAAGCAAAAGTGTATAAAATGTGTGGAAGTATGAAATACTGTATATTACCAGAAGTTACTTTTGACATATTGGGTAATATATTTAAGAAAACTTTTAAGCAACTGAAAGGTGAAAGATTGAAACCCCAAGTATTTGTGAAACCAATGGAGGCAATATAATTTAAGTATGTTTAAGATCTTCTTTTGAAACAGGAGACCCTGTTTGTGGCTATTATCTATTTTGTTAATGAATGGGGTTGTGTAACGAATACATGTGATAACAACCATTGATAAACTTTTCAACATGAATTGTCTTAAAAGTTGTCCCAGCGTAAATGTAAGAATTTGTGACCATAAATGTTATGATCAGAACCCACGGTGAGCATGATATTTTTTTTTCCTTGAAAGAGAGTCATTGGTAGAAAGACAAAATGGGACTGGGTGGACTCTGACTCACATATTCATAGCCAAGAGGCTCCAAAAAAGAGAAAAGGTTGGGAAGCGGGAGGCTCCTTCCCGAGAAATTTTTGTATGCTGGTGGGAATGTGTGTGTCCGTACGGAAATTTTGGCACTCAAGGGAAATTTCTCCCCACCCCCCTTTTTTTTTTACAGGAAGATTGTAAGAAATCGTGGAAAATCTAGAATCCCCTCTCAGGAAATGAACATTTTTTCCAGCACTGTTTGCATCATATCATTTTTGCTTCTTGTTTTCTGGTCAACAGAGGACTTTGAGAGAGAAGGAATTGGCTTCTCAGAAGACTAAGGTGATGAGGCTGGAAAAGCTATGCAGGGCTCTTCAAGCAGAAAGGAATGCCCTGACGGGGAAAGCAAAGACCAAGGAAGGTAAGCCAAACCAGCTACATGTGAACGTCGCTGTTCATTTCCACACCATACAAGTATTAAATGATGTTTTGATGTGTTCACATTAACAAACCAGTCAGATTGTGCTTGTGTTGTCTTTGAAACATGGTTTTGAAACCTTAAATTAACGGCAAGATTAAAGTGTATGACCTGTGAAGTTGCAATGAGGTGAACCCTCAAGTTATGCTTCAAGAAAAGTTGGATAAACCATTTCATCTGTTAGGGACAATAAGGTCTTTCAAGTTCCAAATGTGATAACAACAGTGCCAGGAATTTGAAGTTACCCAAGCTGTGCATCAGTTGCAGCGATGCAGCACAGGTTCCAGTTTAATGGGTAGCTACAGTAATTCTTCAGAGAGTTTTGCAAGTTTAAGTGCTTACAAATGATTGGGCAATTTTCATTGTCCTAAATGAGGTGTCAGCAGTGCAGATAATGTGACAGATCTTCCGTAAGAAGCTGTTGTACCAGACCTTCCACAATCCCACTTAACTGTTCATGTACGTTTGGAAGTTGCTCACAGTCCACTCATACTGGTAGCCGCGCTGCATCCACAAATTTTAAGTGCGACAGGAGGGAAATTGAAGCAACTTTCTTGGGGAGACTTTTCACATATATGTGAAAATATCTGCTTTGAAGTAGAAGCTGCGACTTCCACATCCGAAAAAACAGAAAGCTTTGATAAAAGAATGGCTAGTTTTTTTCCTCTTCCTCAGGTAAAGATGCAT
The DNA here is from genome assembly GCA_021234535.1 of Stichopus chloronotus. Lineage (NCBI taxonomy): Eukaryota > Metazoa > Echinodermata > Holothuroidea > Aspidochirotida > Stichopodidae > Stichopus > Stichopus chloronotus. The sequence continues at coordinate 23,570,212 of CM037845.1, read as the reverse complement.
CTCCTTCAAAAAAGAAAACGATCGAAGCAGTGGACACCAGTACCAGTGCCGCTTCCATATCCAATTCAAAGACGTCCTCGACGGATTCTCCTGGAACTAACTCGAAAGGGTCAGAACCAGCAGTGGTGGACAGTAGCATGTTAGTCAATGGAGACTGTAACCATGGAGATTGCGGTGTCGGCGAAGACGCTGGAGGAACAGGGGCAAATGACACGATGGAGAAGGGCAGTGATATAGTGGTCACAGACAGTGAGACAAGTGTCACACAGGCTGAGGCAGGATTGAAGGTAGAGGAACAAGCCAAAGGAGAGGTTGCCTGTGGTGGCAAGGCAGTGGTCACATCTGAAATAGACAGAGAGGATGGTGATATAGAAGCAAAAGAAAAGTTTGACACAGAAGAGAAAATACCACAGGAGACCAAAGGATCTCTAGTTGGTGATGGCGGTAGTGAGAAATGTGTCGGGGTGACCAAGATCCCTGGCGATGTGACAGACCAGATCAGCAGTACCTCAGAGGTCACCAGCTTGACGGTGACAGACGAAGTCAGGGAAAAAGAAAGTCAGGTGGAAGTCGAAAAAGGCAAACTAGTTGAAAATTTAAAAGACAGAGATGATGATGCTTTGGCTGCAGATTGACGTTTTCTTTCTTTTTTTTTCTCGTTGACATTGCTTTGATATCACAGTCAGCTTGTAATCATCAGTACGGACTTACGTTGCTTTGAATGACTCTACAATTCATCTTCTTTCAGACATGCTCACTTGGGCAGGAGTGGAGGGTGGGGGGGGAGGGGAAGGAAACACCCATTACCCCAGCCATGTTCCATTCCTCAGTAGATATTAACAAGGAGAGCAAAGAGAGAGATCTACTAGACAATCTTTTGTTCTGCCATTTGCTTCGACATTTTGTTTAGGGGGAGATTTGACTTCAAAGTTTTGCAGTTTCCAGATGCTTTTCTACAATTTTGCATTAAAAGCTGGAATATGAGTTGAAGATTTGTCAGTGAAGGGCAAATTGTCTGGAATGTCATAGTCTCTACAAAATTACATTTCTTGAAGCCATTTTTATGGCATACATGAATATTCGTATCCATTACCATCTGTTCGTTTGATTCAAGCAACAGTGATTGACAGCTAGGCTTTCTTAAGGAGTCTGAATTTTGTAGGGCCAAGACACTTTTCATGTTCAAATATCTGGAAGATAAATGCATAGGTCTCTTTCAGATTTTGTGACAGGTGATCCTTTCCCCTTTTTCTTCCCAGAAACACTGAACAAGAACAAAGGTAGATGACCAAGTGATTACCAGTACAACTCATACTCCAGCTTTAATTTTTTTGTCAATTTTTTAAACTGATGCATTTTGTAAACTAAGAGAAGTGGTGAAATGATTTCTGATTGTCCTGGCAGATATTTCCATTTTGCTGTATAATGTGATAGTGATCTATATAGAGCATGGGCAGTGCTATCTTTTCCTGTCAATGTTCCAGCTTAATTGCAATTAACCAAACAACAGAACTTTAACAACTTGGCTAAGACAGAGTGAATTCAAAGCATCAAGTTCCCAGAGTAGAGGGAAAATGCAGTCATCCCAGTATACCCCGAATGCTAACTCATGAACGGCTCTTGTTCATTGTGTGATATCACTTTTGTTGTTGAATTGTTTAATTTTGCAGCATACTGTCTTACTTTTGCAGTTCTGATACCAACATCATGGATAATACTTAGAAGAGAAATGAGATGAGAGTTGCTAGATTTTTATCATTTCCAAAATAAAGTAGGGATGACTGTTCATTCTCCTTGAGATTTGTAAGGTGTATGTTTATCTTGGTACATCTTATTTCCACAACAGGTCTGGAAGATTATTTGTCCCAATTACCAGCTTTAGCACTGGTGTCACTGACAGCCACTTACTCATTGTATCACTACCTTGAAGGGTGCACATCAAGTTTTGTAAGTTAACCCAGACCTTTAGTTTGCACTTCACAGACAGTGCTAACGTCACCCACTGCCCCATTGACTTGAAGACTGCACACTAGATACTGTAGCAAATAGTCTAGATTATATGTACCGCAGATTGTCACCTTTGACCTAACTGGTCTGGTATAAAGAATGCTCATTTATTACTATGCATTGTACCATACGATTATGGGCATACATAACACACCTAGCTTCTCTGAGAAATCTGTTTGGCCACATTCAAAAGTACAGCTGTGCTTTATGCAAATTGTTCAGTGGATCCGTAGGGCTACACTTGAGTCTTTCAGAGGATTTCACAATTCAGTCAGTATAAACCATTATTCAAAATCATCGTTTGGAAGAATTGACCGTCGGAAGGTAGTACCTGTCATTTCCCAGATGTCTTTCATCTCCTCAGTAAATTACTCTCATGGAGGAAATCCTGGTGAATCAACAAATTTTACCGCTCTCACAACCAATCGCCATTGCTTTCATGGTGTCTCATGATTTTCATGAACTGCCTAGGTCATCAAAACCCTATCATGACACCTTTCGTACCCCAGCTGCTGTTATTCCCCCCCCCCCCCCCCCCCAACAACATCCCATTGTCCTCCGTCAGTTAATTTCAGGTGTTTGTCTATTCAAGGTTAAAATCCATGTCAGTTTGGGGAAAATTCACAGCTGTTTTCAAAATTTACACTACGTTTGTCCCCACTTGGCTTTGATGCAGTTAGTTTGAGGTGTGATATATATATGGAAGTCCCTGTCAAGTGTGATGTGATCCCAGTATAAAGTTCCAACCAAAGGAAAAGTACGTCTGCCAAGTACTGTTGAAAGAGAGAGAGAAAAAGACAGAAAGACGCCACCACTTTTGCAGATTTTTGAGATTTCGAGTGTCGGATTCAAATAAATTTTTATCACTCAAATCAGTTTATTTTTATCTTTTTTTAGCCATACTCATGTACGGTTCCAATGTATCATGGAACATGTACTACCTAACTTTTGAATGGTTTTCAAGAGGCTTTATATAGCCTACGTGCATGGTTCCTGCCGGCCTGAATTCTTAGAGCACTAAGGCAGTATCACTGGACTGTATGCGTGCAATATCACCTGCGTCTGCTCGACCATTTGGTGTACAATTTGAAGACTTTATTTAGTTTGTTCTATAGCATACATGCTGAAAGCCAATTCTTTAGTCCCTCTCAAGGGGTTCTAAAGTTAGAAAATTCCCACTGGCTGGGCGTTTTTCTTCAATTATGTGGTAACTCTACCTCGATAGTTTCAACACTAGGAATACCTGTCCAGGAGAGGGTAAAGAATAAAGAGGGGTGCTGTCTTTACAAAATGCGCATTATCAGGCGAAACAAAAATTGTTGACGAAACAAAAGAAAAGCTTTGGGAAGGAGTAACAGCAGGACATATCTAAGTGGAGTGCCACCATTGGTTGGCGAAGCGTACAAGAAAATTTTGGCTTTATAGACCTCCTAGATGGCAGGAAACGGGACTTCCCGGGTGTACTTGAGTTCCATGTACCCAGCGTAGAAATAAGTATATCATGTCTGCAGTACCTCAATTCACGTGAAAAGGAAAATCAATTTATTAAGAATGATAACACATAGCAGGTGTTTTGTGGAATGACACAAATATCATCAAATTATGCATCCCTTTTTTGGGGGGATATTGACAAAAAAGTCCTGGTTTTGGGGGGTTTTTTTAACACATTGGTGGATATAACTTTTTTGGGGGAGGAGGATGTTTCCCAAAATTATGTTTGTGACTAACTTGTGGAGTTACTGCACGGAGCGCCACCATTAGTTGGCGTGGAGCGTGCAAGAAAATTTTGGTATTTCAAAAGACACTGATGGTGGGAAACAGCACCTCCTGGGTGTAGCTGAACTGGATGTACCCAGCTTTAAAATATGGATATCATGTCTGCAGTTGGTCAATCAATTTATTAAAAATGGTAATGCAAATAAGTGTCTTTAAGGTGATATAAGAATCAAAACAAGCTATGCATGCTTCCTTTCATTTCTTTTCTCTAGTTCTGACAAATATAATTTTCATGAACACATTGGCCAAATTGTGGGGGGGCAGATTGTTTGAACTAATTATGTTTGTTACTAACTACTGGGTAGCAGGATTACTATCTACGTGGAGCGAGGTATGATATGGTAGACCTGTTACTTTGTATTAGTCAGCATCTGAATGAGCAAAAATCCTGAAGGTGAGTGGCACCCCTTCTCATCATCCCCACCGATGAAATCACCTATGCCCCATGCATGGGCTACACCACTGTATTGAAAATCTTTGGAGAACACCGCTACCATGCTGGCGTAGTCGAGCAGTGGCTTCCTTTGGATGATCAGTAGGCCTAGGTTCCAGACTACTTGACTGACACAGAAGACAAAATGAAGACAAGAAAGATTGTTTGAAAATCAAAGATTTTTAATATAATTGCTAGCATTTCAATAAGTATACATCAAAAGTTATACACAATGTAAACAAGCCAGCAATAACCCTACAGTGGACATGGTACAAAAGCTAGAACCAAACCTCTTTCCATTTAGAGCACCACAAATTCATCAACGACGAAGCTAGTCGACATTAAAAAAAAACATCTGCACCACTAGCAAGTACTTTGTTTGGTAGACTCAAACTGGTAGTACAGCGATTTGGGGATCCTTTGAAAAAAATTCCTGTGATTGAATCCCCTCAAAGTCATTTGGTACAATGAAAGTTTATGATCGCAAACTTAAAAATTTTCTTGTTAAACTTTTTGTTTTCATTGGTATAATGTAGTGTATTCCTTCAATTTCAGCAATTTTTTGAAACCATCTCTCACACAGTTGGTATCCCAAGAGATCCACCAGTGATCTGCACTAACATGAGTAGCACAAGCTCTCCTTGTATTAAATCGTTTGTTCCCACTCAATGGGGAATACTTGCATGCTTCAGAAATCAAAAAATTCTGGTCAAAATAGATTTCAAATTCTGCTTGACAACCATTTCATACCAGACCCAAATTTCCCTTTAGTTGGATAATGGCAAAGTTTTAGCTACAACGGGAGAGATTCACAGTCTCAGCGAAGACTGCAGTTGATTGTCATAATGTGCGATCTGATTACTTTCACACTATTGATGGAAAGTTTGTTTTCATAGATTTGATAGTTTCATCCACAAATTAAGTATTTAAACTAAACATGAATAAACAACAACAAAAAAAAAACATGGGACAAAAATGATTGACACTGGAAATATGTGTCTTTCTTCAATTCATAATTTTTCCGTAGATATTCTGGAATAACGGAGATTCGATGGCTCTGCCTCTGGTACAGATTATTGTAGTCCAGATCTGCCATCATTCAGATTCACGGTGACTCTCACTGTCAGTGAAAGTCACATGGTGAAAATGTATTACAGTGAAAACCATTTCGATGATTTGCAAGATGTTTCCTTATTCAGACCAAGACAAATGCCGCCTTCCATCACTGGTTAAAGTTCTTTGTGAATTGCAGATGTATCGACAACTTAAGTAAAATATTTCCTACGGGAAATACTGCATTAAGAGGTAGAAGAAATGGGTTAAATCTTTTGAGTGAAGAAAACATATTTCAAAACATCATATGACATTTTCAGATACTCCAGATTTGAAATGTGATCTTCAGGTTTTCTTGTGAGAATCTTGAGGTTTGCCACTTCTGAGGCTGGCAAGTCTTGTAGTCATATCATTGAACAGGTTTGCTACTTGTGTGAAATTGGTGCCAATCATAGTTAAGTGTAGCCATAGCCAACTCCATAACATCCCACAAAATATTTTGAGAAACAACCTTCCACAAGAAATGAAAGTTGTCTTTACACAGCAACAAACACAAGGATCTACTCAAAAGAAGTGTGTCTTGCACAGCTGGAGCAAGTCATACATACTAAGTGGCAATGTCTGTTACAGAGGCTTTTACACTTCACTAATCAAAACAAGTTTTGTGATTATTTCATGTTCTCACAAGTTAGTGATCATTTTCTCTTTGACATTCATGCCACTTTGGGGCAGTTTCCATTGCCTGACTCGTATCTTACCCACTCGCTACTGACACAAACTCTTCAACGTCTTCACGACCGTCCAAAGCGTATCTGTTGAAACTATCTCCCACTGTACAAACCCAAGGCTTGACATTTCTCATAAGATTTCAGGAAAAACACAATAAATAAATGAGGTCAATAATTTATCACTAATTTGAGGCCAATAATTTATTACTAATTTGCTAGACTCCTTTAACTCCTGAATCATGATGATTCAAGTCTGGATCGAGGGGAAAGTCCACTACCGTACAAAAGTCCATTGTACAGTGATATTGCACACCTTCCACTCAAAGGAAGAACAAACCTCTCTGTGAATGGAAACATTTTCAAATTCTATTTCAACATTGCGATTCATCACTGAAACCGTCCGGGGGGGGGGGGGGGGAGGGGGGGAATCATTTTGCTCTTCTTTCCAATCTGTGGCTTTGCCAGCAAAGGTCACAGGTAAAAAGTTAAGTACCATCCCACACCCACCCACACCCCAAAATGAAGGGAACTTTGGTGTACATATTTTGTACTAACAGAGGAAATAACCATGTTGTTACAGTTTTCTAATGTCCTCGCTGGAAAGTTTACCAGAGTGAATTTGACACAGACACAAGTGAGCTACTTAATGACGATCTTATCTCCACCAAACTTCCAAGGTTTCTTCCCAGCTGATTATAATGAAAATTCACCTTTTCTTGATAATCCACCTGTGCTTTTCTTATAAAGGAAAAATGCTTACAACAGCCATGTGACCCACCAGTTGGCATTCCACCCATTCCATCTTTTAAAATGGATACACATGGCCAGACACTCCAGCTTCATTGAAGATGTGAACTGCTGTCAACGCAAGTAAAGAGGTAAACAGCAAGTATACATGAAGAGAACATGGAGTAATGTCTCTGCATTTGTGTCATACTAAACCTGATTGTAGAAACCAGAACCACTTCAACGCCTCCTACTCCGATGGGGCGACCTACAAAAGAAAGATAGAAAAGGAACTGATGCACAAAGAAAGGTTAGCGAAAAACAAAAACTCCACATCTATTGTTTACAGACATCTACAATTTCACAGCATTTTCATATCTCTTGGGGGAGAAGAGGGGTTGGGGATGGTTACAAAGAAGTACAATCTTTAATATTTCCACTCACTGTAGCACAATTGGAAGCAAATTAGTACTACATCCTGGTAAGAAAGTAGATACTCTACAAAGTCTTCACATTTTAGTCCAGATACAAACACTAAACACCTCAGCTTTCAACCCAACAACCTTGAACCTACCCCACCCACATTGAGCACATTCACAATACTGTCATGTTTACAGCTGGGGCAAGAAAAACAACGTATTTTGGCATTTGTGTCTCATTCAGTGCTAATCTGGAGAAGATGGACTGGAACTTTTCTTTGGTTGCTTCCTGTAAGCTCAAACTATTCAACCAACCATGTCACTGCAACACCATATGCTTGAAGCCCATAGTGTACGCCCCATTGCAAGGGAGCTTTTGAACGAGAAGAGGGGTGGGTATGGTTAATGAGGGGTGATCAATTCTGAAAACCCCTTGTCTTGAGATATCATCGCAAATAAAAAAGTTGAAAAGAAATTTCATGTAAATACCTTGAGGCGGACCTAGATCCCCTTTTGTGACGAGACTTCTTACCAGACCTGCTACTCGTTGTGCTTTCCTCCTCGGAATCTTCCTCCCACTTGTGCGTTCCCTTGGTATCTGTCTCTGAGGTGCTGTCTGATCCGCTGGCTTCATCTTCCTCCTCCTCACCAGAGGAGGAAGATGATGATGAAGACGAGGACTTCCTGGAACGCTTGGATTTCTTGTTGCGATCAGACCTTTCGCTCTCGCTTTCTTCCGGGCTGTCCCTGCAGCGTTTTCTCTCTGTCTTCTTCTCCTTTTCAGACGTTCTGTGATGCGAGCTGCGATGCTCGCTCCTCGAGTGGCGATCGTCTGGGGTTCTGGATCTCCTCCTGCTTGACCTCTCTGTACCTCTATCTTTAGTCCTGACCCTTCTCCTCGAACCACTGTCACTATCTCTAGAATGGCTCCTATCCCTACTTTTATCCCTTCTTCCCTCCCTGTCCCTGGTTGAATGCCTACCCTCTTTATCCCTGCGGGATTTCCTATCCTTACCTTCCTCCCTATCACTGTCCCGTTCACTACCTCTTCTTTCCCTATGCCTCCTTTTGTCCCTATCTTCATCCCTGTCTCTCTCTCTTTTACTGTCCCTGCGACTACTTCTGTCCCTCCCTTCGCCCCGATCCCTCTCATGCTCACTGTCCCTACGCCTAGTTCTTTCTCTATCACCGGCCCTATCTCTATCTCGGTCACTATCCCTGTCCTTATGCCTGCTTCTCTCCCCCTCTTCGTCCCTCTTCCTGTCCCTGTGTTTCCTGTCTCTTTCTTCACGCTCCCCCCTACTGTCCCTCTCCACGTGTCTTCTGCTTCTCTTTCCTTCTCCATTTCCCTTGCTTTCTCTGTCGCTTTTACCTCTCTCTTTTCTCCTCTTATGTTTTCTTCTTTGCCTGTCCTCTTCATCTTCCTCCTCGTCATCTTCCTCCTCCTCTTCTCCTTCACTGTCGTCTTCTTCTTCAGAGCTGCCTTCTTCATCTCCACTTTCAGATGAGCTTCCTTCCTCGGACTCTTCACTTCCACTAGACTCATTTTCATCTCCATCCTCTGAACTTTCTTCCTTTTTTATCTTCCTCTTCTTTTTCTTTTCTTTTGTCCTTGACTCCCTTTCAGATTCCTCATCCTCACTGCTTCTTTCCCTTTTTGTGTCCCTTCCATCACCTTGACCCCTCTCATCTGATTTTGAGTCCCTTTCATCTTTTTCTGAGTGTGAAGCATGAATAAGTTTCTCGTGTCTACTTTCTGTGGTCTCATCCTCTTCATCCGCCTTGCGGTCTTTGGGCTCTTCTTCTTTTGCATTCTCTTCTTCCGAATCTGAAATCAGAATAAGCCATGTGCCTTGTAACAATCCACTTAAGACCATCAAACAGTTATGACACAATATCCACAATGCTCTATCACCAGGGGGTGAAGCTAGGGCAAAAATACTACTAGTTTTGTCTAAAGACGGCAGTAGACAATCATCACTGTCCAGTGGAAGGGGTCTGATGGGAAGAGGTGAGTTTCTATCAAGTAGATTTCTTTGCCGTAAAAATGCAATTTTGTCACGTCACGTACAACGGTCAGATGTAAACTACACCGATCAGTTCATGTAATTTTCAACACATGGGATATTGAAGACGTAAATACAGTATCTATGTGGGCATAAAGCAGAGTTTTACACTTTCCTCACAAAGTAATGGTGGGCAGAAGAACAGCTGTTAGTTCCGCAGCTGTGCAGCAAAATTGAGTGCCAGTCACTGCCACACAGTGCCACTACATTTACGTTATATGTTAAGCAAAATATGCAGAAAAGAAACATATTGTATGATTTCATAAAATCGTCCATATGGCCCACAGGGGACCATGAATAGTTATTTGATAAATTAATTAACCACTAACTAATACTTAATTCTGTTAAATAGATTTTCAAAATTTGGCCTTCAGTGCCCCCAAATGACTTTTGACCTTCAGCAAAAACAATAGGGCACACCTTCTCAATATGGCAGACCTACATACCAAGTTTGACTGTCATCTGACTTTTCCCTGTTGAGTTAGAGTGTACCAAAGCAAGTGTCACAGAAACACAGAGTTCTGCCCCTAGTGTCCCCGGACGACCTTTGATGTCCATCAAAAACGACAGGGAAGACCTTCTCAATAGGGTGAACATACATAGCAAGTTTGACTTTCATCTGACTTTCCCCTACTGAGTTACAGCATACCAAAGCAAGTGTCACAGACACACACCTGACTGCGTAGGTTCCTTTGCTGACACAAGGGACCAAAGAAAAATCATTTCATGCACAAACACGATCACACTGCAAATTTCTGGACAGAAAAGAGGGACAGATAGATGATTACACAGAATACAGATTGACAAACTGACTGACTGATCAACCACAAAAATGATACAACCACAGGGGATGAATTCCTGTGACATCCTCTTTAACTTGTGTTTTTCTGTTTTAAAAAGACAAGCAAAGGAATATTACTTTCATGTCAATCACCACTAAAAATTCCTAAAAAGAGAGACTAAATTTACCCATCCATGATGTACCAAGGTTCTTGTGTTTATGGGTTATGGTCAGAAAAGAGAATATTGATGTACTTACGACCAATCCTTATTTCTAACACTAAAGAGGACTTACTTCAGGAAAAGAAAGCTTTTCGAATCCACACCGAATTCCTCATCATCTGCAAGGCTTCCAATCTGTCTCTTCTGGAAACAACTGCAGTGCTGTCTCCAGGGGCATCAGAAGGCAAGTCTTACAGCTGATAAGGAATCCGGTCTGGATTCAAAAAGCTCTCTTTTCCCAAAGTAAGTCCTATTTGGCATTAAAATTGGTCGCGAATCCGTTAAAATTATCACTTAAGACGCTGGCCAGAATCAGGCAACTGACTAAGTCAATCACGTACAACAGCAAAAAGAAAGAAATCCTGAAAAATGCACACATTTCCCTACCATAGTCCTTTTTCCTCATGGACCAGGCTAACTTCTTTGACTTTATTGATTCTGCCAGTTCCACATCGCTGTCTTCATCTTCGTCTTCATCGTCGTCGCTCTCTTCGTTTTCGCTCCCTGATCCATACGAAGCCAAACCTGGCAAATTGCAAAATCGTCTGAGTTAGAGTCACATCACCTTTTCTATTTACTTCATTTTCTTCACTCTGCACTTAAATAAATGTAGCCATGGAAAAATAACTGAGCTACAAAGTTACCTGAATATGGTAAAATGGCAAGTCAATAATATATCAGAATTTTCAGCTATCAACAGTCTGATATTTTCAGTGACTGGGTTGCAACATTAATGAAATATCACTTATGATATTCTGCAGAGGGGAAAATTGACAAAGACAAGTGGGGTACGAGAAATGAAAAAAATTTTGGGGTGCACCTGATCTACGATGGACATTGATATTCCACCTTTCTTAACCGACAGATCTACATACATGAAACAATCAAACACCAGGACTGCTACATATGACATTTTCATGATCATGTTTTTTCATGTTACTATGGCAAATGAATGTGTGATCTATGAAATCACAAGTCTTTTTAGATTTTAGAAAATCTACTCTGACATCAGCCAAGCTACATACAAACTTCTTCTCTGCTGGTTCCTCCCACGTCATCATAGCTACAAACACGAAGACCTAGCTACAAAGGAAAAAGCAACGGAATGTAGAATCTTGAATGGACTTACCTCCCAGACCAGAAATAGCAAGGCTAGAAGAGCTCGCTAGCTGCTTGGCTGTAGCTATGGTGCAATTGATAGATGGTCAAGTTAATACAACAAAAACACTCAGCTGTGAGGAAGATATCTCATTGGTCAAAAATATATGAATATGCAATAACCCAACAAATCCCTGCAGAGAAAGAGAGAGCAACTCTTTCATTTGAATGTAAATATTGATCACTGTCCTGAGAAAAAAAAAAACAGACAAACAAATCGAAAGCAGTCTTCACTGCACCCTCGAAACAAAAAGGTAACAGAGACAAAAGAAACACAATGTGAAATTTGCTGATGTTGTGATGCAATTACAGACAGAGAATAAAAATATGGATTTTCTCATACATGAAGGAAAAATAACGATAATAAAGTCTCCACGTTTACCTATGTATCAACTCGATGCACCTTCTGTGTCAACAACAATCCTAACTGACAGGCTAGAGTACAGTATGTCATCTTAGTTCTTACAGTATTGATGGCTACATATTATTGGTTTAATTCCTACAAAGTCCCTAGCATACATATCGTCCCCTGTTCATCTAGTGCCCGTCATATATTTGTCATAGCCTAAAACTCCAGTGCTACTATAAATTGTACATTAATTCTTCGTGAAACATGATGAGAAATTAATTTAATATTGAACAGTGAGATGCAAAGTCACAAGACCAACTGTATCAACGAATACGGCAAACTACTATCAAAACTCCGACCATCGAGACTTTTGTGTTTTGGCGAAAGATTTGCGACTGATACTGAAAACGAAGCATTTGCAAAAGTGGTAGTTCGACGTCTGTGGTGTTCAAGGAGGGCTACAGGGAGTGCAACACCATATCTACAATCACTCAGGTAATATTTTTAGGAGAGCACCAAAAAAAGAACAGTTTCCTGCCATGTTAACTGAAGATTTCATGTCCTGCTGGTGTTCACCAGCTTCAGTTCACACTTCATTTTGATCATTAGATATGAAACTTTTATCCACTAGGGGCCAAATCAGTCGAATTTTGGTGTCGCTTGATAGTTCACATATCACAGCGAGAGTTTTTTTCTTTGGTAATGCTAATGGTTATGACTCTTGCAATGAAATTCACGACATCAAACTTCCCCCACCAAAACTTATTGCAAACACCAAACAAAAAGTAAGAATACATTAAAAACTTTTCTCCCCCCCCCCACCTTAGTCCAATAAGGTAACCACCTCTCTATGGCTGAGAATAAAAAATGGCAACAGCTCTCATCTCCTCACGTCGAACGCAATGAAGATTGTACTTTTGAATACCCCAACGCCGTTTCCTTGACCAAAGTGCAAAGATTTAGGACAGCATGGCTCAGAATGATGGTCTGAGACTCAAAACATTCAAACGAGAGAAAGAATATGAGCAAAAAAACCAACCACAAATGCAAATATGTTACGGAATGAAACTGCAAACTCCTCAAGAAAACTTAGAAATTAAACAAACTATCACTTGGTAGACTGTCGTGTGTCATTTGGCCATGAACTTATTCCTACCTTTGTCATGTTTGGATTTCTCCTTCTTGTAGACTTCGCTGGCCACGGACTTGATCTCCTCGGAAGTGACGGTCAAAAGTATCTCAGTCATCCATTTTCTCATCTTCAACATCTGAGAAAAAAAGAAAATTTGATAACAAAGTAGTGTCGAAGCCTTAACTGTGAGTTTTAAGAGTGCAATTAGCAAAGGAGCCCATGTTGAGATGCCCAAAGTTAGACAACCCTTACTAATTGGAAGGAATTGAAGTAATGGATGTGGAATGTGACAAAAAAAAAAATAATATCTAACCAGAAAGCCAAAAGGCTTTGTGATTCCTTGCTACATGGTTATATTACAACAAACATGAATTATTCACATGACAAGTACGAGATCAACTGCAGTTATTTTTCTTGATACACCACAAGCCTTTAACCCAAAATGACCTTTATTTTGGTGACCTAAAATTACCGCGACATTTGACGTCCACCAAAAGCAATAGGGATCACCTACCCAGGCCATACAACCCACACATCAAGTACAGTATGAGTATGACATCAGTCAACATTATCTCTGAGCTCCAAGAAACACACAGTAATCAATGCTGCTTCTAGTCTTGCCTGTTGTTAGCTGAATCAAATAATTCAACCTTACCTCATCTGAACTCAGCTTGTCTGCCATATTTACCTCAAAATTCTTCATAAACGACCAGAATGTTCTTGGGTCTCCATCATATGGTGGAATTTCTGCCTTAGGTAATTCCAACGCTAATTTTAAACTCAATTTCCTCCTTTAACTTTTTCAATGCTTCCTCCCTCTCCTCAGTATAGTGCTTTTGGCATTCCAACATCCAGCTTTCTGCTTGCTCAAATGCTTCATCAGACAACAACCCAGCCAGATCAGCATGAACCTCTTCCATTGCCTCAAACTGGCGCTCTGCCTTTTGCAAATTTTCCTTTATCGACTCTGCGATAATTTCTTCCTTGTTACAAGTAGCTTTTAACACACTCAAAGTCCTCGTAAGTTGACCCTAAGTTACGATTCCTCCTCAATATTTTTGCTTCCTCCATCCTTTCCGACATTGTGAAATATGATTGAAAGCACTCCAATCTGATTGTTAAGAAACCTTGTTCTGTTACCAGCTGTTCCTCTGGATATTGATATTATCCAAATAAATGACAGAACGGATGGTTTTTTTATTTTCCTCATTTTTTTTATAAACCCATTAACATTCCAATGCATGAATTAATGCCACCTTGTCTATCTGACCCCATGACCCCCCATACCAAGACTATCTCTCTGGACAACTTATCGGAGGCCCCTCACACTAGAAGTTACTCACTAAGTTACAAATGCAGTACTGTAGCCTTAAATCTGGAGCAATCCCATTGAGTTAACTGTGTGCGACAGAACCAATAGTAATTTTGCACAATGTAGCCCCATATGCATTTGTACGGTAGTTTATAATAACCACAATAATGGTGTTTAGGCTATTATTACTGTTTTATAGTAAAAAATTATCCCTTCCTCTCTATTGATAAGCATTAAATTTCACAGGGTCGTGAACCTGTTAATAACAGAAACCTTACCAAGTTTAAAACAAATCTGACCCACAGATAAGGAACTATGGCAGTTTTAACATTTTTTATGTTTAACCCCATAACCTCATTAATATGCAAGATTTGGACACCAAAAACAATAGGGATCATCTACTCAATATGGGCAACTTACATGCCAAAAATTAAATTACTCAGAGTTACCCTTCTTGAGATAGAGTGTTTACGAGCAACCGTCACACACACACACATACACACACCCATTCACACACACACACACACCATCAGGACTGCATAGATTCCCCTGCCTATGGCAAGGAATCAAAAATGACAAAGTCTTTCCTATCTTGAAAGTTGGTGACATAACTGTGCACCATGAGCACAGCAAACATACGTCAGAGGTCGGCAGAGGGTCAGCAGTTGGGCTCATTCTAATTGGAGAGGTGAATTCAGTGTAACTTGAAATAAGGCTCAGGCTGAAGTATGTGCAGTAATTGTTGGATACCCTTTCTTCAACAAAGCCATTTAATAGACACATATGCACAGAGCAATCCTTAATCATCAAATCACTGCTTTTATGCAAACACTCAGAGCAGCTTGGAGTTGTCCCCCATTTTCCAAACTCCAAGTGATTCAATCTTAGCAGTAAGTATCACACATCCAGAAAGTGTAGTGGAGGAGAAAAAACCTTCCTGGGTTAGGAAGATGATTTTCAATGATATTGATCATGCGCCCAGATGTATTCATCCTACTCGACTCACCATCAATCTGGTTCTTTCCTCTTCGCTGATTGGTTCGTCATCTTCCTCTTCTGACGATACAGCCTTCGCTTCATCTCGGCCTTCCTCCTCGTCACTGTAGATTTGTTTGTCCTCTTCTTTCTTGACTTTGCTTTCTTCGTCTTCAACAGCTTCTTCCTCGTTCTCTCCGCCACTTTCGTCCTGAGAATCAAACAGTTTAATGTACACTCTTAACGTAATTACACTTGGAAAATGGCAAAGTCAGCAGAGAATTAACACTGAGCGGTAATCACACTTTCGCTAAGGAGTTGTGTCAGAGATGTGGTTGCCATGGCGATATACTTTATCGGTATTAAATACCCCTGAAATTACAGAGCTACATAAACAAAAATACGAATATATTTTCAGTAAGAATACACACTGATGAGAATTATGTCTGGGTGCTTTCCTCTGAGCTGGATGAAGTGACATTGCCATCCACGGGGAGGGCTCTAAGGGAAAATCTTTGCTCATATCAGGTGGACTAGATGCAAAAGTAGGTGCCAAATCTTGATTGAATACAAGCTTGTTTGCTCTAGTGAATTTTCTTTTCACTTTTATGAATCACAATGCATGAAACCCTGGTACACTTTCACTTTTAACAGCTCATTAAATGCTCCTTGTCACACACAATGTCTAAATTTTAACTTGACCTACGTAACATATGATCTCTGCTCTAGCTCTGTTTCTGCATAGGTAACATATCATGCTGACCATTAAGGAGTCCCATCTTCCTTTTCTCGTTGTGGGTTTGAATAGGTTAAGGAAGACGAAACAGGACTGGTCATGACAAGTTTTCAGAAGCACAATCAACTGCCCACCTAAATTTAGATGTCACACTCCAAGGCAGGCAATTAATTGACCAATATTTAAGGAGGGAAGTTGTGTAAATACAAGATTCAAATAAATTTGTCTGAGTTAAAAGAACTAAAGTTTCTAAGAAGACTATAGCTTTGAAACTTGCTGGAAGGGGGGTGTCTTGACAGGGAGGGGCTGTTCTAGGAAATCTTAAACACAGCTTGTAGGTACTTCACCTACCCCCTATGGCTATATGTGCAAATAATACACATGCCACATACATGTTTTTGTCATTCTTGATTGACTGAAGAATTTTGTGATACTTTCGAGGAACAATCTTGTTATGCAACTGGATAGGAATTGCTTCAGTGCAATTTCTCACTTTGGAGAGTCCAAAGGTTGACATGCACCATCAGACACTGAAACAAACTAAAAGCAAAATAATTTCAGTACTTACTTCTTTTAAGCCATTTAAAATTGATACGGTTAACATATCAGAAAATGTTTTCAGATAAAACTTTTGCATACCAGGAAGTTACTGTATGAAAAATGGGGAAGTCCATTGATGGAAGTACATGTGAGAATTTCTACACACAAAAATTGCATTGAACATGTTTGTGAGTTGTGACTGGCTGGTTAACATTGAAACATTCATGAAGTTTTTAACAACAGTTTCTATTTTATTCTTGCATTTAACCACTGGACTACAGGCCTAGCATGCAGAATTCACTTTACAACCTTACTGAAAGGAGAATTTGTGACTTTTTCTTTTCCAGGCAGACACAGCTTTTGTGTGGGGGGGGGGGGGCAGGTTTAGTCCAGGCTCTGACATATGCTGTCAGATTTTGTCCAGGGCGGAATGCCCAGACAAAAAGGCAAATGGAAAACACTGCTACATGCCAATGCTGAGGACACAGTTATCACCCTTCCATATCTGTACAAATGTAACTAAAATTTATACAACGCCATGCCAATTCCCCTCCCCCTTCACCCACTTACTACTCCCTTTCTTCAGGACATGGATGTCACCAATTTAAAAATTCAGCAAAACTTACATCAAATTTTGACTTTGGGATCAAGCCATCTGCAGATCCACCGCCCTGTTTGAGCTGTTCTTCCTCTTTCTTGATCAAAGCCAAACGCTCCTTTCTCTCCTTTTCCTGTTTTTCCTTCTCAGCTTTACTCTGTTTCTCCCTCTCCATCTTTTCCAGGCCCTCTCGTATCCAGGCTGGCAACATCTTCACCTTGTTGGCATCTGAAATGATGTAGAAAGCAAAATAAAAAGTTTTGCCAATACTGGGCACCTTTTCCCAAAAGTTGACGGAAGTTGAACTCTTGGGGATAGCATATACATCCTTGTGAAACATGAGAACCGTTGTGCTGTCTGGAAACTTTGAGGTGGCACACAGACGACCAACTTGCAGAAGTTGTGCAAACGATGTCATTAGATGCTACTTCAGGATTCCTGCACCTTACTAAAAGAAAATAGACTTTCATGATTTTTTCATGACCATTTCATGATCTTTATCTGAACATTTCACGACCAAAATGGGGCAACAATTTCCATAGACAGCGACTGTTTTTCAATTCCTTCAAAACTTAGCATTGAGTTCTAAGTTTCGTGACTTTTCCACAAGTTCTGTTATTTTCACAAAATTTCAGGACTCTTCCAGGCCGGGGTGGTGAACACAAAATTCCATGACTTTTCCAGGCTGTGGCAACCCTGTACTTTCTGTGGATAATTTGGCAGTGGACGTATCTTTACTGGAACATGTGTCCATATGTACATTAAATTTCCTGTCGTTCATGTCGTTCTTGCAAACTGGTGCATAAAATGCGGCATGCACAACCTTTATACAGGGGAGCATTTCGGCTTGACGCCATTTTGATGCAATGAACTGGCAATCTGATGAGGCACTGGCATTTGTGGGCAGAGTTGTATGCCGCTGAAATTTATCGTGTGTCAATTTTGCTTGAAAATCATCACAAAATGGATATTTCCATCAAGGAAACACCGATACAGGGCCAATTATTAATCTACAGACAGTGGTATTCCGTGGGAACGAGATGACAACTTAACTACAGTTACAAAACACTTGGTTCACCGGAACATATATATAACTACGTAGGTCTGCAAGTTCAACCACAATAAGGACTAAAGGATTGCCATCAAGCTGTTACACAATGCCAATATGTTTGCAGATTTTCCTTCCTTAAAGATGTACATTGCCTAGAACTGTCAGTGCCACTCGACAAATTTTGGCACAAATCTGTCTTCCTTTCCACTGGTAAATTTACAGAACGAAAGCAGATTGTGACTTAGAGCAAGCGGCCATCTAGGGGAATTTCGACCATCGGGAATGAGGCACCTGTCACACTGCAGAGTTCTGGTCGGTTTGTATTGGGGGGAAACACAAAGGGGGGGGGGGGGGGGGAAAACAAATGTGACACTGACACTACAATTAAAACAGGTAATCTTGAATGTTTGTGCATCAGTGGCACCATTCTTCAGAAACAGCCATCTTACCGAGGACATTGTCACCTTCGTTCATGCCAGAGGGATCCTGGAATCTTTCGTCCCTAGGGTGGTACGACTGCTTCCTGCTATGGGCACCAGGAACAGTATCCATCAGTGGTGGCGGTCTACGATCATGATGCCGGTGATGGTGATGATGATGATGGTGAGAGTGGCTGTGAATGTGACCATCGTTGGGTCCACCTTCATAGTATTGGTCATCGGGATGCATATGCTGTCAAAAAATGGAGCAGAAGGTTTGACAAACCTGCAAATAATCCAAACTCTCAAAAATAACAAGTGAGAAAATGAAACCACATAATAATGCATAGCCTTTTAACAGAAAAACAAATATGCAGCCTTCACCCAAATTGAAAAACTCTCAAAGGGATAGGTGATAGACAAACCATGTCTTGAAAGTATATCAGATCACATTTTGATACCCTGCTCACTCCTTTTTATGCTGTTTTGGTGAAAACAGGAGGGCAAAATGACAATTTGTTTGTTTTAAAGGGAAATAATTGTTTAAAACATGGCATACAAAGAAAATATCTTCAATCACTTAACAATTCAAGCTCATCAATTGGAATCTCAAAAAGCTTCATCTCCTCAAATCATTAAGCATCAGATGAGTGACATCATCATTATGCATCATGTGAATTTTTTTAAGTTGGAGTGAATAAATTATTCTTGGACCACGAATAACCAACTTTTCTAGGTATCTCTTAGAGACTTATGAAACTTAGAAACACTAAAGTGTGTTTTAAGACTACACTTTTCTCTGGGATTTTCTTTTAGGTTTTTTTCCTGCTGTGGAGACATCTCACCTCATCTTCATAGTGATAGTTGCTGCTTTGATGATGGTTAAAGTTTGTGGCACTCTGGTCTGGCATTGGATCCTGCGGAGGCATGGGCAATCCATGACCGTATTCAAACGTTTGAGGCGGCGGTGGCGGCATGGGTGCACCGTATGGCCCTGTCATGGTATGGTCCATGACTGGTGCCATGGGCCTATTACCAGCTTGGTGGTACTGCTGGTCTGGTACAAACTGGTGCCTCCAGGGGTCTGACTGCCAGGACATATCCATTGGTGGCAAAGGAGGTGGTTGGCCCTGTGGTGGAGGGGGTTGACCTGAAACAAGAAGAGATGACACACTCATTTCA
Source organism: Stichopus chloronotus (assembly GCA_021234535.1). Classification (NCBI taxonomy): domain Eukaryota; kingdom Metazoa; phylum Echinodermata; class Holothuroidea; order Aspidochirotida; family Stichopodidae; genus Stichopus; species Stichopus chloronotus. Next base: position 23,550,550 of record CM037845.1, on the reverse strand, counting down.
TTGCTACTATCTCTAACTTCAATTGATAAATGACCTCACTCATAAAACCTTAAATGTCTGCACATTGACACCAAGGGACACCTTAAATTCATTCCCCTCTCTGATAATGATTGCCTACAGCTTTTAATGGGATTGACCATTTAAACAGCAATATCTTGATTTATGAACAAGATACTGATGTGGCATCGGAAGTACCCGCAGTGAAAACTTTCTTTTCCATTCAAGAACCACTTCGCCTGTCGGTGGAAAGTTTTTTTTTTTAAAGGTTGTGTCACATGCTTCTTGAAAAGAGCATCCTTTATGCAAAAGTTGTAAAGTAAAATCGTGGGTGAAAAACCCTTTGATTTCTATTGACATCCATTACCATTTTGAGATATGACTTTACAAAGCTTGAAAAAAAAAAGCAAAACAGATGACATGGAGTGTTGCAAAGGGTCAGTTTTTGTTTTGCTAACCCTATACATTTTGCCCCTTCATTACTGAGTTTCACATTGGTAAGTGATATAAGGTTACATACACAAAGGATAAACATACGACAAATCATGGGAGTCCATCTCTTGACATCACAAATTTGCATAATTAGCCAATGTTCATTCATGACACCGCTGTGAGACACCCTTCTGCCTGTAAATTTGTCAGTCTTTGTTGGATTTGGAAGGACATTGATGCTACTTTCCACATTTCCAATGCTTAATGCTTCCAACACTCTAAAGCGTCATTTTCATGTCACATGACCTTGAACAAAACAAATGTCTCAAAGTGTTCAAACAATGAATGCTCCAATGAGTGACAAAAAGTAGAGACTACAGTAACTAGTCCAAGGTCATTTTATGACAATTGGCAAGTTCACTGTGTGTTATGTGCTAATGCAAATTTTCCAACCAACAGTATGGTATAACATGAAGTAAGGAGAGAACACAGTACAACAGATGTTGTATACACAGTTTACATGGGATTGACCATCGTCATTTGCCTTTGAAGCGGCTCCCATGAAACTTTACACCACTCTTGCAAAACCTGGCATCATCCATGTAAGATGATATCTGTATGTAGAAGGTTACGCACATGCAGGATTGTACCGGTGATTAAAGAAATGTGATGGTGTACTGTACTTTTCCAATAATAGGCAAATGGGAGTTTTGTTCACCTCCTTGCCTGAATACTCACCATTTGCATGGGGAATATGAACAGCTTGGTGGTTGTTTGGTGGAGGAGGTGGTGGCTGTGATTCTTCCATGGGTGGCAGTGGCGGTGTACCAACATCTTGCTGTTCCTCTAGGGCAAACATCCCAGCCTTGTTCTGTTGCATCCATGCTTGAGCTAGGGCTGCCCAGTCTGTATCTGTTGGGTGATAGAGCAGCTTGCCATCTTGTATCACTGGTATTACCATACTTTTTAAGTCATAATGATTAAAAATTTATGCAATTCACATTCTGAAGTTACCAGTTGTTTTATACAATGCAAGTGATAATTCTATTTTGATTACCTAGACTAAAAAACTTTAAGAATACAAGGCATTTTGGGATGCTTTCCCTAAAGAAGACGTGTTCATTCTTTCAATATTGGCAACAGCTGGAGAGAGGTAGATGCATTAATCAATAGCACTGACTGTAACCCTTTACAAACCTCAATGATCATCTGCAATTGTGATCACTGAACCACAATAACAAATACAGTATATATCCATTGTTTTTGCCTAACAGCCTGGACAATTAGACTCTTTGATCTACAACAAATCAATGGGATGGTTTTCCAATTGTGATCTTACTTGCCTACTGTGCTGTTCATTTAACTTCTTTGTTTACACATCCTGTTTTCCAAACATCAATGCTACAAACTTAAGCTAAGTATTCAACCTGCAAACTAGTTACCAAAATGCTTACCCTGATTGGCTTGATACTGCAGTTGGGCCTGGTGACCCCATTGCCACTGTTGGTTCCACATTTTCAAACCTTTATTCCCATCAATACCTTTTCTCCTGGTTTTACATCAAATGGTCTCTTCTGAATCAGTGAGTAGTAAAGATGTGACATTTAAAACCAAGGATAAAGATAAAGAATGTACAGTACACTCGTTGTTATAGCATTGACCGTCATGTTGTAGCACTGACAGTTCCCCCACTATCACAGGGAAGTCCTACTGTAGCTACTGCACATGCTGAAGCAATACTTTGATGTTTAAAAAATCTGCAGCCACCTTTAAGGTATAACAAACAAACACACATACAAAAAAAACAAACAAACACAAGGAGAAATCACACACACACAAAAAAACTTGAATGCTTACACTTGATATCATTCTGGTTCTTATCAATACGGTCATGGCAAGGCGAAACTTGTATTCTAATAGACAATTGTAGTAAAACCAAAGGAGGTCATTGGCAGAAAGTAATTACATATCAAGTTTGTTATTGGGTTACTGCTTCTTCTGCTCAAAATTGCATTTGCATTTGTGGCAATGAATTACAGTAATGATTCCTGTCAACAACAAGGTACAGCAATGTTACTCTTGAATATGGAGTATAACTCCCCAATGAGCTGACTATAGATGCTATTTCTTTCAAAAAAGAATATTACACAATTTTCAAATTATGCTAGAGGGAACCAAGAAAGAAAAAAGGAAGAGGAGAGCAGGGATGGTGAGTAAATGCACAGTAACAAAATACTTCAAAAACAAATGAGTGAAGACATTGAAGGTTTAAAAAAAAGAATGCATATATACAGAAAGGAGAAAGGTATGCAAAGTTTTTTGTCTTTTATTATTTCATTCCCCAATCTGACATTCTGAATTTACAATAAGTAAACCTTGTGGGATATGTTAGGTGACAACATATTACATTCATGAACTTGATAAAGTATGCGACACTGTAGGTTCACATGTTTAAGTATTGTCCTCTTCTATCTCTTCCAGTTGTCATTTCTGGTACATACATCAGTTCAATCAGGTTTATGAATGCATAATTCAATCATATGAGACACTGAGTCTTACCACATTAAAAGCAATTAAGGTAAGAAGCCAAACAAGGAAGAAGCAGTAGGCATACGTGTAAAATACTTATCAAAGTACTACAAATTTGACTGGCTAACACCTGCAACTTTTGAACTGATTTTCACAAAATAATATTATATTATAGCCTACAATAGGCCAGCACTATGTCACTTTGTTAGCTCAGCAAGGTTAGTTGACTTGAGGTAAATTTGCAGTGTTGGTTGAACTTGAAGTACATTTTCTGCTACTGGCTTGGGCTTGAAGGAAGTTATGGAGTGCATCAAATGTATGATATCTTAGTTTTTTTCGAACTGTTACAAATAGTTTATTGCTAAAAACAGGCCCAACTTTGCAATCAACTTAATTACGAAGTGCACAGGCTCACACTGTCAGTAGTGTGTACATGACACAAACAGGACTTGCCAAAACAGGCAAAAGTGATCCATGTCTCGATCAAGGACAAATCTTTCACAGGAGAAGATATGCATTGGATGTTATTACCACTTCTAAATTGGATTCAATTACAATTAGTAATTATTAGCTGTCAAATCGATTTAATCAAACGAACATGATTGAAAGCAGCCTAATGTTACCTATCGCTACAGTTAATACGTTAGGGCATTAGGCTTTGTCCAGTACAGGTTACACGCATTTACAGAAAATACACTCGTTACAGCATGCATGATGCATCAGTCCCATCATTCCCTGCACTAAGTTAGATTTCATGTAACATTTGACGTTAAACACAGACATCGAAGCTAACCTTGCCCGACAGAATCTAAGAAACGTCTTCAGCCTGGCGAATATGAGGTAGTCTGGTGGAAATCAAGGGCTAAACAGGTTATGAACGTTCCGCGTTGTTTTAGCCCTCTCCGATCCGTCGGCTAAATGTCTACGCTGGGCTGCATCGCATCAGCTAGGTAGCTCAAGCGCTCGCGCGTGTGTATGTACTGTATACCGGCCATTCAGTGACAAGGTACGGGTATATACGATATACGGCAGCACAGATATCAGTACCTCAATACAGAGATCAATGTACTGTATAGTACATACACCAAACTTCGCGCACTGCCAAACTTCGCTCACCCCTAGAAAATAAGCCCTAAAATTCGATGACCTAAGTAGCTGGACAAATTTTTTACTACAATGCCTTGAAATGACTGAAAAGAAAGCTGAGACACTGTTTATTTAATCGCCCTTGCCTTGTTAGTCAACTTTACGGTAGTGCATTTACATAGTTGATGTAGGCTAGGCTTAGAGCATCCTATTCACAGTTTCTGCCGAATGTTGCAAATTTTCAGATCATGATTTTGACACTTCAGTGGAAGTTTTCCTGACCATTTTTGTTGCTAGCTTGTTCACAGGTTTTTGCTGTAGGTGTAGGCACAGGATTTGTTTTAAAGGACATTCTTCATGTAATGATTGTCATGCTAACGTTAGTAAGATGCGCGAAGTTTGGCAGGTTTACATCGTATCGTTAACTCAAGTAAATGTTGCTTAAAATAAGAGATTTCGAGGTACAATCCATGGCATATTGGATCGAATTGCTAGTAAAATTGAATTTTAGGCTTGCGACAACAAGATATATGATTTTCAGGGATTTCGAATTTACAACAGCTAGAAATTCCAAGGTTTTTACGTTAGATGCGCGAAGTTTCATACACCCATGCTACTGTACTGTACTGGTGGTATGTACCGTACATACTGTATGTACACGAAACGCACACAGGTAATGTGTATTTTGTTTCCAGGAGAGTCTGTAGGCGGAAACCAATGAAATGACGTAGTGTCATGGGCGGGACTAGACTAAGCGAGTTTTCTGAGTCAGCTGACAGTCACCTGACAAGTCCATGTAGCTCTTTTTATTATTACTAGAGTGTAAGGCTCCTTTTTACTGTAGTGTAAGATCACTGCAAGGAGTTACTAATCTGTTGATGGGCCGGGTGCATGTTTCACTGCTTTGGTCACACTGTCTGTAGTTGGTAGTTGTTGCATAACAACAGTTCAACCTCAACAGCATCTACTTATTCATTTTTGTCTGTCTCCTTGCTACCTCATTATTATGATTTTGTAGGATTCGTAGAAGTTGTAAATCAAGATGACCAAGTTTCTTCGACGTTTAACTTGGCTCCAAAACAAAACGTAAGTACATTATAATGAGAAATATGAAGTTTATGCACACGATCACTAGGTGTAGCCTAGATGTCAGTACCATATCACATGTATGACCTCTGAAGTCTGATCATCAACACATTTGAGCAGATGTAAGTTTCCTTCAGCGGTTTGAAAACGGAAATTTTAATTGCTCCAGTGATTTGCCAAAAAGTTGTGTTGGGAAGTTGCCATAAGTGTCTGTGTCCTTTGTGAGTTGAAAATGAGGGTCATGCAGAGCTGAAAATATAACACCATTTAAAATCTACTACCAACTATTAAACATTGTGTTTGTAGGATGAAATCTTCATAGAGCTTATGTTTCAAAGATCTATTGTGGCTCTCAAAATTCCAGTAGGAATTACTTAAAGGCTGTATTGCATCACCCTACGCTATATTTTTACCTCCCGGAAAGCAAAATTCTCAACTGGTTCTAAGTTACAGTACTCTTAGATTGACAGCAAATTCAAAAGATGCAGAGCAGCTTGTATTACACAGCGTACACAGGGATCCATTGTTTTGATTACACATGTGGAGGAATTTCAGACAGACTGAGGGAGGGACTAGAGGTAGGTGGTTGGGAGAATTGAAACTGTCTGGGGTGATGAGTTTTTGTCTTTAAGAGGTTTGAACCATTTCTCTTGGAATATTAACAGTGGGCTGACTTGGTGGTTAGAGTGTCCATCTTGCAATCTGCAAAGTGCAATTCTCCTGAACCAACCCCTGTGGAACCACTTGGAAAGGAGGGCTCAGAATTACTTGTCCAGCAAAGCAGTTCACAGTGGTATGGTGGGGCCGGAGGCTATATGCAACGTGGTGATTTCAATTTTGGTTTCGCTTTGGATTTCTCGGTACAGCTAATACACTGCTGAACTGGACTCTTGCCCCTTCCCCAGCCTTTGGGAAAGTGGCAAGAGACTGGCCAGAGGATATGCTCTAATCGAACAGATGGGAACAATAAATGACCATCCCAGGAGCAGGTTTTATTGAGTTTGTGTGGACTATGGGGATTGTTTGGTTCACCCTTTTCTTGTTAGTCTCAGAATGCTTAATCAAAGAGAAGTTTCCCTTGTGTTTATCCACATTCAACATGATATGTATAGGATACACACTGAATTTTCAGACTTTCTTGATCTGGAAACTTTCAAATTCAGATCTTTCTTCTCCACAGTTTTCTGAAGAAATGGAGGAGCATAGTCACCCTTGCAGTCAATACACAAAATTACTCCACAGGTGAAGGAAAAACAGTTGACCCAAAAGAGGTGGAGTTTTTTGGGAAAGAGGCAAACAACTGGTGGAAAGAAACAAATGTTCTTCTGGCAATGAATCAAACCAGAGTTCCATTCATAAGAGATGCCTTGAAGAATCGTGACACTACACAGCACACTGTGAGGAGCAAACAGTTGGACGGTGTCTCCATATTAGATGTTGGGTGTGGAGGCGGCATTCTAAGTGAAGTAAGAAGTTAATGACACTCTGCTTGTAGAAAGGAATAATTTAACTGGGAGATGGCAGCAAAGGTTAATGGAAGAAGAGAACATCCATGGCAGTTTGTTTAACCGGAGTCCTACTTCATTGTTGTAATTTTTAAGGGCCAAATTATACCTCCATCTTCTTACAAATACTGAGAAAACCAATTGATTCCTTGCATGATTTATATGCTTTTCATATTTTATTTAAGAAGTATGACATTCATTGAAAACTAGGGCATGCTTGGTGAGAGGCATATTTAGTGAGAAGTGTCCATTCTCAGTGAGGTATGTCTCATCCTAATTAGAACAAGTCCTTGAGTTATAGAAAAAGACATATCACCAAACTAGTAACTACAGAACCTCTCTTGTCTTGTTCAAGAGTGAATACTTCTTCAAGTGCGGCAAAGAGTTTATTAATGCTTTCTTTTTATTTAGTTTTTTTTTTCAAATGAAGTATCAATTCAAGACATATTATTTCATAATATTTTCATTCACTGACATCTTGAAACAAGTCTGAAGTGAATAGTACTGGAATCAGAATGTTTTTGTGTTCAACCAAGAGTTACATGTCATCCCTTCACCATCATGGTTTATTTTAATCAGCGTCTTCATTTATTCCCTCTTCCCCTCTTCAGGCTTTGGCAAGGTTGGGAGCCACGGTGACCGGTATAGATGCAGCCAGGGGCATGATAGAAGCTGCCAAGCGACATGCCAGCCTGGATCCACCCTTGGGTGAGAGACTTTGTTACCTCAACACCACCACCAGTGATCTCATTCAAACAGAGGCAGAGTCGTTTGATGGCGTAGTGGCATCAGAGGTGGTTGAGCACGTATCAGATGTGGATGACTTTCTAGGGGACTGTGTTAAGTTGGTCAAGGTAAACTCAACAAATTACATGCACATTAGAGACTCATGCAGATCGACCCCAACTTTTGAAGTCCAGTTTCACGTGACTAGATTTACACTTACCACTTGCTTCACATGGCCTCAGTTTCCTGCAGAAGAGGCTAATTCGGGTGTACACAAAGAGAGATTATGATGTGGCTTTCATTGTGCACCCAGGAGAAAATTCCAGAGTAGCAACTGAAAAGTGGTGACAGACTCATTTCAATGGTGAAATTTGCAGGAAGTAACCAATTTCCTGGTGGGATTGTCTCCTGGGCATCGTGTTTCAACAAGAAAAATAATCATCTCCCCAATGCATTTGTCAGGCTTTTGCTACTCTATTACCATGTGCATTGTCAACAGTGTGAAGACACCTACAGTATGACAAAAAGAGACGTACTTGATTATTAAGTCAACATTTTAGAGTTATGGAATGATACTAAGGAAAAGCATTCTTTGATTTATTTTGTCTCATCGAAAACTATAACCTGATGTGCTGTAAGCATGACTGCACATGTGTGTGTATGTTCATGATGCCTTGTATGTACACACAGTATTTCAAGAGCTGATGACTGCTTTGAGTGATGTCATACTTGTTACACATAATACACCATATTAAGTATTCAAGGATGCATGCTAACAGTGATGTCATCTATGGATCTGAAGCAAACTCATTCCACTAACCCTTGCATTTTTGGTGTGGATTAAAGGTCATCCGAGTTCACCTAATGTATAGCCTGCTGTAAGCAGGCTATTGTGTTTGTGTTTTATTAGTCCAAAAGAAAATCCTACTCCATCATTCAAAAATCCCTCTTTCGTAGTATATAATACTTGGACCTGCATGGCATACCTGCAGGTATGCAATAGTGTATAGAAAGGGTGTATTATGATCACTGAGAGAGTGGAGAGGCAACTACAGAGTCTGCTCTGCAGGCTATACTTAATGTAAGGTCAAACTATGAAAACCTTGTAAACAATATCTCAGGAATGCAAGCTTGGACTGATCTCATATTTTTATCTCCATATCAATTACAAGTGAGTACAAACTGAGTACAAACTTCCTATTGTTTTTGTGAGAGGCCAAAGATCAATTATGGTTAACAGATGTCAAACTGCAAAATCTTGAAAATACAATACATCAAGAATGTAAGCTGAAGTGATCTAGTTTATGCTAGATTAACTATAATTAGTACAAGAAACTTAATGTTTTGGGTGAGAGTCATTTGAGGCCAGCAGGGGGTCAAATTTGCAAACTTGTGAAGACGATATGCCAAGAATGCAAGCTTTAGTTTGATCTCACATGTGATGTTTGCAGTTGATCACTTGCATTCTTTATTAAAAAGAAGAAATGTATTGTTTTTAGTTCAGGTCAAGGGTCATTTGGGATTAAGCAGAGGTCATACTGAAAAAAAAAAACTTGTAAATGCAAAATCTTAAAAACATGCAAGAGCCACACCAGTTTTGGTATAAGTCATTTGATGTCCAAAGTCAAACCCTTGCAACCGAGGGAACACAGTGAGCTATCTCAAGAATACTAGCTTGTGTATGCCAGAATATCCGAATTTCTGAAACTTTGTTAAAATTCATGTGTCTGCCAGTCATACATTGGGTATTTTACTGAAAAGAAAAAAAATTAAATAAGCACTGATATTTGCTTTGATTAAATATTACTTTATGAGAATGGACAAATGTTATATTTGTTATGAATATTATCAATGTAGGCCCACTGTTTATCACAAGCCAATTTCTAGTATACTTTAGTGTGAGCAGCTAGGCTATATATTTCATCGACACACAATGCATTTTTGCATTCTGGTCAACGGAGAAACTTTACTTATGGGACTTTTTATTTGCATATTTGTATAGTAAGTTTGCATTTGCACACACTCTCTTCATGTTCTCTTCCGTATTAGCCCGGTGGCTCAATATTTATAACCACCATTAACAAGACCTGGGCAGCCTATGGTGTGACGATTGCACTTGCAGAGTGGCTTGGCCCGATTCCAAAGGGAACGCATCAATACCAAAAATTCATCACACCAGAAAGAATAACAAACATACTTCATAAAAGTAAGTTTGCTTTCAATCATTTTTCGCATTGTCACTTTTGTTTCCTCCATTATACATAATATAGAGGGTATAGAACATAAGTAAATGGCAGAAAAGGGCCAACTTCAAGTTAAGGTATCATCATACTTTATGCCCTGAAATCTCCAAATACTAATACCTCCAAACAGGCTCCCATTTTCCTGGTAAATATGTAGTGACAAAAACTCTTACTGCTGATGGCATTCACTTCTTCTGAAAGTTTTGGTGCACATTGGGTATACTTCGATTCCCCAGACAAGAATAGATTTACAGTAATGAGTCAGTCAAGTCATCATAAAAGATCAAAATATAGTACTGCATATTTCAGCATTTTTGAATTCTCTGAATTTTTTTCCATGATTCAGATAACTGTGAGACAATGTCGGTCAGAGGACAGATGTATAACATCCTCACCAACAAGTGGACATGGATAGACACCACTGCCATATCATATGCTCTCCATGCTGTTAAATGCTGAAGAAACTCAAGAAAGCAAGCAGTTGGAACAATTAGGCATGCTGTGAAATGTTCCCATCTCAGAGTCAAACACGTCAAAATTGTAACCAGGTCCGTGGGGATAGGAGTCAGGGTAAAGTACACAGTCAGGTTCACACCTTCTGTGCATGTGATGTTTAAATCAATTGTCCATCGTGGTGGTGTGCAGAAAAAGCCGCGTTGCTGTCGTGTCAAGCATGCATTAGATCTAAGGAAGTCCTATTGAAAAGGATCTTCTACAAAGACTACTCTGGAAGAGAGAGATTGTGAAATTTAGGAGACAATTTTGTCTACTTACAGTTTACATGTAAGAGTGCACAATGCTTATCTATTCTTAAATGTCCAGGCCATTTAGGTCTTCCATCAACATTTTGTTGTTCTGTGAGACTTAGGTTCAAGTAGACATTTCCTTAGTGTATAAACAATAACAATTATTCAACACAAAGCGTTTTAAGAATGTTCTCTTTTTCAGGCATCTGAGTTTGGTACCTTTCAAATTTTGGCACTTTCCATATCGTTCTAAATGTTTTCAGCATCTGTTGATGTGCACACTTTTGTCAAAGTCTATTTTACACTGTTAGTGACTGAAAATAGAGTCTTTGAGTCGTGAGCGATTGAACATAAACGACGTTTAGCCAGCATCAGTTCCTCCATTTGAGGTTGTCTCAACACTGAACTCAAACAACTGACTGGATAATGTGATGTTAGGATATCTCGGCAGAACAGGAGTACATTTTTTTTACAAAGAATTTGCTGGAAGCTTTCTGTAAACTCAAATATGTTCAAGATGTATATTTCAAGATTATATGACTCAATGGTCAACTACTGTACCAGTAACAGATTCATTCTTAGGGAAAAAACATCTGCTACAATGAAACATGTAGTTTTACATTACCACATTTTTACTTTCATATTTCTATTGAAGTGAGATATTTTAGTCTAAAGATGTTTTCCATGTGGTCCTATTGAAAATAAAAATAACCCCAAAATGAAACGCTGTTCTCTGTTTGCAAACATTTTTTTTTTTATCACAGCAGGTGTTGCCATCTAATATGATTTCATATTACACATATGCATTGTTTCTCAAATATGAGACACTTGTTGTGTTGTCAGGTTGTTGGCTGATTTTTTAAGTGATGGTTTGTTTTTATTGAACTCTTTTGCATGAAGTAATTACTAGAGACAAAGAGCAGAGAACAATTAAAGAGAAACAATCACACACAGAGGTAACTTTTCAAAAGAATCGTCAAAACAAACTAACTTTGACGATTATGATTTCTTCTTTCACACCAGAATAAATTTTAAGCATGAATTGCCAGAAAATGGTAAGTCTGCAATAATGGTAGTAGGCAGTAACTACATTAGTACACTGCATTCTTGGTCAAAACTTTACCAACTGTGTCGCCAAAAATGTCAAACAGAAGAAAGTACCATCATACATCCAGTGAATTTATTAACAAGCACAGCACCAATAATGCCTATTATGAACATTCTGGCAATAAATGCAACTGCTGGCATACACCTCTATGAGGGCCTTGGACAATATTTCAAAGAACAATGGAATTCATATATTCAGTATTTCAAATACACATGTGTAACAGACTCCAGTTCAGACTATCCACGGTTCGACAAAGGTCTTTGAGAGTACTGTAAGGAAACACTGAAACAAAAGATCGTACACAAAATCTCAACTTCTGTCAAAGTTATTATTTCACTCCCTGTTCCCACCCGTTTAATGTAGTGTTACCTCAAATCCATCAACCAATCTCTTGAATGAAATGCCCGCTCTAACCCTGCCATTCACAGATCAGCCACAAACACATGACTCAACCAAACTGTCCCGATATTGGTTCATCAACTCCTCCCATTCAAATTCAATTGTAGTAATCAGAGTGAACGAGATACTGCAAATAATAAACTATCCCTTGGGCATGACGAACAATATCAATGGCAGTCATTCACCTCATCGGAAGAGCACAGAGTGTCCTGGCTCAAGTCGGATGTTAGTGAAAGCACATTATTAAGTCACCAGGAGGTAGCTGCTAAAACCAGGTTCTGGGTCATTATCACACTTCACCAGAACCTTCCATGGTCAGCAAGGACACCCTCCAATGTACTCATCAGGTTGCATGTAGGAGTGGCCAACATCCATTGACATAATTAAGATATGGATGACAACACCAATGCTGCAAGATGGTTCTGATCTTCAGCCCAGCTTAAGTTTTCCACGTATCAGACAGAACTGCCTATAGCAAGAGGCAGAGAGTTTTAAAACAGACCAATTCTCATTTTGTCATTACTCTTCAAGGCAGGAATAAAGTGTTCTTTCATAACAGCAAATAGGTCCTTTTCAAGCTCTGGCATGTCGATCATCCTCCTCAGTTTAACATCCCTCCAGTTCCAGTCCAAAATCAGGAAAGTCGTATTTGCAATGTCAAGAGCACCTCCAGATATTAAAGCTCCGATCCTGTTTGGAGTACCCACAGCAAAGTCTACGCTCTTTGATGCAAGAAGTGCAGTCTGATCTTTCAGCTGTTGCAAAAGTCATGAAAGATGGAAGAAAGAAGGATCCCAGTCATATTTTAAGTTATGAAATTTCTAATTTTGGAAAGTATCCTTGAAATTAATGTACCGACAAAGAAATTTAAGCAATATTGGAATAATTGTTTATCTCTTTAGATCTTCTTTTCGGTATGGAATAGGATTTCACTGACCACTTAAAAGAGAATACCGTGGGGAAACCTGTCCTGCATATTATGGAATAATAGACTGAAATTCATTTAACTATACAAAATGTAGGTTCCAAAGTTAAATTTATTTTGGCAATATGTAAAACAGACAGAGTAGTATGCACTTTTTTTTCATTGTTTCTATCAAATCTTTAATACATAACTACATTTTGTTCCTCAGAACACAAACATGATTTGTTTACTAAAGGACAGCTAAATGTATTTCCCTAAAGGGAACTAGCCTGTACCCCTATGTCTTACTCTGTCTCTTACTCTGTTGAACACACCTTTAAGTGTTTGGCAAACAATTTTGCAGTCCTGCAGGTTCCTCTAAAAGAAGCTGAACCTCTGTTGAGTTCGACAGCCCGTTTTCCAGACGATGTCACAAGGATCAGCTTACAAGTCCTTTTCTGTCTGCACTCTTTCACAACAGATTTCCAGTTTGATACAACTCTGCCCAGATATTCTGATACCTCTGATTTGCCTTGATTTCCATCGAGCAAAGAACTCTCTATTATAACATGGAAAAAAAAATTACGTAGGTTAAACTCAAAAGGTAATTTAAGGGACGTTGTTTTGTCCACACGTTGCAGAGTGTGCTTTGCAAAATGGATGCTTCTGTTCGAGGAGCAACCATAGGGCTGAATCTCTATCAAAGATCTAGCAACTGAATCGCTTATCATCACGCTAGATCTCTTTTAATGCGAGAATGTCGAGTTTGACAGCTTGTGTTCAAGATGACATCACAAGAATCAGCTTGCACATTGTCTTCTGTCCAAACTCTTCCACCACAGATTTGCAGTTTGATTCAAGTTCGCACAGCTACTCTGATATAGCTCTGATAATCTGAGTTTGACTTCCTTTTAGCAAAGAACTCTATTTTATGAGAGGAAACAAGAACACTTTTGTTTAACTTAAAGAAAGATTGCAGGGGGGAATCTTTCTTCCTTTTTTTCCACACATTGCAGAGCATGATTTGCCAAAGCAATATTTTTATTCCAAAAGTAATCACCAAGGTAGATTTCTATTGAAGCAAACATAGTACAGTATATTGATTGCCTATCTGCTGAAATATTCAAAATGCAAAGGTAGGAGGAATGGGCGGGAGTGGATTTGTAGCTGTATTTGAGAGCAATATTGAGCCATTGTATGATATGAAAGAACCAGCTGGTTGGTTTGCCAAGGTCAAATGTAATTGGACAATTGCTGTATGGCCACCCAGGATTGCAACGATACCTTCCAGGTGAAGATCTTCTTGTTCAACAGTGCTCAAGGTTCCTTTTCCACATTTGTCAAGCCATGAGTTCAAGTCCTTCAAGGTAGCAGGCAGGTCATCTTGTTTTGCTAGTTTTTCTGTTATTTTTGGCTGTTAAAGCAAGAAAAGTTCTATGAAATTGCCAAATGTACTGCACAAAATTAACAAATACACAAACTACAGCACTGTAAAGAACGCTCTCTGAGTTAAGATAAAGTCTCGACATTACAAGATGATTTACCCTTCTTCTTTTCTTCTTGGTTTTGGGCAAATCTTCTGCAATAGGTTGTGACTTCCTCTTCAGTTCCTGCAAATCTGAGGACCTTTCCTCAACTTTGAAACAAGATAAAATTGCACACATTAAAATGAGATATTTTCTTACATCTTACACTTAACTTGGGTTGAGCAAAACATGTGAGATGGCTGTTGGCCAGGCATGAGGAGCAGACTGTGTAAGGTTGTATTCACCCAACATTTGAATCATACCTACCGTACTTCACAGGACAATTATGTATTGTTAATTACAAGGTTGCTCTTCAAACAGTTACTGTATATGATATGTTTCACATAAACTCATGACCCAAAAGATAGATCTGTTCATTTGTGATCAATTTAAGGGGTGATAATATACTTATTAACGTTTTTGATGTCCAGTCATCACTTAAATCAGCTAGTGAGATAGAAAAAATAAAATGAAGCACACAACGTCGTGCAGCATAATACAAAAAGTTGCATGTCTGAAAAGCACTAAAATCTGACTGCAAATTTTCCCAGTTTTCATACAAAATGCCCTCCAAAAATGAGTACAAATCTGAGTACAGTATAATCATGATAACAATTCTCAACATACGGAAACTTTTGAAAAGAAAAACTTATATATTCCAGAGAGCACTGACTTCTTCCTTTGATTGAGTACAAAATCTGTCATTTATGCTTCTTTCATGGTTAGTGTATGGTTTTGAAATGAACTTTGATGCTAATTACTGTTTTGCTGTCAAAAATGACACAAAAGTGAAAACTGCAGCTGGAATCCACAAAGACGGAGGGAATAGCATGACTGAATGATTGCCAGGATATCAATTCAGTGATACCAGAATCTATCTAATTTTGAAAGTACTTAATTTTCTGTTTAAGATGTTGCTAATGTTACTTTATCTGTCAAAGTTGCAAGTGTAACATTAGCACGCAATAAATACATTCTACTGGGAAAATACTGAACGTATCCATACCGTTTCATGTTCCATTCATAGCATCTACTTCTATGAAGCTAACATACAGTAAAAATAACTTCAATAAGGGTGACATAATCTGTCACCTCACCTAGGTATGGTTTGCTATCAAGAATACTGCACGTATCGTCTGTGACGTAGCGACATTAGCATACACTTCTTCAAATTTTTTTTATCAAAACCGTTATCAAATACATGTGTCATATTTGTATTTTATGTGTCCGAAATTTTGCTCCTACTGAACTTGTAAGCCAAATGGAAGTACAAATGAGCTTTCTATGCACACTAGGGTATTCCTAATGCTTGACAGCATGTGCTGATGTTGCTAATGTTACTACTGTATTGACAGCACTGTATTGGAACCCAGCAAACACTAACCGATGCAGTTAAGTTTCATATGTTTGGTTGCAATGATAATCATAACCTTTGCATTCATGCTGGTGTGTGTGTGCGTGTATGTGCCCTTGTTTTCGGGTGGGATCAAGGACCGAAACAATAGATTTTAGGTCTTCTGCAGAAAATTCAATAGATTTCTCTGGTCCTCTCAAGATTAACAATAGACAGTCTATTGTTAAGGTTTGGGTTGAGGAAGAAAAAACAGAAGAAAGCACAATGAGGTCCTCGGAATGAATGGAAAACAAAGCTGTGTGTGTGCATGTGTGAGTATGTATGTTTGTGATGCCAATTGTGAAAACCTTGTGAACACAATCTCAAGAAAGGAAGCTTGGACAGATCCCATATTTGGTAATTGTGTAACTTATTGAGCACAAGGAGTCTATATTGTTTTTGATGGAGGTCAAAGGTCATTTGAGGTCAACAGGGGGTCAAATTGTGAAAACCTTGTAAACACTATCTCAAGATGGAAATGGCTTGGACAGATGTCACATCTAGTATGTGTTGTATAGAGTGATTGAGTGAGAGAAGACTTTTTGGTGGATGTCAATGTTTTTGCTGGATGTCAAAGGATATTTGGGGTCAACAGGGGTCAAATTATGAAAACCTTGTAACCACAATCTCAAGAAAGGAAGCTTGGACAGATCTCATATTTGCTATGTATCTGTACCTTGTGGATTACAAGAAGCTTATTGGTTTTGGTACAGGTCAAGGTCATTTAGGGTTATTTTATCTTCACATTATGCAATATGACACATTCAAGATGCTCATAATTGAATCATCAAAACTGCAATGCCCTTTGGCTTTGTGGTTGCTTTTTAGTTGACAACTGGAGG
Source organism: Stichopus chloronotus (assembly GCA_021234535.1). Classification (NCBI taxonomy): domain Eukaryota; kingdom Metazoa; phylum Echinodermata; class Holothuroidea; order Aspidochirotida; family Stichopodidae; genus Stichopus; species Stichopus chloronotus. Next base: position 23,534,028 of record CM037845.1, on the reverse strand, counting down.
TTGATACATCAAACGAAGGGAACGTGAAGCATTATTGGAAATTTCTATTTTTTCTCCACTGTGAGAACAAACTGGGTCAGTTATTGTGTACGTATGTCAGTGCTAATTTACAGATAGATACATTCATTTTTTTACAGAATATCTGAAGCAATAGAATGACATACATGTGACAATAATTGCATAATTGCAACCAGTATTATACATTTTTAGGTACTGTATGTACAGTGAACTTCAAAATGCAGTACAAACTAAATCAAAATTGTACTGTATTTATGAATTTCAATTTTGTAAAGAACACTACTAAATTACAGTGGTTGTTTTTTGCACAATCATAGACCTGTCGACTCTCCCAGTTTTACCAGGAGACTCACAGTTTTTGTAGAGATCTCCCACCCACCCTCACAGTTTCATATTCTAATCTCCCAGTTTTTTAAGTCAATTTCCGACATTTCTGAATATAACCAAAACAGTTAGCACAAGGCTTATTTGAGAAATTAGCCATAAACTAATGCATAGTGCATTGAAAATCAGAATGTTGTTAACAAAATTTTTCAAATGTTATACCATAGATAAGTATAATCACACCAACAGCAGATTGCTTTGTAAGTTGTTAGTTTTTGTGAGGGCTGTGCATACAGAAGGGCGTACATGTACCTGCAATGTACGTTAAAATAGGCCCACAAGGGCAACTTGTGCTGTACATGTGGGTGAGGACTCTCTCCGTGGCGCTGCTTTTTGTTGAAAATTTCCAATTTCCATATTTTTTTCACTAATATCCCAATTTTTTGGCTCTGGCTAATGTAAATTTCCCTATTTTTTGGAGAGACAGGTTGGCAGGTCTGCAATCAGATAAAATTGCTTAGGCCTAGACCTTGGCCAATTCAAACCATGCCTGAGTAATGAAATCTGATGGATTTGCAAATTGGAACTCAATAATGAAAACATGTCAGTTGTCTTTTGCATCTCAGATGTATGAAAATTATTAGGTCTGACTTGCTTGGGTATGTACTACAGCCAAACTTTCAGTTGGTCATCCAAATTAATTTCAAAATGATTTTCAGTAGGCTAGGCCTATTTTACTGTAATTGAACATTTAAATATGGGCTGGAATAGGTTCAACCCTTTCACAACCACTTACATAAAATTAAGGACCCTGAAAATTTCCATTTGCAGTTACGAATAAATTTCAGTGTTTCACTCTATGTAGTTGACTGAAAAGTGTGGTGTCCAATTAATGGACAGTGGTTATGATTGTGAAAGGGTTAAACTTCAACATTGCTATAGCCAATTAAGTATCAATGTCTATTGCTAATCGTTTTAGCCATTTGTAGTTTGCCTTTTTTAAGTTTAACACTGCAAAACAGCAAACTTACATAGTACAGATGCTACTGGATCAAGTATCAGGGAAGTATCCTAAAATTCAGTGACGTTGTTCAGCACCTGAAAATAGCAGTGAAAGTTTCCTTTTAAATAGGCCTAGGCTAGAAGGTAATTTGCATGCAGGTGTGAAACATTCCAAGTTATCGAGTCTTACCCAAATTAATGGTACAGGCCCAATTGGCAGTGCTAGTATTTTACTACAGTAGTATTGTGATTGCTTAGCCGATAACCGTACAGGGCACCCTTTGGCCTTTGTTGGGGTATATTCCACTGAAATGTTTATTTAACTTGGATGGCCGATCGTCTATTAGGACTTGGAGAGTGCACTGACGTACATGCCAGAGTTACAATACAGTATAACTTGTCACGTCAGTGTCACCGCAATGTTCGTCATGAGTGTTATGACATGGTTTCGTGCAACCAGTTTATGTACATTTCGAGTTGTCTGCCGATGGAAGTGCAACGGAACATCAACAAAGATGACTTACCTTCATTAGCTTGACTAGTTGCCTTTGGTTCAACCCACCATTCGTCGTCTAAAGTGTCAACCATTCTACGTCTATTACTTTCTGAAAGACCAATTTACTGATTTGTCACCAGCGTGCAGTACAGTCACGTTACATTCACAAGCCACACTTACTGTAAAAGTCGTACACTGGAGGTAGCATACCCCTATTAATTGCCCCATTGACTTACACACTTAATCGCAACAGTAATATAAAGCCTGGTAGAAGTTTTCAACAGATAGCTACCCACTCTATGGAAAGCTGACACATTGGCCATTCATGGCTTCTCCAATTTTCCGTACCTTTCGTGGTTAGCTTTTCTGCTGGAGGGCGTCGAAGTTAGCACACGTACACCTTGTCACTCGGACGGAATCACACATCGCCTCCAACGATGATGCTCCACCACCTAGGATTCCATAACTTTTCTATAATTGCTTCAATTGCCCCTATTTTCACAACATGTATACTTTAACTCGCCTACTTCAATATACAATTCACAAAAGGACCCACCTTAAAGGATAAAATACCAAAAAAGTTGCCCAAATGTCCCTGATAGGGACTTTCACAGACACAGGTGAACAAAATGAGGATGAATCTCCAACTTCTATATAGGGTACAGGTATGCCCATGCTACCTGGAAGTAGAATTCTCTCGCGCGCAACCGCTCCATATGTGTTACGTTACTTTTTAAACATTCATACCATGATGTCACGGTGCACATAGCCATAGAACTGAAACGCAACAGAAACTTCGGACTAATAGAGGTGTGTTATGAATAACACCAGTCAACTGCACCGTAATCCCGGCGGGAAAAAAAATGTGTTGACTTTTGAGTTTGGCAGTAGGCATATGGTGTATGGTACAGTAGGTGTTACATTTCATTGATTTTGGAGAGAATTATCAAAGTTTATCAGGGGATTCATGTTCACCATAATTTCAAAGAGAGATTTAATGTTGTATGCAACTTGCCTTTCCATATTGTTGATTTGAATTTACGTTTAGTCTTTCAGTTCACAAAATTATCATTCACAGCCTGTTGTCCACTATTGTTCCCATTAAAATTTATTATTTGTCAGTTACAAAATAAAGAGCTTGTAGTCTCATTATTTTCATATTTGTGTATTGAGATGGACCAGGACTAAAAACCAACCATGCTATCAACACGTCATGCAGTATCAGGGTGGGTGTCTTTCCTGAGCTTGGCAAAGGCCGATACTGAGTCTGTACTATATACAGGTAGTTACGTTTTCATTGATATATATCTTTATCAAGGAAAAAGCTGGTTTACCAACCAATAACAGTATTCATTATTGATCCCAAGTCTCACACTTTGTGTGACATGTATTACATCACCCAGACAATTTCAATTCTCCTTACAACCTACCTCTAGTCCCTCCCTCAGCCTGTCTTAAATTCCTTCACATGTGTAATCAAAACAATGGATCCCTGTGTACGCTGTGTAATACGAGCTGCTCTGCATCTTTCGAATTTGCTGGCAATCTAAGAGTACTGTAACTTAGAACCAGCTGAGAATTTTCCTTTCCGGGAGGTAAAAATATAGCTTAGGGTGATGCAATACAGTCTTTAACTTTTTTATGTATATTTTTTACAGGTTGATCAGTTGTTGCATGCACATCAAGTTAGATTTTCCCCTTCCAATGAGTACTTTGTTCTGGCTATGGGCTTGGGAATGCATAGAAATACCATGTTGTATAAATTTATTTCCCAGTAGAAAAGTAATAGGGCCTATGTAATAACACTGGAATCCATTGATGAAATTGAGTGTTCTATCAACTGTTTTGGTGTAGGTGTGATTTACTGTTTCGCTGAATACTCCTATCTGTATGGGATGATACAACCAGTGGGCGTCTGACTACTGCGCAACTAGCAATCATACTTTATTGTAGGTACAGTAAGTTGACCAACAGTCTTTACCATACATGCTTCTTCGCCACTTACGCCCATACATCCATACAACATGGACGCAATGCGTACCTTCCCCGAAGCAAGAAGCATGGGATGACAGTATCAAAAGCAAATCAAAAAGCAAATAATATAAAACAAATTGCATGAAGACTGTTTCCCTTGGTTTCTTGCGTGAACGCTTTGTAGTCCTGCTGTGCACTTTTTACCCCCAATCCTGCATATTTTCCTTCTGAAACCCATGGCACTGTAGGAAAAATGGCAAAGACCTGGAGGATTTTATGCAGGACTGTTTTGCCTGCATGACCCCCTCCCCTCCCTTACTGGATATACAGCCCTTTCACTTCTCAAATTTCTACATGGAAGCTGGCAATTAGCCAAGCAAGTCAGTGGTGATATTAACTCCAGATTTTTGGACATCATATTAACATCAGAAAGTCATTCGAGATAAGTACCGGTATGTGAATATACAGTACTGCATCCCAATCCACAGGAGCAAGGAGTTGAGCACTAGTCACAATACTTTTTGTAGTCAACATTTAGGGTGTAGATGAGTCTAACCTTGGTATGTAAACACCTAAATTGGTCACGCAAAGTTCCCTTATGAGCATTTATCAGCCTAGCAATTACATCAGTCACTCACCAAAATGTGGGCAATATTTATTACAATGTCCCAGTTCCATTCAAAAAGTGAACCAAAACATTTCTTTTTTACGAAATGTGGAGAGGAGTGGGACATTTTATATTACGTCCCCCACCTATCGAAAGGAGGGGGGACGTGTCCCCTCGTCCCCCCCCCCCCCCCCTTTCCACGATTGACGCCCATGGAGTAACTGCATGACTATCCAAGGCTTAGCGGAACGCCAATAGTTACATAGTATAGATCTGTGACAGGCTGCAGAAAACCCAAACACCGACGACACAGCACCAACATTGGTCAATCACCCTGGTCACTAAGTGCGTACGTACAACGTAATAGTTTCTCATGAGAAACAAAATACAAGAAAATCCATACGACAGTGGCGGATCCAAGGATGGGGGGTAGGGGTTTCACCCCCCTTTGAGTTTTTGTGATTTTTTTTAAATAGTCTTTTTTCCTTGTTATCTTATTTGGCTATAACAGTCTATCCCGTTGGAACTCCGTAAATCTGAAGAGTTAAGAACTAGTACCCATTTTCGTCTGCCCAAAATTTTGTATTTTATAAAACTGCATAGTGACCAATTTGCATTTACAGATTAGATATCACAGCACAGCAGAGTGGGGGCATCGAACTGCATGCTCGGTTTATCTGCGTACCCGGCTCACTTAAAATGTGTGTGTGTTTGTGTCCTGCCTGAAGCCTAAGGAGGAAAGGATTCTGCAGCGGAAATTGAGTCCCATATAGCCTTCCCACAACTGTCCTGCACACGCCCTCTTTCTCTTCGTTCTTGTGACAAATCCGGCGGAGGTTAATTCTCTCTTGAGTTTTTCTGATTTCCTTTTCCTCAATAAAATCAAATCTTTTTTCCTATTTTTTATTACTTACTTGTTTTAATGTCTATTCCTTTTGGACTCAGAATAAAATCTAGATAATTATTACCCATTTTTCTGGGTTTGCCGTTGGTAAGACCTTTTACTTCAAAAGGAGGGAGTGTTTTGACTCGGTATTTTTTACAGTGGCGGCGCTACGGGGGGGGGGGGGGGCATGAGGGCCATTTGCCCCTCCAGATTGTTTCCTTGCCCCCCCCCCGTTCCCCTCCCCCCAGTTGCTCTCACCCTTCCCAATCAGATCCACGGTACTCATCCAAAATTAATCACAAAGCTAGTATTGGCATTGGACTGAATAAGAACAGCTTCCGGGGAACCATGATTGATTAATGCCTAATTTATGTTACACAGGCTGCCAGTTTAAATATCATGCCCGTAGCCACTTCAACAGTAGGCCAGCATGGTCAGACCAATTTTCTCTGGAATGTTTATCGTCCAGCATAAGGGAAGGTCGGGTAGGTGGTTGTTTTCCTAAATATAGGAATGTCGTTGTTTTCCTAAATATAGGAATGGAATGGAAGTGTATGTAGCCTATGTGTGTGTGTATGTGAGGGTGTGTGTATGTGTGTGTACTCGGTGGTACCTCGTAAATGTGAAATGGTACTCCCAAAGAAAAAAGTTGGGAACTTTGGAGTACGGTCAACCGAAAAAATAAATAATACAAAAATAAATAATATACCTCTCTTGGGGCTTAATTTTCCACCCAGAGATATGCTAAAACCTCAGAGCTTCAGGGGGCTTCGCCCCCTGGACCTCCACCGGGGCACTGCCCCTGGACCCCACCAGGGGCCCTAAGGCGGGCCCCTGGACCCCACCCGCAAGGCCTGGCGCTTCGCGCTCGGTTTAGCGCTGCGCGCGAAAATCTTTGCCTCCCCAACATTTTCCTCTGCCCTCAGTTTGCCCCCCCAAGTCTGACATCCTGGCGCCGCCACTGATTTTTTAGCATGTTAACCGCTACGTACATGCCGCTCAAGTACATACCAGAAAGTGCTATTTCTGATTTAAAAAGTCAAACTTTTCTTGTACACTCCTCGCCAACCAATGGTGGCACTCCCCTGAGATGGTTCCTAAGATAATTCCCAAATGAATTATCTTATGATAGTCCTGCCGTTACTCGAGACCGCCCTCCCCGGCCCCCATGTATTTTTCTTTGAGAGTGCCCGACTGCACCACCTCGTGTGTAAGCTTGAAGGTCCCTTCCTGATAAGATATTGCTAATGTCTGAAACTGCCAGGGTGGCAACGACATCGCGTGAAACCAGCCAGTGGGACCGGCTTCACACCCCCTAAAGATATGAACCTAGCTACGGCCCTGCACGCACGTAGCAGGTGTATAGGTTGACATATCGACTGGCATTTTTCCTGTGACAGAGGGTACAGAAGTGGGGCACGATGTGGTTTAAAAAATAATCTCTGAAAAAAAAGAAATTCTGGAGATATGTTCAAAATCTAGCATCAAATATAGCACCATTTTGTATATAGATCACCCTACGTAAGCACAAATTTTGCAAAGGGTAGGTGGACACCTCTTCCCTTAGACCCCCACCCCCACTCAGGACGAGCATCACGGGGCCCCATCCACAAGCCATCGTCAAATCCCCTTTAGAGAAATCCTGAATCCGCTACTGATACGACATTACCTCCATCATCGTATTAGCCTCAAAATTTTGGTTGAAGAATACTTTCCTGCATAGGCCAGGCTGCTACCACGAGCATGCAGGAACAACAGTCTACAAGAAAATTGGCGGCGGCTGACCCGTTGGCATGTAGCTACTCATGTTCGTGCTTTTTTTACGTAGTAGTATCATCCGGGAGCTTTTACATTAGTACGGCAGCTCCCTGGTAATCGAGGGCAGCTATCCTGTGCGTGTATTTGACAAAGCCGTTGCGAGGCAAAGGAGCCGCAATAGAAAGCTCTTGTGAAGAATATTGAACGACTTGTGACGTACGTTGTCGACACTGTTATTAGTATTAAGCGGTTGAGTGCCAGACTGACTCAGCCAATCCTCACATGATATCATACATTTTAGAGCAGGTTCAGAGGAGGGCCACTCGGCTTATTCCCGATGTACGTCATCCCCCTTACCATGATAGGCTTAAATGTCTGGGACTTACTACTCTTGAGTTAAGAAGGATCAGGGAGGGGGGATACGTAGTGTAGGTGTTCAAATTCCCACGTGGTAGGAATTCATTAATTGTGATTTCTTAGAGGTTTGTCCTAATTCCCGTGTTCGTGGTCATTGTAAGAAGCTGGTGAAATGCTTCTCTAGGCTTGATGTGAGAAAGTTTAGCTTCTCAGAGTTGTCAGTGAGTGAAATAGTCTGCCTGATTGGGTTGTAAATTCCACTTCAGTAAATAGCTTCAAATGTAACATTGACAAGTTTTATTGTGACTGTGGCAGGATCTGATTATGCTGGGAGTATGTTGGATATTAGTTTGGTTGGGGGGGGGGGGGGGTGGGGCCGGGGAGTGGTTTACAGGGCACGTTATGGGGCTTTTGCCCTCCTTTGCCCTTAAAGGCTGTAATGCATCACCCCAGACAGTTACAATTCTCCCAACCACCTACCTCTAGTCCCTCCCTCAGCCTGTCTTACATTCCTCCTCATGTGTAATCAAAACAATGGATCCCTGTGTACGCTTTGTAATACGAGCTGCTCTGCATCTTTTGAATTTGCTGGCAATCTAAGAGTACTGTAACTTAGAACCCGTTGAGAATTTTCCTTTCAGGGAGGTAAAAATATAGCTCAGGGTGATGCAATACAGCCTTTAAGCTTGGTATGTTATGTCAGTCTTATACATGATCATTGATACGGTTTCATCGAAAGAAACAAACCCTTACCATAATTGTATGACTCGATATCACCTCATGTTCTGTCATGCAGGAAAAGGTTTTCCCCGAGACATGATTTTAGCTTATTATGGAAATTCTGTGTGGACTAGGTGACTGACTGTTCTGGTTTATCAGACCCCTCTCGCAACCGCTTCATATTAAAGCAACCGCTTCATATTAAAGCAACCGCTTCATATTAAAGCAACCGCTTCATATTAAAGCAACCGCTTCATATTAAAGGTGTGTCCCGTCATTTTTAAATATTCATATCATGATGTCACTGTCAGTGCACATAGCCCTTATTTGGTTTCTGCCGCTTTCGGTAGCATACGCCCATTAATTGCCCCATTCCGTTGACACATCCGAAATCGTAAACCTTCCCATCAGGGAGTTGTTGTTATAAGTGATCCTCAAAGCCTTGTGGAAGTTTTCACCACTCTCTATGGAAAGCCGTCATTCTGAACATTCGATGCACTTTCAGTTTTCTCTACCTTAGGTGTTACAGAGTTTGATCTAGACGTCAACAAGCGTTTCAAAGTGGATGAAGAGGCATTATGTTATGCAAACTATTCTTTCCTCCGCCAGCCTGAAATTTTGTAAAAGACCATAACTTCAAGTTGTCAAAGTTACATCAAGTGTCTCAATTACACTATGTACCCTTCAACCTGCCTGGTTTGAGTATCCAAGTCTCAAAGAAATTCAAGTTATTTTGTTGTAATTAAGATGTCGGGAAAAAAAATCACTTATTAGGGTCTTTCACCCACTTGATCACTTGCTCTGAAATCTCAGTAACAAATGAGTAGCCAGCTGCTTCTTTAAGTTCATAATTCTCTTTCCAACTTGAAATGAACATCCCACCGTGACTTTTAGCACGTATTCATACCAGATCTCACCTGCAAACGTTTCTCTGGTAAAGTATAAACGCCTACTAGACAGTCCCACCTTAAAAAAAAATATGATTCAAACTATTCGCAGGAAGCAAAGGTGAATTACAGGAAAATAATTATTATCTCTGTAGGATTCTTCCTTTCTGTATGGTCAAATATATTTGTGATGCGACTTACAAGTCGTCATAAAAAGTTGCTAGTTGCAGTCATAGACTCACTCACACCACTTCACTGTTGGAGATCAGACAATAGAGTTCAGCTGCGTCGCGCAAAGTCGTATAGAGTGCAGCTAACTTTAGCTGGCACATCTCTGACATGCAGGTGTGCATTTACCCCTTCCAGATGGGTGAAAATACCATTTTGGATTCCAAGGTCGTTACAACACTATGTAGGAGACAAGCTGTAACATACTTCCCTGAATCCCTCCCCTTGGTAGGCCCAAAACAGCAAAATGATAGATATATCAAAAAATAAAATTATGTTTAAAAGTTGTTTTGACAGTGCTTTTTAAATTTAGGTTTTTGGTGCACTTGTGAAAATCAACACAGATATAAATGTCACACAAACAGAATAAACGAAAGGGAAAGCCATCTTCTTACACTGATCTAAGGCATAACATCAAGAGAGGCATCTGATTGAATGCACCAGTTTATAGTGACTCCCTTTTTATCTACCCCTTTGTTATGTACATAGTTCAAATACGACAGACTATAGAGTTCAATATTATACTTCTCTGCTTTATTCCGGTGAAGACCATGCAACATATACCAACGACTCAGCAATAAATATTGCTTGTATCAGAAATAGAAGTATTATATTACAAACAATTTAATGTCACAAAATGTTGCAAATGAGTTAAAGAATGTGTTTTAAATTACTGCTGAATGACTAAAATTAGAGAGAAAAATACAAACAGTCAAGGTGAAACGTTACATGAATAATACTTCTGTTCAGTGTTGAGTGACTATATCTGACAGCCAAACAAGGAAGTTGCCATGGAGATCCCTGGAATAGCTTAAGTCACAAGGCAGGTTGCATCAGGGCAAATAACAAGAGGGAATTTGTGAGAGCATATACCTACAGACATTCACACCATGAACATATTTCAGCAGCCATACACAGAAATACATGTCGCGAAAATCCCGGTGCTCCTACAGCATTGTACAAGTCACAACAAAAGTATGTTAGACAATCAGGATTTGGCTGCTAAGGTTTGAAAAATTGCCATTTTCCAGTGTAAACAATAAGTTTTCATCAGAGTGAGAAGAGAGAGCAGAACTGACAAACCTTCCAGAGGTACCTGGTCATGTGATGGTAGAGGTGGAGACAGGAAAGAAACAGATATCAACCGAGCTGGTATGGGAGGAAGATTTGACGGAGGGGCATGAAACAGGAACAGAGTTCCTGAACTACACATAACCATAAGAATGGCTTGGGAAACAGTCTCTTCCTGTCTGCCACAATCTGGTCATAGGGTGACCTTCATTCACAAAGCAATCAATCCAACCATGGTCCCAACCTTTGACCGCATGCCTTGTTCCCACATTACACTCCAAACTATGACTTCAGACCACAGCTAACATTCCTGTACCCACCATGTCACCAAAAACCTACCGGCTGCAGGAGATGCAGATTAGCCGATGTCGAAAACTGTTCAATTATTTGCTCAACATTTTGTTCTTTTCTACCCCTCAGATGGTCAGCTAGTCACCCAGTACTGACCACTGTGGGAACCAGGGTGACAAATAGGGTGACCAGCAATTCAAACGCGATTTCTCAAACCAATTGCTGGACAGCAGTGACATTATTCCGGTCAAAATACTTTGTTCTGGACTCAGAAGTAAGTGCTTCTTCTGTCACGCTGATCAAACAGCAAAATTCTTGTTTTCATATTTCACTTTGATCCAGCTGTCATGATTTACCGTGAATGCGCCCTCATTACCTCATCTCAACCATCTCTTCAGTACTCTACAGTATGTGGTTTATGCTTTCTACTCCTAACAGGAATGTCTCCATCTCCACCCCCCCCCCCCCCACATCTTCCCCGGAGTGAACAGTCTCTACTCTGGGAGCAGATCATCCCCCAATTCTTCGTCTCCAAAGTCGTCGTCCACCTCCCGCCTCTTAGCAGCTGTCTTAGGTCTCTCTGCGGCAGGTCCGAGTGGATCTACGTATGATGCATCTGAAATATAGTTTAAAGAAATTTTTCAGTGACAGCTCAAATGAATGATATTTTTTTCACTGCAGGCTCTACAAACATCATTCTAATATTTTTGTTCATAACACAAGATATTGTAGTTTGAAGAAAGATTGCTCTGCTTGAGATAGACTTTCAGTTGCCTCAAGGTTATAAAATGTGTTACACCAGCAAATCACCATGAGTTTTTGATTACAGAGTTAACATTTATTTGCTCTCTTACCTAACTGCACACAAAAACAGCATGAAAGTTTCTCAAAATTACAAATAAGCCTGATGTACGATGAAAAGCAGTACAGGAACATTTCTTATCATGATTCTTATCTTACTTGATCCTCATTCAGCAACATACTGTAAAATGCTGCTTGGAAAGAGAGATCAAATTTATTATCTTTTATTTTTTCATAGTTTAGGGGGCAAGTGTGTACAGAAAAATTTAGAAAGCGCTATATTGTTCATGGCCTTGATTTTTTTAACATGCAGTTTTGTTGAAGTTGTCTCTGAAACTAACATTTTTGACAGCTTTTGCTAAAGTCATAACAGTAGGACTGCATCTCTAACAGCACAAGGTAGAAGGTAGGAATACCAGTGATCTCCACAAGGGGTTTTATTGGGGGTGGGGGAAGGGGCAGCCCATGGGTAGTAAAATCCCTGAAATAGCAACAACCTCCCTAAGCTCCATTCAGCTTCCAAAAGTTGACAATAGGCTACTGATATTTCAAATGGAGCAAGAAATTGTCTTTAAGTGGCACCATTTTGTATCATCAAGCACCACAATTATCCAAAATTTCTGTTCTCCTCCTCTCAAGTTCCCCCCCCCCCCCCATTGGAATCCTGTATGTGCTGCATGGTTGGATGGGCCCTCTCTTTGAAAATCTGTCAAGGACACTAAATACCTTTCCTGTGTCAAGCCATCACCGTGACACAATTGTCGATTACCATACATTTATCAATCCTGCTAAACTTGATGTCAGTTAATGAAACATACCTGTGACATGGAGCGACTCAATTTTTCACCAATTTTGTATCATGATTTTATTATTTAGAGTGTTCTTAGTCTCACTGCCATGAGGAACTCCTTCTCGTCTCCCAGTACTCACCAACATTCTGATCACCAACTTCATATGGTCCATTGGCATCCGGCAGGGCCCTCATGCGACCGCTGCGACGAGCGCTGCCACGGCCACTGTTCTGCCTACTGCCTGAGCCGCTGCCACCACGCCCAGAGTCTAGGGAAGGAATATATCGATGTTTGATTAGAGTGGTTTGATGTAAATTCTCTTAATATTTAAAAAAAAAAATTATTTTTAATGTATTTACATTCACTGAAGCATGAGAAAGGTCACCAAATGACTGCAAATAAGAAATAGACGTGTCATAAAAAAAAATGGAGAATATCTATTTTAAGTCTGGTCCAATATGTCACCTTTTTTTTTATTATATCAGCCAGTATTAAAATACACAAACACAAGGGTGTAAAATTTACTTTTTCATGCAACAAATTACACATATGCTGCTACTGAAACTTGTTACCAGAAAGAGATTGGTGTGAGCATCTGAGAATTCATGAATTCTTCCTCACAAAATGGCACTGAGGGTATGTTAAGATTTTCCTCCAACGAAATGAAACATTTCTCTCTCTGACAATAAAATTCACTTTGAGAGTCAAAGGATCTATACACCATTACATCTATACAATTTGGCAGAGAAAACTTTTTCAGCCACCAGCAAATGGGTCTATTTCTGCCCATATTGTCTAATTCACCAAAATAACAAAGTTTAACCCACCCATCAAAGAAATGGTTTTATCTTTCACAAAGTTTACTTTCATTTCATACCTGCTGTAAGAGTATGATATAATGAGTGCAGAATATTTTTTCACATTCAACATTCCAATGGTACGTAATATGAAATGCAATAATGTTTCATTCAGTTTCACGCTCATGATTGTTTTGCTCAATCCATCGGGGAAGCTGATCACTGTTTCGAAATTACTGTTTACACCATCAAACAGCAAACAGATAAATGGTATCTTTCAAATGACTTCAAAAGAAATACACTCAGTGATGTATTTGTGTCACAACTAACATTGCCTTAAGGACATGCATAATATCACATCTGTTCTGCTCTTTGTACAAGATAAACGGCAAGTGTTCTTTTTAATATTCTCTGCAAATTAGCAGGGAATTCATTACAACGTAAACTGTTAAGTTGCAAAAATCAATAGCCAAAAAAAATATACATCAAACAAAGACATAGTGTATTTAACCTGCACACACATGTAAATTATGTCCGAGGGAATTTCTTGCAAAGAAGTTCAAGGGCAGATAAAATATTTGGAAATGTTGCTGGAAGAAAGTAAAACTGTTGGTCACTTGTAAGCTCATGGGCCCATGTACTGATGCAATATTGCAAGATGCCACAATCCCCTAAACATATTCAAAGGTTAATATTCCCAGAGATTCTATCACTTCAAACTGTTTTCCAGTCAAAGGCTGTATAAAAGTGAGAAACATGTCACCCACCAAGTAGCAATGATGGACTGACATTATGATTTCAGTACAGACAACCTTCCAGCCAACTGTAAACAAGATATTGAAATTAAGAGGCAAAGGTTCACAATTCTTACTGTCCCTATCAATAAAAAAAAAATAAAAAACATGATATCTGCTTTATGTATGACCTACTATCACAGTATGCATATGTAAGTCAGTACATTCAAAGAAGAAAAATCTTATACTGTTGCTTTAATTTTATAATAGTATTGTGTTAATACATTTGTGTCCAATTAGTCAACATTTCTACCATGCAGTGATTAATCATTAGATAGGGAAAGTGGGGGGGGGGGGGGGAATTATGAATTCATGTGGATTTGAAATTTAGTAAAATGTCAGTGTGTTCCCTCTAAACCAGAACAAGAAACTGTAATTGTTAACAAATCATAGGTTGCACACCAAAATGAATAAAATTGAGTAAAATTTACAAAAGGAAAAGAACTACAGAAAGAATGTTTATTGTTAGTAGTGACAACATGTGAACACACAAACAATGCAAATGTTCCACTAAAAAAAATGATGACTGCCCAAAACAGCAGACTCAAGACCTGATACAGAAGTGGTAACAGAAGTGGCTCTGTCCATCAATCCAATCCACTACGATAAAACCAAACTGCATCAAAAGAATAGTCCAGACAATGTTCGAAACATTCTCCTGAAACCCATAACGGGAGCCAGAAAAACAACTCTGAATTTGCACCAAGTCTTCGTGCACGGATATGAAATGTATGAAACTGCCAACGTTTTTTAATAGGCAGTTCATGACGTAGCTATTTGCACGGTGACAAGAGCCAGCGAAACCGTTACACAACTTTTGGTCATCATGCTGTGATTACAAATTATACATGGGGCTGTCTCAAATGTTCTATTGCAAACATGTTTCAATTTTCATATTTCAATGTTTTGTGGACCAACTGGGTGCTATTTTGAAGGGAAAATGCTTTGCATGATTGTTTCTGATCTTCCTTATTTGTATCTTGTGACAGGAGTCTGTAGGTGGTCTGGACCACATTTTTTTTTCTTTGTATTAAATTAGAAACAATCGCAGCAAAGTATGAAAATAAAGCAAACAAAGAACAATCTGAATGAAAATACATGGACAAGGAAAACTACCGATTCCCCTTGGCACCACAAAAGTCCCCTTCCTCTCGATCAAGAGCACACAGTATCTAAGATTGTTCCCACTGGGGAATATTCAGCTGAGCAGACTGTCCAAAAGAAGATTACCCTGGAAGAAACTTCTCTACCCTCGAAGGAGACTCGGGTGCAAAATGCTGGACATTTACTGGATCAACATTTCTAGAGCCAGTACTTGCGAGTCACACCGAGTGCAATGTGCGCTTTACGTCTGTAGGAGTGCCCACCGCTCATGGTTACCATCCAGTCTATCCAGAGGGGAAATTTAATTTCAAGCTTGTAAAAAAATCATGTCCACAGTGAAGTCTTCAGACTTGCCCGTGATTATACAAACATCGACCATTGCTAAATGCTTAATGCAAATTGCTGGTTTTAACTGACATGCCTACTACGAAACTGACAAAAAAAAACATGTGGAAGAAATTTTGGTGAAATGTTATATCCAGAAAGGTAATCTGGTATTCTCTGCATGTATTCCATGAAAAAAACAGTCCAGAAAACAGTCAAACTGTACGGCACTTACCTGCACTACCGATCCGGTCAGACTCTTCCCCTTCTGAGACTGTCGTGGACACGAGATGCGAGAAACCATGCGTGGTGAGAAGGGGTAGTAGTAGTGGTGTTGGTTGAGACAACAGGTTAGTGAAGGGATGTTAAGTAAGGGTGTTGGCACAGCAAAATATGAATGAAAAGTGGAAAATAAAGAGACATGCTATTAATGTATTAACACAGGAAATGTCTTGCAATTTCTTTGATCCAGGTGGACGATATCAGCGAAACTGATTTGATTCGCCGAAATTGTTACTTTTAAAAGCCACCCTGAATAAGGGTAAAATGTTTTGCGATGGACTTAATGTACTTTTTGATAGGTGCTTTCAGTCTCAGCTGTTTTAAAGCAGGTCACCAACATTAAGCTGGCATGCTACTTCATTCTACACCTCTCACAACTCCCCCCCCCCCCCCCTTTCCTGCCAGGAAAAATCTCTACCAATGAAGATGCATGTCAGCAAAGTTGTATAATCTGTGTAATCTATGTCCTGCACATATGACCTGCCATACATGAATGTGGGCATCAGATGCCACAGAGGACTTACCAGCACTTCCCCCTCCTCGGATGCCCCTACGGGCACTGCCTGATCGGCTTCCGGTACCACTTGATGCCCTCTGATATTTGGCACACATAAAAACAAAGAGAACAGAATGGCATCAATGTTAGATTATGTTGTTCCTAACTTGAAGATAAAAACAAGAGATAAAAAGAGATGTATACAGGACCTATACCTAACTTCATAACTACACTTTGTACATTGATGACCCTGAAAAATGACTTTACAAGGTCACCAATTCACCATATGTACTTCAAGTGGCAGGTCAGTTGGTTGAATTCTATGCTTTTATGACAGTAGGCCTAACAATGCTTTGGTTGAAGTGTTCAGACTCTTTACTACACGGCCACACCAGAGCTTCTTTTTTGATCATTCGATGACAACATGCAGCTAGTAAAGCTTTTCCATAGAAGGTTGCCATGTTGATAGAAACACCGGAGGATCGAGCAGATGGGAACAGTCGAGAATGCAGGATCCAGTTTGAAGGCAGGTCGGAACAGTCATGACAAGATGTTCTGAGGGGTTAATGCAGATGGTAGATAAATGTCGTCTCATTTCTGTGTTGCCACATTTTTGTCGGGATTTTTTTTTTTTTTTTTGAAATCTCGGGATGATTGGCTTGATTACTGACCTGTTCCCGCAGTTCTTTGGCTTTTTCCGCCTTCTTCAATTTTGTGGCATATTCTTGGGCATCTGGCAACCCCAGATCAGAGCAAAGTCGGACTAAGAATTTTAAACCTGCAAAAAAGAGAAAACTGTCTATCAGATGCTTATCTTGACATTTACCCTTAATTAGAGATAAATGAAGGACAAAGACCATAACTTTCCACACGTGCCAAGAAAGTTATAAGAAACATACATGAAAGTCAATGGTGATACTCACACTCTAAATTATCTGGAAATCTTTTGTGAATGTATTTGTAGGTCTCCAGCGCTTGTTGATAGTTACCTGTTAAAAGTAAAAAAATTACCATTTCAGAAGCTTGATATTTCTACAGTTTAGGAATGCAGGCAATACTAGTCTGTACAAAAAAAAACATGTACGTGTATGAAAGCACAAATTCCATTTCTAGTTTGATTTGCATTTCTAATTTGATTTCCATTTCTAATTTCAAATTGAAATTGATTTTAAAGGAAGTCGGTCTCATTTGTCAAGTTGGTTCAAAGGCTGCATTGTGCCATCACTCAATCCATATGTGCAATTTACGCTGAAAAAGTATTATGTGGGATCCAACATATTGGTCACCAATATACTTCTCGGAGGAGAGCAGGCTTCAAAGTATCCCATTTGTTGAAAATTATATCTGACTACCTATAAAGTCTGTTACGCCAAGTTGGTACTGTTGTGCATATGCAGGACGGTCCTCCGTTTCCAATCGGTAATTTAAATCCCACTTAGAAATAATGTGTGCCACAGGACTCTCCCTCATATTCAACTGAGCACATTACATCAAGAACATTTTTTTGCTTTTAATTCTATCACACCATCCAACTTTACTAGACTTAGATGGAGTTCTAGACTCTCCCCGGAACTTGGAGCGATAGGAAATTTGTGGCATGTGATTCTTCACTGAAGGCTTATTGGCTTACCGCTCCGTCTGTGGCAGCTGGCAATCATTAATTGCCATTTGACCTTGTTGGGTTGGATGACTGCTGCCCTCTCGAAATAGTGGATGGCTTTCTCCACGAACTGTGAGTCTATGTAGTATGCCCCCAGCCATTCAATGATTTCAATGTTTGATGGATAATACCTGAAAGACTAAAATGTGAAACAGAGAAGAAAAATAAACCTACCCTCCATGGCATTCATGTTCAATTTCTCACTGTCTGTCATTTACTCCCACGTATCAATGTTGAGGGTATTGAAAAAACTCAAAACACTATCTTTTTAAATGAATCAAAGTTGACTTCATTTTTGAAGAAAAAATTTCAGCTACAGAAAGAATTAAAGGAGAAATTGCTCAACTTTCATCTTGACATTGAAAATGGCATTTAGATGTCAATTCCATAGAAGGAACCTTACAATGCATAGTTTTATCTGATGTTCGCAATCGTTTTCACACCTTGACATTGCCTGCATTTCAACTCACATTACTAAGACGAGATGTAAATGAGATGCAAAAGCAGATGCAAACTAAGTTATCAATCCCCCCTGGTTTAGACACCTGGATGGTCTCAGCATTCACTGTTAAAACTACAACTGCCTGAATTTTCCTTCAGCTGAAGTCAAAAAGAGGACAATTTTGATGCTCACTGTTTGATAAAAAAAAATGATGGCAGCAAGGAATATTTTCTGCACGAAGATATTGTTTTTAAGTTCCAGTACATATGCAAATGACCAGTCAGCCTATAGCATTTTCATATATCAGTTCTGAGAATTCTGAATTAGAATACACAAATGAGGATGAGCTAATTTCAACTTTTGGAGCCTTCAACTCAGAGGTTTCTCATTCTATGTACGACAGGATAAAGAAGTAAAAGTGCAAAGGAAGAGAAGGGCTGAGAACCCTTCTCAGAGATTCTTTGAAATTTTTAACTAAAATGATTTAAGCAGGGACTGAAACAGAGATGAGAGGCAGGATAAACATTTAAGTCTGAAACTGTGCCAACTTCAGACGTAGTTTTCCTAACATATCAGTCTTGACTTAGATTTTGTCCACCTGAGAGACATGAGGAGACACGAACATCAATCTGAGCAATACTTAGAACGTGAATGTTTTACCTCAAAGTAATACTGGTAGGCCTGAGTTTTGTCTCCTTCATTGTCATAGAGCTCCCCCAGACGCGAGAGGACGGACGGATCGGTTGGCACGATCCCGATCAGTTGCATGAACCACTCCGTGGCCTGAGGCGTGTCCTCCAACATGTCGTATCTTGTGGACGAGGTCAAGGTCAAAAACACATCAACAGTAAAATGACAACCTTCACAAAAATAACAAAAGTCAGAGCGTTACATTTTCATAAGCAAAATGTACTACTCCGTACCAACACCTGTTGATGGGACTGTAAATCGTCCCACATGTCAGTTGTTCATTTGTCAACTTAATTTTGATCACATGACTGCATTTATGATGATTACTTCTCTCACCGTGCACATGCACAGATAGACTAGACCAAAGAACCCTGTAATTCTGACCATGCATTGAATGCATGGCTATTAAAGCTGGAATAAGACTTGTACTGGCAATCACCTGCTCATCGACCTTTGGATGGCCTGCCACAAAATCTGAAAAAGAACCATGCACTTTTTTCTTCCAGATATTTGAATCTGAAAATTGTCTCAACATTTTTCTTGGTCCTAAAAAATTCAGACTCTCCAAGAAAGCATAGCAGTCAATCACTGTTACTTGAAATCAAACAGACCAATGGGAATGGATATGAACATTCATGTATGAAAAAATGGGGTTTAATGTTTTTTTTTTTCTTTATGGCTATCACATATTCTGCAGAATTTGACTTTTACTGATAAATGTTCAACTCATACTCCAGCTTTAAAGTACAACTTTGTCTGAGGAATATTTGTAGCATTATAACTGACAATCTTGTCAATTGTTTATGTCTTTTTCTCACTTTCTAAGAGCTGTCTATTTGGTAAAGATGAAATTTTCCACCATACACGTGTACAAAGACACCCCGCCCGGAATGCGAATGTATATTACTCCTTCTTCCCATCTGTCACAACAGGATGCAATAGTCCCACTTGCTGCTGAAGTTAAAAGACATCAGTACAGACATGCACCCTCACAACAGACCCCTAAAATTTGGCTGGTGCATGATGGCATAAAGCCACAACAAAATGGGGTGTTCAAAATCCAACTGTAAGTTCAAACACAGATGTGAACTTGATATTTATAGGAATAGTCAAACACAGTGGATCATCTCTCCCACATCATATTTGAAGAGACGGTTGTTTTAATTGCTGTAGATGGGAGGAAGTGATTTCACATCCTGAAAACTTTTACAGAACCACACTGCATTTCATTTAAATACAATTTTACATCCAGAATATCGAGTACTGTAAGGAAAAACTGATAGAGGGCATTCGTGCACATTGTCGATATTCACCACAGAATAAGAACTGTTCATCAGTTTACATCAAGGAGACCTCTGTTGTTTCTATCTGTCCCCCCTGATTCGTGAGTTTGAAAATGTAATATTCATTATGTAAGGATACATCGTAGCTATCTGGTAAAGCACTTCAGGGTTACTTCGCAGAATTGCATGGAGTTTCAGGAAGCAGTCGAGGGCAGGCTCAAGATGACCAAGTTTCTTGTTCACCAGACCTGAGAAGAGTGATTGGTATAAATTAAGTGTGCCTGCTTGGCTGGGAGTTACGGTCAATGGAAATTCACAGGCCAAGTAATTTAAACTAATCTTTATATTGCAATTAGCAATGTATTGAGAGGTTAGAGATATCCACATTTAGGTTTGTGGGCTAGTTCCAAAATGGGAGAAGAAAGTGTGGAAAATGCACTGCAAAGAACGGGTCAAGCACCTTGGTTGTGACATGTACTACCACCTCCTATCGAGTGTACAGGCTTTATGGGGCTCACTGGGTAGATATAGTTCATTTTGTGACAATTTTAAGGGAAACAATTGGATGCCAAGTTTTCTAGCTAGCCTCATTAGTCATGTACCTATTCTTACAGTTACTGAAAATGTGAGGAATTGCATTTTTTTTTACAAACAGTCGATGACTACGGTTAATGCTCTATTGCAAAAAGTGTCTTGTCACAGATTTGCAATTAGTGATTTGATCATTCACTAACCAAGCATTGAATTCTGAGGCATGTGAGGACAATCGCACACTAACACTCGCCTCAAATTACAGGGAGAAGTGCAATTTTTTGCACAACTAGAAAGAAAATGGGAACACAGACAATCTATGAAAGTTTCATAAAATAGCACACCTACCACACTCCTTAATTTCCTGAGAAATGTGATTAAAATCTAAAACTCAAGGCCTGACTACCCTATCATTGTTTTTTCAGCTATGTGCCAGCTGTTGTGAATCTCCTACTTTGACTGTTTATTATCATAATGTGAGTAATATTCAATAGGTGTGACCAAATGTTATGAATTTTGTGAACCAACTTCAATGAGCCTCTTTTCACACACTGTGTATTTATGAATGACTTGAAATGTGATGAAATGACAATTTGAAAAATAATCACAGAATACACAAATTTTTTAAAAATGCAGAGCATCTGACAGAGAGAACCAGCACGAAAAGGACCACAAAATGATGACGATGAGAGATGCCATCTGCTACAGCGATGACGAATGATGAGTTGCGGGCTTTATCACTGCGGCATCTTCAAAATTCCGGTTACTGCTTTGACCAGTATTCATTCACTCATTTTTTTTTCAATAGAATACTGACTTTTGGTATTAAGTTAAAGATGAGAATGGATAAGAAATCTGTCACTAAAGTTTCCCTGTTTGGATGAAGTGTTACGTATGCAAAATATGCCCAAACAAAGAAAAAAATACACACCCAAATTGAACAAGGCTTCCGTACACGAGACTTCCGTCCTCAGTGCCTCCAGGTAAAATTCCTTGGATTTTTCCAGGTCCCCCATTACGAAGAGGCAGTTTCCCTTATTGACCAGAGCTTTACAGGGTAGAAAAAAATACTGAAAAGTTTTAGGCTACTGTGCGGTGGTTACAGGATGACTCCTGTGGTGAATGGCTGGTTTAGATGATGAAATGAAAGTAATTATCAACTTTTAACACATTTGTAACCTCATAACACTAGTTGATAACATTAACACTCATCTGCCAGTAAGCACAATTCATATATGGGTACAGCCTACCAGGCAAGGCCCATCTCTCAGTTACTGTGTAACTGCAGTATTCAAGGAGGCTTTCATCTATTGTTCTGTTCAGCAGTGTTAAGTTCACAATAAGTATTCCTGGTCCAAATGTTTCTGTATCGTAATATGCAAAAACATGCTTATAACCTTTCCTTCATAGAGAAATGGCATGAAGGCATCTCACCTGCGGGATTGTATCGGTCGGAGGTCATAGCCATCTCGGCGTACTTTTCGGCCGCTGAATATTCAGCCTGCAGGAAGTGAATGAATGAGAGGTTGACCGCTGCCACCGATGCACATTTTGATTCTTTCTTCTCGAATGATTTCAGGACGTCGATAGCCTGTGGGAAATGTTGGCGGAGGGAACTCATGAATGAAAAGGTCAAGTTTCAAAAGTACACTCTCAATAATAATTTCAATACTATATTCATTACACTCTTATCTTTACTTGTACATAACTTTTGAATTGAATGAATGCTCAATAAATGAGACTGAAAGAAAAAAAAAAAATTACACTCTCTCAGTCAAAAATGGGATGATTGGATGCATGTAAAACTGCTTCAAAAAAGAAATAACAATAATACAGATGTAACTAAGACAAATAGCTGACAGAGACAGACAGACAAAGAGATAACGTAAAAGAAAAAAAGACAATCAGCTCTGAAACAACAACCTGAAATACTATTCACGTATATAGCTGGCTTGTGACACTGTGCAGCACATGTATCCATAAGCATAAGCTAGGATTAGTTTATGGCCTGGAGGGAGAAGTTAGAGGGTGCAGTGGCTACCAGGACATGGGCTGTTGTTAGCTAGATGAGTGCTACTGATCAGAAAGTCCCTTGAGGCGGGACTTGGGTGGTTTGAGTCACATGTTGGTATTGTTGGGAAGGGTGGATTGGGATTCCATTAATAGATTAGCAGGAGAGAAAGAACAGCCACTCTTCAGATGCTGGAAATTTAACGTAGGAATTTACTTTTGCATTTTAGTTTGATATTATTGATTCTAATCTAGAAATGAAACCATTATATTCAAAATTTAAAATGATTTTGTTTGACTTTTCTTTACTCCATCCAATGACCTTTAAGTAACTGAAAGAACCAGTTGATTTTACATTATGACAGACAAACAAACAGGCCTTCTAACAGCCAACTGACACTAAGAAAGGGGCACTCACAGAAATCTGAGAGATATGTCAGATCTAGTTAAAGACTAAACATACAGATGAGATGGTGAGAAGCATGCACACAAGCATACAAACTGAGTGGCTAGCTGCCACAAAACAGAAATTTGGGACAGGTACACACCTGGCATCAATTATGCAAAAGCACACAAGAAATTTCAAAAATTAGACAACAGCTCACAAAAGACAGACAGACAGACAGACAGACAGACAGACAGACAGACAGACAGACAGACAGACAGAAATCAGAATAGAAGATTATGAGACAAAACTTCAAAGTTTAGACATTATAAAATAAAACTTGTCTGAAAGTCACCTGGCTAAAATCTTTCTTCTTTAAGTACATGATAGCTTTGTTTATCTCCAAGTCGTTTGCCAGTTCCGTGTACGGTGACTGCTTGACGCAATCGACACACCAGTCAAAACCGGCAGAGAAACTCTGCTCTATCGCAGGGGCTATAAGTTTGGCAGCAGCCATCACACACTTCTCCATCAATGACTTCCTGTTCGATGAAAAAGGACATTTCAAATTTATTGATCAAATAAGTGAACAAAGGAAAGAATAAGACATCTATAGTGGTCAGTTTGCAAATATCTGACTGTGCACCCTAGTTTTACCAACCAAAATTCTTACACCATGCCACTAAACCAAACTGGAATATGCGAGGTTACATAATTTAAAATTAAGCAGGATAGGGTCAGGTAACCTTATCACCTTGGACAACTGTTTTTAAAGTTGAAAATCAGTAAAAAATATCAGACAGTGAAGAAAGTAAAGGGCCATTTTATAACCTCCAGATATGCTATAACTGTGAATGGCAACATCTAAAAAAGGGAAATTTTCACAACATATTTTATGTATTTTGAGGAGGGCCAACAAAGTTTGAAGTCACTGGTGCAAAACGTTTGATTATTTTCTCGTAATAGGAAACCACGCTGGGCACCACGAACACAGAGTGCCCACACAGGATTTCCCGGACAGCGACAGTCATACACACGTATCCAAAATCTTCACAAGCGTGCTATCGGTCTATCCATCTGCACTAGGTTGGCAAAGATAACTGGCTGTTAGGAGTTATGATAAACATTTTTACTTCAAGTAACACGTAAGAGTGACATGATTGAGTATGCCAGTGACACTCATCATGCAAGTCCCATCATCACCGTGGGAACACATCCTGATGGTTAGCCCTGTTCATGTGTCTTGATTTTGTTGAAAGCCAAGTATTGACTCAATGATCAGTCAACGAGTGTGCTTTCCTGAGCGCAATAGTAGATTGGTTATTTAAGATGCAACCCATTTTAGTTTTCTAAGATAAAAGAGATTCAGTCTTTGAGGTAACATCCACGATTGCATAAAAGCTGGCTGACTTGCAACGATTTCTCTGTCTTAACTAACCTCACATCAAACTCATAGCCAAATGCAAGTTGACTTACTTAAAAGTCTCTTTTGTAACACCATATTAACCTCACAATCAAATACAACCTGACTTACTTGCCCCCTCTGGAGTAGCACCACATCTAAATAAGGGCCAACTGAAAGCTGACTCAATCACACCCCCCCTGTCCTAACCTCACGTCAAACTCACAGCCACTCAAAAGCAAACTTTACTTAAAACTCCTGTCTTAACCCCACATCCTCCCCAAAACCAAATAGAAGTTCATTTACTTACAACTCTCTGTCATAACACTACATCATTTCCACGATCAAATAAAAGCTCCACTTACTTTTCCCTTTCTTGTTCTCTAAGGGTGTCATTCCTGATGACTTCTAACACCATATTGGCATGTTTGTCCTCCTGTAGAAACAAAAAAATATGACTACAAAAAATTTAAAGGAGGCTCCTGGGGTAAAAAATTTTAATGAACAGTTTGATGAAACAGCTGAAAGAAATAAACAAGCACTAAAGATCATGTTTTGTTGAAATACAACATCCCCAAAAAGATTTCGTCTCAATGAGTAAAATGCTGACCCAACCCCCGATGGATCCCAAGTACTTTGAGGAGGGCCTAACTGGTAATACACTGATATGGGGGATATGAGGTCTTAGGGAAGGGGTTCCTATAGCTGAATGCCCTCAGGTGCAATTTGCAACAAAAGTGCACAATTGAGCACTTAATTTTCTCCTAAAACTATTTATTTCTCGAGGTATATTGCAGCTACCCAACAAGGTTTTGGGAAACATGTTTTGAGTCAAGGATGGTTGGGACCATGGCCCCATTGGCCCTCCCCCACACAAGTTTGGATCCACCAGCAGCTCTGACATACTTCCTATGAACTAATGGTCCACATTTCTTGTTCATATTCTGCATACATCTCCTTCATAGGCTGAAGGGCATTTGCTCAATTGATGTCCGATGAACTGATACGAAGAGTATGAATTAACATGTCACTAAATTACTTGCAAATTTATCTGAATTTGCGAGTAACTTGACCACCTCTGCACTCACAGAAAGATATTTCATAGACAGAGGTAAGTTTTTACAATATTATCTTCAAGGCTACTGGAACAAATCCTACTGGTACTGTCCTGAAATCACTCCACAGGTATCTCTTAACATCAAGTTTGCTTCTTACATCATCTTGAGCATCGACCGTCTTCTCACTGGTGGGAAGGTGGGGTGGAAGGGGTTTTTGTTGGGAATGGACGTCTGTCTTTTTCTAACATGTTATTAAATAGCTCATGTGTTTGCTGTGATTTTACTTTTTTATATCTTCACAGGGGGTGCATGTTGTCGAGTCCTTTGGGGTTTTTTGCGGTGAGATACGCAATCCAAGTCATCAAAGGCGCAATGAAAGGAATGGAAATTCGCTTCAATGACAACATGAGTTATGAAAAGCATGACAAATCTTCTAAAGAGAGAGGTTGGTTTTACTCACAGGGTGAGGGAGATACTTGTCTTCATCCTCCAGATTGAGGTCGACTTGCAGCAACCTCTGGAATGTCCGTTTCATCTTGTCTCTGTCTCCGGACGCGTAGTAGCAGAGGATGAGGTTGAAGGCAGTGATGTAGTCAGGCTGCTCTGACATGATATGTTCAAAGGAGGTGATGGCATCGTTGTACTGACCCATCTTGACAAACACTATCCCGATATTCTTCATGATGTTTATCCTGAAAACATACCAGAGAGACTTACAAAACCCAAAGGAAACCATGGCTACAAATGTCACCAAATGAGACATTCTTTATGTCCCAAGAATGCCAGCAAAGCAGACAATCTGATAGGAGTTTCTCTATTTTAGTGGTAAGCACTGCTAATGCGTTATGATAAATATTTCAATATCTGTATCACTTTGAAATTAAATGAGACAGTCCCAAGAACAAACAATAATGGTTTCATTCCTTTTCACTGTTTTATCAACAAACTAACTTCATTTTACTTTACCACCACTTATTTCTCCAATAATCCTCTCGATCTACCATATATTTGTCAGACACAGAAACTAACAAAAACAAAACATTTTCCTTTCCTTTTATGTATTACTGTAAATATGTTTCATGGCGTACCTCATCTCCTTGTGCGTGTTGACTGGGACCTGGTCCAGGGCCATCCGGTAAAATTTGACAGCCTTGGGGTAGTTCCTCTGCTTGTAGTATATGTTACCCATGTTGACTTTCAGCCGACCTAGACGTGGGAATTAGAGGCTTGCTTGTCAATGTCTGAGAGTTGCTTAATGTGAGCAATGCAAAAATATACAAACTCACCTCTTCCATTGATTACATACAGAATTCAATTTCAAGATCTCTATTCCGGTATAAATATCAGATTTATAAATAGGACAATACGATGACCTTCAACATGAAAATAAAGTGAAGAGGCAGAGAGTAAGAATGTGACGGCAATTAACTTAGGTGCACTTACCGGCATTGGTAAACATTTTGTTCTTGACGATGACCTGATAGGTGTTCAGGGCTTCTGTGAACATCTCGTTGGACTCGTACTGGTTGGCGAGATTGAACAGAACCTGGCGAGCAAGGCATGGGAGATAACACCAATTTACACATCAAGTGCCATGTGAAAAACGACTGAACTTCCAACTGGAATGAGTTTCAACGCTGACACTGTCGATGTTTGTATTGAAATATTCCTCCCTAAAAATCTTCTTCTAGTACCTGAATATAGCCAAATTGTATTCTAAGAGGGATTCATGCAGTTGATTAAATTTCTCCAACGAAAGCAAATAATCGTCCAAAGTTTACCCCAAATTTTTTTATGTAACCCCCTACCCCGCCCCCTTGGCATCACCTCATGACTATACCGTAAACTCTGAGCAGCAAGAGCAAATTGTCTGGAACAGAGAGAATTTTTACCATCTCCTCTCTAAATGTATTTCTTGGTTTTATTTCCATAATAGTTGTGAGTCACACTGTTTTAATTTGTGATTCAACACCCCTTTGTTTGGGTTTAACGTGTTTCATTCAACTTTTCTTAATTCTGTTCATTCATCCTGACTTTCTATCAAATTTATTGACATCCTTGTCCAATCTACGATATGCATATTACAATGCTTTTGCTATTCTTCCCTTTTCAAAAGGTTGACTATTAAAGTCTACGGCCCTCCTCAGAAACAACCCTTAAAGTACCTGAATGTTTTCAATTTGTACTGAAAGAGGTAAAAGAGGAATACAAGCGACTGACTAAATTTCTCTTTGATTTATGTATTCTCATTGAAACTATCTGCCCTAGGGTTACAAAAATTCATACTCACAGAATAGGTTAGGTCCAAGTTGATCTGCTCTGTGGCTGATATTTGCTCTCTTTGTCTCACTAGAACTCTCTCCTTTCTACCAGCCTCTTTGGCTTTTTCAAGGGCCTGAGGAGCAAAGCCCAAAAACACAAAACTTAGCAACCAAAAGAAATTACAAAGTTACCGACAGTTTATCGAGAGTTCAAAAGTTCGTTAGCAAGAGAAAGCTAATTTCAGATTTTTGTTCAATGAATCTGACATCATATTACATTACATAACAAACTCACATCATCCTACAGAAAAAAAGCAAATTCCTTTAAAATAGTAATCAAATTTGGGAAACTCTTATTATTACTCTATTTGTACAAAAACTTCATCTCACTATTTCCACATCTGGAAGAACACAAAAAACAGTCAGCAGAATCCATCCACACCATACTTTGTCCAATTTAAGGAGAATTTTGACCATAAACGCCTTTACATCAGCAAAACTGTTTTGTATCTAGGCAATTATAAAGGGCTACCCAATAAATTGTCAGTGACTTTTTGTTCCAAATTATGAACCTGTCATACATCGACTATCACAACACATCTTACATTACAAGTGATGAGGGAGTCTGCTTTAAATTGTATGCACATGGGCTGATCACTGTGCAAGCAGTACCTGCTGAGGCATATACAGTAATAATTCATCCAGTGTTGCATCACAAGTTGCGACACAAACAGGCTAATTTCATTAAAGGAGGAAAAAAATATGCAGCAATTTTTAACATGCATAACCCTTGCATTTTCACCATTAGTTTCTCTAAAGACCTGAAAAGACCCTGATACTGCCTGACACTGTTTGGTGCATTTAACACATGCCCACACGCAGTCACATCCAAATCAAATGTCGTCTAATTTAACCAATCACCACTTTCACCGAAATAACAAACATGTTATCATCTTTCACATCAAGTTTCCTGTTTTGGTGGACGATAGGGCAACTTCAACCTCAAGTACCAAGGAAGAAAACAAACACAGGTACAGGGAAAAAAAAAAAGAGATGTACATCATTAGTTCAATGCTTCAATCAAAGTAACTTTATCACACATAAAGAAGAACTTTTTAACAGATGCTATTCCTTTCTGACAGAATGCGATTCTGTTCGAGTCGTTTCCATGACATGGTGATGAAGGCACTCACCAAGCTCAGTTCACCTCTGCTGTTAGCAAAGCAGCTCTCTTCGATCAAGTCGTTAACCTGCTTCTCCAACACCTTTATCTTTTCCTCTGGACTGAAAATGGAAAGGAAAATATAAATGAAAGAAAAGAATGGGAAAGGTGTAAAACAGTATAGTCTTGACTGATATTACCTGCACATGGTTGTCCTATCAAAGCCTTGTGCATCGTTTCATTCACAACAAAGAGTGACCGGGTTTCTAACCATGAAAATGGCACAAGGACAGCTGAAATGCAAATTTCTGCCGGCAAAAGCCTGTAATGCTTCACTGTGCAAGTCCTTCCAATTTAGGTACATGGTTTAAGGTTATGCAATGTGGCAACAAAACTGTTGCAAGGCATTAAAGGATCGCAAATGGTCCCTAATTTCCAATCAACCGCAAACTCCAAGTGAAGAAAGGATGTTTCTTTAACTGACTGCAAATGTGATTTCTTTTTGGTAATTGGTCTTTCAAAATTTTCAGACACACGACATCTTTTGTCTGACTGATGTAATTAACAGGCCATTTCTTACCAAATTTGAACCTTGCTATATGGTCGGCAGGGACAAGGTCAGACACAACTTCCCTACATCACTTACAACAATGTCAAGAGTACAATTATATTTAATTTTCTTCAGTGATTGTCATGGCTATAACAGGCCTATACTCAGAGATTTTCCCTGAGTAAGGACCTTGAAGGGAAATATTGCATTAGTTTCACAGAGAAAAAAAGAAACCCAATACTTATGGGCACAGAATGATAGATTATTCAACATAAGGAAGGATAATAGCCTGTTGTTCAAGAAATCTAGATAGAAATTCAGTCACAGTATTTGTTGCTCAAGAGTATTTGTTCATCCAAATTCTCCAAAGTTCACATGATGCATCTTCCATAACTCACTTTATTACAAAATGTTTTGAGCAGATGTCGCTATTCCCGATGTTCACTGGTGAGATAACAGGTTATAGCAATGATTAAAGCTATTTTCTTTGTATGCCATGTTTGTGAATTTTAAAGAAACATATACAGTAGTATGTGGCGTACCTGTCTTCATTTTTCATCTCAAGTGGTGGAGCTGGTCCTTTGGAAGCTTGGTTCAATGGGTCAAACCCCTGCCCTGGAAATGATAGACAACAAAAGGTAGGGCTACTGCATGTATGTTTGCTTTTGTTTTGGATATATGAAATTGTATCATGTATACACTAAATGCTCTGTCAAAATGGTGTAAATATAATAAACACCATACATAAAACAAACATTTCAGCAACAAGAATGCAACGTTATGTCTAAGTACATGTAAAATCATGGTGGGTGCTACACATGTGGTAACGATCGAAGTTTAGGTCACTACACTGAAGAGAGTATGAACCTGTATAGTAAGAAACAAAAGAGTTAACTTAGAGGGTCTCTGGACTAAAAATGTGAACTGCATGTGACAACAAATTTCCACGAACTTCTCATCCATCCCTACTCCACTTGGGGAACTTAGAAAGGGAAGCAAGCAACCTCATATGAAAGAACAATGGCAACTGCTATGACAACAATATTTAAATACAATAATTTTATCTAGTTGCAATGATTAACGAATCACTAGTCATGATACAGTTTGACACAAAAGAATTCATAACCTTAAATAGATCAAATTCTTACTGCACAGTTTAGCAAGATAGATGAAAGTTTTGAAATAGTTTGCATCTTGCAAGGGGAAAATATTCATGTTAAATCATGATGACATTTATTAGCCATTTTCTGCTTGAACTTATTCTGATTAGACCAGGCAATATTCAAAATATTCTCGTAAAGTCCATAATAATATGAAAATAAATGTCAATAACTTTCAATTTGCTCCAAGTCTTTGTGCGTAGAAAAAGGTAGAAAAAGGATGGTTTGAACCTGCCTCTAGTAGGTCGATGAAGCCTTTGACTTAGCACAGAAACAAGAGAAACAAGAGACAAGAGACAACACAGAAACAAGAGACAACAAAACTATTGTACGACTTTTGTGTCATCACACCGTGATTATACAAAACTATTGTACGACTTTTGTGTCATCACACCGTGATTATGGATTATCCATGAGGCTGTCTTGAACATTATTTATCATAAAATGCAATAACTATTTCAATATCTCTGTGGACCAAGTGGAGGTTCTTTCATGAGAAAATGATTTGTTTGGTCACTATTGAAAAATCTCCATTTGTGACTTGTAGTATGGAATGGTCTGGAATATTCTTTTAATTGGAATCTGTTATACCATCACATACACTACCTGTATAGTCATTTCAGGAGATCTTTGTAACTAAATCATCCAAGCAAGAATAATGATTAATGTCCTTAAAAACTATGTCATAACAATGGTTACTATGGAAACTATGTTGTACCCATGAAAATTATGTTGCATCTATGAAAACTACATAGCATGTATGAAAACTACCAACAGGCCTGGTATACTGTCGCCATTGTAGGGGATCTTGTGACTGTATATCACCTGATTAAAAATGCTAAGTGAAAACTATGTTGTATCAGTGGTTGCTATCTTCAATATTTGGACACTATGCTACATGAAAATTATGTTGCATCAAAGGAAACTATGTTGTATCTATGGAAACTCTGCTGCCTTCTTCAGCCACTTTTTTCTTTTAGATTTTCTGATTTACTGACCTCTGCCAGTTGATGAGTAGCCTGCAGCCCTCACTGCTGTCATTGGTCTAGCCCCAGAAGCATCCTGAGAAAAAAAAAAAGAAGAAAATGAAACTAAAATGAGTAGAAATCAATCAATTGAACCACTGTTCCTTAGTTTACTTATGTCAAATTACAATTTAAAAAAATAATTGAAGTTAGCACAAACACATATGTAAGAAAAGGTGGAGCTAGACTGAACAACTAACCGTTTTGGTTAACTTTAAGGCCATCGTCAGAGGCCATCCTGAAACTTAACTTATTCCCCAAATTGATGCTCTCTAACATGTTCTCACTTTTGTTTAAGGAACAGATAATCTACCATGCTCTAAAACCTCAGCAGAGAAAGAAAATGTGAGGGTAAGGGGACAACATATGATCAGGTTGGATGATCAAAAGATTAGGAGAAGACTGGAAACAAATCTAAATTGGTGTTATGGTGAGGAAAGAGGCAGAGCATATAACAATCAGCAGTTACCATCTATGAAGGGCTGTAGTAAACATCACAGAGGCTAGGAGACTGGAAAATCACAAAATAAAAGTGACTAGGCAACAGTGAGAAGGTAAACATCTTAGGGAGACACCTAGAGACCATCCATTAGTCTCCATGTTGCAGGATCTATCAACATTTCCATATTATTAAACTAAACACAGTACTCACCAAAGAAGGATTTAACCACAACCCTTTTTATTTTGTGGGGAGAGGGTCTGAGATGAAATAATCCAGCTACATGTCTTTATTTCTTCAAATTTTTTAAACAAAGACGAATCCCTCACATTTAGTTTTGGCAGCAAATTGCAGGCATAGATATTTCAAGGATTGTGCAGCCTACTTGAAGTACATGTCAGGTACACATGGGACTTACCACAGCAATTCCGGTAGTAGGACGACCCATGGAGGAGGTTAAGCCTGTCTTGAGTCTGTTCTGTTGGGATTTGAATAAAGAAATGTCAACCACACTTCGATGATTATCAAAGAAGCAGCTCTCAGACGTCAGTTGCTCTCAGTGTCCATGGCAACCACGAGAAACAAGTCAGAGAGTGATACAGTATCCACCTGCAAACATTACGGGTTTCTAAATACAGAGCAAATATCCAAAGATACGAGAATTTAGGATAGGTGATACTGGCAACATGAAACACTTAACTTCATTGATCATCCTATCATATATCTTAATTTCATACATGGAGTGTCATACTACTTCAAGCTCTTCCTCAAGAAGCTCGATCCTCCAAACGTCTGTGCAAAATGTTCATCCCAACATTATATAACATCTTTACATGGAGTGTGTTTGCTTAAAACACACGCAACGATATGGATCAACTGTCCCAGAAGAAGGTTCATTCCAAACATTTAACGATTCTCTGTTGCTAACAATTTAGATCCTATACTGTTCAGTTCTGTTGCTATCTTTTGCCTCAAGATTTTGAATTTGAAAGTTTGAGGATCAGGGAGACCAGACCCATATGGGCTCGTCAAGGACCCTGTACCAGGTAAGTCGTGGATGAACAGCGGCGAGATTCGCCTGATCTTGTTGATAAGTGTCCAGAGGATAATGAGGCAGGGGTAAAATTAGACAATCACAATGCTGAGACGAAGCTGCTCCAGGAACCAGGCCGGGAGAGGTAGAGACTTGCCCAGTTCAGCGGCCCATCAGCTGTACTGAGCAACCTGAATCAGACTATACCTACAGTAAACTGAACAATAAGAACCCAATAAACCCCCCCCCCCACCCTCCCTAGCACCACTGTAAACAGCTTTACTGAACAATTTGAGTCCTCCACAAAATTTCCAAGGGGTCCCGCCAGGATACAGTATGATCTGAGGACCCAAACATTACGAGATGGACACTCCAAGCTGGCCCTCCACCCATTTGACTGTACCATGATCTGTGACAAGCTTGTTCTGAGACCAATGATTCCAATCCACTGCCAATAAGGCCCACAGCAGCAGCAGCTCAGTGAACAGCCATGTTAATCTCACACTGTAAAGATTTAAGGATGGAAACTGATGATCGTAACTCACTATTATCGATCTCAGATTATACGAATTTGAAAACTTTAAAACTGATGGTAACACCTACATCTCGCTGATCTGAAGATATGAAATTTAAAATGAATTAAAACCTGTCTGTGTTACTTACCCCAGCTGCTGTTCCAACCTGCGCTCTGTTCAAGGCAAACTGTTGTGAGGATAACAAATAAGTGAACGAAAGAGAAACGCTCACAGAAAAGTGAAAGACCGTGGCAAGAGCTGCCTGTATTGTTATAAGCCAAGGGAGGTTTCAAATTGCTTGGAAAAGTTCTTACAAAATGTAGTGGTTACTTAGAGTTCCACATATAGCCATTCACATGATACATAAAATACTGGATGACAGAATGAATGAAGAGGGTGTAGGTGAGTGGAGAGTGGGAAGAGGATGACTGGTCCAAAATAAAGTAATGCGATAAGGATCATTGTAACAGGTCACAAAGGTACATGGTACATTAGAGTGCATTAATTGTGAGGAGACAGATAATCAATAACAGAGGTAATTCATTCTTGAACAAAGTTGTTCAACAGTTAAGTGAATAGGAAAGACTTCTGTATGGTGCAAAATACATCAGCACAATTCACATTTTTCTGTTCGCATGGTAATGCAGCATTACCATGGCAACTTCACTGAGGATGATCATTCTGTCAGGAGCATTTGAAGTTGACCAATTTCGGAGATTTTACACAGTAAAAGACTTTTCCTATCTCCCATGTTGCAAACATGCTGCCAAGGAAATGGCAAAGGTGTTTGTCTGAAATTATATGTTGTATGTCACTGACTCTGGAAATACCATTAACGACATGTCACACAAACCAAAATGTCACCTACTTCATTTTACTATTTTTGCCATTGTCACAAAAGGATTAGGATATCCCTAGGAAGTACGAACAAAAATCACCTTGGATGAAACAAATGTTCAACTTACATTTTTTTGTCTTGCAGCTGTCATCTGAAAAATTATCAAAAAAAATTTGACGAATTATAATAGTTAAATCCTACAAAGAAATTTGTACGGATTGACCTTGTCATCGGTGTGATGGCTAGCAAAGTACTGTACTCTACATGCAGAAACAAATGACAAAATCCTCTCTGAAGCGATTGCATCATTAACAGCTAACTGTCAATAAATATTCATGAGGGAAAGCTCTAATTCTGCATGCACCGAAAATATTCTTGGCTATCTAGATCATCAAACAGTGATAAAAGATTAAAAGATGGATTCTCTCTACCATAAAGTTGGCTATTCTTGACTTTTCAAAATTTTTCGTCAATTTCGCATGTCCTCATTGTTTCTAACAGAACAACTTTCAGTTACTTCATATCCCATATGTCAATGTAGATTTAATACTGGTGATGTTCTACTGCTGTAACTCTTCTCTACTCTCTCCACAAAGACATGTGACAGACTTACGGGAGGCCTTCTACCGTGACTCGTCTTGACGGCTTGTTTGAAGCCCTCGTCATTTTCGAGGTCCTGTTCATGGATGAAACAACGATGGGATTTTATTTTCACCTCTTCAATTGGTGCAATCGACGGAAATGAACGACACTGAACATTTTTTAAATTTACTTCAAAATCATGTAATGCTCACTGACTGCAGCATGGAGAATACGACGTTACGTAATGTGGGTACATCTCAAAGAAATACATTTGGCAGATCTCCGTCAAATACACTTTAAGTTTCACCAAACCACAGTATACTGTACATCAATTTGAGAAAATAATAAAGGTGTATGTTTCATTGTATCACAATAATCATATCACAGTTTCATTCAGTTTTAAATTTAAGAGAGAAAAAAAAATTCAACTGTAATTCTGCACATGCATACACTAGAGATAAATATGTCTTACAGCAAGACAGACTAGCCACAAGTTGACACACTAATGATACAGTAGCACCATTTCCCCAAGTGAGCCTACCTCTGTGTCAAAGAAAGGGTTGTAATCATTGAATCCAGAGTAAATATCTTCATCCTCGCCAGCCAGATGAACATTCTCCATGTTGTTCAGATATCTGTCAGTAAGAGTCACTCCTGTAACTGTTGTGGGCTCACCTAAAGTAAAATGTACATACTACAATATATCACTATGATCTCATAACAAGCTAGAACAGGGACTTACATTGCATCATGTGAGTTTTGCTATATGCATAAGGTCAAGAATCAAACTTCCAACTTGATTTGGCATAAAATAAACTTTAAGTTTTGAGTGGCATAGCCTAGATTCCTTTAGCCTCCATGACAATTTGAAGTTGAAAAGTCACCACTTCAATGGGATGAGCATAAACCCACTGGGTGGCACCAGGTGTTACTATCAGGAACTTGTGTATTTCACCCAGCACTCATCCAGAAAATGACCAAAATATCTGGCAATTTTTTTGCTTTTTCAACTCAATGGAACATTTTTTCATGAAATGCTAATTTGAAACTGGATACCATGAAGTAGACAGACTGAAATTATCCAGCAGTCAGAATCAAATAGGCACACCACTGACTACTGTAGAAATTTCCAAGCAGAGTCGAGAATTTTCCTGTAAAGATAACATTTTCTTCAACACCAATCACTTTGTACCCTTTGATTGATGTGAAAGTCCATATCTTCGACAGGCCTCAATTTTTGTAGGATTTTATGGCTGTCTTGCAGACAACCATTTCACTACCTTTCGCTGCCTGTAAAGAAATTTGGTTGTCCAAAATATTTTTGTACAAATGTAGAGCAAATTAAAGGCAAAAAAGAATCAATGACTGTTTTCCTTCTAGTAGTGTTTCTTCTGCACTTTCTCCTCCATGAGTCTTGTTTTATGGAGAATGAAATGACTACCTACAGTAGACTGGGATGCATGTACTATTCATCTTGGAGAATAAAAGCATACAAGTACATGTGATGTTTGATCGATAAAACTTGATACAGGACTAGACCTTGAACTATTGAAATATGATAAAAATAGAAAGAGTTGATCAGAGAGCAGTCAACATTGTCTTGTGTCAGATACAAACAAGATGCTCTTTAATTATTACCAAGAGAAAATGGTGTTGCATGTACTGACTTTTAGTTGTCACACATACAGTAATTTCCACAATCATGAGAACCAAATACTGTATACTGAGTGTAAAATCAAAGTATCACTATATTGGTCTAGACAAATTGTGTGCAGGGTACAGCAGCTTAGAAATAGCAGTTTATTAGGCCAGGTTTGTAGGTTAACAGTACAGTATAAATGCGCAAAGGCCATAGAACCAATGTAGATGTGGTCTTGAACTGACTTCGATGAGAAGGCAAAGTACCTACCTAGGCCTATAGGGGATATGCTAAGTGGCCCCTAGCTAAATTTGCAGTGATCGTATATTTGAAATGAAACTAATTGTAATTTGAAATGGGAAAGCTAAGCTCCCCTTCTTCCCTTAGATGTAGGCTAATCTTATCAACAATTGTTTCACACACCTTTATTCCCTTGGCTGGGCAAAAGAGACCCGACTGATAGGCCTGCTCAATTCCTGCATTATAGCTTGACTAAATGGTACAAATATACGAAACTGAGCCTCAACGATTTTCCCTGCAATCCGGATTTCCAGACAGACGCCCACTTCGAACACAATCTATCTACAAATAGATTCCAGTGACTGTCCAAGCCTTTACTTTGCTACGACTAGGAATCTAGTCAAAAGTGGATTACCAGTGACTGTCAAAGATCTCAATTGGACTACAACTAGGAATCCAGTGAAAAATGGATTGCAGTGAAAAGTCAAGCCACTTTGACTATGACTAGGAATCCATCCACAAATGGATTCCCAGTGACTGTCAAAGACCTCACACTATGACTAAACTAATAGGAATCCAGCTACAACTGGATTCCTAGTCAGGCGCCGACTACGACTTTGACTACGAATCCAGTAAAAACTGGATTCACAGTGACTGTCAAAGATTTCACTTCGATTACGACTAGGAATCCAGCCACAAATGCAAGCAAAACTTTGGAAAGCTGGAAGGCTCCTTCCCTGGAAGTTTGGGCATCTGAAGGGAAATTTTGGCTTTTGGAGGGAAATTTCCCTTTTCTGTACATAAGAATGTAGGGAGAATTGAGGGAAATTCTACTCCCTTCCTGGGAAATAAAATAATTCTACTCCCTTCCAAGGAATTAAACATTTTTTCCAGTCCTGCACAAAAGGATTCCCAGTGACTGTCAAAGACCTCACGCTACGACTTTACGACTAGGAATCCAGCTGCAAATGGATTCCTAGTCAGGCACCCACGGCAACTTTGACTAGGAATCCAGGGGAAAATGGATTCCCAGTGACTGTCAAAGAGTTCACTTTGACTATCACTAGGAATCCATCTGCAAAATGGATTCCTAGTCAGGCAACCACTGCAACTTTGACAAGCAATCCAGTCAAAAATGGATTCCCAGTGACCAATGAGGGTGGGAGATCAAGGGGAGTGAGTACTGTCATTAGTCCTAATTCAAATTGAAGGAACCAGAGACAAGTTCATAACACATACTGACGGAATTTTTTCAAAGCAACTACAGTAGGAAGGCTCCATATGACATATCTGCTGTCTGGTAAGTTTATTCTGAAGATGCACCAATCCATTTTCAACATCACACAGCATCATTCTCAAAAGCAAATAGGCTAGGCTTAGGCCTAAGCAAAACGTTATACCGACTTGGAATCGGTATCCAGGAATTGAAAGTGTCTTTCACTGTGGTGGGGTATTTTGTAATTAATCCAACTTAATGGAAGTTAGGCTAAGTTAGGCTATTCTCACCAATTCCTAGTCTAGACTAAGGCTAGTCGAACCCTAGCCTATAGGCCATCACTGACTTAAGTCTGACACAGCAGTAATTAACAAGTTAGGCTAGTCAGACTCAGAGACTAACTTGGTTAGGCTAACTTAGTACTAGTAGTACATAACGTTAGGGCTTACACACTAGTGTATAGGTCTAAGTTATCTGCGTCTGCGGTGGGCATGGAAACGGCACGAAATTTGAAGCTAAATTTTAGTTTACATCGTTCGGTAGAATCCTACAGTGTGAACACAACTATGAACACAACTGTGTTTTACTTTTTTTTAATACTACCTTATGAAATGTCGTATCGCAGCTACTCTAAGACTAAGAAATATTAGTTGACGTTAGTTCCATCAGTCTCACTTAGCTCCAGTCGAGACTCAAAAATATTTACAGTCTGTAGTATACGAGGTCAAGGGTTACGAACGCATACTTAACATGCGCACGATTGTCGAACAACGGGGAAGTACCTTCTCAGCAATGTAAAGCGTAACAGCTAAATTAGTATTCATTTTCAGTGGTGGTAGAAACTAGTATGAAGTGGGAAAGCCACGGCCCGAAGAATGACCGCAAAGTAGGTCGTCCTACCCCAGAAATTAATCAATGGCAGGACTAGAAAGGGAAATAAGCTTTGAGGATGACCACGAAAGAATTTGGCAAGAAATTGACCCAAATGATCTTCAGAAAGTAAAGGTAAGAACATGACAACATGACATACTTTTGCGGAACCTATACTGGCTTAGTTACTGGTTTACGTTAATATGTGGTTATATACGACGTAGGCTGTGCACTATAGGTAACATAACACTAGGCCGTGTAAACTGTGCAAAACACCCAGACAGTGGGGAAGTTTTTGCTCTACTCAGTTCTAGGACAAAGAGCGTAGTGCTTAATTTAAAGTAGAGGAAGCAAATGACAACATCTTGCAGATACAACTATAATTATAAAATATCCCTCCTCACTGATTTTTACTGTGCATCTGGATTCCTAGCCTACCCTTGGTAGTACTGGTAGCGGTACTGTACTTTAGTCACTAAACCAGTGACCACTGCTCATCTGGATTCCCAGTTGCAGTCAGTGGAATTTGATTTACACTGCACATAATCCAGATTTCCAGTCGTAGTCAAATCACTGCAACTAAGAATCCACAAACAAATGGATTCCCAGTGACTGTTCAGACGCTCGATTAAAGTTTAACTATGACTAGAATCCCAGAATCCAGTGAAAATAAATGACTTCCCAAATCATAGTGACAGTTGAAGCCCTTACTTCGACTACAATAGGAATTGATTGAAAAGTGGATTCCCAGTGACCGTCAAAGACCTCACACAACAACTAGGAATCCAGCAGCAAATGGATTCCAAGCCACATGGACACTTCAACTATGAATCCAGTGAAAAATGGATCGCCAGTGACAAACGAGGGCAGGGTTGGAAAACCTTGCCCTCCTAGAAAAATTTCTTGGAAAAATATTCCAGGAACATGATAGAAAATCTACTGATTTCCCACTGACATCTGTGTAGGCGTGGAACCCCTTGTCAGGGTCCAGACAAATTGATTGGTGTTCCTAGCATATCAAAGGGGTAAAAGTGTTGCAGCTGAGCACAAAAATTGCAACTGAAACCTCATACAATGTATGAAAAATCAATCATGGAAGCTTGATGTTAGGCTTTTTGCGTTGTTGCAATGTATGGTACCTTTTTAAATGTGAAGAAGAAGTGTCACTTACAAAATGTCAGAAACGAGTAAAACTTGATTTCGATATTACGCTACTGTACATGAATATGCAATATGCCTTTTATAAATTTCTGGATTGTGGCATTCTTCACTAAAAAGCCTGGCATCATTCCCATGGCAAATAATAAAACGGAACTTTTGTGTGGTAACGTTGCACAGAATCATAGACCACTTTATACACTGTCAACTACAAGCTGTACTACTTGTGAGCTCTGCACGTTTGACTTAGGAAACTCCTGGCACATTTCCAAGAAAAGGTTTTAACTGCAAAAATGTCAACACCTGTTCCAAAACGGTAATGTCAGTATCTTCCATTAAATAGCTCATTTCGCGGTTGGTTCAAACATTAATTTATAGGGGCCAATTTCTTTGCATTCATGAATATTGCCACTCAGATATTCCCTTCCCCTTAAGTCACTTTTTGGATAGCCCGCTTCACTTTTTGAAACATCCATTTTTATTTATGATTTTACACTTTTATTGACAATTTTCTCATTTATTTGAGTAGCTACAAACTTGTAGTTTGGTGTCTGGACGTTAACCCCGGTTTGACTCACTTAAAACACCTGTGATATTATCGCATTCATAGCACTCAAATCCAGCCACCTGTTGCGGCTCTGACATTTGTACTGAACTTTTGTATCCCAGATAAATGTGACCATTAACAGGCAGTAGAAATTTGCAGTGCAAAAAAGTTAAAAATAAAAGTCATCTTCCCCTTATTTCACAATGGTTTGATTGCGGCAATTTTTGTGCTGCGTGTAACCAGAAAGGTGATTGGCGCCACCATGTATCTGTGTGTAAGACTGTAAACGTAAAGAAGGTGCAAAGGTCAAACACTTCTGCATGGGCTCTGTTTGCTACACTATGTATATTGTGTATACATACAGTAAATGTACATACTGTATGAAAGCACCTCTGTTCTCATTAATTGCACAGAGAATCTGTCGTGCTGAGTTCAGAAAAAAAAAACACTAAAACCGACGGAGATGAAATTACGCACGAGTACTGTGCGAATCATCTGTGGGCACTGGGGTTAATAGAGTGTATAGGGTGACTGAAGTGTGCCTAAAAGTTAACAGGCGATAATTCCCAGTTCTCCCTCATTTGTTTTGTTTCTCTGAAGATTTCCAGGTTTTTCCCTCCCCCTTTTTTTATTTAAAAAAAATGTGTGCAGACATGCACGATTTCCCGTGAGCATCGCGGATTTCCTGTGAACTACTAAAGGTTCAGAAGGTTTTCCAAGGTTTTCCAACCCTGAATGAGGGTAGGGGGAAGAGTATGAATTGTCCTAATTAGAGAAACCTAAGTTCAAAAGACTTAGAATTTTTCACAGAAACTAGGAAGGCATCTACTGTACGTGACATTTTCACTGTCCAGTACATTTTTGTGGAATATACACCATTTTAAGCATCCCACAGCATCAATCCCGAAAGCAAATAGGCCTAAAAGGTTCTAAAGTGACTAGGCATCCATATCCAGGATGTAAAAAATATGTCTTTCAGAAGGGTATTTTAGGACTGCCTAAACATTTACACACCATAGATTTGTTCAGTGACAGACAGTATGGTTTCATTTCTGGACGATCAACAGTTTTACAGCTAATCCATGTTATAGACGAGTGGAGAGAGATCTTAGTTAAAGGAGGGTGTGTTGATGTGGCTTACCTCGACTTCATGAAGGCATTTGACACTGTTCCTCATAGAAGACTTATACATAAACTGAAAATGTATAATATTGGTGATATTTATTGGAAATGGATTGAAGCATTCTTGAGTGAACGCGAACAAAGAGTTATAGTTAATGGTAATATCTCAGACTGGAAACCCGTGACAAGCGGAATTCCCCAAGGATCTGTCCTTGGTCCAATTCTCTTTGTTATTTATATAAATGACCTCCCACAGTCCTTACAGAATGGCAGTGTTCCCTACCTTTTTGCAGATGACACTAAAGCATATCAAAAAATTTCAAATCAGAGCGACTGTGACAGTTTTCAAAAGGATATTTTATCGTTATATGAATTAGATTATGAGAATTGGACAAACACCCGTAGATTATTATGATTACAGCTTGTCTGATTGCAGTGGAGTAACGGAACGTTCAATCAGTGAAAAGGATATTGGAGTTACTGTATAATTGACGATAAGCTGTCCATAGACAAACATATAACGGAAAAGGTGAACAAAGCTAATTCAGTAGTGGGTCTTATTAGGAGAACTTTTACATATCTAGATCATTCATCATTCAAGTTGCTTTATTCTAGTCTTGCGCGTCCTCATGCAGAATACGCTAACCAGGTTTGGAATCCATATTTAATAGAGCATATAGACCTTATCGAAAATATGCAACGGCGTGCCACTAAATTAATTCCTGGATTAAAAGATCTTTCCTATGAACGGAGGCTGGAAATCTTAGATTTGCCTAC
Organism: Stichopus chloronotus; assembly: GCA_021234535.1. NCBI lineage: Eukaryota > Metazoa > Echinodermata > Holothuroidea > Aspidochirotida > Stichopodidae > Stichopus > Stichopus chloronotus. Next base: position 23,491,425 of record CM037845.1, on the reverse strand, counting down.
CCTAAGTTATTGCCGGTTAGGGGGAGATATGATTGAAGTTTTTAAAATTGTAAGCGGTAAATATGATGCAGCTGTATCTGACCTATTTCCTATTGTGCGGGATTGTTCTACACGTGGACATCATTATAAAATTTATAAAAGGAGGTCAATGTCAAACTCACGCAAAAATAACTTCACACACAGAGTTGTGGACGCTTGGAATAACCTTCCAGCAATCATTGTTAGTGCACCTAGTGTACTGTAGCAATATTTGAAAGGAGACGTGATAAATATTGGAAAAACCTTCCTGTTCGTTTAAATTATAAGGAAATCCTCGAGAAATATACCTGTTCGTTATTTACACTAGATGTTACAGAAGAAGAGCTGGCCATATAGGCACTCAAGTTCCTTCTACCAGAATTCATCTATCTATCTATCTATCTATCTGTCTATCTATCTATCTATCTATCTATCTATCTATCTATCTATCTATCTATCTATCTATCTATCTGTCTGTCTGTCTGTCTGTCTGTCTGTCTGTCTGTCTGTCTGTCTGTCTGTCTGTCTGTCTGTCCATCCATCCATCTATCTATCCATCCATCTATCCATCCATCTATCCATCCATCTATCCATCCATCCATCCATCCATCCATCCATCCATCCATCCATCCATCCATCCATCCATCCATCCATCCATCCATCTGTAGAAATATTCATGTTCAATTATATACCTTTGTTCATTACTTATGACAAGGACAAGTTGCAGTGCTCATGTTTTAATGTATAGTACAAATTTATAAATGACCACTAAAAGCCTTCAAAGAGCACCTCATGCAGACCTTGAATCAAACCCTTGTCCCCCTGAACCCACTTCAAATCTTCACCAAGGACATCATCAAATTGGTGCTCTTGAAGGTGGCAATGTTTATAAGTACTGTATTGTACTGTAGTATTACTGTACAAAGTAACTACATCCCCATTACAATTATCAAACATACTGACAAGAATGGTATTTCTCTAAAAACTTGTAAAATGTCTAAAAAGTATTTTACAGTTTGTGAAAACTAGTGAATTGCTAAAAAAATATGTCAAAAATAAGTGAAAAAGATGAAATCAATAAGTGAAATCAGTGCATTAATGTTTTTGCTGTCTCTCTCAAATTTCATATGTGAATGATACAGAATTAAAAAAAAAACACAAATGTGCATGAATAATATCCAAGATAGAAACCCACAACATGGTTTTTTTAATTTTTCTTTTCAAATTGATCAATATGACACTTGACTATGAACTGCAATAGAATTGTGTTGTAGTGTCACTTTTGGTCTTTTGAGACAATTTTGAGTTGAATAACGTGTACACTGTGGTTTAGTGTACTGTATGGTCATGAAAACATTAAATGTAGTGCTAGCATACACTGGCTATGCAGTTCAGTCATTTGGTCTTATTTTAAGTGTGGTCGTGATGTACTGCAGTGTCACTACAATTTTCAACTCCGAATTACAGTGTGTACAGTAATAACTGATACGTCTATACATACAGTAACTCCTGTATTAAATAAATGAACTGCAGATTTTTAGTTTGACCTTGCAATGCAATTTATATAGTGCTGTATGTATGGTGCACATTTTCTCTCTCTCTCTACAGTATGTGCAATTTAAAGGGAAAGAGGGCATTAAGAATCCACCAACATGAAATACAATTAGAAAAAAGTGGTAATCATTGTTAAAACATTCAGTTTCATCAGTAAAGATCTACCAAGGCTGCATATCCTCAAAACTTTGTGCATGTGATGAGTAATAGAAGATGCATCATTTGAATTTTGAAAAGTTTGGGTGAACAAATTGGTGTTTAGCAACAAATAACTGAATTTCTATCTGAAGCTTATTTCTTGAAAAGAAAGCTACTGTCCTTGCCTATTTTGAATGATCTATAATTCTACGTCCACAATATTGTTTTCAAAAATATGGATGTTTTCTCTAAAACAAACGCCCTATTTCCCTTTAAGGATTAATGTCCCGTGTCAGAATGACGTAAGACTGTAGAATGTGTAGTAACAATTTTACAACATTGTTGCAATTTCACAGTAAGAAACAAAATCATGAAGTTTTATGCAATTACACTGAGTCATCTCAAATTGGAAATTGTAATTTGTAAACACCAAACAAAAACAAAATTTAGAGAAGAAAACCCTACTGTCGCATCATATCAATTTTCAACTTACCCAGACTTTCAACTTGTGCATGTGTACAGCTCCCTGTAGTTGGGGTAAATTTACCAAATCATTGGCCCAGGAGAGAAGTTCACCTCTCCTTCAAGTTTACAGTACCTCTTTTCTCTATTTGAAGTAGTTAATTCAGGAACTTTTCATGCATCCCTACAGTATACATTACCGTAAGAACACTGACAAACTGACATGTTGCAGTTGCAATTTAAGTAAAGCAATCATTTTTCTCTGTTCCATCTGATACTCATAAGTAAAAGCGCTTTACGTTAAAGCCTACTAGAGTAAGTTCTTTTGTTACTGCACTGAATGATTCCATACAGTAGGTTTCTGTACATCAAGTTTGCTTGATTTAATCTTCTTGTGCATCATCTTCTCACTGGTGATGGGGTGGGGGTAGGTGGGTATGGTTGGGTCTTTGTTGGAGTAGGTTGCTTTTTTTTCATTTCTTATTTACAGTGAGTGCACGTCTTCAAGTCTCTTGGAGTTTTTGTGTTCTTCCTTTTGCGTTATATGTATCGCCATGTTTGTGTATACAGTATACAGTATGCTTTTTTCTTCCTTTCTTGCTACAAAGCGATAAAACAGTAAACAAAACAAAGCATAGCTCTACAGTATGCTACTGTACATGGAATAAGGGGAATGGCTTTTATGAAATGTTCCTCTGTCCTGAAATTTTTTTTTTTATACAAATCCAAATCCTGACAAACTCCATGCTCTATTCAGGTCTAAGAGATGAAAATGAGATGGAATGCCAGCCCAATTTAGTTGAGATGACATTTTGAGTGGAAGCAATTGGTTGGCCGCACTCTACTATAGGCTCGATAGAAGCGAGTGCAGTTGCTGTGGTGAGATTGGTACGTGTAGTCCCTCGTGAATGACCGACCACTAAGTTTTGGTTCCAAATATGTGTTCTCTCAAAAGAGAACTTCATACGGTATCCAGACCGCCTTTTTCCAGCATATACAACATATATTTGTAAGCACTTAGTGGTCATGACAATTAAGAGAGGATTTTTCTTTTCACTTTCTACTATACAGGTCATCGGAAAAGGTTCCTTTGGGGTCGTCAGCAAAGGAAAATGGCAGGGAAAGGATGTTGCAATAAAACTCATAGAAACAGAAGATGAGAAGAAAGCCTTCAGGGTGGAGGTGAGTCGCCAAAATTTTCTTGGTACTTCTCTTCAGGTCTCTGTTAATTTACCAATTTCTGTTCTTCCTGAATGTTTCTAGATGTGCTAATGTGTTTGTTGTACAGTAATTGAGTGTTAAATTACATGTGATATGAAAAACACATTTTGGAGTATCGACAACATTTATTATTAAAAATGTTGAAAATAGTCTAAATTTTCATAACAATCCATCAAACATTGACCATTTTACAAAAAATTTCTCTTTTACAATTCCATCATGAATAAACATAGTCAATATGCAAATTTATGTCATCCAAGGAGGGACTCACCTGATATGCCTTATGTTATCCTTTGTTTACTTAACCTTGATTTCAAGGACAACTGAGAATTTTATATGCCCCGAGGGTTTCATTTTGGAAGCTTGTCTTGCCTGCTTTAGAAACATTGATATCACTTATTAATGTGAAACCCAATGATTTAAGCAATTACTGTAAGAGATAAAATGTAAAGGCTTAACAAAAGAAGTACTGACACTGTGCAACACCCTACAGTATGTATATCATCTGTTTTGCATTTTTGTCACACTTTGAAAAGCCATATCTCAAAAAACGGAAATAAAGCACAATTCCAATAGATTATCACCCAGGATTTCACTCTGCAACTTGTGAATGAAACTAACTCTTTTCTAGATGCATGTCACTTGGTCTTTAAGTGTCTGGTAAACATGCATTTTAATAACTTTTCTCATCTTCCCACCATCATAACCTTCCCCCCCCCACCTTTCATAATCTGATATGTATGTGCAATGTACAAAACCAAACTATCCTTTGTGACATTAATTGATTAGTTCTTGAGGAAGAGATGTTACTGTACCCTCTGTGCCTATAATAGGCTGACTAGATACATAATCTACCTTTTGCTGGATAAAATGGGATTCTTCACACACACCCAAACACACACTTCCCATTCCACTCCATCCAACTCCAACCCACCCCTTAGACCAGAGGCTTGAATAAAAGTGTGATAAAAAATTACTGTAACTGTGTGCACTGCTAATAACAAGTGTATAGTTTAACATTACAAAGAGTGTTATGCACATACTATAAGACCACACTTCAACGTAGATACTGTACTATTGCATGATACCCTAAGCAGCACATGTGCCAACATGCATGGTTACTACAGTGTCTTGCATACTGATGTAAAGCTATCATTATGTGGGAGTTATCTCTTCTGAATGGTTTTTTGATTCCTTGCCGTAGGCAGGGGAATCTATGCAGTCCTGATGTCGTGTGTGTGTATGTGTGTGTGTGTGTGTGAGGGTGTGTGTGTGTGTGACGGTTGTTCGTAAACACTCTATCTCAAGAAGGGTAACTCTGAGTAATTTCATTTTTGGCATGTAGGTTGCCCATATTGATCCCTATTGTTTTTGGTGTCCAGATCTTGCATATTAATGAGGTTATGGGGTAAAACATAAAAAATGTTAAAACTGCCATAGTTCCTTATCCGTGGGTCAGATTTGTTTTAAACTTGATAAGGTTGTCTGTTATTAACAGGTTCACGATCCTGTGAAATTTAATGCTTATCAATAGAGAGGAAGGGATAATTATTCACTTTAAAACAATAATAATAGCCTAAACACAATTATTGTGGTTATTATAAACTACCGTACAAATGCATATGGGGCTTCATTGTGCAATGGCAGTTTTTGATTCTGTCGCACACAGTTAACTCAATGGGATTGCTCCCTACAATACTGCATTTGTAACTTAGTGAGTAACTTCTAGTGTGAGGGGCCTCGATGATAAGTTGTCCAGAGAGATAGTCTTGGTATGGGGGGTCATGGGGTCAGATAGACCCCATGCATTGGAATGTAATGGGTTTATAAAAAAAATGAAGAAAATAAAAAACCATCTGTTCTGTCATTTATTTGGATAATATCAATATCCAGAGGAACAGCTGGTAGCAGAACAAGGTTTCTTAACAATCAAATTGGAGTGCTTTCAATCATATTTCACAATGTCGGAAAGGATGGAGGAAGCAAAAATATTGAGGAGGAATCATAACTTAGGGTCAACTTACGAGGACTTTGGGTGTTAAAAGCTACTTGTAACAAGGAAGAAATTATCACAGAGTCGATAAAGGAAAATTTGCAAAAGGCAGAGCAACAATTTGAGGCAATGGAAGAGGTTCATGCTGATCTGGCTGGGCTTTTGTCTGATGAAGCATTTGAGCAAGCAGAAAGCTGGATGTTGGAATGCCAAAAGCATTATACTGAGGAGAGGGAGGAAGCATTGAAAAAGTTAAAGGAGGAAATTGAGTTTAAAATTAGCGCTGGAATTACCTAAGGCAGAAATTCCACCATACGATGGAGACCCAAGAACATTCTGGTCATTTATGAAGAATTGTGAGGTAATATGGCAGACAAGCTGAGTTCAGATAAGGTAAGGTTGAGTTATTTGATTCAACTAACAACAGGCAAAACTAGAAGCAGCATTGATTACTGTATGTTTCTTGGAGCTCAGAGATAATGTTGACTGATGTCATACTCATACTGTACTTGATGTGTGGGTTGTATGGCCTGGGTAGGTGATCCCTATTGCTAAGTTTTGGTGGACGTCAAATGTCGCGGTAATTTTAGGTCACCAAAATAAAGGTCATTTTGGGTTAAAGGCTTGTGGTGTATCAAGAAAAATAACTGCAGTTGATCTTATACTTGTCATGTGGATAATTCATGTTTGTTATAATATAACCATGTAGCAAGGAATCACAAAGCCTTTTGGCTTTCTGGTATTTCATTTTGTTCTCACATTGTCCCTTGGTCATTTTAGGTCACCAAAATAAAGGTCATTTTGGGTTAGAGGCTTATGGTGTATCAAGAAAAATAACTGCAGTTAACCTTATACTTGTCATGTGAATAATTCATGTTTGTTGTAATATAACCATGTAGCAAGAAATCACAAAGCCTTTTGGCTTTCTGGTTGAGACCTGGTTTGAACATTACTGTACATTTTTAGTATACTTACAGTAAATTATAGTAGATCAGTATACATGTTGTCCACATTCTTGTCCTACCACTGTATTTGTAATGACCTCCCTTCGCACTTACCTTTCTCAAAACAACAATTGAACATACTCCCTTAGCCATGCTAGCACCAAAGGTAACCTTTAACATCTCATTAAACCCCAAGTGGACCCATTCTGGAAATGCACCCTCTTCTTCAAGACAACAGGTCATGCAGTGTAATGAATCGCTCAACACCTGTACATGTGCACTGAGTAGTTCCTCATACTGTATACTGTACGTTACTCGAGTGTACAAGTTTTGACGGTTCGTGGCAGTGAACACTACGGTACACTGATAATGCGGAAGTTACGTAACAAATTCCGAGGTGTTCGATTCATGAGAGATGATGAGATGACATGTCGCCTTTAATTTTTTTTTCCCATGCATAGTGTACAAGATCTGGCTGTTTTAATCCCTTAAAGTTTTGTCATATTATAAGCTTTATTTGCTTCTTAACCCAAACGCACTGAAATTAAGTTATGAATTGTCTATCTAGAGTGCAATTTTATTGTCTAAACTGAAGCACTTTATACCACTGCAGAACAAGTCTTGTCCTTGACCCAATGCAGGTCGTCCAGTTGGCCCGTGTGTCTCATCCCAACATTGTGAAACTTTATGGTGCTTGCACCAAGGCAGATCCAGTCTGCCTTGTCATGGAGTTTGCGGAAGGGGGCTCTTTGTTCACGGTCTTGCACGGTAAACCTCCCCAGCCAGTCTACACGTTGGCTCATGCATTGAGCTGGGCTCTGCAGTGTGCCAAGGGTGTAGCCTATCTCCACAGACAGCATCCAAAGCCATTGATTCACAGAGATTTGAAACCAGCAAAGTAAGTCTCTTTTTAGGGGGTTTGTTTTTCTCATTTTTTGCATTTTGTTTCTTCTTTGCAGGTTTTGCTCTATTGTTTACATAATTTTCTTTTTTTCTTCTGACTTACTTTGTTAAACTTTACTTGTTTTAATTTTTTCTGTTCCTGTTAGCTTTAAATTGTGTCGTGTTTCCGTTTTTTTTAATAATAATGTAGCTGCAAACAGGCCTTGAGTTTTAGATTTTCCAGGAGTGGAAAATCACACTCCTCAGGAAATTAAGGTGTGTGGCAGGTGTGCTGTTTTATTAAACCTTAATGATTCATCAGAGTTCCCATTCTCTATCAAGGTGTGCAAAAAATCACACTCCTCACAGTGATTTGACATGCGTGGTGGCGTGCGATCGCACCTGCATGCCTCAAAATTGAAGGCCTGGTGCAGAGGTGCTATGTAAAGTAGCACATCGGAATCCAGTCCTCAAACAAAAATTAGTCTGATCCTTGTGGCGTTATTTTCAGACTACTGTGTGTAACCACTTGAAGATTTTTATAAAGCCCTCTTCGTTTACAGTGGATGAAAAAGCAGCACTTTGAACAATTTACATACAGTAAGCATTAAAGTGCACTCTATCCAAGTTTCATACAGTACCTGTACACGAACAGCACTAGGGCAAAGGCAATGTTGCGCAACTCACGTTTCCGCTTATAAGTTGCCTTTACTGAACTACAGTGTATGGCACTACTAGTCTGCTTAATCAGGCAGACACTGTAAAGTAATTTAGATTTCATTTCTTTTTCTCTCTGTAAAATATGTAATCTTTTTCCTTAATGATCATGTGGACAGGGTATACAGTTACTATCGTAGCTACAGTACTCTACTGTACCATGCCCCAATATATAGTATGTCTCAGTACAAGTTTTGTACTTTATGCATAGTTTTCAGTAATTTAAAGCTCATTTTCATGCTCAGCTTGTACTGTACCTAACTTTTATCATGTCTCTTACCTCTCCACACACCCCCCTTCCCTCAACCCAAGAGAACTTTTTTGCTCCATTAAAATGTATATATTCCTTGAACTTATTTTACAGCCTTTTACTCATGGAAGGTGGGATAAAGTTAAAGATCTGTGATTTTGGCACTGCCTGTGATGCCCAAACTTACATGACCAACAATAAAGGCAGTGCTGCATGGATGGCTCCAGAGGTATTTGAAGGTAAGCCGTAGACTACTGTATTACCTAGTCCCTCATGTTTCTAGTCTTTGTGGTGGATAATTAATATGCAGATTTGAAATAGTGGAGGTCGTGTCAGATCTTACATTCCCTCGTCCGATATTCATCCAACCCACTTTACAAGTCATGGGAGGGGGGGGGGGGGGCAAATGCAGACTGCTTGGTAGTTGTGATGCAATTCAATGTGGCATAGTGATATCACAACTCTGAGTTGTGGATATAATCTTCCGGTTACTTTGAAGTCTTCATGAGAAAACAGAACGCCTGATTCTGCATTGCTCATTGTACCAGCATTTGTGCCTCACCACTCAGTTACGGTGCCCAGGATGGTTGTAAACTTTGATTTCATTTTGTTAAACTTGACTTGAAACTCGTTTTTCAATTACAGTACAAGAAGAATTTTTTGTTAATTTCACAAGAGATAGTGTAGAATGTTAATTTTCTTTCCTGTTCTTTAATCTTCAACTAAGTACTGTGAGCTTTACATTTTTCAAGTACTCATATTAGTGGTATTGGATTTCTTTGATTATTTGTACTACATCGTACAATGCTACAGGATTTTCATGGGATCATTTTGTAAGGGACATCTCACTCTATCTTGATTTTTATCCATTTTCATTTTGTTCTCACATTGTCCCTTGCCACTAAAGTGTATCAGCCATTGCTCTCACTGTTGTCTCAGGTAGTGATAAACTGGTGCAATCACTTGTGTGCAAGCTGTGCACATGTACAGTACTATACAGCACTGAAGTACGGTATGTTGCAAAATTCATCCAGTCCACAAACCCATGCTGTAAACTAGAAAATGTGGTTATGTAAATCGCAACCACTTACTGCCCATGATTGTTCCTGTGCCAGGTTATTTTTGCGACCTTCTAACAGCTCCCTGGTAGTAAGATTGTGGGCTGCAGCTCCATTGGTATTTAGTACGTATGGTGCAGTCGAGCTTTCATGGTAAACCGGTTGTATAATGGAAACCGGTAATAATTGATTTCTGTTTGCTGTGTTCATTAAAATGAAGAAAAATTAAAATATGAAAAAAGTCCTTAATATCGTAAAAACCAAAGATAATCGTAAAATATCAAAAGTAATTGTGACATATTGAAAGTTGCAGTGACATATTCGTGGAAATATTACAGTCTAAATAATCGAAGAGAAATAAAGTTTGTGTGGTTAAAGGAGCACTTATAAAAGTGCCCAGACCTCTCAGCATACAAATATTGGGTCTATGTCAACATATATGGGTAAGTTGTGTGAGGGAAATACGGTTTATGTAATCGCAGTACAATTATTTGGCTTCAGATTTTACAGGCTCTCCTTTGTTTGAATACCGGGAAAGCTTAGATGCGATCGTAGATTAGTATCATTGAGGTGTGTACGTATTGTGTGCAGATCATCTTTAGTTTTTCCTCAAGGCAGCGACCATGTGCAGAGGCAACTCTGTGCATGATGGAAGTAAACAGTGATCATGCTCGCATGGTTTACCAGTGCAAGTTTGGCTTACCCAAGCCATTTATTTGTTAAACAACAAAATACATAACTGCCAAAATGAATACAGATCTTATTAAGCCATATCCCAACCCAAATTTACGAAGAAATCTCATCCCCGTCTTCATGATTCACTCAACACGTGGGCTCAATTGTACTGTAGGGCAAACCGCTCAACGTGAATCAAGAAACATCGAATGCAAGCACTGCCTCGCAAAATGAGAAGTGTGCCAAGGACTGCCCATGTCAAAGACATTACAAATATAATTTAGTATTATATACCAGGAAGGTACATGCTGATACAGGTATCACTAGAAGGTGGTGTGACATAATAATGACACTTTGGAGTATTGCCTGTATTAATCATTGAAAGTATTGAGAATATCTGCAGATTCCATCAACATCTAACAAGAATTGACAAATGCCTGTCTTACACCTACATCATGAATGAACATTCACTAAGTATGCAAATATGTGACCTCAAGAGACAGACTCCTATGATATGTCTTTTGGTATACTTTGTGCAGTCAGGCTTTTTTTTTTCAAGGAAGAAATTGAGAATTTTTTATCTCCAATGGTGTTTTTTTTTAAACATATATTTTGTTTTTTCAATATATTTGTATCACTTACCAGTGAATGAGCCAGATGGCAAGAAACTGAGAGACAATTTATATAGGCCTAATGAAAGAAATACCAACAGTGTGCAACAGTCTACATCGTCATAGTTGCATTTTTATCAAACTTTGAAACACTATATATCTCAAAAGCAGTACTAGTTGTCATTCAGGGTTTCACTGTGCAACTTCTGAATGAAGAAAGCCATTTTTGCTGTTGACCTTGCAGTGTTGAAGTTTTAGCCTTTTCATCTGGTAGTCTAAGGGACAACCAGCGTGTGAAATACGGTTGTCCTTTTCAAAATTTACTGTAGTTGTCCTGCCAAGACCTGTGTCATGTGTTACATATTTCCAGGTTACAGTACCAGTAACACACTTGGGTTGTTCCTTAAGCAATTTTATCACCCACATTTTACCTCATGATGTTTCAGATATTCCAAGTTATCACTAACAAAGTCTGGTTGTCCCGTAGAAATTTGGGCGCCTCGGACGCCGGGACTACCACTTAACTTCATCACTGCCTTGAAACAGTGCTGTTTGTTTTACATTGTACCTGTAACTGGTAAAAGGTACCATATATCCACTGAACTAATTGCACTCTTTTAATGCAACGTGCAAAATTTTTTGTAAAAGGAAATAGGGTGTTTACACTGTACCAAATGGCATATAAAGTAAATAGCTTCAGTGATGTTTGAACTGTTTAGGTTCCTCAATAGACATCTGCAAAAGCTTCGTCTCCTCAAAACATTAGGCATGAGATGAGTTAGGGGAAGATGCATGATTAAAAATTGCAAATAACAAAAATATATATAAAAATATATGAATAAATATATATATAAAAATATCAAATAACTGAATTTCTGATCTGTGAGAAACTTATTTCTCAAAATGAAGGCCACTATCCTACAGTACCTTATTTTGAATAATCTAGCATTTGTCTAAAAGTATTTGTGTTAAATATAATACTTCTCTGTGTAAAACAAATGCCTCATTTCCCTTTGAACTATAACAACTCTAATAAGCTGCAGCAGTGGCATAAAGTGTTATCAGAACTGCTCAGAGATTGACAGTATAAATATTGCTGTTCCTGGAAAGTAAATGCTTCATTACCACTGGAGAAATTCTGTGCTATGTTCTTTGTACAGGTACACACACTGCTACATAGAGAGGGTTATGGACCTTGCGTATATGTTGGTTTTCCCCTGCACATGATATTATTGAGCAATATGATATTTGACTGGGAAATCACCTTCGTGTTGTTGCTTTGTTAGGTACAGCACTGTGCGTGTGATATGTCCTGTTTACCTGATCGTTCGTAAACTCAATGAGTGAATTAAAAATTGAAGAATCAAAGGGGATTCACCTGTACTGTGTCAAGAGCTACCATTCCTTTATGCTGAGTCATCTTTAAGCTGTAAGCTGGGTTGTTTATACGTAGATGGGCAATTCTCTGATGACAATGAAGAACTTTACACTGAGGTGCCCCCTCTGTATGGTGATGTTCCATTTACGGAGATTCCTGTGGTTGGGGAAGATTTCTTTTCAACTCACATTGTGTATGTATGTATGTATGTATGTGTGTGTGTATGTGTGTATGTATGTGTGTAAGGGTGTGTGTATGTATGTATGTATGTGTGTGTATGTGGCTATAAACCATAAACATTTAAGGTACAGTAATGTACTACATCAAAGTCAGCTTCATATTGTTGCACAGTACAGTCGGTGGTTGTATCGGCTTAAGGGAAATAGGGCATTTGCAATACACCAATGTAGCATACAAAGAAAATACTTCTTATCATTGTTAACCCATTCAAACTCATCAATTGACATCTGTGAAAGCATTCATCTCAAAATATTATGCATAAGATGAGTTACAGTACAGCAGATGCATCATTTGAATTTTTGAATGTTTGGGTGAACAAATTATTCTTAAGCAACAAACCACTAAATGTTTATCTTTTAGAAACTTATTTCTGGAAAAAAGAGATACCATGTCCACCCTAATTTTGATTTATCTATCATTGTGTGCCCATAATGATTAGTTTTAAAGTATAAAATTATAAAATTAAAAACATAAAATATATAGTTATATATTTTGTAAATCAACCGCCCAATTTCCCTTTAAGAGTATTCATAGAATTGTCATGGATGTGGTAGACTGAGTTTGATTGTACTGTTTTGAAAATTCGATACCCACTGCTTGATAGCCAAAACCTCGATCTCTGTGAGTCATCGAACTGAAGGTCTATCAATTGGTACATGCTGCACAAACATGACAAGCATGCAGTACTCTACAGTGTTCCTGTTGCAATTCAAAGGGCAGTGCTGTACTTATTCTTTTTTAGCACACCAACAAATTTACACCCATGCTATATGCTGGAATAAACAGTGCACATTGTTTTCTTGATTTTGTCGTTAATATTCGGTGAGGTAAAATGGGTTTGACTCATTTGTTCTTGGTTTGATTGGCCCATTCATACCCCCCCCCCCCCGCTTACAAATTGAACCCCTATTGAACCCCTATCTTAGTCCTGGATGGAATCTTACACTACCGTCTCTCGGTCTCACACTTTTTACACTCATTAATCCATGCCATCATCTTCTGCAAATTATGTTTAGCTTGGTATGTATGGCCAACCCTAATTATAATCAGTACCTTCAGCACACTCTGTGCATGACGTGCCAATTGGTTCCACAGACCTTTCCTACCATTCTAGTTTTTGACAAGCAGGCACCCATTGCATTGCAGTATAAATTTCTCTATCACGATGAGACCTCAAATACAGAGCATGCTAGAAGAAAATGATACCTTTGGCCTCCTAAGACTATATTTGAAAGTGAACATTTTTTAAATATATACAGTAGATAAATATATACAGGATGATTAAATGCAATGTAGAATGGCTAGAAACTGACTTTTACTACACTGTCCAGAAGTGACATGAATGAAAATAACATTCAACAATAATTCCAATTCCCACATGCATGAAGTAGGATGCTCTGCTCTCTGCTGTAGTACTATATGCACTTGACCTGAAGAATCCAAGCATACCGTACCAAGTGACTCTAAGACACTTTTGTCCTTAACGTTCGATTCCATCCATTTTTATTTCTCTGCAGGTCGCCAGTACAACGAAAAATGCGACATCTTCAGTTGGGGGATCATCCTCTGGGAACTTCTCTCAAGGAAAAGGCCATTCGAAAACATAGAAGGGTCGGCTTTCACCATCATGTGGGCAATACATGAAGGTGAGCCCCTACATGTTGCTCTTTGGGCTATCCCTGTCTGCTTCACTGCTCTCTCCCTTCATTCACTTTTAGCCAAACCCACCTTATTATGTTGTTTACTGAAGTTACGGTGCAGGTAAAAGGGAAATAGGGCGTTTGTTCAAGAGAAGACATCCATATTTTTGAAACCAATGTTTGTGGATGCGGAATGATAGATTATTCAAAATAAGGAAGGACAGTAGCCTTCACTTCAAGAAATATGCTCCTCAGTGATAGAAATTCAGTTAAATGTTGCTCAACACTAATTTGTTCACCCAAACTTTTCAAAATTCAAATGATGCATCTTCCATTACTCATCACATGCATAATATTTTGAGGAGATGAAGCTTTGGGAGATGTTTATTGATGAGACTGAATTTTTTTCACGATGATTACTGCTATTTTCTTTTGTGTGTCTTGTTGGTGTATTCTAAATGCCCTATTTCCCTTTAAACTGTAATCAAGAAATGCTTGTGGTAAGTTTGTTTTTATATAGATCCCCACTGTGTATAATGACCTTTTCTTCTTTTATTCTTTCGTTCTTCCAAACTTTGTTTCAACATGGCAGGAAACTTTGTTCTATTTCTGTCAAAGTTCAAATGAATTTTCGAGTCCTAATAATAGTAATTGATAGCATGTCACGTGTTCACCAATGAAAGATGCTGAGACCACAACAGACTGTTTGTAGGGTATGATATAACCTCTTTTTGGCCACTGCACATTTCACAGGTTCAGCTTACAGCCGCAATTACTCAATGACAAGATTCCAAGCCTTTTCCCATCTTATTGACAAATACCCAGTCTGATTTCTTTTAAGCTAGTGATCTGCTATAAATTAGTGAAGGGCCAATTTATTATTCCAAATCTCTGCTTTACATTAGTACTCCATTTTCAATATGTGGGTGTTAAAGGGAAATAGAGCATTTACAATTCACCAACATGTCAAACATAGAAAATAGCTGGTATCACTGTGAAACCATTTGGTCTCATCAATAAACAAATCTACAAAAGTTTACCTCATCAAAACACTATATGCATAAATGAGTTAGGGAAGATGTGTCATTTGAAATTTTGAAAGTTTGGGTAAAGAAATTATTCTTGAGCGATAAATGAATTTTTGTTTGTGAGAAACTTATTTCTCGCTCAGAAGGCCATCATCCATTTTATTTTTGAATAACTATCATTCTGTGTCCACAAATATTGGTTTTTAAAGTATGATTTTTTTTTTTGTTAAACAAACACCTTTTTTCCCTTTAATACACTGCTCGTCCCATTTGTGTACTGTCATGGCCCTTTCTTTGTCTTCCATCTTTTCAAACAGGAAAGCGGCCCTTGAAGATAAGAAACCTACCAAAGCCTTTGGATGATCTCATGAACAGGTTAGTTGTTGTTTTGTGAATATTTTCTCTCTCTGAATGGATACTTTACAACAAGTAATCAGTTTGCATGGCTGGTGACCGGGGGGCATGGTCTCTAGCAGTGGTTTTTTGGGGGGGCACCATGAGAATGAAGGGGCACCTGTGGAAAGTGGGGACAAGGTCATTTCTGGTCATCTAGGAGGTAATTCCTTCCAAAAATTGTCTAGTATGCTGATTGCCAATCAATTTTGGTGCATTTGGCCTAGACAGGTACAGTATTTGGAATGGTGTAGCACAGGACACATCAAGTTACACTTGTAAAAGACAATCAGTATATGCATCCCTGAATGTACTGAATTTCATTGTTGGGTATATTTCACAACACAGTACTCAGCCAGACATCACTGCAGTGTCTGTATGGCTTGTGTTAACAATGGAACTTTAAAGGGTGGTCCAGCCACAAAGTTACCTTTGATATGTTTAAGAGTAAGTTAATCCTACCATGCTTATGAAATTTCCGTTCAGTTCACACGTGTGGTTCTCGAGATATTATCAGTTGAAGTTACCCCGTTTGCTACCAAATGTGAAGTTGAAGCAAGCAGAAGTGACGTCATCTCCTCACATTTACGAAGAGTCCTTTCGTCCTTACTGAATTTATTATTTTGATCTCGAGATCAATAGGTGTTCAGCTTAAGTACTGGTTTGTGAAGGTTGCAAAACTCTCATACTCCTCATACATCCACATTATGATAGCACTAGATATTGAAGTGTTAAATTTGGTGTAAAAGATTAAAGGAAAACATAAAATGCTTTATCAACGTGGAGAGGTCACATCACTCCTTCTTGCTTCGAGGTAATTTTTGTTAACAAACGTGGGAACTTCAACTGCTCATATCTCAAGAACCACACATGGGAATTGAATGGGAGTTTCTTTATAATGGTCAGATTTAGTCACTTTTCAACATATCAAAGCTGGATCGTCTTTCTAAAGGTCGTGTGACATGAAAATGACATTTTGGAGTATTGGAAGCATTAATTATTTGAAATGTTAAAAATAGCCACAACTTCCATCACAATCCGTCAAAGATTGACAATTTTACAGTCAAATTAGTATCTCACTGCTGCATGATGAATAAACATTGGCAAAGTATGCAAATTTGTGATGTCAAGACATGGACTCCTACGATATGTCTTACCTAAATCCTTTGTTTACTTAACCCTTATTTCAGGGACATTTGAGAATTTTATGTACCCAGATGGTTTTATTTTGGAAGCATAAATTATCATTTAAATCACTTATCAATGTGAAACTCATTAATTAAGTAATTAAGAGGCAAAATATGTAGGCTTAACAAATGAAATGCTGACACTGTATAACACTTGACGTCATCTTTTTTGCATTTTTATCAAACATTGAAAATTCATTTCTCTAAAACAGTAATAGATATAAACAAAATTCCAACGTATTGTCACTCAGGGTTTTACTTTGCAACTTCTGTATGAAGCAATCTCCTTCCTTTATGCATATCAAGCAACCTTTGAAATAATTATGCATAACAAAAAGTAAATTAAGGTGCCCAATCAGTACAAATATTACATTAATGTGCACAGTGGACATACTTGACTGTCTCGACTGTTTCTCAGCTACACAGTAGTATGATGAACTGTGGATAGCCACTAATTGGTCGCAGACATTAAATAATAAGAATAGAAACAAGAGTACTTACAGTTTTGTGAAAGCAGTGACAGATCTGCTTACTTAATTGTCCGACACTTCAATATCATTAGTAAATTCACTTAATTTATGACATTTATGACGTATAACAAACAAAAGGGATGTTTCCAAATATTTAAAGGTACATGCTCCTCAGAACAAGTATGTTCAAGCCACATATTGTTTTAACACTTACTGTATATCACACCATTTTGCCATAACCATGCAGTTTGCAGTATAATGGTGGCACAGATTATCAAACTGTGTAGAATGTTCACTCACTTTTTTCACACTAATGAAGATCAATTACTGAGCAGTCAATGTATACATTTCTTTCTCAAGCAAATGTCCACTAAACAGTATACCTCTCTGATATTAATACCTTGCAATCACCGTTTCAAATTTTTCAACCAGTAACTGATGTGACATTTGTTTATGAGCAACGGTAAAAGCTCAATCATTTACAGATAATCCTCCCACACGTTGTGTCGGTTTCACACACATTCATGCAGTACACTAGTGTATGAACAAGTATAAAATGCAGTATTCTAACAGCCAGTGCTGGGTTAGAACTTCCTATTATTCAAAAACCTGTAGTTTTAAAAAATCATTTTTCATCAAGAAAAAAACAATTTGAAAAATGTGGGCTGTGTTTCTCTCGACTTTGTGACAGAAAGTAATTTCCATGAATGCAAACTGCTGTAGTTGTACTTTTACTTCACTATTTCAAATATAAAAATTGGTTACATAAGTTTAAAACATCAATGTTAAAGTTTTAAAATCAAGGTAGAAATTGATATTTGACAATCACTGCTGTGCGTTAACGACTGTAGCATGTGATGGAGTCTAAATACTACTTCAGGGCAGTTTGAATCAGTGTTTACGTGGTAACATTTTCTCAGCAGAAGAGGTATGACAGATTCATGAGGCTAAGAAAGAAATATAAAAGTTGATCATGAATCCAGACTTTCCCCTCCCCCCCAAAAAAAAAGTGGTGCATGTGGGATGTCTTTATTTTTTATTTTTAATTCAAAATGGCTTCCCATTTCTGTTAACAGTTGCTGTTGTTATGCTGCAATGCATTGAGACGATGTACACATCCAACGTACACTTATATGACAAATTTGAAACAATGGTAATGATCAAGTTTAATTCTTCAGAAAAAAACAATTTTCAGAACTTGATATATCTTTTATATTGACCTGTCATTTTCAAATTGCCAATAAAATGTCAAACTACAAAGTATAATTTTCAGAAATAAAAAATGAAAGTGATGAGACGCCAAAAAACGATGCGGGCAGGGATGATCAGCTTCCATTTCTTTTTTTCCTCGACCTATTTTTATGTATGTAAAAAAATTACTGACAACATTCAGAAAAATGGAAAATGTCAGTATAGATCTTTCTACTTCATGTGCAGGTGTGTGTGGGTGCCGGTTCCGGGACAAAATTTGATGACGGTGTTCAAAGGTTTCACAATTGTGGTATATATTCACATAAACCAGGGTGGTGTATGGTGTGAAAAATTCCCAGAGACATTTAATCGTATTTTATCGTATTTGTAAAATAACTTGAGTAATTCAAACACTCCAGACTCTCCAACAGCTGGAACAGCTGTTATGGCTATTTTAATATTACAATCAGTGTTCTCCGACCGTGAGGGGTTTTTGAGGGGTGGCCAGCCTGAAGTAAACATTGCCCTCTGAAAAGCAGCAACACGTCTCTAGAAAATTCTTGCTCCATTTGGCCTCAAAAATATGACAGTAGACTACAGATATTTCAAATGGAGCAAGAAATCATCTCTACGTAGCATTATTTTGCATCCATAAACGTTTCAAGTGTAAAAAATTTCTCCCAGCTTGCTGATCGTTTCACAGTCGTAGACGCACTTCGTTGGTCCCCCCAAAAAACATCTTGAAAATTCGTTGAGAGTACTGTATAATGTACATACATACATCTAGTACTTTGGAGTTAATTGTAACTATGGAATGTTCCTGTGTTAGATTGATTAGCTAGGTTTTAGGTGCTGTATTCACCGAATCCATAACATGACACCATGCAATTTGATAAATCTTAAGATTTGTACCCCCTAACCTTTCCTGATGTCTCTTACCATAGCTTAACTGCCTATAAAACCTTGTCAGGTACTGTATATCAGGTGTGATACACATGTCGTAAGGCACGAATGTGGAACGTAAGATAACGAAACTATGGATTTGGTGCTGTATTACTGACTTTGTTGTGTATTAATGTAACCTCGGGTAGTTGTGATCCAGTGGTTGCAGTACAGCATCTTCTCCCCGTATGTGAGTTATCCAGCAATTCTTCTGTAACTCCTCTGTAATATGACTCTCTGGTAGTTGATATTCACCACACGACCATTTTATGCTATGCTCAAAAACTTGCCCATAACCTTAATCATTGTGAGGTTGGACCAGCAACTGAGCAGGAGGTACAGTACTAAAGGAAATGGTTAGGAGGATGGCAGGTAGAGGAATGCAGGTTGGAGGTCAAGTCCTGGAGAATAAGTATCACTTGCAAAGTTTTTCAGTGTACTGAAGTCTGGGGAGGGTCAAATGCAGAATGGCAAGTGGGCAGTGTCTTTGAGTTGCCTATAAGCTTGAAAACCTGAAAGTCACAGAAAAATCAGTTGCTAGGGACAAGCAGTATAAAGGAATACCATACCACTTCCTGCTTGCTACCTCAGAATCAGGTAGCAAACAGGAAGTGGCATGCACCTCATGGTGTTTGTTTGTGTAAATATGTGCAATGCTATACATCACATCCTATTGCTGTTTTCAAAATGTATCATTTAATGTTACTCAAAGTAGCTTAGCAGCTAGTAATGTTACTGTAGAAACACTTCCCGGTTTTGTCAAATATTTGAAAATGGAATACACTCCTTTTGGTAAAAATCAATAAAACTTGGACTCATAATCATGTCAAATATTTTGGAGGGGAATTTTGATGCCAAACAGGAAATGTTTGGAAAATTTCCAAAACTTCAATGCAGTCCACTTCCTGTTTTTGTACAAAAGTTACTGTATGGCATTTAATGTTTGTTATGACATATTATGCACAGGTATAGTATTGTTGTATATTAAGAAACTTTACAGAGCTGTTAGGATATTAGCTTCAGAAGGCTTTTTTTTCTTCTCAGAGATGTAGAAAATTGAGCATAAAGAAATGTGTGTTATCCACTCATTGTCCAGAACATCACAACAAAGGAATGTATAGTCAAGCAGTTTGCATTATATAATTCAAAATGTTTATTTCTTCAGGCCTTCCAAGTCAATCGTTTTAAGTTACTCCCAGAATTGGATTGCAAACTGGTTTTGAGTGAATCAGAATTTGCAATATTTGAAATGTTTGGATACCAAATTAATCATAAATGAGAATTTCAATTGCCATTATTGTGTGGCTCATGATATGACTTGTGAAAAGAACTTCTGTATGCAACAGTCATATCCAGCTGTTAGTAAAACTGCAGTTGATTAAGTGTCAAGTTGGATCTACAGTATTCACTGGCAGAGATCACTTCCCTGAATCATTCTTCTCAATTTGGATTTTGTTTTCAGTGATTATTTCTGGTTTAGATGGCAATGGTAGCCTCTTTGTATTACAGTATATATATATGTGTGTGTGTGTGAGTGTCTGTGTTTGCATGTCTGTGTTTGTGGTGCATAGTTTGG
This sequence comes from Stichopus chloronotus, assembly GCA_021234535.1. Lineage (NCBI taxonomy): Eukaryota > Metazoa > Echinodermata > Holothuroidea > Aspidochirotida > Stichopodidae > Stichopus > Stichopus chloronotus. The sequence goes on along the minus strand of CM037845.1, from coordinate 23,470,857 downwards.
AAGCCTGAAATCTCAAATCTCAAAAATGGAAGCTGGGAGCCAGGTATCATGTTTTGTACATGTAGGTTGGCTTTTTAACTGTGTAGGAAAAAAGATGGCCATTGCTCTTAGTGGAAGGGATCAAATTCTAAAAAACAGCATGTGGACTGCAATATGTATCTATAGCCCAAAAAGGGAAGCATATACTGATCTAAAATGTGATAGTGTGTTGGTGGACTATATTTAACAGAATTCAGTGCCAGCGGTCAAAGCCCGTTTGATGTCAGTCATTCTGGATTACAGGAACAGCCCTTGAATACAGTAATACGTGATATCTCACGAAGGGCAACTTGAACTTAAATCATGCTTCTTATGCGTAAGCACCTCATGCTTGAATAAGCCGTTTATTTTCGGTAGAGGAAGAGGGAAGTTTTGAAGTGAACCTGGTTGGCTGGAGAAAATGTGAATGTGCTCTAACAAGAAATGCTTTAACTAAACTCATATTTCAGATGTAATAGATTGAGAAGGGTATTTAAAGCCAAAGGGTGTTTGGTATAAACATGTTTCAGATTTGCAATGTGGGGAAACATTTAAAACGAAATATCTTATGGAGGATATCTGGACTGATATACATGTAATAGCATATTTGTTATGTAGATGCACACATTAGAAGTAGCCACTTGTTTTTGGTGGAGATCAAAAGTAGATTGTGGTCAGTTGTGGTCAAATTACAAAAACCATATATCTTAAGAAATGAAGATTTTGATTTATTGCATAGTTTTTATCAAGGGTGTACTGCATGGAACAGAGGAACCTCAGTTCATTGAGGTCAAGGGTCATATAACTATAGGTCATCTGTTGTGAGATTTCAAGAATATTCTTCCTGCTCTACTAGGGTCAAGTGTATGGTACACACATACTTGTGTACATGAGCAGTGCATACATCGAACGCTTGACAAGATGAAACATGGGGATGTATATATCGTCAGAACCACAATGCGTTTCTGCATTCTGGGTTCATTACATTCAACAAGCCTTGAGTATAGCTGGGTTTTCCACTCTGTAGGGTGAGTTATGTTGTGCAAAATGTAGTAGTGCTACATTTATATGTCAAATGCTACTAAAGGCAAAACACTGATGTACACCATCAAAACCCTCTGTCATTGTTTTTAATTACCACAGTTTTACACTTTGTTTATCAAACTTCTTTTGTCAGTCTGACGACTGGATTAATTTTGTCATAGGTCTTGGCATCATCAATCAGACTGTGGCAATAGTAATTTTCAATAGTCATTACCGTTTGTTTCTTTTTTTTTTCCCTTTACAAGTCATCTTTTGAATTCTGATCTCTCAAACAGATGCTGGAGTCCCAACGCAAGCGAGAGGCCTTCCATGCGACAGGTGGTGAAGGTAATGGAAGTACTTGCTAGCCTGGTCAGAGGTGCGGATGTGCCCCTGGTTTACCCCCCTTCTGAGGAAGCAGGTACACGTCGTTACCACTTAATTAGATTTTAACGTTTCACCTCTGTATGCATGTCGCTTGATCCCTATCTTGTCATCTCAACGACCATTCTTCAGTGAGATCCAGCCAAAGTTAAAGCTGGACTTTGCTTGAAAATTAGGGAATGGCAGTCGAGACACTGGCATATCCAGGATGAAGTCCCACTGGAAGCATGCGCTAATAAGCTTGGCACCTTCAGTTACCTGTCTCCTTACAGCCACCGTATTCCGTCTCCACAGTCGAACAAAACAGTTTATTTCACTTGGAAATATTTTATTTTGTGTCAGGGTAGGTGCAAGTTCAAAGTTGAATTAAAACCTAGGACACAAATTATTTTTGGTGCCATAATGCAACCACTGACATATGGTCACCACTGAAAGTCAAATGTGTAGCTCAGTTCAAAGTTTTCAAGTGCATCGTAATAGATGCCATGTCGAAAGTAAAAAAAAACTGAAAATTTGGATAAGAAGATATTTTTTGCATTGACTTGATGTAGAAGGCAGTCTAAAGATTTCCTGTCTTACTTTAAAAATTTTCAAATGATAGGATTTGCCTTCTCTTGGTTTTTACATTGCCTGTCAATTTAGTTGCAATGATTTTGTGTTGAGCTTCACAAAGTTAGATGTTTTTGGTTTTTTCAGTAAGAAACTGCAGTAAAACCAACCAAATCAAAACCATAAATGTGATCAATTGAAAAATGTTACTAATTGAAAAATTCATTTTTGTTGTTTGTCATAGTGTATTTACATTGGTAGTTATGGAAACTGTAGGTGAGGTAAATGCTTTGATCTCTTAGCAAAGTTTTAAAAGTGTATTTTAATTGATCATGTTTAGTAGTCTGTATATTAAACATACTTGCATCTTCTCCAGTCAGGTAAACGATGATTAGTCGCTGTCAAATATTTTCAATTTAACGTTTCAGACGTGGTTGTTCGTAGGCTAGTTTAATATTGCGGTCCCACCATTTTGAACAGAAACGATAAACCATCCCACAAATTTAATATCAGGTCTTGAAGTTTCCAGCAAAGTATTGCAGGGATAGTGAAAACAAGATTGCACTTGACTGTCATTGCAACGTGTGGCAGTTAAACGTTTCGTTAAGTTATCGATATCTCGATTTTGCTGCAGTGATTCGGTTACAAGAAGTGTATAGCACAAGGGGGAACTCGTTTAGTTTTGAGGAAATAATGTTAGCTGTAGTATTTAACAAAATTCTGGATGTCTTGCTATTTACAGACATCTTGCCAAACAATCTTGTTTGATGGTAATCACACCTTGGGCACATTCATCTGTTTTCTCATCATAGGAGCAGATGTAATTATTACACACAAATACCAAAATTACGCCTCAAAATGTAACACGTTGCGATGCCATAGGTCATTGTACTTTTAGTATACCTAAATGCAGACACTCTCTGTCGGAGATTTTAAATGAACTAACCATAAAATGTCTGATCCTGCACCAGTGTTTGGGCTAAGGAATTTAACCTGGAAGGAAAGTCTCTCTCTGAAAAATGTTTGGGGAGGGATTTCCAAAATCAAGACGGGAGTTGTCACTTCATAAAGATTCTATTGCAAGTTATTGTTTGTATTTATAATTGTAGCTACAACCTCACTTGTGGAAATGTGTGTTGTATTTTCCTGCATAAGATTTATCTTTGTGCGGGATTCAGGAGACAAATGCGGGGTTCACGCAATCCCACGCATCAGCACGAACAAAGTCCTGTTTTTGATCGACACCAAAAAAAAAATGTTGATAGGTATCAGGAGAGATCAATCCATTTCTTTTTGTGTGGATTTAAATTAACCCGTGAATCCTTTCACTCCCTCCATCAATAGTGTCAATGTTTTTGTCGATACGTAGTGCAGGGAATAAAAGAGAGCGTGTTGAATTGTTTAAAGGCTTTCAATGCAGCTAGTACAGCTTTGAGGTGAATTGAAAACAATTTGAGGTAATGTCGTATTCGTGAGCAGATACTGTCTGTCTTAACCATTTTATATTCAGCAGTAGGCATCACTATATATATAATAAAAACTACATAACAAAAACTTTGCCTATTGCTGGATATATATATATATATTCAGCAATAGGCAAAGTTTTTGTTACATGTTTATCCTGTCTTAGGATACCAGTTTCTTTTTCCACTCTTGTCAGTTTTCCTTCGGTATGTAGAGAGTCTTAGTTTTGTGGTGAAAATCGGGGTAATCCCCCACATCACCATCTGTACAACTGAACATGGAGACCAGAATAATGTCATCAAATTATTAAAATGCTAGATTATGAATCTAACTGGACAAGTCTTCTTTGGGGAATACTTTGACCTTCTGTACGTGATGAAATAGGCTATTTAGTGATCAGGATAATTTTTTTGCATCTGAACATGTGACATTCCGCTTTTTTACAGAAAAGACCCACCCATACATTTTCAGGAAGCTTGTCTTGGTTACATTTTATTGATCCAGACAAAAGGCAGTGTACTCAAAAAGATTTTCCATTCAGATTGGATTATGTCATGAACTGCTTAATCCTTCAAGATTCTTGTTTATTGTTCCATGTGTTTGCTTTCTGTCATTTCTTTTTTTGTGTCTGTTAGTCATTCTCACCAGTTGTTTAAATGTAGACACCATCTTAACTTTTCATAGTTTGTCACTTGGTACGTGTGCAATGTAAACTGGCTACAGTATGTGTTGTTTTTAGAACTTTTTGGAGGGAAGGTCACACAAGGGGGCACCTTGATCGAGCAGGTGTTGGGGTTTTACATTATTCTGTTCAATGTTTGAACGTAGGTCTAGCTGCGACAAACTTGTCAATTGGTCTGTAAAACAAATGACACTGTCAGCAGGGTTGCCAGACAATAATCTCCTGGACCTGGACAAATAGTCCCCCCCCAGATAAATACCTCCGTATCTGCCCAGGAGGCAGGCCTATTTGTCCAAGGGGCTATTGGTCCCGTCACAGCTATAAAAGGACTCTTGTCCTACACCGCCTCACAGCAGAGCTGTTAATTTTTCATGATCCATGGAAAAGTCAAAATGGCAAGTTTTATCCTGTGATGTCATTGTTTACCAAGTTGGCAATTGTCCGTCGTGGTGATGGACCAAACTGACATATCGCTTGACAGTCCTGAGATGCTTCCACTTCTACATCGTACAGTAACAATACCATCTATGACAATTCCTATGTCAAACTTCCAAAACATTGAAAACGTTTCACAGCGTATCATTTTGGATCATGGTAGTGCCTTATGCATATTCATACCCTCTATCATCTTCTTTGACCGCTTTAATATTTCCCCTTTTCGGTGTGTTTGTGGAACGGTACGTGGAGATTAATTATAACAGTGACCTTTGGTCGCAGAATGTTAGATATGCCAAAATGGCCACAATGCATGAAAACCTGAAAACGTAGTCTGCTTTTTATACCCAGCTGACACTTGTTTTGAAAATGCATGTTGGCATTGCCCTCTTGATGCTGCATCAAAAATAGAAAATTTTTTCTCGCAGTTTGCGCAGATCTTTACAATTGCATCCTGACTTAGCAACATATTTTGGCAGTCAGTGACGAACGGGATGCACTTAAAATTTATTTTGCATTTTGTCCATTGTCATTAAGTGTTTAAAAAAAAAAAAACTGATGACATTTTGTCAAGGAGTATTTGAACACATTATCTGGCATTCCACATCATGGTAAAACTTTGATATTATGTTTCTGGCTCCCTCGTCACGATATCAGCTCTGTAGAATTTTGCCTAGATCGTTGTCAACGGTTATTGCCTATGTACTTAAAGTCATCTGCAAGCAACATTTGCCCTCTTAGATTTCCTTGATCCCTCCAAGTTACGTTACCATAATTTATAGAGGGAGAGAGAGGAAGCATGTATTAATTAGATAAAAAGTGCAACATGTCAGGGTTTGGAGGAACATTCATGTGATATGTTTGACCAAAGGCTGCAGTTGTTGAATATTTTAAAGTTTGACAAATTTAGCATGTTTGACTTTAATACAGAAAATCAATTATTCAAGGAATTTATCTCTCATCTGTTCTGCATAACAAATTTTCATGCTGTCTGTGTGTATATTATTATGTCATTGCATTTCTTCCACTTGGTTTCATACTAATGAAAGTCCCATTGTCTTTTCTAAAACATCATGTCTTGTCCACTGTGTCACTGTTTTATGTATTTTTGTGGAGCTCTGTTTGTCTGTAAACATTTCTTTATATGTGTACCATGTTCTTTATCACTTCTGCTTGTTCACTTACTGAAAAAATCTGTTGCTTTTTGTCTACTTTTCCTTTTCAAATTTTCAGTGGGATCTACTAATTAATGTGTGCATTTATATTCTTTGTCTTTCATTAACATTCTGCACTCATTTCTCTGCTTTACTAATTATAAACAGTTCTAGTGCTTTCTTGTATCTTTTTTTCTGTGCTCCTTCTTTGTACATGCAATTCCTTTGCAATGTCACATCTTTTTTTGTCTGTTCATAAATGTCGAAATAAATCTTGACCTACCCAGAAACAGAAGTCGCTGTCTGATGGAATTATTGGCACGTTGCGTTTATCTCTCTATCTCTGTGTGTTTTTTTGTTTCAAATAATCCATGACTAGCCAACATTAGATCCACTTTGGTTGTTCCCTCAAAAGTTGCAGAAGGTGTAAAGATATTCAATTTGCTGCAGAAGTATCTTTTGATCTTTGGACAACAAACAAAGTCTGTTTGGTTGGTAAATTTTTGTCTGTAACAAATCTTTTTGATATTGCCAAATATCGGAGACACAACAAGTGTTGTTACACTACTTTCTGGCCTTCGATTTTTAGATCGAAAAGAAAGGTAGAAAAACATCAACCTAGAACAATTTGTGAAAGTAGGTGAACAATAATCAGCCACATGCTGAATGCTGTGAACTTACTTAATACTTAGAAAAGTAATTGATACTCTATAGTAAAAACACTTATTATTAACTTCACTCATTACTTACCTGTTTCAACGTAACAACTGAACTCGAAGTGTGTCGAATTGCAAGATGGTAAAACGTGCAAGAACAAGCAAACAAAAAGCAGATGATGTCAAAATATGAGACACTCTGAAGAGAGAAATTTGATGGTGACCTCCACACTCCTGGCATATAGGATGGCAGAATGGGACGGACATCCTATATGCTCAGAGTGAAGTTGTCATGTTGAGACAGGTAAATGAGATCATTGGTTAATAACCAAACCAAGTAAGGTTTGGGATATATCAGTGTTTGAGACTTGATGCTTCGCCATGCTTTTTTCATCAAATTGAAGTTCTGATATACATTTCCCCTCATTTTGTGGTCAAAAGCCCCCATGCACCACACACACCATGAATTGCCCCACTAATAAAGAAATGAAAACACAATTCTGCGATCGTAGCATTCTGCGAAATTTTTCGTCAAGCTATAGCAAGTACCATATTTTGCCTGACACGATATGGGCATGGGCGTAATGCTAACAAAATATCTAGGATGAAATCCTGTATTAGAGTTGAAGACTTTTCTGCTATCCTGTGTTGTTTTTAGTCTCGGGTTACCCACTGCTACAAATAGAATAGCAACAAAAGTTGAGTTAACATTTCAATTCCTGTGTTGAATGCATATACCAGATCGAATGTTGCTGCATCCGGTTCAGTCAACCTGAAAATTGTTTTCACGTGTATATCTTCGCAAAAGAAACATTTTAAAATACCAAAACAATGTGTGTGAGTGACGTTCTTCACAGTTCCTAAATGACATCTGCTTTCGCTTTGTGAGTAAAGTGCTTTTGCGGTCAGCAGGCCACCTCTTTGGCTTCTTTGAAGATTTTCATCATACACGGGTTGTCTGTTTCACAGAGACATCAGTAGAGGCATCTCAAACATCTTTCTCAAGAGACAACCCTACTCCAATTAGACCAAGACTATTGGAGTTGTGATGTTGCAGTGTGGATGCTTACTTATCATCCACCAGAATGCATCTTTTTAATATTTGAAACAAAAACCTGAAAGGCTTAACATTCAAGTGGCCCATTTCTTTAATCCCCCCCGTCAGTGAATCGACCAAGCCCGACCACGCCGACGGACAGTTCGTCCTCGGGTACGCAGCACACGATAGGGGAGACTGTGATCAGATCTGGTGAGAGGCTGCCGGGGAATGGTAATTTCATCCATGACACCCCTAAACGGGTAAGTACCTCTCGTAATAGTGTAATTATATGTAAAAAAAAAAAATCAGGTATGTAAAAGGTAAGAAGGTATAGAAGCCATTTCTTTGACTTTTCGCAGTTTAACTTTAGGGCAGCCTATTGCCCCGATTGCAGCCTATTGCCCCGTTTACTGTACACGAAGCTGAACGTCAAAAATGGGGTTTCGTGCATGACTCGATTTCCCTGAGGCTTATGTTGTGTTGGCAAACCAGTGTGAAGCCGAAAAGGAACTGATGTGAGACCAAACTTCAATTTGGATCCATATGATCAACCAAAAAGAAATCAGGGCTCGTGAGCAGAGGGTCCAAAATGCTGTTAGGGACCACTAGAATGGAGGCCAGCAAGACTGTTTTGCACTATTAAAGGAATTGAACCTGGAGGGGAAATCCCTCTCTACAAAAATTTGTGGAAGGGGTTTTTCAAAATTAAGCAGGGGGTTGTTACTAAGCAAAGATTCTGTTGCACTTTATTGTGTGTATTTGAAATTGTAACTGCAACCTCAGCTATGGAAAAGTGTGCAGGATTTTCCTGCATAAAATTTATCTTTACTCTTAGTGGGAACCCAGTCACATTGAAACTAAGGTCCACAAGATCAAAAGTGAATGCAGGTCAGTAGAAGTAGCGAGTGCTTACTGACAGCCACGAGCAAGCTCCCTCGACGAGGTATGGTTACCAATGTTGGTAACTCAACCAGAGCAATGAACAGTTTAACGATGTTGTTTCTGAACTGGATGTATTATCTGCATAACGCATCTAAACATTAAGGTGGGGAATCTCTCATATGAAACACTACAGTATTTAAAATTTTCTGTTTGGATACACATGTCATTCTCATATCTATGCTCCAAGCCCACTTTTTCAGGTAGCATGAACCACCCAACCTCAGCAAAGAAATTCTTGCTGACCTTTGGTCTTGCAGGCATCCTAGTTTGCACACCTTTGGGTATCATTGACCTTTGGTCTCACAGCCCTTTGGTCTCAGGGACCTTCAATTTTACAGGCCATAACTGCTGAATATTATTCAGTTCTCACTTTCCAGCGTAAACCTTTCCAACAAAACCTATCATCGAACTCAAAAACTAACTTTATCCCATCCAAGACTCAAGGCTGAAAAGACTACACTCGTATGGGTGCATCAACCACACCGTCCATCTTGGTTCAGGGTGTTTCGAGTTTCAGAGATGGGTCTCATTTTCAGACCTAACATCCTGATCCCTCAAATAACAGACATCGAATGCCGGGGAAGCGTCGTTTAAGACCATCTAGGAAGTTTGTGAATGAAAAGACAAAAATTCCTCTCGTGCACTTGCCTCTTATACAGGAGCTGAAGTTGCGCCACATTTCTGTCATTAGAGAATAGGCTCAACCTGTGAGAAGATGTATTCTTCCACTTTAAGGAGCTCATTCATTTAGAGATTTATTTGATCACACAAATTTACCTGCAGTGGTTCAAGCCTCTTTGACACACCCAAAGGTTACTCTGCAATCACACATTCACTTTGATGTAAATTGCTCGTGAAAATTTATCAACGTCAGATTTCACTGACGTGTCATGGACTTTGATGTAAATTGCTCCTGAAAATTTATTAACATCAGATTTCACTGACGTGTCATGGATTCGTGACTGTGGTACCAATACATTTGTGGCTGGATTTTCAAATTAGGCACTAGTTCTGCATGTGTTGCAATGTCGCTGTCTTCTTGCAAGTTGATATGAAAGTTGCTCTGCTAAACGTGGAGTCTCAGCAAAGGTGCTTTGCATTCTGCAAAAACTATGTGATGGGTTGTTGGCCATAATATTGCTGTACCATCATCACTACTTGAACTTACTTGCCGGTGAAATTAATCCTATAAGCACTTGTTTACATCGATTGTGAAGGCTGATAGTAAACTTGGGTGGACATCACCACAGCTGTACGTAAACACTTCAAAATGGTGGCATGAGGGTGGAATCACAGGGCTATCCGATGGATTGGTATATACTTCATGTATAGAGCCAACCTCAAACTGACTTGAATAGACCCCTGCTGATCCTGCTCAGTAAGGACTATTCAGTCTATTCATTTCCCTTCTGGTGTCTATTCACCTGAGTTTGAGGTTGGGTCATGTAAAGTATCTCCCATTATTTACGTTCAGTCACAGCCAGAAATATGTGAAGCGGAACAAAACCCAAGCTGCCATGAAAGGGATATTTAGAGTTTGGAGGCTGTGACTTTTTACTCTTTTTCACAAAATTATGTCATATAATTGTTTCGTCTTCACTAAATGTGACTGAATGTCTCCCTGAATCTGTCACTTTAAGCCATCCTAGCTAAGGAAAACAAAGTTAGCTTATGTCAAATTTAGTCCCAAAACTTTTCACAGAACTAGTTTTGGTACATGTAAGCATTCACTGTATGTGACAAAGTTGAAAAACTCATCTTTTGATTTGGAAAACTTTTTGAAGATTATCAGTAACTTTTGTAAAAAATATGATACCCTCCCACATGGCTGCGATATGAATTGCTTCTTGATGTGTCATCCTGCTGACAGACATATCAGAAATGACTTCTGATTCCTGCTTGATGAGCTTGTTAAACAATTTCATGATCCCCCTATGTCCTGCTTTTAGTCCTTGTATTTTAATACTTCCACTACCACCAGTACCATAGCTCACTGTTTTCTCTCGTCTTTTGTTATCATCCTCCCACAGCTGAGTTCACAAGACCCTGGTAGAGTTCAACTCAGACATAAAACAAATACGGAATACGACCGAGAGAGGCGGCTCTCTGCAGATATTTTGGAGATGGAGATGCTTAGGAGTGATGAAGACGAACCACAACGTAAGATATGTCACTTCGACATCTTGCCTTTTCTTCGTTTTCATCCGCCTCTAACACCACTTCAATAAACGTTTATTCACTCGGATGAATGTTAAAATAACATAGTTTAAAAAGCTGAGTGCTCTTTCAATTATGAACAGAAATTTGCTTCTCGTTGCAGCTGTCACATTTCATAGCAGACATAGCAGTAAACCATCAAGGCCGTTTACGAGGCCATTCCATATGCTTAATTCATTACTTCCCAGATGGCTGAAAATGTTTCCATCGACCCTTCCTACTTGCCTTGAAACCAATAGCATGCAAGCATCGATCCCTAATTTGATTTGAAGGAATTCAAATTGTTACATTTCTTGCAAGAAAAGAAAAGAAAACACCAACTTTTCTTTGTTGCTTAAAAATGCATGGATCAAATTTTCTCACTTCAGACTGTTTTACTGTTGTCCTTGTTATTGTTGTAGAAACATTTGCAGTGAATTCAGAGCACAATGGACAATTACTGTATCGTTGTATAGTATATTTGTCATATAAAAATTGTAAATGCTGTCACGGTAAATGTAATGGGAGTATGTGGATGTACATGCAAGTTTGAAAAAAATAAATAAGGCAGAAGGTTGCTGTTGTAGATTTGTAGATTTTACCTCCACTACCTTAGGCTACCTTGGCTTCCTCAGTTACTCAAGGCTAATTCAGAAGCAAGACTGTGAAGCTGAAATCCCTTGTCTTTATGCTGTTTGTGTTCCCTCACAGATATTTTACACCTGAAAATAAGGAATGAAAATCCCTAACTCCAGTTCAAATGTTGTGCAGATATCAGTGGAATTGTCTGTGCTACATTCCTCTGCTACAGTCAGCCTTAAGCTTTTTTGTCTCCATTTTTCTGTTTCCAATCAGCCCCCTATGTATGGTCCCCCCCACTTGAAGTTTTGAACACAGTATAGTACAGTACTTTGACTTAACGCAAAATGTGTGAGCACACTAAAGCGGGACAGCTTGGTACTGTTATAATACCACAATTCAGTACAGTCATTACAGTGTCAGACTCGGGAGTAGCCTCACAGAATTAAAATAATTTTAAATATGTTCTGAACAGAATCAGCAATCAATAATTACCTCTCATGATATACCAAAATTATCCCCAGGCAGTGTTCGCACTAGGGAGTGGGATTGCATAAATCCCACTCTTGTCTCCTGAATTCCACACAAAGATAAATCAGGCCACAGCTGAGGTCATAGCCACAATTATAAATACACACAATGTATTTTCAATAGAATCTTAACCAAGTGACAAGTCACTCCCTGGTTTCGAAAATCCCACCCAAAAATTATTTTAGAGACGAATTTTCCTCCCAGGTTCTATTTCTTAGCATGAACACTGCTCTCCCCAGGCGGTGATTCCCCCCCCCCCCCAACCTTATTTGAGAAACACTGCTCTGTAATCACAAGGATGGAATAAAATGTCAGGCATTTCAAGTAACGCATATTTAGGTTTACTGTAAGACAATGGGTGAGGATTTCCTGAATTGTCTTTCCACAAATTAATCATAAATTTCCTGTTGTTTAGATTCTCAAATGCGACATTGCTGTCATTTCCCGTAAGAGGGCAATGGAGCTATTTACTTTTTTTCCATATTGCAACAGAAGGTGGCTGTATCAGTGTACTGCAATTTGTTCATTTAAGAGAATTCCAGGGAAAGTTATGAGATGCTCAGAAAGCTGTCTTCGTCTTGCATCTAAATTAGACTGTTGAGATGTATGGCAATGGAAGAGACACAGGTTGGTTGTCCAACCTCTCCATAGTGACAAAACATTGATGGGGGATGCCAATCCAGTTGCTGAATTTAATGTCTGAACATAGGCCAGGATCCATAAAAATTGGACAAAAACATTCCATTATTTAGGCCACCTTGTCAGAGATTCCCTTATCCATAATGCTAACAATCTCAAACATATGTTTTGTACTTTGTTTGCAAAGTTTGCTACAATTTCTGTGTTTGCTATAATGCTACTGTATATAGGTTGACCCTTTGTCCATATCAGATAGATTCTTAACTGTTTCCAGCTATCGCTTTAATTACGTTCTGAGGATGTTCATTGTATGACAAGTCTTCTCAGGTGTGTGAACTACTTGCAAACCCAAATCTGTTTCAAAATGAGAATTGTGGATTTTCTTAGGCCATAGTTAGATACGTCTCTCATTGAATGAATGTACTGTTATGATTTTATAATGCTTGAAAACTCTAAAATGAAGTGTTGAAACCAACATCAGGTGATTGTATTCAAATTTTGGTCACCAGTTCAAACCTTGCGAGGCCTTATTTTAGATATCTACAGTACATGTATGGGGATGTCTGTCTGCTTTTCTGTCAGTCTGTTTTTCTGTCTGTGGAAGTTGGAAGTTCTGGTGACTCTTGAGACACTGTTCCCCCTCACTTCCTCTTTCAGCTCAAACCCCCCCCCCCATGTTTTTCATTCCTAACATTCTCCCTGACGTTCCATCTTTTGTAGAACGCATAACAGCATGTCGACAAGTTTTTGTCATGTTGATGCATGAAGGTTATACACTACTAAGTAACCTTCTCTTGCAGGTCCTGTCAAACCAGCGCACCACAGAACTCATCAGAGGAGTAGCTCCCATGGTAAAATTACCGACCAGGAGTTCATTTCGAGTTTCAACAGTCCCAAGTCACTCCATGACCCTTACGCAGATCCCGCGGACCTACCGTTTTACCCTCCGCCGCAGATCGACGCCTTGCAACCCCCTCCATCATTCCCTCCCGACTTTGTCCTGCACCACTCCAGTACTGTACCTCAGGACATCCATACCATGAACCAGAACCAATCGCAAGGGTTACTTATGAGCCTAGACCACATCCAGCCCCTGGAACCGCGTTTTCGACCAGAGGGTTTCAGCCATCAGCCATTGAGGGGTGCCCGCCCGAAGAGCAACTCAGAGTTGGAAGCCCAGTACCGGTCCCTCCGAGGTGGGCCCATCAACGGTCACCCAGTGGAGGGTACCAAACGAAGTTTCTCAATGGACCATAACATTGCAAGCAATTTACCTCCAGGTCGGTAGCATAACACATTAGGTTCTAACAGTTGTTAGAACAATCATAGAACAGCATATGAGATGAAATTGCTCTGTGTGCTTCAGGAAACAGATTTTAATAAGCCTAAAGTTGGATATATTGTAGAAAAGTAGAAAGCAGCTCCTTTTTATATCTCACAGGTTTTTTCTTTGTCATAATTAAGTGGCTTTTACTGATTCACGCCTTCTTGTGCTAGTTTGCTGTTTTCATTTGCCTCTATGCTGCATTTATGTGATAGAGAGAAAGCATGCATGGAAAGCTAGCATTTTCTCATCTCATCGAATGAAACAGCCATCCTCTTTGCAGTGTTGATTACAACTGTCTCATGATTGTGTCTTTGTGAAACTTGTCTGTTTTGCATTAATGCAATCATATCGTGTACCAGGCTCTTCCTGACTGTATCTTCTTGTGCCCATCCAATTGTTTCTGCTTCTAAGTGTAAAGCAGTCTTTCGTTACAGTTTTAGATATGGCACATAGCAAAGCACGGGATATAATTTTGTAAAAACAAAGACAAATGTTTTTATAAAATTGAAATCGTTGGACAGATGGTGACCTTCCTGAGCAGACATGATTGTAAATTATTCTTCCCAGAGAGTCTTTGTATTTTTTTTGTTGTTGTTGTTTGTTGTTGTTTCTGTTTCTGTATTTCAATCAAGAGTTATTTTTGCTCAAGGTGGAGGTATGAAGGCACAAACATATCCTTTCAAATGATATTGTGAATTATTTAATCTTTCAAAACCTCATTAAACTATTATCTGTAAAGTTGCAGTGAAATATGTTTTCACTTTTTTTTTCGTGTTTATCATATACAGATGACGATCCAATGCCTTCTATTCTGACAGCTGAGCTGGAAGCATCACTACAGGTGAGAATAGATTTAGAGAATTATTTTGAATCTCATTTGATATGCATTAAAAATCATGATGAGAAATGCATAGATGTGGTAGACCGTAGGAGTCCAATGTGGTAGACCGTGAACAGGAATGAGGGTGTAGCCATGAAGCGGTGGGGTGGTGGAAGTGGTCGATGAGATGTGCAAAGTGTGACTCTCTGGCCTGCAAGTTGCTTTGTGCTGTGGTTTTGTTGTTGTGAGATACCATCATGTAAAACTTTTAAGTACTTTTCCTTTTGAAGTAGACTTTCTGACCCTGATATGTGAAAAGTGACATCTTTCCGTGCCTCCATTCCCACAGCCCATTCCTCCAGACATAACTTCGGAGCAGTCGAAGAGGATCTACAACGAACACATGGCGGTGAGTGAATCTCCTGCAGGGAGCTGTTTACTATTACCAGTGGCTGTCAATTTGCTGTCAGCTGGTGAAAGACTTGAAAAAAACCCAACACAGGATAAGACATGGCCTAAAGAATTTTTTGTTGTAGCTAGACTGCAAGCAGGAAGTGCAACTTTTCAGAAAATCAGAAAGGATTTGATGAAGTGTTGGTATTACTGAAGCTTTCAAAACTCTTGCTGTGTGATTTGGATTTGTGTCAGCTACTGTTGCTGCCACCCAATAGGATAAAGGAAAAACAAGGTGATAAGACTGCTTGAGATATAACCCTAACATGACTAAATTTCCCCCAACTATGGGGGATTTTTCTCCAAGTTGAGTACCCACTCCCTTTAACAAATGTCAGCAATTCTGATAGATTTCTAGATTTGAAAGGATTTTAATGAGAGATCCTAGAATCATACTTATTTGTTGTCAAGTTATAAAGAGAACTTCAAATATCCACGAGGATGTGTAGTTGTTACAGATGAAGCTTATTCTTGGTGCGAAATGACAGGCATGTCAAGGCAGTCTTTACGAGATATTTGAGCCAGAGACGATTGGTTTACCTTCTTGATTTAGAAGGAAACTAGAGAAAGGTCACGTCCCGAATAGTTTTTAAAAGATTGCCTCATCCTTGTTCAAATGACATCACTGTGTTTCCTTCATCTTCAACACAGATGGCTGCAGAGTATTTGAGACTCCAGTCAGATCTAGCTCTACTGAGCAATAGAAAGTGAGTATATGTTCTGTGTAAATTTTGGTCTCATATCACTCAGACCAGCTCAGAATTGTAAGTCCTCATACATTGGTGAGCAAGTCATACGATGTATCAAAGGAAATGGCGACAGAAAATGAATGTATCCATGAATGAAAAGAGAACCATGGGCATCAAATCTGGTACTTCAGAGCGAAATAAATGAAAAATGGAGGGAGGATAAATATACAAAAGAAAAATGAATGAAGACACTGTAACGAGAGATTGATGAATACAAAAAGTAGGAGTAAAAAAGTTACCAATTAAATCAATTCAGACGAAAGTTAGAATTCAGTCAAAGAAGTCTAGTCAAAGCAGGTCATCAAAGATGATATTTATCTTGAAGCCTCATATACCTGCTCGCTGTTTGATTTTCTTGGGTCAAATTTGTGTGGAAAAAGGAATTTTTCATTCCATATGTTTGAAAAAGTGGGTTGAATTAAAAAAAAGAAGCTATGACAATGGACAAGTGTGATTTTGTCTGTCATTTGCAACCTCTCATGTCAGCATGCTTTGTATTTAATGTTCAACTGCTCAACACAGTATACATTTTTTTTCCAGTCTCTGTGTATTTTATGTTAGATTTGATTGTCTCATATTCCTGTTGGGATGGTCTTGTGAGGGTTTGAATCAAGATTAAAAATTTTCAGGGTCAATCAGGAAAAAAAAGCTTAGCAAATTCAATTCACCTACAAAAAAAGTTCCAACCACAGAAAGTGTAGTAAAGGCAGTGGACATAAATGTTAAATTTACACAGAAAAGTTGCAGGTTTCCATGAAATATTTTGTGATTTTTCATTGAAAATTGTTTTGATTGTGAAGAAATAATTCCATGAACAATAGACATACTTTTACTTTGTGCTTTAGTCCCTGGAATGCCTGCCACTTTATCTCTGGCCTAGGCCCATGGTTGAACTCCTAATCCAAGTGCAAAAGAATTGGCACCTTAACTGTTGATTTTTGTTTCAGAATTTAGTGTTTGCGCCTGATCTAAATTCAGACCCAGGCGCCCAAAGTCCATAGTCAGTGGGGTAGTGCAAATGTTGTTCCCATCGTGCTACGAGATCATCGTGAAGTCATACCAAAGCATTTTGCTTTGTATGTTAGTGCAGTATTATGCAAAGTATCTTACCTGCCAGCATGACAATTAAGCATTCTTGGCCGGGCATGCATGCTGAATTTTGCCATACATGTACACTAATGTATCTTTGTCTTGAAACTTTTGATATGGGTTAGCAATTTCAGAGCTGGGCCATGACATTTTCAGTCGAGGTACCACAGTACCCAGTGCACACACACACTCAGAAATCTTGCATCAGTGGGTTTGGACTCTGCCTGCGTGTCTTTCATTTCCTTGTACCAGCTTACATTCTTTGTGGGAGGTTTGCCTTTGCAGGATCGATATCTCTCTTCTTTGTCGTTTTCTAGATCAAAGTTGGCAAACAGTTTATCAGAGGACTGGAAGGATCAGCAGAATAACTTTCAACTCTTTGAAGAATTCAAAGGTCTCCAAGACGATAAGGTAATGCGAAAGATTTTTTTTTTCCTTTTTCTATATCATAAGTTTCAACTGAAAATATGTCATCACACTGATCAGAGAATGTGCAAGTTTGAAAGTGGGAGGAGGTTGAAAGGTAGACGCTGTGCTTAAACCTTTCATTCATTCATTTATTCACTTTATTGAAGCTATACATGATAGGAAAGAGTTGGAAGTTTGTGATTATCAGAAAACCTCAACCAAAATGTCTTACACAAATGTATGCAAGTCAATCGCAAAATTGGTATTGACAGTTTGAGAGCCACTGACATTGAATATGATGATCCAGTATTGGATGCCTGCCACATCCTAATTCAGTGAACTGAGAAGCTAGTCGCCATGGTCCCTTTCGGCAGATGCCCATTACCTTTGGGGAGTCACAATGTGTGTATGCTCTAGAGTCTAGAGGGTGGAAATCCAGGGGCGCTTCTAGTATCAGGGCCCACTGTTATTCTTGACATTTGGTGCTATCCAGAAAAGTTTCCGTAAACACTTTCCCATTGGACAAGTTTTCGGACTAGCAAAAAGCCCTGAACAGCAACAATGTCAAAAATAATTTTGCGAAGCATCATAATGGTCTTTTTGCTTGCCATGGCCCAATAGCAGGAGACCCCAAATCTGGGGCAAATAAGGATGGAGGGTTCCCTTTCCCCTATCTCACCTAACACCAAAAAAAGCAGTCAGTGAAGGGATGCCTTCACTGAAAAGGACACCAGGAAAGTAATGTAACATGGCCAATGTCAAGATACCCCACCACCATACCTCTCCATACCATACTGTCCATTCAAAAGAAAAATGTCGGCGACACTGTGGCCCTGTAGGTTTAGATAATCACACTATATATGGTCACAGTCAGTGAAGGTCTTGCACAGAATACATTTTTTTTTTGGCATAGAATAGGATTACTTTAGAGTAGGTATCCGGTCATATGAAACTTTCCATGGTGTTCCTGAAGTTTGTGTTCAATGTAACTTTGTTTCTTCAAGGTCAGTCCACCACCGTTAGTTAACATGGTTTGTCGCTTTAACCTCAGCCCATCACTGTCAGTTGATGTGACTTTGTTCATTGCATTCAGCGTAGTTAACATTCCGTTTCAGGAAAAACTGACTCGAAGGAAGGAAGATCTTAGCCAAGAGTATCGCACACTGAAGAATGGAGCGTCTTACCCGAGAGGGCCTATCCACTTCTAAATGTATTTAAAAACAAACAGTATAAGACTATCAGGGTGCTGCCACCAATCTGGTGTCGCCAGAGCTGAGAGAGTTTGGATCCCAGAACACGTCAACCCTTCAGAATACCACAGTCGACTGTTTGGAACCGGATTTATACATCCCGAGGGACGTTCGACCGACAGGTGGCGTCGGAGGTGGGAGACACGGTCAACTGGTGTGGTCGGAAGCATTCCCATCGACTTTCATAGCATCGAATTGAGACAAGGAGTTCAAAATCTCCAAATCGTTTACATTTGACAAGTAGCTGACCAAAGCAACGCAGATTTAAACGGGATTGTGGGATATGTCTCGTCGAGAGGATTCAAACCAAAGCTGCCATCAAGCACAGCGCCAAGCATGATCATGTTACGCGGTGTCTGTGGTAACTTTTATTCAGCTGTTGAATATCTTGTTCAGTATCAAAGTTTTCTGTCACCAGACAGTAATTATAATTATTTTGTCTTTACTCTCGGTGTTACTGCAGCCAGGCTGGCAGTCCGTGCTATTCATGCAGCGAAGTATGGCAGCAGTGTCTAGATATTGACCTTCACTCAAGTTTCATTTTGTAGGCCACCTATCATTAATAGTTTGTACGAAGTAAAAGTAGGCAACGCAAGCCTGAATACGTAAGCTGAATAAGACTCTGTGGCAGGTGGGACTGTATCCCATGCTGCTTTGCAATCCACATAATGTTCAGCATGAATGTAGGGAATTGCTTCACAAATGTACCGAAATTCAGCAAGCACCTGAAAGAAAGATATTAGTTCACCTTGCAGTGTGCATGAAGGCTTTGTTTTGCATGTTGCTCTGTGATCTGTTATCACTCGTTGTGCATTTGGTACAACCTTTCTCAACCCTCCTCAACCCTCCCTGGTTCAACCCATTTGATGTAATCTTGGGAGAGAGCAATGGGGGGCCAACAAATAGCAGCATGATGCACTCTCTAGCATGATTGTACAAATTTTCCTTTTTCGACAGTGTCCTTCAGAGGACCCGCAGAAGTTCACGACTTATGGTGAATACAAAGTAGTTCATATGAGCATCAGCACATGGTTATGGAAATGCTGAAAACATTTTGGTAGTAGGGACTGTTTCGCTGTTTGCTCGTCAGCTTGATTTTCAAGCTCATTATGTTCCTGCTTGTTGATTTCGTGTTACAAATAGGTCGACTAAAGTAGATTCTCCCAGTGATGCTTTATCACTGTAAGAGTTCATTCTCGCTGTCAATGTCATTACCATCCAAACAATTAAAATTCTATAAATACCCATGCCCAAAATAATGTCGACTCAACCAGTCGATTCCAGTCTGTTTCTGGTAAATGAATACTTACGATTCTATTTGTTTCTACCTCAGGCTGTAAGCAGGGCCCCGATGGAACCTAATACTTTACGTTTTTTCCTCTGCAGCTCTCTGTTCGAGAGCTGTTGAATGTGGAACAATTTGGCAACAGATGCAGTAAAGGTATTCTCCATCCAAAATTGGTTAAGTCAAATTTCTCTTGTGAGCACTTGTGGCTTCTCATCTTTCAGTTACCTGTTCATTCTCTTGGAATCGTCCCTCTCTCTCTGCTTGAAGTAATATGCCCCTCTCAGGATGCGGTCAGCGAGTCTTTCAGCTTTCTCTGGTGCGTGGAAATGTACCCTTCATGTGTCTGTCTGAGGATCGGAGGGAATGGCAGGGGCCACATTTCAGGGTTTTAGTTTGTGAAAATGATGTTTACAACTTAAGTATTTCTCAGAAAATGATGAGTCTAGAAGTATTTACCAGTTAGTCTCAAATGATAATAAGTCTTACAGTGTTTAGCAGTTGGTAGTTGGGTAGTCTCAGGTAATGATGAGTCTAACAGTGTTTACCACTCAGGTAGTCTCAGATAGCGTTCAGTCTTACAGTTTACCACGTATGTAGTCTCAGATAGTGATGAGTGTAACTGTGTTAGCAGTGAAGGTGTTTCAAAAAAATGATGAGTCTGACAGTGTATACCAGTTAGTTAGTCTCACATATCAATCGCCTGCATCACTGTTTTCTTCGTATTCTTGTCATGTTTTGTGGGTGGAACAATGGGAGAACTATCATTTAGGTTTCCCTCTGTTACAGACCGGGGATGAATGTTCTCCACCGCGAACAACGGTGGAAGGTGGATGCTCCTCGGTTAGCATGTATTCATTTCAAATTCAGTGACTCATTAAGCTTTTGGGGCCAGTGCACTGCAGAATTTTTAACTCTTTGCACAGTTTCAAAGAAAGAGAGAAAAGAAAATTAGCATCGAAGAAGATACAATTAGGTTCCTTGCCTTACTTGGGTGATTCAAAAAGCCAGTGATGGAAATGGCGGGAGTCTGGGTGAGATTGGAACCCTTCCAAAGAGGTTCATCTTCTGCAAATGGAGTCTGGGAGGCCGGGGGAGGGCATCCATTTAAAGGAAAGCGTGTCTGACAGACTCAGCATGGATAAGCCATTTTGCTTTAGAGGTTTGTCACCTAAATGATAGAAATGAATCAGAATATATGTTACTGCTTTTAGTGGATTCCCTTGCATTTGTTGTGTTGGAAACGTTAGTGTATGTGCTCATTTGCATTAATCTGAATATGCAAATTCATACTTCAAGATGCTGCATCGTGTCTTCAACTTCTCGTTGAACAATTGTCCAGATGTTGAACTTTAACATTTGCCAGTGTGTTTTTCTTTCTTATTCAAATCACTTCCAACATTTTTTTCTACCTGAGTGGGGCCCTTCTTTTTTTCATCAATCCATTGTTTCATTATCAAACATCCATTTGAAACAAAGGAAATTGTCTCAGATCAAAGATAATGCTGCAACTTAGAGGAATGCATTCAAACTGCTTTGTCAGTATAACAGATCAAGTCAAGAAGGATGATACACATTGGTAATTTGAATTTTATTTAACAATAGCATCACTTGAAAATGGCAAAGAAAGATTTTGTAACTCTTTGTAGGAGCATCAAACTGGTCACCTAATTATATATAAATTGTTAACAAAATGGGGTTTGCAGTGTTGGCAGTTTTTTGACAAACCGTCTTTCCCTGCACCATTGGCGAGATTGGCAGATGGTGTTGAGGTGCTCGCTCTGTGTAGCAGAGGAGAAAAAAAAGAAAGAAGTATAATAATATTTATTAATATGCTTTCCTTGTTTGATGGTCCACACCGTCTAGACTAGGCATGAAAAAAAGTGACATTAGAACATCAATGGACAGAGGAAAATGACTTATTGTGTCTGCAGAGCTGCAATCATGATTTTATTGTTGTTACCATTTTTTCATTACAGATGCAGGAATGATTTTTTTTTTCTAACAGATTCAGAAACAATGTCAAGTCATCAGCAGTCATAAGATGATGCTGGTTGCCTCAGTTTGAGGGTATGTCGGTCAAGTGGTGGCATGGTTGGGGAATTGGGGGGGCAACAGTCCCCAGGAGCAGTTTTTTGAGGGGCTCTGCAAGAGTGAAATGTCACCTTCAGAGCCAGAGAAGGCGATTCCCAGTGATCTAGGGGGTGTTTTTATCTGAAAATTTTCTGGTTCACTCCACTCCAGCCGATGGTGCGCTCCACCTAGGTAGTCTTGCCAAACTTCTAGATATCATGCAAATGATGATATGTGCCAATTGAGCCGGACCCACACCCCCGGGAGGATGCACCCATGCCGCCACAGGTATAGTTATCATTGATCTTGTAAACAGCCTATCAAATTTCTGCTTCTTAATTTCTTCCCACCTTATCTTTTTGATGGTCTAGTTTTGGCAATATTTTTTTTAACAGTCCGTTGTTGTTATGTTTGAATTTAGAAAAGAGGATTTCATTTCAATACCTACTTTCTTTTTTCATTGTCGTGGTGAAGAGTTTGTCGAAGTTGCTGCTACCTATACTCATCTCCCCAAAGAAGTGAAGTACTATTTAAAGATGGCTTTTATATGTAATTGTAATGAGACTCTGCGTCATTTGCTGTCATTAAAGAGAAACCTTACTCCTTGTTGAGGGCAAATTTACCACACCCTTCTGTGGTTACTTAAGTATGTGTCATTTCAAACGGTTTGAGTAACTAGAACAGAGAAAGGTAGTAAATTACACAGTTTAGTGTAGTTTGTATGAAGGTTCCTTGCATTTTATAGTGACATATTTACAACAGCAGAATGGGAACTGAAGCGAGCAGGTGCAAATGTCATGTTACAGTAATCTTGCGGATGCCTTTTGTTTTTCTTTACCTGTATTCTTCCTTTGAACAATTGTGTCTACTTGTCCATCGCAAACAGCATCAATGCAACCTTAACTTCTCGTCGCTCCAAATTCATCACCAATTCTCGTCTTATGTTCTGGTATTCTGTGTAGTTTGGCAAGTCCCCACCCATGCCACTACCCCCAAAGCTCATTTCTGTCGAATATGTAGAATGGGAATCTGAAACATTTTTTTTTTTTTGGTAGTCATGAAAGTAAAGAAGATTGTGGCCTTTGTAAGTATTTTCTTTGCCTTTATAACCACTGGCTCATAGTAAGCTGTTTTTGTAAGTAACCCAGCCTCTCCTTAACACTCCCTCTCCTGATCCATGTCTCTTCTCATCCATCACAGTCCTTGGCTCTTTGGAAGGGAAAGCGTCAACCCTATCTGGCAGAAGACATGATGAGGAACAGAAGTGGAGTGATGTACAGCATTATCAAATTCATTTTAAATGTATGTCTTTAGCACTCTTTGAATGTGAGGCTGAAATCAAAGTACAACACAAAAACAAGTATCTAAAATTGATGCTCACTGCTCCTTGGGTAGACCTTTGTGTCAGATTCTGCCCCCCCCCCCCCTCCATGTCCTATTCCAGCAAAAACCAAGCCTTGTCACCTGGATCACAACAATGCAACAGTAGTTTAACTTTGTGTAGCAGAGGGCCATTTCTCCAAGTATTATTATTTTCTTTTATGTGTACTTGACTTTCTTGGAGACAGTCACTTTCCACACTTTTGTAACATTGTTTTAAGAATGAAATTGTAGTGTCATGTTCAATATTCATATTGTAGTGAGTATTCTTTTCCAGTTCTGCAATGGATTTACTCTTTTGTTGTTTCTATATGGTATTGCCTTTCTCAGTTTGAAAACCCTCAAAAGCAGTTTGTATCACTGGATTTGATTGGGACTGCTAAAGGTCTATCTTTGATGGTGAAAATGTATCTACTTAAATTTCATACCTTAACATATTGTATGATACGCACCATCTCCTATTGCATTCAATTGAATATACTGCAAAAACCGTTTTGTAGTGACCGTGTGAAGTAGCACGGCTTAGTCCCTGAGCGGAAGGTGGAAAGAAGACGTAGTTACCTCTGACCAGGTTACCATAATGACTTGTTTCATTCCTACCTGTGTATGGGAAAAAGGCATCGGTCTGGTGCAAAATGTCTCCCTTGCCGTGTTGAGGTTAGGAGGGTCAGTTAAAGCTCTCATGACACGTGAAATGAAGTTATGTAATAACTGACCATTTTTTTTTTTTTTTTGTTTCTGTCTGTTATGTGCAACTTTGTGACCCCCAAATATCTAACCAGTAAGTGGGTGATCCCTCGACGGTTACATACTCTATATATGGTAAAACTGGTCACAGTATTTTGAAAACTGCTCAATTAGTTGTTTGTGCCCTCAATGTATTCGAAATGATGCCCTTGCCAGACGAGAGAATCATTGTGTGAATCAAGTCATAAGATTGATGAGCTCTTTGTGTCTTTGACTTGCTTTTCTTCCATTTTTTTTCTTTTTTTTGTAACGATAAATCAATGTTTACAGAAATTATTTCCTAAAGGCATGGATTTTGTCATTTTTTAACCACTTTGTGGACATCCGGCATGGGCTTTGTAATGTGAAGGAAAGTGGTTTTCATTTTCCACTGTACAAAGACAAATGTACATATATAAAAACCCTATGAGTGGGATTATGTGGTTTATGTATACAGAAATTCAAAGAGCCGAACCCGCCTCCTTCGTTTGTGTAGCCTGCAGTCATACCATCACCATGTTGCACTTCTTTTCTGGCATGTCTGACAAAGTTAAAAGAACATATGAAAAAATGAAGGGTATATCCTCATAAACATGTCATTTCACTCATGAAGCACAAGCAGTCTGCTGTACATGTGAAAAACCCAATTCTATGCCTCCCCCAGTCACTGTGTTTTCAAAAATATGCGGTAGTGTTTTGCCTAATTCATTTTGTTGATAATGATGAGTAACCTTTATGCGGAGATCATGGAGAAAGAAGTGTACGTGGGAAGAACTGGTTGCAGACAACCAGCAACGAAAGAGGTGATCGGCTCTTGAAACCATATTACTTGCTACTGTTCCATTCGAATATTTTTTACTTTTTGACGTACAAAGATTGTTTGATAGTTGAATGGTCTTTGTAAGAGATCTTCTTGATGCATCATAACTGCTTTGAATCACTTCTGTTCGGTTACGGTGTCTCTCTCTGTTGTATTGAATTTTATCATTGTTTTTTTTTCCTGATCTATGACGTCAATAAAGTACTGATGTATGATAAGACCAACAAACACAACGGCATCATCTTCTTTAGCGTTTTATCTTTTTGGCTTCGATGAAATTGTAACCTTAATGTAGATGTATGTATGTATGTATGTATGTATGTATGTATGTATGTATGTATGTATGTATGTATGTATGTATGTATGTAAGTGTGAATGTATGTGTGTATGTTTGTGATGCCTGCCTTGTAAATATGTCATCTTGAGAAAACAAGCTTGTACAGATCTCATATTTGGTATGTGGATGTACCATACTGAGTAGAAGGAGCGTATTGTTTTTCGTGGAGGTCAACCGTCTTTGGGTTCAACAAGGGTCAAGTAATGAAAAGTTTGTGACCACAATATCTTAGGAGGGGAAAGTTGCACATGTCATATTTGGTGAATAGGTGTATCTTATTGAGTACAAGAACCTTATTGATTTTGGTGGAGGTCAACGGTTGTTTGGGATCAACAAGGGTCAGTAAGTGAAAGCTTTGTAAACGCAATATCTCAAGAAGGGAAGCTTATACAGATCTCGTTTTTCTTATGTGGAAGTGCCTTATTAAGTTTAAATGCCTGTTGTCTCTTATGGAGGTCAAAGGTCATTTCAGGTCAACAGGGTTCAAGTCGAGACAACCTTGCAGACGAGATATCTCAAGAAGGGAAGCTTGCACAGATTTGATATTTGGTTTGTAGTGATGCTCTTGGATATCTCTGTAGTATGCAGTTATGCATGTTCTAATGGATACCCACAGTATCAGTCATCAACTTAGGTCAGCAGATGTCACTGCATATCTTCATATGTTACATTACTGTAACACTACAATAACAAAGTATATTACACTTACTTGTCGTACGCAACATGTCAGATTCATGAAAAAAAATCCTCATCATGAATTCATCGAAACCACAATGCATTTCTGCATTCGATTTTGTGAGTTTGTATTGAGCATGGACTTTATCTTGGCCCCCCTTGGGTGGGTTGCCGTTGTATGCTGATTTAAACCCCGAGAGGTCGAAGGACGTGACATAACCTTTTTTCTCTCTGCAAATCGGGTAGAAGAATATCCCCAAACAGATCTGTGGTAGAGAAAGAACAGATCTTCTAATGACTACTTGTTTCAGAAAGTGCCCCAGGAAAGGGGGGGGGGGGAAGAAAAACATTAATTTTTTAATAATTTTTATTTCGACGTCCCATGGATATTATTCATGAGCATGTGTTTTATGCCTCTCCCTAGCTTTCCACTTGGAGTGTATTTTTGGTCAAAGGTCATCGATGTTTATCTGAATTCTGCAGGGAACCATCAATGGCCTTAAGCAAAAATCATCCCTTGTATTATCAAGAAATGCATGATGTTTGTCAATTACCTGTCCTCCTTAAACGGATTTTACTGGGGTGACCTAAATGCTAAAATAAAGAGAGCACAGTAATCGATACCATGATCAAAGAGTACTGCCTTCGAATTCACTTTCGTGGACCACAAGAGGGATGTGGTTTCTGAAAAAAAAAAATGGAGGTCATTGGGTAGGGTAGTGGATGTAGTGCAGCTTGTTGAAAGGATTGTGACGTCTCTACTGCACATAGAATTTATGCCTGATATGGCACAAATGATAATTAGGTGAGGCTATTCTTCAATGTACAATAACCTAACTTGTGAAAGATGAAATGGAACGAAACCCACTAGAAGACAAAAAGAGGTCAGGAAAACTTGGTGGGGTGTGCCCCCCCCCCTTCCCTGAAGGCCCTTGATAGTCCAGCCCAATGAACGTACATTCGTAACTTGTTTAGGAAGTTGTTTTATAATTGGGCTCGAAGTACAGCTTTGCCCTTGTCTACGCGACCAGAGTACAAATCTCGTGTCAAAGCGCGGCGTCCATTAGGGCAAAATAGCCCGGTCACGGTGCACAATAAGGGTAAAACTACGGTAAATTTGTGGTACCGCTGCGGTATAACAATGGTGAATTTCCATACAATCATGCAAGGTAAATATTGTTTTCCTTCTTTGGTTACTGTCGCCTTTGCATTAACACCATTGTAGTCAAAGTAGTCACTTGTAGGGGAAAGGTTTCCAGAGGAGGGGTTGAATAAAGATAAGGGTAGGATATGTTGAAAGTGACTGATATTTATAAATGTGAATAAGTCGAAACTCGCTAAAATAAATGTTTGTAATGAAAGGGAGAAAGACACCGCCCATTCCGCAAAGGCGACAACAATGGAGGGGAACATTTGTCCTCAAGTTTGAACCCCCAAGTCTCCACCCCCTCCCCCACTCAGCTGAAGTGACCTGACAAATACATATATGTCTATATGCCTATTCCATCTTTATAGTCATAATTTTACATTTACCTTTCTCTTTAAGGAAGTCCGTAAGAGTTTCTTGATATGTGATATATAGATGCGCTAAAACCTCAAAGCTTCCGTCCCTCTCCCCTTTGGCGGAGTTTTTCCCCTCTACCCCACCTGGGCCCCTAGGAGGTTCCCGTGGACCCCACTCGCTATGTTCTCAACTCAATAATCTATTGAATTTTCTCAAACTTGGTGTGAACGTGTAGGATGTTTAACAAATGTGCCGTACAGTTTTTTGGGTTTTTTTTTTTTTTTGGGGGGGGGGGGGTGTAGAGACCATCTAGCGTCACTTGGGGACAAATACTGAATTTCTTCTTAACGTGATCTCTCCAGGTTTGAAACTTGGATAAATTTCATACATGGCATGTGGATACATTATGTCAAAAAGATAAATATAATTTGTTCTGGAGGAGATCAAAGGTCATCCGGAGCTACTGGGTTGCGAAACACTGAAAACCTTCTTAACAGCACAATACCTGAAGGTTGTCAAGATTCTGTTGTTCGTTTCTGGATACACTGAGGTAAGACAATCCTTTTGTTTTAGGTGGAGGTCAAAAATCATCTATATATGGTCACCAGTGTCAAATTCTGAAACATTGTTAACACAATATTCCAAGGTTGAAGGGGTGGAATATATTTCATATTGGGTGTGTTGTTGTCTTATGGTGGGATGATGAATCCTGTGGTTATTGGTGGGGTCAAAGGTCATATGAAGTCACCAGTGTCAATCACTAAAACATCGTTAACACAATATCTTATGATAGTAGGAAGGTTTAATATATGCTAATGCATTACAGGGAGAAGATAGATGTTATCGTTGTTGGTGAGGACCAAAGGTCATGTGGGGTCAACAGAGGTCAAACACTGAAAACATGATGGTATCTCAAGGTAGGAAGATTGAATAGATTCCATATGTGGTTTGTGGATGTACTATCGCTGAGAGGCTGAGTTCTGTCGTTTTCAATGGAGGTTAACGACCTGTGGTCACCGGGCGTCAAACCATGATAGTATGATATATCAAGGCGCTTGGACAAATTTAGATGCTGATTTTGTACTACATGCTCCACAGTACAAAAGATACTGTGTTTCCGTATCACACTGTAACTTGACCCCACCCTCTGCAAACAACCCCCTGTGACACCATTTTAGCCAGAAATAAAAGCCGATCGAGTCTTAAACTTTGGACATCTTGGTTAAAATGGTAAATTCGGGCAAAAATCATCCCTCCTCCGTCACCAAGTTGACCCCGTAGGCCTGAGTCTCAACGCATCGCTCTTAAATATTGCAATTTCTACGGCATGTACAGATGACAGAAAGGTCTGACACCTTGAATAAACTTCATCGCATATTTTTTCTGCCAGACAATCTTTCGCATTGCTAATCAAGTGTGATATTTTACACTTACTTGCAACATTGCATCCTTGAAAATGATTGAACAGGTATACCGTTCACTTAATGAACACCAACTGTTTGTTCTATTCTCGATAAAAATAAATGGAGGTGTTGTTGGGGAGTCAACTTCATTCCCCTTGCTTAATCATGGTATTGCAGTTTAAACAGTGAGCGGCTGTGTCAGCTCTCTTTTTTTTAAAGTGATTGTGTGTGTATGAAAACAAAAACAACATAAGGATAAAATTATGTTTGATCTTAATTTTCCTACCCCATTTTTTTTTAAATGCGCCTTAATAATGAATATGCAACATTAGCCTACAGTTCTCAGTGCAGTACAATACCTCCCATTGACTTCTAAACCTTTTTACTTTTACAAATAGTCTGACTGGTGCAATTGAAAGACAAAATCAACTTTTGGACATGCCTTTTTTTAAAATATTTTTACATTTTGTGTCCTCACGCAATCACTTTAACATGAGTCTCAGATGTTTCTGTCTCTTATATAATATATTTGGAACACCGTCGAATGTGTTACTTGAGAAACTCGAAGAAGGCCGTAAAGCGGTGTGATGACACATTCATTTGACTAAATCATAACCCATGCCTGAGATATGAAAACTAGTTTCGAGCTTCAATACCAAACACGAATACATCGGCGATGCGTACTTCGGTACGTCTGGAACTTGCAGTTACTTTTCTAACTCTGTACTTCCATGCATCTTAGACAGATGGGAGTAATAATTGTATCTTATTTCCAAGGCCACCATATTAAACCCTAAAACTGACAGACTAGTAAAAAAAAAATAAAAAAGGAAAACATAAGTGTAATACTTACAATGATGGAAGTTCAGTCCTTCAAATTTTTTTTTTTTTTCCATTATACATCTACCATAAGGCAACATTCCGTGAAGAGGTAATCGTGGATGTCTCACCATGAGAAGAAAATGAGTCATCATATGTGACGTAGGCAACTTCGCGCTGATGAGGTGGGAAGAGGATATGTGGCTATGGCGCCTTTTTTTACGGTAGATGGAAAAGGCGAACATCGGGGGGGGGGGGGGGGGGGGAACGCTATTGCAGGTTTCATTTGAATTTTGTGCTAAAATGCCAAACCGTATTGCGTATCAAGGTAAAAACAAAACAGTAATAAAATTATGCCTGAGACCAAATATGCATACTATTTTTAACGGAAAGGTCACTGAGGAAAATTGGTATTCTAAGAAAGTTAGGATTTTTTTAGTATTTTTCTCCATCTGTTGTGAAAACCATATCTCAATAGCATGTTCCGTTTGGAAATTATGGATTTTTAACAAAATATCTCATTCAAAAAGCAATATTGCAATATGGGAAATCTGTGATGTCATCCAGGCACACTTATCTTTGTATATCGTCTTTACTTCTTTATAGTCTTAACTGTCTTAAAAAAAACATTACAATAGTTTAACAGATATGACCTTAATTTTCAAAGTACTTTAATGGTAAATCTGCAATATGAACCTGTCTAACATTTCATCTGCCGACCAAAATTCAAGACTTAATAGACAGAACACACAATACAGTTAAAATTTGATTTTTTTTTTACCCGAATTTAAGGCGTGGAGCGCACAATAAACGAAGCAAAGTGAGAAATGTCATCTGTCACCTGAGAGATTTCCTCAACATGCTATTGGCTATTAAGTCAGTCTCGGCGGCAAATTTGCTTTAGCTCTTACACCCACTTCGAAATGTGAAAAATTAAAAAACTAAGTTGAACAAAACGCTCTAAATGCAAGTTGTACGGTTCTGTACTGTAGGTAAATTTGAGCAGTGTTTTGGGTCAGAACACTATATTTCACGCAATTTCGTCATACACATGCAGTTTGTAAGACACTGCTGACACGTAAATTATGAAACCGTGAGACATTTTCTTTCTCAATAGCGAATATTGAGTAATTAAGGTAAATACTTGATTCTCCAGCAGATGTCTGTCCGACAATTCAGTTCTCAGCTTAAAATTAATGAATGCAACCGCTGTTTCAAATTCAGCCAATCACTGACGTGATGTTAATTTATGAGCAACATGAAACTGTAGGTTTATTCATTGGTAATCCTCCCGTGTGTGGCGTTGGTTACACACAAATACACCGGTGTCTACATTAGCACATTAAAAAAAAACAACTCTAAGTTCCGAAAGTGGTCCTGTTATTCAAAGACCTTGCTTTGTAAACATTAATGGGCGGAGTTCATCGCGACTTGGTAATTTCTCGACTTTCACGTCATCGTTTCAAATTGAAATTGACTGGATAAGCGCACACTGTCCGAGGACGGAAATAATATTTTACAGTAATTACGGTGTGTAAAACAGCAGGTGAGGACAGGAAAATGACGCTTAAAAGACCAAGTGACATGCATTTAGAACAGAAACGAATTCATTCAGAAGTGCCGTCACAAATTTGCATAATTGCATAATGTTTATTCGTTGAAACAGAAATTTGCTTGTAAAATGGTTAACTTTTGATGGACTTTTATGGAAATTGTGGTAATTTTCGACGTTTTAATAATTAATCAATAGTCAATACTCCAAAATCTGTTCTTCATGTCACAAGTACTTTAAGCCAACTACGTAGTATTACCAGATCACTCCTTGTATGCTATGTCAGCCAAACACCATACTTTCTTCGGCTTCAGAATTGCTGTGCACGGAACTGAAAGAACGGGTCCTTGGTCTTCGCTACCGCTGAGATGAATTCTGCTCATCGATACAGCATTCACTGGAAAGTTAGCGGATCCGTAAAATTTTCGGTTTGAAAGGGAAAATTGACGAGCGAGGTTATCAGACAATCGGAAATTGAAAACGACGTGTTCGATTAAACCAATTTAAAGGATGACTTAGAGATATTCCCATTCTGATGTAAGTATGTTGACGGGTTATCTGCTCGAACATACCCTGCTGAACGTATGCGAAACATTTTTACGACATGAAATCTCCTTTAAAGAAACAAGTCTAATCAATAATACCATGTAGACAGGTAAGTAAAAACTCGAACACAAATAGATAGCTCCATAAGAACTGAAGAAATTTGATACCTAAAAATATGGCGAGAGTATGGGTGTGTGTAAGGGGGGTCTCGGGAAACTCGAGACCTACTGAGGCAGAACTCATCTTGCCTATGAGATGCTTATTAAGGAGTTTTTGTTTTTTTTATTCAAACCCAGGATGACCCAGGGAAGAATATCTGCAGGAAATTTCTTGCGCTAGTCTCTCGATTTGAAACTAGATAGAAGTGATACGGAAAAAAAAAACAATTCCGACTTGAAAGAAATCCTCGCCCCGTGAAACGACTGGTTACGTAAATAATAGGAAAGGAGTTAAAAAGAAGCCCCCCCCCCCCTCTTCACACACACATACGCTTTCAAAATCAAGTCAACGCCCGTGGTTCTCTCTGGAAGCGTTTTACCTAACTGAGGCTGAACTGGGTCCACAATGAATGTCGTTGAAAATCGATGCAGTGTGCCAAATTGCCACACGTTACAACAGAGTGCGATCAAACAGCGGGTTTAAAAGGATTTACAACTTATTCCCTAAAAGGAGAACGATAATGAAGACACTCACATCGCTGCTGTGACAACTGCACGCAATTAATCCCGGGCTTGTTTCCCTTTCTTTTCATGTTTGAATGCTTGTTCCACGACCTCTTTTGATACTACAATTTTGACCGTGGTCTCCAGAATTGAGATTAATATTTTGGTCATGCCTTGAAGCATCGCATATTGCTCTATAACTTCTTGGTGATCAGAAGTTCACCCCAAAATTCGGACATGATTTCCCAGGTGTCTTTGCATTCTCCAAAATTGTCTAGAAAAGGGTTAAGTTGTCAGTTGTCATCCCACAAATTTGGAATCCGCAAAAGGAAATTGACTGAGGGAGGCGGTGTCTTGAAAATATCACGTAGAGGAGAAGGGTTGCGGTTGAGAAATGTTTTAATAACTCTAACTTTGGTGTGGGGTGGTCCCATCCACGGATAGCTCAAAATAAGAATTCTTACGTGTTGAGAATTGAAATTAAAGCGTGCTTCTAGAACAAAGCAACATTAATCGACAAAAAGGCGTCCCATACCATTCACTTATGGTGTCGCACTAAATACCGTACTCGACAATTGTTCTAGAGATTAAATCATCACTGACGAAAAATTCCTTCAGTGACTTGTTTAATACAAAACTGTTGAAAGCCATAGCGACAAAAATATTTCAATTCCACAAATAGTTTGGCCCTCTGCCTGATGCGATTTCAGCCTGTCAAAAGTTTATTGACTATTAATTTCGCATAAGCATATGCCACACATAATGTAAACATGCTGCACACGTGCGACCGGCGGTTCTGCGTTATAAATCAATGCTCCACCCTGTGTGTGTACATCTCTCACACGTGCGTGCACCCCTCAGTCGGCATTGCCCATCTTTGGAAATGTTTTCCTACCTACGATGAGACGGGGAGAAATGTCTGGTAGACGAATCAGATGAGGATATCTTCAAGAGAACAAAAAAAAAGACATCTGATCATTCTAAAAGGTATTCAGTACTCGTTACTACAATATTGCATGTTTTTTTTTGTATCTTGTAACAAGTAATACGATGATCCAGTTTGCCAAATACCGACATTTGTGTGCGCGTGTGTGTAAGGGGGGGGGGGGGGGTGTATCATATTTCTAAGAGAATCGACAAACTTCTTCAAGGGATTGACGACTCGCACAGAGATAAATATCAAATGGTGGTAAATATTCATCTCTGGATACTAAGCACACATGGTTAACAGCGGCATCAACTGTTAAACAGTTACAACACAACGTTGCTGTTGTGTTTAGGTACTGTATGTGTATGTATTAAAATTCGAATCAGTACCGTCGAGACCGGGGGGTGTCTCATCCCCTCGCCCCCCCCCCCACACCCCACTAAAAAGAATCTGTCAGAGCGACGATAGTTGAAACTTTTCATATCTCGGTCTAGCACATTTTATGACAAAGAAAGATGCCAAATATTGCACCAGATTGTGTCTAAGGTTACCTGGTAATTGAAAAATTTCTCAATAAATCTGAAACACCAGTTGGACTTTTTCATGCAGTAGTACATTTTTTGCAGCAGAAAGATGCCTTCTATTACACCAGATTGTGTTTAAGGTTATCTGGTAATTGAAAAGAATTCTTAATAGCTCTGAAATGTCAGTTTGAATTTTTCAAATTATAGCCTAGGTGCGACGATAGTCGGAGAATGTGAAATACCAGCTGGAATTTTTCATATCTCATTAGGCACACTTTATGACTTCAAAAGAAGCCAAATATTGCACTAGATTGCATCTAAGGTTACGGTTCCTATAGTGAAAATTTCTCAAAAGGTAATGGGGGACACCTACTCCCTTGCAAACCCTCTCCCAGGCCAACTATCACTTACTTTATATTTTCCATACCTATCAAAATACTTTATTGCATGACGTTTTTTCCTCATCAAGTTGACTATCATTTACAAAGTAATCGGTACAAGAACTAGCTTTATACTTTATTATGCCATTATCGACGGTTGAAGCAAAGTAATAAAAAACTAATCGTCAGAGAGAGTAAAAGTTGTTGGAACTTTACTGGCACTGGAATTTCTCTTGAAAATATTGATCACGATAAATACAGACTGTTGCATAGGATTTTATCCAAGGTTACCTGGTAATTGAAAATTTCTAACAAAAGAACTGATATAGTTACAAAGTAAAGACCGCTGAATTAACTTTTCTGGAAATGACAATAGCATAAATATTCTAAATAAAATCAGAATCAATCATTACCATTTCCGGTAAAATGTTTTTATCGCTAATTGAGAAATTGCAGACATAAGATCCTATGTAAAGATTGGGTACATGCAGCTCAAGTACAAGCGGGCAGTGCCGTTTCCTCCCATTTGGGGGATTTGAATGGTAAAATTTTCTTGTACACTCGCGCCAACAAATGGTGGCGTTCCGCTTAGATAGTAATCCCGCGAGTTAGTAACGAACTTGAGTAGTTCAAGCAATCTCTGCTTCCCCCTAATTTCTGTGCGGTGTGCCAATGTGTTCATCAAAAATATTTGTCAAGAAGTAGCGAAAAATGTAAGAGGATGCATGCGTAGCTCATTAAGATTTTTGTATCACCTTAAAACCACTGATTTTCATTACCATTTTAACAAATTGATTTTTCTTGGCGCACGAACTGATTAACTGCAGACATAATATCCACATTCCAAGGCTGGGTACATCCAGTTCAAGTACACCCGGAAAGTGCAGTTTCCTGCCATCTGCGGGTTTGAAAAGCCAACATTTTTTCGCACACTCCGTGCCAACCAATTTTGGCACTCGACTTAGATACTGAGTAACCGCCCCTAGTTAGTCACAAACGTAATTTGGGGAAACAATCCCACCCCTCTCCTCGCCCACCTCCCCCACCCCACCACCCAAAAAAAGTTTTAGGCACCGATGTGCCAATGTGTTAAAAAAGCAAACAAAGGAATTGACAAGTACTCAAGAAACAAAAATAAAAAAGTAGATGAGTAATTCTATCTCAATTTTGTCACATCTCAAAAACACCTGATATGTATTATCATTTTTTATAGATTGATTCTCTTTTCATATGAATTGATGAATTGCAGATATGATATCAATATTTCAAGGCTGGGTACGTACAGCTCGAGTACACCTTGAAAAGTGCCATTTCCTGCCGTAGGGGGGAAGCCAAAATTTCTTGGTGGCGTTCCGCTTAGATAGTATTGCTGTCACTCACCCCCTTGACCTAGCTTTTTCTTTTGTTTGTTTCATCGACAATTTCCCCCACCCCCCTAAAAAAAATGCTCAGCTGCCTCACTGCAGAAGTAGCATGCAGTTGTACAATGGTACTATCTTTCGGTCGGCGATTTCTGAGAATAGTGAGTTGTGATATATATTCTGTCCAGAAATATTTCAGAATAGGTGGTTACCATGGTGACTGCAAAGGAAAAAACACTTCAATTGAGGGCAGCACTTTTGCCTGGGTGAGCCGTCAATCCCTTTTAAAGGCCGGGACTCACTGAGTTGGCTTAAAAATTCATATTTTGTCACACTTGTTGAGTTTTTCTCATAATCTTGACGGTACATTATAAAACTAAGAAATTGTGAACATCTAGCATACAACTGGAAAAAAAAACAACATTATTGAAGTTGACGATTACAAGAATCTTGTCTCAAATCTGTGATAAGACACTTTCTACTATAAGGCATCAACCAGACTAGGCAACTCTCCAAGATGACACCTCATTTTCTCACATTTTCAGTGACCGTAGAAGTAGATACATGAATAATGATTCTACTCAGACGTATTGACACGTTACTATGGTGTCCTTCAAACTTGAAATAAAGGATTTCAACTCAATGGGCCTCTTTAAGTATAGTGTCAAAGGAAAGTGTTCCAGAGGATGAAATTTCAAAATTTGAAAATAACAGCAATAATATACTTTTGTCGTCACTTTACACTTAAAATTAGCCTTATCTAAAGATCCTCAACTATTTAATGACCATCAATTCATCGAGACATTTGAGAATTAGTGAGGTATGATGTAGGCAAATTGTCGAGAAATAAAGTTTATTATGAAAAATTAAACGTGATGTGGCCCTATGCAGGGCTTAATCATTTGCCATCATTCCTTTGACCAATACTGGCCAGGGTTTTGACTCTCACAAAATGAGAAAAAAAAAACTACAACGATCTTCGAAGTGACAGGTATACGCCATGTTTGTCACCTTTATATTTTTACCGTAAATTATTTTTGTAAGACCCACATATGCAAAGTCGATGTGTACCGTTATATATCGCTCATACTTTGGCAGGGCACAGAGGACCCTTTAAACCGCTGTACCATGAGTATAATTGGATAAACTGGATATTAAAATATCTCACGGGCTTTGCTTGATTTAAACTCCAGAACCTTCTCGACACTGTTAATGGGATCGACCTTCAAAGTGATTAGTAACCTTAGCAACTAATTCTGTAATCCAAAGTTTGAATATATAATTCATAGAGAATACGATGTTATTGAATCTGGGAGGTGATTTAAATGTGCAAATCAAGATTATTTTTTTATCCATGTGCGATGTCGAAAAAGAAGTTACCGTACCCAACATTCCGAAACTGCGAAGATGGATGAGTTAAAACAGCTGACGTGTGCTCCGGTACACCGTCTTGTGTATATATTTGCTGATTGTGCAACCACAAATTTATTGTACTCAACCGTGCGTCGAAGTGCCGTCGATCACCAAGAAGGATTATGATTTCAGAGAATACAATCAAACAACAACTTCTGAGTTGTCGAATTCATTAACCGAACTTGCATGGTAAAGGTTTGACAAAATTGGTAAAAGCAGGAGCAACACTGCAAGGGCAAGAAATAAGTAACCCACCCACCCACCAACGCCACACTACCCCACCCCCAGTTGTGCCAGTTTGCGGTGGTATGCGACTAAAACTTTATAGAGATAAAATCAGACTAAAGCCCTGACCAACAATACTGTTATATTTTTCTCCCAAAGAAAAAGCGTATACAAAATGGCTGAGGTGATGTCACCTCACAGGCGACGAACTTTCTAGCAAATTTCTAGGACAACGGAGACATCACATGTCTGTGTGTGTTGTGTGTAAGGGTGTGTGTGTGGGGGGGGGGGGGAGGGGGTGGAGGGAGCATAAGGATGACGTGGGGTACGGTGTAGTTGGTATGTGTCTGTGTGGGGGGCATGAGGGTTAATTTTCTTCATTCTGACATTTATTTTGTTATGCGTTATATTTCGTTAGGCCTAATCGTTTCTTTACACTCTCCTCAATTTCGACGTTCACTGACATGAAAAAAAAAAAAAATTCGCTTCGATAAATTTCCATAAAGTGGGAAATGTACTGTTTCAGACACATCAACTTAAATTAATGAACCCCTTTATGGCAGGTTATCTGATGACTTCGTTCCATTAAATTGATATATAAGTCTGCACCACTCACTTCGAGCGCACAAGTTCTCTCTTGAGAATTCATCTTTTCGACCGTCGAAAAGGAAAATTCGGCTTTTCTAGAATTACCGAGGGCAGCTGTTTAGCTACATGTACAGGAGGATTTAGCGAATTGCATACTTTCTCTTCAGAATGAACTATGAGGTAATTTATCATGGTTCGGGCCCCGTTCTTTTCTTGTGAACAATGAATGCAATTACTTTTGATCACTTGATTTTTACGACTTTCTTTTGTGTGTGTGTGTGTGTGTGTGTGTGTGTGTGTGTGTGTGTGTGTGCGGGTGTGTGTGTGTGTGTTCCTCTTGGTCTCCTTTCTTTTGTAAAAGATAGATGCGATATATGCTGTAGTTTGGAGGATCAAATATACCTTGAATACGGTAAATGATAAAATATCAAAGAAAGTACACAAACAGGGAACGTCAACAGGGTAAAAATTTGCATAACAAATCTTTATTTTTCTTTTGTTTTCTATCTGATCCTAACTTATCAACCCTGCGATAAAATGCAAATAGATAAGAATTAACTTAATTAAATTCGTGAATGACATTGCACCCTATGACGTCATCGTTAATATTGCGTCCATGCTGGTCCATACATCACACACTTCTATCGTTCTATGTACGGAGTCACTATACGGGTCTCCATAACTTTGCCCTAGACGATACCTCAAACTGTCAAATAAATTAATTTATTAGACACGACATAAGATCGATTGCACAACCTAATTACGATGAAGTTAAATGGACAATAGGCCTATTCAAGATATTATTATTTAGTCCTGACCCTCACAATCCGGTAATATGCGTTACGTGTTTGGCTAAGTTGTGCTTACATTTTCTGAGTTTCGCTTTAAGTGGTGTGCTATTTCTATTTTTTTTTTTTTTCTGCCCACACTTTTTGAACTTGAAGCGAACAAGTACGAAGTCATTTATACAAACAGCGTGCATTGAAGAAGAACTCCATTCTAAAAAATACAAAGAAAAACAACTTTTTCCTAAACCGATAAAAGTATTTTTGTGACAAAAGAGTGACGCAACTAAATCAACAACTGGACATATACAATGTTGACTTTAGTCCTTTGTCTTTTTACTTTGTGACGTAATGTTGGTTACGTAGACATTTCTTTGGTTTGAAAATCGTGTTGAGACTTGTGAATTCGTCACATTCAGAATATATTATCACTGTTTTACATCCAAGTTGCAACGATGGAAATATACACGTATAGAAGCGTCACGTGCAATATTGCGAGTCGCTTTTCCGACTGGCATTGTAACCATGGCAACGTGTCTTTCATCCATTCCCCTGAGCCAGCCAATCAGAGAGCGCTCATGTTTTAGACTAAAATGTACATACAATCTATCCATCGTACCACGAGGATGAGCATAAAGAATATAAAATACATCCCAAATTAGCACCAAAATAGTTAATCAATAATCGATATTTTCAACGAGGACATACGTAAAAGTTAAGTAAATAAATAAATAAAGATAAACAACTGTAAAGAATAAACCTATCATTGCACAAATATTAAAATTTGTTATTTAGATTCAAATTTGATAATCGAGACGCTGTTCTTTGTTACCTTCAAACTGAAAATAAATGATCAGCGTATGATAACCAAAAGATGGACAGTGAAATAACGTGTCTTTCTACAGACCGGCATACAATAAGATAAACGGAATGACCAACATAGCGTATACGCTGATATTTACCAACCGACAGGTGTGTGAACGCCCCACACATAAACACACACACACACTCACCCAAAAACACACGGAAAAAATATACACATAATGTGAATCCATTCATTGAAGTAAAATATGACATTGTTGGTCGTGTACATAGAACATTGCGCATGCGGTTTTTTTTTCTCCCTCTCTCTCTCATTCGATTGAGAAATTTGGAAAGGTTTTGTTAAATTAAGTGATATTTTGCGTCGCACTGCTAAAAATATTTTTATGACATCATTCATAAGACCCCACGAAAGATTTGATATAATTCTGAGGAAGAAATAATGATTTAGGTACTAGAACATGACCCCCCCCCCCCGAGGTCATTTTATCAACATTTGAGTAATTTGTACCAAACTGGTCAAACATGCGAACTTGACAGAATAACGTATGCGTATGACGTATGCCTAAAAACAAAAAAAGAAAATGTCCAGTCATTCCACCCCCACCCCTCCGTCGTCTTTTTTATTTTAACCATCGTAACATTCTCTAAATTTTCGACAGCGTACATAAAGCGTTACTTTTCATTTAACTTGGCCAATTTTCTGACGGGTTCTTTCCCTCGTATCTCCAAAAGGTAGCTTTCCAAAGAGAATGTAGAGGCGACGTCATTACTTCATTGAGTTATTGCAAACGTACTTTATAAAAAGCAAACACAGTTTAAGCTATATCCGGCATCCAAACTCACACAATTCGACATGAAAAGCTGTTATTTATACAGGTCTAACTCCCTTCTCATCTAAAACTCTTCATCTTCTTCACCCTCTTCTCCTCCCGCCTCCATCGATTCGGCCCCCACTTCTTCGTAATCTCTCTCTAGTGCCGCCAAGTCCTCCCTCGCTTCCGCAAATTCACCCTCTTCCATACCCTCACCGACGTACCAATGAACGAAAGCCCTCTTGGCGTACATCAGATCAAACTTGTGATCGAGTCTAGCCCAGGCCTCGGCGATGGCGGTAGTGTTACTCAACATACATACGGCACGCTGGACCTTGGCGAGGTCACCACCTGGTACCACCGTCGGTGGTTGGTAGTTGATGCCGACCTTGAAGCCAGTCGGACACCAGTCGACAAACTGGATGGTACGTTTGGTCTTGAGAGTAGAGATGGCGGCGTTGACGTCTTTGGGTACGACGTCACCACGGTAGAGCAGACAGCAGGCCATGTACTTCCCATGACGAGGGTCGCACTTCACCATCTGGTTGACTGGCTCGAACAAGGAATTGGTGATCTCGGCGACACTCAGCTGTTCATGGTAGGCCTTCTCTGCAGAGATGACTGGTGCATAGGTCGCCATTGGGAAATGGATCCTCGGATAGGGTACCAGATTAGTCTGGAATTCTGTTAAGTCGACATTCAGCGCTCCGTCAAATCGGAGTGATGCGGTGATTGAAGAGACCACCTGGCCTATAAGTCGATTTAGATTAGTATAAGATGGTCTCTCGATGTCCAGATTGCGGCGGCATATGTCGTAAATCGCCTCGTTGTCGACCATGAAGGCGCAGTCGGAGTGCTCCAGAGTACAGTGGGTCGTCAGCACGGAGTTATACGGCTCGACGACCGCGGTGGACACCTGCGGTGCCGGGTAGACGGCAAACTCGAGTTTGGACTTCTTCCCGTAGTCGACGGATAGCCTCTCCATCAGGAGGGCGGTGAATCCGGACCCCGTCCCGC
The DNA here is from genome assembly GCA_021234535.1 of Stichopus chloronotus. Classification (NCBI taxonomy): domain Eukaryota; kingdom Metazoa; phylum Echinodermata; class Holothuroidea; order Aspidochirotida; family Stichopodidae; genus Stichopus; species Stichopus chloronotus. The sequence goes on along the minus strand of CM037845.1, from coordinate 23,429,830 downwards.
CTCCGAAGCTGTGGAAGATGAGGAAGCCCTGCAGTCCGGTGCATTGGTCGGCCAACTTCCGGATCCTGTCCAGGACGATGTCGACTTTATCCTTGCCGACGGTGTAGTGGCCACGGGCGTAGTTATTGGCTGCGTCCTCCTTACCGGTGATCAACTGTTCAGGGTGAAAAAGTTGGCGGTACGTCCCGGTACGGATCTCATCTGAGGATGACAAAATATGAGAATAATACCTTTGACATAATGATAATAGTTTTGTAAATACCAAGTGAGGAGATTTTAGTAACATACTTGTATCGTCACAAAAGGATTATGGCAAATATCTGCCACCGCTGTCGGGTAAATGCAGCGAAAGATATGGCGAAGGAGACAAATTCTCAATTAAAGGCGATCTGATTTATAGGCGAATTGGAGGCTTCGTTATTTTTCTCAGTGTGTAGCAATAAACAGAGAGGATTTAAAGCGCCATAAGAAGAGTGCTGTAGTATTATGTATGCGTATACTACACACTCCGATTATACCTCAATGTGTCCATTTGTCCAACTTGGAGTTATTGTAATTCCGCAAAGTCCTTTCTGACATGCCTTAATGCCAAACCCTGCACTTATTCCCAGAGGAAAACAAACCCAAATATTTGGTCTTGCTAGTTGGTATACACCCCTATTGCTACCTCCTCCGTAACATTCAACTTCACTATGAATGAGGACCTGGTTTGTAACATGCCACCAAAAAGGATTCCTCGACACACTCTGCCTCACTGGATTGGCATCGCCTCACGGTCAATTTCGGGAAAATGTGTGGTCAGGTTGTGACGTCATCAATGCCCTTCCTGCGTATATGTCGCTTGGATTCTCTTAGATTGTGACTCACCACGTGGGTGAACGGTATTAGTGTACATATGCCTATATCGCGACACTCGCTACCTCACCGACTCACCGATTACAGTGGGCTCGAGGTCCACGAAGATCGCCCGGGGAACATGTTTTCCACCTCCAGTCTCACTGAAGAAGGTATTAAAGGCCTCGTCTGCTTTGAATTCGCTATCCGGTGGCATGTGACCGTCGGGCTGGATGCCATGTTCAAGACAGTACAATTCCCAGCATGCATTGCCAATCTGTGTCCCTGCTTGGCCAACGTGGACGGATATGCATTCGCGCTGTATACAGAGAAGAGAAAGGAAAAAAGACATATAAAATGAAAGTTGATTGATAAATACGTGAGTGAATCCTGTGAAACTTCTCACTGGTTCTTTCAATGAAAGCGGATACCAGATGAAGTGAATGCTTTATGGACATCAAAGGTATGCGTAGATTTTTTTTTTTTGGGGGGGGGGGGGAATTTGTACTTATGCGATCGACCGTCAAGTTAGTCCTCCATCAATCTATCTGCATGAATGAGATTTTTAAGTTTTAACTTCTACATATTGTAGGTATTATTTTTACCTAACCTTTTGGTAACACTGCTGTATAATTCTGTCGCACTCCTTTTAGATATTTTTAATACTGTAATGTCGTAAATATGATAAAGGTATAGACATAGACAACTTTGTGTAAATTAAGACAGTAACACATTCGAAAGTGCGTTTGAAAAATTGTTATTAATGAATTTGTCACCACACAAGACATACTTCTTATCTTCAATCAAGCTTAATACAATTACATCACTTTTATGTGTTTCAAGTATTGTAACCCTGTTAATGTCATTTCTTAAAGGCAAAATACGTTGCTCAACATAACACGTCCGACCTACTAGTGGTCTCTTCTTGCCGACGGGATACTTAGAAAATAAAGTTTATTGAATATTATTGAAACCAGTGTGCCTTAGCTTCCTTTCTTTTCTTTTCTTTTTATTAATGATTGTGTTGCATTTGCAACAAGCTTTTCAAATGTACCTGATATGAACAAATGACACAAAATATTTACTCATTAATACTTTTCAGTTTAATAAACTTATCATAAATTTCCTTGGTTATACATCTGCTCTTAATGATGTGGGAAGAAACCATTTTAAATTAACTGTGAAAATAAGTACAGTCTCTCCTTTTTTATGTAAATATTATTTTACTTACTTATATTAAATACAAACTATCAGAATCATACTTGAATAAGCCTTAATTGTTTCAAGGAATGTTTATATGAATGATATCAATTAACACTAAACAATTTCTTGTTGCAAAATATAAAAACAGCCTGAGTAAAACAGAAGCCCCATGACCTAAATAACTATACTTTTTTTGTTATCAGTTTTGCCTGTCATCTCTAAAATCGCAGCCCCTTGGACCGGAAGTGGAAACAGACGGCGCGGAATACTGACGTCACTGACAGGCGGCTCAACTCTCAGGGCGATCAAGTCAGAGCGCTGGAAGCGAGCGACATAATGATCAGAAGAAAGATAAACCTCATGTAATCATGTATCTCACGGTTACCAAAGGATAACGTGTACCGGCTTACTTTGAATAAGACCACAAAGAGAAAAAAAACTTTTGATTATATTCGGCCGCAAGGAACGGCGGGACGTGTCTGCACAAACTATTCCCATAAGAATAACTGCCGGGTAAATATGATTCTTCCCATCGATGAATTTTTCATTAATTTGCGAAAGTAGCCCGCTCGACCGTCATGTTCTCTGTTCGTTCACCGAAAGCAAATTATCTTTCACCGGTTAGCGGCAGAACCATCATCGACTGATTGTTAAGAAACTGCCGTCACCTATACTGTAATTACATATATATATATATATATATATATATATATATATATATATATATATATATATATATATATATATATATATATATATATATATATATATATATATATATATATATATATATATATATATATATATATATATATATTAACAGATAACTCTCTGCAAAAGTTACTGGTTTACCGCCTTTTTTTTTTCTCCACCTACTCATGTAACGTAAAAAATGGAGTTATCAAGATAAGACTGACGTCACTTGAGTATTGACAAGACGACCAATCACATTTCACCTACACTATTTTTTCTTTTTTCATCTCATACTGTTTGTTCATTCACCGGCTGGTTAAGTTCTACAGATTATAAGCATTTCATGAATGTCTACACTCTTTGATTTCTTTCCGTTTGGTAAAAAAAAAAAAAATGCTTTTCGGAAGTTGTTTCAACAGGACGCCTGATACGAGTGGCCTTGGATTTCAAGACCGCCATCATTTCAGTAACACATGTAACGTGGCAAGTAATCATCACACAGGTAAAATTTTGACAAACGTTCGAAAATAATGAGTCGCAACCTTCAATATCTGAGTTAATTATGCACGCGTAATTCTCAATTAATCACCGTGGCGCTCGCCCATCCTTGGCGCGGTTTAGGGCGCTGTTTTTAGCGACCTTGTCTTCCTACTTTGCTTAGCCATCTTCGTCAAAATCATGTTAACGGCAGGTGCGTTAATAGCCTTAACACCCTTTACTCGCCCTGTCTATTTTCCCTCCCCTTAGAGAATTTGACAAAGAAGACACGCTGAGAAAAAAAAGCCTAGTCCGATGTTTCAATTTGGTTTATAATGCTTCGGTCGAGTTGAAAAACAGCTGGGGTCTCCTTTTATATTTATCGTTTCCCCTCACGTGGGCTCTGTGTGAATTCTCTCACGGATGTAAACAAACTTTTTACACCTGCTTACACGTCAATCACTAAGAGCTTAACGAAAGGGAGCTATGTGGGAATGTTATGATTTTTCATAAAATGACGAGGTAATGAAAAATTTCACCCCCCCCCCCCCCCATTGTAAACCATACACACATATCTACCTACTTGGTATACAAAACACACAGTTTCCATTGCTTTTTAACAGGATTACTTGGAGTATCTATGAGACTTTATTTTATTTTTTCCAACTTTATTTCAGGAAGGTACGGTGATCGTTTAGATGTAACTAGTCTTCCACGAGACCTTAAAATAAAATAATAAGTAAGTCATCGAAGTTAAAGGAAATACAAACTTTGCATAAAGACGTAGGCCTAAAGGATAGATTTTCAAATTAAATGAAGTACACAGCCTGACTAAAAATGAAAGTACTAAATACTTTCGTTACTTCATCTGCCTAACAAGATGTAATAAATTTAAGGGTTTGTCTCTGGCATTTTTGTGGGATGGGGCATTTTTTGATGGAGGTGCCTCCGTGTTATTCAGATAGGTCTATTTATTTTTAAGTGCACGCAGTTTTGTTCTTTACGCGTGCCTCGGACTTCCAACGCGCTATGACCACTTTTGGCAAGACTTGATAAGTATGTGAAGATGCGGGATAAGATAAGCCGATTATAGATATTGCCGATAACACTTCCCGTGATGTCGTTAACATTCCCAAAACAGAGGGGCGACAAAAAAGCGGTGATACGCCATGCTGCAGCGACCATCTTTGTCAATTACAAGGCCTCGTGTTTATTTGTGCAAACAAAACAAAAAGGAAGTCTTGAGCATTTAAACAGTTCTTGAGATTTATCGGTCCGTTTAAACGAGTAAATACCATGCATAGCATACCATTGCAAGTAATATGGTCTGAGGACAAAATGAAGTAACCGGATCCTACATCACCAAGGGTGTCTTTTGCCTTTCGTGTCCGTCTGGAAATGCGTCGTAGGTTAATGTGATGATTGATAGAATTGGACAGCGATTTGAAGCTAGCAGACGCAGTCGTTTTAACGCCTAACCCGGTTTGACGTTATTGAGGTTATTTATTCTGATGTGTTCTCGATTATGACAAACGGTCACATAAAGGTTGACGCACATGAAGCATTTAATACCTTCGAGGGATAATTGTTGACTGGGGTCCAACTGAAACCAAAAGAGATCTTGATAATGTTGTCGACAAATGTGTGGAAGTGACGGTATGACCATGAAGGTAGAGGTGCATGAAGTGGGGCCTTGATGGGGTTGCGGTGGTGTTGATCGGAAGAGGGTGTGGTGCTGCTACAAAAAAGGATAGGACAGGTCCTTAGGTCCGCCGTCAGCATATAAGAACCAGTCTCATTAACAGTATGTACAGTATCATCTGTAACAGCTTAGCACTGGAAACATATGATCAATATGATATTTTGAAGCCATTATCTTATGGTGTCAACATGATTACAGACGCAGGCTGTGCAAATCCGCTATATCTGTATCAAATATTGACACATCGATAACAAACTGAACATCAACTGACCATTGTACATATGAAGAGTATGGCCAGCTTCGAAATCAACTTTCATATAGAAATCCTCTAAAAACATATCGAAATTCTCTTAAAAATTCATGAAGTCTTCTTTCAAATATTCAGTGAGATTTTACAGTTAACTTTTCTTTTGAGTAAAACGAAAATGACTGAGCCAAATGCTTTCAAGAATCATATAATTGTTTGTCCCATTAGATTCTCAGGTATCAGTCACAACCTGCAAACCCCGCCCAGCAGAGCGAATCTGCCAATCAAACCGTTCCATTTTCCTCACGGGAACCTTACCTGTGTCGACGGTAAACAACACAATGAACTGCTGACCGGTGAACGTATACCTGCAGTAATACTAGGCGCATGTTGAATTCGCTCATCATACTGTACTGTACGGCGGATTGCTTAATGAGCCATGATCCCAAAAGAGGACTTTTTTTTATCGACTACTACAGGAACTTTTTCTGTATTAAAATCAACTTTTTAGAGAACACTCTGGAATGATATTTTTTTTTCCCTTTTCTTGGTAAGATTGCCTTCCAAAATTCAGCATGAATCAGGACAGGGACTAAGATCTTTTTAATAAAGCAAGATATGAACCACTTACTGCTCTTCAAAACAAAAGCGACCAAAACGATCACCTTTGCTTTTCGAAATGATAATTGTTATGAAGTGGGAGGGGATTGTCAAGACAGTAGACTATACAGGGAGTAAAATTTTAAGGAGTGGGACTATATAACATGACAAGACGTGTATGTTCGTTGTTGCCATAGTTAGTATATTCAGACACGTCCAAATATGAGACAAATCCAAAAATATTATCCAAATTAGTCTCGTCAACACAAGCTGACCAACTCAATGTGAAGGTGGAAAGTGAAGGGAAGGGGGAAGGGGGTTAAACAAAGGTGGGGTAAACAAAGGGGGTGGTAAACAAAGTTGTGAAATCTAATTTGGTGAAAAAAAATTGCCTTATAAAGTAATGACGTCATGATGAAATATGTCAAGAGGGGGTTCCCTTCTTTCCTTGCATGGAACTTGTGCGCAATAAATAATACATGACACCTGTCTAGTTCTCAAAGAATCTGTATAAAACCAGTGTTTTGGATGAGAGCCAAATTTATACAAAAATCGTAGAAAACACGCTGCCTCCCTCCCCCCCCCCCCCCCTTGAGTTTCTTCGACCCCGTCTCAATCGAAAAGCAGGCGATTTTATTTAGCAACTTGTACTTGGTGGTAATTTGTTTTGAAAACCTGCAATCCCCTTATCGTTTCCATTTCCTTGTTATTGTTTTTATCCAATTAGTGTCTCAATTTCACCTTTGCAACCAATTAAAGATATATCTCCGTGGAAGTGTCACTCTACTTCCTTGTAAAATATCAATATTTTGAAAATAAAAAAATGCAGTGAAGACTATATACAGACGTGCATTTAAAGGGAAATAGGGCGTTTAGAATATACTCACATGGCATACAAAGAAAATAGCATTAATCATAGTTAAACCATTCACTCTCACCAATGAACATCTGCAATAGCTTCATCACCCCTAGGCGTTATGCACGCCGGTGATGAGCAACGGAAGGTGCATCTTTTGAATTTTGAATAGTTTGGGTGAACAAATTATTGTTGAGTAACAAATAACTGAATTTCTACCTGTGAGAAACTTATTTCTTGAAAAGAAGGCTACTGTCCTCTCTTATTTTGAATAATCCATCATTCTATGTCCACAAACATTGGTTTTAAAAATATGTTTGTTTTTTGTAAAACAAACGCCTAATTTCCCTTTAAAGTAGAGAATGGCGTAGAGATTACTTGATCATTCATGTAAATTGAATTTTCACGTTGTTTGAACGATATCACATTTCTTGTTTGAGCTGGGCAGAGTCCAACTCACAATCAAAACAGGACTTAATCGGTAATTCATTTGTGTTTCATTTTCAAATAGTTTTAGTCATTTAAGTCAAAACAATCTCGAATAAGTCTTGACTTTTAAAAAAAATTAATGACTTTGCAATAGTTACCGGTGACTTTGTATTAGTGAGAAAGATAAAGGACTGCCTTTTTCAGTGATTTTGTTCTGGTTTATTGAGAACTCATAGTGAATTCTACACACGGTGACATACAAAACTTCAGTGTTATAAAACATGCATCAGTATAACTAAGAGTAATAAAAAAGAACATTGACGTGCGACTTCTATTTTTATGGTTAAGAACAAGCTCATGAATATTCATATATATGTGAACCTGGACACCTTATCCTCGCCCGTTCTTTTTCATTATTATTCTTTTCCTTTAAAATGATGTCTCGAGAAGACCGCTCCTGCATGATACAGTATGATGTAATACCCAGGCATATTGTAATGGTTAGAACGTGTTTTCTTAAAAAAAAAAGAAAAAAGCAAAAGCATAAACGTAGATGATATCATGTGGTGATTGGTTGACCTGCGGGATGATGTGGTAAGTATAAAAGCAACATATACTGACTTAGCAAGCGGGCATTTCAGGATTTTAAGCGATTTAATATACGCCGAGTGACTGTCAGTGATAGTGAGATATCCTGACAACTCAAATGCAATAAACATATAGGCCTCGATATCAACCTTTGAATACTCAAAGTGGTTGACTTAACTATAAATACTATACCTACAATAGGTCGACCAAGCCGGAGGGGATAAGGGGGACTCCCTCCTCACTCCACTTTCCAAAGAGGTTATTTTCATAACGCTCGGAAACTGCGTTTCAACCTGTTTATTTCTGTAGGGGTGGAAGAGGGGGGGACAAGATCCAAAAATTTCCACGCGAACTAATCTCCTAGCCAAAAAACAGTTACCCCGACGAATACACTAAAACAGATTTCGCACGTGCTATGGCTCCGTGTGTTGTGAATACTATCACATAACCAGCCCGTCATTTATGTACATAGCATATATTTTCCTAAACTAACACAATTTCGGGCACTCTTCACGTGAACTTCTTTTGCCCCTACCGACATTTGTCTATGAGTCCCCTACGTGTCCAACACGTGACCCCCCTCCCCACTATCGCTGCTTGTATCTGTAACTCATTTTACCCCCGTCCCTCTCCACGGTTTGGAATCTGTCGCCACCACTGTATACAGAAGTTTCCTGTATTGCATTTGTAGAAATGATGATGATGAGGATGATGATGATCATGATCATGATGATGATCATGATCATGATATTAAACAAAAATTGAAAACTTATGATGATGATGAGGATGATCATGATCATGATATTAAAGGGAAATAGGGCCTTTAGAATACACCAAGATGACGTACTAAATAAATAGCTCTAGTTATTATTAAACCATTCAGTCTCTTCAATAAACGTCTGCCAAAGCTTCGTCTCCTCAAAACATTATGCATGTGATGAGTAACTGAAGATGCATCATTTGAATTTTGAAAAGTTTGGGTGAACAAATTCGTGTTGAGCAACAAGTATCTGAGTTTCTATCTGTGAGAAACTTATTTCTTGAAAAAAAAGACTACTGTTCTTCCTTATTTTGAAAAATCTATCATTCTGCATCCACAAACATTGGTTTTAAAAATTTGGATGTTTTCTGAAAAACAAACGCCCTCTTTCCCTTTAAATGAAAATTGAAAACTTATGATGATGATGATGATGATGATGATGATGATGATGATGATGATGATGATGATGATGATGATGATGACGATGATGATGACGATGATGATGACGATGATGATGACGATGATGATGATGATGATGATGATGATGGGTAAGTCATACCTCCTACTTAACCCTGCATGGTGAATAACACGTAGAGCAGGGCTTTTTTTTCGAGCAGTATACTGTACTATTGAACTCTGAAAAGTGGTAGGCAAGACATGTAACTTAGTCACCATCGAGTGAGATTGTGCTGTACCAGACCGAACTCTGTCTGAACAAGAGTAAAGAAAATAAGATATAATGTGGCTTTGTCATTATTTGCGTCACCCAGCATTGGTTTTGTACCTTGCTATACCATCAAGCCATGCAGGGCTCGAGTGCCTATAGTTATTTACAGCGCGACTTATGAAAACAGACACGTTTGACGGAAAGCGTATCAGAATTATTTCACTTAATTTACCCCTTGACGCTTCTGCTTTTGACACAGAGTAGATTTTGCCGGATATAGATTCCGCTCAACCGTTGATGTCAGCTCTTTCTTTCGGCCTGTTTTAATGGCATGTAGTGGCTGAGGCATTTGTAGTTCACTGGACGATACGCGTATGATTCATTTTCAACCGAAACCGCAATGACCAGAAATGTTGATTTAGATATGCCGAAAATAAGAGAATCTAGCTAGACATTATGAAATGTTGTAGGATGCGACAAAGATAAACTTTAATTGGGTTTGATTATTTCAGCAATTCTTTGTGGTGAGTTCAGGCCATATGGTGTTTATATACTACACGAGTTTGTTTACGGTTTCCGGCTTACGAGAGCGATTTACGTCAATCGTGATTAAAGCCATTGGTATTCAACAGACGAATCACTGACAGAGGGTCGTGCACTTATCACGATGCACAAACTGGATTGAAATTGTTATGGTGCAGATTTTACTCAAACCGCGTCAAAGCACCACCTCTAGATGATACACAAAACTGTCCACACATCTGCCAATCTGTCAATCTGCCCTCAAAATGGAGTCACAGTGTTTCATTTATTCCTGAAGGAAATAAATGAAGCAGTGTGGCGAAGTGAACAGGCAGGGACGAAGGGAACAAGCAGATACCAAAATGAACCTAAAGCTAAAATGGCTATTATGAATGGCCGGTAAAGTTAAATGCATATGTATGTGACTTAGGACGTACAATGTCAAGGCAGGATAGGCGCACATTTATAGCAATGATCCATCACGTTAGGCTATGTTCATATCCACCATAGAGACACACCCAATGGAAACGTTTCTAGGCTGTTTTGCAAAAATCCCGTTGGGAGGGATCGGTTTCAACAGAGAAATCTTAATCAGAAGAACTGAAAAAAAATAAGACAATTGAAAAGCAAAATCTAGAAAGTAGGCAAAGAAGTCTTTTCGCAAAGGAAGTTGACACACAAAGTTGTCTCATTCAGTCCATAGCTTATCGACTGCTTGCGATTTATGGGCAGCTCTCCTCAACTCCTCGTCATGTTAATTCACCGCTTTCATGAATCACTGTTTTTGTTCGGCACTCTGGTATGACAAATGGAGGTATTAACATCTTACTCACCCCCTCGAGGCCTTATGATATGATAAAAAGGAAACGTTGCCGCATGGCACACTTGAAAATTACCTGCAGAGTCATGAAACGTAGGATGGCTAGTACCGCCAGAGACTGAAAATTGATCCGATTTTGTGTTGAGTATGACGTGTCAAACAGTTGCATCTCCGCATGTTTGTAGGCAGGATAGGTAAATTTTGTTTTTGGGAGTTGGTGGTATGAGAGGGAGAAATGGGCAATGGGAAGAGTGGTTAGTAGAGTAGTGGAGGTCGGAGTGGAAAAGTCAGTCTAAGACAGAGGAGTTTTAGGTAGAGCTTCGAGTAAACTTTTCACTTTAATGTCTTTTGTATCCAGTCTACAGAAGAATCACTCATTTTGCACAGAACCAATGGCTAGTTTCACTGTTAACACTCACTTTTCAAAAGAATATTCACTCTAAGACTGGGATTGTAAGTGATGAAAGGGTGAATTACAGCTCTTTGAAATTCAGAGCGTGGACATAAAAACCCCTCTCAGAGGAGAGTCTGGACACGTGTCGATTTACATTTTTTTTTTCTGAACACTCTGGGTTCCGGACAGTTACAGATACTTTTACTTAGTTGTTAATGCTACTCATGGACGCTTCTGGAATCTCCTTGAATCAGTCTATTCAATATGGCACCCTATGAATGCTGACGTCATCTTTGATATTTGTATCGTTAGTTTTATAGGTGTGTAGTATGCAGTGAAGCTACATGATGTGTTATGTCAACTGTGATTATGTGGGCTATATATATATATATATATTATATTGTATGTTGTGATCTATATTTAAAACAGACCGGATTATCAAACGAAATGCCCAAACACCGACGACGATAGGGAAAACGGTGCAACGATGTATGTATCAAATAGACCATTCCCTTATTGACTCAAATTGCCAGATATACTGGACCTCGTCATTATCTATACAGTTTACATATACACGAATTTTTTTTTTTTTTTTTTGGGGGGGGGGGGGGAGGAAGGGTTGTGGTGCAATGAGTCAGCAGCTACGTTATTTTTGGACTGTTTTGTAGATGCTACCACTAAACAGTTTGAGATCATTCTAAAATGACCGTAACCTACCAGTTTGCACATAAAAAGTTCTCTCTCCGCCACTTTCTCTCTCTGATAGTAGGGGTCTCTTGGAAGGTATGATCAAACCATTTTGTTTCATATTTTAGTGTCCTAATACTGAAATTAATATACAGTAAGTTCATAGCCGTTTTTTTTTTTTGTCAAATAATTTCAAACGGTAAACTCAAAAGTGCGCTTAACACGTACACGTATACCAACAAACTGAGTAAATTAATATTCGGTATTAATAAACATTTAGACAGCAAAGCAAAATAATGAAACAGTCGACTCCAATAGTAATAACAATAATATTAATCGTACGTGTCATGGCATGCACTATTTTAATAATTAGTCTTCCTTATTAGCACGGATTACGCGATTTCTGTGGCATTAGAAATCCGGCACTATAGAAATGCCAGTTAGTTTACAACTTTCATGCATGGTTTACATCGATTTACTTTTAATTGTTACGAATTCTGCTAGGACGATGACGGTCAGGTTGACGAGAGACAATGCATCAAGAGGAAGTTGGAGTAAAGATATGGGCTAATAAGGGGCGAAAAGATACTAAAAGTGGATGAACAGGGAAGGGGAGAACAAAAGAGTAGAGTAATCTAGTTTAGGGGTATAAAGTGGCTTGGGTTTAGCGAAACCGCATACCGTCCGGGCATGGCCTAAAATATATCATCTATAGGTCTATTTGGACATGCATTCTCTTGGTGATTGGAACCAGGCTTTAAGTGTACATTTGGTGTTAAAAGCAAAGAGTTTTACTTAAATTTTTCTTACATAGCGTACTTAGGTCAAGTATAAAAACACAGAATGTCGATGTAGTCATATGGTGTTTTGAACAAAAATAGGGTTTACGGTTGCTTATGTTACTTTTTTCTTTTCATCGGGGGCCGAAAGCTACGTTGTAGCCTATTCGAGGTAAAAAAAAAAGTGGTGCGTAACTTTTGTGAGTTCTCTACATACATCTCACAAAACCGAAGGTCCACGAGATCGAAGGTTAACGGGACAGAAAATAAACTGGCGCGGAATGATACTACTGAGGATCTACTGAGGTCACCTGATCCTCTTATGTCATTGGTACTTCCACGCACCCCACCCCCACCCCACTTCTCGATGTATGCTAGAAATCCAAGCATGCCCGCCAGTTGTCACATGGTCACTGTTCTCACTGCGCCATGCGCTATGGTCCAGTCCAATCTATGAAAAGCAGTCTCGAGAGCACGGTAAACACTGAGGAATAGCTTTCCAAAGTGCTCCTTCCCAGTGCAACTATAAGCCCCGTGCATTGCAAATTTGGATAGTAGACATGATACTTTAACTGCATGTGCTCAAAAAGTACTTCTTGTACACATGTAAAAACATCAAGAAGAAAGCACTATAACTCTACAATTCGTGGGTTTTAGAGCATGTTCTTCTTGCATCTCACATGGGCCATTTAATAATCCGAAGTGATGCTTGTCTACACTAGGGGGCAATTAAGATGCCAAAGGTTCCCTGATTTGTCGGTGACAGGATATCCCTCCAAAAATCCGCTCTCGACCATGCATGAAAAAAAAAAAAAAAGTCGATGCACGTTAACATACTTCCAACTTACCATCAGTTAATGGCAGTGAACCATTTATGCCCTAGTGATTTTGAAATCCATCACCCAGAGTGTGGGTTAGACTTTAAGCATACGAACCCCAGGCATGCTTTTCTGAGCTCGCGATCATAATAATACTGATTGTAAGCCGGACGTAGTGTATTATGATAACACTCAGATTGTTGTTTATGTATATGCTAAGCTTAAAATCAGACAAATTAACCAAAATAAAAGAACATATGATAATGACATCAAAGAATTTATCGACCGCCTGTAAAGGAGTCTATTTACTCACAGACCCACTGGACCGAAGTCAAGGGAAGAGGTTGGGTCGTGTGTCTGGAGAATCCCCTATAAGGTCCCCCACCTAGCATTTTCTGTTGGGAATAATTGTCCACGCTATGTCACATATGTGGGTGGGCCCTCTCCTGTTTCTATTCTCAACCCCCGACCCCCCCCCCCACTCCACTGATCTGACCTCACCATGGGTTTACACATACAGACCCCTGCAGGAGAACCATGTCTCCTTACAAAAGTTTGCATTACGTAGCTAGTCAAGGACATTCCGTTGCGGTATTGCACTTTTAGGTTTTAGTAACTAAAGAAGAGGAAGTGACGTTCGTCTGCTTGTCTGCGTCAGCTATATATAGCCCACATATTTATATACCCAAATCTAGGACCTTGTTGCATTACATGTCTTTACTGTGCTGACGCCTTTTCACGTCTATGGAAAGGGAACATAAACCAGTGAGTGTAAAATTCCATAACGTTTTCCAATATATATATATATATATATATATATATATATATCTGGGAAGTGTTTGTTTTCTTTCAAAATATTTATTTCCGTCTTGCTGTTTAAATTTAGGACAAGCTGGGACAAGAATATGGTCGTCGATGATAAAAGGAAAATGTATATGGGATGGGGTGGGTAGTGTTTTGACGGGCACGGCCGTACAATCACAAATGGACAAAGAACCAGAATAGAAGCGTGGCTTGTGATTTAAATATAATCCTGTAGGTGCAGCTTGCCTTCACGAAAAGAAAAAAAAAAAGCCGATGTGCAATCTCATTGAGAAACTTTTGGTTCGCCTGCATCCGGTGTGATACATAACCAGTCTTAATATATTTAAAAAAAAAAAACTTGTAAAAATCTTCCAACAAAAAAATATCATCCCATATTAATAATATATTATATTCATAAGAGCGTATTTCTAAGACGTTCACGAGCCAAATCTTTTGACTCAAAAAGGAAATATGACGTATATTGAATTTGATTTTTCACACTTTGAGATGTCACTCGCTTTACTGCTTGTTGTTTTAGAGGTTTTCTCAACGTTGACACCCCCTGCTGATCCCCAAAATATTGGCCTCTAACCAAATTCGTATTGAATTCTGCATCATGCACACCACACTGTGTATGAGACCTGCATCTGTGCCCTTTTTTAACTGTGCTAGCTATATTAACTTTTGGAATGGATTCCTACTGGCCTAATGAAACCTTTGACCCTATGCGAATTTGCAGGCTTCTTCTTGTTATTAATTAAATGCACCAATTTGTCAAAGTATGAGATCCCTCCAAACTACTTTACCTGAGATTTCATGTATACAGGTGGAGTGTACATCGCAATGAAATCGTTGCTGATCCCAAAGTGACCTTTGATCTCTACTAAAACAATATGCCTTTTAATGAATCAATAAAATTCACCTGCATGTATGATCCCTCTAGAATTTCCTTCTTGAAATATCGTGTTTACATGCTTTTTTTTGCAATTTGATGTGTGTTCACACCACGTGAACTTTAAGCCTAACCAAACACAATTAATTTTATCTACGCAATTAAGGTCCATCTAAACACCAAATATGAGATTGAGCTTATCACCTTGAGATAGTTGTATTTGTTGACCTTTTTTATTTTGTCCTCTGTTGACTGAAACAAGAATCGAGCTCCACCACCACGATGCAGGTTTCGTTTTATCAACGAAGAGGAGGTGGCGGATCGAAGGTAAGACTGTCATGCCCCTCCCCCACCCACCCACAAAAAAAAATAAAAAATTAATCAATTTTGCCTTTAATAATTCTATCGCAGACATCTCTCACTGTTGCTCTTCTCCTCACGGTTTTGGTTTAGAAACTAGTACACCATAGTGAGAGCACCTAATTTTTCATGTCGATCCTGGCCGATGGAAGACATTCCTTCACAATGCGTAAATCTAGTACACCCCTCCGCCCCCCCCCCCATAAAAATTCCTGATCTGCTCCTGCAAGGGGGTTTACTTACATTTCAAATATGAATTTTTTCCTAAGGTTAACCCTTCTTCGTGGGATATTGGGAATTGTGGGAATTGTTCACCAGTTTTCTTCCCTTTTTTTTTTTTTTTTTTTGCAGTGGGACCACTACTGACCTTGACCTCCACCAACAAAAAAGAAACACTGTAAACTTTGTGCACCCTGAAAAGTTCATCTATATACATACAGTACTTGGGGTTTTTTTAGTTCCCAATTCCAAGGATATCAGGGTGTTACGCAGATCATGGAGCCACCACCATGAACTGACATACAGGCAAGCCGACGTCGCTGGTCAATGATAACGTAATTAAAAAAAATAGTAGAGCGTAAATGAAAACAACGTGTGCAATACAAAGTAGCAGAAACACCATTAACCATGGCATCATTTCGCTTTCCTATCCAGAACTGTTTTACACATCAGCTCAAAATATGCTAGAAATGCTAAAATGGTCACAATATAGATACATTGCAATAACAAACAACTTTTGAGCGTATCAAGCCAATCCTTGTTCTGGAAAGTAAAAGTCAATATCCAGGTATACATTCGCTTCCTCTGAGCCGTGCAATTCAACAACTCTGTACTGTGTGTTGAGTAATTACATCTTTCGATCAGGTTTGAAGCTGCCGCTAACTGTGAGATGCTGTACTACGGATGATGTTATCCGATGGCATACTAATAACATTAACAATGGGCAAACAAGGGAGAGTAATCAGCCCCCCCCCCTCCCCCCACTGTTAACGGTTGAAACTATTCGCAGGCACAACGGAATAACATATATCCACATGGATTTTCTTCATACCGCTAGTGCATGGCTGTGTCACTTCAGTGTTTTCCACCCCGGGCCCTCCAGAGTAAAAATTGCCGACACCTTGAAATAGCTAGCGTCCCCCTCCCCTACCCAAAGAAAAAGGTCCCTCACCACAAAAGCACCACACGGCCTCCGAAAACAAAATGTAAATAATAAGCAGTGGTATTTCCAATGCAGGAAGAAATCGTCACTATCTTGCACCAGTTTATTACATTATGCACCTCAATAAAAAAAATTCCCCTTGAGAAACCTCAAACCCCTCCCAAACAGATCACGTAAACGCGCTTCGCGGGTAGTCAAACCCCCCCGCCATCCTCCCACCCCCCCCCCCCCCCCCGTATCTCTCTCTGTCTCTCTGTCTTGAAATTCGTGGAGAACATGGCATTTTAGTTGCAACTGGTTTTCGGCAAATAGAGCGAACGCACGAATATGACGTCATCAGGGCTAGTATCCGGTCGTATCGTAAATTGCAGTCAGAGACGGCGTTGAACCTCCTTTCGCTGAAGATGGCTCTCTGTTCGATATAA
Source organism: Stichopus chloronotus (assembly GCA_021234535.1). Taxonomy (NCBI): domain Eukaryota; kingdom Metazoa; phylum Echinodermata; class Holothuroidea; order Aspidochirotida; family Stichopodidae; genus Stichopus; species Stichopus chloronotus. The sequence continues at coordinate 23,413,111 of CM037845.1, read as the reverse complement.
ATGCCATCTATTTTGAAGAAAATGACATTTGTGAGGCATCTCGAACAGTTAAGTAGCGGAAAACGTTTCTGTTTGTCAGTTTCCCGCGTGCGTCAGTTACATACCAGCAAAACTGAAATAAATTACACCCAAATCGTTTGGGTATAAGCGTGTTATACGTACATAATATGATGAGATGCTTTACCGTCATTGCTTCTTGTCTTTCACGAATCGTTCTGCGATCTAATTACCCAGCGAGGACGGACAATCAACACCCATTAGAGATATCTGAGCCTACATACATCGCTACCCATGCAGTCAACGAAGTAACGTCTACTATACGGCTACTGATTTACTACCTTTTCCAATTACATAATGTAACAGTACCATGACTGAATAAAGGTATTGCGATGTGAACCTCACAGTGCAAAATACCGAATGGAACGAAAAATGGACAATGAGATGATTGACAGGTTAGGGTGTCGAGGGGGGGGGGGGGGGAGGATCACAAATGGCTGAATCTAGGCCTTGTAAAAGGTTACTATTCATCTTCACGAGTGATTCATAGCAACTGGCAAACAATGGTATTCGCTAGTCTTAAATATATTGTAAGTATTGTAAGTATTATAGTAAAAGTTATGACGTGTGCAGGAAAACTAAAAAACGATTCAAATTCTGTCCAAAATAAAAGATGCAAGTTTATGCCAATTCACCAGATAACAACGACTTGCTATGACGTCACACAAAAAAACATACATATGGATTATTGTTTTATTCTATTTTGAGGAAAGAGGAGAGGAATGATTTGTGCTTTTCATACCACTCTTTTTTCAGAATTAAAAGTACCATAGAGTTCGGTCCAAACCAGCGGTTGATGGACAATTACCCCCCCCCCCCTTTGTTAGGAGGGGGTGGGCTTTATCCGGGAATATCTGTCGGGAGGGTATATTTGTCTGGGAGTAATTTATCCGGTCACAAAAATTCACCTTTTCAGGCGTTAGCGGTAAGATCTTATCATATCCTGTCATTCTCGCCTTTTTCTTCATTTAAATTTGAAAGAAATTCGACGTTCACCAAACGAATTAGTCCCATACTTCCCTTTAAAGATCAATTAATGACTTTGAACAGTGCTTGAACAGACAATGGCGAATCCAGCACAGACATCCTGCTTTCGAGGGCCCGTGAAGGTTTGAATCAGTGAAAAGTCCGAGCAAACTTCCACAACTGACCCTCCATCGGCAAGAAAAACACGCCGTATATTGCATGACGTCATAGGAGTACACAGAATACTACTGTATATCCAAACCGCAAACAAGACTTTAATGTGTACTTCACACTAATTTCACTAAACATAAGCAATATATAAAAAGGAATCAAATAATATTATGTAGAATGCTCTTAAAGAAAAAAAAAATTGCCAGACTATTCTCTCGATTCAAATAAAGTATATTGTAAATCCAACTCGTCTCGTAGTATAGCCTACTTCCATCATTTTGTTTGCTCAATTTTTTTTTCTTTTTTTTTGAACAAGGTTGAAGTGCCAGGTTGAAGTGTGCTGAAGTAGTTATTACGCACTCACACGGTAGAGCCTATACATAGCAAAAGACAGGTAACCTGATTATGATCAGAAAGATCATGAAAACATACATATAGACCTACATATTTTTAAGTAGTACATTATGTGTTATAGTTGGCAGCATAGTCTGGTTATGTACACGGAGACAGCCTACTACGATTCCCTTTCAGTCTGATCAACCAAATAGGGACATCAAACCCATAATTCAAATTAGGTAATTACTAACAATCAGTTAATTAAAAGTTTATGTACCGCTACTTATTATTTTGAATAAGGCGTCGACGGTATCCTTTTAAAGATAATCTAGAATGCAGAAATCACATTTCACAATTGTGTTCGCCATCTTCGTTAAAAAAAATCTCTGTAAAATCCAATTTGTTACAGTCTGCTAATAAAACACAGACATAGAACAAACAAATAATACTAAAAAAGAAATCTGGACAACAATTGTGACAACGAAACAAACTATACCGTACGACCTGCAGGGTGAATACCATAGAAAAATGAAATAGGTTATCACTTACCATCTTCGAGTGAAATGGAAAGTATCCTGAGATGAGAGGAAATGCTAGGAAAAGAATAATAATAATAATAATATAGTAGGCGCAGTAGGTGCGGTACCCGCAGTCTCCAGCCGAAGTAATATGATGTCTACAAGAGCTGGCAATGGACTGATATTGTTAACCAGAAATCGCCGAATATCAGCAACAGAAGAGCTGCCCACGTGCAGCAGCGACCGCACCTCGATCAGCTGACGAGTGACGTCATAAGTGGCGTTCTGTTACCGAAGTTCTTACCGAACTGTTGTCTGTATGGTTCGTGATTTACAAACTAATGAGTGATGATCATTCTGTAAATTAAGACAGGCCAAAAAAAAAAAAAAAAAAAAGGATTACAGTTTTGCAAGCCCTAGGAATAAGGTCCAGCTTGATTTATTGATAGAGGCAACCTCTAGAGAAAGAGAGAGCCTGAGAGAGGTGGCTAGAGAAAGATCATAGGGAATAAGACCCGCCGGAGAGACTGCTAGAGAGACTGGGATCAGTCGACAAAGTTAATGGTTTATTTTTCGCCACCATTATTACTCCCAATTACATAATGGCTGTATGCTGTTTCAGGACAAGGACGATTTTTTTTAGTTACACGTTGTCGTTCTTTCGTATTCCAATCGCATGTAGCTTAATTCCATCGCAATCATTCAGGAGAATTAAGAGCGTTAGGTAAACAATGTCTTACACATGGTATGCATCTTGAAAGAACGAGTACGGATTTGTTAAGACATCCCCTCCTCCTATCCATTTGACATTTTACACACCTTCACAGGCTCCATCTATTTAAACAGTTCCAAGGGACTGTTCATTAATCAGTGGTTGATTGATAATACGTAACGATGATGCAAGGAGCATACATATTCTTTTTGTAAAGATCTCTTCGTGTCCATGTCCATTTACTTGTATATAGTCATTACAAGCATCCGTATATGGATTCTCCCTCTCAACCATATTTGGCTGGGCAGATTAGTCACGAAAATGCTGATATGTGTGTGTGATCATTCTACAACAGAGAAAGTAGGTTACTCAGGGTTACTGTAAGGATAATTCCACATGACTGGAAATGACTACTTGTATGCATCTGTAAATAACAGACTTAGGAGCTACCTATGATTTTGACGATTTTAATGTGAAGGTGTCTCAGTTCTAACAAACTAAGGGTGACTGTGACTATATACTTTTATTGTCACATAGTGTGAGTCATAATGCTACGAGCCTGGGTCTAGATAACTTAACAATAAACAGCCTTCATTATGGATGCGTCAGTGTTTTTTAAAGATTTCCTGCGGTTTGGGGGGATTTTCAGCAAAATGGTTCAAATTGTAAAAGTCTGACGGTTGTTTGCTCATGGAAAATGGTTTCATAAAAATGCTAAGCCATACACAAGCCAGGTGTAGGGCTGTCCGTCGATCTCTTTGCTCAGCCTAGTGAAGTGTGTAGGCCTATACTTTGGAATATCGTCTAACGACACCAAAATTTTGTGAGGAACGTATATGTATCCGATATTGATGGATGGGTATCTGAAAGAGGAATGGGACGGGGGTCACGTGTCTGGGGACCTAAGGACCAGTCCCCAGCCCCCCCCCCCCTTCCGTTTTGGGAACCGCAAGAATAAAAGAGTGCCTGCGGGGATTGGAAAGGAGATTTTCGGTGATCTACATGAGGCATTTTTTTGTCCAAACATTTTCTGGAACTCTCCGGGCCAATTGACAGTGGGACTTCGCTTAGATCATCCTGCTTGTAGGGTCTCTTGTCATGCTTGTCTTATTAAAATTTTAGCGATCATGTAAGTGATGACGAGGAGGCCCTTCTTGACCCTCGACCACGCACGGAAGTATGCACAGAAGCCGCCACTTCAACTGAGAAAGAACAGAGAAAATCTTTTCATTTTTACTTAGCTGCCTTATGCAGTGTAATTTCGTTTGGTTTTTTGCTTCTTTTTTTTCCTGCCGTGTGTCCGCGTCTGGTTACTCACTGTGGACCACGGCATGTACTTCAAGTGTGACCTTGAACAGACGAAATAACCAATGACTATATGGCAGCGGTGATGAACACTTCTTTGATAGTGATAGGGGAAAGAGGTGCACGGAGTCAATATCATATTGTCATTTAAAGCTATGATGAACAACTTCCATGATTAGCACTATGTAATCTACGGAATGGCGTCATTTTCTGACACGTTCAAAGTCAAGCAAGTCATCAGTAGTTATTGTTTCTGCACTTTTACACCAGCTTTTGTAAACTACTCGTAATGTATAGCTATTAACATTTATTATATATCACCATATTAATTGCTCTTCATCGGATTGTTGAGTATTAGATGTCACATGACATGCTTGATTGGTCATTTACATCATGTGGTCATTTAGGTATATGATCCTCAACAGTGTGTCAGTATACACAAACGAATTCTTGCAAGTGAAATGAAAGATTGGACGCTCTATTCACAGGCAAATTAATTTTTTGGATGAGAAGGCTTTGAGAAGGCTATGCAAGATCATAAACCGACTCACGAAGCTTTAAACAACCGAGCGGGATAACAACTTATTCGGAGATTGCTGAGTCATCTTTGGGAGCATGATTAAGACAACAGGAAGCTCTTCTAGCAATACTATAAAGGACTGCTATAATTGAAGAGAATAACATAACACCATGTTTTTTTTTTACTTTCTCTTCGTTTGCATCTATACACTTACAAAGGGGCGGATGTTTAATGCTTGTACAGTAAGAACATGTTAGTATACGATTCATTCATTTAGGCCTTTGTGTAGTGCTACTGAAAATCATCAAATTGCTTTGAAGGTGGCCTAGACACATAAAAGAAGGCGTAGTTTAAGAAATCACAAACTTAGAATCCCGGCCCTGTGCACATAATCCCCGAGCATTGTTACTCAGACATTCTGGCAGGCTACGATTACAATGAGTAACAAGTAAACGTGGTGCCAACGTCGGTCCTAACGTCGACCTTACGTAGGCCTAGCTGGCCTGTTTATATATGGGGGAAGTTAAGTGGAATATTGGCACTATTCGCTTGAGCCAAATTATAGGTGATATTCCCAAGAAACTAACTCCAAAACCTAAACGTAGCCCCAATGAAGATCGCCTTTCATTGGCTAAATTCTCGGCCAATAATTCGCATTATTCACACGAATTTTCTTGTTTGGCGAATAGCCACAAAGCTAGTTGGATGGCACTCTGACTAAACTTTGGGAAAACCCGGCCTTCAGTCCTACATCGGCGTACATAGTAGCCTTGCTGCTGCTGGCATGTATATGTATACGTATGAGCTTAATATTGTACGAAATACTTGGTCAACATGCACCTTCGATCAGTTAAGCATAGTATAGTACGTGTTGCGTATGAAAACATGTATGGCGGAGATACTGCATGTACGGAAAGATGGAGGTTCAGTGTCCCCGTCAGTTGCATTTTTTTTTTTTTTTAATAAAGTTGTTTGGATAGCTGATGTTATTTACCACCTCGATAGCGCAAAACAAAATTTTGCCGTATTGCCACCTTTTCTTCAAATTTTGGTGATATCATCATAATGACGTCACTGCCGCTATGTGTTTCAAACGTCAACATCATTTTCCCTCGATCTCTAAACTATACTACATGTCACCATGGCAATAAGAATCCTGGGGGGGGGGGGGTGCAAGCCCGCTCCAGCCCACCAACTGTTCGAATGATTTCATGAGTTGAAAGATTCGATTCAACGAGACGAGTTGAAGAGAACGTTCAACGGCTGTTATGTGCTATAGGAGACATCACATAATGGATGACATTATTCACATTATTGCAAAAAGGAAAACACACATTGCTTCTTTTTTAAAACCTTTCAAAATCAAAATTGATCAAAATTCAGTTCTATAAGACAAGAGGATATGAAAGAACTGTGATCACCTACGTTATGCATTGTACCATCCTTAATGCTACAGTGATATACTGAGTCTCGTCAAGCTTGTATTTAGGTTATACCGCCGACTCATTGCCGTAGGTTAGTACAGATTTACTTAACTCATAGCTAAATAGAACTTGCCCTTACGACTGATTATCATCACTCTCGTTGTCTTTATTACCAATTGTTAACAATAATAGTAACGACGAACTAATCTTTTTTTGCAATGTCCCATCAATTATCTTGAAGCAAAATGCCCGAGTAGAAATAGATGACGCTATTGCACATTACAAAATTTTGAAATGACACTACCAGTAATCTCGCTCTTTGACTGAGACAGGAACCTTATCTAAGAAGGCCCCTCGTGTAAGCAAAGTACGTCATATCAGAGACTGTCTATCTAATTGTGCGATTGGTAACGATCTGGCCTATCATGTCAACTGGAGTAACTTGCCGCGGCCTGTGGTTGATGATGATGAGATGGCACCTCAGTCAATGTTGCCATGACACCCAGGCGGATGGGAACTGACGGTTCACATGGCCGTAAGTTTTATCCTCTTGCGGCATATTGCAGGGTCTATAGAAAGAAAGTTTTCCAAAGAAGCAGGTGAAACTCAATTTCACCACCTCCTTTTTCAAATAATACAGATTTAGCAGCCGCAAAATGAGGTCGTTCTTAACATTGATATTTTACGTATAACGTTAAGGTATTGTAGTTTTTAGTTGAGATTTAGTAATTATCGATCAATTTTGATACAAACATATCTGTTCTTAGTTACTCCGGAAAGGATCGAAGAAGGAAACTCAGACAAAAGATAAAAAGACAGAGGTTCACTCAACTGCGAAAGCCTACGAAAACCTTGTCTATGAAGGGGATGATGATGAAGCAAAGGAGTACAACAAGAGTATAGACAAGAGAAACCTATACTTCAGTTAAATTTCCGATGTGAGATGCATGTGTATGTGCTCGTAGATACCTGTGTTTGTACATGGAGTACATTCATATAGGTACACAAAATTCAGAGCTGTAGACAGAGAACACGGTTTGCAGCGCCCTTACCGTTAACTCTGGGCACGGAAACTATGCACTGATTATTCGGAGGGCGCTGTCACTTCAGCAGCATAAAGGTACTCTAGACAGCATGACAGCTATGATATTAGCATAGCATGTGGAAAACGAAACAGAGCGAATATTACCCAGATGATACATATACAACATAAACAACAATATCAAATATACAATCAACAATATAAGCAATATTTATCCCTGGTCGGACGGACAAAGGTGCTTGTAAGACCGGTCACGGTTAAATCGAATATTGCAGCAAACAATTCCATGTATTTTAGCTCTTAACATGTGAATTCGAAACTCAACCGTCAGTATACAGAGGTTAGGCTTGTGTTATGCAGAGACATCCTATGGAACTGACTAAACTGGAAAAGATAAACAGAGAAAAACGGTCTGTTGTTTCAAGGATGAGAATGAGTTCCTTAAAGGAACTGACAAGGATTATTGTTCTTCCGTTGTTCTTGTTTTGTTTTTGTTTTTTCGCAGAATAAGTTTTTATTTGTTGCCACGTGACTTGGTAACAAGAAAGTTCGAGCCCTCAGGCCTAAATCGAGACTTAAATGTACGTTCAGATCTGGCATATCTATAACCTTTCCGAACATCTGGGTCTATGATTTCATAAATAAATTTCATTGTTTCAAACGACAGTTAACAAAACAAAGACTATCTTTACAATTACGTAATGCTTGTAATGGTAATTAAAGTATATGCAGAACAAAAATATTAACATATCAATCTATCATACCTGTAAGGTGATGGCGCTAGAGAAAGAAATTCCCAAGGGCCGTAGTACCTCTCTGAAATGCTAAGGGCCGAATTTTGGCATCATGGACTGTAGTCTTGGTCAAGATTCAGTGAATCTTTTCCCAAAATTCCTCGCAACGCCCACAACGCCATGGTCACGTACGGCCGGAGCTATAGCGCTGTGATTGCTCTGCTTTGAACTGTACATCATCTAATTGCTTTTTGTCCAATGAAAATCGGGTATCGTAATAAGAGTGCACTGTATCTTTGAGTTTTAGAACTGTAAAGTGGCAGAAGAAAAGTTACATCGTATAAACACAAGACTACATGGACTATTAACTTGGAAAACGAGATCAGATTGGTCATGGAGCTACCACACGTAGCTCCATGGGTGGATCTTTACCTAGCCGTTGAGCTGTAGCACCAGGCTTGTTCGGAGATCGAAGCTATTAACTCGGTAGCTCCACACTCAGAGCAGGGAATTTTAACTCCCTGGCTCAGAACCTCAGTTCAGAGAACTTACATACTATATGATTTTTGTCACTATATCAGCGAGCCGCTATTTGACAAGTAGCAACTCCCTGATTAATCGGCCCAATAAACTGTCTAACATTGTTCTTTTTTATTTGTTCAGTTATTATTGCACTTACAACGATGTGTCCTGTTGGTGAATGGTGACTGAAGTGAGATCGCTCTTTCACTGGTTTGTGTCTGTTTATGGATGTGTTGTTTATACCGCCGAGTGATTCTACATTTGAATTTCGCTTATTTCACAGGGACTTTCACTTATTGGTTCAATTAGAGAGGTTAGTTGGGGCATCTCTGAGCTACTTGAAGAATACACCTAGATACGTAACAGCGGGCATGATAGAGAATCGCCGTAAAATCGTCTCAAATTTGGACTGGATCCACGCATTTGTCGATAGAAGCCGCAGAGAAGTCTACACTGAACAGAACACTTTATTTTGAATATCAAAAACGAACTGGTGTATCATCTGAAATACCGAAATCACTTTCCAGAGGTATGCCAACTTAATTACGCATGATTTATGTTATTGCGTCATACCATATTCATATAAACGAATTACGACTTCTAATAGAGGTAATTATTTGAAGTTTTTGTCATATGTTATTTTGTTTGTGTTTGTTCAAACTAGTAGAGACCAAAGAAACAAACGCGATATTTTTTTTTTCTTTTGCCTTTAGCTGTTTAATCGATAAAGCAGAAACCAATAGAAGTGGAAGAAATAAACACAACAAAAGTTCGATCATTGAAAATGGTAAGAGATTTCCCCCTCGCCCACCCTGATGGAGTACTCAACTATTTCCCACTTCTTACCATTCTTACTGTCTAAGCCGTATTCTTCTAAGACCGAGCAGCATTAATCCTTTGTGTGGTACCTTGAGAACTCTCATATAGATTACGAAACTTAAACAGCTAAAATTCTCTGTACAGCTTATACTCAAATGCACACCTTTCAGGTATTTATTTTATTTTTATTATTTTTTATCGTGTTAACGACGTTTTCTCTGATATTCAGATCCAGTGAAAAGTATACCAGCTCTTGTGCATACAGGGGCACCCCCCCCCCCCGAAATCTCTTGCACCAGGTTGTCTCCAAATGAAATTCAAAGGTAAAACAACGATAGATCAAAATCTTACAAGACAAAAACTACTATTTATAAAGAATATACTACTTGAAAAAAAAAGAAGACAAAAGCTGAGCATAAATTAGATTGATACTGATAAATAAAAAAAAATGAAAGAAGAACCACACAATTGATATGAAAACTGAACTAAAGTTGTAAAGAGCCCATGATACATCATTTTTTCATTTTTTATTTTTTTGTGAAAATAGAAAGAATTGCAATTCTTGATTCTGATTTGGTATAATTAAAAAGCAAAACTTTTTATCATTGAAATAGCAATGAACAAATTATGAGCAGATATATTGTCTTTGTTGACATGTTAACAATGAATTAAACAAGTTAGATCATACGCAGTTTAAAGGCATACGTAGGCCAAGTGTACAGTGCAGCCAAAGACAGACCGCCAAATTGTTAGAAATACAGGGACGTGTAACGCAGTGATATAGTGGTGAACGTGAATCTTCGCGACCATCCTACACTAAAACTCCAGCAGGCCCCCTTTCGGCAGACGGCATAAATGATGATTACACGTTGATATCCATCGATGAATTGTACATTCTCCTATCACCCCCTCTACATCATCCGTAGTGGAAATGGAAATTTCCGAAAGTATGTTCTAAAAAAATAATCAAACAAAGAAAATGTTAGATTAAAAAAAAATCAAACAAAGAAAATGTTAGATGAATTTCACAAAAGTCAGAGAGACTGAGAAGTGCTATTTCCTGCAATCTCAGAGACATTTTTATCCAAAATTTTTCTCTGTACGCTATCGGCTCAATCCTGTTTCCTCAAATGTTTGTGAATTTTTTTCTTTTTATGTACCTCATGTCCCCCCATATATTCTCATATGTGAGAATCGTATGTACGTGAAATATTACTGAAAGATTAAACATTACTTAACACATTTTTACTAACGTTATGTTTGATCAGGCTCTGTACATTGTCTAACATCACGAAATGACACTAATTTATCTCGTGTTGAGTTACTGCGGTCCTAATCTGCCCTAATTTGTTTTTAGGATAAAGAACCAGTTTATTTCTCCCCTGAATCCCTCCTTTATCTTTTTGACCGGTTTGAAGACAAAAAGGGGGTCTAAATTAGGGTCCTGGTTAAGTTGAACGAGATCGAGACACGATTAACTTGACTCCGTGCAGAGTCTGCAGACCAGAGGTGAAAATTCTATCCCCGTCTTGATTCCACTGACCCCTCTCTGGTGACGTCTGAGCAGATACTCCTGGTTGAGCATGAACGACTAAGCTCAGGGGAAGGAAGGGAATTAATTAGCTGAACTTCGCAAAGTCTAATTGGCAAACACACCACAAGCCTTGAGATCTTTGCGCACCAGTATATATAGTTACTCAAGAAACTTGGAAACCCTGCAGTGATATACAACGCTAGTGTAAGTTTGGGAGACCTTTTTTAAGGATCAAACGAATCAAGGGATCAAACGGATCAGGGAAGAAACACTGACGATGACAATGGACGACAAAGAAGTGAGTATGAAAAAGTATGAATTTAGTACGTTTTAAAGGAAGGTTAGGATATTTAGTTATTTTCCTTCGGTGCTTTTAAGACGGAAAAGTCTTTCGGTGAGTTCTTAAAGAAATTCTAGTGACAATTCAAGAAGTTCTTTAACTGAAAGAGAGGCACCAGAAAACTCCAAACCAATTTTCTTCCTAACACATCAGGATAATTCTGTTTGAAGTTAAACATCCGTGGCCGAAGGATTTTTTCAGTTGTTTCAAGGTTACACAATGTCATTTAACACCGGCAAATTACTCCAACGTCTTTTACGTTTTTTGAAATAGAAGTGCTCATTTAGCTTTGAAATTTAATGACAGTGAAAAAAAATAATTGGGTCTATTGAAAATTTATCTTGAAGACGGAGGCACGTTGAGTTGTTTCGTGAAATTCACCAAATTTTCCCTAAAGCTGTCGAGTTTTCAAGTCACATAATAATAATAATAATGAAAATGAATAGCCAAACTAAGGATCTCCACGTGTCACATACAAAGGAACATTAACGAGTGAGAAATGAACAATTCGATTTGGAGTTTGAAAATATGTGACCAGACTTTTATTTACATTACAGTTTCAATTCATATACACACGGCCTGTACACGTCAGGGTCAAAACCTTTGAAAGTTTTCATAACTACTGGATCTGGAACGTGACAAATTATGCTAATTAAAAGCATCGGCATGTGTTTGTACCCTTCACAACCCTCACAAACTTATCCATGTCAACTCAAATTCAGTTGCTGTAGAAATTTGGGCCACATCCCTCAAACTGTAACACAGGAATGTTTCTTTCAAGACAGCAAAGGGTATCTCAGAGGTTGTGCCTGCCTGACATCACGGGGATTCCCATAATGCAAAGTAACACTCTGAAATAGGCGTTCCTTTAAAAATCCATAACTTCTTTTCATTGTTCAAATTACTTCAATTATGAAATATGTCGTTTTAAACAATGGATATGATAAATATTGTTCAACCGTCACATCAAAAGTATCTTCATGGAGGACATTATACTTTACCATTATGATTACACATTTACCCCAACATAGTCGCAATGTGTGGTAGAATTTAATTCATTAAATCCGGTCACTATTTTAGAGTCAGGGCACGTTCCCGGGTATCTGTACAGTAAAACAAAGGAAAGAATAACACATAGTATACCGTAGTACATTAATACCAATTATGATTCAGATTATGATCCTGAGGTTTTTTTTTTTTTAATTTTATATATTTATTTATATGAGACTGAAATCTAACTGGGAGGGGGGGGGGGGTTCACAAACGAAAAGTTGTATACCGGGATTCTCCCCCACCACTTCAGCCTTTTGTATCTTTGGTTGCAAGTAATGACAGGTCCGTATTATAAGGTTCAAGGGTCAAGTACGGTATGTACGCCAGATCTCCAGATAGCTGGAGATAATTAGTGAACCGTGATGAATTTGATCGAAATACACTTTTCGAATATTTTGGGTACTTGTACACACTAACTACAGCCTACAGTTGTATAAACATATCACTGTTTGTGTGATTCTCCTTATAGATAGCTACATGCGACGACGGTAGGTTTGGGGAAGAAGGCTCCTAGAGTGACATTTGTTTGCAACGTGTCGATGCATACTGTTTTTGAAAATACGAATTTCAATTAACTGACAGCTTGTTCTATATATGTCGATAGCTTCGCAATCTTTAACATTTCATTAGATGATGTCCTCATGGTATTTGCATGACCCAGTCTAAAACTGAAGCAACTTATTAAAAACCAAAACGAAGATGGTGAACAGAAATATTTACCTCCATTACCACCCCCATACTTCACCTCCCCCCCAAAAAAAAAAAAAAATTAACGACCTATCTAGTAGGTAAGTAGCTAATCAATGATCTATTTTCGACGTTTCTGATATTTCCTGTTTCCTTCCATCCACAGAAAAAGGACACGGAAGGAGAATCAAAAGAGACTTTGAAATACGATGATATTTTGTCCTCGATTGGAGAATTCGGTCCTTACCAAATACGGGTGTTTTTATTGGTTTGCTTAGTTAGCATTCCGGTAGCGTGTAATAATCTAAGCCAAGTGTTCTTTTCGCAGCCGTCCGACCACTGGTGCGCTGTAGAGGAGTGGAACGATGACGTAAAATCGTGTACCGACCTTTTGACCAATCAGGAGGCTTATCTCGACTGTCTGTACCAATACAGGAATGCGTCGATACCGCTTGAACAAAATTCGGATGGCGAAGTGGTCTACGCCCAATGTGATAAATACGACGTAAACTACGGACCTTGGAATGAGGACTTCGTGGCTTCGAATGTGACCAACGATATCATAAAATGTGACGAGGGTTGGGTACACGATGAATATGAATACCAGAGAACCATTATCTCAGATGTAAGTATGGAATTTGGACATTCAACAGGAATATGCGGAATCACGATGTAGCTGGAGGTTAACGGAAGCCCCCTCCGGCAACATCAGAGGTTTTTTTCAGGACCCCTCAGGAACTGAAAGGAAACTTTAGAGCCATGTGAAGGCGATCTAGGGGGTATTTTTGTCCAAACCTTTTCTGGCACTGACCTTCCATGCCAACTGATGTTCTCGTTCTTCACTTCTATATTTCTCCGCTTACATATTAGCTGATCATGCAAGGGATGAGGGGCGCCACTTCAGTCTTACCTCCCCCCCCCCCTCCCGCCAGGGATGCAGTCACGTGACCATTTAACATAGATTGATCCTTGAAGATAGAACCTGCGCTCTCTGTAACGCCAAAACATGTAAAACGATGTATGAAATTATCTTGAAATAATTTTCAAACAATATATCACCAAAACCTCTCTTTCTGTAGCTGTATAATTATCACCGTCAGTACTAATTTTCATTTGATTTACCCTCAGTTTGACCTCGTGTGTGACCAGAAGACAGCGGCCGATCTGGCTCAGTCCATATACTTCGCTGGAGTGCTCGTCGGATCTTTCGTGATGGGAGCCGTCTCTGATATGTGAGGATGAGCTTTGTTTTTGTATTTTTTAAAGTTTTCAGTCTCCAGTCTAGTTATTCTCAATACCACGATAGGCAAAGCGAGATATCAGAGCGGAAACTTAACAACCGTTACATTTATACCACAAACACTGTCTGTCGATCGTGACATCTGAATTACAAATTGTTAATACACGATATATATTGTTAGCAACAAAAACGGTGACTCCTACAATTCATCTTAAACTGAACAATTACAAAAGGAGAATTTGAACATTATATAAAACACAAATATTGAGGATAATTCAAAACGAAAAAGAGCTACGGTACCGCATGCCTACAGTAGTACATAATTTTAGCATTTACAGCATTTATTCATTATCACTACATGTTTTTTTTATTTTTATGTTACTCCTAACTTCTGGAACTTTTGTTATTTTTCAGCATCGGCAGACCTCGTGCTCTTTACCTGTCAGTCGTCATCGTCATTTTAGCTCAAATTGCGACGTCATTCGCGCCTTCATTTTGGACCTACGCCACTTTTCGTTTCCTCGTCGGGGCCTTCAACATTGCCTGTTTTATACAGGCTTTTGTGATAGGTCAGGTTTTGGTCCATGTAATTAACTGAACAGAAACTGAAATTGAAAATTTGCAAGGAAGGGATGACAAAAGATATGATTTAACGGTGCCAAAATTTTCTCCTCATAATGATGGGCCTAAGTTAACGAAAAATCAGACCATAACTAGCCACCTCTTGGTCATGGTCAACGAGCTTTTCAAGCTTAATGCAATCATAGGGGTCTGTCTGGACCTTTGAGCTACTCCTCTTTCACGAAACAATCACCTTGCCATCCATTTGCCTCATCAGATGAAATAAAGATTGTGGGCTATTCGCCCGAACAAATTCGTGAAAATAAAACGCATTACTGGCACGAAAGAAACTTTTAGCCAATCATCGATCGTTAATAGGTTTACGTTTGGGGTCAGGGGTCATGTTCATACGTATAACCGAGGTTATTCGCCCGATATTCTCTTGTTGTTCCTTTTTTCAACTTGCAATTGAATGTCTCGGTAAATCGTTCACACTATACATGCAGTGACCTACCAGACCTTAAAAAGACCATCCATAACTGTGCTGCTATGTAAATAAAGTAGCCTACTTTTTTCGCAGACCTGATGCATACAACCAATGGCATATATGATAGGAAGGAAACGTTTATTCTTGTCATTTTTTACCCGTTAGAAGAATATCAGCAACTGTCGTTGTATATTATGGTTCTGTCATACGTTATATATTACATGTGGTGTTGAGGCATAAAACAAGAGTGATTGTTTATTTAAAGGGATTGGCCACTGAAGACAATTGATATTACATAAAACTTAGGAATATTTTCCTCCATTATCTTGAGTTAGGAATAAGGTATTGACATGGGGTTTGAAATGCCTGCAGTGAAAACTTATTCTCTTTCATTTAAGAAGCCCTCCGATCCCCAGTTAAAATATGCCTTTACCTGTCCCAAGTGCACTGAAATCTATCAAAGATTGTAAATACTTTTAGAGCGCTTTCGATTTTCGGTAAATAATATTGTCTTCAAGTTGTTTTTTTACTTTTTTTCACTTTTAGCCACCGAACTTGTGGGACCGTCCAAACGGGTATTCACCGGTGTATTCATCCAAGTTTTCTACGCGACCGGGGCAGTTCTCCTCACTTTGTTCGGTTATCTGATAAGAAACTGGAGGATACTGCAACTCACAATCACGTCGCTTTTTGTTCTTTACCTTTTAACTGCTCCGTGAGTATAGAACAACATAGGACAGGTAACTTTTAACAGTTATTACAAAGACTTTCTGACTGAAGGAATTTCTCTACGTTATAAAACAAACTTTTTGCTAGAAGTTCCTGCCTGCTTAGTTTTCTTTCTTTTTCTTTGCCATGAATTATTATTCTTCACTCCCTAATTTTGCTAAATGGTTTCGGTGCATTCTTTTACTCGTGTACAAGATGTACACGTTGGGTTCATATGGAGGCAGATTTCCACGTACAGCCTTTCGGACTGGGAATGATAGGGCCCCCTCTTCAATGTGTGTGTACTTACACTTCACTCTTACGTGTATATCACTTGCCTGTAGACAACAAGATATGACATTGGGAACATGTTGCAGTTACAGGGGGTGGGGGTAGGGGTAGGAAAGAACGAGACAATACTTATATTCAAAGTGAAATACCTAATCGTTTTATCATCATATTTGTTTTGTTGTTTTTTATTTATTTTTATTTATTTATGTCTTCTTTTGACAGATTTATACCAGAATCAGTACGATGGCTGTTTAGTAAGTCTAAATATGACAAGGCTGAAAAAATAATCTACAAGACAGCAAAAGGCAACAAAAAGGCAGACAGACTACCGGATGGCTACATGACTAATGTCAAACGATGGTGCGAAGAGGTATAGATATTATTTTCTGTATTTATCTCCCCACCGTCTTAAGATCCCATGCTGAATTTGTGTAAACAACTTAACCTGCAAAAACGAACACGAATCAGGTAAAAACTTGCGTTTATATATACGTATTTAGTTCTTTTGTCCCAAAAGTCATTCTGCAGGTCAGGTTTTCGTTTGAGAAACATAGCCCAACAAATTCTTTTCCATTCAGGTTTACTGACAACTCAGACGGCCTTAAAACACCCAATCGTGTCAGTGATTTGGTCTCCGTACGAAACACTAGGAATGTGTGTTCAAAGTTACCGTACTGCTGGTTACGTTTACATCCACAGTACGACATGACTGCTCAGAATGTGGCGCTGAATGTTAGGACCAATCGAATCGTTCCTATCAGAAAGAAGATTAGATCGTAGCCAATCAGAGCGATGCTTCGTTAACCATCATGTTTGACATGACAGCATATCTCTCCTTCGCGAAGGCACCAGTACTTGATGGCAATGTCTCATAATAACATTTCTGTGCTACCTTCAATCTCTGCCTATACCGGTTAGTTCATATCAGGGTCGGGGACAGAGATTGGGTTGCTGTCGAAACAGCATGTTCAAAATTTAAGATCTCTTGAACAAGTGAATCAACAAATCCACTAAACAGGGGTAAACATTTACGAAAAGTGCTTCGGCTTCTCTTGCCCATGTTTTTACACCTGATAAAGACTATGCAATCATATTATTTATTCCCTTAAGAGTGGAACCCGTTTGAGGAAAATTTTAAATTAAAATCCTCCCCCTTTTTCGTAGACTGAGAGAATGTTCTGGTCAAATGTTTGAGTTGCTGAATTGGTTCTTACTCAAAACCTTTGCATGGTATATGTTCCTCTTTCTCTTTTGTTGAGGGGTGGTATTGGTGAGGAGAGGGCCCAATTGGAAGATGACTGCACGGAAAAAGTCTCTCTTTCCACTATCCATCATCTTTAAATTGCTCATTCCTTGAAGAAATAATATTTCATGATGTGCACGTTCCAAGAGCATCATTACCGTAACTTCAGTCCGTGTCTTCAGTGGTTCTAATTCCACCCCCCCCCCCCCTCGTCGGTCCCTAAAATTTAGACTCGTTCACATTTGTAGACAACCAAAAACAACGCATAAAGGAGGGGGACGTTGGATGTAGCGCATACAAAATAAGAAGTGTTCCACTGACAAGTTAAGGGGTTCTTAAAGGAAATAATATATATTTTCACTGCAATCAACTCAAACACCACAGCAATATCTTGCTCACAACTCAAGATATTTCTCTTTGAAGAAAGTCTTTCCTGCTAAAAACAGATTTCCAGTTGCCTCAAGATTGCAAAATTAGCAGCCGCCAAATTTCTGCAATAAATCTTTGCTGCTCTCTGAAACTGAAGAGCGTATCGTGAAGTTTGACACCGGTGAATAATTATTAGATTGGGCTTATTGCAGATTGAATTCAACATAATGTTAAACCGAAGGTCGCAACTCTTAAAGAAGTTAGATTATCGTAATGTTTCTTTCAAGGCAGCTTGGATTATAAAACAAAATATGCAAATGACGTTCAGTTAGTATGGCTGCTATGACATCACATATTTCCTATCATGTAACGTACCAATGGAAAAGAAGAATCTCTAGCTTGCAACCAGAACTTGCTGGTAAGTTTTTCTTTCAAAAAGATAAAAACAACAACAGATAGAAAAAAAAATTAATTTTATGAAATTTAATGTTATTCTTTCTACGGTACGGTACATCTATTTAACTAAAGTCAAAACCATAAAGAGCAAAGGTCCTTTGCATTTGTACTATGTTTTAGTTGACATAAGCAGGTCCAATAAATAAGACAATGCAACATGATAAATAACTTGTAAGGTGATCCAGGCAAAGATTTGAAATAGACTATAAGTGGTATTGCTATCAAAGTTCTTATAGTTTTACCTGGGATGATAAGTGCATCAGCAAATACCATCGCGTGAGGTTTTTTCTTTTGTTACGCTATCATTTCGCATTGTTTTAAAGATGTTTTGACGGTTCCTTTGGTCTTTGGTTCCGTCGGTCTTTTTGTTTCTTTTTAAATTGCTACATTCGATCTTTTCTCAACAGGGAACGACCGAAACTGCAGCAAAACAAGTGTTTTCTCATATAGGTGTCCAAAACCAAAAGCAAACAGCAAAACATCCATGCACTGCCTCTGGAGAGATAATCAAATGGTTTAGTTTTAGTTAATGGAGTAACGGTAATCCACTAAACAGATAAGTTCAATATCTTGCCGTTTACATAGCAGTTAACGGTTAAATATACTCTGATAAAAGGTTAAAGACCTCTAAAATGTGCCTGAGAGTCGACACTGGTTTTTTTTTTAGCCTTCTCTTCTCCAATCGCGCTTTGGATAACGCCCGTAATTCCCTATCGCAAACAACTCTTTAACAACGGCAAACATATAATCCTGTGCGTTGCATCACGAGATTTGTGTATCGCTCTCAAATACGTTAGGTAACGTCTTGTCAAATTCTGGAGGCAGATATGTCCCACCGACCTGACGGTAATTTTTTTTTTCTCACTGAATTGATCCACATGGCAACTCCTTTGTGGTCAAATGTGTAAAAAAAAGAAAGCAATAAAATCTATTACATCCTGGCATATTTTAGCATAAATGAAGCTACGGTTGTATAATACCATTTGAGTACCCTACATGCAAATTTCTAGCCGATTTGTAACGTCAAACTATTGTGACGAAAAAGTGTTTGAATTCTTCTGTGCAAATTTCTTCCCAGTGAATGACAAACAAGTATTTCACAAAGATGAACATACCAACTGAGTTTGTGGCATAATTTCGAACCCCAAAATGCGTTGATTTAACAGCAATTATGAAGTTCAATTTTAAGTTGTTATTTCGAATGAGACACACGTGTCGTTACGGCTGTATTCGATTTTAGCTGTGTTTTCTATCAAATTGTGAAAAATCTGCCAAAATTTTGGTCGTTTCAATTCAGTGGTTTGTATATGATGGTCTCGTATTCTGGAGAAATGCTTTTCGGATAATTGTCTAGAACCTTGCAGCAGTGGGGACAGAGCAACGTAGGAAGTGAGCTAAGTCCGTTACCATGCAGTGAGAAAAACTGAAATTTTCGGAAATAGGGAATATTATGTCGTTCGTTTTATTGTTTCAAAATTTTATGTCAATAGCAAGTTTGGATTAAAAATCATAGATTTTTAAGCAAATCTCTATTTGACAGTGGTACATTGATATTGATTACACAGTGGTAAATCTATGACGTCGAAGCATATGGGCTTATGCGTGAAATTTGTAAACTTTCTTGACCAAAAGAGTCTTCCTTCAAACAGCAATGTCTGAAGTTACGAGCGAGACACTGGGGAGGGGTTTGAGGTCCCTATGGTGAAAAAAATTGTTCTTTTCATTTAAGGTCCACTTGATTCGTCACCGATATTTTTATATCTTTTACTGAATAAAGAGGAATATTCACCTTTGTTTATTTTTATTTGTGTATCATTCTTTTATTTTTGTTTTCACAAAAGCAAAAGAGTGACAGTGCCGTCAAAACCCCAACGTTTATTGATCTCTTCCGAACACCGAACCTTAGAGCAACTTCGATAAATTTGATGTACAATTGGTGAGCTGAATCTATGAATATGCATTATGTCATGACATGAATAATTCATTTCCCGCATCAACATTGCACCTAGTCCACACAGAATTTCCATAATGTACTAAAATCATGTCTCGAGAAAACCCTTTCTGCATGATAGAACATGAGGTGATATCGAGTCATACCATCATGGTTAGGGTTTGTTAATTCGATGATGTGTGATATCATGTGAGGATTGGCTGAACATTACCCATGCATGATTAACCAATTTAATGTATTTTGTCTCATATACCGGTACAAATATATCGGTTGTGTTTTTTGTTCTTTTTTGTAAATGTTATAGGCTTGTGATGCCGTCTATTCTCATTCAAGCTCTTGTTGTTGTTGTTGTTGTTGTTGTTGTTGTTGTTGTTGTTGTTGTTGTTGTTGTTGTTTTATCAAGCCCGAAATCGAAACTTATGTTCCATGTGATCATTTGTAAATATGTGAAACATCTTTAAAATGATCGCACGGTCTACTGCATTGCGAAAACATTCAAGAATATTTGTGTTAGCAGCCACGAACATTATCCGATTTTTTTTTCTTTGTACTTATGATCTCATCGCACAAAAGTATTTATCAGCCAGTTTGATCACATCTATTATTTTATATTCTCAACTCTCAAATACGTAAGATGTACACTAACATTGGCATTATGCATTTATCTGTCATCCCTGGTTTATCATCAGTGGTGTGGCTGTGGAACGGGTTGAGGGGCTACCTCACCTTCCCCCACCACCGGATTTTCATAAGAATGGAAGAACGCCTGCGGAGCCTGGGAAGGCAATTTCCTGAGGTCTAGGGCGCATTTTTATCCAAAAGTTTTCTGGTACTCCCAACGCCAACGGCTGCATCGTGGCGTTTCCGATTAAAAAGTCTTTCCACAATGTAAGCTATCATGCAAACAATAATTGACGATACTAAAGCCCCCCCCCCAGGGCTCAGGCAAGGGAAGGGTGCACCCACCCCGCCATTGTTTATTATCCATATCTGTCAGATATATAAGCTATTTTAAAGAAACTGAGGCAAATGTGAGAATACCACTGTATAGTTGCGACTCTATAGATAAAAGGTATCTTCAAAATAAAAGTTACTATGTTACAAAGAGCAGTATATCACTTTATTCCGAACCTTGTTACCTATCTACATATAATCCCATCTTTTTCAATTGACCTTTACATATGAATGGAACTCACATTGTGTTTTTCTTTCTTTTGTTTGTTTTTCATCTGCATATATTCATATTTCAATTTTTTTTTTAATTTACTCATTTTCTTGGTAAGGGGGTGGCGTCGTTAATAAGTTCTTTGTTAGCTTCTCGTTGCCACGTCCCAATGTCCTTCAATCCATTAATACTCCATGCTGTATTATTCACTGTCAAGACTGACTCTGAAAAAGTTAGAATAAATGACTGGAAGGAATAAAGGAATGAATGAAAGAACGTTTATTCCCCCTAGGCAAACAAGTTGTATTCTAATTCTGTAATCATACTATCAGACAATTTGCAGCTACTATAAAACAAACAAACAACAACAACAAAAAAGCCTCAGTATGACCAGTGTTTTTTTGTTGTTGTTGGGGGGTACCCTCCTATGTAGCATATAAATAACATTTAGAATACAGTGATGGAAATAAACGCAGAGCGCACGATGGGTCGGAGCAAATTTTTATCACCTTAATTATGCAGAGATGTTCTACCTGTTTTTAGTAGGAAACGAATGTCTGATAGAAATTATTGGAGTATGCAGAGGTGGGCATGACCACGATAAAGCAAGTACCGTATTATCGAGAAGAGAAAACCATTATGTAAAATACAAGAATTTTTTAATTTTTAAACTGGACTTGTAACGTTTTAGTACAAATTAACGGTAGCTACCTGGTTTGCACCATTCGGTAAACCTATATGTATACGATTGTTGCCTGCAGTAAATATTTCAATATGAAAATTAAATTTGCTTTCGATATAAGGATGGTATATCATTCCTGCTGAACCAAAGTTAATAATTATGTTTTTTCATTCAACTCTAACACAATAAATAAGTGCGGTTTAGCTTGATTGTTACCAACCTCATCGCATAAATTCATTTGTATCACCTCACAGAGTCATAGTGATTACATTCAGGTAGCAAAAAAATTACACGATCGGTTAAACATCGAATACCGGGAAGTTCTTGGGCATACGGCAGGATATTAGTTGTCATGCCCATAGGCAAAGATATGTAAACAAGAAGGGAAGAAGGTTTTCTCATTATTTTAGAGACATTAATTCATCATGTTTTTAGATAGTTTAATTACGAAGCTCTCTTTATTTTGGTTATTTCAGGGCAGTGTGTAGCATGGTTTATTACGGACTCTCTCTCAGTACATCTGACCTCGGGGGTAACGTTTACATTTCATTCTTCATCTCCGGAGCTGTCGAAATCCCGGCCTATCTCCTTTGCATTCCCGCAATAGAATCCCCTTTAGGTAGAAGGTATTCTACCGCCGCCTTTCAGTTGTTAGGAGGCGTGGCCTGCCTTGCGACCATAGTAATACGTAAGTATATGATCCATGTTACACCCCAGGGATGGGTTTCTAGGGTAATTACCAAAGCATGAAATAGTTACATTCTGCAGGCATACGATACTATAAAGATTTATCTCTGGCTTGTTTACACAATCCTGTTCACACATAATTCGTTTCTTACTGGCTGATAATTACAAAACTTGACAAGACAGAACTCTGAACCCACATCTCATGTAGGGTGGTGTCATGAGATGCATGTGCTTTAAGATTTCCATATCACTAAATTTCGTGCGGTGCATGCTACAAAAAGCTTTGAACAATCGCAATACTTTGCTCTAAAAAAAAAAAAAGGAAAAAAAAATGAAAGGACGATCAGTAAAACCAAATACCGTAACAATGCTGCACGGACTTGCACATGGGGGATTTCCTCTTTTAGGAACTTTGAGGTTTTTACATTACCTGACATAAAACTGCTTCATCATCAGTTTATCCCCGGTATATGATCCTCTCGATCTCCAACAACTTTCTCCTGACACACAATCCAGTCTCCCCCTTATAAAATAATAGTGATTACCCCCTTTGCTTGCTATCACCAGTTTAAAAGTATTAAAGGTTCTTTAAAATCAAGGGTGCCGCCAGAATCTAACGAGAGTATGGGCACATATTGCAATACGTCTATGACAGGACATTATACTATCTAAGCTGAGCGCCACATCGACTGGCGAGCAGTACTTACAGAAATCGTTTGATCTAAAACAACTTCCAGATCATCGGGAATAACATTTCCGAACCCATGTTTTTGTGTTTACTTACACCCCACACCAGTCCCTACGGAAATCACTGGAGCTTAAATACGTGCTCAAGTAAATTCATTTTGGGGGTCAAAATATGATTCGTGGGCACGTGCCCTCATGTCCCCACCACTCCTCGTAGCGGTGTCACTCTTTAAAATAAATTGGCACTAAAAATCTGAAGTTCGCTCTAAGACGCCTTTTGTATTCATTTTGTAAACATGGTCAACAAGTTCAGGACAGATCTTCAACTTAGTCAAATTAGGCCTATTTTTGTGAACAACAAGATAATGACGAAGACTATTTTTTTTTTGTTAGGCTAACGAACGTATAGCTAGGACTAACGTTAGGTCCGGACCTGACACAAATTTCCGACATTTATTCCTGAAACAGTAACTGAAAGTCCACTGATATAACAAGAAAAGGAGTCACATGTAAGTTAAATCTTAATTGTGGACGTTATTTCGATGATATTTACTCTTATGGCATTTAAAAGAAATCTCAATACTTCCTCCATATCTCAGAGTATGAGACTAAGCTCTTAACTTCCCGCTACGACCTCCGAGGTCTTAGGAAGCCGAGAGGTAGGGTTGAAGAGTTACACGGAAGTTCTTGAAAATGTCATATTTTTTTCTGAAATTCTATCTAGATGAGCAGTTTATGATAAAATAAATATCCTCACCCACAGCCACTGGCCCATGGAAGACTACCGTAGCTATGATTGGTAAATTTGGAATAAGTGCATCCTTTGCACTAGTTTACATCTACGCAGCTGAGGTCTTTCCAACACCCCTCAGGTAGGTTTATGTAAGGCAACCACGACCATTGATTAATGTTAAAAAGTGGGATATACTGTATTTCGTTTGTAACGAGTATGACCTTCTCATAGTCGGAACGAATACTCGCCTATACCAACCATTTCGAGTAACTACAATTTCATGTTTACGTTCACACTTTATTTAAATTCCTCGACGTATAACAATCAGTTTCGACAAGATTTAAGTGAATCTCATGTGACGTCACTCGTAGTCTCTTTTTGATACCTCTCTGCTGGCATCTCAAGGCTACGGCCACTCCTTGCACGTAGATGTGAAATGATAGGCGGACAGTGTGTTTGTAGAGCTTTGCTATCGTAATAAAACTGTTAACTGCAAATGCGCGCGAAATGTAGTAAAATTTGCAGAAAGTTATCGAGGAGAGACTGACGTCCCATATGACGGATGAGACAGACATAGGATTTGGCTTTAAAGCAGTAATATGAGTTGAATATTTGTAAGTGTCAAATTCCGCTCAATGTGTCATAGCTGCTAAAATAAAAATAAGCCCCATTTTTGCATAAATGAATATTTATCACCCCTTCCCATTGGTCTGTTTGATTTGAATTAACGACTGAATGACCTCTATGCTTTCTTGAGAGTCTTAATTTTGTAGGGCCAACAAAAATGTCGAAAGGATTTTAGTATTTAAATACTGTGTCTGAAGATGAGTGAAGATGATTTTTTCCCCCTACTTTCTCTTCCCTGAAACACTGACGAAGAACAACAGCATATGACAGGTGATTGTCAGTACAACCCTTTTTCCAGCGTCAACCCTTAACCATACCATTACTTTTCGTAATTTATTCCGATATTTCTGAAATTTATCCACAGTCGAACTTTAGTATGTAACTTTACAGCGTATTAATAATGCATTTACCTTAGTACGCACTAGGGTCGATATAAAAACAGTTTAGAGGATTTATTTCAAGTTTGGTCATGCTTCTGCAGGAAAGGAAATGTCGGCGTGAGCAATATGCATTTCAAACGATACGGTGCTATGTAACGGTATCGCTCTGGTCATTTCACATTACAGGAGTGTGGGTGTCGGCATCTGTTCTACCTCGAGTCGTATCGGAGGAATCCTGTCACCTCTTATTTTGCTCCTTGATAACGTCTGGATACCTCTCC
This sequence comes from Stichopus chloronotus, assembly GCA_021234535.1. Classification (NCBI taxonomy): domain Eukaryota; kingdom Metazoa; phylum Echinodermata; class Holothuroidea; order Aspidochirotida; family Stichopodidae; genus Stichopus; species Stichopus chloronotus. Next base: position 23,387,823 of record CM037845.1, on the reverse strand, counting down.
CACTTCTTATTTTCGGTCTGTCCGCCCTTTTGGGCGGTTTCTTGATATTACTGTTACCAGAAACACGGGGTAAAGATCTGCCAGAGACCATTGAGGAAGGCGAGATATTTAATTCGTAAGTGATGCAACTCCGCAACTCTTGAACTTCATGATAGTGACTCAAGTATTTAGACTTATGCTATAGGACTCTGCCATAGACTCCGCTATATGAGTCTAAACGTAAGTTCGGATATTATAAAGCCTGTTCCTAAAACTGTACCTGCTGCAGCTCATGATGAACTTGGCTTAGTCGATGTTACTATGCCAACCGGTTGCCATGGCGTACCAACTCCTATGGTCAGCTTCATCATGGAGGCTGTTTGAGAAAAGTTTCCCTCAAATCGCCTGTGAACTCAATTGTACCACTCACATTCTTTGCCAACTGTTGCGGGTGGAGCACCACAGCACCAAACAAGAACCCTCTTGTGATATTAATATTTATGTACCATTATGGTACTATTTTTTGTAAGACTTAGTGATTATCCATCAAATTTGATACAAATATCTGTTCTTCCATTTCAGGAGAAGATCGAAGAAGAGTCAGAGTGATGATAAAAAGACAGAGGTTCATTCCACGGTGAAAGCTGATCACGAAAATCTTGCATATCAAGGAGATGATAATGAAGCATAGATGTTGCAAATGTTTATAAAGGCATATATTTCGTACTTAGTGCCTGAAAAGAAACTTATACTTAGCTAGTCTATACTTCGCCCATAATAATAGATACATGAGTATATGTGTACATATGAGTACATGTTCGTAAATACATAGTTACATACATGTCAAGAACGTTTATGTGCAGGCTCACATGTATGCTACAATGTATACATGTGGCTTAGTGGATAGATACTGTAATGTATGTGGTTACGTAACGAAAACGATTCGTTTTATAGTCCCTAATTTAAGTCCCAAATCATATTTAAAAATTAGCGGTTCTTACTATAACCGCCTACATAATGAATATGCAACAGTACAGGTCTCATTAGTGTATCAAAAACATACTACTCAAGTCGTCGCTCCTTGGTAGGTATCGGGAATTGTAGCATTTGGTGAAAGGAAACACTGTATTTACAAATAACCTACGAACTGAAGACAACCTTGCCCGCGGCGTCAGTGATCCAGAGTTGTTAGTTGAATATTTAATACTAGTATACTTCCCACTTTCTTGCTAGTCAAAGAAGCTCAACGTTGATTTGAATGAAAACTGTCAACCACTACATTATCGTATTCTACACTTTTTGTGTTAACAAGAATTTGAAATCATATGGCAAAATTAAACAAATGAAACCTATTTATTTTCCCAGATTGTCTGAACGGTGTAATTAAAAGCCTTACCAAACTTTTAGAGATGAAATTTCAATGTTTTTACTTTTTGCCTACACACGCAATCACTTTAAACTGCAAGATATGTGTCTAAATTGTGTGGCTCAATAAAGGAAATATACTTCTAGCTATAGTTGTTTGCAAACAATTTCTTTATTATTCTTTTGTGGTTTCAGTAACGCACACATGAGGCTGCACATTTATCAAGCAGATATTCAAAGCCGCACCTGGGGGTCGAGGTTTTTGTTCTTAAGGATTTGATTTAACAACGGTTAAGTTGTTCAGCGCTTAGAAAGAAAACATTCAGTATATAAGAAGAAGAGGAGGTAGGGAAGGCTATTTCTTGACATGTGGATGTGAATCATTGGTAACCATGACTAGTTAAATTGTTACTTTTCAGTAATTTGAGCAAAATATCCAAAGCCAGATCGGTGTGAGATGTTTGAAGGCACCTTAAGATCCGGGAATTTCAACTTTCTCGATAAACGGCAGTCTTGATAGACGGATGTGGCATTCATACAGGTGACACCTCTCAGAAACCTTCCGCGTCACACGGACCGATTTCGTCAACCCTCATCAGGACCGCCAACAGTAAGGAGTGTTGATTAGGAGTGGACCTCAAATCCAGAAGATAAACTTTACAGAATGTCTGGTACCATAAATGTTGGAGTTCGTGGGTACCATTATTTTGTATAAGTGGTACTGCACATCAATTTGCAATTTCTGTTCGGTTTTGTGGTGAAATTCCTTTCGTGAATTGTTGGCGAACTTTTGTTGGAAATTCTACCAACGGTTTAATCAACTGGCAATTCTGCTACATGCATAAACCAAAATTAATTCGAATTCATGGTGAGCCCCATCATAAGTTCCAATATGTCCCACCGACCACAAATTCGAATATATGTGACAGCGTAAATTCGAACAGACCTTTATGTTCAAACGATTCCACGTATCAACTTAAATGTTCGACCATAACTTAATTCAAGTGTATGTATTTTACAACCATAAATTAGAATGTATAGTTTAAAGAGGCCTATTGAGTTGTTTCGTGAAATTTACTAATTTTTCCTAAGCGGTTCAAGTTTCCTTCACATACAAATGACAAATGATCAAAGTTACGAGGGTCCCCTCGTGTCACATTACAAAGGAAACATTAAATGAGTGAGTAATTAATGATTCATTTTGGTTTTTGAAAATGAATGGTGACCCGACACTTTCCACATTTCTGCAACTTTCAGGGTCAGCCTGGGTAAAAAATTTCACAATTTGTAGATTGAAATAGCTGTGTGTAGCTTTTGACATGCACTGAACTGACTTACACTTTGAAGATCGCTATGGTTGACTTTCAAATACCGGCCCACTGAGCAGGGTCTTTTTTTTCCTTTAGAAAGATATATGTTATACAACTTGATAAACAGCCTGTTTAAACAAAAAGAAATGAAAACTTCTGTAGCACTTAGATGATTTAATACCATAGCAATGTACATTTCGACAAAACTCAGAGCATTTTAGTGAAAGAAAAAATGTAAATCAATCAGAACAGACAAATTGGTTTTCATATATTTCGATTTATTTGATCATCTACGTTGTCCCCTCCGGTCTCTATAAATAGATGTCACAAGTATCGAGTTAGGATGCTTGGAAAACGCAAACATTGGAAACAGGGCCGGGAGACCGAGGGCGTCATAAACGATAGTTTGAAAATCTGAGATACCCTCCCTCCCGTTGCAATTTTCGTATCTCGGTCTAGCACATTTTATGACATGAAAAAGTGCCAAATGTTACACCAAATTGTGTTGAAGGTATACCTGGTAACTGGAAAAATTTCTGAATAAATATGAAATACCATTGAATTTCGCATAAGCCTATCATTACAGTCTAGAAGCGACAATAGTCGAAAGCATACCAACTGGGATTTTTTTTCATATCTCAGTCTAGCACATGTTATAACGTCAAACGACGCCAAATATTACACTAGATTGCATCTAAGGTTATCCTTGTAGGTGAAAAGTTTCCCCCAAGATTGGATGGGCGACACCTCCTCCCCTGCAACCCTCTTCCAGGCCAACTATCGTTCATCTCATCCTTCCCCCCCCCCCCCCCATCAAAATAACATTGTATGACAATTTTTCTCACCAACGTAGCTATCGTTTACAGAAGTTATAGGTACAAGAACCAGCTCTACTTCCTTATGCAGTCATCGGTGGTTGTATCAAACTAATACAAAATGTAGGCCTAGTGGCCTGGGAGCAAAATGAAATCATTGGAATTAATTTTCTTGAACATTACAAGTTCTGGGGGAGTAAGTTTAGAGGCAAAATATTGCACCAGATTTAGTCTAAGGTTACGGTAGTTGAAAATTTCTCAAAAAGAAAGAACAACTGTTATCATTAGAAACTAAAAAAAAAAAATGTAGAATTAACCATAAATATCGCAGATAAGAGCAATCCAAATTATAAACATCATTTTTCTCATTAATTGAGAAATTGCAGACATAAGAGCCCTATTTCAAGGCTGGGTACATACAGCCCAAGACACCCGCCGGCCAATTTTGGGTATTGCAAAGCCAGCAGTTTTCTGCTACGGCTCCTGGCCAACCAATGTTGGGGTTCCTGTTAGGTAGTCGCACCAGCGATGTCCTTGATGTTGTTGTATCACCTCTCCCCACCTGACATGTCTCACCGTTTTTCATAAATTGATTTGATTTCTTTTTACATGAATTGAGGAAATGACGAATTGAGGACATATGACACGTCCTTATGTCAAGGTTGGCTACATGCAGCTCAAGTACACCCGAGAAGTGTCGTTTCCTGTCATCTAGAGGTTTGGAAAGCCAAAATATTCTCTCCAAGGTCGACTGACGATGGCACTCCGTTTAGATTGTAATCTTGCTAATATGTCACAAACGAAATTCGGGCAAAATACCTCTGCTCCTACAAAAAAAAAAAAAAAAAAAAATTCCAGGCGCCCGTGCTCATTTGGGGTCGGCCCCGAAAATTTTCCAAGTACTTAAAGAAAAGACTAAAGAGGATGCCTAATTCATCGTGATTCTTGCACCACAGAAAAAAAGCTGATATGTATTACCTTTTTATTAGGATGGTTTTTTGTTTTCACATGAAATGAGGAATTGCAGACATGATATCCCTATTTCAAGACTGGATTCATGCAGCTCAAGTACATGCAGGAAGTGCCGTTTCCTGGGGGGTCCCTTTTGAACCTAAACTAACACCCTTTTTTGCCCTTTTTTGCCCTTTTTGATAAAGAAGGATGTTTTTATATTGATATCTTTTGACAGGTGACTGAATTTTTTGCAGAGCGCCATTGTTTTATCACATGTACCAATCCCCTACACACTGTATATGAGCTTGAGTACTTTGTGACATCGTTTCTTGACAGTAATTCCCAATCATTTACTCCTGAATCCCAAGGGTGAAATCTTACTCCTCAGAAAAGCCAATGAACAACTTGGAAGACCCTGAAAACAATTTTCTGTGTAAACATGTTCGCCTTGTTAAATTATGGTTTAGCTTCAGGGCGTTTCATCAATAGTATGATGAACGAGACTGCTTTGCCAACCACTTTGTTTTCTTGATAAAGATTTCAAAATTCATATTCCTCCTTTGTTTTGTACAGACCATACACAGTGTAAGCCGGTGTGGTGGGGGGGGGGGGGGGGGGATATTCAGGCAAAAATAGTGAATGAATTCGGACAAATGAAACAGCCAAGGGAATTAGTTCCGGTAGACCATGACTCCCCCCTGCAGTGCCTTGGAACTTGGCGGCCATTTTAGGTGATTTAGGAGATATTTTTATCCCCCATTTTTCTGTTGCTATCCGGGCCAATGCATGGTGGCGCTCCGCTTAGACTTTCACAATTCTGATCGAAAACCAGGCCAAGTCCTGGGTGCCTGCCTCACTGTAATAGAGAGATACTGTAATTCTCTATCACACAGCCCCCCCCCCCCCTCCTCCTCCCTCCACTTCAAAACTACCGTTGTGGCTCGACTGAAGCCAGAGTAAAAGCTGAGCTCAAAATTCGGACAACCTCAGACAAATTCGGGCAAAAATCATCCACGGTCCCCAGAAATTTTGACCCCGGACGCCTATGCTTATGTAGCAATTTGTTTTTAATCTTTGTATGTTGATGCAGCAATTTGTTCTTATTTAACAATCTTCCAAAGACTGAACATGATCCTATCTTTGTACCATAATTCCTATCTTTGTACCATAATTCTATGGTACCTACCTAACCCACTGAAAATTGTACGGTGGAAACCGAAAAAAAAAGCAGACCTAGCAGACGACAACGAAAATTGCTACGCCCTCTACACTTTTAGTTTGTTTTGATCGAAAATGTTCGATTATTCCAAAGCGGTTTACATTATGTAGAATGAATACGTAGATGCAGTGTTAGCAGTACCCGTATATAATTGCACTGTTTTCACATACGTACAGAATTGCGTATAACACACAGTATACCGTACCAGTACACTGCGCGTACAGGTTGCAGCATATCAAGATAGCGTTGATTCGGCGTTACCGGCTCCGGAGGGAAAAAAAATCCATCCATCAATATCTCGTGAAATCTGGAACTATCTAATGGTGAAATCCAGCGTTCGCTTGGTTTAAGAGACTGTTAATTTGGTTTTTATTCATATTCCTGCTTTCGGCTGTCTACGTTGTGTGAAAATAAGACACATTCTTGAGTGTCTACCTTCAAAACTTTGTTACAATGGCTTGTGCTACGATGAAAAGATCGTTAGATTTCGATCCTTTGCACAGTCCAGGAGGATCACCTAAACGAAGAAGATGCTTAGCAAATGTTTCTCCTTCTACGTCATCACATATAGGTTGTCGACAAACATCACCGTTTTCTTCTGTTACGCCCAAAATCTCTCCTAGTAAGTGATACTATACTGTATGCAAATAAAGGACAAGCCCTTTTAAATTCAGGCCTAACCGTTAGGTTACTGTGTAAGTTCTAAGTTATATTCCCCCAGCGGCAATGGAAGGCAACCCGATATCTGTGTTACGATAAGCTTAGGCCTTCAGTCAGTAGGTTTGGGGCCTTTCTTCTGCCATTCTTCAAATAATGCGGGTAAACGATATCAGACTTGATGCTAGGAAATTCAGTGTCTTCTCATATTCTGTAGTTTAAGTGGAATAGCCTACTGTACCTGCATGGGTGGTCTGTCAACTCAAGTTCTAACTTTCCACATTCCAAGCCATCAACAACATTGACAAGTTTTTGTTTACAGATTTTTGTAGAATTTAATTGTAACCTGGGAGCCTTAGTGGTTTGGGTACTGCACAGTAGGCCCATAGGTGTCTTTTTCCTTTCTCCTTTTTTATTTCTTGTTCTTCCCTGTTCACTCCATCAGGGTGTTTTATGGGGCCTTTTGCCCTATTTTATTGTTTCTTGTGTTATGGGAGATAATGGCTGCAGTATTGACTATTGGAATAGTCGTCTATTTATTAGACGGTAACAAACAGATGACAACATGTTTGGACACTCAACCTCGAAAAAACATACCAAGGGCAAGGCGCTAGCCTATAGTACCAAATTTTGCATTTCAGCGTTCTCTTGTGCATTAATAAGTTTCTTACAGTATATAATGACTGCTGGGTCTGTGTAGATTAAATGAGGTCCAAACCACTAATGATACTGCACCTGGCTGTCATGGGTCAATCACCTGTGTCTAGAGCAAACATTTTGATCGTTAAAGGGGCTCATTGAGTTGATATCAGTAAAGATTGCGGTGATTTTGAAGTATACAAACACACGACAGTACTCACAATCAGCATAATTAATCAAGTTTCACCTCCAATAGTTATATGAAAACTGTCAATTTTTTCGAATTTTTGACCGTTTCTTGCTCTGATTGTGTGCATGTGAATGTAGTACTAATGTGAAAATGTCTGGTCACAAAGTTTCAAAAACCAAATTTAATCGTTGGTTACTCACTCATTAATGTTCCAACGTATGTAAAACTTTGGGATCCTTTTAGTTTGACTGTTTGTCATTAGCATGTGAAGGAAACTTGACCGGTTTAGAAAAATTGAGTGAATTTCACAAACCAACTCAATGAGCCTCTTTAAAATATAAAAACATGAACAAAATAACTTTACAGCAGTGCTGGGGAGGGAGTGGGCATGTCACACAATGTCTTATGATATTTTGTGCAAAAGAAAGACCATAAATGTCTCGCAAGTCCCAAACGTCCATCCACATTTACTGTAAATTTCCTGGGAAGGAGCCTCCCAGTTTGCCAACTTTTTTCACCCATGCTCAACAGTACTGTAGTATTTATTAATTATGCCTTCTGTAGTTTGGTGTTGCTCAGAATGAGTGATACGTTCAAAATGTTTTGAATTGAAGGGATGTACGCAAGACAATGTTTATGATGGAATCTCGAATCAATCACTTCAGAAAAAGATCTATCAAAGGATTGTTTCTTATCAAATTAATGAAAAACAACGTCAAGAAACAGTTAAAATACTGCCTTTGCTAGATCACAGTTTTACCTGTAGAGAAAAATTTCTTGCAAGACATTTTGGTTAATTTCTTGGGTAAGATTTCAAACTGCATATATTATCTACAGTACATTTATGCTGAAACTTGAAAATATGGATATGTGTATTAAGTAACTTGAAAGTGAAAACCAATATGGGCTTTTACATTTCAGTACTTGTTAAATAACTAATCATGTTATTTTGTAACTTTTGAAAATGAAGAGTTCTATGAATAGCACATGTACAAGTGCAAGATCGTGCATACAGTATATTGTACCCTATGCACGTCAATTCCACAGTGCAGTGTGTGGTGTGCTTACAGTGCACATGATGTACAGTAGTTTCTTTTGAAGATTTGAACTGGTGACAATCACATAACATAATTACTGTATCCCATCAACCAGGCTTCAGTTTACAGTAAGCCTTGAAAGGGCAGAGCAAAATTAAAAAACAAAAATCTTGAAAAAGTGTGCTGACATCATTTTCGTCCACAAAGTAACAACATGGTCAATATTACCATACTGTACTGTACATATTTGCAGACCCAGTCATTCTGTATAAGCTGCAGTACTCTATGTGCAGCATTTTATGAAAAGCAGGTTTGTTTTGGAATAGAGTGGCAACCAAATAAAAAAATTTCAACTGGATTTGTTTCCTTTTTCCAAAGCAGAAAAATAGTGGCTTTTTAAACTGTCAAATCAAGCTCTGAAGGGAAGGTCACTAGTAGGAAACGAAAAGACCCAACTGTTTCCCTCATTGATTGTTTTCTTTTATTCCCTGGTGCATTACAGTAGAGTTTTTACAATCAGTTTGATTCCTCTCCACATTTTTACATTCTTCTACATATACAGTTATTCCTCTTTTTATCATTCATTCTTAACTTTTCTCCATATGTGTTTCTACACTCTTATTGTTTTATGCGAGTGTTGTAATTACCATATTAAGTATTTAATAGAATGAAACTTGAGGCCATGTTGGCTTTTTGCCATGGGTGCCATTGCACGCCCTGCCTGTGCTGTACTGTACAAGTATATACTGTATGCTGTACAGTATGCTCTACAGTATCAAAAGAAAAGAGAAAGTAGCTAATGAAGCTGGCTTGTGTACAGTATTATTTGTACCCACAGTACACTACAGTACATGTCCCGTTTATGGAGGCTGTACTGCAATGTAATTTTATTACTGTTGACACTGCAATAACAGTCGAGCATTCCATTGTGATGATTGCCGAACTTAAGTACGGTATGTTACTGATTCAGTGATGGAAATAGAACTTACTTACAAACACTGTGTACAGTTGGACCCAATCGTCGACATCATACATACAACAGACACAGTACTGTACAGGATACAGCACTCAATATGTACATTTACACATTCACCTATGCAGTCCTCAGCCTCAGCTCATTATTTAAGGGGGGGGGGGGGGGAGGGAATGGACACATGAATGGTGAAAGCATCTCTATCTCACAGCAAACTCCACTGTGTTGACCTTGAAGGAAACATCTTCTGTGAAATGCAAAGCACTGCAGTTCTGTGGTTTGTAGTGCATCGCATTGCTGTATGTACAGCACAGATATTGAAATTGGTCAATTGCTGACATGTGTACAGTACATTCAGTGCATTCACACAGTAACCTTTTTGAGGGTACCACAGAAAATGTACAATGTGGAATGTGTACTAAACTTCTGTGCAGTATGGGGTATCTCAGTAGGAGTTACTCTGTTGGACAACAAGATCTGAACATGGAGTGGATTTTCTACAGTACTGTAGGTAAACAAAATGGGTCAGCATTGTAATTGCACAATGTAAGTCTGTTTGGCTCCTTCCCCAACCTTCTCCAAGTGACAAGCTTCTCGTCAGGTGTGATGGTTTTAAGTTGTTATTTTAACTCAGGCACCCCTGAATATGTACTGTATAGTACTGTACTTTGTGCAAAAGTCTTTGTGCCCAGAGTTAAAAAACGACCTTGACAGTTTGTGCAGTATTGCACAGTACTGTAGTACAGTTCATGTTTGTCAGTACATTGTATCAATGTACAGTATGCCAGTTACAAAAATGATAAGTTGTTCACTGAAGTGCAGAATTATCCCTGCGATGTGATTCTTTGTGCAAAGTTCCCATACATTTGCCAAAATTACTGCACCATTGTATCTGGTTCCGCTAAATTTGTTGTTTGGCTGAAAAGAAAACAATGTAGCTACTCTAGTTACAGGACCATTTACAGTTCAAGACTAAGTATTACTGTAGAGGTTAGATTAGGGTCTTACAGTAAGGGTTACAGTACATGTGGCCTGTAAATACTATACACTTCAGTACTCTAGGCATTCTACAACCAAATTGTATATTGGGGCATAGGAGCATGGACACACTTTAGGAGGCTGCCATACCAAGAACTCCCTTCTTTATATTGCTATTGCAGAGTCATATTTGTCTGACATGTATTAAACTCAGTTAACTGGGCTGTATACAGCACTGTCCTATACAGTACAGTAGTCTACCTGTATAACTTTGAAAGACATCTTTATTTACTTTTCTTTTCATTCCCTTCCAAAGGTCAGTTGGCTCAAAACATTTGTCAAGAATGGAAACGGATCAAAAGGAGAAAACGGTTAGAGGAATCTTTCCCAGAAGATGCAACAGTGTCCCATCCTTCAGTCACATCACAGATGCTTTATCCGTCTTTTCCACCGACCCAGACATCCTCCTCGATAGATACGTTCAGCCCTGCTGTCGCCTACCCCTCTCCTTCTTCCTTCAACTTCACTTCTTCACCATCTCATCACCAAACCACTCACGAGGAGGCCAGCGGCTCCTCTCGAGGCAAGGAGCAACCTCTCTTCACACTGAGTCAGGTCATCATGATCTGTGAGCGGATGCTCAAGGAGCAAGAATCGCGTATAAAAGAGGAATATGACAAAGTTCTGTCCTGTAAATTAGCAGGTATGGAATAACTTACTTTGCAGTGTTGCTTCCTGTTTAATGTCTCTTTGTACCGTACTACTGTACACACACAGTATGCTTGAGCTTTCATTGTCTGTCTGTCTGTCTTAAATTTCACTTTTTAAACATTTTTCAAAGATTGCTCTTCGTGGAAAGAGTGTGGAGAGATTTCCTTCTTCCTTCATGAGTTATCTGATGTCTGCTTACATTTTCAAATATTTAGTATTTTTCCCTTTTTCTGTCTTGTTTTGGTTTAGAACAATATGACTCTTTTGTGAGGTTCAACCAGGATCAGATGAGAAGACGGTTTGGTGAAAATACTGCTAGCTGTAAGTATTCAATGTTTAAACTTGGCTGCACATATAGTATCCTTTAGTCAGGGATTTGTTCACTTTTCTGTGATATTTCATTTTAGCAAGAGGGCAACTTGTTTGACCCTGCTTATATCTTGTTTGACCCTGCTTATATGTAGTGACTTTTTTGTAGCATTTGCTGTTTTTTTTTTTTTTTATGTAATTTTCACTAAGTGTAAAAAGCCTGTGGAAGGTTTTTTGATACCTGTATAATGCATCAGAAAGTTAGACAGTTGAAAATAGCAAAGAACCAAAAGAGCACATTCTAATTAGCATGGTTGTGAAGGGGACACCAAAAATCTCATACTCTCAACACCCATGTACAGCTATTTACCCTTTTGTCCCCGGTTTTACAGAAATTTACTATTTAGACATGCCAAAATGAGATGAAACGTGAGGCATTTGACAGAAGAAAGCTGATGGTTGAAATTTGTTACTTTCATACACATTGTGTCTATTGGTAAATTGTGGCTTTGTGGACATTTGAATTCCACCAGGGGTTACTCTACTGTGATGTTCTACCATTGCCATAGTTAGCTTTTGTTTAACCCTACTCCTACATGTGGAGTTGATCCAAAGTCACAGGTATTACAGTTTAGATAGATCTATGTTACCTTTCCTGAATTCCATACACAACTCCAATGATTCCACTTTAAGGAATGTACTAGATTGCAGTTAAAGACTCGGTACAGTATGTGCCAGGGTTTAGGCCCATTGGGAACCTCAGTAATTGAATAGCGCTCGGCACAGTCTTTTCTCAGTATTGGAATGTAACTTTTTTCCCCTTGTTTCCCATCGCAGACGTATCCTGAAAAGACCTTTGAGCAGTTGCAGAAAAACGATTCATGGAGTTCTTAGTGGAAGTAGCTTGCAGGTTGCAGAGATCAATGGGAAAGAGTTTACCCAAAAAGAAAAGAAAAAAAAATGAAAACAACTCTATGTAAAGATACTTCATTTTCTAGTTTCAAAGGATGCTGTCGTGTCCTCTTTTAAGTGTGTGACTTGCAGCGGATTTTGTCTTCAGAAGCAGCATAAAGACAACCTTTTATTTGTTATTGAAAACAGCTGTAGTTGACTGTAAAGTAACACAAACTGTTTTGTTTTGAAGAAAATTGGAGTAACAAGTCAGCTAATGACAGCGAAATTACGGAACATTGTGTCCAAGTTCCCCAGGACCATGTCTGTGTGGTAAGAACATTGCAGTGAAAGTTGTCGTTTAATAGATCTGGTGGAATCGCCCAGAATCTTTGTCGCACTGCGTTATTGTGTCATCATGTCAGCCTTTCCTATCATGCATGGCAGAAAGTGGTGATGCTTTTATCAAGTCAATTACCGTTAAGTTTCTGCGGAAAATGAAGGTGTCCTTTAAGAAGTGAAAGGAATGATTACTGTACACACCAGAGAAAGAAGAAAACGACAATCCCGGCCCGATTGTCAGCACTGTACAGAATACGGACGATGTTTGGATCAATCTCACCAATGAATTTTGTGTGACACATGAATGTCACTTCAGTTGCTGTGCAGAAAAGTCATCGGCCAACTTTTTATCGTTTGAGGCATTGTTTAATGTCTGTTTTGTATACAATCGCAAGCTTCATGGGAGGAACAGTAGAACAAGTGACAAAGTCTAACATTATCTACCCTCTAATTGTGACCTATCATACTTTAATAGGTGCTACCTCTGTAAATCTCAATTAACCTGCAGTTCTGTCGTAACTTAAGGTCCCATTTTCTTCAGTTTTATTTTGGTTTCTTGTCTTATTGTGCTGGCAAGTCTTTAGAGAGTACAATAGGTCTGTAAACTGCCCTGCTGAAACCAACTCTTGTTTTAGCCCATGAATATAAAAAAAGAAAGTCATCAAAAGTATACTTCAACTGTAGACCCTGTCATGTGACTTGTGCATCGTTTTGCTACTTTTGTAAAGAAAGTAATGAGTAACTTTGCATCGTGTGCTAGACGATGATTTTGTGGTAATTCATGTGTGTTACATGTAGTTAAAATTATACATAGCGAAAGTTTCTATGGGGAAAAAAATATCACATTTATGCCCTCAACTTGGTTTTCTTTGTATTTTAAGCGCTGCTTGTGGGACGGATCCGGTCTTTTGGTGGCTTTGACCGCCAGAGAAGTTAAAAAGATGGCTTGCTGTGAAGAGGGTAATAGCTGTTACTGTGTAACCCAGAGAAATTGGCAATCACTGCACTAGGTCAGTTTGTGATGCTTTTATTCCAGCATGGTGTTTCTTCAATATAGTGTTATTATCAATCATGTTTTGCAGCAGACTCTACTGTACCTTTTGTATTGTATAATAATCTACAGTAGTGTGATTGAAGGGTTATTACATGGTCTTAACTTGAATCTTGCTATACCTACACTTTGATCTGCCATTCTACGCTCATACTGTAATACACTATGCAGCTGCACACTTAACAGTAGTGTAGGCTATTATTCTGTGCAATGTACTGTGTGACTCAGCTGTATGTACTGACACCCTGTTCTGCAGCTTGCTGCAACTTCACAGTGGGTGTGTTTACATATTGCTGATAATGTCCTGCACACTGGCATACCTCACTCTGTGGTACTACACTAAGTGGTACTGCACTAAACTACTGTACAGTAAGTATTATTTCACTGTAGTTGTAGAAGGTTGTATTATGTATACCAGACATACCAATGCACATGCAGTTTACATGTGTCACATGCATTGCATGCTTCTCTCACCCTGTTCACTATTTTAGTGCATGCATAACAGCCTCAAATGTCCTTACTCAAAATGGGAAAACTTGAGATCTCCAATACAACAATCGTCACAGCAAGGAATTTTCACAACTAACTTTGCAGTGCTGTAAAGTGGATACGACCAAATTGACGGATACACAATTGTACCAAACAATAGATGAGACCTATGGAAAGTTATACCTACAGTAACATGACATTGCAGAAAGTTGCATCGCAGAATACGTAGGCCTATGTCAGCACCAGTCAAACCGTTTACGAAGGGGAGGGGGACATCCCCCATGGTGTGTCCCCCCAGTAGTGTGTTCACACATCTAAACTTTAATGTTGGAAAGTCTATTACAGTATCCTTCACAGTAGTGTACAATGCTGTAATGTATTGTACTGCAGCATATATTACAGTATACATACCGTTACAGCAGTGTGCTATGCTGTAGAGTGTATACAGCACTCTCCTTTAACAGATTATAGTATGATGGGCAGTAATGTTCTGCAAGTCTGCACATAGCATGCACTGATGTATACAGCTGCTGCTGCAGTACAGTATGTAATAGTGTAGAGTACTTACTGACATAGTGAAACAGATGCATTATACAGCATACCATTATACCTTGCTGTATTATGCTATAGTTTTGCTGTACTGTATATCTTTCTGTGTGCTGGTTTACTGAATCCTAGTGTAGAGCACTAGCACTGATATGATGTATGGTATTGTACTTAAAATATATTCTGCCACAATTGGCTGTGCTGTGCTGTACATTGCTGCACTGTACTAATGCTGTGTACTGTGTAGTAACCTGGTTGTTTCTGTATCCAGTTGAGCAACACTGTATGCTGAACCACAAAACTGCAGCGTACACAGCCCAACTGGACTTGCGTGATCCGCTGTATTGCGATTGCATCCATATTGTGAAGTAAAACTTTTTTCTTTTATTTTTCTTTTAAACCCAAATTTCTGTGATAAAGCAACCCTCAATTCAGTTGCAAATCTTTTATCACCAATTTTGGGTATTCTTACACAATCACTCTTCAATGTTGTCATTTCTCAAAGGATAATTGAAATGGAAGGGCAGTGGTTCTTGTACATTTGTGAAATGGATTTTAATAAAATCTAAAATCAACCTTTCAATCGATGTAATGTGACACATGTGAATTGGCTTCATGTTTTTAAGAAAATGGGTATAAGCTGAAGTACATTAAAACTAATTCATTAAATTTCCAATCACTTTGTAAGGTTTTAAGTTTTTTGGTCTTCAACTTTGAATTCTTACCTCTGTTGAAAGTTCAAATTTTTGTGATACTTGTCTTGGGCATTATAATTTCTGTATGAAGGTCACTGGTTGGAGGTAGTGAATTTTTTGGTCTACCTTAAGTTAAAAGCAACAGTTTCCACCCCCCCCCCCCCCAAAAAAAACTAATGAATGAAAAGAAATTGATTGATCCTAAGCAAATGCAAAGGAGGATATGGAGCTTTTGACAATGGGACACAGAACACATAGAATTGGGTCAATTAAAGTAACATTAAAAAGCCATCTTGGTATTAAACATGACTGGATCGTTGTAGCCGAAGGCAACGGGTGGAAAAATCATGAAGAGCAAACAAGCAATATTCTACTGTTTTGGCCAGCAGTCGCCTGTAGTTAAATCTGAGGTGACAAGATAGTTTGGCCTGGAAGTGTCAGACTTTGAACCTCAAGAAGTCCGTTGAGCTATGCTAAGTTCAAGCTGGGTCTACGTTGATCTTGCTCTCATGGAGTGCCTCCAACCTGTTAGCTAGGTGTTACTGGTGGTAGTACTTTGTAGTGGCATGGTGTATTGTAGCGTTACATGAACCGCTTGTGGTCAAATTGAAGAACGCGGCAGCGTCAGATGCGTCCATTTTGTGAGAACGTGCTCGAGTGAACTGGAAATTTTTTTTTGCCGTGAACCGTTCACGTCTGAAAAGTTGCGGTGCAGAGGCCGTTGTACGTATGTGGTCCATGCTACACGCTCCAAATGCTGCTTTACGATACCTCGCCAGGGTTCGTGTGCGTATTTTAGATCACGTTACAGGATGTGGGTGACTTGGTAACCATGCCTTTGTTATCCTGTGAAAGGCCCTCACAGATGTGCTGTTGTTCCACTTGGATGCCTATTTTGATTGCAGAAGAACAATGGCATGTACTTCACGCAAGCCAACCTCAAAGTGACTTGAATAGATCCCCCCCCCCGCTAATCCTTTTCAGTGTATTCACTTCCCTTCTGATGTCTATTCACCTGAGTTTTAGGCGGGTTTGAATGACCTGGAACTGTGGCGTGTATAGACCTGTACCATGTAGCATGTGATGTTTAAGAAGTGTTCTACACTGTGGTGATACAGTATGTGGTTGGAAGTCTTTGTGATTTATGTAGATGATGCTTTGTCTTATTTATTTATTTTAAAAACTTTCCTTCAATTTTACTGGAACTTACGCGTCAGTTCGACATTGTGAAAGGGTCGTGTCAGATGGACAGTGTGGAGTAGTCTGGATTTGGCATCTCCCAAAATATGGCGTCGTCACCTCTTTTTTTTTTTTTGTTATACCCACACCAGTCGGGATGCTGCTGTGCTGAAAAGATGGCTTTAAAATTGTTGTTGATCTTCGGGATTGTTCTGCTCCTATAGTAAGTGAAGCAAACTGTACCTCACTTTCTGTTTCGAATGCCAACATAGTGAGGTGCAGGAGTCAAGTGAGATGCTCTTTTTGAGAGCAACTTTTACCGCAGGAGTGAAACATTTCTGGTCATTACCTGATAATGAGTTGAATGTTGTGGGAAGTGTTTCTATCCTTCCAATCTTTTGTGTTCCCCTTGCAAATCTATAAAGAAGAGAAGTTTTAAAGAGGGGGGATCAGTTTATCCGCTCCCATCTAACTTGTTCTTTTATTTGCCTGCCATTTTTACTTTTGATATTTCCTCTTCTTTTCCGTTTGTTTTAAAGTTTCAAGATAATAAAGAATATTGAAAAAAAAAAAAAAAAATTGGTACCCAAAGTCCATAGCAGGTGCTACCAGGTTACCCCAAAATGTAACTTCCGTCAGGCTACAGGTTCATGTTGAAGTCAGTTTGCTTTGTACATTAGTGAAACACCATGTATCTTAGCTACAGGCACAGCAATGAAGTGTTTCTAAGTTAGGGGTAGTAACATTTTAGGGTTTTATGTCACATGTACAATTTTCCATAGTGAAACTTAGATCTGGTCTGGGTAGCAATTTCAAAAACGGGTTGTTGTTTGGTTGGGCACCTGGTGCAAACACTTGAAGAGAAGCATTTGCTAATTTAGTTGCATTTGATTAAAAACATCGCAGTGACAGAATTGCCCCCACTTTGTTGAATGTTCATTATGCATGGCACTAATTTGTTTTTACATACATTGATGTTGCAGTTGGCTCATATTGGAGGTTAAAAGGGAAACGGTGTCCACAATGTAGAAAAGCACTGGTGAAATAGGAGTATCATTTCTGTTAGGCTGGCGGATTTGAAGTATCCAGCCTATGAAAGAAAGCCAGAGAGTAGCATCGTCCATCACTTTCAGCTATGTATTTGTGTATCGCAACCGTCGATCACAGTCAACTATGGGTATCAGGTCACTAATTGAAAATGTTTAAAAGGCCTCAGCTCACATAGAGGGCTCTGTAGCCGTGGCATTGATGACAATGTCACGGCAGTAACACAAATGAGCATGAAGTAAAACTGGTTTCGTGAACAACTGTGTGGTCGTTTGGAAGATTTTAACATTTTGTTTCGGCTTTGTTGAGTAAAAAAAAAAAAAATAAAAACAGGTGAGACTTCTATAATTCATTTATCTTATACCTTTTTGTTTTCTGCTTATTTTATGGTTTAACATAAATGTATATGGACATTTAACTGATGGTATTATTCAATAAAGATAAAAAACATCAAACATGCATGATACTTTTGAGATGCCTGTGTTCCCTTTTTTTCTACCTCCATACTACCTCCATAACATCATCGTGTTACTGCAGCTGGATGTATTGTAGTGTCATATTGGCCAGCATCACAAGTTGGAAATATTCATTCAGCATCTCCCTGTTTTACTCCTTTTCTCTCTACAACTTTTGAGCAACTTGACCAGGGTCAAGATCTCTCCAAAAGGAGATCCCCCAAAACAAAAAGGTGCCTTCAGCTTTCCCTGTGGACAGTTGTCCCCTCTCTGATGGTAATATCCTGTTCAGTGGGCAAAAGTGAAAGCATTTGTAATGTGCAGTTGTAATCTTTTGCTGTTGCAGGATCCTTGCAAGGCATATCCAGGAGGGACAGTTTGCATCATCTTACGTGGTACTACTACTTAGCTAAATATATCTATCCACTTTTAACAAACTTTAAAATTTATGAACTCAATGTGTTGCTAATGCTCCATGTGAACATGTACTGATAAATAAATGACAGGATATGAGGGATACGTGGGTTAAAAAAATAAGTCGACGCAAGTTAAATGATACAAAGTATCCAGATTTTGTAGACTTCTGCTTTTAATATCTATCTCTGGCTGATATGAGGGACATGTTAATGGACAATAAATAATTCTATCAAATAGTACAGAAGCAATATAAAGTACATTTGCTTCTTTGCAGATGAAGCAGCAACAGGGCGACAGCTGAATTGCGTCAAACTGCGGTGTACAAATATGTTTCATTTTGGTACCTCCAAAGCATCTTGGTAAGGTTAAGGGAGGTAGTGGAAGGCACCTCCTTCAGTATACATTACAAAATGTCAGGACTGATCACAGCATCCTTTGTAGAGGAAGATTACGGCTTAGTGAAGTGAAGCACCAAAGTGATGCTTCAAGAACATGTTTGTGCCTATGATACAGCATACGCATCCTACAGTAGAAATATCCTGCGCCACAACTGCCCTCTGTACCAATGCAGCAGTGAATTTTTATTAAACCCACCTCAGCCTCACCTAGTCCTCACAGAATCTCTTTGATGTGTTAAAATCTTGTCCTTATGTGCATAATGTGCTGTAATAATGTCTCAAGAAGACCTTTTCTGCACGATAGAACATGGAGTGATATCCAGAGATAACATAATGTTTACGGTATGTTCTCTCGAGAAGGCATGAACATGTATGATATCATGTGAGGATTGTAAACATGATTCCTGGACAATTTCCCAAGTGACAATTCCCCTGACCCTTTCCTCAACTGTAACCCCATGAAAGAATTATCATTCTCCCCTTTACACCAAACAAAAATAATGACCAACAGTCAGGAGAAACTAAGAGCAAAGTGAGGGTAAATGACTCCAGACTAGACTGACAACCATTTCCACATGAATCAACTAATGAGATACAAAATGCTTTTCCACAGCCCATTAAACTACCATTTAAATTCTGTCCTGGTTGTTACATGCAATCAACACTATACTTTTGACTGTGTGACATGGCTTGTCATGGCCATTAGCTATTAAGCTGTATCATACTATACAGTGGATTTTCATGACATTTATTATTTCTCTTACAGGTTCTATGACAAGATTGCCCATGTTACTGAGTCTTGAAAAAAGGAAAGACCTCTTTGAACTTTCCATTTTTTTCCCCCCATCAAATTAGAAGGTATGCTCTCTCACTTATTATATCAACTGGCTCACTGCCAAATTGACAAATTGTGCAAAACCTGCCCTTGAAGATCCTTCGCAAAGTACAAAGTGTTGTCTTCGTTTACACAACTCGCACTTCAGGCACAATGTGGAGATCCGAATGACTTCCGATGTGCCAGTTCAATTAGTGTTCCTCTCACTTGGCCGTCAGAGGTCACAAACGTTTCAAGACTTAACTTCAGTCTTCTGTTTCTTCGCTTCGGCTTTCATCTGCTTTTTCTCCTCTCTTGTCCTCTTCAGTCCTTTCATTTTTCTTGTCTGTAGGTTGCCTAGGTCTTGTTTCTGCATGTGGACTCTCCCGTGGGTTGTCTTGAATGCGTCTATGCTGATGTTCTTTCGCTTCTTCGGCTGGCGAGGAACGGGAGTTACAAGCCATATTCAATTTAATCTAAAACAATGACTAATACTCACACTGATCAAACACTCTCTTGTTTAACATACAAACTAATTTCACTTAAAAACAGAAGGCACCCAGTTTGTGCCATGCAGATGCAGGTACACTTCCACTGGATGCAAATCAGAGACAGTCCCCAAGAAAACTATTGTCTGTGAGAGGTGTGACTGAGATGTTTCATGCATCACTTTCAACCCGTCATCTGTAGGACACTTCATCAAAACCAAACACCAGTGCCAAACCCGGTCAGAGGCCATGTTCACAAACTGGCCTTGTTGAGGGATATAGCAAAAAAAATTGCTTACTTGGTCACAAACGTTGTGTCTAATCTTAAAGGGAAATAGTGTGTTTACAATGCACCAACATAGCATACAAATAAAGTAGCTTTAATCATTGTTAAACTGTTCAAGCTCATCAATAAACATCTACAAAAGCTTCAAATCCTCAAAACATTTTGCACAAAATGAGTTATGGAAGATTTGTCATTCGGATCTTTGAAAGTTTGGGTGGACACCATTATTCTTGAGCAACATAAAACTGAATTTATTTTCTGTGAAAAACATATTTCTTGAAAAGGAGGCTACCATCTTCCCTATTCAGAATAATCTTTCATTCTGTTCTCACAAATAACAGTTTAACAAATATTATTGGTTCTGTAAAACAAATGTACTATTTCCCTTTAAATGTTACAAATGCGTTACTGTTTCATCAAGGCGTTTAATAGTGTTCAAAATTCACTGTGGTTAATTCATAATCGCAAAAACATGTAGAGCAATTTAACACCACAATGGGCCTTCACACTTGCGGCAAATTGATTCCAAACTGCAGCACTTTTACAGCACAAATTTATTTTTACAAATATTTTGCGACAGTAGATGCGATTTTAAAGTAAAATCCTCTCCTTAATATTAACTAAGGAAAAGAAGCACCAACTGCCAAAGTTTACGGCACATATTTGGCAGGGAAAAGAAGACACACGTTGCCTTGGAAATCAATCATGTTCAGTAAAACTACCCTACCTTAGCAGTTTTTGGAACCCTCAGTGATCTCTTGTATAAATCTGTAGACGCCAGCTGTGTTCTCCTCACAACCAAGTCCATCGACGGTCCCATTTCTTCCAGTTCAACCCTTGGGGTCTTGGTCCCAGACTTTTTCAACATCGTTCTGAAAGTAATTGTGCAAGTAAACAGTGTCTCAGGGAATGTCTTCCATGTACTTGGACACTTAGAACCCTCAGGTGGACACATGCTGAGGAAACTCGGCGGCATTCGGCAAAGCCTACCTGACACTGGAGATGCACTGTGAGAGGATGTTCACATTTCGGGTTTTGTAAACTCTCCTTGCACAAAACTCAATGCACGACCCAGTACCCTCCCCTTTGCCACATTGCAAACTATGCCTACACAGCATACCCCGCTCCATACAATACCACTAACTGTTCTCCTCCTTACTGCATGCACAAGAACTCCTTTGGAAATGCCACATAGCACTGACTGAATGGACAATACAGCTCCTAAGGATCCCTGTACTAGAAACCACAAAGTTTGAGCAGAAAATGATAGAAAATGTGTTTGTGATTAAAAAATCACCCAATCAGCAATGGTACACACAACGTCTGTCTGATTTATCACTCTACAATTATTTCAGGTGACACTACATGTTGAAAACATTTTCTGTAAGTAATGAGTAGCAATTTAGCCAACAGGAACAAGTGTCTGTCAAACATGTCTAGCTTTAGTCTGCATTTAGGAGCTATTTTGACACAGTTGGAAATGAGTTTCATGTTCACATGCTACCTCTGAGAATTGTGGCCTGCAGTAACTTTGAGGTCAATATGACAGTTCCAATTACAAGTATGTCTCTTGAGGCCACTCTACAATGAAAAATTACAGGAGCCTTACTTGTAGGACCTCAAGAGTATTTTCCCGTCGATGGCAGTGAATGAGAGTACGTGCTCCAATCCCGCGAGTCGAATATTTTTCACCAGGGGACCTCTGAAGAAATCTGAAAAAGTGTTGTACATCAAAACAAAGTAACAAAAGTTCTAACAATCATCACATGACTTCTGCTTGTTGTTACACAGTTAAAGGGGAAATAAGGGTTTATTTTCACATTTATTTCACTGCAATTCCCCACCGGTATCGTGCACTGAGTCATAACTAACAAATATGATCAAGATTATCTCAAAACATGTTGACAATTTCGAGAAATGATTCAAATTTGCAAAAATCAGTGAAGAACTCCCAAAGTCTGTAACATCCATATTCATCGAATCAAATATGAATATTCAATATTATCGCCTTTTCAAGGTATGAGGAGGTGCCGTTTCCTATTTAGTACAGTAAACAAAACATCAAACGAACAGTTTCATATATAGCCTACGTGTGCTGTGTGTATCATCAACTAACACTAAACTCTTGTTTACTTAGCATTGCACAATGCATGAACAGCATGGGAACCGTAATCATTCGGTTATGTTTATTCATATAACGTCATCTCAGTCTTACCCTGTGATTGGTCATCGTATAGAGGAAGCTGTCTTGTCCATGAACGTTTATTTTTTGTACCCGACCAATATTAAGAGTTCTCATTCAACAGTAACTAACGCAATAATTACCCTTTCTTCTACCTTCAAACACCTCCTCAACATCTCTATATTTTGGTGAACAATCGGTTTAGAAAGAAAAATCAACTAAACGTTGGGTGAAAAATTATTGTTGAGCAACAAATACTGTATCTGTGAAAAACTTATTTCTTAATAAGAAGGCTACTGTTCTTCCTTGTTTTGAATGACCTACCATTCTATATCCACAAACATTGGTGTTAAAAATATGATTGTTTTACATTCAACACTATTTCCCTTTAAGCCCCACCTATTCCTCATTATGAAACAATCATCACTAAAAACAGTAGGGTTTTTTACTCAGTGTAGTGCATCTGCATACCAAATATGAGATCAATCAATCTTCTTGAAATGAAGTATTAGTTGATGTGAAAACATCATAACAATGGTAATGATCATCAACAATCCAGAAATGGCCCTAAAATATGAAAACTGAAAGGAAAAAACTCCCGTCTTTGTCATTTGTTCGTCATAAGTGTTAATATTCCATGTATTACCAAAACACTGTCTCTTCCAGGCTACTGTGACAACTAACACTACTGTTAACTACTGGCCCAAAAACTGACAATTATACGTGGTGTTTCTTTCCTACCAGCCCTGCTAAAGTGTGGGAGTTTGGAGTGTGTGTGATTTTTTTCCTTCTCTTCTCTTCTTTTTTTTTTTTTGGGGGGGGAGGAGGTTGGTTGGTGTGTATGGGTGGATGGGGAGAGTTGAGGGGAGCTTCTCAGATTGACTGCAGTATGTATCACATTCACATAGTAGTCTCAAGATTTCAAGTCTCTTTGTGAAGGAAGAACACACATTTATTTGCACTTGGAGGGATGTGAATACTGAGGACAATGTAATCACATGTAAAAGCTATGTCTAATATTAGCATGCAGACATAGAGAGAGCCACCTATTGTGCAAATTCTAATAAAGGCTAAAAGTGAAATGAACAGAGCTGACACTGCCCTTAAAGTTAGCACAATGCTTTCATCCTGAAGAGCGACGTTCTTAGTTTTCTAATATGAAACAGGCTGGTAGATGTGGCATTATAACTTGACTTGAACCTAACATTTTAACTTGACTTGGCATTTTAAATTGACTTTAGCATTTTATAATATGGCTCTCATATTAGGTCGAAAGAGTGCAGCAGGTGGGCTTGACATTACCATCCCTAACAGGATCTACTTTAGAGGCTGAAATAACAATCTGATTCCGGGACGTGACTTGAAATTTCCAAAGGTTCATCCCTCTCATTAATTTGTATAAAAATAATGACAATTTCTCTCCTTTCTGTCCCCTTCCTGGCAAACAGCTATTCTTCATGTACAGTATTTAGAAACAGGGACCTCTTCTGAAGGAGTACTTACTAATCAAGAAGTATTTTAACCTTTTGTGAGTGTGGTCTGAGTTGAACAATTCCCCTGAGAAAATGAGGCAAGGCTTGCATCCAACTGTCAGCTTGGTGTTCTGGAAATGAGAAGACATTTTGCACTTTACATGACAAAAACTCTCTCTAGTAGAGCTACCTTTCAAAATTGCATTAAAGTTAGACTGAGAGAAATCCACCTTGCTGAAAAAATCCTAACAAATGATCGACACATAAAAGTCATGACAACAGCTTGAACGAAGCAACATGACAGATGGAAAAGCTGAACATGTTTTGTTTTTCAACGATCTTCCTTTCCCAAAACCTATTCCATTTCCTATATCAGTTCTATAGAGCAGCAAAAAGGGAATTAAAACCTTCCTGTCTAAATCAAAACAAACAGACTATCCTCCAACTATTCCTTGAATGTCAGTCAAACAAGTCACCATCTCGACAATACAACCTTCGACAAAACTACAGAAAATTTCAAACCAACATGTAATACCTTAAAGGAATTCATGGACTGGAAAGATTCGACCCCAAATTCAAACATGTCCAGGAGATGGTAGTCGAACAAATGGCCTGCCAAAAATGAAAAGGGGAAATAATAAACACAGCGGCAACTGGAAGCAAGCCACAAAACATGATTATTTTGAAGACAAATAAAAAAACATGAAAAGCAAATTACATTTTGATGTACAATGACTTACATTGTTAAGAATCCATCTCCATAAATTTCAGCATAATGCAATCTGACTGAGATAACACTGGGGCTGCAGCAAACTTGATTAGATCATTTAAATAAAGCAAGTCAATTAGTTTACAGTGGATTTTGTTTTCTCATATTGGCTCCATTACAGTATCTTAACTGCTCACCCATGACTACATTGTGGGGTCTCTTCTTGTTGTGAGAACCGAAAACAAAGAGCGATGCATCATTCTTGTTGGAGAAGAATTCCTGTGGATGAGGAGGAGAATTACACTGAGCTTCTTACTTTTATTATGTGCCTGTTGCAAGGGCTCAACTGTGCATCAATTAAGGAGTAAGACTAACTTGTTCATAAACTATAAAGTTGTCTACCACTGACAAACACATCGACCAAAACGACTGACATTGAGGAGAGCCACTAAGATGTCTTTGACGGTCGCTACGGTGATGATGGCTGGTTTTATTCTTTTTGATACAGGATGTTGAAAATGTGAAAGGTATGTTTACCGAAATCAATGTCTCCATACAACACATGTTATATCAGGACCATGAAGAAAATTAAAAAATGTTTTCTTCTACTTGGATAGTTACTATAAACGTATCATGCTTGTAGTTTGACAGATTGGGAAGTTCTTCAATCACACCTGCAACCGGCCTCTTTAATCATAACTACACAATACTGTGTGTAACCATACCTATGTGCATGCACGATCCAGCACAGCCTATACTCTTCAAATTTACATTTAAATAGATACATGTGTGATTCCATAATTAAGGGGTCCAACGTGTAACATTCTGAAAATTTCACAGTCAATTGGGTCTTAAGAACTGATAAATTAATGTCAGATGGTCTTATTTCAGATTATGTATGGCTACTTGACACATGCAAATCAAACCAAAAGTTGCAAGGAAAATTATCAACTGAAAATGTTATGTTTCAAAAAAAGGTTTCAGTTTTTATAATGAAAATGGACACCAAGCTAAGATTTTTTTAAAAGCTATCAAGACCATTACTTACTTTCTTAAAAAGGTACTGTAGGCTACAGTTTAGATGGTATTTTGGATGACCTTCTATGGGCTGGAATTATGTGGATATTAGATTATACTGGCTTGAAATATATACTTCATAAAAGTGGAACACCATTTGCTGTGCCATTTTACTAAGTGAACGTTACCCTCAAACTGAACTATGCACACTTATTTATTCGAACTATGCATTTTCGAAGGTTAATTACTCTAGAAAATTGAAGCATATCAGAATATTTGCAAATATAGACTGTTACATTGTAATTAAATGAAATATATCTATTTGCAATGGGACACCAAAAAGTTACAAGCAGTTTTACATCGGGAAGTAACACTTTGTTTACAGTGCTATTCTGTCATACAGTTTCAAATTTGGTCGAAACTGAATGCTCTTTCACAGTACTATGAAAGTGCTTCTAAAAATGCATCTTGCAAATTCACAATTTGTGGTTGTCTGGCAGATCATGTTAAAAAGGAACTTGTTACTTAATCCTTCAATGTCACACCACCTGGTTTCGGTTTACAAAGTGAAAAAAAAAAAATCAGTTTTTCACACATAACATTGTAACAAGTGAATGACAGAATTTGACGATTGGATAGTATGTATAGTGTTGTGAAGGCCAACTGCATTCGGGAGATATTGCACGCCACATATGTTCTTCATTTTCTATCATAGGAATGTGTTGTTGTGAAGTGTTGTGTCTCAATTATGTAACCACTTCTCTGAGTTTGTCTCTGTTGCATCTAATGTATTACTTCTGCTCTTTCTACCCGAAGAGAAGGGTATTTAAATTTGATCAGTTCTACTCCATGCCTGTTCTGTTAATTTCATTTATTCATTTATTAATTTATCTTTTTACGAAGATGTTTCTCCACATGCATTAAGTCTGCAGTTTATAACATTCTCAACATCGCCATTAAGTAACTGCCTGAATATACATCTGAATACTGTTCCTTTCATCTGTTTTTGAAATAATTGGATTCATCCAATTGCCAGTCACTGTGAGTAACTCATCTTTATTTTACGGTCTAAACATCTTTCTTCCTGACACAGAACTCCATCTGTTATCCTGGCATCCCGCTCTCCCGCCAACAACATTAACTTGCCAACCTAAGCAGACCGCACACATTCATACTGATACTCACCTCTCTGTATTACATTCAACTCTCCATAACAGACCACACATGTTTTCCAACCTAATCCATAGGCCTACCAGCTATAAATGCAAGTATTCTTGTTTCCTTTATAATTTATATATGTGTTATTTATGCTGTAATTATAAGTTGAGACTAAAATTCTACTTTCCCATACCTTCTTTTATGTTTACGACTGCTAGCCAACCTACAGTGGTCAAAACCCTCTCATAGGTGGCTGGTAGTTATGTAGCAATAGCACCCCTAAAGTTTGTGATATGGATCATCGCTGACTACCTTTTTGTCCTGCCAATCTGAAGGTGACAAATGTCACAATGTAAGGTGAGACACCAAATCTACTGGCACTGCCATTTATGGAATCACCCATATAACCCTAAAACAGCAACATAACACCTCAATTGTGATCCTGACAAACTATGAAAAACATAATTTGAGTGATGCCATGATGTATTAAACTAACAGTTCTGTATGTTACATGCTCTGCAATTGTTCCAAACTAGCCAATAGCTTTTCTAATTTGGTGATGTTGTGATACAGGCCCATTGAATATTAATTACTCACCATGGATGTAAAATCTTCAAATGGTCTGATATTATTCTTCCTAGGAGAAAGAGCAAGCACCATACAAATAACAGTCAACACTGTAGTAGTCAAATTGGTACACCGAGCACTCACATGCACACAACTTTCAAATACTTGCAGATACTACAATAAGTGAAAGGCAGTTCAGTAATCTAGATGAGTACTGTATTTTTCCAAGTCATACTGCTTGGAACAGTACATACTGTAATGTTAAGTACTACATTATACGAACTTTGCCCCCATACAATCTTTGACAATACAATAAGTCTCTTTTTGAATGAAGCTTTAATATACAGCACATATTTCTCCCAGTCAATATTAAGACTTTAACTCCTTGGTATCATGGGTCAAAAATAATCAAGGGAAACAATATAAAGATGCTACAATATATGCTGTACAGTAACAATGATGAACAGTTCAGTGACCAGTATAAACAGGTATGCTCCAATGCATGCTACAATATGCAATATGATACAACATATGCTGAGACCAGAGTGCACAAATGCATTGTGGTTTAGGTGATCTGATTATGAACATTTTTTTCTGAATCTGATATTATAGCATAGTATGTGTCAAAGGCTACCTATGCTTTACATCAAATATGAGATCATGTCTACAAAGTTTACACAATTTGACCCTAGCTGACACTGAATGACCTTTGACCTCCAGTAAAGACCACATGACTCTTGTACTCAATCCAATACAACTTCACAATTTCATCGAAACCAAAAATGATACACAACAGTGACTAGTGTAAAATAATATGCACCATACAGTATGTGGCCGCTAGAACATATGACTGTTACCACAGATCTTACTTGTTAAACATTACTGCATTGGGCTTTTTCATGAGATATATCTCTCTTATCACATTATTTACAACGTCACTCGTGTGGCTGCCACGGATGAACATGGCCGTCTTGGTGTTTTCTTCAATCTGGGCCTCTTTCCTTTCAAGGAAACGCTTGGAGCGTTGGTTTTTTGGTTTGCTGATAGAGGGAGAAAAGCAAGAGGGCTAAATCCACAATAAACTCTCTTCTATACCTTTTTTCTTTGGTGTCAAATTTCACAGTAAAGAAGTTTAATTTTAAAGAGGCTCATTGAGTTATTTTGTGAAATTCACTCAATTTTTCTAAACCGGTCAAGTTTCCTTCACATACTAATGACAAACAGTCAAACTAAAAGGATCCCAAAGTTTTACATTCGCTGGAACACTAATGAGTGAGTAACCAACGATTAAATTTAGTTTTTGAAACTTTGTAACCAGACATTTTCACATAAGTACATTCACATGCACACAATCAGAGCATAATGGTCAAAAATTTGAAAAAATTGACAGTTTTCTTATAACTATTGGATGTGAAACTTGATTAATTATGCTAATTGTGAGTATTGTTGTGTGTTTGTATTCTTCAAAATCACCGCAATCTTTACTGATATCAACTCAATGAGCCCCTTTAAAGAACAAGTTACCTTTTTTTCAGTACTCTACTGGCATTGTGTAACATTTTGTAACCTTGAGAAAAGTGGACATCTTTCTGGGTATTGTCATCGATTTAGAGTTTGAAGTAACTGCTGTGAGAAAATATGTTTTTTCCTCTTCAGAACTTGTCACTGGAGTTTTTCTTTAATTCACCAAGGATTATACACTGTCTGGCATGAGACTGGTAGGGCAGTAAACATCATGAATATGCTGGGTGAAAATTTTAACATTCTGACCAGGGAAATAAATGTATCTAGTATGGTCTAGCTATTGTATTATTATACCAACTTCATGCACTCTCTAATTTAATGTACTCATTGTTGGTACGAGTGTACCAGGCAAGAAATAACTACAGTATTACAGCCATGTTCTAGTGTTATCCATTCAAAATTATGATCCCTAAAATGCTTTCAGAAACATTTCTTCATGAGCCATCACTTCCTGGTACCAGGACCAGAAAGTAGGCTATGGTTTGAATTTGAAAGTCGCTGAAAACAAGGCAAGAAATTATTTGTTGGTCTGCAGTAAACAGCCTGTCAAGTGTCATAACTACATTATTTGTTAAATGTATATTATTACAACGACCCTCATTTACTTGTCAATATGTGATAACTGATATTGATAGGCCTAGGCCTATGCTTGTCAATCACTGACTGAGCCACAGACACAACAAACTCATTTATCATTTGTAACTTTTACTGAGGACCACTATCCTTCAGACTTCAAGCAGAAGCTAGTGAAATACGGGGCTAAGTCAAGTTTCATCGCATCAAGACAGTTCATCAAAACTAACCCTAGCGGCCTGCAGTACTGTAGTGTAGGCTAGCATTGCCACAGTGGCTACAGCATTGGCTAGGCCTAACTAACACACAACGATGATTGTAGTAGTACTGTAATGCTATGTGTATGTGCAGCTTCAACATATACGCCATACTTGGGAACTAAGTTTAGTGTTAGGCTACAGAAATAACGCATATTTCACATAAAAAAGTGTGAATCGCCCGCCACACTCTTTCATCAGGTGTTACGGGGATATAAACGTGATGAAATTACTTACACAATTCTCTGCATGACTATTGTTGTATATAATGTACTGTGAGGGTAAACACATCAACACAAATTGACTTCAGTAGCTGGTGTTAGTCACGTTACTTCAGTTCACATGGGAAGGTAGCACACGAGTAATTACTGAGTAATCAAGTCGAAACTGTTTTGCGAGTTGAAGACATATAGAACGCCATTTGTGTATTTCACTGCAAGATATCGATAATAGCAACCACTGATCTCCCTGGGCCTTTAACCGCGGAGACCAATAGCATGACATTTGAAGTCTATCTAAAATACATCTACTTAAACGGACAATAAAACGAGCCAAAATTATATCAAATTTAAGTTGGAAGCCAAAAACAAAAAAGTCACGTACCTACTACTTACGCTACTTAACTTAATTTGACTGAATGTTCTTACAGACCGTGTCTTTCTACGCTTCTCAACATTGGCTATCTCAAATTTTCACTTAGGCCTACACCAAATAGCTCCTTCCACACAACTAAGTATTTCTAAGTAATATGGTAACCTTTAGTCACACATCATCATGCAAGCAGAAAATGATCTTGCATGGCATGAATGCCAATAAAAAAAAGTAAGAAATAGCAGAAAAAGAAAAAAGCTTAATCTTGGTGAAGTCTAATACACCGACAACAAAAATACTTGTTTGTTGCTTTGAACTTCATAAAATTACATCAATTAAAAATCCAAATTATAGCCTACCAGCTTTTAGAAATCGAGGGAGGACACTGGAGTTACGTAAACCATGTAGAAAACTGCTAAGAACATAAAATTGACAGTAAATTCAATTTGGTCGATCCGACGACGGACCTCTAAAAACCTGTGAGGTATCATGTAAGATTCTGTTCCGTCAGCTAAAGGACCTCTGACGGCCCGCCAGGTATTGCTGACTGTAAAAAGACGATTTAATTGGACTAAGGTCAGAAGAGGTATTTGAAGATTTAATAATCTCTTATCCCAAAAGAACCTGCAAAACATTTTTGTGCCCTACGTGACGCAAAACCACATTCACAACAGCAAGTATGATCATTGGTGAATTACATCACGTGGTTCAGAAATTGCGCATATTCATTGAGATTAAGTGACGTACTTTGTTCCTAAATGACAAATTGACTAGTGACCTCATTTAAATGTAGGCCCTAAAAGTTCACGTTGAGCAGAAACATCTGGTTTTTTTTTTTGTTGTTGTTGTAGAAATACACGTCATGAGTAATTCAATACATTTAGCTGTTACTTCTAGTTAAGGTAAGTAACTTGAATAACTCTTTATAGAAAAATGCTGAAAAAACTCATCCAACCGACTGGTGCCAAGTGTATGTTATATGTATCAAGGCTGAATTGTTTATAGCACACCGTAGTCTGATCAAATAAATCTAGGTGTTCTCCATTGTCATAAATGGGATTTGAAACGTCCTTTGTGCCTTAAGAGTAATCGTACGGGAATCATATACACACTGTACATGACATATGTGATTGATCTTGCATTTAGGGGATCGACTAACTGCACACAGACGGGTTATATTTAAAGGTTGTGCGACTTGCACGGAGGCTTCATTCAAAAGTTACAGAGTGAAAGCCTGAATGACAATCGATTAGGATTGTTATAATCTGTTACCGCTTTTGAGATATGGCTTTTCAAAATTTGAAGAAAATGTAAGTATGATGCGGAGTGTTTACGTTCACAGCGTCAGCAATTCTTTTGTTTGGTCTGCATATATTGTCTGTTAAATTACTTAGTTACTGGGTCGAACACTGGTAAATGATAGCAATACTGTATTTGTAAAGAGGAAAATACACGCTTACAAAATGGAAACCCCTAGGGCTTGTTCAACTCTCAATTGTCCTCGAGAGGTTAACGAAACAAAGAATAACATAATACATATCATGCTAATCACTCTCTTGACATCACAAATTTGCATACTGCCATGTTCATTCATGACGCAGGTTTAAGATAGGAATTTGCCTATAAAGTGGTCAATATGGATGGATACGGGGCTCTTTCCGACATGTTTAATAATTACAATGCAGCTAATTGTCATTTTCAAGTCACACCATCCTTAAAAGACGTTCCGCAAATTGACCGTGCCTATTCGCGATCCCCCTCCCCCTCACCTACTGTGGAATTCATTACTATGTTTATAAGAAATGTTCTGCGTCCTGATATGGTTCTACCACTTCAGGACCAACTTTAATCGAGTTGGCTCAGTTTTGTCGTCAAGAAAACTTCAAATTTGTAATCTAGCTAGCGCGATAGCACTATTTGGTCGAACCGACCACGGACCTCTGACAGGAGAAACAGCCTAATATCGGGTCAGTCGACGGCGATGATGTTGATTGATTTAGAAACCTGCGACGCATCATGTAAGTTTCGTTCAGCCATCGGACCTCCAACAAGAGAACTCGCTGCTCCCACGGGTCCCCGTCAGCCACATTGTCACTGGCGGCCCGTCAAATCTTGCTGAGCTGCGTGTTTGTCGTGTACTGTGTTTTTTTTTTCTTTTTTTTTTTTGGTTTGGAACCACTTTGATACAAAACCTTTCGATTTTTCCTTGCCTAAGGTTCATCTTTACGTGTTAGATTATAAGCCGAAGCTTCTCAGATGTCCCTATGTGAGGTTTTTCTTCTTTTTTCTAATGGTTTCCTTTCTAAAACTATTTTCAGAGCAAAATTTTTAATGATCTCATGAATTCCAAGGAAAATTAATTTCAAAAGGTTTCTACAGTTGTTTCATCATAAACTGTACAAATCCTTCAAATGGGCTATTTCTTAGCATCCATTCTACAAATTCCATATGGTTGAGACCTTAGACAAACATGACGTTTTTGGCAGCAGATGCTCACAGTTGGAGGAACTCGTTATAGTTTCAATGCATATATTTCTAAAACGATCAATTTACATTTAAACTGTGTGCTGTAACATATTTGTTTTGGTTGACATTTCTGTTGTCATGTCAGATTCTGCTTACAATATTTTGCACGATTCATTTAAAGCAACCAGACCCGTGGTCAAGGGGGTCTGGAAATTTTTGCCACCCCCCTCTTTAATTTTAGAAAATTGAAAAAGAAAGGAATACCAAAACATCATGCATCATGGATAAGGTTGACGATTTAGTACCTGATTGTGCATAAGGGTGTTGCATTATTTCAGACAAGACTGCTCAAGCGCACTGCGGTTCCTCGAACAGATGTAGGCCTACAGTCATGTGAATTATGAAGTAAAGCAGCACTTTGCACAGTGGCGGGGCCAGAATGTCAGACTTGGGGGGGCAAACTGAGGGCAGAGGAAAATGTTGGGGGGCAAAGATTTTCGCGCGCAGCGCGAAACCGAGAGCGAAGCGTGAGGCCTTGCGGTTGGGGTCCAGGGGCCCGCCTTAGGGCCCCGGTTGGGGTCCAATGGGCGAAGCCCCCGGAAGCTCTGAGGTTTAAGCATATCTCTGGGTGGAAAATTAAGTCCCAAGAGAGATATATTATTTATTTTTATATTATTCATTTGTTCGGTTGACTGTACTCCAGGGTTTCCAACTTTTTTCTTTGGGGGTACTATTTCACATTTACGCGGTGCCACCGAGTACATGCACACACCCACACACACACACACATAGGCTACATACACTTCCATTCCATTCCTATATTTAGGAAAACAACCACCTACCCGCCCTTCCCTTATGCTGGACGGTAAACATTCCAGAGAAAATTGGTCTGACCAGGCTGGCCTACTGTTGAATTGGCTATGGGCATGATATAAAACTGGCAGCCTGTGTAACATAAATTAGTCATTTATCAATCATGGTTCCCCGGAAGCTGTTCTTATTCAGTCCAATGCCAATACATAGCTTTGTGATTAAATTAATTTTGGATGAGTCCAAGATTTGATTAGGAAGGGTGAGAGCAAGTGGGGGGGGGGGGGGGCAACTGGGGCAAGGAAAAAATCTGCGGGGAAAATGCCCCCTCATGCCCCCCTCCCCGTAGCTCCACCACTGACTTTGCAATATTTTCTGCAATAGCCCATATGGCCAATTTCTGACCATGAACCCTCACTTGTGTGACAACATGTGAAGAGAAAGAAACATATTTCATGATTTTATGGTTAAAATGGTCCATATGGCCAATTTCATACACTGGACCCCCAACATGCCAAACATCCAGATTAAACCACTTCCAAAGCACTAATTGTGACCAACCATCAACAGTGTTACATATACACTGTTTCTTCACATTAAATGAATATGTCCGTAACTTTCACGTTGGTACTCATTTACAGTTCTTTTGGTATTCTTACTTCCATTAACTCCACCCGGCCAAACTTACTTCCACATCTTCATTAATTAAATTAAATCAATTAATGCAGTGAATTGAAGATGTTGATTCTTACAATATGCAGCAATATCCCAATCATTTTACAATGCACAAACAGCTGTGAATCTTTCATTTAAAGCCCTTAAGAAGGGATTCTGCAAATTGCAATAAGGCTTATCACACCCATGCCCCTTTAAAGTCCATCCAACACTGACAACACTGAAGGGGACTGCTAGAGTCTAGTTTTCACTGGTAAGCAAAAAAACTGACTTCCTTTATTGTGTGTTGCCATTCTTATACT
Organism: Stichopus chloronotus; assembly: GCA_021234535.1. Classification (NCBI taxonomy): domain Eukaryota; kingdom Metazoa; phylum Echinodermata; class Holothuroidea; order Aspidochirotida; family Stichopodidae; genus Stichopus; species Stichopus chloronotus. The sequence goes on along the minus strand of CM037845.1, from coordinate 23,353,286 downwards.
CTTAAAAGCAATTCACATCAATGCACACATCACCACTGAAGCACGAAGATCCAGCCAGACTTGTATGGTATAACCACCAACAACACTTCCCACAGCATGGCTGCATCTTCATTTGATCATGAAACTGCTACCTCGAGCACTACTTCCATTATTAGCTGGACAGGTCTGACAGAACATACAAGCATCCATAGCATAAACCAGAAAGCCAAAAGGCTTTGTGATTCCTTGCCACATGGTTATATTATAACAAGCATGAATTATTCACATGACAAGTATGAGATCAACTGCAGTTACTGGTCTTGAAACACCACATTAATAAGCCTTTAACCCAAATAACCTTAATTTTGGTGACCTCAAACTGAATGACATTTGACGTCCACTAAAAGCAATAGGGATCACCTACCCAGTATGGGCAACCTACACATCAAGTATGACATCAGTCAACATTACTCTTCTGGAGATAATGTGCTAGAAAATTTTCACCTCGGGGACCTCAAACGACCTTTGACCTCCACAAAAACAATAGGAGTCATCTACTCAATGTGACTAACCCACACACCAAGTATGACATCAGTCACACTTACCCTTCTAGAGATACTGTGTTTACAATGTGTTTACAGTTTGACTCAGGGTGACCTCAAGTGACCTTTATCTCCACCAAAAACAATAGGGATCATCTACTCAATATGACCAACAAACACACCAAGTATGGCATCAGTCGCAGTTACCGTTCTTGAGATATCATGTTTACAAGGTTTCCACATTTTCACCTCTGGTGACCTCAAATGACCTTTGACCTCCACCAAAAGCAATAGGGATAATCTACTTAATATGACCAACCCACACACCAGGTATGACATCAGACACAGTTACCGTTCTTGAGATATCGTGTTTGCAAGGTTTTCACATTTTGACCTCTGGTGACCTCAAATGACCTTTGACCTCCACTAAAAACAATAGGGATCATTTACTCAATATGAACAACTCACACACCAAGTATGACATCAGTCACAGTTACCGTTCTTGAGATATCGTGTTTACAAGGTTTTCCCATTTTGACCTCTGGTGACCTCAAATGACCTTTGACCTCCACCAAAAGCAATATGGATCATCTACTTCATATGACCAACCCACACAGTAAGTATGACATCAGTCCCAGTTACCCTTCTGGAGATATTGTGTTTACAAGGTTTTTCCAGTTTGACCTCCGTTGACCTCAAATGACCTTTGACCACCACTAAAAACAATAGGGATCATCTACTCAATATGACCAACTCACACACCAAGTATGGCATCAGACACAGTTACCGTTCTTGAGATATCGTGTTTACAAGGTTTTCACATTTTGACCTCTGGTGACCTCAAATGACCTTAGACCTCCACTAAAAACAATAGGGATCATCTACTCAATATGAACAACCCACACACTAAGTATGACATCAGTCACAGTTACTGTTCTTGAGATATCGTGTTTACAAGGTTTTCACATTTTGACCTTTGGTGACCCCAAATGACCTTTGACCTCCACCAAAAACAATAGGGATCATCTACTCAATATGACCAACCCACACACCAAGTATGACATCAGTCATGGTTACCCTTCTTGAGATATCGTGTTTACAAGAAGTGTCACATACACACATACACACACACACACGATATCACCATCGCATAGATTCCTTCTGCCTTCGGCAAGGAATCAAAAATGGAGCAAAGGAATTTCAATAACCAAGTCAACTGCCCACAGCATGCACAAAAATTGTAAATTTTCTGTACAATCTTACACAAACTGACACCAAAAATGCTGATGACACTGAAATTAAAATGCGATGGTCATGTACCTAATATCTAATAACACCTTCCTACCACACTTGAAACAAATCGGACAAGGCACTGCAAAGATATTGCCATATCAGGAGTTTTACATTAAATCCCACCCACTCATTAACCTGCAAGATATAGGCACCAAAAAGAATGGGGCACATCTACTCAATGTTATACACATACACACCAGGTTTAAGAAAAATTGAGCGCTCTATTGAGTTATCACATCACATACCTCACATTCCAATGGTGCCACATACACGAGCATGACGACTTGACTGCATAGGTTTCTTTGTTAACACAAGGAACCAAAAATTGTGGGTACAGCTTCAGTTTCTCCCCTCCCCCATCTGATTCCATGTTGACCCCCAGACAACATCAAGGACAAAATACAAACTTAACATTGCCACATGTGACAGTGGGTCAGCTGCCCCCTCCCTTTTTTCCACCCCCTCTTAGGAATCTGACCTGGTCAGGGGACTGGGAAGAAGGAAGAGCAAACAATGTGTTTCTTTCTCATGAGTACACCATCTCAATTAAATTACCAAACTGAGACAAACATTGTTTTATGTGCACAATTCATATTTCAAACTTTTTTTTGTTGTTGTTGCTGGATTTCCATCATTTTGTGCCAATGAAAACATGTGCATATTTAATACCCCACATTATAGCCTAATTTGCTACATAGAGTAACTAATGCGGTATATTTCTCTGGGGTACACAATCTCAATGTAATGACCAAACTGAGACACTCTTCTCGATTTTATGTAAATGATTGATAATCAGACAATGTATTTATTTTTGGACTTCCATCATTTTGTACCAATGAAAACATTACACACATTTAATATTTCACACTACCTTTATTACCATTTTGTAAATACACATTTTACAGTTGTTTTACAAAAATAATATTTGATTCATTGTCATACAGTCAATCTTTGAAACAGCCTCATGCTATGACACAGAGCATAGAAAAATAATAATTTCACATAACCTGTACAGGTAAATATGAGCTTTTAACTAACACATTTCTCAAGAGTACACAATCTCAATTAAGTGACCCAACTAGGACAGCGCCTCATAATTTTAGGCAAATTATTGATACTAAAAAAGATATTTATTTTATTGGGCTTCCAACATTTTGTAACATTGAATACATGCACATATTTTACCTTCCACACCATCTGTATTAAAATTTTGTATATATGAATTTTAAAGTTGTTTTACAAAAATAATATCTGATTCACTATTATACAGCATATTTTTGGAACAGCTTCATGCAATGGCACAAAACACAATATTTTAACATTACCTATGCCTGTGAAACTGAGTTTCAACTGACTTATAGAAAGAGCTTTCCGCTTTCCAAACTACAAAATATGTCTTCTTAATTCCTGATTTGCAGTACGATATAAATAATTTATTGCCATAATACTTCAACCATAGATACAAAAATTTGCACGTTTTTCTGAAAGAAAGTTCATATTGACTGATTAAGATATCAAATAACAGAGGTATAATGAAATTTGGAAAATAGATATAAATAGTTGTGCGTATATTTCCCCCAAAAAGTTTCTATTGGGTTATTGAACCATTTATAAAAGTTTGACAATTTATGGAGCATAATTTTTGGAGCAAAGATATAAAAACATCATGCATATATGTGGAAAAGGAACTCATCTCCCATCTACAAAGTTTTCCATGACTGTAAGGTTAAATTTCTAAAACTGTAAACTTTAACACTCATCATTTATGATAAAATGAAATTGCCAAATGCATAGAATTACCAAATTTCTTGCTATCCTCCAATGATCATGTTAAGTGTGATACACACTTCTTCCTGCTAACACCACATCCTGAGTATATATTATTCACTTTCAGAGTAAGATCCAACAGCTGATACCAGTGGCCTTGTGTTTCCATACCTGTTCTTTTTATTCTTTTTTTGGTTTAATGAACTTCTAGATTGAAACTGCAGTTTCTTTGGAATTTCTTTCCTCTACCTTTCCCACTCCTACCCTCAGCCTCCCCTGCTCTCATCCTCCAACCCCCCCCCCCCATCTACCACCTTCTTGAAAGTCATGGTGGCCAAATTTTAATATCCCCCATCTCAAAATGAGCGATGATTTGCCAGGTATCTGACTGCTGATGGACCAATAGACGGACAAGCTAGTAGATGGATGCATAGAAGAGCATAATTGCATCTCTTCATCTCTAGAGACCAGTAGCAGCTGAAGATTACACCAATAACATCCCTCTTCATCCTGCGCTGCTTCAGAGCTTACAGGGTGTCTGTGTCTTGCACTGAAGACGAGAACGATCCATCTCACTCAGCCTGTTGCAGCCTTGAAAATACAGAAAATCACAGTTGGAAAGGAGACACTAGAATTGACTCAGAAAAGACAACTTTTTGAAAAATTAAAAAGCAGTTTCCCCCTCAGCTAATACAGTACCTCATCTCTGTTTCGAGAGCTGATGGAGGTAGAAAATATGAAGGCATCTCTGAAAGAAAAGGAAATCTGCCAAATATGGATCGATGTCAAACTGACATCTGAAAATAAACTCCAGATGAGAAAAAAAAATTATGGTGCACCAACATCAACACATGTAACAAACATTATTGCAGCACGTGTGGGCCACCAGAACTGCTAAACTTTATGAGCAGTACTGAAGGAAACAAGTGCTAGGTTTCTTAAAATCAATTGCAATGAAAGGGCAGACTGAAGATTGCACAAGCTGCTGCATTTACAGTGTGTGATCTAACTAAGCGTTGGAAATAAAATTCATTCCCTCTGAAAAAAGGTATTGATACTGCATGATCTTCTGCAAGTTTGCTGCTTTTCCAGGATAATTGAGAATGACAGCAACAAAGACAGCTTCATGTCCCTACGCGTCACCCTGTACAGATCACGGCCTTGCCTGTGTAGCACCAGCTAGGTTTAGTAAACATAACACTGAATTTGGAATTTTTGCCTTAGCAACATGGTAATCTATATATTCAGCGCAATATCTGGTAAAATTTACATATTGTGACAGGTGTGACACTTTCCTTTTTTTGCAATGTACTTAAAACAACTTCAATATGCATTACATGAGTACCAACTGCAATATAATTTAACTGTTAAGAGATATTGTAGTCAAAATCTACCCCATGCAAATCACATAATGAACCCAACTGGCCAGTGTTCCAGAAGGTCTTACAAAACATGACCCATGTGTGAAAATACTCATATGTATCAGAGAGAGCCAGTATTCTGTGCTTTCACTTGTGTTTTCATAGATTTCTAATTGATACTAGGCAAATTTTCCTCATAACCATTTTTCACATTATGAAGGAACGGGGTAGTAATTTTGAAGATGGGTAGTAAGATAATGTGTACCTAAGCACAGTACTCATGTTGTGTGTGAAAACACAAGTTATCACACAAAAGGTAATCAATATCATATGCACAACTTGTTACGCTGACCAGTATAATTGTGCTTGCATATGCTGGCACAATTGTGCCTGCATATTACCTGTGATCTATTTTTACCTTAGCTCACAAATCAACATCCCTTCCGTGTGATTGGTTGAATTTTGAAACAGCTAGTTGCATGTGACTAATATAAAAAACAGTAAATTACTGGGTGAAGTTTTGCATGAGAATCAAGCATATACCTTAACTATTTAATAATTACCATTTCTTAGTGCAAAAAAAGTAAGTGAACACATTAGTTGGTGTCAGCAATGTGCTCCACATTGCATTAACATGGCAAAATAACATTATCTAACTGTTCCGAAATGATATCCACTTTGGTGGGTGGGTGGGCAGGAGGGTGGTTGAGGAGGTAGGTGGGTAATGGGAAGGTGGGCAGTTGGTGAAATCAATACAATGGGTACTGAGATATCTTTCAAACACTGGCTTTGACATACAAAGGTAGGGGTAGATCTAATCTATTACATCAGCTATAAATAAACATATTGATATTAGCGTATATTGCATTCTGAAAATTGCAACTTTCATAAGAGGAGGACACTGCAGGCGGAGACATATTAGAGAAGGATGAATACGAGGAGGGTGCGTCCTCCCAACGAATCCAGACTTACCACATAATGCCATGGTGTAATCTAGTTCATTTTCCAGTACTTCAAGAAGATTGTAAACACCATCAGAGCCCTGTAAAATGAACAAAATTACCAAATGATTACCAAAAATATGAAACATTACTGACTCTGATCTTACTCGAAGATGTGAAAACCTCAAAACCACATTCATCAATCGTATAGGAGAACAAATTAGTCACTACCTGGTACGTAATGCAAAATGGCTGCTACAATTCAAGCTTTGGTGAGCAAACTCAAGCAAAAGGACAGCACCAACCACAGAGTAACCATGTCACACTATGATAAACCTTTAAATCTGTAAACATACATAAATTAATCTAGCTATACAAGAAAACCAAAATCTTGCTACAAAAAAAAAATAAAACCCAAAAGATAAACTTTGGTAGCCTTGAGACTGTACATCAAAGTTGTTAAATTGTTAAGCATTAAATTTCTTCCTTTTTTTCAGTGATATAAGAGGAAACAATCAGTTAATGTTGTTGAGACTCAATCCATACTGTAGTTAAGTTTGTAAAAGTATGCCAATACATACACATAAAATAACTTTAATAAACTAACTACCATTTGACCATTGTCTCTAACTGCTGCTGCAAGAACAGCAAATGTTGCCAAAATGCCAGAGATGCAATAAATGCATCTGAAACTCTCTTTGCTGGATTCACTAATCTGCATGGATTTGCAACTGCATTACCCACATCAATGTGTCCTTGAGCACCTGTAAAGGTCTACCATGTACCGCTGATGATCAATTAAGATCTGAAAAGAAATTTGACCTTCTTGACAATAAAATAATTGCTGCAGGCATTATTAATTAAAAGCTACTTAATGGTTCAATGCCAGCACATGCATACCTCAACTGCCAGGGCCCACAGGAAGGGTCGACCCACAAAGACCATCTTGGCTCCTAGGCCGATGGCCTTGGCGACGTCTGATCCACTCCGGACACCTCCGTCCATGTAGACGTCGATCCCTTTACCTCTGACTGCATCGACGACCTCTGGCAGGGCCTCAATCTTGGATGGATAGAAAATTAGGCAGGAAATTAAGCTGTACATTCATGCCTTTAAAATATAATATATATTTAACACTTAGAAGGTCATTTAAAGTTACAGTAGAAGACAAAATAAGCAAGTGTAAATGTAAATGATCGTATATTAGTTGCTACAAAAAAATCTTTACATCAAAGCATTTGAGATATATTGCATACACTTTTGCGAGAGCAGTGAAACCATGGTGAGGGTCAGAGTTGACTTGAAGTCACGCATTGAGCAAAATAAAAAAGTTTTTAAAAACATAAACATAAAACCATCAGAGTGAGACAAACTATATTTTGCTTGTGGTTTCTCCATCTGTAGGTATATGAGCTGCAAGTTCAACATTTTACCCACTGACTTTGTCCCAGCATGTGCTGAAGATGCATTCATAGAACACTCTGAATTAGGCTCAAGCTAGTTTGGCATCTAGAGGGCCAGTCCATGCAGGTGCATGCTTCCTCCAATTTCTTTTTATTTTAGTCCACAGTGAGCAAGCACGTTGCTAATTACGATTATCTTAAACTACTACACTAAAGCACTATCAACAGTGGAACTCCAGATGTTGCATCGAGTCCCTTCTGACCAATTGAACATGCATGCCCCCCCCCTCACATATGGATTTGAATGCAAATGCGATTTGCAATAAATAGGCCAGAAAACTGACAGAGGCATACATAGTTAAATCAGCAAAAGCAAGAGATAAGTGAGGCTTTAAAGTTGGGGACACAGACTGAGTGTCACAAAAAGCAAGAGTATCTGACCATTTTGTCCTATATCCATGGAGATATCGACTGTAACGTATCCAGTTTTCCGACACGTGGAATACGCCAAGTAATTTCATACAGCCTAGAAGTTGCATAAGAGACATCAAAAGTTCAGCTACGATGAAGAAGTTAGAAATGGCTCACCGGTGGGCAGAATGTAAATTTAGAGGTAAAACTTTTCATTAAAGCACCAAGCAAACCACATTTAACACTTACAAGTACTGCAATTTAAGGGAACAGAAAGTATATGGAATGTGTTTTAGTTTTTTTTTCTCAGTTGCTTGTACCTGTTTTCCACTGAGAAGCACATCATCTGAGATCATGCTTTTAAACCATTGGAGATGTCACACTTACTGGAGCAGGAACCTCATCCAGCTGCCTCCCTCCGTGGGCGGAGACGATGATGCCGTCAACTCCGAAGGATGCGGCTTCTCTGGCGGTCTCCGCTGCATGAATGAGACAAAGATTTATTACTCTTCATTTTACGTCTACACATTTGCATATAACCAGCAATTCCAACTGCATTCTTGAAAAAGATTGAAGTCCATTGTTTGATGCTGACATCTAACTAGCAGCATCAATTCTCTGTAAATACATTAATGATCTGCTGGACTCAAATGAGTCACTGACTTGACAAGATACAAATGACAAACAACTAACACCACTGACAACCAACTAACACCACCACGGTCCATAGCTGCAGGCCGACCGACATGATTGAGCAAATCCTTAGACTTGGACTGCTGGCACAAACTTTATGGAATGTTAAAATGATCAAAGCTAGATTTGATTGTAAAAACTTAATATTCAACCAAAGAGAAAATTCCTTTAAAAGGAGCAAAAAATCACTTTCAAAAACAGTGAGAGGGGTCAAATCTTTAGCTCAAAAACAGAAAATACAACTGCACCATTTGTCATCTCAGCATATTCTATCTGCCCCCCAAAAAACAAAACAAAAGGGAACGGAAGAGGTATATACCCTCGATGGCCAAAATTGTTTCAACATTTTTGTTGGTCCTACAAAAATCACACTCGGAAAGAAAGTCTAGTCGTTAATTACCATTACTTGAAATCAAACAGACCAATGGGAATGGATATAAATATTCATGCATGTATGAAAAAAAGTGAGCTTCAACAACGTTTTTTTTTTGTAGTGACTGTAACATATTCCACTGAATTATGCCACTTTCAGTGGGAAAATCTTACAAATTTTTAACTCATATTCCAGGTTTAACTGGATGGATGTTGAACAAATAATATGCTTTTGACAGTAGAGTGGAGTAAGTTTCATTCCCATGACAGTTGCAGGTGTCAGATCACTACAGTTTTGGTGCTTGAACTCAATGTATTGTATGTGATGCAATAACCACACTGAAAATGCAACTTATCCAAACTTTCCTGTCTTTAGATATAAGTTTCAGCATAACAACTTAACTTCCCCCCATGTCATTCAAACCAATGACCTTTGATTTCCAACATTTAACATGTGCAATCCAACCAACATGGTGAAGCAAAATCAACCTGCTACAGATGTCATGGTGGTTTTCCAAGCCTTCCTTAATGAGGTTTATCATGTCTAATTAACATTAAAAACATTCTTCTCTCATGAAGACATACTGTGCAGCCATGTAGATGACCTCACTGCCCTTCAGGCAAACATTCAAGGAGGATTTCTTTGCAAATTATTTATTATGCGCTCTTAAGAAATTTTCAACAAAATTAGTGGTTCTGTGCTCTGAAGTGTAATACACAAAAGTACAAGATTGGTCTGCAGGTTCAAAAACAGCAGACACATGCCACAGACACTGGCGAAATTTGTCAGCCTGGTTAAAAATAAAAGTTAACCAAAAGACTTACATATTGCAAAGTGCATGCAACTCCCTTGGAAATTTTATCTGATCATTAAATAATTGAGACACGTACCAATAAAAGAATGCATTGTCAGATCTAAGGAAAAACAGGGTTCATGCATGCATGGCCTCCATAAAGGTGTGCCAAAAAAAAATTGTGTGCAGAATTTGTACCTAGAAAAAATGAAATTCTATCACAGCAACTTAACTCCAACACTTGCACTCATTCATAGCACCTGCATCAGTGAGAAAAAATTTTCAAAGGGTAGGGATCAAAGACACACATCCCCTTAGACCCGGCCCCCTACAATAAAACCATATGATTCCTTGGCTCCTCCTAAACAAAGGAGTAAACGGACTGGCATCTGCCAGAGCATAAAAAGGGCAATTGCTGAAAGGAAACCAGTTTCATATAAAGACACACATATACCATACCATATATCACAAACTAATTAGCTGATATATGTGTCATTGAAACAATGGTTGCATTGTAAATGTCCCATCATTGTTGCAAACTGAGTGACATTGCTCTTTCTTTGCATTTACTAAATGTGAAGTTGACTGTTTGCTTAAAATTCATATAAAAAAGACCAACACCAGAAAATTTATGACGGTATTGCTTTACACACGTAATTAATTTTTACTTATACTGTGCAGGCCAAGTGGGATACATGTCCTATAATTGCAGGCAGTTATATGGAAAAATAAACACTGACTTAAGTAGACACAAACTTGGTAAGTAAAATGTGACTTCAGTTGAATAATACAGTACATAACAATGAATTGCATTATGATACTGTCTCTTCCAGCACTTGTTCCACAAATCAAACAACAATGCGACATATTGTGGTGTACTTGCACTCCTTGCTTTCCAATGATCAGGTATTTTCTTTCAGAGGATTCCAAGGTCAAACTTTCAGCCATTTACAGTACAAAACTGCCACACAAACTGCATACAATCCAGGCTGTCTCCAATATTTTAAGCAATTGTGAGTAGATCTACATGCAACAATGGTTCACACTACTGTAAGTTTGGTATTTGGGAAGACTGAAAACCAATATATTCACTGCATACTACTTTACACTGTTCTTTCCACTGGAGTGGAAAACTGTTACTGCTGAATCATAATTCTGTAGATGGGGAATCAAAAAGAAGTACTTAAAAGTAATTCGTAAAGTGCACTCATTAGCACTCAGCATTCACTAGCTGACATATTATATGTCCAAAATAATACGTGGATGAGACTATTTGCAATATAGGTCAGAGTTTTAAAATGTTGAGACAGGGTTACATTACATAATGTGGACATTTCTAAAGTATAATGTAGAGTCAGAGTCGCAAAATACAGATAGAGACTTTCCAAAAAGTAGAGTGACTGGAGTCAGAGTTTTAAGTCAAGAGTTTTACAATGTTGCCACTTAAAAATCTTTTATAAGGTGGAGACATATCTATTATGATGAAGAGTCCGTACAGTACAGTCTTATATGATACAGATACAGAAGTAGTATGATCTACTCAACTGTTAGCAATGACAAGTGTTTCATTTCGTTTTGTTTATTTGATTCTCCACTTCACATGACAATTACATAAAGATAAATATAACATACGTTATTCACACATGGATTGGAAGGAAGTGAACAGTAAACCCATTAGGGCTTGGTGAAGTCCACTCCCTTAGAATGTAACACGACCCACGAACATCCCGTATCTCACCTAGTACTGTACGCTTGGGAGAAAGACCTACATTGTAGGCACAGGTGTCAGAGGAAATATGTCAAACTTACATCTTTCCATTTCACTCGATCTTGGACGATCTACACGGATATTTATCACTCCTAAAATCAAATGGGGCTAATGTTCTTGTTCATCACCTCCCATCATTTTACAATATGGGGACATTCATGGTGCAAGCAACTTGAGTGACAATATGTTGAATAACTTCAAGTGTCTTATTTTCCTGTATATACAGTACTGTAGTGTTTACATCAAGTCCAGCATTTGGACCTGGGACCTCATTTAGATCCACAGTCCTTCGAATACCCGAAAGTTTAACTTCTGTTAGGTTTTGATATTGTCTTGAAGCCATAATGCCACAGTTTGCTTGCAGGGTTAACATATAACTCCACATGTATCCTATGTAGGGGAATGACCAAGATTTGTTTGGAGGGAGCAACTTAAAACTTAATTTTGTTTCCTTTTGCCACTCTGCCACGCAACAATTTAGTGAAATTTTTTATCTGGGTGGCAACTTCAGAATATACTGTATGCTAAGGCTTAACTTGCTAAAAAAGATCTTAGCAAGGCTGAAGAACATCAACTGTCTTCACATCTTGAATCTGCATTTTGTAACTGTCTACTTCTACTCTTCTTCTGTCTACTTCTACTGTATTCTTCTTCTGTCTACTTCTATTCTTCTTCTGTCTACTTCTATTCTTCTTCCTACACTTTGACAACTTTTTCTGCAATGAATGCAGTGTATGTAGTATTCCTAACTCAACCCAGTAAAATTCCATCACATATAGTGAATATACTCAAAGATTCCATCACAGCTAATAACTCAATAGGTGTATATATTTTGCACATAAAGGACAGCTGTAAAAGTTCTTTGCCACAACATTCTACTTAAAATTGATGGTCAGCATTTTCTTGGAATACTAACATCTGGCATACCTGTCAAAACTCCTTTGACCAACACTGGAAGCTTCGTGAGGGTCTTAAGCCAGGCTATGTCTTCCCCCTTGGCACAAGATCCACTTTGATCAACCATGTAGTCGATGAGGAATTGATCCCCCGACGCTTTAGCATGACGGACTTCTTCCTCTGTGTCATCGTCCATGTTGGAGACCCTGAATTTAAAGAGACAAAACGGCACAGCAGTACACCATGCTGATCTGGTTTGGACACAAATTCAGCTGTTTCAGGCCATGATGCACTAACGTATCTGAAGAGGGCAACTCTGAAACTAACATAGAGTATACACACCTGTTTCATTGGAAAATAAATTTTCAATGCCAAAATATTGTGTTTTGGCTTGAAGGCATGTTTCCTTCAATAATAAAAATTCAATTTCTCCTCATTTTGTTTACATCCTTACATCAGGGCTCTTCCAAATTCTTCACTGAGTTTGTTGGAATACTTGTGTTTCCACACGTTGGCGATCGGTACATCGATTGTGACCACGATGGCCTTAAACCCCAACCTCTCTGCTCGTCTGACAAGCTTCACGTTGTTTTGACGATTCTTGAAAATGAAGGTCTGCATCCAGAGGTGTGCTCCTGGTGCCGATGCCACAATATCTTCAATCCTGGTGTTGGCCCAGTTGCTCACTATCATTACCGTTCCAAACTTCTCAGCGCCTGCAAAAAAAGAGGTGAAGAACCTCACAAAGGTTATACTGGTAAGCTTTAATTAAATACTGTACTGTAGACATTCCTGGGCCACAACTATAATATTGAATGTTTTGTATAGTTTTTTTTCCCTAGCTGCCTCTGGCAAATTGTTAATTCCTTTTCATTGAGGGGAACAATGTCTGACAATTTCTTTCTCCTGTTATACTAATCACTTTTTTGCAGCCTTTTTCTTTGCCCTCTGATTCTGTTGTTTAGAATTTTAGAATGGTGCGTCTACAAAAAAAAAAAAATGTGCAAGAAGAAACCATTGGGCACACTAGACTTGCCATGAAAAACTGTAATTTTTACAACATACATTGGCATTCTAGCCACTTACGCAACTTTGTCTTAATCTGAAGTGAAACAAGATGGGAGATTGGGAGATGATAAAAAAAAAAAAAATCAATACACTGTCAATGACAGGATGGGTGCAAAGATCATTAAGTGTATGATATCAATTCTAGCTCACCAGAGACAAGATGGCAAATATTTACTTGTAATTAACTGCCACCTCCACAAATACTGCATGACAATTGCTGTTGAAGAGGAAGCATACCTGGACATCATGAGCGGACAATCCCACACTCTATGCATGGACCACACACCAGCAGTACTGTTGTACTACAAGTTTACGAGTAATAAAAGCTTTGTTGATCATGGGCCAGAGTTATTGGCTTTCTGTGGTTATTTTGGTCCATATCAATAATGGAAAAGTTCACCCTAAACCTAAATTTTAATCCAGCAATATGGACCATGATTTAAAACCTGCAGTCAACTCCACTCAAATTTGTGCTTTTTTAGCAAAAGCCGAACGGAATTTAATCCTGGGAGTGTAGTCATGACAATACTGTAGATCTATACATTTGATAAATTACTGCAGCATTTATCTCTTGGAGGGTTCCATGTGGTTTGACAGATGCCTGGGAGAATCTACAGGGTCCTTAAAACAATGCAGGATAAAACAGAGTCAAATTAAGACATTTGCATCAAAACAATCTCAAATAAAGAAATATGATTGACAAAAACAAAGCCACAGTGTAGGAAGGTGTTCAAGCGCGTTGTGAGATCAGTCCGAGAGGTAATCGTAATTTCCACTCTGCAAGCAGGTGCTGAGACTATGCCAATTCAACCCAATGCTTAATGGGTGTTAACCAGTTAACTGCCGCATTAAAATATCGTAACTTACATCAAACTGCAGGATTAATTTTCGAAAAAATGTCTTTTTTTCGTAAATTTTCAACGAAACACAAGGAAAATGCTACACTGTAAATATTTGAAAAACATGTCATCACATTATTTTCTTCCTCTTTTGAAGCAACTACATGCCAAAGGCAGTGTTTTTATCTAATTTGTGGCTAGGGGTTTGTTCTAAGTCACAAGTCTGCTCACTATTGGAAATTACAGTGAAATAAACCCTGCAAAGCTTCTTACTGTAGGTCAAAAATCCTGCATTCAAACGGTAAGAAAATACACCATGTGATGCTTTGCAGAGAGAAGTTCAACCAACTCAGCGAGCAGAAGAACACTTATGGGTTCTAAGCTTGAATAAGAAATGTTGTTCGTTAAAGGTCATTGGTGTTTTATCTATCTAACTGCAGATAGACGATGATCAGCCTTTGACCAAATGACCAACATTTTTGAATTGTTACTGGAATACTCTCCTTCTATTATGCAGTAATTTGTTTGATGACGTAAAAGATTCCTGGAAAATAACTCTTCATATGCATCTGATATTCAGTGGTAATTAAATCACAGGCCCTACTGCATTTTAGCTTTTTTTCTCACCTTTGGCTGTGCCCTTCTCCGCATCTGCATGGACAAGTCTATGAAAAGCAGTGGGTGCCACCCCGATCGGAGCTCTGACATGCTGTCCAAATACTTTCACTGACAGGTCCCTCTGAAAGTCCGTCCTCAGTAGATGGGGTCGAAAAGACAACCTGCAAGTAAATGTGTGTTTACAAAAGAATTTTGACCTGATTTTGCAGCACTTACAAGCAAATTGAAGGAACTACGTCACTTTCTTGATAAAATGTTGGCACAGAGTTAGCAAATTCCCCGAAAAGTTTGTCTGTAGTTCATAACTACTGTATGGCAAAATACAAAAAAAGGCAATACTATAACCTATGCTATTATTTCGAGCAGAAAGTAAGATAAAGAATAAAAAAGAAAAAAAGCAAACACTAGCACTTACTAGAGAGTAGCTGCACTCTAAAAGTAAAATTATGTATTTCATACAAGGGGATAACTTAGTGTATGTGTTTCATACGAGGGGCTACCTAAGTTTATGCATGTTTCTGCTCACGTGATCCTTTAAGATGCGTTTAGAGAAAAATTCTCTGCATTCACTATAATTGTTTCGGCTACATTACAGCAGCATGCAGTACAAACTGAACCATGATCAACAATTATCCTTTGTTTTATGCCTCTCTATAGCTTTATAAATGGAATGTTGATGGCTGTGTTTACCTGCACAGTTCAGACAAGCACTGAAGACCTTTAAACAAACAACATTCCTTACACTCAAGGTATAGATAGGCATTAAACACATGCTTCATGAATATTATCTAGGAGACATCCCGGGAAAAAAAAAGTTGTTTTTTCTTTTTCTTTTTCTTTTTTCTTTTAATTTTTTACCACAAATATGTTAATAAGAAGATATGGTCACACCCAATTTGGAGGAAGAAAGAGCAAAAATTTATGTAAAATGAATGTCACTCTGTAATTACCCCTTCTCCTTTGTACAGTACTTTTTACCTTCATTTTGACATCTCTTTGAAATTATCTAATGTTCAGGACAAAGCTTTCCTAAAGGTTTTGTCTTTCCCAAATCTTAAAGATTACATGTAAAGTTGAGGAACAGGCACCAAACCACAAAAAAAAAGGGTTTATTTGCTAGGTGAATGTTCGTCATTGACTTATTATTATGACTTATTGCTGTGCCAATTTTTTTTTTCTAACAAATCAATGTCAGATATGTGAAAAATGTGCTACCTCCCTATCCGAGGTCCCAAGGCGTATGTTTTGAATTAAAATTGCATGGATTTTGGTATCCTCTTTCTTGTGAATTTTTTAACTCAAGGTGCCAATTTATTTTAAATTCTGTCTTTTTTAAATATTGGTTCATAATTACTGCTTTTGAATGCAGAGAGTAAATTGTATTGTGAACTTTTTATTCTTTTTTTTTCTTTGTTAAATGTGTGAAGAGAGTATGAATTTCAACACATAGCAATATATCACCCACTACATTTTTAAGAAGAAAGTAAGGTAAAAATGTGAAATAATCATCATCATATTAAAAACTATTTTCCATCATCTAAATTCAGACTGACTTGATGTCATAACATAAGATTCATACATTCAATATAAATTGACAGACTGAGGTTTAATATTCAATTCATTTCCACTCTTAACTCTATAAGTTAAGAGTGTGACAAATGAAAGAAGTGTCGAGAGACCTGCAAGAAGCGGGATTAGCTTATTAACTCTAAACATTAATCATCCTACTGTATACCTGAGTGAGAGAGTATGCAGCCTCACCAACTTGCTCTCAGGACAGTAACCTCTCAGTCAGTTGTGTAACATGACAGCCTTACTGTGCTTTTAGACTGATTGAGTACTGTATTTCCATCGGGAATGTGACACCTTGTCACACCCTCTGTGATGGTCGTTACACATTTTTATTGTAACGACAAAGTAATGTTTCGGTCAAGGAATGATTCCAGACCCAAAACTTATATTGCGACTCTGAGATTCACTACAAAATTTAGAAGATACAGGGTTAAATTTTTAATGTCATGGTCATTTCACATTCTCACTCAACCCTCTTCGTTCACGATGATGGCAGATGTTGTGGCATTTTGCAGGTCCGGCCTACTGAGTCAACCCATGAAAAAGTTTCCTTACTGTATCTGGTCACAAGTGTTGATGGGGTCATACCTGTGGTGAGCTTCCTTAAATTAATAGACCAAGTCCTTCTGTGCACAGTTTATCACATTATTTGGATTATTTAAATAATTTAATAATTATTTAATAATTTAATAATTAATAATAATTAATAATTATTAATAATAATTAATAATAATAATTTAATAATTATTTAAATAATATG
This sequence comes from Stichopus chloronotus, assembly GCA_021234535.1. NCBI lineage: Eukaryota > Metazoa > Echinodermata > Holothuroidea > Aspidochirotida > Stichopodidae > Stichopus > Stichopus chloronotus. The sequence continues at coordinate 23,336,208 of CM037845.1, read as the reverse complement.
GTTCACTAGAAGCTTCTGCAACCTGTTAAATTGACAATTGCCACAGATACCACTTTCAAGAGAAACTTGATGTGGAATATGTTTCTTCCTGTTGATGCACATTTTTCACATTTTTAGTCATGATTTTGAATTTTCCTTTGTCATTGCTTTCAAAACTTCATACATTTGTTGAAATGTGTTCATATTGCACAGTTTGAAAAACTGATGAGCTGTTGTGCTAATGGTAAGTTTTTGCAACATGTATGTAATATTTGAACTACAAAGTAAATTGCGAATGCGAAACTTCATGTAGAAAGTGCAAATTACATACTGTAAACCTACAAAAGATTGTTGTATGCAATAATGAACCCTATGTCTGCAACTTCATTTTTCTTCCTACCTTAAAGAATTATGAGTAGTGAATTCTAGTAGTGTGATGTGAATTTCAGACATCCTTAAACCAGTCTCATCATTTGCAATACCTGTCACACTACCAAAATAGTAATTTCTAAGTTCTCATTAAGGAATGATTCTTCTTAGATCTGGTTGTTTTAAGATTCTGTAACGTTTGTTCTATTCATAAACTGTTTCAAGTTTGACATTACTATTTTAAAGTGATTACGTGTGTAGACAAAAAGTAAAAACATTGAAATTTCATCTCCAAAAGTTTGGTAAGGCTTTTAATTACACCAGTCACAAAATCTGGGAAAATGAATAGGTTTCATTTGGTCAATTTTGCCATACGATTTCAAATTCTTCTTACATAACGACAAAACGTGTACAATACGATAATGTAGTGGTTGACAGTTTTCATTCAAATCAAGTGTGTGCTCCTTTGAGCAAGCCAATGGGAAGTATACTAGTATTGAATATTCAGTTAACAACTCAGGATCACTGACACTGCGGGCAAGGTTGTGTTCAATTCGTGGGTTATTTGTAAATAGGGTGTTTCCTTTCACCAAATACTACAATTCCCGATACCTAAAAGGAGCGAGTACTTGAGCAGTATGTTTTTGATACACTAGTGAGACCTGTACTCTTGCATATTCATGATGTAGGCAGTTATAGTAAGAACCGTTAATTTTCAAATATGATTTCAACTTTTTACTGTTTTTATGCCAATCCCATTTTCGAAGGAGGTACTGTCATTTTCCTTCCTTGACAGACATAGTCCGTTCATGTCCAACCTCAGGTGTACATTTAAAAACAAAGAAAAAGTTAAGATCAAACATAATCTTATCTTTTTGGCTTTTCAGTACACACGCAATCACTTTAAACTCACAGAGTTTTACAAGAACATTTTGTAAGTCTCAAATTTTGCTATTTTGTGATGTAACACCTGTCACACAACTTTTCAGCAGTAAAGTATACTTTATTAATTACTTAATTTATTTATAATTTTTCTATTTATACAAATTATTTCAAGTTTAATTTTTTTCTATGTTTTATGAGAAGATCTAATCTAAAACTGTTGTGTATTTGACACATATTTCCTCTTATTTCAAATATGACTAATAAAGTACAAAATATATACACACACACACAACACAATGAAAATAATCCCTACCTCCGGAATGCAGCTTCACTTTCATGTAACGTCATTCCTTCATCATAACCAGCTGAAAAGTAAGTCCATGCATTCGGGGGTAGTTCCTCCTTGGCCAACTTTTTGTAGTACGAGACTGTACGAATGGCATTCTTCGCCATTATCTTATAGATCTCTCAATGATGAAATTTTTTTCAAACTCAAAGCTGCTACAAACACATGGAAAGAAAAGAATTCTGTACACACAGTAGTTCCATCAGCTGTTGTATACATCCATGTGAGGCTGAGAGGTGGCACCATACATGGAAAGTTACATACAACTTAAACACAGGATCTTACTTTAATTACAGGAGAGCAAACAACAAGAATATGATGTGGCTTTGATGATTCAGCCAACAATCGCTTGCACACACAAAAGAGATTAAGCTATGATGACAAATAATACATCCATGTACTCTGACACGATACATACTAAAATATTGTAATAAATGAGGTCCATCATGATTCTAAATGAGATCAATTCCAACTAACATGTTTATATATGTTAACAGTTTTCAGTGTTTGATTTTTGTTGACTTCACTTGACCAGCTTTGGCCTTTACCAAAAACAGAAGAAATCTTGAAATCAATGTGATTGACATGTACAGTACTACTGAGTACATATAAATTATGAGATTAATACAAAGCATGCTTTGCAAGTTTTTAACATTTTGATTACTGCTGAGCGTAAGAATTCAAGATAAATCAATTGGCAGAACCTGGTTATTTTGTAATCACTTTCAAGCTTGATTGCTTTCCAAGTATCATGATGAGGAGATCAACACAATTGCTGTACAGCAAGCCATTGTCATGCCAAATTGTCCACACTAAACAGCCAGCCATCTCTGCAAACTCACTATTTCTTTCTTTTAGTGCGGTTAAACTCAAAGCAAAACCTCATTGCCAATAAGGTGAGTTTTGACACGTCATGCTGTGATGATCCACATGGCCAATTAAACATCAATCTTGTTAAACAGTTCAGATGTGTCGATCCATATGACTAGGCTTTCTTGAGCTGCATGCTTGGCAGGGGGGAGATGGTGTCATGTCCACATACTGTAGGCAAAACATGTGTACTGATCGAGTATGGATTATTTTAGCACAGTCACAACATCATGGTAGTCAAAATTATTTACATTTCAGAGAATAGTACACTTGCATACAACACTTGATCGAATGGCTTCAATTTCTGCAGAAAATAGAGTTTCGATACAAGTAATGGAATTTGCTGTATTAAAAATACATTTCAATCGAAATTTGTTTACATACAACAATCACAATGTTTGTAGACAATCACAATCACCTGTTTGTACAGGCAGCCTGGTTCATCCATACAAATAATGACCGACATTCTTGAAAAAAATGTATAAACATAAAAAAGTCGGACATATACGTGTTCAGAGATTTAAATGCAAATTTAGGCCCACTGAATTATGGAACCAGTAATATCACGAGAGACTTCACAGATGCTATGTTAAGCGTGGATCTATTTCCGTCAATCTATAGATCAACTAGAATTACTACACACTCTACCTCGTTGATTGACAATGTATTCACCAATATTAATGTCATGAACAGAAGCACCGATAGCGGGTTCCTCCTATGTGATATAAGAGACCATCTTCCAGCTTTTACTATTATTGATTACAATGTTAAAAAACACAGTGAGAGAAAGTTTTTACATTTAAAGAGAAAGGATGATGCATCTTTAGCATTGTTTAGACAAAAGTTACTTGAGGAAAACTGGGATAACGTGTACGTCGGGACTGGTGTCCATGAGTCTTACAATAATTTCATATTTTATCCATGCATTACAATGATTGCTTTTCTGTAAAAAAGCCAGTATCCATATAAGTAGAATAAACACATACAAACCATTGATAACCAATGGATTAAGAGATGCCGAAAAAGACAAATCATCTCAATTTGAATTTCATTAGGAACAGTTCATAAGAAACTGAACAGAGCTGTAAGAGATGGTTTAAGAATAGGAAGTTGTGCAGCAAAGGTGCCGCAGATGATTTGGCAATTTTTTCACTACCGTCAGACATGAGTTAGCTGCAATGATACCACAGCAAACTACTGTAGCACCATTAATGATTAAGGGAAAAAAAGGTTCATTCAATGTTTTTAGGAAATACTGACAAAAACGAAACATTTAATATTGTTAGCATGAGTTTTGGTCTTGTGATTGTACCGATATCTGTATGGCATTAGTGAAGAATATTATACCATGTATCATACTAACCCTTTACTTTTATTGGCCTAATTAGATCTAATAGAAAATATACATACAGAATATTAGACAATAAAAGGAAACAATTGGGGTATTCATTGTCTTCAAAATAGCCTTCAATACATTTGATCACCATCATTAACTTCCTAAACCGGATCACTATGGAATCCGTGACATCCCTCACAACTGGGTAGTTACCTACTTAGGAGGAAACAAGTATGTACAATTTAACAATTTTAGTTCTGACTGTCAAGAAGTACCCTGTGGAGTACCTCAATTAAGGATCTGTCATGGGACCTAAGTTATTTATTCTTTACGTAAGTGATATTTGCAATGTATCACCTTTATCAAGCTTTGTTCTTTTCTGTGACGATACTAATATTTTTTTTTCTCGTGATAACATTCCTACGCTCTGCAAACTTATAAGTGATCAGCTAGAAAATTTAAGTGTGTGGTTTGCAGTAAATAAGCGTTCCCTCAACGTCACCAAAACCAACTATGCTTGTTGACAATCGTCGTGTGCCTACCAACTTAAAGGGAAATAAGACGTGTGTTGTACAGAAAACAACCATAGATTCAAAAACAGTGTTTGTAAAGGTAAAATGACAGATTATTCAAAATAAGGAAGGACAGTGACTTTCTTCTCAAGAAATAAGTTTCTCACACATAGAAATTCAGTTACTTGTTGCTCAACATAGTAATTTGTTCACCAAAACTTTTCAAATTTCAAATGATGCATCTTCCATTATACTCACCATATGCATAATGTTTTGAGAAGATATCCATGAAGCTCTTGCAGATGTTTATTGGTGAGACTGAATGGTTTAATAATGGTATGTTAAAGCTATTTTCTTTGCATGCAGTACAGTATGTTGGTTTATTCTAAATGCCCTATTTTCCTATAAATATTACCATAGATGGCATAAATGTTGAAAGAATGTATGATACAAAATGTTTAAGTGTATTAATTGATTATACTCTGAACTGGAAAGAGCATGTTGTAAATTTATCATTAATGACAGATATGACACCACATGGACAAATAACTTAAAAAACTTATGGAAGCACTAGAAAAAAACAACTTTGTGTATCAACCGCTGGAGACAAACTTTGGAACTCAATGGATGATAAACTGAAAAATTGCAAGACTTTGAATAGTTTTAAAAGTATGTGCAAGCAATAATTATTGTACATACTTAAATTACTGTTTAACTAAGTTCAATGCATAATCCCATTCTGGAGTATTGTCACAATTATAACAATTATTATGCAATTGTCTTCTTGTGTAATGTAAGTGTTGTTATTATTTCTTTTCTATATTTCCTCTTCATGCTATGTTGTAGGGAAACAATTTATAAGTATGGAACTTCTGTTTTCTCCTTTTCTGGCAGTTTACTTCTTACTAATATTATCTGTACTGTTTATATTTGATACTTTGCTGGAGAGAACTGAGCACAAAGTGAGCACTCAAGAGGCCTCAGGTCCTTATGCTCCTATGTTGATAGCCAAGTTGTTGAGGTTGAGCAGTAAGTTTGGAATTGTGACAGGAACTGCATGCCTCAATTTATGGGAATGTAAGGTCATAGTTTGTGTTATAATACATGACACATTACAGTCTGATCTGTACTGTGGTACATGGCTGCCATGATTATAGAGATCTCTCTATCAGGTCGGTTGTCATTGGGCCCAAACTCATAGGTAATCTACCATGTGTCATGTTAGGCCTGTGACATTTATCGGTATACTGCAGGTCATTATCGGCATACTGTAGGTCAATATCCAGTGTAATAGTAGGGCTCCCTTTAGCATTTATGCTAGGGGCGGACCCCACACTGTGAAATGCTATGAGCCCCTCACTATACTGTACATTAATTAATCCTGGATATCAATACATCAATTTCTTAAATCAATTATATCTGGTTAAAGCATTTCCTCTCAAAATTTTGCAACACCTGCATAAATAGAAATTTAATTAAAGACCATATATGGTGCAAGATATGTAGCACTTGCCTGTATTCAATATGTGTCTTTAGATGCAGTAAAAAAATTTAGCTAGAAGGAAGTAACTCCACTGAAAGGTACAGTATGCAGTTTTATGATGGTAGCCAACAATTGCATGGTCTCGTGACAGCTAGGCCTATAGCTCATGGGATACCTTTTGAACTTGCTGACTCAAATGCAAAAAAGTCCTGAACAAACTCCTGTAGGTTTTCAAGGAGAAAATCACCTTTCCTTATGTCTTTATGAAATTACAAGGAATTTCAGAGGGAAAACTGCAGGATATAAGGAGCAATACATGAACGGCTAACATGACAAATGCAGGAAACTAAGGTAAGGGAAACATTTTTCAATTTGCATTTAGGCTATCGTAGGACTGGCGGTGGATTCCTATAAGTTTCCCTGTAGCATTATAGAGGACTTTTTGCTTGGGCATGCAGGCATGAGTATGGCAAATTGCCAGAAAAGGACCAGGGTGACACATTTACATTAAAGATGTTAAAGAAACTAAGGTACATGCCAGGTTCAATTGTTAAACCTTTGCAGAGTTTCCAAAAATATTAAAAAGAAAATACATAGGCTAGTCTAGCCTACATCTACTTAATTGAATTCAGCAAACTTGCCAAAAACCACAAGCGGGTTTGATTGTTGATACAAATTCACTGCTTGCTCCATCTGCAATCTCAGCATACTCTATCACATCACAATATCAGCGGAAATTCCTGCAAAGGGTTATGTAACAGGGACAGCCCCCCCCCCCCCCCCCATCAGAATCTCCATCAACCAGGACGGCAGTAAGATGAGACATTCACAGGCTACTCACACCAAGAAAGCACCGAAAACTCCATTCCGGAATGAATCCTTTCGACTAGCCCTCACAACACTATACGTACATAGATCATTATCACCTGGTTGTAACAGAATGACGACTTGCTAACTTAAGGTGAAATAACAACCTAGGCCTGAGCCTTGTAGGTCTAATTAGTTTTTGGCCAAGGCCATATAACAATTAACCAGCTATATGCGAACAAGTCTAATTATAAAATACTGTACTAGTTAACTTATTACATCAAACTTGGTATTCGATGTTTCTTAGCAGGGACAATGATGACAACCAAGATATTATGGGTCAACTAGACTCCTGTATTACTAATTAGACAAAAGTGCACAACTGCCTACCTGTCAAAATGGTAAATAGCAGGCATATAATGCGGGTAAGTCGCTGGTCACTCGGCAATAACACAGCTATTGTTCCATCCAGGCCGGCTAGTGCTACACAGGACTTACACCTTGGTCGACGGACAATCACTATGGTCGATTTACCGACAGAGAACCCAGGTTATGCCATTCCAGGTAAAGTTGTTACAGACATCTTGAGGTGATTGCTATAACTTTATTTCGATTCTAAGAGTAAGAGTCAAACAATCAACGACAAGCAGCATAGGTCAATCAATATCTTCACACTACAGCAGTTGACCATCGCCTTCATTCAGGTCAGCGGAACGTACACAGTAGTACAGTGCAACTGCACACGAATAACTTGTAAATAAGAGACCCCAACTTTTTCTCTGTCACTGACGTAGTAGCTCCTTCTCTGTCGTGATTGGCTGTCACAAAATATGAAAGACTGTATCGTCTCTGTTTATCTATTTAATGAATCAGTCAACTTAGATGAGTCACCTGAAAAGAAGTGAACGCAACGGTGGCATTGCCACGTGGGTGCCGGGGGGACAACTTTCCTGACCTAGATTGACAAAATGTTCCGGAAAATTCGAGAAATTTGGGGATATGTATCCTTTTTTTCATTTCTCATTATTTGTCTTTGGATGAGAAATTGAAAAACATTTCCATGCATAATTGGCATTTTAAAGATACCAATTTCCCCAGATTTTGGGTGTGTGTGTGTGTGTCAATGCGGCATGAAGCATATGCCAGAGTTGCATTCCACAAAAATGCCCCATTGTGCATTTGAATTCGCGGTGTTGGACTGTATATAGCGGTGCGCTGGCCAATACTTATCTGTGCGTACCAAGCCCGGCTAAGCTTAAATATATTACCTGACTATTGGACCAGGATCTTTTCGACGTTGCTTAATTTGCCGTGACAGAGTTGGCAGAATTGGGGAAATGACACAACAATATTTAAAAACTGCACTGTTTGATTAGATATGTTATTCTGAAGGCATACCCAGATATATAAGGTTTCAAAATTAATATTTCACCTGCAATGCAAAACAAAATTAAGAAAAAAATCTATAACTTAAAAAAAAAAAAAAATAGGAAATTCCTGGAGATATGCCTATTCAGTTCAAATCTAGCAATCAATTGTAACACCACTTTGCACGTGGTCCACCCTAAATAATTTAAAAAAAATCGAAGGCGAGGGCGACAAGACCCATCATATCTGGCATCATAGTTCAACTTCACATTTATATACAGACTCAGACCAGCTTATGCCCCTCCATGCCATCCTCGCTTCCAAGAGCGAAGTCAAACCGATGTAACCTTGAAATTTTGGGGGAAAATTTCTCTATCTTTGGCTCCTGGAAAAAATCCTTTCGGTGCCCCAATGATTGAACAAGTCAAACATTCGGTAAAACAAATAATGCATTGACAGAATGTGGTGTAGGCCTATACTCATTTAGGCATTTTGCGGAAAACTGTTTAATTGTTCACGTAGCTAAAAAAAGAAAGTGAACAAGGGCAGTTTGCAGTAAATTTGTTGTATTGTTCACTTAGAAAAGAAGTGACCAACTCAATATTTTTCAGAATTTTTTTTTCTTTTCAGAAAATTCATGAAAAATGTGATAACTTGTGATTTTGATATTCTGAAGAAAGCAAGTAGTAATGACACTATGTGAGCGGAGCCTCGCTCTACTACGGAAGCTTAAAAGTGCCATCAAAATAAGTATATCTTTGCCCTATAAGTTGACAATTTGCAGCCAAATGTCTACCTAACGAGATAATATCCCAGGGTTTCCCCTGGGTTTTTCAGAGTATGAGGCGGGGAGGGCGAATTACTTGACGCCGCCATGAATTTCGGGTGCAAATCCGTCCTAAGTAGGTTCTCGAAGATTAGGTGACTTTGACCATGATATAAACAGGGTCGGAAAAAGTGTAAATTTTCCGGGAGACTAATTACCATATAGTCGGAGTTTCCCGCCAGACCTAACATTGCGCCGTAGGCGTCATTCGATAGCGAAGCGATTGTCATACCAGCGTGGGGTCAATGGGCCCGCCATAGGGCCCCTTGTGGGGATCATGGACGATCCCGGTAGGGGTCCAGGGTGCAAAGCAGCCGGAAACTCAGCGATTTTAGCGTTTTTAGACGTGTCCGAATCATTTGAAACCCATGCTTAATTTCAACTCTACAAGTTGAAAACTGTTACTGTATCAGGTGAAAACACGATAGTTCGATCAGAAAAAATAATTGCTATTGCGCTTCAAAATCAAAACGTTCTGTGAAATGTTGCACATGTCATGTAGAGTAAACTGTATTACATACATTTTTGACGTTGAAATGTCCCTAAAAGTTTCGTGAAAAGAATCAGGTAAGATCGTGCGCAGCCTTCCGAAAATTTTAAGTAATGATATCCTAACGCAGTGGACGTATATCGAATAGCCTAACCACCTTGGCAATTCATATTTCCGTATTACAGGGAAGTTGCAGGTTTCAGAGTTTGTTTTTTTTTTGTTCATTGATCCTACTAGTAGTCACTTTAAAATGTTTGGACTAAAGGTTTGAAGAAGCAGACTATTGGTTTCATGAAGCATTTTGGACATAGAAATATGAGTTCGTTTTTGTATTTCTGTGGGTTGTGATATGTCCGCTAGCTGTCATACTGCAGATAATTTGCCTATGCAGGCGTGGCAGGCCTAAGCTTATGCTTTTTAATTGACATTGAATGGAGTAAAGGAGGTATACGTAGACTCTTCTGCAAACATTTCCCAACGGTTGTTTTTTCACATATATAACTTGAAAAATATTGATCATGAGTAAAAAATAAGGGTATTCTATTACACCAATAGTAATTTACTTCAATTTTTGTTGAAGATTGAAAGTGGATGGGGCATTTGGGATACACATTTGAATGGATTTATTCACCAGTTATTTTCGGACGTAACTCTTTAGGAAACCACATACATGTGTGATCTCTACCATTGTCTGGTATGTACAAGATAAACACGACCAGAAGTACAGTACAGAAGCGGATTTCCCGTGAGACTTCCCGGGAGGAGCCTCTGGCTTCCTGACTTTTTCCAGATCTGGATATAAACGTGTGAGGCGGTAATTACGGCATTTTTGGGCGAGGCGGTCTTAAAAAGTTGCGAGGCGGCCGCCTCTGCAATTAAGTACCAGGGGAAACCCTGATATCCCATTAAAAAAACAGGAAAATGATCAATTGTTCACTTGTGTTATCTTAACAACTCAACATTTTGCTGCAAAATGTTAACTTGTTTACTTTTCTTAGTGAGGAATTCAACATTTTTTTTTTAAAATGTTCATATACAAACTTGTCACACCCTGTCAATTGAACAATTTGCTGCAAAATGGTGACTTGTTCACTTTTTTTACTAAGTGAGCTATTGAACTATTTTCTGGAAAATGTCCAAATGAAAACTTATTATATCTTGTCATTTCATCAATTTTCTGCAAGATTTCCACTTATTCACTTCCTAGACCAGAAATACAAATTACAGGATGATATAAGTTGTCATTTGAACAATTGGCAGAAAATTGATTGTTTACTAAAAAAGATATGAACAAGTTAAAACATTCTGCAGAAAATTGTTTATTTGTTCACTTAACAAGAAGTAATCAAATGTGGAAGGGAAGTAAAAATAACCACCCTGCCTTTTCCAACCTAACTGCCTTTGCAACATGCTAAATAAAATACTTGTACGTGTACGTATCTGCTTAAACTAGCTGTCCCTATTCAATGCAGAGTCTGGACGACGTCGATACCACTATACAGTTCAGCCAATTTTCCTAGGTACAGTTTTACATACGAATAACTCAGGAGCATCAGACAGTAAGTCCTGCTCTGTATTAGTAATATGCAAATCGACCAGGGCCTCTATCAGACAAACTATAAGAGGGCACTCATTTTGATGGGGTGAGCATGTTTTTTTTTGTTGTTTTTTTTTTTTGGTCGGGGGTTACTAAGGAATTGGACAGTATCACGGAATGCATGAGTTTGTAAAACTAAAAGTAATTTTATGAACGTAAGCCTCATCATGAGAGGATCCAAAAGTTTCAGTAAGTTCCAGTGAGTTTCAGCTTTGCAGCCTTCGCGAAAACGGGGCACTGTCAGGGGCGGAGGAACGAAAAAAGGTATAGAAGGGGGAGGGGCTGAGTGGCAGCATGGCTATCTAAACGGATCACCACAATTTGTCGGGGCGGTGCGTACAAGAATATTTTGGCTTGCCAAATCCTCCAGATGGCCAGACACGTCACTTCCCGAGTCTACTGGAACTGCATGTAACGAACCTTGAAATAGGAATCTCAAATCTGCAGTTTCTCAATTCATGTGTCAAAAATCAACCTATGAATAATAGTTGTCATAGAAATAGATAAACAGCAATGACGTAGCCTAATGGAACAATAAGTGGAACCCAAAGGCTTTTGGATGAGTCCTCGTAACTCACAAATCGGACGGAAATGTTACAATAATATAGCTTTCAAATAGCCAACGCAGTTTCCCTGAATATTATCAGCTTATCTTTAAAAAAAAAAACGATTACTTTTACTACTGCTGTCCCAAAGATGAAGTTACATATTATTACGAACAAAATGAAAAAAAAAACTAAAATACAAACAATATTGCGAGCAAATTCTCGGGCTGAATGTGCGGAATACTGAGATAGCAAGTGTTGACGGTAGAGGTGTTTTGCCGAACAAAGGAAGGATTGCATGTGTTTTAGTAATGTCATGAGGATTCACTGGGGTGGTAACAGGGATTTTGATGAAGGGGGGAATCATAACATTTATGATCGTCTGCCTAGGGAAGGGTACTCCTCCCCTTTTGACAATCGTTTCAATTAGCAGGTAACCGTAGGCAATATTTGGTGCACTATTTTGCCAATGCACCGTCAAATTTGTTTTCCTGAGAAATCGTAGTTTCCAAAAAAATTACTCCAACAAGTTTTACTTTCAGTGGCGATTACAGTATTTTTTTTGTTGTTCTTGCTATGTACATTGACCTTTGACGATCGCATAACAAAGTGGAGCTACGGTCTGTGTAACGATAACTTTTGTACAAACGGTAGCCACCTTGATGAAATAAATGCAGGCATACAATGGCTTTTCATATAGGTGAATGAAAGCATGAGATGAGTGATGGCCAGCCTGGTGGTGGTGGTGGTGGGGGGTGTAACAGGATAAGATGAGTTAGACTGGGAGAGGGTTGTAAGCTGAAGGGGGGGGGGGGGGTGTTCCCGTCTCTTTTTGAGAAAACTTTTACCTGCTATAGGTAATCTCTGATGCAATTTATTCAGTAGTCACTAAATGTGCTAGACCCAGTGGCTGCGCCAGAATGTCAGACTTGGGGGGGGGGCAAACTGAAGGCAGAGGAAAATGTTGGGGGGGCAAAGATTTTCCCGCTCAGCGCGAAACCGAGCGCGAAGCGCGAGGCCTTGTGGGTGGGGTCCAGGGGCCCGCCTTAGGGCCCCTGGTGGGGTCCAGGGGCAAAACTCCGGTTGGGGTCAAGGGGGCGAAGCACCCGGAAGTTCTGAGGTTTAAGCATATCTCTGGGTGGAAAATTAAGTCCCAAGAGAGGTATATTATTTATTTTTATATTATTCATTTTTTCGGTTGACCGTACTCCAAGGCTCCCAACTTTTTTCTTTGGGTGTACTATTTCACATTTACGCGGTGCCACCGAGTACATACACACACCCACCCACTCACACACATAGGCTACATACACTTCCATTCCATTCCTATATATAGGAAAACAACGACATTCCTATATTTAGGAAAACAACCACCTACCCGCCCTTCCCTGGACCGTAAAAATTCCAGAGAAAATTGGTCTGACCAGGCTGGCCTACTGTTGAAGTGGCTATGGGCATGACATAAAACTGGCAGCCTGTGTAACATAAATTAGTTATTTATCAATCATGGTTCCCCGGAAGCTGTTCTTATTCAGTCCAATGCCAATACATAGTTTTGTGATTAAATTAATTTTGGATGAGTACAAGATTTGATTAGGAAGGGTGAGAGCAACTGGGGAGGGGGTGGGGCAACTGGGGGGCAAGGACAAAATGGGGGGGGCAAATTCCCCCTCATCCCCCCGTAGCGCCGCCACTGGCTAGACCGCCGACCTAAAATATTGTTAAAGGCCCTAAAATCGTCAAAATAACACCAATTGCCTCAATTTTCACATTATGCACACTTCGACAAGTCTTCTTTGACATCCAAGTCACAGAAATCCCAGTTTATTGGCTAAGATATTAATTTAAAACGGTCGATTTTATCCCCCTACTGGTCTAAGGGGTGTGCTACCTAGACAAAATCTGGCGCAGTAGGCTTATGCTGCATACATGTGTGAAAAAGTAAGATGTACAGTATTCAGTGTATTCAGGCTAAGATAATTCTTGTGGATTATCTTAGTATTCAAAATGAAATTATCTTAGTATTTAGCAGAGCCGTCTATTATTATTTTTTGCTTAGAAATAGTAAATGGCTCTGGTATTCAGTAGGGTTTCTGTAAAGGAACCTATACTGTAGATTCAGCAGAGCCATATGTAGCTTTGTATCTTAGATGGCAGGCTGGTATATCGCCCTCATTTTCAATTTTTGTGCCGCTTACGCTTTCGTACGTACCGTAGCGTGCACCATGCATATTGGTAGTTGGTACATGGTAAATGCATTATATGTGAACGTTCCGTGACGACGAGCTAGTCGCCACCATGTCCGATAACGAAGACGAAAACAAGTGAGATAACTTAACTATCTTTGCTGCTGAATTTTCTGATTTCGTCGACTGTATTACTTCTGCCATTTCTTTGCATTTTTTTTTTCGTTCACAGATTTTCTTATTGACAGTTGTTTCTCATTTCATTTTAGCCCTCATGATACTTGCTATGGTGTTTATGCGTATTTATATGCTACTCAGTACTCGTACCCATTCCGCTAAAACGAGCTAGGCTAGGTGTAAATTGGACCGTTAGTGTTCTTTGTCGTGTTAGGCTAGGCTGAACAGGTCTTTTTCGAAATGCCGTGACACGCTCTAAATTGACGCCCGATAAGGATAAAATTCCTCTTCAAATTCAGTTGGAGGAGTAACTGCAGAAAACCACCGTCGATTTCTGGATAAGACTTTACATCATGGAGTCGCAGTCTATTACTAATGACCTGCTTGTTGCTGTGCTTACAGCATTCAGTATTGCGTTCCCCGTATGATAGAGATTTATATGATGTCGTATTACATTTAAAGTAACAAAATGAATAGACCTCTTATCATTTCAGCTTAATGAGAAAGACTGTAAAGCCTATATAAGTATATATTTTTAAGAGGCTACGAGGATTCACAGTCATCAAGACATCATGTCTCAGTAAAAATTGTTGATTCTGCTTATGCACATCCCTCAACTTAAGGGACTCCTTGGGAAGCTTTGGAGTGGGATAGATTCAGCATATTATATTAAGATGTTATAATCTCCCACCTTCCTTCATTATCTTGTTACAGCATTCTGACTTTGCATCCAAGTATCCCAGTATCCCACCCAGGGGATGCTTGGAATGGACCAAGACATTTTAATGAAAGGTTTCCACATATTAGCATGTTGTTATTAGTGGATGTTCAAGTCTTTTCACTACAGTACATGTATCCTTGCATCTGCGCAGCTACCTAGCGGATGCTTGGAATAGATGTCAAAGTTTTATTTTGAATGTTTTATTTTGAGTCTGAGTTTCCACACATCCCCCATAAAAAACAGTGCTTGCAGTGGACTCAGAGGAATACAGATGGATTCACTTGTGAAGATTTTCCTATCATGGCTCTCAATGCTCCAATCAAAGATGTGTCATTGTTAAACTTGAAAATACCACCAACATAATGTTGAGAGTTTGATCTTCTGCACAGTATACTTATCCATCAGTCTTGGCCATCCATTCGAATTTTCCATTGATGAGTCACTCTAAAAGTTTATAATCTAATGGAATATTCAGATACAATATCCCATTATCCCTTGCTCATGATTGCATTTCTGTACCTTCAAGGGAAAAAAATTGGGATGATCCTGGCATTAATTACTGTAAGTTGTTTTTTATTGATACTTGACGCAAATATTTTGATATTTCTTTTGATGCTTGCAGTTTCAATGAAGATTTTGATGATCCAGAAGATCAGCTGGATGAACTTCCAGATGCAGAGGTACTGTGCAGTACAGTAGGACCAAATGTGGCATCATAATTTTAAGGGGGCCGGGGGGGGGGGGGGGCTTGGCATAGTGTTTGCAATGGGTTTTCAGGTAAACGACCGACAACGTCGGACATCTGTTCTGAAATTGTTACCTGGATCCAAATTTTAAGACACATACGTTGCACTGTATGTGTGACAAATTTCACCATGTGTGTCTGGCTAAGAATACTTCATTGCCATGCCCGTATGTAAGGTACCGTAAATATTACCATGCAAAGCAAAATGTTGTATCGTAACTTCGCAATGACCATAGTCTAGTGGAGGTTATTTTACATATCAGGTACCTTGGTGTCTGACTGAATATAGACTGTGGGTACAGGGGTCTGCTTTTTGGACCTGGTGCAAGCAAACACTAGCTTTGCAAATGTCTTTTTGATTTTGTATTCCTTAACCGTTGTTTATCCAGGAGAGGCTAAGTTTGTTTTGTCTTTGAAACTGATGAGCTTCTGTAAGCGATAAAGACAGATCTGCAACATATACTTGTGTTTAAATTTAAGCATGTAATTGTATAACTGATTAATAACATGCAAAATCTGTTGGTTCTATGAGTTACATTACCCTTCCAAAATGATGTGATTAGTACTTATAAAGTTAAACTTATTTTCTAGCTTGCTGTTTCATACACTATTGTTTTTGTGTGTGTGTGTGTGAGGGAGGGTGTGTGTGGGTGTGTGTGTGTGTGATGTAGAATGCAAATTCATCGGCACGTTTCATAGCCATATTTTTGTTATACATGTGTGTGTATTCCAAAAAGGACAGAACCTCAACCTTTCTTGTGTCATGGGTAACCTTCACAAAAAAATTTGATTGTTATCAGAAATGTTACAGTAAGTCATCTGATGTTTAACTACAGTGCCTCTAAAATTCTACACTGTATGTTCTTGCACATGCACTCTGGTTGATAGTTGATGGTTTCTCTCTGATGACAATGCTAGTATTGCTTGAGTTTGTACTGTGCTCACAAGAAGGTAGTTTCCCTCCTTCCTTGCTCCCTTAACACAAAATGATTTTGACATTAAAAACTAAATGGTCTCTAGTCCTCACCGACCAGTGAGTGACAACTTACTGACAGACACAGTGTTTTTTACATCTGTTTGCAATTTCTCTACATTATGGTACTTTTCAGATGCATTTGGACAAAATTTTGAGACAGTGTTTCTTCAATTTCTACATTGAGTCTCACAAAGTATTGAGTAGATGTGCATATGTAGAGGTGGAATGTACTTCACTTTTGGTTTTCTGTCTCCATATACAACATACATATAAACACTTTTGAACAAAAGGGTACAGTACCACAAAGGGTTTACTCTGTGAGCCCTACAAAGATTTAGTCCTAGTAGAGGTTTAGGTCATCTTATTAGTGACAGGCCAGCTCTCCTAGTTACTTTTATACATCATACTATAGATGGAGCCATTGCAGATGTTTCTTCAGCTTCTCATACACTGTACCATCAATTGATATTACTCGCCTCAGCCTACGTCATGGAATGTGCAATTCAAATACGTGGCTGGCATGGATTGATCATTTGGTTCCTTTTTCCTGGTGTGATATCTTCAGCAACTATTCATGAAGTTTCAAAAAGCAACCACCTGGAGCTGTCTTTTCCTCTGGTGCTGCTGTATTGCAACACAATTGCATATTTTGGTATTTTAGTTTTTGAAAAAAGTGAGGAAACATTTCAGAGGTGGAAGAAACCTGCAGGTAGTCATCTCCATATAGGACAGATATATTTTGCTATAAATTTTCTGTATTTAAATTCTTTTTTTAAGTTGGAATCATCCATTGCTATCTATCCTTCCTTGAGGATAGTACTTTGCATGAATTTATGAACTTCTTGTTTCATTTGGTAAGGGTCTTATTCAGTTGGTGTTTTTCATCATTTTCATTATTCTTTGTCCACCTTACCATCCTCTCTGCCAGGAGGAAGATGCAAACGATGAGCACATCGAGGTACTGCCCGCCCCCACCGAGGGTCAGAAGGTGACAGAGAGGATTACGACCAACTACATGACAAAGTACGAGAGAGCAAGGGTCCTGGGGACAAGAGCCCTGCAGATAGCGTAAGTCTGTCAGCCACAGAGCTTATCAAACCATTGCAAACGAGAGATACTAGCAGTTGGACTGTTTCCGTGTGCAAAAGTTTAGTGCTTAAAAAGTAGTCAAGTGTAGTGCAGTGTGTTGTGTCTTTACTGAGAATTGCAATTTTAATTATTTTACAAAGTAATCTCTGACAGTGTGTGACAGCTATAATTACTGTAGGTCATGTGTTTATCCCTGGATGAAACAGTCACAAGTTTCTTTGTGGCAATTTGTCATTGCACAACAATAAATATGTGCAAAACAATCACATATTTCAAAATTTTCACACCTGTTTGACGTGTGTGCTTTACGGTAGGAATCAGAGTTTGGGCCTCTGAATTTACTCTTTTCTACATGAAAGTAGCATCTTGCCATTTAATTGTCTTGTTTCTTGTTTGAAGTGATTAACATCTTCGTAGATCTCTCACACCTGACCATAAATCCTTTTATTTCAAGACCGATACTCATCTACCCATACATTTCACATTGTCCCAACAAGTGTCTCAAGATTCTCCTTGTGCAGAAATATACCTAGTTTATTGCTTGAGGGATATCCTGGTTAGCATACAGACCCTATATGTAATCATGTAACCCTCTTATGCATGATGTGTTATTCAAGGATGAGGTATGGTTACCTGCATTTTTGTTTTTAATTTTGTAACTTCCATATCAATCAAATGGCAGTTAATAACTGAGAAGTTTGCTTCCCACTCAAGTAAAGATCGTAGTTTGTTATGCGCGTCTGTCTTTATGGAGAATTCAGGCCACAGCAGTGCTAGTATTGACCGTGCTCGCCACCCCTTTTCGCAGAATTGGTACACGTAAGCAATAGTGTGCCATGCGGTACTAGAATGGTTCATTTGATTGTTTTCCATTCCTTATGAATCTGTCACACACTGTCACATTACAGTTTACATTGCATTGTTATGTGGCATTCTGCCAACAGAGACGTCAGAAAAAACCATTGATTTTGATTTATCACTTCCCATATCTCCTCTCAGGATGTGTGCCCCTGTGATGGTGGAATTGGAAGGCGAAACAGATCCACTCCAAATAGCGATGAAGGAACTCAAGTGAGTGTTACTAAGTCTGCAAGAAAGCCCAAAGCTGAACGCTGTGGGTTCCAGTGAACGTAAATCCCGGGTCACACTAGAGCGATTCAACGCGCGATTCAACTTTCGACTAAAATTGCAAGACTTGAATAGCCGTGTACGTTGATGAACGCAAAATAGGAACTGCGACATCGATTTTCCTCTTTCAAGAAATCCAGGATTGAGAGACATTGTGGCGATATTTTATTCTGAACAACTTTTATGATCAACTCAATTTGCATCAATTTAGGTGAAAGTTGAATTGCGTATTGAATCGCGCTAGTGTGACCAGGGCTTTAAGGCTTCACCAACAGCAATAGTGTCGTTACGATATTGCAGTATGGGCACACGGTGTCGATATATATGAGACCGCTCTCCTGATATCAATTGTGAATTGACCCAAGCCATAACGTCTGTACTCCCGTGGAGAGAAAGTAAGGAACGTTTCCTTGAGCAGATTCTGGTCACATACTGCAACTATGTAACATATGCTGAAACAAGAAATCAGACCTTACAGTTGCATTAAAACTTAATGAACTAGTTTGATTATTATGAGAAAAGTGTGTCATTTCAGAAGGTAAGAGTCAGACAGTGCAATGTAGCTACTTGCGCATAATCCCCAGTTTTACACATATTTGTTCAGGTGTTCTTCGGTTCCAACTTACTTCTGTGGTAGGGCGATACTGTTTGGCAATTGAATCAAAAGTGATAAAGATGCCGATTACGATTATTTCTTATCGCAACAGCGCTAGTGAGCACTGCAAGCAGGACCAAGGTTGAAACTCTAAAAGTTAGAAATTCTTGCAGAAAACTGACATGGCTGTGTCTTTTGATGCTTTTAAATCACAGAAAGTGCATTGATAACATTTAGACTTATATCTGAGATGCAGTAACCACTTGACTTTAGGAGTCACTGATGTCAAATTTGTCGACTCCCTTGTACTTAACTTAAAAGGGGCCATTGTGATCAGCGTTTGCATTTTACACCAGAATGGTTGTTTCTCACGCCTTACTGGTACATGTCTGTGTCCAAGTAAATTCAATAGACATATGACAGTACATTCCTCAGATCGATATAAATGCTGACAGATTTGGAAATTTCAAATAAAATTTGTTAAGATCATGAGATACCTGGCTTGCTGCTAGTGCAGATTTACCATTTCCTTCACTTTCATTCTTTTAACTTTACGCTTGAAATTTTGAAAGTTATGTCCATATCCGTATTCTGACATGAATGAAAAATGGTTGTCATCATTTTTATGCCACTTTTTAGCTCACACACATTAGTCTTATTACTGATTTGGGGACAAATTACTCGAGAAACATGAAAACTGCTGTGCAGATTTTGAATTCTGAAGTATTCCTTGAATACTAACTCCTCTTCAGTAATAGAGGTGTTTAATAATGTTCCTTGGTTTCTGCATGTGCTTGGTAAATGTTTTCCAGAAAAAAATTAGTCTCTTAGTCTGCTCATTAATAACTAAATGGGCAAAACAAATTTTGAAAGGAATGACCTGTATATTGATATGTTTTATGTTAGTTACTGCTAACTTACAGATGTTAAAATAAGATGCACATTTGATCTTCAGTGTGGTGTCATAATGGTGTCCTTAGCCTTGGGAAGCCTTGCCCAATTTTTCAATTTCATATTACCTTGTGGTCATTGCATGCTGTGGCGGTTGCAGCTGCAATGGGTGACACCGGTCAATCCCACCAGAGATTACTCTTTCCCACCCAGCATTTGCGATCAGTTTGCGCCTTACCACTCAGCACAATCTTCACAAAATGTAACATGGGAAAAGTGGCCTTTTGACTTAACATTCAAAGATTTTGCAAGTACCTTCATAACAATGCTTGCAAGACATAGAGTGCTCTGGAGGCATTGCCCCCCAGACCTCTGCCTTGGGGCATTGCGCCTGGACTCCACCAGGGTCCCTGTTGATAGCCTCTGGACCCCACCAGGAGTGGCTGTTCCCTTACTTAGGGCCTGACATATTGCACACAAGACATACAATACAAGTTTTGTGATGTGGTAAGATGGCATGTTAAATACAAATGCTAGAATACAATCTTGACCCCAATATGATGCAATGGTGTTTTCTTTTGTTGCATTCACAGGGCAAGAAAAATCCCCATGATCATCAGACGATACTTACCCGATGGAAGTTACGAGGACTGGGGTGTTGATGAACTAATCATCGACATCTAGTTGGCCTATTTCACATCAAATGTTTGACAGCCAATATACTTCAAGTATTACTTGGACAATTGTACTCTGGTGCTCATTCAGATGGAGGTGGCCAATGTACAAATGACCAGTCGGGAGCTTTTGGCAGCTAGTAAAAAAGACCAAGCTTATGACGTTGGTCCTCGTTCAAGAGTTTCAAGAGTTCAAGAGTCCTAGTTCACTCAGCAGACACTGATTGGTGATTTGAGACCTGCTTATTTCTCTGAATTACTTCCTTGTCAATCCAATGGTAGATACACTGTGTGAATGAAAACAGTCACATACTTCATGGTGATTGGCTGAACGACCTCGTGGCTCATAAAGGCCTGGAAGAAGATGATTGGAGCAGCAGGTAACCATTCTTTGGACAGCTGCTAAGAAGTCAGTGTTTGCACTGGGTTGAAAATCCGGACCACTGCACCCACTGTCCATAGTGATTTGGTTAGCTGGAAGTATAACTTCCACCAGGATGGGAGTTTGTTGTGAAACCATAATACAACAGTTTCCTCTGCATGTTAATATACTGTAACATCATGAATTTTATAGTATGTACATACAGTCATGACATTGAAGTCCTTTTTGTTACATGCAGGGTGACTTTTGGTAGACATACAGTTGAGGTTGGTGGCACTTTTGATCTGGGTGGCAATTTCGGAACCTGATCCTGACATCGTCCATTAGGGGCTCGATGCAAACACTTTTGAGAAACCGTCCTGTCTGGAGTTATGGAATCAGTTTACCAAACAGGATGTAGTTTCGTGGTCACACTTCATTTCTCTCCAGATGAACATAAGCAGACTTTCAAGGAAAGTGTCTGGTTTTGTGGGATTGGTCTCGTTTTAGTGGATGTCATAGATGTGCATATATTAATGAATGGGTTTATTAGAGCTACCTTCTTAGCCTCACAGATTTTTCGCTTTGTATTGAAATCATGTCTTGAGGCCTTTGATAAAGTATGGTGCGATATCCTACATGGTAAAATATGGTATGATATTCAGACGTAGTATCAAGGTCAGGGTCATCCTCTCAAGAGATGGCATAAACGTGCATGATATCATGTGAGAATTGGCTGGTTGGGGTACCTCCACTGGCTCAGTTTCTGTTTGGTAGCTTGTCTAGGGGATGTTGCTATTGTAACTTCAGTAGGAATGTGAGATGGTTTGATGAATGAGTGTGTGTTTGCTTTCTTTTTAATACAAGGCTTAAAGTTTGTAAATAAAGTTTAGATAATAAAAGCTCTCATGTGTCTCCATCCTTTCTTTTTTTTGCATTTCCTGAATGGATTTCTTTATTACATTACAGTGTGCCTTTTAGAGGATATGCTGACAGAAAAAAAAATTGTGCAATGTTCACAAAAATTTTGTTTGATATAAGAAAACTTAAAAAAAACCCATCAACAGCAACACTTAAGTATCTCTTTCATGCTTTATAGGTATCCTTTGATCACACCATTACGGTTGTGAACTTTTCAGAAAGTGTCGCTGTACTGCAAAGTGTGAAGAAGTTCAAACTCGGAATAAAAATAAGATATGCATTGTATGTTCCTGTAGAAGAAACATGTGTGGACATACTGTGCTGAACTTATGCAATCCTAATGGGCATGCACCGAAGGCCAAATTTGCTGCTCTGCTGCATCGTGTAAGTTACACAGTTTTAATTCATTTGCAGCTGTTGCACCATAAGTATTCCAAATGCCTAATTGAGCTCAAAGATAGCATGTCAATTTGTCACCGGTACCTACAAGTACCAAAATGGTGCATATTCGAACAGGTTGGACATGGCAATGGCGCTCAATGATTTCATGGGTTCCAAGAGAAGATTTGGAGACTTTCAGTTCCAGCAGAGCAGTTTCATGTGTATTGTTACTTGATACCAGAATGCTGTTTTAAGTGACTTCTGTTAATGTTAACTGTTGGGCTAGGATGATCCAGTGAAGCAATTTGAAATTCTCTCCTGAATAGAAATGACTTAAATCAGAGAGCATGTACTGTACCTTCATAGTGTTCAGAACAAAGACAATTTATCCATTTATCTCTACCTGAAGACGTGTTTGCACCGTAGGTCGATGTTCAACTTTTCAGACCTGTATCAATCCAGCCTGGCAGATGTAACATGATGTAACCACCATTTGTGTGAGCTAAAGTTTTGTTGTGGCCCTTGAAGGCAGTCACTAATCACCCTACTTTTGGCTGGTGGATAGCAAAATTCTTATCTGGTTCTGCTCTTTGCCAGCAAATTCAAAAGAGTAGCTCATATTATACAGCATATACAGGGACCCATTGTTTTGAATACACATGTGGAGGAATTTATGATAGGCTGTGGGAGGGACCAGACATAAGTGGTTGGGAGAACTGAAACTGTTTGGAGCAGTGAGTCTTTGTGTTTAAGTTTACAACACGAAGTAACGCACAGGCTGCAGTAAAGATCACACAGTACATACAGTAGCCCGCACAACTTGCTTGTATCACTCATGCACCAGCTGAACTGTGGCATGTACATTAAAAAAAAAAAAAAAAACGGAACATACCAATACCTGCTTGGAGTGTTACAGTGAAACTCAGAATGGCTAAGTATCAATCACATCAGGTTTGATACTTAAACAGAGACATGTCACAAATGGAAGACCTGCATTCTGAAAAGTTTTTCAGTCCAGGGTAGTTGGCAAGGGAGATACTTCTGATAATGGTAGTCAATATCTCTTTGGAATGTGCCTTTTCCCAAACTGTCATAATGCTCCCACCACTTGAACTGCAAGATAAATGTGCCACAGGTCAACTCAAGTTTCAAAATTTACATTTTTTAGCTTTGATCTACTGGTTCATTTTAACAATACAAAAGGCACTTGTGTATTGGCCGAATGAATTGCTACCTTACGTTTTATGGAAGTCCCTGAAATGCAGGCACAAAGCATTTGTAATTCATTTGAAAATTTTGTTCAAATACACAGAAGACTTTCAAAGCACACTTGTCCTGTCCACCCTCACTTCACTTCATTAGGATATACCTGAGACATCAACTTGATAGTTCCCCTTTAAGACTGATGAGGCAGCCAAGGCTTCCAGCACTGAGGAGAGCAGTTATGGGGTCCTGCAGACATGGAGCAACTTGGCCCAAATCTTTGGGTATCTGTGGCACTTGGAAAGTTTCTCCAATGGGAGGAAAATCTGGCAAACAAATTAAATAGCCAACATGCATAACAACCTGTTCATCATCTGTCTACTAATGATTATGCATTTTTGTCATACTAGGCTGCTAAAAGAAACTGGGCTGCTTCGGACAGGAATGGTCCATAAAAACCCAACAGATTAGGATAGCCATGCTAAATGAAGCTCTTTGAGTGAAATATCAAGTGTGTGATTTGGATGTAATCAGTCAAACAATTTTCAATGGATGCTTATTGTGCTAGAAACACATATCTTACCTACAAATTTGCAGATGTGCACTCCAGAAAAAGCAGGTTTCATCTATATACACTGCATTCGGGTAAGGGAGGGGGCACAATCCTTACCCCTCTGATTGGAGCACCATGGCTGTGCATATTTTGCGAGAACACAAAACTACAGAAAACATACAAGTGAGAATTCATTAAAGGTCTTTTTCTGTTTTTCTTTGTCAAATGAAGTTACAAAGCATTAAATTACACTCCAAAGGAAAACATAACAAAATTCAAGCACTTCTGCACCAGAAATATGAAAACTAAATTCTAATGTTTTTCTTTTCTGATTATTGGAGTCTGACATGTATTGCAAATTTAGAGTTTTTTTTTCCAAGCTGAAGTAAAAGTAAGGACTAAACTATAACCCCAACTCAAAACTAATTAATTATTGCTTGACAAGGAATGTTTTTTCTTAAAGTAAGGCTCCAAAATGTTTTCACTGAAATAAGTAGCTGTTTTGCAAAAGGAACGGACACTGGCACTTATGATATAATACCTTGTTTCCATTTCATTGAATATTCACAGAACTTCACTAATATGTTCCAGTTTGAGACAGAAACTGTGACACCATGTCTGGTGCTAGGTTTTAGGATGCAGCACACGCAGCAAGGAGTTTATGTATACATATAATACAGGCGTGCAGACAAATTTCGAGAGGATACTTAGTTCCAGAATAAAGGAAGAGGACTCAAGACATTTCAAAAAGTCTGTCAGTCACAGTCTAATAAATGGACAGAGAGCAGCAGAAACTTTAATGCATGCCTGAGCTTTGAAGTCCGTCAATGGCCACGTGATCTCCTGTCAGTAATGTGAGGCCATGGCATTTCTTTCCAGACCATTCTCTAGTGACAGCTTTAGTAACTTGATTCAGTTAATCACACAATAGGATTGGGAACAGCGAGCATGGTGCTTTACCAAATGGCAAATCAATATGTCTTGCATTGTTTGACAATTAACGGTTTAACCTCGACACCATATGGATTGCCAAGTTTGCAAGTGACACTTGGGGGTTAATGTTCCACACTACCTCCTTTGACCCAGCTTGTCTGAGACACTCCGGTTGTACATAATCACTGTCTAGATTGTGTCACCATCAACACTGTAATCAAAGAAAGATGTCAGTAACAAATACTTCCTAAAGCTAGCTCAAAACTTGTCGCCCTTCATCAACTTCCTTTCGCAAACCTGTGTAAATATTTTCCACATCATACCTCAACGTTCTACCACATGCACATGGTCACAGCTGTACTGAAGAGAGTAGATCAGTCACATTTGGATCTTCTAAATCCAAGACAAACAAGGTAACCGTCGCACTGAGACGCAAGCAGTCGGTAAGGTATCATAAGAATCACATAATACCTGCCGATTCAAAGGCAAAGGTGCCACCACCAGCAATTTGTCCGGCACCAATGACAGACGAGATAGAGTTGTCACAAAAGCAAACAAGAGGCAAGCAGACTCGGAAGGATGGAAAAGCAATGTTGTAGACTGTGACTGCAAAGCTCTCACTGGCAGTTTAGAGGAAATGAACCAGTGACATATTGGGTGCACAGAACTTCCTGGTTATCATTCATGTGGTTTCAAGTATTAACGATGGATGAAAACTCTTGAGAACTACTACAGTCAGTATCATGCGGTGTCCCGACTGAGAAGAGGAAGGAAGCCTAGAAGATAAGGGGAATCAACAACATCGACTATCGACATCTGTCTGACAATGCACAGGTCGACCTCGCTAGAAACGTTTAACGAGCTGCACATTGAAATATCCAGAAGAAATGCCATGGAAGACAATGTTTTCATCCAAACTGAGAAACTTCTCAGATTTACAGTCTAAAGAAAATGTGTATTTTCTCCTCTCCTTTTATTACATGTGAATGGTGTTTGCTGCACTTCAGGAGATCTGGGAGCTTTATGAAATTTTCAAAACACAGAAATTAACCAGTTGAAACTAAGTAAATTAAGGTATTGAACTATTGGTATTGAAACTAAGGTACCACAAAAACAGTTGCAATTTATAGTAATCATTATCTTATCCAAGATCTATCACAGTGACCACACCACAGTCTGGTGTCATAAAACAGAACTTCAGCTGGAAGCAAGCAAACAAGCAAGCAAGCCACAGCATCATGAAAAGAAACATTATTCTGATACATGTCAAGATCTTTGCAAGGTAATTCCAACTCAGCAACCTGGCATTTCTTTGTTCCTTTTCACATATTTCAGGATTGGTTCATGACAATTTTCCACAGGATGATTAAAAAAAAAAATCCCAAATGGAAGAGAGAGGTAACATCTCTTTACCATTTCCAAACTGCATAGTTGGCTAAAAAAATTTCTCCTACCATAGAGCTATACATAGCAAAAGTGAAACGCTAAAAATTGTTTCTTACGAGGAGTATCTTTAGAAAGTCTACTATAAAACAGAATGCACATCAGCAAACACTGAATGATCATACCAAATGTAAATAATGGACCCAACAACAAATAGTGGACCCAACAGCAAAAATTGGCAATCAGGGTAGTAGTCATTGATGAAGATTTCGTTTTCCTTGTTATTTCCTTCTACAGGCTTTTAGGCTGTCATTTTCCTTCATTTATGGGTTACACACATTATGTGGTGTGCCAGCAATCATCACAAAATTTAATTGCAAGACACACTTGATGACTGGAGTACATTCCATCATCAATACCATCACCAATTTAATCATCAATGTATCATCACCATCATCCTTCTAGGTTATATCATCAACGTAGGTATCTTCAGAAGCAGCATCTACTCCAATTCATGAACTTCTGCGATTCTTGCCAACATTGTGAACCTCTCATCAAACAAATTTTACAAAGAAAGTGGAACTAAGTAAAGAAAAACAGTATATGTAAATTACTTTATGGTGTAACCAAAAAAATCAATGATTGAAATCGGCAGACTGTGTCTAAAATTAACTTGGCAAATATACCCAGGAATGCCTAAAAGCTGGTTACCTCGGAAAGACGACTGTTTCGGACAGAGGGAGAGACCTTCTTTGGAAAAATGAATAACGTATTTACATTTTTGATATGGTATAGTTCATGAAAACCTTAGGCTGTTCTTGTCATGTTCATATCTTGTTCTCCTCAGCTCTCAGCAGCTTGCTCTCCTTCCTGTGGTTCTTGCTGTGGGATCTGCAGTGTAAGAAAGGAAACTTTCAGGCACTTTTGTTATTTGTTAAAGGACATGCCTCCTAAACTGGCTTCAACAAAATTTCATAAAATTATTTTTGAGTAAAAAGATGTACAGTACTGTTATGCTGAGCAGTTAACACTGTATTAAACCATGACGCAGAATTTGACTATCCTCGTTTAGTATGCAGCATTGACAATACGCAAAAAAAAAAAAACATGGTCCTTATTATGACCTACCTAGCAATGAACGTGTGGTAACTCAATACTGTGGAAAGCTGTTTAGAAAACACCTCATGAATGGAACATTTTCAGCAAGTACAGTATGCCAAAAGTTCCAATACCATTCCTGGGACACTTTAACCGGCACAGACAAATGGCAAAGTTGGGAACACTTCACTTTTCTTTACTTCTTTCATGGCATTTCTTTAGGATGTTGTTATGATATTCATGGCTTTGCTCACACTGTGATTGAACTGAGGGTTGGTTTGCTGACGATATCAGCGACAAACGTCTGCATGCCATACAAGATTGTTACAACCCTATCACTATTATTATCCTTCACACCACAGTGGATGTCTGGTAAACGAATATAGAAGATGTTTATCTCCTCGTACAGGAAGTCCTGATCGATGCCCAGTGACTCCTTTCCTCTTTAAAGTTTCTGTTGACTTTCGCCCCTCAAATGACTGTAGGAACTATTACCACGTTTATGGTCGATAGATTTATCATTCACAAAGTTTTCAGATACATGCATGGGCTGTGCTACTTGATTCTCGATGAAACTTGATCCAAGCACGCGTAAACAACATCGTGGAACAATTCCACGGTAGGGTTTCCTATGAAAGGTCATTTGCATGATATTCATTGTACAGAGTGCAATGCAACACTGTGTGCATGTGGGAGAGCTTGTCAACAACTGCTGTAAAAACGCTATGACTAAAACGGTTTACTGGTTTAGCATATGCTGTTAACACAATTATAGCCAATTATTTGGGAGACTTGTTCCAGCCTCCCATCAGTTGGTGACCAACTATATTATAGTCTTTCTGTTAAAAAAACTTCTTCTAAGGTAGACATGTTGTAACATAACCTTTTTTTGTAGCTCATCTCAATTCTCAGTAATCAGAACGTTATTTTCAAGAAAAATTCATGTTCAGCACTATAAAAGACTAGTGAAACATTTAAATATGACGAGACACTCCTAAGCTGCATGTGAGGAAAGCATAAGCCGCTGTGTTTAAAAACCAGACAAAACTGTTTGACTTTCCTGATACCACAAAGAAAACTGACAGGATGCTAACCTTAGATCTGAGTTCCTTGTTTTCATCCTGAAGCTGTTCGACCTTCTGTTGGAGCTCACTTACTTGTAACCTCAGTGCCTCTACATCTGCTGTGTCTGGGTTGGTATTGCTCAAATGTTGTTTTAGAAAGCTGAGGGTCAAAGGTTAGGGAGAACCAATGCTGAAGGAGTTAACCTGTTGCTTTTTTCCAAAATTGCCAGATTTGACAGAATTTTCAAACATTCTGTGGAGAATATGGCCAGATTAAGTACTGCTACTTAAAGAGGCTGTTTGAGTTGATATCATATACATTGTGATGTGTTGGAAGGAAGCCACTGCATGCCACCACTGTGCCTTTAATTAGCCTCATTGGCCATGATCTTATTCCTGCAGATACTGAAAATGTGAGGACATTAAGATTTTTATAGCCATAGGTTGACAATGGTTAACACTGCAAAAACAAGGCTATGGAAAAAGTGTCTGGTCACAGATTTCCATTAAGTGGTTTCGATCATTAACAAACCTATCATTGTTGCTTCAGTTGTGGGTCAGTTGTTGAGAATTTCTCAGTTTGACCATTTACCATCAACATATGAGTAACACTTAACAGGTGTGGCAAAACATAATGAAGTTTGTGAACGAACTCGATGAGCCCCTTCTCAAACACAGTACAACCGTGATGACATGACTCTTCTAGTTATAGCGGTTTAGATGTGTGAGATATTAATTAGGTCGGCGGTTGACGACTTCGCTCATGACATCCCCAACATGCAGCAGGACTGCAATTCTTGTTTGTCTCATTCCGAAGGAAGCCATCCACTATAACATACTGTAGATAAATACAGGCTGTATTGTACAGTATTATTTGATTGTCTGATGTCACAGGACTGCTGTGCATGGAAAAGCTAAATGCCTGACCTTTCACAAAATGCCTTTAGTAACTGGACAGCAACAATGCAGGATAATTACTGTCAGATTAAATGGAAGAGTAGCAGTGCACATTATCTATCAACTGCTGACAAAGTCGCTCCTTGATGGTGTAGGCCTAACTGAAACACACTAATGTTCAGCACTTTCACTTTTGAATAGTATCGTCCTTCAGGGTTGTGACAAGGGCAGCAGACTGTACAAATACTGAATGATTCTTTGGGGCTGACTAGGCTATTATAAATTTTTCACTTTCAGTTTCAGAAGTTGCAAGCCTCTTAAAAAACAGTCTATGCCATTCATAGACCTACACAATGTATCCAATGTTTTTTTTCAATTCAGTTATAGCAACACACTACAAACGAATGTATCATACATAATAAGGTCGTACTGTACATTAGATTGAGAGAACCTGGCGTACTGATCCTAGCAGTTCTTCAGAAGCACTGACTCAGATGGCCAACTAAACAAAGAAAACAACGTGACATTACCAAGATCAAATATCTGCAACACCATGATATCACATCAAACTTCTGTTTCATGATGGTGCAAATGATCTGCAGGTGTGTGTTGGTCTGGGTGGCCTCCAGCATGACACCAGAGTGATTCCAGTGGATGAGAAATTAACGAATCAATCACGCTACTGACACCGGCCGAACCAATGCAACACTGGAGAAATTGGAACAAACTTTTTTACCACTTACAACATTGTAATCGTGCTCACATGCCAAACTATGGAAACCACGCCCACAAGTCAACCTGCGACAGCTACGTTCTCGCAACACTAACAACCACCACTGCTCTGCCACCATTTTATCACTTTCCAGTTACACAAGCAAGTGTTCGTTCATTATCTATGGTACATCATTCTCAGTTCATGTACATTGTAATTTACATTCCGTGCAACGCATCTTCCTTTCTGATGTCTTCTTTTACGTTCACAGCTCCTTGCTAAATCTAGAACGATTGAAACAGACAGCTAGTGGTCACAATTCAAAACTTACTTAAGCATAAAGTATTGGACATTTTAAGGACAGTACGGAGCAGTGGAGAGCAACTACCCTCCCATTGACTGGAAGTTTGGATTCATGTTTTTCAAGTATACAAAAAGGATACTCTAAAGCATCATTCGGCTTTTCAGGTTCTTCGTATAAGACCACCAAGATCTTTGTAAGAGCCTCCAGTACACCAGCCTTCTCCAAGTACTTTCTGAATTCTTCTCTCCTTGAATCTGCAGGCTGAAGTAAAGATAGAAGTTATGGTTACCATACTCTCTCAAAAACATATATGCTGCATGACAGAAACACTATGAAACAACTGCAATGGTGAACAAAAGGAATCTACAGTATGAACAAGCAAAGACAAGCAGGGGCCTGTGGGCTCAAAAGGAAAGGCTGTTTAATGAGATCATGAATTACAGTAAGAATGTTGAAAAAAGTATCTCTGCTGCGATTGTGTTGTGTGATGTTGTGTGGTATTATGTGGTGTGGTGTTGTGTGGTATTATGTGGTATTGTGTGGTGTCATCTCGTGTCGTGGAGTGACTGGTGTCATGTCGTATCGTATTGTTTTGGGTTATTAAGACCAGTCATTATGAACATTTCAGTACCATCATGAGGTAACGTGTTAACAAATATCCTACTACTTTTGGAATAGTATAGTCTTTTACAAGATTGTCTATCAATGATACTACACTTCCAAAGTTGAAACTTCTCATGTACTTTGGACATAACAGCATTATCATATTTGTGCTGTCCAGTTTTGAATGTATACTGATATGATAACTAAAAGGCTCAAGGAGGGGACTGCTAAATTTTACACTCCTCATTTTACCCTCCTCAATAGGCATCTCAAAATCCATGAAAATATGAAATCATCTGTACACAATCTACAGTAACAAAGTCATCAATTTGATATACCATATCTACTCCAATAAATGCCCCAAGGACATACGATTTTCATGAAGAAAGGTGTTGATAAGAGTAAAATGTACTGGCAAGGAATTTCACCTTAAAAACAGTGTGACAGAAGCATTCAAGCTGTACTAAATACCATCATGGCTGACAGTTTTGCAGAAACATTCTTTGGCAGCAAGACATACAGCACTCGATGCGGTTTTGTTGTAATGAGGTACAGTACGACTGTTCCACTTAGACTCTTTTAGAGTTTACTCTTCTCTTAGTAGTTCATCACTGCCATATAGCAATGTCACAAATAAGGGAGGTGGGGGGGGGGGGGGAGGGGGAAGGATGTGTTATGTAGCTCAAATAAGGCACAGTGACCATGCAGCAATGCAAGGTGGAGCATGGCTCTGCTGCATGCACAGTGCATCACTATAAAGTACAGTACTGTACTACAGTACAGTATCTGTAGATCCAACTATGCATTTACACCACTGTTGCAGCTTCTGTACTACAGTACATACAGTGGTTACTGAAGATGAATGGACATTTCACATTGTCCAAACATTTTAAATCTATATAATCAGACTTTACCTGCAAACAGAGTGATTCAGAAAAAATTCAAGTGAAACTATAGGACTACTGTACAGCTGAGGTAGGAGCATTGATAAAATACAACCTGTGAATACTGAAATCTTTGGAGAGAAAACAAGTTTGTTGCCGTCTATTTGAGACACTCACCAGTAGGCTCTGGGACTTTGCAAATGGCAGTGTCAGTAATGTCAAACATATGTATTGTCACTTTTGGAAGCTAAACTACAGCACTGCAAGAGTAATCAAATACATGAATTAAAATACAGGTACTGTACAGTACAGGCAGCTCACCGCAGCATTTGCAGGAACATCCCACACCATGTACAGTACTGACCTGTACAGTACTGCATGTTTGACTGACGCCTGAAAAGTAATTGCAGAGGCAGAACCAGCATTTAATTTAACAGACATGATTGTGGGGTAATTGGCTTTCTTTCTTTCAGTATCCACTACAGCGATTCTGTCTCATTCCAACACTGTTGACAACAATAAGTCAGTTTCACCACAGCTATGCCCAGAAATCTCTTTCAAAAAAAGAAAGTTAGTGGGATGGGGGGGGGTGTGGGGATGTTGATTGCTACTGTACAGGTGATCTAAAATTTGTACTGTATATTTATAGTTAAGCAAGTTAATATTAAATTGTGCCCTACACAATGACTGTACAGTAGTCTAGTTCATGGTCAGCAATATAACACAACATACAGTAGTCTGTAGGACAGGACACAGCAGAAATACACTGGATAGTCCTACAGACCGGAGCTGTCATTCTTCATTGATTCTTGAACCAAAACAGCCTCTGACTTTCAATTAAAAATGTCACTGCTTGCCTACTGTACATGGCAAATGTACTGCACATCTGTGAATTAAGTCGAGAGCCCAATGTTATCCACTAAATACCTGTACAATGCATATTATAATGTATCTAACTCATTAGTGTGCACACTGAATATACTGTACTGTAACTTTACAGTTTGCATAAACTTATCAAATAGATATTTATACTGTACTGTGAGTATGAGTCCCAACAGATGGTACTGTATGTTTTCACTTTCCCATGTCAAATTGCAAGGTAAATGTCTATACAGTGTCAGTGATCATGACCTCATGATTTGCTAATTGACTGAAAAGAAGTCAAGCCAACTGTGTACCTGAAAACCTGTACACTAATACCACTGACAGAGTCATATCCAAACGACCGTCCGCTCACACAGAAATACAGAGGAAACTGTTGCCTTACATACCAATTGAATCAACTGCATAAGTATTTCAAGCTTGCTGTCACAAAATATGTACTATGGGTTGAACAATAAGGTTTTTGGTAGCACTGTATCTATCACACTGCAACTAATGGAGGACTGTAACTTGTGAGTGACAATGACTTATGACACTTCTGAGAAAAGGATGCAAAATGATTTTCTATTACCTGAGACACTACTGCATGTAATGTACTAAGAGTACAGCTTAAAAATTTAACGACTTAACACAATTTCAGGATGTATTGCAGGTACACTGTACACTGCCCTGTACTTCTTCAGACAGCAAATGGTGCTAACAGTGAACTTTCACTGACTTGCTTTGTAAGCAAAGCTTTTCATAAGCTCTTCTTTAACTACATTTTCCATTTAATGCTAACTGAAGGTTAATCGACACTAGACTGTGCATGGAGCGCAAGCTAATGCAGCATCAGGGGTTAATGTAAGCAATGCACTAGGGTGCAGCTCGAATGCATCCAGCATTGGCAATACTAATTGTGTCAAGTTGCTACTGTCATTGACAGACTCCGTTAGCACTTACAGTAGAACCAAGTGTGAGGTTTTGTTTTGTCTGTATTGACCAGTGTCACAAACTTAAATGAACAATGAAAAACAAGAAAAAGCCTCATGTGATTTCTTAAATCAACCAGACAGTATTATATGACTTTCATTCCCTGAGCCAAATAAGTACAGTATTTACTGTACTGTGGCTAAGTACAGTACATGCAATATATTCAGCTTGATTCTATGGGCATCAATCAAAAGTTTTCTGTTATGAAGTGGTTGACTGGATTAGGCTGTCACTCAAAGAGTTGGATCAGATAAACAGTTGACCTGCAGGTTTTCCATGCTTCAAAATAATAGGAAAACCATAATCAAGGCAGGTTGCACAACGTAATATCAGTCCTGTACATACTAGGGAAGCCCAGTCTGTAGTACAAGGGCAGGACTTATACTGTTGGGCCCTTGGGCTGGGAGTGTCTACAGTGCCTGGAAGGGAATTGACAGTGGGCCAAACCGTACAGTTGCTGGGCTACAGTAGGCTAGTTGGGCCGAGGCTCATTCCTGCAAAGTTGATGCTGAAGTTACACTAAGCTGTCAGCATTCATACACACCAACAAATTTGAACAAAACCCAGGCATAGCTCTCAACATAAAATTACCTGCACCTGCTGAACAACGATCAGTCATCACACTAGCATATAGTTACACACAAATTTTTCTATTTAGCAGGAAGTAATCATACAGCATTTTGTGTTGGACTTACAGTAACTTGATTAGAGACATGCCAAAGCAGAAAATGCTAGATACTGTACACTACAAGAGCTGTGGTTTTGACTTAAAGCTACAGCAATTTGCAGCACAAATATGTACTGTCAGTGGTACTAACTGGCCAGACAGTGAAATAAAATCCAGTTCAACTTCTGACTGGAATTTAGTCAAAGTCCAGCATGATTTCTCCTCCTTTTTGTTGCAACTTTCTGACCAGAAGACAGTAGCATGAATGTCAGACATGAATGTCAGATCTCTCAGGACTCAGGAGAATTACAATGGCAAGAAATGAAAAGAATGGTTTTCAACAATATTGTAGAATGGTTTTTAACAATATTGTAGAACAAAATTTACATGTACCATTCTGACTATTTAAGTACAGTAACCTGTTACAGGTAATGAAAGAAATTGTATCGATTTTAGACTACATTATACAATATTTAGAGCTTTCCTTTCTTCCATACTGCATGTGTAGACAGTTCCGTTTAATGCATCATTATTTTAAAGTCCTTTAGATACTGTAGAGTATCACAAATGTATCCTGCAAGTTGAGAAGCAATCTCATTATCTGGGCTGGAAAAAATGTTTATTTCCCTGGAAGCAAGTAAAATTATTTCCCTGGAAGAGAGTAGAATTTCCCACAATTCTTGCTATATTCTCATGTACAGAAACTGGAAATTTCCCTCCAAAAGCCAAAATTTCCCTCCAGATGCCCAAATTTCCAGGGAAGGAGCCTCCCAGCTTCCTAACTTTTTCCACCCAAGCTCATTATCTCACATAATGCAGCGGCTACTTAACAAACAGTTGTGTGACATGCCTCTGTAGAAAAGAGCACCCTTCATGCAGAATTCGCAAAGTAAAAGCAGGAGTGACAATCCATTGAAACTTTTGTTTCATCTAATACTGTTTTGGAGATATGGCTTTCCAAAGATTGAGAAAAATGCAAAACAGATGACATAGAGTGTTGCACAGCGTCTGTATTTCTTTTGTTAAGCCTATATATTTTGCCTCGTAATTACTGAGTTTCACATCATTGGTAAGTGATATTTTTGAAGAAGAAAATACATGCTTCCAAAATAAAATACACAATTCTTAAATGTCCTTGAAATAAACAGAAGATGAACATAAGAGATATTGTATCATAGGAGTCTATCTCTTGACATCACAAATTTGCATACTTGGACAATCTTTATTCATGGTACAACTGTGAGACACTTTAAATTTGCCTTTAAAATTTGTCAATATTTGATGGATATTGATGGAATTTGTGGCTATTGTTACCATTTTCAATGTTTTATGCACCCAATACTCCAAAATGTCCTTTTTGTGTCACATGACTTTTAAATGGTAAATGTGATCCATCCCAGAAATATAAAATTACAGTAGCTAGGTAAACAAAGTGAAATCTTTGTATTTCATGGCAGAGCTTTTTCTTGCTATGTATGTAACTCACATTCAGAACTGACACCCTTATGCTTGGACTCCACTGGAATCAGCACCAAGTCCATTACTGTATTTGATGGGACTTGGGCTTGGTCTGAGCTAAAAACAAACATAGGATTCTTTCAGAGAGAGTTGAGTACTGGGTGTGGTGGGAAGGGGTGGGGGAGGTTTCACAAGGGGGACACTGTAGGGTTAAAATGAGGGGAGTAAAGTGAGCTCAATAGTTTCATGGTGGAAACAGGAA
Organism: Stichopus chloronotus; assembly: GCA_021234535.1. Classification (NCBI taxonomy): domain Eukaryota; kingdom Metazoa; phylum Echinodermata; class Holothuroidea; order Aspidochirotida; family Stichopodidae; genus Stichopus; species Stichopus chloronotus. Next base: position 23,300,075 of record CM037845.1, on the reverse strand, counting down.
CAGTGACTTAAAAGACATGTGCCAGGACCCATAAGATACACCTTGAGATTGGACTCTACTAAACCATAAATTGTCGTAGTACACCATTTTTATTTCCAGCTTTTGAAAGATTTCTGTAAAGCGCCACCTCATTGGGAAATGGGAATGACTTCACTTACAGTAGCAATGACAGTTCGGAACTGCCCTGTTTTGTAATGTCAAATATACTGTAGAATGGCTGCAAAATGTGCAGCAACTCTCTCACAAGATTCTACATTGATACTTTAAAATGGGGACATCATGATTGGCAGCAGAACTTTGTTTAAGTTAATGGTGAAATAACTTAGTTGTATATTGAAGCATGGTTTCAATTGTGCCTAGTAAATAAGTCTTGTGCAGAGTAGCAGCCAGTACTTCCCGTCTAGCATTTGCAATCAGTTCACACCTTACTGCCGCTCCACTGATTTCACAGAATGTAAGTTGACAGTAGAAGCAGCCATTGGTTAATATTCAAAAATTTTGACAGTCCTTTCCCATAGCAGTGCATACAAGACATGGAGTGCTCCAGGGTGCTGCTTCCTGGACCCCCACCAGGGTGTTGCCCCTACACCCAGCAAAGGGTCCCGTGCTATACAACACTACTGTACCTTACCAGAAGTGTACTTCTAGTTATCGACAGATCAGGAATTCAGATGCCACATTCTGGCATCCTGAATCCACCAATCCACTCCAAAATATTGAGAAACATTAGAGATTTTCAACTACAATGATGTGTTGTTCTCAAAAACTATCACATAAAATATCATACACACATCTTGGCAAATTACCTTTCACATCACATCCATGCATTAGCAAATCCACCCCAGAACTTTGCAGTCACTGACGTAGAGATCTTTGAACTACAGTACTGTATGTACAATGATGTGTCGTTCTTGAAATAACCGCACATATTTACCAATCAATTTCATATCGCATCTGTGGACATACAGATTTTTGAAATAGAATGACGTGTCATTCTTAAAATAATATGTACAGGAATCTTTCACAGTGAATCTCACCCCCAATCCACGCATCAGTAAATCCACTCCAAAATATTTTCCACTACGTGAGAAAATAGGCCTACAGTAGCAAACTCAAAGTCTTGAAGTCTGAATCTGCACATCCACTCCAAACTATTGGTTGCGGACTTAACAAGTTTTTCAGCGAGATTGTTCTCGGTCATCTAGCGCCCTAACAAACTGCAGAATAGTCACAAGATTGCATCCACTTTTACTTGGAGCTTTTCCAAGTAGCAGGGTATTCTACAGTTGATCCCTAATAAGTGGCCCACCACTGATTGAAATGTTCACAAACTGCGCAGGGGATAGTCTATTTTTTTTGGGGAGTTCTAGAATACGCAGATAAACCTTTCTCCTTCTGTGAATATTTGATGGGAGAATATTGTTGTTCATTTTGGAAATCTATCACCAGTAGGCTAAGCCTAAGTCCTACAGAACTACACATTATTTGTAGGGGTGGACAGGCGGTATGAAATTTTTGTTGGTACAACTATAGAACACCCCACCTCAACAATTTTCAATGTGCATACGGAGTACTAGTCTTAGTCAAGCCGCTCTGACTATGGCTACTGTAGGAATACAGCCACAAATGGATTCCCAGTGACTGTCCAGGCCCTAACTTGGACTACGACTAGCACTCCAGTGAAAAATGGATTCCCAGAGAATGTCAAAAATCTCACTTTGGCTAAAACTAAGAATCCGACTGCAAATGGCTACAACTAGGAATCAAGACACAAATGGATTCCCAGTGACTGTGAAAGACCTCACAATACGACAAAGACTAGGAATCCAGTTGCAATTCCTAGTCAGGCGACTGCAACTAGCAATCCAGAGAAAAATGAATTCCCAGTGGCCAATGCGTGTGGGAGAGGGCAGTACGAGTACAGTAGTCCTAACCACCGCTGGAAAAAATGGCAAAGCAGGAAGCTCATTGCCGGGAAATCTCACCTACTGTACTCGCAGGAAGTTTGCTCTATTGAAATCAGAATCGCGCCGATCATCTCATCATCAGATTAAGTAAATGAAAGTTCCTTCTCAACTTTTCATTCTGATCATTTAAATGCACTACGCACTCCCCAACTAGCCAACATTTTAATAACCTTGGTCATTCATTTGTAGGAGCGAAGTCAGTTGGAATCCCCCAACACATCGTAGGCATGGCATATACTACAAACACTACAAAGAGAAGTAGCATGATGTCAAGCCTACACATTTGTCCCACCAAAGTAATCATACACAATTTACACGCCGCTGTGACAAAGTTCCTCCCCGCACTCATTGCAGAGCTGTACTGAACAGAGAGATTGCCATTCTGTCAGGCCACTAGGGGCAAAGTCCAAACTGCTTTTGACCAATGAGAGAGCTACATGGTGGCTTTTTGCTTCCTTACGAGCAGCACAGTAAGGAACATAACAGTCACAAATTAGCGATGGTAAACTAAGTTGCTTCTGCTGTTTCAAATGAGTGTGGTGTACGTGTGCAGTACAGTACTTGCAGCGACACTAGGTGTACTGTATGGTTTAAAAGTTCGTTAGAGCGTATGACAGAAGAAAAGAGTACTGTAGTGCAAACTTTGAAGGAAGAGAGATTCGCTGATGGGATTTAATTAACTTTATTTCATTCAAAATCAGAGTAATTTGAATGCTCTACATTTGTAGTTAATGCACGAAAAAGTCAAAATATTACACATTCCCCATGCTTGAATTTATGATTATGTCGGACTCGAACAAAATTGTGTCAGAAGCCATCACAAAAGCCTGACAGGCTACTTAATTTTCTGGCCACTAAGGATATTCATCTAGGTCAGGAAGGGCTGTTTCCTGCAATCTGAGACTCTTCAGTTTGCAAAAGTTCTTCTGTACGCTAGCACAAAGCCATAGACGCTCTCCGCTTAGATAGTAAATAATTATAATCAGATGGGAAACAATTCTTAGTTTTTCCAGCCGTGGTCCTAACTGAAGAAACCTGAAACAAGTTCATAACAGGTAGAATTTTTTCAAAGCAACTAGGAAGGCTATACATGACATATCTGCTATCCAGTACATTTCATCTGAAGATACACTAATTCATTTTAAACATCACACAGCATCGTTCTCAAAAGCAAACAGGCCTAAGACATTATACTAACTAGGAATCCATATCCAGGATTTGAAGTAGGCCTACAGTAGTGTCTTTCACTGAGATGGGGTTTTCTATAGTTACTCCTTTCATTCAATTTGTGCAGATGGTCACAACATTTTATAATGCGCATGGATAACTCATCATTGTCCTTATTGTGAGTGGGGGAGTTCTCCTTGCAAACTGTGCAAACTTTCCAATCGGGCATGCATATAGGCCGAGGCTAGGCTAATAAGCTACATTGCTTACCCGCGAAATGCAAGCTTCACGCACTGCACTGATGAATTATGGGATTGGAAAGGGATCATTGTTTACATGATCGGATTTTTGTTTACACGACGCTTTTAAGACTAGAGAGTTTTTATCCATAAAAAAGGAATACTCTAAGTCATTTCTTCCTAAGAGAGGAGTTGTGGTCAGTACTGAAAAATGCCACTGAGGAGCTTGCAGGGCATATTGGACAGAAAAGCTTGCACTAGCCATGAAGCAGTGTGATGAGGAGGCAGAGGTTGCGATTGAGAGGGCTAAACAACAAAAATTAGTGCTTGTAGGAGGGATGGCCCACGTACCAAGGCCTGAATGTATTTCTTCTGGTTGGGAGGCATAGCCAGAGAGTTTGCCACTTTGCCCAACACCACAAGAGCTCATATTGATAGCTACTTTGGAACTGATAGGTGGCTAAACTTTTTGGGAATCGGAATGTTCATGTAAAGTTCATGATAACTGCTTGTTATCCAGAATGAAGTTCTACCTTACTCTCCGAACCTGTTGGTTTTCCCCAGGCTAAATTTTGTTAGTTTCCTCCCATAGAAACTACCTGTAAGCTATACGCTCAACCTGAACTTGTCTTTTGTAAAACATACTACTGTACCTACAGTACCTGTAGAGTGCTGTCACCTTAGCTCTTTAGCAACGTGTGTGTCGCTGTTGAGTCCTGTCTTCCCAGCATGCATTGCATGTCTACGCACTCGTCGATTACCAATAGCCCAGGCTGCATTTCATGTTATACTCACGCCAAGGTACGCTGAGAATTTATTTTCTTCATGCCAAGGAAATGTTTCCAAGGGATTAACGTTCTTGTGTCATGTGAACTTTGAATTTTGGTTGGACAACACTGAACACGGTTATACGGACCGCCGAACTCCAGTACTCCACAGTACTCTACGCCTGTACACCAAGACTGAAAGTAAGTTCCACGCCGAAGATCTTTGGTTCTAAGTGCATGAAATGCAGACTGGCCAATAGCTTATCTTTTGACTTTCAGTATTATTTCTTCAGCCTTGACGTAGCCTAATGCAACCTCAAAATTTACTGACTTTAAACAGACACGTGCTAATCCTTTTCATCAGAGGCTATTCAGTCTTTTCATTTCCCTTTTGATGTCTATTCATATGATTTTGTTATGGGCCTAGGCGTACATGAATCTACTAGTGCTGGTAGTATACTGTAGTGTAGTGCTGGTGCTACTAGCACTAACGTTAGTAGTACTGAGTGCAGTAGACCACATAATTGTTTACCACACTGTACTACTAATTACTTAGTAAAGCAACAGTGACGCAATATACCAACTGTGCTACAGCCTCGCCTAAGTTTGGCCTAGCCTTCCAGCAAACTACACGATAAGTCTATCAACTTAGGCAAAACAAGATTATATCCTTTAACACAATCAAATGCACGGCCAGATGTATCGTATGCTTACCCGGAATGAAGCCATTCTTTTCTCTAAGCTGTGTGAGTGATCTTTATGTGGGAGAAGGATTTAATCAACGTTGTAACGAGCACTGACGCAAAACACAGGAACAGGTTGCTAGATGCGCAGTTCACATGCGCAGATTATTATCTCCAATGCACTACATGTACGTGTAGCTAGAGGCCCCTAAACTGTGCCCGGCTACATTGCATCCTGGAGGATTTTGCCCATCATTGGTTCAGTTTACCGAGCAGGGTACCGTCTAATTTCTCGATCGTTGGACATCGAGAGCAATTACAGGCAATGATACACAGCTTCGGTAGAGACTTAACTTTATCAGCAGTGGCTATTTTCTTTCTGTCCATCATGCCTCTCTTAGCGATAAGCCTATCTTAATTTTCACCAACGTCACTTTCTCATCATCTCTTTTCTGACTCATCTCTTTTCTTTTCAGTTTTCAAACGCCATCGCAGTGTTACCATGACTGACCTATTTATATAAAGCCAGGAAGATACTCGGTTGCGACTGTTTTCACCATGTCTGTAAATAAGGGAAGGGGTGGGACTGAGGGGATGTAGGCCGGCTCAAACCCCCTAGCTGTTCCTTGGACTAGAGTACCTTTAAAGGTACTCTACTTGGATTGGTCCAGGTGGGCCACCAGGATCTATAATGATTCAGAGAGGGGAACACATTGCCATACGTCATTGATAGGGTATATCAGGGGCGAGTCCAAGTTTATGGTTACGTCCTAGCCTAAAAGGCTTAGTGCTTTAGCGTGCACTGCACAGGCAGGACTATCTATCAGACCTTGCATCATGAGAGGTGGAGCATAGGCCTATAAGAATTTTTTGGCTTTGCAATCCTGACCCCTTGGTACTTTCCTGTCTTAAGCTGCTTGTTATCAGCCTTGAAATAGGATCACATGTCTGCAACTTTTTCTCAGTTACTGAGAAACGTAACTTTGCAGAAAAAAACTTAAGTGGTAACAATTTTGATTGCTTTGATTGAGAATACTTCCATCTATTGAATTGATCATCGCGTTCGCTCATTTGCTGACTGCACATTAACATTATAAAAAGCCTTGAGGTCGACCCGAACAAAAATATGTCATGACGTGCTCTCTATCTACGGCTCTGGTTCTGTTTAAGGCCATCGATTAGCGCGCAGCGAAGAAGTTTTCGCCGAAACTGAACACTTCCCAGATCACCAGAATCGCGATTACGAGACCATTATCTTCTGTTTATTTACACCTACCCCGCTTAAATGCGTTTTCATGTTAATTACTTTTTTGAGTCAAAAGATGATTGGGGAAAAGTGTCCCCATACCTCCCATCGTGGGGTGCGACTGGACTACTCCCACCCCTTTTCCACTCCTGCTCTTCGGGGATTGCCTGGCCCCTGTGCATTTTAGCATTACTTTCGAATTTTGATGGTCCCCAGCTTATGCCAGGCTTAACTCATAAAGTGATTTATGTTTCTCCATTTTAACTGTCACCCTCTGGTTCCTTGAGAGAGACATGAATGGTCTCATCAATTCTCGAGTCTAGAGATGTGTGTTGTGGGAACAAAGAAAAAAAAAACACACCGGCGGGTCGGGGGGAGGGGTGCAAGAAGCAACCTTTTTAGTTTCTAGGGATGGCATAATTTCCTTAGGAATACAAAGTGCTGGTGAATTGCACCCCCTGTGTGTGATCTGAATTTTTCGTCGTAGGAGGGGGATATATTGCTTGCAACCTGACCAAAAGTCGGATCAGGGTATCCGCAGTAAGTACAGTCTTCAAATATAATGCGGTCCAATAATCAGGATGGATATGGATGGTTACCGGTTGTGACTAGTTTGATCATCAGGCTGTAACTTAGTTGGGAGACTGAGAGGCCAGGTCCCCCCGTTTCTTGACCGACATCCCACCCCCCCCCCCTGCTTTGTGGAGATGGACCTGCAAGTCCCTGTGAAATCACATATTTTCAAAATTTCTATATTTACCTCAATCCAGGCTCATGAAGTGATTTGTTTGCAGGGAATCACTTGATTCTCATTACCGGCTAGATATTGGACGCTTGGTGGGGTTTTTTTTATCTTTTATTATAAATAGCCCCCTCACCCCCCCCCCCTCCCACGGCCAATCTAACATTGCATTCCGTTTGCTTTTTTGATAGGATCCGGGTAGCAATTTCAGAGGCGGGTCCTGAAATCGTCGTTCTGGTACCTGGTGCAAACACCACCTCATTGGGATGAGTAGCCATTCAACATGCCTCTTCAAAAAATTGTAAATGTAGTTGCATCTCAAAATTTACAAATAGGGTACTTTGTAATGTTGCTCCGGAAGGAGTGTCACGGTCGTGAAGGAGTAGAGAGTGATTGCATGAGTCATTAACATTTGGATGTTCAGTCTGTGCACCTCCTGGGATCAACGACAATGACTATACCCTGAAGTAAGGCTGTAATGTTAGTATGGGAGGGGACATTGCTGACAGCCTACTTTCCAGTTTTGGTTAGGTCCAAAAATCATATCCCCCACCCCTCCTATGTGCGCCCACGATTGGGCATCTAAAAATAAATCTCTTAAAGGGACCAATGGTCGTCTCCAAGGTCTCAATGGTCGTCTATGAAGCATCACTTTTCAACGGTTTAAACTGGCCCTTCACATAAATGTAAACTCACTTGCATATATTGGTCAGCAAACTCGGTTCAGACAAAATCACTCCAAATAAGGTCACAATTCAAATTTGTTTGGAAGTGTTTTCCATGCGTTAATTTATTAATTCCACCGATCTTGTGGACCTTGCAGTAGAAGAAGCAAAAATAATTGCAAAATTGTTGCGATACAACGATGGGAGAAGTACATCAATATTGAGGTGGAACTCGTTTATTGCAAAACGTGAGAAAGAACTTTCTTCCTTCCTTTTTGGTAAATGTGATTGTCTTTTAAAATTAAATAATATGAAGGTGATAATGAACATGCACAGGGATATAACCGCATATTAGGGAGGTGTGTTGGTGATCTTGAAAGAAGAGGGAGAGGATGGGGGCTAGGACTAAGAGGAATGTTTATGACTTTTTTCTGTACCTTTCCGAATGCTACAGTTAAGCGTCGTTCTTTCCAGATCATGGATGTTTGGGAGTGTTATCTACCGGATCGAGGAAGTCATATCGAGAGTGAGAACAAACAAACAAACAAATATTGATCTTTACGTAAAGGGAGATTGTTCCCTACACGCTGTTATATTTTGCAGGTGGATAAATTCCAGCACCCTGTAACCTCAACCCCCCTCCCGTCCCCTGGATACATCTCAAGGATCTTTGTAGGGTAAAAATGTGTACTAGAATCTTTTCGAATTCCTTTTCAAATGTAGTACGTTTATTTGAGTGTTTTAAGTGAGAAGGAGAAAAAAGTCTCTTCACCTCAACCAGTAGAAACCAGCTTGGATTCATTAGCCATGCAGTCTAATGTGTAGCTGGAGAACCACACTTGTCTATTTCCATTCTGTATTGCAATTAAGGTTCTCCGCAGGGAAAGACAGGAAAATTACAAATTGTGTCAGTGAATATTTTTTTTTTGTCACTAGATTGAATATTTATATAATGCAATTTAGCGCACATGAGAATTCGGTGATTTCATGATGAACTCGTGCTATATATATACATAGGTCGGAAAGGTGAGGGGCGGGGGGGGGGGGGAGGGACATGAGGATAATCGAAGGTCGATGCTATCGCGTGTAAAACGTATGTTAAGAATTGAGTAGATCTGACTGGGCAAAACCGATCGGTAACGTGGAGGACTAGCAATCCTATAAATAATAATTGCTTTTTAAGAAATCACAGCCTTTGGCCTTAAATTTCGAGCTTAATATTCGTCGTCCTCTTCCTCTTCTCCGATGTCCGTCGAGTCTGCTCCAACCTCTTCGTAGTCCTTTTCTAGTGCAGCTAGATCCTCCCTCGCTTCCGTGAACTCTCCTTCTTCCATACCCTCGCCGACGTACCAATGAACGAAGGCCCTCTTTGAGTACATGAGATCAAATTTGTAGTCGAGACGGGCCCAAGCCTCCGCAATGGCGGTGGTGTTGCTAAGCATGCATACCGCACGGGGCGTCTTGGCGAGATCGCCTCCAGAGACAGTGGTGGGAGGTTGGTAGTTGATACCGACCTTAAAACCAGTCGGACACCAATCCACGAATTGGACGTTTCTCTTACCTTTGATTTTAGCGATGGAAGCACTGACATCCTTTGGTACGACGTCGCCACGGAAGAGGAGACAGCATGCCATATATTTACCACGGCGAGGGTCACACTTCACCATTTGGTTGTTAGGTTCGAAGCACGCATTGGCGATTTCAGCGACAGTGAGCTGTTCATGGTAGGCCTTCTCCGCAGATAAGATGGGTGCGTACGTGGCGAGTGGGAAGTGAATCCTCGGATACGGGACCAGGTTGGTCTGGAATTCAGTTAGGTCGACATTGAGAGCGCCATCGAATCGAAGGGACGCGGTGATCGAGGACACCACCTGAGCAATTAACCGGTTGAGATTGAGATAGGCTGGCCGTTCTATGTCAAGGTTGCGTTTACAAATATCGTATATGGCTTCGTTGTCGACCATAAAGGCACAGTCGGTGTGCTCCAACGTCGTGTGGGTCGTCAGTACAGAGTTGTAGGGCTCGACGACGGCGGTAGCGACCTGAGGTGCAGGGTAAACGGCGAATTCCAGCTTGGACTTCTTCCCGTAGTCGACGGAGAGACGTTCGAGGAGAAGAGCAGCGAAACCGGAACCGGTACCGCCACCGAAGCTGTGAGATATGAGGAACCCCTGCAGACCGACGCACTGCTCCGAGAGACGTCGTATTCTGTTGATTGTATCGTCAATCAATTCTTTGCCGACGGTGTAATGGCCACGCGCGTAATTATTTGCCGCATCTTCTTTACCACTGATCAGCTGCTCCGGATGGAAAAGTTGCCGGTATTCACCAACCTGTATTTCACCTGGAAAAGAAGGGAGGAAAAGCAGGTAAAGAATTAGCGTGTCTTTTAGGTATGCATTACTTAGCAGTGATGTTTATGCTTCTGCCGTACGTGGAAGACTGTTCCAAACGTACCAGTGATCGAGAGGGCAGTCCGCCTGAAAGGAAGGTGACGGTGTGACTGGGCCTTAACTGTTAAAGGGTCTCTGGATGACGGTTGTTCGGAAGGGGAGGGACCCACCAGAACACATAAAATATTATTGTTGTTACTCACACCCCTACAAAAAATTAGGGCATGTACGGTTTAGGAGGCTTCACCCTTGGTCATATTGACTAAGGTTCGGATGAGACTAGGGGGGGGGGGGGGGGTAAGCAACATGCCCAGTATTGAGGTACACAGTATGGGTGAGAACAAGTTATGAGGTTTTTAAGATGAAAGTCAAATATTCCTTAAGCTGGAATCGCTCTACATAAACTGGGGAGGGGTGTCCCAAGTAGTATGCAGTTTTCTTGGGACCTTTATTCATAGAGGATATTGTTACGCCATACGATGTGACACGAAGCTTTATGAACAAAGGGGAATTCCAATCATGAAACCATATGTTACAGCTTCATCTTCCAATGAAATCATCGTAATACATGGTAACTCAACTTTTAGAGATATGATTTTATAGGAAACATTAAAACTGTATTATAACAGTCCATATGATGTTGAGGAATAGTCCAACGTGATGTCAAAATGTCAGGCGAGCAGTGAATGACATTTTTTCTTTATTTTTTTTTTACATCCGGACTGACTTTAGAACCTTTTCTGAACTATGATGCGATTCTCATTTTTTCTCGGTTGATACCATTCGAAATGCCTTTTGTATGCATTAAACTAAGAAATTTAATGAATAACCACAGCACCCCCCCCCCCCACCCCTCCTCTTCTATAATTTTCCCAAGTTCCGAGGCCTTCAACAAGTTCAGTAAGCTACAGTGACCACAGTCGTTTGTAATGCACCCACAAGTGAAAAGCTTTCAAAGGTACGTAGCCAACTATATATATATTAACGTAAGCATATTCTTGTTGGATACTGTTTCGTATTTCCTCGTTGAAATGGCAGCTTTACATTGACACATTTCAGTATCAAGCAATCCAGACCGTTGACATTTCCTCGGACTGACAGGAAAACTAATAATATATGGATTGCTCAAGGAAAGGCTAATCATGACGGGTAACCTTCCAGTGTTGTAGTAGCATATGGGGTTATTCGACGGCAACACCGGTAACCGAATTAGACGATTTACTGTGCATGTACAAGTTTTCAGTGTTAGACGTTTCACAAAGAGAAAAGGAAATTTATGCGTTACATTTATTGCCAACATGCATGTAGGCTACCTTCATTGCCCACGATATCAATTAAGTTGCCCCAGGAATTAATTATTGCATTCCACGGAGGCTTTTCGAAAGTATTTGTTTTAATCCTGCACATTTTGGTACGATTTTAGTGATTCTCTAACACAATCTTGTCTCACTTTAGAATGCCACTGGCGTCAGACTGTCATGTGGATTCGTCGGGCAACGTGCAGCACCGTTTGACAGCTATGTGATGTCGACCCGATGTGATTTGTAAGTTACGTTCACTTGGTCTCACTCCTAACGGTCATTTGGTCTCATTTTACACAGACGCCACGTGTACAGCGTCAGCGTATGTGAACCACTTCTGACAGCTGTGGCTTTCACCAATGTCTTTAAACTTTCACGTTGTGCTGCACCTTCTCTGTGGTAAACCTTTCCCTGAAGGCTGTCGCGACGGGCGAAGGAAGAGCAGGAAATAATCAAAGCGGAAAAACCGCCAGGCTTCAAGAAACCTGATGAGACCTGTTAACTCGATTAACGTGCAACACCTTGAACCTTTGCGCGACAGCATACAGTCAATGCCATGTATATGGATATGCCACATTGTTCTCACCTTACATCGAACTTGTATCGAATGTGGTATAATAATCATATTTGTATTGTCATAATCTAATATGCTATTTTGAAGTGGGATGTGTTGTATCACAATGTGCTGTTTCATGTTGTGAGTTGCCTGCTTGTATAACACGGTGTCGTCACTTATAGTGTTGTGCAAGTGGGGACGTGTTGTGCCATGTCGATGATGTCATGTGATGTAGTGCTATGAATCGTCTTTTATTAAATCGTATGGTAGTGCAATGCGTTTGGACGTGGTGTATTGTCTTATAGTATATTTGAAAGTACTGCACTTCATCGTATCTCATTGCATTACCCTGGTTGCATTGAACGATAATGCGTTGTTGGGTTGTTGCATGGTAGGCATTGCATTGTATGCTTATGTACTGACTTGTCTGGCATTATATAGTATTCAACTGTGTTGTATCTGTTTTTATATTTCCCTTTAAAGTCAATGGTTGCTCACGTTATATGTTTTATCGACAGTCCTCATTGCACATTTGGTAACAGTTTTTCTTTCATTTTCTTTTTAATCTGATTTTCTTTAAGCTAATTGTAAATGAAAACAAATTCCAAGACTAAAATAACAGCAAAGTGAAAGTGAAAAGTGATTTTACCATTCTAAACTGACCAACAACCCAGCACTCTAAAACATAGTATGACTATAAACTTAATACAAACAGCAAAGCCATAAAGTAATCTATTGTATAGTTATATCGTATGCAACCGTTAAAACGAAACTTCAGTAAGTCTCACAAAGTTACAGATGCATTGCAACTATGAATTAACAACGCATAACTCCTAAGAGTTTTTTTTTTTTTTTCTGTCAAGTTCTTTCTGGTATTCATTTCACACCAACACATAAATGGTAATGTTGGCTATAGTATATATTGCTGGGTAGTAATATCGTATAACTATACATTACGATATAAATATATACGATATATATATATATTTATGTATATATATATATAGATAGCAAAGCATAAATCACATGCGTCCATATAATGGATGAGAGTGCCTTTAATACCAACATAATATATAAGAGAAAAACGTGGTCTGATATTTCGAGGCCCTACCTCTTCCTCAGAGACCTGAGTAATGGAGCAAACGAAAAATACATCCCACAACGTAAACTCAGTTAAAATGCCTAGATCTCTGTTAAGGCCCCTGGTATGGCTGTTGATGCGTAGGATTTACACTCCTCAGCTTTACGTATCTCGTCATTCTTAAAGTTTCCTTTCCAGATACAGATTTTAAGATTAAGTATTGTGTGACCCGGGGAGGAAAAGTGTTCGGCTACAGAATATCCCTTGAGCTGTTGTAAAATAGTGTGTTTGTGGTTGTTAAAACGTAGTCGGACTGTCGTCTTCGTTTCTCCAACATAATTGCCTTCAGTGCATTTATTGCAAAAAAGAATGTAGACTATATTGGCAGAATCACAGTTAAAATTACCAGGGTATAAATGGAGGGTGGTCCCTGGAGGGGTCATAGGGAAAGAAGTACAGAAGTATATATATATATATATATATATATATATATATATATATATATATATATATATATATATATATATATATATATATATATATATATATATATATATATATATATATAATAAAAAATAAGAAAATAGAATACCTATGACAGTTGGCTCTAAATCTACAAATATAGCTCTCGGGACGTGCTTCCCAGCGTTGGTTTCAGCAAAGAAAGTACTGAACGAATCGTCTTGTCCGGCGGTCGAACCAGGTGCGATGAGACCGTCCTTGTTGATACCATGCTCCAAGCAATAAAGTTCCCAACATGAATTCCCGATCTGGACTCCAGCCTGGCCGACATGTATACTGATGCATTCACGCTGGAAAGACAGACACAGAAAAATGGAAGAAACGTTGTAATTGTTATGAATATCATTTGGGTTGTATAGGGTACATTCGAAAACATTAAAAGCTACCTGTCTATGGAAAGTGAAAAGGATTATGCGTTTACTATGGACCCCATGGACCAGGACTACCAGGACCAGGGAGTATGCCGAGGGTGCACGTCCACCCCCCCCCCCCTGAAAAAAGGAAACAAAAGGAAATTCAGAGATAAAATCTTCATCTACGAAGACGGCCATATTTGGTAATTCAACTAATAGTTCTAAATATAACCTGATGTTCCACGCATTTGCTCCTTTAATATCCCCAACGCAGATATCTCACTGTTGCTCTCCTTGTCTCCGGCCTTTTCTAAACGATAGCCCACTCAAACACATGACATACCATATTGAGAGAACTATCCTCATCTGAGTCCTTCAGAATGGATAAACCTAGTGCACCCCAAAACAAAATCCTCGATTTGCCCTCAACTTCGTCGAAACCGGCAGAATCAACAAATCTACGTTTGACCAGCTAAAACTCGTAAGGCATTTTAAGGTACACTTAATATAACACGTAAATATCTGTGTTGGGCGGGGCTACAGGGATGGTCCTGAGCAGATCCCCGCCTCCTCCCTTCACCAGTTTTCATCGGAGAGGATGGTGATGCACCACAACAACTACAACCCTCATCCCCTTGTCCTCGGGATAGTATATGAACTTGTTTTGCATATTCTGCTTTACTGCATTTTCATGCCCCAGGGGCATTTCTAACATTATGGTATGTATTATATACTTTGTCTATTGTTTTAGGCTTAGTTAATTGAACGCATAATCATTTTAGCTTAATCAAGAAGTAGATTGTGTATTGTAATCTAAATCTGTCTGAAACTGAAGTCTGAGAAATTACAGATCTAGCTGAAACTTAAATTAACTCTTTCATTCCATCTATCGACTGCTTGGGAATATATTTATTTGCATACTTTTCTTTCGCCATTTCGTGACAATAGGATCAGACAGTGCCTTTACGTGAGGCGGGTATTACAATGCTAATGACTCCATATATGACTCCATGTAAGTGAGAAAAGTACAGACGGCATCTCTGGGAAGTTTCCTTTTTTTTCCAACTTTTGAGCGGGATCAATGAAAGAGGTTCTTTGATGACGAGCTGTTCCTGTTTTCGTTTGCAAGTCATGTTCAATTGATATAATCGATAGAAAAAAACATCGAGTTGAACCCATAAAAATAACCGTCGTTTCTGCTATCCCGGAAATGTTTCCTGTATTATAGGTCAATCTGATATATGCATAAGGAAATTCGCATGTTTTCTTGGCCATGTTAAAAAGCATACAGAAGAATTAACAAAGCTGAGCTTGATCATGATGATAGACTGCATGACATGTCTGCTAGTAAAATGGTGCTCCCAAACATGCTCAAAGTGGTTTAGAAATGGTCTCCATGTTATTGTGTGTATGTATGTTGGAGCCACATCAAATGACCTTGCTTAGTGCAGAGATATATAGCCTCATCGAAAGTATTAATTGTCCAATTTGACCTTATTCAACATTTGGGAAATAGCTTGAGAGCAATAGCTTGTACATAGGAGTGAAAAACCGAAACGATACAAAGTTAGCATATATACTTTTACATGGCCTTGTTATCGATCTTTGCTTTTATCTTGCGAGAGTTACACTTTTATATTCACGCAGCTCGTGGTTGAGAATAATATTCAAGATGTTCGACCAAAAATCGCCCATCAATTAAAATCAACCCATCCACAATAGCAAAAACGCATTGTGCATCAAGTTGAACAATATTGACAGGGTAGCGAACACATGTTTTTTTTTTTTTTAATGTTTTAGTATTCCTTAAGACCAGTGGCGTAGCCAGGATTTTTTGAGCAGGGGGGCACTGGTGGGGCACAGACCTTTCCTGGTGGGGCACAAGTTTTGTCTATATATATATTTTTTGACTTAATAAATTGACCGCAAGATAAAACTGCACATTTCAAAATTTTTCATGGGGGGGGGGGGCACATGGGGTGGCACAGCTTTGTCATGGGGGGGCACATGCCCCCTCGTGCCCCCCGTGGCTACGCCCCTGCTTAAGACTTCTTACTTAGCAATGGACCGTACTAGTAACATATGCTCTGAGAGCTAGAACACATACCACAGACAAAAAACTGCATGCTCAATTCATGTCTCTATAATTATTTGCTTTTGATTTACCATCCAAAAACGAAAAATAAGAGTGGTATATCTTGTTACCAACCTTATTGCATAATAAGGTCATTTTTATCACCCCATGGTGATTTCATTCCACGCAGGTAGCAAACAGTACTACAAGGTCATAGACATCAAATGCCTAGGCTTTCTTGGGCAGTTCATGTCATGGCAGAGGATATAAGTTGGCAAGCTCATAGGCGTGTCACTGAGAAAGGTAAGAGTTCTTTTGACAATTTTAGCGAGACCGACTCATCATGATGATGTCAACCTGTTTAATCTGGAGATGCTCAGGCGTCTAGGGAGCCATACGTGCAAACTTATTTTTAGACCTCCCGTGATCATGTTACTTCCCAAGACGTGTCATTTGGGGACCCTGAGTGATATGTGATACTTTCAGTGCTGCATTCGGTAGTAGTAATGAGATATTTAAATTTATGTAAATGAAGAGCCCAGACAACTTCGGAGGATCCTTTTTTCTTGAGCAGGGTACACATATATGCTATACATATATGTAGCTTACGCAGGTGCCGGTATACGCTATAATAAAGCTTTTTGAGAGAGAAAGATTATGAAATTGTATTCCGTTCTTCTGCTAATATCTTCTACTACCTCTTTCTTCTTTTCTTTATTTATTTTTATCGCACTTATTAGACAGCAGAAGTTAAAAGCTCTATCGAATTTCTTTCATTTTACAGAAATAGACATGAATATTTAAAGCGAAAGGAAGCTCAGTGGAAAATACCATGGAAAGAATGATTCACAACCTGCGATGTTAACATCTGAAAACATATTCAATGTGTCCGGAATCAAAAATCCCTTCCACAATAGGACAGAGAGACTTAGGCCTACCGTACGCTCTAAATCGTGTTTTGTTCATACGTATTTTTGAAATACGATTTTCTTCACCAAATAAGATGAAAAATATCCGGGCATGATATATACCTAAGTTGTACTTATTTATATACCCGGATCTATACATTCGGGTGCAATAGAGTATCCACATGCACTAAACCGTTCAGACAACCTCAAAAATATACCTGTTCACTTTATGCACACACCACTACAAATTCATAAGTGTACGTGTTACTAATACGAAACAAAATTAAATGACACTATTTTTTTTAATAAGTAACTGACCATGATGATAATATTGATTTTTTTCTTCTCCGTATAAATAGTTCCAAGTGATGAAAATGCAAGAGTGAAAACCGACGGTTTTGTTGCTTTCTTCGGTAAAGGTATTTAAATCCGCCAACTATGTTGCAGTGAGCCTAGACGATGCAGGACGTGCAAAATTCAAGTTCGCGGTAACCCGAATGAATATATGAATGGACGTCTGCGAGGAAGGCGTGTAGCTTTATACCTCGCACACACAGTGCACGGGCTTGCATACGAGAACTTCACCACGCATTTCCGGATGCCCCTAAATGTTTGAGTAAGTAGTCTAGTGGATACGACCTATATGCAACGATCCGCATACTACAGGCTAAGCGTTCATATAACTGAACGGCTACATACACCCAATGAACTGACACTCAACTAAAAAATAAACCGACCATGGGTGAACTTTTAAAAGTTTCCTGTTTAAGGTATTTACTAGTTTCATTTACCTTGCCACACAGCGAAACTAAACATATTTTCCACACGAGGGGGGAAAAAAGAAGCAAAAACAGTGCGGACAGGGAAAAAAAATGAAAAATGCAGCGGTAGGGTACTACCCTTGGAAAAATGTTGTCTTTGTATATTTTGTCATTCACAACTTTCAAAAGTAGACAGTGGCTGTTTAGAGGAGCGTCTCAAGTTTTCAATATGTTTTCTTTTTTTATAACAGGTGACTAAAGCGGTGAGATAGCCAGAGGTGGAGCTATATTCAGCTTATAAGTGTGGACATTACTGACTTGGTTTATGATAATATACTCATACCAATGGAAATCATAGACTGAGATTAGGCTCGAGGCAAGTTTTTTTTTCTATATTGTATCCACTAACTTGTCGACAATTTAAACCTATCCGTCGCAAACTTCACGGAAGTGAATCCAGTAAACACCCGCAGCTATTTTAATAGTGGCGATATGTATATCGAGGGCAGTCTTTGTCGAAAAAAAAAACAACAAAGATTGGAAGCAGCGCAGCGCATAGATATATCTTTTCACGTAACACTGGAAATACAAATAAGACATGGATTTTCATGACATTGTGATATAACACATTTATAAAACAGAGTTACTTTAATGTTCCCTGACATTTTTTTTTTTCGCAAGTGAGCTTTGTCTTAATGGGTGATGTCATGCCTGGATTCAAGGTCTACCGAAAAGTTGGCTGGGGTAGTTTCCTGCACAGTCGCTTTCAAACCTTTGTGTTCAAATTTATACTTGGTATGATCAGGACACATGTGGTGCATTTTTAACTTACCACAAACTAATTACGATAAATTGTTTCCATTTACATGCCATCTGGTGGAAAAAAGATGGTCCTCAACCAATGCTATATCTTATCTCCCTGGGCCTAAGACACATTACTGACTACCCCTAATTTAGTTTGAATTACTAAATTAGTGCACCCGTGAATGGCAACACAATGTTTCCCACGAAACGCAAACGTTTCTTGAAACACGATGTCCTGCAGGGAATTTCCTTCTAGATGACAAAAACCCGATGTAGATATATTTCTTAAAAAGTCCAGGTAATCAATTTATGAGTTTCAGGAAGAAGGTTGGCCTTCTTGACTAACAATTAAGCGCAATTAAGAAAATGGTAGCTTCAATGAAGGAGTTTTTTCGGTTTCCCGTGTGCTTTTCGTCCTATGCACTCATGTTTAAATGGCCTTACTTCGCCGATGCTGTGGTCGGGTGGATAAAGGTGGTGACATTTGAAGCAATGAAGCTTATCAACAGAGAGATTCTGGGATCAATCCCTGGTAAAGGGTGGATTTTTTCGTCCAAGTGTAATCTAAGGTTTTCCTACCTTGTAAACAAAAAAGGTTGGTATTCACCCGACGCGGAGTTGCAATATCTGAATTTGAAAGTTGGGGATAAGGACAAGCCCCATGAAGGCTCATCAAGGACCCTATACCATTGTTGATCGTGGATGAATATCGGCGAGATTCGCCTTCTCTTTTCGAAAAATGTCCAGAGGAGGACCTCGAGGCAGTGGTGAAACCAGACAATCGCCAATGCAAACCTAATGCAAACCCAATCCTGCTCCTGGGACGGGAAGATATCTGACTACAGGAACACAAAAAATACCCCGCAGCACCACTGTAAACAACTTTACTGAACAAGCCAAATTTGAATCCGTCGAAACTTTCCAAGTGGTTCCCCCGGAATTTGATCAGGGGACCCAATGATTGCCAAACAGACACCATAACCAACAAGCTAACACTCTACTCCATGTTAAAGCCACAGGCTTTCTCCACATTCCTTTGGTCGCTTAGCGCAGTAAAATAACTGCTCTTAAAGACCCAAATTAATTGTATGGGTGTACAATTTTGTCTCATGCCCTGACATTACATTAAACATTATAACTAATAAGGGTCCATTCACAGTTCAATCAATCAATTCAAGGGTATTGATAATAGTTTTCCCATTGGACACTGGAAATTATTTTTCTACAAAATTCGGGAGGTTATTTACAACAGAGGCCAAGGAATAATGTAGGAATCCTAGGCAAGGACGTCTATGGATGGAAATGTGGCGCCCTCTATTTACACCCTTTTGTATATTGACTGACAAGACTAGTTGGTTATAGTGGGCTAGGTATAAGTGGTTCCTATATGCAGATGCCTTATTTTCTGCATCTTGCAATTCCCCAACCGCCACACACTCACACATACGCACCCACACAATCACACACACACATTCCACGTCATTCCCTATATGCAAAAATTCAAAAGAGAGGGCTGCGGAATCCTTCATGGTTGATAAACATCCAGCCCCCTTTGGTAAACGCTGGTCTACCCTGAATTTTACTAACTTTATCTTTAGTGATGCAACAATCCATTGCAAACATACACTGGCACTAGGCTATCATACCAGTATTTTTGTGGCTGCTTTGTGTGCACGGAATTCTATATTCATCTATACATGTCCACATGACTCTGTACTTGCGGGTTTCAGCAGCCTTAGGAACAGATAAGAAATTAAAATAGGTAGCAAGTGTGCCCACAGAAGGATCTGAAGAATTTCGTGGATATATTTTACAAAGCATCCGAAATAGTTGAGTTGAAACTTTCATACCCCTATATCTAAACGGTTCTCCAAGTTTTAGTGATGAAGTGTGGCGCATGTATGCCTGGGTGCATGTTCTGGCACATTTGCAAGGAGGGTACACGGTCTTGTTCATCCTCAGTATCAACAGACAGGGCATTAGCACGTTGCGCTCCCCGAGTGTAGATTGCCAGAAATTGTCATGTTTTTGCCATCATTTTTATTGAAAGGAACTAAGTCATTAATATATGTTTACTGCAATTTCGATATCATGTCTTCTGCCTAAATTAGATCCTTCTCAGTTGTTGATCGTATCGGTCATTGCTCTTAGCTGCTCCAAAATACACCGTTTCCATCAGCAATGTGTGATTCTTCATTGAGAGGGCGTCCTTACAAAAATGACCAGTAAGTCTCGATGTTCCGCAGTATGATGCAAGCATCGTTATAGTTGCAGCCATAGTTATCTAGTAATCGACTCACACTGTGTGCTTCATTAATCGGTGCTTACTTCACTTATACAGAAAAAAAGAATCACCTCAAAGCGGTATTAGAGTATGGAAACAGTTAACGCCAGAACTGGTGGCTCGAACACTATGATAGGCCTATTCTTGACATTTGCAATAATTACAAAATGCAGTCATTTATATTTCTACAGTTTACTAGTAAAGATTATCAGACTGGGGTAAACGTCCAATAGGCGACGTTGACCTTTCTTCCGGCATCATCCATTGCTCCTTCTGTGGTGAGATTCATGGGAGTACTGGGGTTAGTATTTCTAGGCGACAGGCAAGATTTTTCCCCGAATTTCGAATTTTTGACGAAGTTGCCCAAATGTTAAGGTACAACTTTATTGTTGCTCTTAGTGACGTCACAATGGTTGTTTTGAGGGGAATCAAAAGTTAGAGTATGGTACGTAAACATAGTATTCTTCTGCTACAGTGAGAGACCAAAGACTTTGGACTAGGGAGGGGCGGGTGAGAATTGTGGAAGACTAAGCGGAGCTCCACTACGGATTTAGCGCGCAGCGTAGCATAAAAGCGTTGGATAAAAATATCCCCCCGATCGCAGGAAATCACCCTTCCAAGGCTCCGCAAGAGTAGTCATGGTCCGTCAAAAAAGACGTAACTTTTTTTCTTGACAGTTTCATTGCCCAAATTTTCCCACTGTTCTTGACCAAATAGAGGGGCATATCGTTTTTCTCCCTCTCCCCTTCCTCACACGCCCATGGTGAGATTTTCTTCTCCTCTCGCAAAAGAGGGAAGTAGGTCAGGGAAAAAGTGGTGGAAATTTGAAGGAGATAATGGATACATGGGCCGGGGTATGGCTATCTTTTCGTCTTGCGTGCCATCGATCTCATATCCACAATGATCAACCCACCCCGACAGCCCGACACCCTCCCCCTCCCCCCATCCATGAACTTATTGTCATCAGTAACTTCGTATTGAAGAAAGAGTAATCACAGGAAACAGAGAAAACGGTATTTTAATTATTGGTAATTTAGTTATAGGGGTAACAATGCATGGATCAATACAGTATGCCGTTTTAATTTAAAACAAGTGATGAATCAACCAACTAGAGTCACTGAAAACTACTAGTTCCATGTCAGATAACATATATTCAACTGAAGAGAGGTTAGTAAATGATGTTAACATTCCTCACGCGTTAGAATCAGTGATAATACGGAAAAGAACAAAGTTGTAAGGCTGTCCATAAGTCACTAACCGACAGATATGTCACTAAGATAAACAAGGAAACCTTTACACTGGATGTACTAAATTGTATATGGGCCGATATTATGTCAGAAAACAACGGTAGATGTTGTTAAAGGCCAGTCTAGTGGGAACAAATGTTGCTGAATCAACATGTGCCACACAAGAAAAGAAAAAAAGAGAAAGAGATAGAGAGAAAAAAGAATGAAAAAAAAGAGAAAAACATTAACCAGAATGGTTCAATGAAGATATCAGACCAGTAATTACGAAACAGAGACAAAGCAAAGGTCAGAGAAGATTTCTATAGGGTTGGAGTAACAAAGTTACAGCCCTTATTCGACAGGCTAGGAGAGATTATTTCAAAAATGCGATTTCAAAGAAGAAAAAGGGGGTGATAGAAAGGAAATTTGGCAAATTCTAAGAAGCGTATACAGTCAATTTATAATACAGCATAGTCCCCTTAAATCAATCTTCCACATGGTGGAGGGGAAAGGCAGTGGTGACGTAAATGACTTTGCAAATGTTTTTAACTCTCTTTTTTCACGTTTGTCTAGGAGAAGTACATTTCAAGGGAAATAATCTCAATAATGACAGCCTTGAATGATCTCTGAAGCACCATCTGTCGTTCAAATTACCGAATGTTTGTTTCTTCAAAATCCCCATCGTGTGTAAAGAATTTGTTTTCAAGTATTGACACGAAAAAAAAAGGGGGGGGGGACAGGTAATGATGGAATAAGTGACTACATCTTGAAATTGTACGTGCCTTCTATATAGTCCCGAGTCTTAAAATACGTTTTAAAATTATGTTTTCATAACATTTTAGCACAACTTCATCGCAACATTTTGAGCTGTTGTGAAAACGTTTTGTCACCATCCGAATAACGTTATGTAAAACATCGCGAAAACGCTTTCTGGCTATTCCGGGGACTCAACATTTAACACTTTGATAACATTTTTTATAACATTATCGCAACATTTCTTCAAATGTTTTCTTGAAATCTTATAAACATTTTTGTGTTTGCTGGGTACCCATGCATATACTTAATGTAAGTACTAGTCAAAATGTTTTGCCACTCCGATGGAAAAAAGCAAAAGGAGTGTCTATTTATAAAAGCCGGTCAAGTGTAGATGTATAGACCAATCTCTGCACTACCGATTGTTTCAAAAATCCTAGAAAAGCACATTCACATAGACTTTTACGATTTTACAGAGAGATTGCAACTTCTCAGAATCGCACAGTCTGGATTCTTAGCATAGCACTCATGTGAAAGCGATTTACTAAAGATGATAGACGAATGGTTTAAAGTTATCGATGTTGGTGAATATATCCCTCTAGATTTAAAGGGAAATAGGGCGTCTGTTTTAGAGAAAACATCCATATTTTCGAAAGCAATTTTTGTGGACGCAGAATGATAGATTGTTCAAAATAAGGAAGGGCAGTAGCTTTCTTTTCAAGAAACAAGCTTCTCACAGTTAGAAATTCAGTTACTTGTTGCTCAAAACTAATTTGTTCACCCAGACTTTTCAAAATTCAAATGATGCATCTTCCATTACTCATCACATGCATAATGTTTTGAGGAGATGAAGCCTTGGTAGATGTTTATTGATGAGACTGCATGGTTTAACAATGATTACCGCTATATTCTTTTGTATGTCATGTTGGTGTATTCTAAACGCCCTATTTCCCTTTAAGAAAGGCATTTGATCTTGTAAACTTTGGTATTTTACTTAAGAAAATTACGCTTGAATCAATGTTCCAAGAACACTATTTATTGGTTTCAATCATACTTATCCGACAGGAAGCAACGTATACACTTAAATGGAACCTATTCTAATCCTTTGTCAGTTGTAAGCGGGGTCCTCTCTATGTTCCGACTTCTTTATATTCCGACTTCTCTATGTTCCGACCTCTCTTCATTCAGACTACTCTATGTTCCAACCTCTCTATATTATTGGAGTAGTCGGAACATTGAGACGTCCAAAGTCTCAATGTCTGTGTTTCGACCTCTCTATGGTTCGACTTTTCTTTCAAATTGCGGACGTCATCACGTCTCTGTGTTCCGACCTTTCTATGTTTCGACCAAAAGTGAAAAATCCTGAAAAAGTCGGAACATAGAGAGGTCGGAATATAGAGAGGTCGGAGCACCAGGATTGAACCGTTGTAAGCGGTGTACCCCCTAGGTCAATGATTGGCCCACTTCTGTTCCTCATCTACATCACTGTAATGATATTGACTTATGTCTTTCACACTGTTCAGCTGATATGTATGCTGATAATACCACTTTAAATGTTTCTGGTGAGAGTGCTGAAGAACTAAAGATATGTGAGGCTCTAAAAATTGTTCATTGGTGCAATGATAACAAAATGGTATTCAATGTAGACAAAACAAAAAGTCTGTTGACGCGCTCGCAACATCAGAGGCAGCACACACTCTCCGATGCAGATTCCCTTGACGTTTATTTTTATGACAACGGACTAAAGAACACCCAGCAGGAGAAGTTAGTGGAAGTTAGGATGGATTAAAATTTGACTTGGAAACAATAAATTGATTATGTGTCAAAAATTGTGAGAACTCGCTTAGCATTAGTAGGAAGGATTAAGCAATTTATTGACGCACCAACACGGATATTATTTTCTTAACGTATACTTTTGTATTCTTGGATGTCCCCTTTTTTCATCTTTTGTCTAGTACTTTAATCTTTTCAATGTCCTACGCTGTTGTATATATTTGCCTTTTTTAATTTTTCTTCCGTTTCATTTTGTTTTCCATCTATTACTGGTTTATATTTTAACGTCTTAATCATGAATTGTTTATGATTTCTTTTATTTCTTTTCTAACTTTTAATTTCTCATACATTGTACGGAAGGCCTTTGGGGAGATAAGCTCTGGCTAATCGAGAGTTAACCTCTTCTGTAAAGTTTAAATAAAATAAACTTAAATGATGCCTGTGAAAAAAACATAGGGAAACACACAAAAATACACGATAGGCCTGCATTGTAATGCATATCGGGGGTAACTTAGACCTAAGTTACTACCTGGTGGATTTACACATACGTATACGCTCGTATACGTTCACTCGTAGGCACGTAATCCTTATATCGCAGATTTGCCTCAAAGCATGAAAATTCTCAACTTTTAATGACAATTGTCATTTCTATTTCAGTACGAGTTTGTACTTCACTGTGCATCTTGCTTGCTTTGCATACATAATTTAGTCGATTAGACCTAATTGCCTATAGGTTATATAGAAGAAACCATCTCAACCGTTTCTTTCTTTACGAGGAGTCTACATCTGGCAGTCTATACAATCAAACAATGCAAGGGAAGGTCAGAAGTATAAAGAAGAGTCTGAAATGGCAATATTACGGTAGCCCAATGGGGAAATGCAGAAACATAAAATGCTCGCTGAGAAGTAAGCAATTTTGACTTTTAAGCAAAAATTGTGACATTTAACCTCAACATTTTGACTTTTAATTTCAAAATTGTGACTTTAAAAAGTCAAAATTTTGCCTTTTAAAAATCAAAATTTTGACTTTAAAAAGCCAAACTTTTGGCTTTAAAAGTCAAAATGTTGAGATTCAAAGTCAAACTTTTGACATTAAAAGTCAAAAGTTTGACTGTAAAAAGTTAAAACTGTGACTTTAAAAGGTCAAAACTTTGACTTTTTAGAGCGCAGTTTTTGTTTGCATGTCCGTTTTGAGCCATCGTACAAGATAGATCGACTTCCTGTTTTTTTTTTTTTTTGCTCTGCTATATAACTGTGGGGCTACCCAGTAGGTGACCAGAGCAGCCAATCCTCACATGACATTATACAAGATAGGTGACCAGTGCATGAGTTCAATGAATATGTAAACTTAACGCAGACGATCGCCATAAGGTAAAAGAACTTACCGAAGAGGTCAGGTGAGATGATAGCTCAGAATGAGCAAAGTATAAAAGATACCTGTATTTGAACGAAGCACGGAGCCTTTTACAACAAATTTTAACAGCTTCACTGAGTATAGTGTTGACACGGATAAAGTTATCTAGCAACTGAAACAACGCAAATGTTTACCAATTAAGCGATTCATTCACCGTGACGAAACAGTGAATGCTGGTTAGCGCTTTTGCGCTGAATGTACGCACATAGCGTTCAATGTTGTGTTTCTCTTCGATCTAAAGAGGTTTTTCACCGACGTCACTGCTCTGCGCGTGTTTCTATTTTGACTGCGAGGCGTCCATTGTACAACAATCGTAACTAAGGCCGTGTTGCGAGGGCGCCAGGATAACACAAGGTTGCTCAGATCCCTGTTGTCACGATCACGCGTCATTGTACAGCAATGGTTATAACTCACATAGGTACTAGAACACATGGATATTTACCTCAGTGTTGTAACTACGGTGGTGTCGTGCGCGCGTATCCATAACACACTCTCTGGGCATGAGTAGTGACGGCACGTGATTCCCGTTATCATAATAGACTCCTTCAATGAAATCCTAAGCTTCTATCCTGACTCTTGAATGTTTCTATATAGCATTAACGATATGCACATGCACTATGTGGTACTTGTGTGCGTTTAATCTCTGATGAAGACCGCAACTGCTGGCAGGTTTGACTTTTGCGCACAAACGTGGCAAATATGTATCATTTCATATAAATACTCCTTTATTATCTCGTCTCCATCATCAACTCTGTCTTTATAAACTTTTTATTCGGTAACCTCCTGGATGAGTACCGGTATGTCTACATATGAAGTTTTATACATTGCACGACGGAGGGATAAATGCAGTGGTGTGCTCAGGATTTGATGATTGGGGTTGCCAGATATTGTGGAGTATCATTACACAACCTCAAATTCATGATCAATATGATCGTCATGGATACTGTGTGATGAGGTAGTAGACTAGTTTAGTTTAGAATTCGGGGATCAGAAATTCTGACGGTTCATGGAGGATCCTATACCATGCTGGTCGTGGGATGAACACGGGCGAAATTCGCCTACTCTTCCTGATCAGTCTTCACAGGGTAACGAGGCACTGGGGTGAACCAACAATCCCATACAAACCCAAACCTGCTCACGGGACCGCCATTTAACGCCCCCATCCGACGAGCGAGAGTCTTTATCCACTTCCTCAAAGGCTGGGAGGGGTGGAGGACCTGCCCAGCTCTGCAGTCCATTAGCTGTCCATTAGCTGTACCGAGCAACCCGAAGCGGACGAGACCTGAATCGGACAACAGGAACCCAAATTGAAATCGCCAACAACCCCCAGCACCAGTGTAAACAGCTTTACTGAACAAGTAATTTTGAGTCCCAAGGGAATTTCCAAGGGGCTCCCTCGGGATTTGATCCGCGGACCTAGTGATCGCAAGACGGACGTTCTAACCAGCAAGCTATACCCTTCAGTCGCTTTCTTGCTTTACAGACTGCTAGGTCCAGTCGCTTTCTTGCTTTACAGACTGCTAGGTCCAGTCGCTTTCTTGCTTTACAGACTGCTAGGTCCAGTCGCTTTCTTGCTTTACAGACTGCTAGGTCCAGTCGCTTTCTTGCTTTACAGACTGCTAGGTCCAGTCGCTTTCTTGCTTTACAGACTGCTAGGTCGAGTCGCTTTCTTGCTTTACAGACTGCTAGGTCGAGTTGCTTTCTTGCTTTACAGACTGCTAGGTCCAGTCGCTTTCTTGCTTTACTGGAAGTGTTATGATGCGATGATGATCATGTCGTCAGTGCCAAATGAACGAACACATTTCAGATATGACGTCACCAACCGTTTCTTTGTCTCATAATACACATCGAACAGTCACATTACAGAAACAGGTGGTAAGGAAAGCAGGCATACCCTCCCCCCGTAACAGAAACGGTGAGGGGTGGTTAAAAGGTGTGTAAGGTCGTGTTGTATACAAGCATGTATCAATATTTGAAAAGAAAAAAAACATGAAACGACTGTGTTAAGTCTAACAGTGTCTATAATCGATAATGAGAGTGTTATGAATGGGCGTGTAACGATCCTGATTAACTCGTTATCCACTTGAGGATTCCGTTTGCTTGGACGGTCAATTAAACACAGAAAAATCAAACCAAACAGATTACTTAAGAAATACGTGAATGAATCCCTCCTTGATCAATGGTGGAAAATCGAACCCAAACAATTCACCAAGAAGGATAATTTATTTTAAGGTTTCTGAAAAACAAATTGTGTAACCCGTTGACTGGTAACCAATAAAAATCGACGAAGGTATTGCCAGACGAGAAACCATCGTGTGAGACACCCATAAGAATTGAATGTAAATGGGACGTCGACAGTGAAGCTTTGCATTACATGAGTGATACAAACATGCGCCTGTTTTAATATCGGCAATGCACCCACATTTTTGGGAGGGGGTCGAAGGGGGAGGGGTCTATTACAGAGAGCTTGAAATAAAATTCATGTATCTCATAATCTCTGTGTATACGTTACTGTATAGTTGTTATTTATCCCTCCGTCCCGCCCCTCGCCCAATCCATCTTGGCTAATCTCACCCCCCCCCCCCTCCATCGATACCGCCTGGCAATTATAACTTGGGTGGTCATAGGGAAAACTAGCATATTTAAGAATCCCGTCTTTTAATGATACACTGTTTAGGAGAGAAATACATGAAAAAGTGGATCAGACAGTTATCTAGAAGGTGAGGGGTATGGGGAAGAGAGTTCCAAGATACCCAGACAGTGACGATACAGATTCATTTTTCTTCGAATAAATCCTGTAGATGTACCGTAACTCTTTATGGTCAAACATTAATTAAAGGCACAAACTTATGAAGAATCATGTGAGGAGTCGAAGGCAACATGAAGCCATAAGGATATCCTGAACTCTCTGGAAAAGATTATTAATACTTCCTGCTAAGGACTCATTGCAATTAACGGGGTGTGGGTAATGGAGTATAAATAAACTGAAGGCGATACACAGTTTATTTTTTTTCAGCTTTCAAGGATTATCCAATTAGTACGCTGCATCTTTTAACGGTAAAGCAACGACTACACGTTTCGCACCGTATCGTTAAAGCAATATTCCAGTTTGATATCGATATCTTAGTACAAATTCCAGCTGTAGTTTCCTTCGAAGTTTGAAGTAAACTTATTGCCTTTTAAAATTGAGCTTTCGAAACACGAGATGTCAAAAAGGAGAAAAAAAGAAGAATGTCCGGATACTATAACGAGACCGAGAAGTGAAATTTTGTGGAATCTGGAAGGTTTTTTTTATGGTTAAAAAAAATCCTATGCAGGCTAAGTTCCAACTGGTGGTGGCGCTCGACCTTGATGGTAAAACGTGAATTAGTCCAACCAGGGAGGTCTAATACCACCTCCCTGGTCCAACCACCTCCCCGCAAAAATGTCCGTAGAAGAGCACCTGTTTCACACAAATTAATGAAACTTAATTTATCAGATTCCTCAGGCTGGTAATGCACTTATGCACTTGTGTGCAGACATTTGTAATCAATTCAGTAAGCCCCATTGACTTGCAAGTCTGCCTGTTTTTAAATAAAAGTGCATGTCCTTCAACATTTCGGCACAGGTTCAGCCACTTTTCTGATCCTGCAATAAAGAAGTGCTAGTTTTGCTCTAAAGTCCTGCCAAAAACCTGTTGATTTTTTCTTAAATCTAATTACAATCTAAGTGTAACCATTGGATATCATTCGGTTATCTGCTATCCCGTAAGTATTTAGGATATCTCCTTCAAAGTGTATGACCTTGACTATAGTTATTCGATTTAATGCTGTTTAATAATAGTACTACATAAATATGACGATTTATGGTGCGAGTATCATCACTGTAGACGTTTAGTCCTATCAATCTACACCAGCGAATACCAAGATCTGACGCTTGTGAATAAGAAGTAAATAGCAATTAATAGTAATTAACTGTTCAAGGAAGATAACACAAAATTCAACAACTCCTATAGCTCCCATTTTCTTCTCAATATCTTGGTCGCTGCTTATTTGCCTTCATACAACCAAGAAGGTTCTATGAGGTTCTTCAAGGTCCGTGTAGAGCCCCCTCGATCTAAACCAATGAAGGGAAATATTAAGGTATATTCAAAGAAAGTGTAGGCCAATACCACTCTCTCACGATCGATGGATAGATGGTTATCCAAACTTTCCCTAAAGCTGAGCACCTCTTCGTACTCAATTGACCCTTAACGTCCATCTACCCTCCTCCTTCTCACAAAATCCAATTTACTCTCAATGAAGACAATCTCTTTTGATTTGTTATCACAATGGGTTGCAGACGACAACCATTACCATTCAATAGAATAAGATTAGTTGACCAAACTATCGGTTGCCAATGCCAATTCTGCACGTCGTGAGCAACAGATATACTAAACGCAACGTCTGCATACGCCGACAGTTGGAAGTGATGCAGACCGCAAACACGGAACTTGCGAGAACCGGGGGGAGCGTTTTCAGGACTGAAATCGCTTTTTTGTATGAGACGTACTTCATCACCAAAAAACTAGAGGAAATGGATAAAATGTTTTAAACATAATTCTTTTTAAGAAAGTCTTTAACTTCGAAACAGTCACGGCAGAATTTTTCCCAACTTCTAACTTTGGAAAATTATGGTAATTTGAGAGAAGGTTAGTACATGGACGGAGCAGAGCAATCGCACAAAACTGAGAGGCTTTGACAATTTACATCACCTTGAAACAAAACCGTTTTCTCTATCGGTATTGAATTTCTTGGGAATAAAATCAAAATTTGAACATAAGTTGCGTTTGTACAAAACTACACGATAATCGGAAGGAATTCAAACTCACTGGTAGTAAAATTACTTTTCAAAATGGTAAGTGCGAATATTTAGTTCTTTTTTTCTTTTATTTTATTGTCTGGTTTGACAGATTTTAGTTTGATTTTTGTTTTCAACTTTTATGTGATTATAAGACAAAATTTAAAAAAAAAAAAAGACGGCTGATTCAGAGATTCCGAAAAGACGACTGAACCCATCCTTTAAACGATTTTGAAGATAAAAAACTTTTTAAATATTTTTTCTTCTCTTTCTCAGATTTTAAATTAATACAAAATAAATTATAGTTTATTTGCTTCCGTAATCAACAAATACTACTTGAAGAATGGAGCATTATATCAAATTTCGATTCGTTTATTTCTACTCACAGATGATATGCTTCACTCAAATGTTTTAAGTAAAAGAAAATATACAAGAAATATTAACAATAAATCCAAAAAGCATTGACAATAAATCCATCTCCAGCATCAACATTGTCCCGAATGTGAGAAGGAAATGCCGTAGTAATATTTGAATTAATGTCCTATTTGGCAAAAATATTTCCAATGAACGAGCATAACATTCTCCACTCTGAACAGACTGGAAATTCAGTTTCATATGGAAAGTGTCAGTTTAACATTTATGAAATAAACTTTAAAAAAATTAATCAGGTGGACAATTATCCTGAAGCACATAAGAGGAAGACCAAAATCTCCATAATATCTTCACAAACAATAGAAACAATAGACCTATGCACAATTATGATAAAGTGTTAAACTATTTGGGGATATCACTGCATTGCATTAGTCAATGTTTGAGTAATTTTGCTGTGAATAAAATATTCTTTATTCAGTGAGAAATGCACCCTTTGAAAGGTTTATGGAATTAAACAGTGACGTTATCAAAATAATTTAATTGTATAAAATTCGTTCGATGCAAAGTCTTGAAAGTTGTAATGCATTCGTCAGAGTAGGGAGTTGAAAAGCAACTCTCTGGTCAGAGATTGAAATATGTACAGTACCCCTAAACGTAATTATCCAGGACCTGAAGACAGAGGAGTGAAGGGGAGGGGTGTGGAGGGGGAGAGGTAGGCAAGTGTTCAATCTGCTAAAGGTGTGGGAATAATGTAGATACAAATAATGTTAAACACTTTCAACTTCTCCATTGGAAGGTTTTCTTGACGAATGCGAGATTGTGTACATGACAGCAGAATAGCTTTTCTTCACAATGAAACACTATATGAATGTTACGGTAATTTTATCACAACTCAGTTTTTTTTTTTTTCATCTTTTTTTTATCAGCGTGAGTGCCTTTCTCTTCATATCGGACAAGCTGGAGTCCAGATTGGCAATGCATGCTGGGAACTCTACTGTCTGGAGCATGGTATCCAGCCTGATGGTCAGATGCCCAGCGACAAGACCATCGGAGGTGGTGACGATTCCTTCAATACCTTCTTCAGCGAGACCGGTGCCGGTAAACACATCCCCAGGGCTGTCTACGTTGACTTGGAACCGACAGTAATCGGTGAGTCTATATGTACCGTCTGCCTTCGGTTGCGCCGGAAGAGCCGTCTTGCAAAAGAATCTTCATCAGAGATTAAGGCTGTGTGACATGAAAATGACAGTTTTGGAATATTAGTTGAATTGTGATCATTAAAAATGATGAAAAAGCAACAAAAGTTTCCATCAAAATATATCGATTATCGACGATTTTACATGTAATTTCCTGTTTTGTA
Organism: Stichopus chloronotus; assembly: GCA_021234535.1. Taxonomy (NCBI): domain Eukaryota; kingdom Metazoa; phylum Echinodermata; class Holothuroidea; order Aspidochirotida; family Stichopodidae; genus Stichopus; species Stichopus chloronotus. Next base: position 23,267,846 of record CM037845.1, on the reverse strand, counting down.
AGTACCTCATGAATAAACATTAGGTAAGTGTGCAAATTTATGACGTCATGAGAGGGACTCGCATGATACTGTATGACTTATATAACCTTCATATCAACGACAATTGAGAATTTTACAAGCTCCGAGGGTTTTGTTTTGGACGCATGTATTTTCTTGTTTGTTGGTATCGCTTACCAATGTGAAACCCAGTTTACCTAAGTAATTAAGAGATACCGTAATACATACATGTCTAACAAAAGAAATACCGACACGGCTATGCAACGCTCCACGTCATCATATTTGCATTTCCATCAAACTTTGAAAAGGCATACCCCAAGAACGGTAATAAAAAGAAACACAACTCCAACGGAATTTTACTCTGAGTTTCACTCTGCAACTTTCGAGAAAACCCAGCCCTTTTCATAGATGCATGTAACGTGACCTTTCAGCTTGGTAGAAACTGAAGTGAAGGAGTCCCGATAGGATTCGGGGTGGGGGGGGGGGGGGTGGAATCTCCGAATTGATCTTTTTTTTTTTTTTTTAGTAATATGCACTGCTGACCTTCATGGCTATGGTACATACACATTCCCCATTCTCCCCTCTTTTCATCCTGACTCTTTTTGCCCGGCAGATAAATAGTTGCTTGTCACATACAGTGGAACACGGATCTCTATTATATGTATATGATCCAACATTTGGTCGAGACATTCGTATCTTTCAGTATCATCCTTCTCGTGAAATACCAACACTTGATTGGACAAACAAAAAATGTAAAATATGCAACGAAAGAAGTTTCTGAAATACTTTTACTCATCAAAAGAACGTGGATATCATCAAATCTTAAATGTTAAAACATGATATGACATGACAAGAACTCTGTTAGGATAGAGTGTTGCATGCCCTCAGCTAATTCGTTACATGCTTTCCAGGCTGTGTAGCTACAAAATTGATAGAATAGGTGCTGATCTTACCTAAGAGGGGTGGAAGCGGCACATGAAAGCAAAGCATAGAAACCATTGTCAACTGAGGTAGCAACAGAGAGTGGTTAATAACTTAATAGTGTAGGAAGTTGTCCCAAAATGCAGATACTTCTACAGCAATGCATACAATACATGACTTTGATGACTCCCCCCTTCACTGCGTGTCTCATGAATATTCAGATATAATTAAAAGGGAGAGATTGTGATAAACATTACACCGATCTCAGTTGCTAATTGCAACTAAGTTGAAAACAGAGGCGGAGAAGAAAAAACAGAAATAACACGACGTTGTTGTTTTGACAAGAAAGGTTTCTAACCATTGGTTAAACCAATTTGCGACTCTGTGCTAAAATCACACCGTTATTTTCTACATAATGGATATTGATTTTTTTACTTTACTCTCCTGTATAGGATGGCCGACAACTAACATGTCTACGATTTTTATTTCACGTCTTGCTTTTCTTATTTCACTTTTACGCCCCAACGAGCCCCACACTCTCTTTCTAATATGCCTGTTGTCATATCCAAGATGGGGGAGAGCCCTCCATTAATAGTGCCTATTGTGAGCCACAATGGTCCCCCCTAATCCCTTAATCCACCTGCATACAACAGGCTTGTCAAGTATTTGACGAAGTTGATCCTTACTCAAATAGGTCCATTATGAGACGTAAAAGGAGATGAACTGCCTCTCAAACAAACGACAAAGAAGGAAAGAGGCAAGCAGTCTGCAGAGAATCACACGAGGAAAGTACGGTGAACAAAACTGTATTTGTTACGAGAAGACGAAACAATAAATTTATTTTATTAAATTTCTGTTTCTAGTGCTACTTATCATGTGACGCCTTTACCATTGCTTTGGCTTTGTCCGTTTTCTTCCCATTCAGGATAATTTTATCTTTTTAACTCAAAAGTTGGTAGATTGCTAGAGTTAAAGAGCAGGGCCACAAAGGCTTATCACACAGCTCTGACACAGGTGTGAACAACTACCTTACAACATTGGAACCCAATTGTTTGGGATCAGGGACCATTGCAAATTTCGATTGAAAAATTGAATCAAATATGATTTATTATCAATATGATAAATTGAATGTTTCAGTTCTACTTGCAAATTCCACTTGCAACCTTTTCCGTGTTTAAAGGTAAATATATTGCGTTTGTTTTACAAGTGAAAATCACATTTTAAATGTTACATCTATGGACACAGAAATAAATGATAGATTGTTCAAAGTAGGGAAGGACTACAGCCTTCTAAAAAACAAAAAAAAGGAAGTTCTCATAGATCGACTGAAATTCAGTTATTTGTTGCTTTAAGAATAATTTTTTCACCCAAAACTTTAAAAAATTCAAATGATGCATCTTCGGTCTCTCATCTTATGCTTAATGTTTTGAGGAGATGAAGCTACCGCATGATCAGATGATGGTTGTATGTGAGACTGGTTTAACGGTACTTTTAACGCTACTGTCAATGAATGCCATTTGTTTTAAGCATTTGCCCGCATGTCTCCCATACGTCTGCTTCTTGCATATGCAAAATGAGGAAATGGGAGAAGAAACGTCTACTTATCCAGCACACTCTGCCACGTTAGTAAGAATTTGTTTACATCATTTGTTTACATCACTTACCCCTTAAACATTTAAAAACGAATGCATCTAACCTTTTTTTGTGACTGATCGATTGTTACAGCAGGGAGGTGAATAACACCTCCCTGGTTACAGCGGGCCGTTTAGTTGAAGATACTGGCCTAGCACATTTGGAGGGAATTGTGCTGTGAGCGGTATTAACTAGAAGAGACTTAAATAAGACCCAGAGGTGAGCCTCAATGGGTCTAAAACGCAAACTTTTATGAGGTCTGTCCGATTCTCCTTCTTCTTAGCAGATACGATCTGGTGACCGTATGAACACAAACGTGAACAGTGTGATAAGGAGTTTTGAGTGCCAAGATGGAGTGATGGAGGTTGGTGAAATCTCAAAGCCCATGGATGGGGAGGGGGGGGGGGGAATGGGCCTACCTGGAGATTGTGGAGAGAAAACACCTCTGCTTGTTGTTTCTGCACATGTATTTGTAAGAGCGGTGTCAATACAATTAGCCTGTCGCTCATACCCTTGAAGCATTAATCAAATTATACTGCTTGTAAGATTATTGAGTCGAAGGATGGCTTATCTGTCAAGCAGAAATGGGAGTGCGAAACCCTTTAGTGGAACCCCTCAGACTAGGGAACCCCACCTCAGACCTGCCTGTATCCAAAATAAACTCCAAATAAGTACTAAATGTCAAATCATCTGTTAATCAGAGCAAAAAAAAAAAAAAAAAAACACCAAATGGAACTCGTTTGCTTCAATTCATTCACCAATCACTAAATGAGTGGTCTAAGATCTTACTAGTGATATTTTTACACATTCGAACCAGGAAACTTAAGAAAATTTTCTTTGAAACCGTCTCCTTTTCAGACGAGGTTCGCACAGGGACCTACAGACAACTGTTTGGACCAGAACAGCTCATCACTGGTAAGGAAGACGCCGCCAACAACTACGCCAGAGGGCATTACACAGTAGGAAAAGAAATTATAGATCTGGCACTAGACAGGATCAGAAAACTGGTAAGTGTTAATGGTAGATCTAACATATCATTAATGAAAGTAACATTATACCCGTCATCTGATGAACTTCATAAACCAAGCTCCTGACACGATGTAGAACAAAATCTTCCTTACATATCGAAAGTATAGGCCTGGCATTCCAACAATGCCTTCTTTATGTACGAATTAGATAACACTAGGCTGGTTGGGAGTTAAAGTTTGAAACGTATACCTATACATAATCAGTATGCGTCATTGTATCTTTTTTTCAATACATCAGAAATAACAACAATTATCAGTTGCCATAGTAACGTGATTCGCTTGATCCCTTGCCTACTGGTCATTAAAGACTGACTTCTTTGAAGACAAATACTTAGCGAAAGTAGGCCTATACGTCACATTCTTGTCCCTGCATGTTGAATAGCGGAGACAGGCGGACTCCAAGGTCCCTTTGTCGACCATTTAATTGAAGTCGTTACCTCCAATTGTATTTGATACCATCCGATATGGTTGGTCATTCCAACAACTGAATAGGAAGCATAAGAGTAAATATTAATGAAATTAAATGACAAAAAAAAAAGAAAAAAAAGCGGCCACTGCTCACTTTATATTGTTTCTAGAGTGTTGTGATGATTTGTTTAGAAAACAAATTACATCTTTTAGACATCATTTAGGCCTGTTCTGTCAGTTCAGTCGTGTCTATGTGTGCCTGGGTGTGGGGGTGGGGGGTGGTCACAGAAAGGACGGTGTTGGGTTTACTTGTTTTTCTTTTAATGAATATGCCGTTATGTTGCCTGGAGTCTTTGTATATGTGCGTGCATGGTGAACAGATGTTGGAGGTTTGTCACATATATAAGATAGCAATTACACTGACCTACACACACTAAACCTAACCTTCTCCATGCTAGGTCTCTCCATTCGACACGGCTTTCATTACCTGTCATCACGTAATAGCCTAACTTGTGATTGCACTTCCAAATTTCATTTCATGCCGGAAATTTCATGATTCCATTTAGGGTCCAGGTATAGCATACTCCTAGTAGTTGTCCCATTGACTTAAGCACTAAACAGTAAACGTAATGTGGTCTCCAAAGCCGCTCTAAAAGTGTAGGCTTCGCCATGTTTTATGAACGACTACTCTTGAAGAGGTACCACATCGATAGCAATTTTACCTTAGTTAGAGTTTTATTTAAATGTCAGCAAACTTTTCGACCTTTTCCAAAGTGAATGAAAAGGCGTTGTATCAATTTAAAAGGCCAAAATCACACCCATTGCCTTCATTTTTACACCACGCACACTTCAACGCGCCTGCTTCAATATTAACGAAACCCACATTACCTGGTAAAACATCAACAAAAGGTCAATTTTAAGAACTTTGCTACCTCTTGTTTAAATGTTGTTTAACTGATATTATACTGTTGTTTACATCAACTGAACTGTAAGCAAAACCCGTAACAATATTTAAATCGCTGTTAAAAAGGGAATACGATGCCGCTGTTAACCCCTCGAAGAACGAACCTGATTCTTTAGCATACCCTTATTAACAACTCTGATATCGTTTTTATTTAAATTTCAGCAGTTTGTAACAACATTTACCACGCCACTGTTGATAAATGAGCCGTTTGTTACAACTCATAATGCAATGCCGTTATTAGGGGACTTGGGGTGACCAGCGTTCCATACGTTTACTGCTGGAATAACAGCACCCTGCAAGCTTTTAGCAGACACATAGGGGGACATCCCTATGTTCCGACATCTCTATGTTTCGACAGCCCTGTATTCCGACGTCTCTATGTTTCGACAGCCCTTAATTTCGACGTCTCTATGTTCCGACAACCCTATACTTCGACGTTTCAATATTCCCACATCTCTATGTTTCGACGTCTCTATATTCCGACAAAAGTTAACTTTGGCGCGGAAGAAAATGTACATAGGTGCCGAGAAAAACGTACTTGGGCGTAGAGAGAAAATGTACTTGGGCGCCGAAAAAGTACTTTGGAGAGGACAGAAATGTACATCGACTCCGAGAAAAACGTACTTAGGCGACGGAAAAGTACTTTTTCTACCGACGCCAAAGTACATGTTGCTTTCGGCGTCAAAGTACATTTTTAGGGCATCAAAGTACATTCTTTACCCGCGCCAAAGTACGTATGAATCGTTTCCAAAGTACACTTTAGTAGGCGCCATAATACATTTTTGGGGCGACGCCAAAGTACCTTTCTCATCGGCGTCAATGTTCATTTTAACGGCGCCGAAGTACAATTTTTGAGAGGCGCCAAAGTACACTCTTCATCGGTGCCAAAGCACTAATGTACATTTGGCACAGAAGTATACTTCTTATCGGCGCCAAAGTAAATTATTTGTCGAAACATAGAGATGTCGGAACATAGAGAAGTCGGTATATAGAGTTGTCGGTATATAGAGATGTCGAAATATAGACACGTAAATGAAGTCTCTCTATTCCAACGTCTCTATGTTCCGAAAAAAAATGTACTTTGGTGCCGATTTTTCGGAACATAGAGGAGTCGGAACACAGAGATGTAACCGACACATAGCCTAACGAACATGCATTAATCACGCAACGGCAATAACTGCATTAGCAACACAATCTTCAAAAAACTATGGCTTGGATTCCGACTCAGTCTGCTTACAGATTGTAAGCTATTGAAATTTCAAACAACGAAATCAATTACACTCGATAACACTACATACTCTTTTTCATTAAAATATAAACATTTATGTTTTTTGATTCAGTCACTTAACGTGAAGAGAGACCAGGGCAGATCTAATTTTTTTTCTAAAAGGGGGAGTCCCGTGCAACATAACATGGGCGCATTTAGTACTATCTTAGAAGTGCGTCACCATCAATTGGCGGGAAGTATACAAGAAAAATTTTGGATTTAAAAGCCCCTCCCATGGGAAAAAGATGGCACTCTCCGAGATTTGAAAGCTACATGTTACCATTCTTGAAAAGGAGTCTTTATTAATTGAAAAAATCAATGTGTGAAAAGATGGTAATACATATCAGATTTGTTGAGATGATATAAGAATCCGAAGTGATTATGCATCCTCTTTATTTATTCTTTAGCCCTAACTTTTGTTATTGGGCCTTCCCCCCCCCCCCCCCATGGCCTAGTCACCGGTGTCTCCTCCGAAACTGTTTTAGGAGTGGGGCATCTCGTGGGGGAGGGCAAAGCTCAAGTGACGACCTTTTTATGTGTAATTGTTCGGAGGTGTTGCGGTATGTGTGTGTACTACAAGAAACGGTACATACCAACATGTGCTTGAAAAGTTACAAAGCTTACCTTCTGCAGGCTCCGATTGGCATTAATTGAAGTGGATAGCTACCTGAAATCCCAACAAATCTTTTCGGAGAAGGGGGGGGGGGGGGGGAGCAAGGAAGAGAAACTGGATAGCACTGGCGCACTTCCATTTGTGTGACCATTACAAGATGTTGACAACACAGGTAATGAACTAGTTGCTCTGTATCTCTGCTAAGGGCAGGACGATGGAATAAGACGATAGAGACTGGGACACTTCTCGAGAGGGGGGAGGGATGGGGGTTCGTTTCACACCGTCACCTTGATTTAAATCAAGCTCTCTTATTCTCCCCAATTTTTCTATTCCTTCAGAGGTGACAGGATGGGTCTTGACTATAAATCGTTCACGTTCCCCTTTATGGGAACGCCATGATTTCGATTGTCACTAAAATTCGGCTACGTGCAGCTTTTTCCTGAAAGCTATGGTATAAAATGTGACACTGAAAGTAAAAAATTGACACTTCCATTTTCCTGAGTTTGGACCCAATCTATTATTTCTTCTCTCTCAGGCCGACTTGTGCACCGGTTTACAAGGCTTCCTCGTATACCATTCCTTTGGCGGAGGCACCGGATCCGGCTTTACATCGCTTTTATCAGAACGGCTGTCCGTAGACTACGGGAAAAAAACCAAAATCGAATTCTCCATCTACCCTGCACCTCAGGTGTCGACCGCGGTGGTCGAACCATACAACTCCATCTTGACCACTCACACTACCCTGGAACACACCGACTGTGCGTTCATGGTCGACAACGAAGCCATGTACGATATCTGCCGGCGAAATCTCGACATCGAAAGACCGACTTACACCAACCTGAATCGATTAATCGCGCAAATCGTCTCCTCGATAACCGCGTCACTGAGGTTTGACGGTGCGCTCAACGTCGATCTGGGGGAGTTTCAGACGAATCTCGTCCCATACCCCAGGATACATTTCCCTCTGGCAACCTACGCCCCCGTGATACCGGCCGAAAAGGCGTACCACGAAGCTCTGACTGTGGCAGAGATCACCAACTCCTGTTTCGAACCTGCGAATCAGATGGTGAAGTGCGACCCACGTCACGGCAAGTACATGGCCTGCTGTCTGCTCTACCGTGGTGACGTCGTCCCAAAGGACGTCAACGCTGCTGTCGCGACCATCAAGACCAAACGTACCATCCAGTTTGTCGACTGGAGTCCCACAGGTTTTAAGGTCGGCATCAACTACCAACCACCGACGGTGGTACCAGGTGGCGACCTCGCCAAGGTCCAACGGGCGGTCTGCATGCTGAGTAATACCACAGCGATCGCGGAGGCCTGGGCCCGGCTGGACCACAAATTCGACTTGATGTACGCCAAGAGGGCGTTCGTTCACTGGTACGTTGGCGAAGGGATGGAAGAAGGGGAGTTCTCGGAGGCACGGGAGGACCTGGCGGCGTTAGAAAAGGATTACGAAGAAGTTGGCATTGATTCTGTTGATGGCGAGGGTGAAGAAGAAGGCGAAGAAGAATATTAGATCGTTGGTCATCCCAGTGAAGATGAAAAACATGGAAGACAAAAGAGAACAGGGGGGGGGGGTGGAAGAAGTAGATGAAAATGACGGAAGGTAAAAGAGAACGGGGGGAGGGAAGGAGTAGATGTTGCATCATGTTGGTTTTGCTTGTCCGTTTGTTTTATCTCCAAAGACAAAAAGGCAAAGAAATATCATGTGTTGCGTGGTGAGCCAGGAGTTGCTAACTGTAAACCTATGAGATATATCTACCACCGTTTACAACGTATAACAAGGCCGGCGTTGCCGTGGGAGGAGTATCCCAAAATTTCAAGTCTAGATAAAAAGTGCCCTTATTGCCCTTAGTAAGACACTTACCCTCCTCCGTCAGAGATTTTGGTTTTTAATATTAACTAGAGATCACGAATCGTTCACAAAAGATGTCTTCTGGAAAAAGTCGAGATTACAGATCGAAAGACAAAACCTTTTGGGTAGAAAACTTCATATTCGATTTTATTTTGTTCTTCGTCTTTCCACCTCGATGCTATTATCTTACCCCCCCCCCCCCTCCCGACAGAGAACAATTCCATCGTAAGCGAAAGCAAGTTACCTTTCAAAACTTCTACATTTGAAGTAATGACACAGTCGTTAATAGCATGCAGTATCATCTTTTGGTGTAAGCATGAAAATTTTAATTTGTGAATTTGTTAGATATGTAGAATAGAAAACACAGAGTTGCATCTATTTTGATATTTTCTTGAAGAGTAGTATTAATAACAATAAAATTTGACATAAACATCAATAAGAAAACTGCACTTTTGTTCTCTCTTTCAACTGTTTAAGTGAAATTAAGCCTGATGAAGCCACAGAATACGTGACAAGGCAGTGATCCTCAGAAAAAAGTGACCAAAAACATAGCCACACATATCAGCAGTAAACTATGTAAGTTACATGCAATGACGCATTTATCATTACGGCGCTCTGCGTAGGCAAAATGAATCTCCGAGTGTGAAAGAAGACTTAAAGGCTCTGACTACTGCTCGGGATCTGGATACGAGAAACTTCACGTGCCGTTTCCAATTTTTCTACGGTTTTACCGCAGCTTCATTGTACATATCACAATAGCAACTCCCGGATGTTAAGACGTGTGCGTCCAAAACCTAAGTTCAAAGATGTAAAAGATTTTTCATTTAGATACATTCGAATGGTCCACGTGGGTCATTTTCGTGAGTCCACAGTGGAAACAAATAAAGAACCCCTCAAAACATGTATTAAAAACCACTTGATCTAGGGGGTTGAAAAGATACAGTATTTTCAAATATTATTCAAGCAAGTGAATATACATGACATATACATATACAGCTAATAAATCCATAAAAATAATGAAATAATAAAAAATAGGGAAATAATAAAAAATAAAATAGGGAACTTGGCCTCTGTACGCCTTCCAATCCTCCATGCTGTTTAAACTCTCATTTCAAAGGCCCATTTAATGAGGTACCTGGATATGTCCATTGAAATAAATTCACGTAATACAAACAAAGGACTGCAAGGAATAACCTGCACGACTGTCATATGTGAATTTTGTACTATTTTAATTTCGAGATGGGTAGAAAAGAGGAGTGGCAAGAAACATTTTTGCCCCAGCCCCGTAATCTTGCACCAAATTTCTATACATAAAAAAAAAAGAACGCCCTCTCAAGTTCCCCTACTAAACTTCCGATCACAAATTACGCGGAAGTCGGTGCTTTGCCAATAAACAGTTAAACTATAACATCTAAATTGCATTTTACCCCGTTAAATCGACAAAAGTTTTTTTTTTTTTTTCATGCCGTCGCAAACATTTTCAGCATACAGCTTGAGATAATTTTTACACTTATCTAGAGTTGAGAAGAGACAAGGGAGAGACATAAGTATACTTCTAGATTCAATTTCTCTCATAACACCTGCTTTTACAGAATATTCTTCTTAATCAACCCTGTATATGAACAAAACCACCACGACTACCCTCGGACTCCGACGAGGCAAACATTTGCAAAACTTAATCACTGGACTTTTTCCGCCCAAAATAATCTTAGGTCGGATCTGTGGACTTCAAGTATGTCTACCATATGATAGGACAAGAATAATAACACACAGTGTCTAAGGGTTTCACAATCTTTTGTTCTCTTCCTCAACGTGATTTTTACCTTTCGGATAATGGGTGAACCTGATATAGGAAAAAAAATGAATGTCGTTATAATAAAACGGTACGAAATCAAACAATGCATGGACGTGTCGCACTTCGGAAATGGTTGTGTAAGACGACAAATTTCACCAGAATTGATTAATTTGATTTATCGACTTATTGTCACATGAAGCACATATGTGTGTACAACAACATCAAAGGCAAAGAGAAAGAAAGCAAGAAAAACCTGAATGAACAACAGTTTTCCACAAGGCAAGTTTACTAAAAAAGAAAAAGAAGCGAACAAAAAAGAAAGGAAGGAAAGAAAGAAAACAAATATGAACTTCATTTTTTATATTTACGCAGACAAGGATCTCTGTTGCAGATATTAGCATATTGGCAAACAATTGCAGGATATATCATAAAACAACGTCTTACTTTGCTTTTATTTGGTCAAACATTACTAAAATTGTCTCGAGCTGGATTCAGTTAATGTCATTTATCCATGGATATTTCAGTTTTGTTTACCGTTTCAGATTACAAAAAAAAAATAAAAATAAAAGTATCCATCTCCTGGCTCAATGAACGTAACAACATCAATGAACATAACAACATAAGTGAAAAACAAAAAGGTAGGAACCGAATGGGCAAAGTTTGGCTTCAAATGTCGATGCTCTGTCTCAACGATGTCACATGACCTATCTGATGATTCGTTCGACTGCATCCTTGGAGTGATATTCATCCAACTTGTCGTCATTTCCGAAGAAGCAGTGGAGGCTCATATCTGAAGAATACTTAGATGCAGGGGGCGTCCTACCGATGCTCTCGCAGAGTGTTCTGGTGTAATGAGGGGAATTGCCGCAACAGAGACCGATGTACGGTATACCGATTTCGTCGCATCGTCTACCGAATTCGACGATGTCGCTGCGGGAGCTCAAAGCGCAGTCCAAATCGACAGGAAAGAGCTTCTTTCCTACATATGGTTAAAAAGTTAAAAAAAAAGAAGATAAAAGCCCCGAATAGAACTTAAAATTCCTGTCTTAGTTGAAAATCTAAAACTGAATTTGGCTCAAAGAGACAAAATTGGCACCCGCAACAGGAAACTGTCAAAATTGGCGTATTCGCCGAGCGAAATTCATACAAAGGCCACGAGACAAAGGCCAGACAATGGCATGTGAGATATTAACCAAATGTTGGGTTGTCCTGTCCGGAAATGACCAAATAACCCCCACCCTCTCCCCAACACACATGCACCTCTACCTTGTTCTGTACATTCCAATATTTTTATACATCACAAAGAGAGTTTCCTCAATTTGCTTATAGTTTATAGTTTATACCTGTTCTCGGATCGGTGAGTCTCATGAAAGTTGGTTCTGCCTTGGTGGTCCTATACGTCACAGGCAAAGCCGCGAGAGGAACCTTTGCATGCAGGAAGACATTTGAAAATACGTGAATATCGCCAGCAATGAGAAAAGTAGAAAATTTGGAATTTTTCACAATCTGCGATTCCGTATGTTTTTTTTTTACCAACATGAATAATAATATCGCCCACTGATACAATTATAACTGAGGGCAAACGTAACTGCATCGTCCATGAAAATTAACCAGACTGCACAAATGCATTGTGGTTTCGATGATTTTAGTGTGCGGATTTTTATGAATCTGATATATGAAGACAGATATGCATCATGTATCAACATGCACAACTGGATACTACAATCAGAATGATGCAACACCTACACATTACATATGAGATCGTCCAAGCTGTCCTCCTTGAGATATCATGTTTACTAGGTTGCCACAATTTGATCCCTATTGAACCCAGATGACATGTAACCTCCACCAAAAACGTCACGGTTCTTCTACTTAATGGCGCACACCTACATACCAAATATGAGATCTGTCGAAGCTTTCGTTCTCAAGATATCGTGTTTACAAAGTACAGTTCCCGGACAGATATACACACATACAGACACACGTATGCATGATAACAAAGGTTATCGAAACCAAAAAGGAAATACTTTTCTAATTACTGGCAAATAGTGCTAGTCTTCTCATCATAGCATGGTAACACAAGGCGATAGGAAATGGCTTATCATTGCATGAACAATTACATCACGTAGCATATTTATGGTATCGTCCGTGTGTCTTACTTTGAACGAACTCACGATCTACCTTTTTCGGTGCTATTGTTCGGTGCTTTTGAAACATGGTTGTCACCAATAATAAAACTAATCTCCCGATTCTTCTCATAACACTAAAATCAATCCTATAAAACTACGATTATATGGAGTATAAAGGGATCCACTGAGCAAAAAAAAAAAAAAAAAAAGTGAAACCCCATAGTTTTGTTTCAGTCTCATTATAAATGACAACCAATTTCAATAGCATGTTCTGTGTGAAAGTAACGGATCGTTAGGCCAATATTTTTCTCACAGTGGTGCCGTACATTATGGGAAATGTCGTACCACACAAATTTACCGAACATCCTTTGTATTTCTTTCTTTCAAATTCCACTGCCCTTGAAAGGAACATTACCGCGGTTTTAAGAGCAGTGTTATGTAAAATTTTACATCCTCGAGGACACTGTACATCGCTCTTGTTGATCGGAGCAGTCTCTCTTTCAACGTTCATATCTTGAATTGTGAACACGACCATGCAGAGGCATTTGCCTTAGAAATACGCTCTTTCATTTACGATCCCACTGAAATATACCTTAAAAGCTGGAATATGAGTTGAAAACTTGTCAGTGAAAATCAAAGTCCACGGAACATGCCACAGCCACTACAAAAAAAAAAAAAAAAAATTCGGTAAGCCCCATTTTTCCACACATGAATATTCAGATCCACTCCCATTGGTCTGTTTGATTTAAGTAACGGTGATTGACCGGTCTGCTTTCTTAAACAGTTTGAATTTTGTGGGGCCAACAAAATGTCGAGACAATTATCATACTCAAATATCTGGAAGATGATTGTATACTTCTCTTTTAGATTTTGTGACAGGTGATCTTTTCCTCTGCTCTATCTCCCATGAAACACTGACAAAGAACAAAGGTAGATGGCCAGGCGATTTCCAGCACAACTCACAGCTGTAATGTGTACGAAAAACTTAACTATGGTGGTTTGTTTCCCTCGTCAGAACCAGGGGCGGCGTGGGTGCATTCTTCCTGGAGGATGGGGGGGGGGGGGGGGTCGCCTCGAAATCTGCTTCCCAGGCTCCGCACTCATTGCTCCCTCCCCCCATCGCCATGCCGCACCTGGTCGGAACGTTGAATGAGCTCTCTCGGCTTACCTTCACACCAGATTTCTTGATTTTTTCCATCATTGGGATTATCGTCTCTGGACCACGAGCGCAGTTGATACCAACTACGTCTGCTCCGGCAGTTTCGAGTCTCTTCATGGCCTCGGTTATTTCTACGTCATCGAGGGTGCAATCTGTTTCACCGTCACCCTCTCTATCGTGAACGACCAACGTTATCACGGCTGGTAGATCTGTATGTAAAAACATGTTACAACCAAAGATACATTTGTTTGGCAAACTTCATCTTGTGAACACCATGTAACAGATTTTGTTGATTCGATAAGAGTCGAGTGTTTTTTATATCTTTCGTGATGATCTTATCCAAGGTTCGTGATAAAGCACTGGTGTTTGTTTCATTTATCTCAGTGAATGAAAATAAACACAACCCGATAAATACAAAAAGGTTAAATTCCTGTGTCCTCATTGTAGATTTCTAAGAGCAATTTTCAAACAGATTTAGGGGTGTGCGTGACGTGTGTGCAATGGGCGGAGGGGAGGGGGGGGGGGGGTTGTCCAGGGTTCACCTGTTAAGAATTTATGCACACGTGAAAGATTGGGATCAAAGTCAAATGTATTTTTAGAGGGAATTACGGTGTATCTGCACTTAAGCAACTGTGTACGATGGTAAGTGCTTAAATTCAATGTCGCTTGTAGTAGTAGAAAAAGACGTTTCAGCACCAACTATATGTGTTAGCTGAAAATGAGGGGGCTGACAGGAGGGAGGCTGTGTGGGTTGTAAGGGAGTAGAGAAAGGGAGGAAAACGAATCCGAAAAGATATGTGAGGCGATGCGATCAAATGTAGGTGTGACAGAAGAATTAATTTAGTATTTCATTCAAGGAACTCTTTATTAGAGCTCTAATAAGAGTTTTGCATAAGGTTTCCTATATATTTATATAGGCAGGAAGGTAAAGAAGTTACAGACGTTTATCCAATTATTCCACCTCCACCTTTTGACTTAATTTCAAACCCTTTCGTGCCATTTCATCCCATTCAGAGTCACCTTTTGCATGTTCTTTGATCTCCTCCAGTGCTATCAAGGCCTCTCCCAGGCAGCATAATGTCTCTGCTACAATGAAATCAGCACCCTCTTCCGCGGCCCATTTGACCTGCTCCTGAGAACAGAATTAAAGTTAAACACGGTATAATGAAAAGCCGAGCTAAAAGTAACAACTCCCCCCCCCCCCTTCTCCGCATAAAGAAAGTATGGAATTAAAAAAAAATGATATTCTACGTAACAAATATGTTTGAAGTGATGGAAGCACCTACAAGACCAAGCTGTCGATAAAGTTCGCGGAGGAAGTGACGTAATGCAAAATATCTGGACAAACTCATCGTTAATTGATGTTATACTAAAATTACAGGAAAACTGTTGAAATGTGCCTTAAGTCTAGACTTACGGGAAATATATTTTAGAGGTTGGGAAATCAATCCTTTTCACCAAAATTTAATCTTGGCAACTTGTTCCATTGCTGAGATATAAAATGTTGAAAAAAATTCGATTAATCTGAAAGAGTCAATTGCGGAATATTTTGTGACAAGCTCCTTGTAGAACTCACATTTGTCTGTTTTTTTTTTTTTTTTTTATCTTGAAACGTTTGCTGTTTTCTTGTATAGCGTGTTGTGTAGAGAGAGCTTGTTTAGTCAAGTCCCCACAGTTTAGACAGTGATCACAGTTTTTGATAAGGTAAAATGGCTTTCGAGAAAACAGAAAAAGAATTTGAGTAGTGCAAGAATGACATCACAAGCACAATCTACCATTTTTAATTTAAGTGGATAATCTTCAACATTTTATATTTCAGCTCTTGAATGTTCTGGGAAGATGTTTGAAACTGTGCCAATTTATTTTGTTCCCTCTCTGACATATATATTTGAAATATCTGACTTAACATACCCTTTAACAATCAAATAATGTGAAATTGTGTGTCAGTCATTTTACTAAGGCAAAATTGTGTCACTCAGGTCTCAGTCAAGACCCCACGTCATTGTGCTGTGTTGCGTTTTCTGCAGTTTATCCCAACAGTAACCCAAATTAACGTAACAATTCATAACAAAACATAGAGAAACGTCGCGTAACGTAACCCAACGCAACACAGCGTAACCCATAGTAACGTATACGTAACAGAACGTACCACAAAGATCTGTTTAACGGTCTCGTTATTCTGTGGGTCATTTGGATTGTATATGTTGCTCATGCACACATCTCCAGCCATTAATGTCCCTGTATCGTCTGCAACCTCTCGAGCGATCCTCAGAGCAGTTCGGTTCATCTTCTCTAGGTTTCCTTCTTGACCAATAAGTTTCAACTTTTCTCGGTGGCCGTAGTACTGTATGACGGTCGAAAAAAAAAAGAATGATTGATTGATTGATTGATTGAAAGTACACCTCCTATGTTTCCTTCTTGGAATTACTGGAATTTTATTTGAAACGAGAAAGGGGTTGATTCACTAAAAATGTTACTTTGTCGTAGTGTCTAACAGTTTGGATGATGTGTGAATTGAAGGAAAAGTGTTTCGAACATTTAATAAAAAAGAATGTACAAATGCATCGTGGTTTCGATGATGTAAATATGGGTATTTTTTCTTCAGAATTTGACATTACAGTATTAGGATGTATCAGAAGCTATTTAGGCTTCATATTATGTATACGTTCTGTACAAGCTTCCTTTCCTGAGATAAAAACGTTTACACCTTTCTTTGCAAGTCGACCCTTGTTGACCTGAAATGACTTTTGACCTCCAATAAAAACGATAGGGTTCTTATGCTCAATGAGATACACCTATGTACTAAATATGAGATCTGTTCAGGCCTCCCTTCTTGTGATTAGATGTTTACAAGAATGTCACAATGTGACCACCGCTGACCTTAAATGACCTGTGACCTCCACCAAAGACGATGTGATTCTTGTACTCAATGAGATACACCTACACACTAAATATGCGATCTATCCAAGTTTTCCTTCTTTGGATGTCAAGTTTCTCTCATTTTGACCCCTGTTGACCTCAAAGGACCTTTGACCCCCACCAAAAACAATAAGGTCGTCGCACTCACTGTGGGACACCTATCCACTAAATGTTAGGTGTGGCTAATCTTTCTTCCTCGAGGTATGGTGTTTACAAGGTAGACGTCACAAACACACATACAGATATACACATTCATACACATATACACCACAGCGTGATTACAAAGATCACTATTATCATCGAAACAAAAAACAAACACAGAAGCAGAAAAAACTAAATAAACCGAATTGAATAGGGCGATCGATGATAAACAAAGGTGCCCTAATCAAAGGTGAAGTTACTATCAGTAAAGGTCAGGTTGACACTATAGCAGTGATACAGTGTGGTTCACCAAGAAGTTCCTCTTAGTGCAACAATACAATAATTCCGATTTTCAGTGGAGGACAAACTGTGCTAAGTGATGAAGCGGTATATGTTTTATCTGTTGCGTAATCTCTTTTCACGTGGTTCAGTTTCTCAAAAAGAATTAACTAAAAGCACCATTCTGGGACTGCATTATAAAAGTTAGAAGTGAAACTGAATCCTTTTACGCTCGTTCAATTCAAAGCAGTAAGTTCTTGGTGAAGAGTTCACACTACCACAGGCGAATTGAGGATAAATTTGTTTTGATGACAATTCGGTCCATCTCCCCAGTTGCTGAAATGAGATCAAAGTAACACCCAATTACAGCACTCTTTTATTCCCGATTTTTTTTTAATCTTTTACTTCTGATATGTTGTACATTGTTAGGCACCGGTTGTCAGTGTCATCGACAATTAATGACGTCGACTTTCGGTTGACTCACTGTAAAAGCTTGCACTACGTCACTTCCGGCTCTCACAAATTCGTGATGTAGCTGCTTGACCAGGTCGGGATGTTCCAAGACGACCATGGGGACAAACGGTCCTGCTTTGATGTAACACCTCCTCTCAAACTGGAAGATGTAACCCTCCGCTACCACCACCTTCTCACCGTTGTTCAGTCTCTCCATGAGGCCTGTAACATAGCAGTATGGAAATAAGAAAAAAAATACATGATGTGGCAATTTGGTCGAAATATTTTCACATAAGTTCCCTGAGTCGATGACTAGGACACACCAGTCCCAGCCCCTCGAAACAGACATGAATACAGGAGCAACAGCGAGTGACAGGAGGCTGGGCCAATAACTGAGGTACGCCACCTCTCGAGACACGATGAAGGTCAATGATCAATAGTCTCAAATCATGGTTATTTACTGTATGTAATTAAAGAGGAAAAATTTATTTGCACCATAAACTGATAAGCACAGGTATATAAAATGGAACGGTATAACTAGAGCCGCAAGAGTGCAACGAAATATTGTAGAGTACATAAATGATAATAAATCTTAGGCAACAACCAATGGGGTAGCAGCGGAGAAGTCAAAATCGTTCAGTCCCCATGCAGAAACCTCCCCCTCCCCCACTGGTAATGTGGACAAAAAAAAAAAATACCCACTGGCTACTCGACTTGATAATCAAGGATAAAATAATCCACCAAAATAAATCAATGTAACGCCTCTTAATTACTACTTTTAAACAAACTCTGATAGATTGTGACAGTCTTATCTCAATAATATATTGTTTGTTTGTTTGTTTGTTTGTTTGTTTGTTTGTCAGTGGTCCAAAACTCAGAGGCTCACACAACCCCAATTTACTCTCTAAATGTATGGAGCAAATCCGAAATTGTGTAAATGAATGGCCAGACGGTCTACTTTGATTCATGTCGTACCTCTTATGTTTTTTTTTGAGGGGGGTTATATTAAGTGGGCTCTGATGGTACCCACATGGGGCAGAGATACCATGGCGGACGCAACGCTTTCTGTATATGATCGGTTACGACAATGGTGGTCTTCTACTCAGATACTGGTACCTGCCACGCTTTATCATACCTGCTTTATAATACTTGGCTGCAGCTTTCTGTCGAGTTCAACCCTCTAAGACAGTTGTGTGGCAACATAATTTTGAGTGGGAGAAGGGGGGAGGGGGTGGTAAACATTGGACGAGAAGCAAATTTATGCACCGCAAACGGCAACCAGTCAGTCACATAGGGGAAGGAATTCCACGTGGAGTTCTTTGGGTAAATTCCGAATATCGTGGATTTTTTAGTTAAAATTTTTACTTTTCAGGAGGGAAGTTGCTTAGTCATTTTAAAGCCCTTAGTAATAGATCAAACGGTGTCAGCTTTTTGGTAGGTTTTCTTAACATTAGAAAATGACAGCCGAATTTGGGTGAACTTTTAGGGAACAATGCTTCCCCCCCCCCCCCCTCCTCCCGTTCCTACGTCAATACGCTTTAAGAAAGTGAACATTACTGTGACAATACCTTACACGTACATTGTTTATTGCGATTGCAATATTATGAAGACATACTGTTCAATACCTACCAAAATCGAGGGAATGCAGTTACCCTATTTTACAAAGTTAAGACACAGTTAAGACAATCTCACTTTTCGTAATAGTTCGTCATTCCATAAAATAAATAACTTACCCCTTTTCTCCATGTCGATGTACGGTATGCACTTGACTACGTCAAAGAGACAATGCACCTATGAAATATTCCGTCTACTGGGGAGTGCGCGTAATCGAGTGTCGTCCTATCGCTGAAATAATGCAAGCCCGATTGAACAACCTGCTGTACCTGCAAAAGATACCGTTAAGTATGTCTGATAAATTCAGATCATACCGCTAGATACTCACGCAGGGTATTCTGCCATACATGAACCTCTCTCAATTAATAGAGTGCATGTTGTTCGAGATAAAACAATATTCCCCAGTGCCTCAACGTGGAACAATGCAAGTAAATTAAGGGTGGCAGATAATCTGCTGTGCTGAAGTGTGTTCGCAGCTGGAAATTGGGTTCATCGATATTTAGACTTGGGGAAAAAGCAGAGAAGGTACATTACGTGACACGACCGGCTTAGACCTAGTTATGAACCGGAACAGCTCAAATAGGTGTAGAACCCAAAGAAATAGATTTATATGTGCGGAACCAAAACAGATAAGGTTTCCGCCGTGCAAGCGCGATATGCCTTAGTCTAGCAGTTCAGCCAGACGCACATATTTTTGCCTTCATGATGGATCGTATATAAACACAAAAGAAATGAGCGTATGGAAATGCACACATAAACAACTTAGAAAATATGTCACACACACACGCGCGCGCGCCAGTAACAATGCTGTAAACGCTAGACATTTCAAAAGCACTGGCAATAAGCCCAGGTTATGCATCATTTTTCCAACGGGGTTCGGCTGGTTTTGAAGCAGTGATGGGGATGAGTGTAGGCAGTGGGCACTGGGCCTACACTCATAGATAGTCCTACCCTCTGATGGCCTTCACAGGCTCCTCTGGTGGACTCATGGAAATGGTGGGCCATGTCCTTTGATGGAAAAATTTTAATATTAGCGGCTTTTCCTTTGCAGTTACCACTAACTCAGATCTTTAGAACCGCTTGCGTCGCATGGGATGTCTGTTGGGTCACTATAGATGTGGGGCCCAGTGACATAGCTGCAGGAAGTTGGTTTTTTTAAGAGAGAGAGAGCATGACAAGTGAATAAGGTCCCCAGGCTGGCAATGAGAAGTCATATAGCTGCATGCATGGTCATCTAGTGTTATACAAAACTGCAGTAGGCTCATGTCTATACTACAGTCGTGATATTTGGATTGGACGGGACTGAGAATTAGACTCGGGGAGGACTGTGTAAGTGGAGCGCCACCACCATTTGCCACGGAGCGTCATTTAAAGAGTTTAGGTTTGAGTATCAGAAAATTTTGGGATCGAAATACCCCATAGATCAGGACTGAACCTGAAATCGCGATTCCCAGGTTCACCAAATCAGTAAGCCCCCAAAGAAATGATTCTCTGAGTAGCAGAGTGAACATCAAAAAGAAGAAAAGAATAAAGCTTATACAGCGTTGGTAACGTGCGTATATCTACGTTTCGACCCCTTCTACATTTTACATGGATTAAGGCCTGTTATATAATATCATTAACTTTGAACTAGCTTATCAAAACTGTGTTGTGGCGAAGGCAACTTGGATCGGCGGAAAAGCCCCGTAAAACTACTCACTGGGACTGAATATTATATACGAGCTTCGTTTATTTGGATTTTTGTTGTAAGGAAAAAAAAGGGTGAGTCTGGGTCGAAAAAGATTAAAATTGATTATTCTCATAGACCAACATAACAACATGCTTTTTGTCGTATTTGTTGTTGTAGATGTGGTGAAAGGGGAGGGGGAGTGGTGAAACCCTCGTCCCCTGGATCCCCACCTGTCGTTGAGATAATACAAGAATAACAAAAGAATATGTATCCTCTTTAATTTATTTTTTCAATTACTGGCATACCGCCCATCTAAAAAACATAGGCCTACGTATTGCCCAGAATGTGGGCAAAGGAACTTCCCATGCATTGAGGTAACAACTCAATTAGGTTAGTATTTGCTGCAGTGGCATCTCTATGGGAAGGGGGCACAGACGTCAGAAATTGTGTTTAAGTTATAGATTTTTGCAGGAGCTGGAAGAAAGTGCTCATTTTCTAAAATTTTAAAGTTGTAACTTAGTGCATGTGTCAATATTGGCTTTTTTCAGAGGTGTTTGGCGTGAGAAAAAAAAAACCCTCCTACTAATTTTTCCACCAAAAAGACCACTATTCGCGAAAAATCGTGGTGACTTTTTTTTCCACAGCGGAATTCTCGAAAAGAAGTCTGGACGGCAGAGTCGGTGTTACACCTCAGACGCCGAACTCGTCGGTAAGAGAAGACATGAAAGACCACCTCAATTTTAGGTTACATGTCATGAACATTGTACCGAATATCTGTATCCGGTGTCGGTCGATGCTTGTGCTTCGCAATCCCGGATCTATACTATTGAATTAGCAGGCCCGTAGCCAGCCCAGGAGGCTGTTAGGAGGGGTGGATCTTTTTTCCCAAGATGTGAACCTTTTTTTCCAAATACGGAAGCGGCTGGCGCGTGCCTTAGCATGCAGTTGCTAGGGGTCCGGAGGCATTTTCCCAGGGATTTTTGAAATCTGCAGATTTTCCGCAGTCTGGAGCATTTTAGAGGATTACAAAATACCTCCTGTTGTAGGCAATTTACATAAATAGTAAACACAGGGGGGTAGCCAGGAATATGTCAAGGGGGTGCGAACTCGTGAAGACTATCTAAGCGGAGCGCCACCATCGGTTGGCTCGGAGGGTAGAAGAAAATTTTGAGTTTTACAAACCTCTCAGATGGCCGGAAACAGCCCTTCCTAAGTCTTTTCAGTTGCATGAACCCAGCCTTGAAATATAGATCTCATGTCTACAATTTCTCAATAACTGAGAAAAATAGTCTGTGAAAATGATGCAATGGCTTTGAATGCTGAGCATTCAAAGAAACGTTTGGCTCTACAAAACACTCAGATAGTAGAAAACGGCCCTTCCTGGGTGTTTTACATGCATACATACATGCTCCCAACCCTGCATTCCTCCCCTGCCTTGGTTGGCCTGCCGCATAAATTGAGGGAATTACTATTTAGCGATATCGCGGTAAAAAGCGAAAATGAGATCAAGCAGGGTCGCCCTATTCGCCCTCCTTTCCCTGGCTATGCCTACGCTCCTGTGCATTTCTGGCGAAGACCTAAAAAGAAACCACAATATGGCCGGGGGGGGGGGGGGGCAGTCGCCTCTCTCTCTCCCTCCTTGGCTAGGCGCCTGAGTAGGAACTCTTTGGTACTAGTCGTGGCGGTTTGAACAGGGCTTAAAATGTACCGACTGCACCCGACCACAATTGAACATATTCAATCGGGCCCGGCGACGGCTTACGACACAACTGAACTCTGGTCGTGGAACCGGTCACACCGCCACGACCACAGCAGACGCGATGGGTGCTCGCCGTCGTGTCACAGGTTGTCGTGGCAGTGTGTCCCGGGCTTTGTAAAGTACCTAGTTCAATGATATCCACGGCCACAATGACATAACCATGTATGCGCGTTTTTGAGCTTATCTCATCACCCCGCATAGTATATGCATGTGGTGATGAGATATTGTGGTCAGTTTGGCACTGTATACATTTTATAACATGAAATTCGGCCTCAATATGTCAAGATAA
This sequence comes from Stichopus chloronotus, assembly GCA_021234535.1. NCBI lineage: Eukaryota > Metazoa > Echinodermata > Holothuroidea > Aspidochirotida > Stichopodidae > Stichopus > Stichopus chloronotus. The sequence goes on along the minus strand of CM037845.1, from coordinate 23,244,952 downwards.
AAATATTTCATAGCTGCCCCTTCAAACACAGGGCTGGAAAAATGGACCTCCCTCAAGTTGGGGTGGCTCGTTCGAATGCTCCGACCTCCATGGCTACGGGCCTGTTTAGGATCTTTTCAACATTTTTTTTTTCACAGAGTTCACAGAATTGTGGGAATTGGGGGTGGTTTGCAGGTTACGAATAGGTAAGCATAAAAAATTACTATTCACTACAAGAAAAAATAAGAAAACGATTTATATTATAAATCAGCATTCACCTTCATTTTGGGGAAGATAAAGAATTTTAAGTCCGAGATCTCAAAATAAGGAATGTCTGGAAGCCTTTAACAAGAAGTGCCTTTTCTTACAATCTGAGTCTTTTTTTTTTTATGGGGCTCCGCATTGATGGTTAAACGTGAATTAGCCTTAAAGTAGGTCCCTAGAACCGCATATGTCCACCATTTCTTCAATACTGTGCACTGACTTGTAATATTATCAAAACTAGAAAACTTGTACTTTCATGGCAAGTACTAATCGAAGCCACCGAATGTGGTGTTGTGTAGGTAATTGCCATTGGGGTTGGGAGTGGTATGCACATTGCTAATGTACAGGTTAGAGGGCAATATATACGCCAGAGGTGTGAGACATGTTGTTATCCCCAAACACACAAAATGATGATAGTAAGGACCAGTCAGAATAGGTTGGTACATAAATGGCTACAGTAACTGAGTAGGTTTGGAGAGACTGGGCCTAGGCCTAACAATACACCCTTGCGTGTAACACACCAATTTACGAATTACAGCGGTAACGTTACTTGGTCACGTTCGTTAGGCAGAGTCTTTAGCTAGAATATGGGGGGTTTTAGGGGTTTACAGTCGTGAAATGACTGCCCCAGCGACGGATTGTTGACACAGAACGAAAGAGACGTCAGAATAGAGAAAGATGCAGCGATTAAGTTAGAGTTCCATTTATTCTGATTCGACTGGCACATGAATTAAAACGAGAATTAAACTGACGATGAAAGGAAGGAAGAGTAACAGAGAGATGAGATGACGAAGGCCTACATAGTGTACAAGAGACAGATGATGTATACGGTTTGATGTCCAGAGAGCCAGTCTCAGCGGCGTGGCAAGGTCGATGGATCAACCCACGCCGAACTGCTAAGGATCACGGGATAGACTGCTGACACTGACCAATCACAGGTCAAATGGTTGACCTACGTAATTGAATGAGGCGGTTGCTATCCGTGATCTACCAATCACGAAAGGATTGCGCAACCTTTCTGAGAACAGGGTCTAAGTTTACTATTTTTAATGTGTTCAATTGTCTAATCTGACTGTCTGAGGGAAATAAAGAAAAAGTTAAATAAATCAGGGGTAAACACCGAAAGACTGAACTTTGTACGACCTTTTGCGTACGGTGGGGTAGAATGACCATCTCTATACAACGCTATGTTAATATCGGTAAATTCCCCCGTGATAATACAAGTACATCTAGGCTACAACTACTAGCCCCCTGAAACTTGAAATGTATTTATTCCTCCAGAGATAACCCTTTGATCAAGAGTCTAGGTTAATGATCGTCGAATCTTTTCTCCTTCAAAAACTGTGGAATTTGACGATGGATTTCAAACAACCTTTGATTTCGTTGGTTCGCAGCTGTTACAACGAGCAATATAACGTGAATGTACTGTATACTATACTGCGAACGGAACGCAGTGCAGACGTGCACACATGGCTATGGTCCTTGACTTGGAAAGGCTAGAACGCTCAGTACTGTATTATGTACTACATGCGTAAGGCAAAAGCCGTACCTCTTACCTACAATTTGGATGTTATGCTGCATGACGTCTTGCAGCTCTGCTCATTGTACTGAAATACTACTACAGTTCCCGGGAAGAATTCAAAAGCTGCATTCGCTACGCAGGACATTCGAGATATCATGCCTGCGGAACGGGTTCATTGTTCTTCGCTCTGTACTGAATTTACGAAAAAACGCTACGTGTCGTATCATTGCAGGGTTGAAAAGTTGTATCCGTTCAGTGGGCGATTTGCAAAATTGGTAGAGCAATCCCTACAATCGAGGCTGTGGCTTCGATTAATTACAATACGCGTCTTCAAGTGCTCATTTCGACCCTAAGATTTCTTAAAGTGTAACAGGTGAACGCAATTTAACAGGTGAACATATTCTGGCAATGAGGTATCCAAATTATCACCATTTTCCCCAGACTGATGTTTTCCTCATTGAGAAATTTGTAGACTCAGGATCCATATTTTGAGGCCGGGTAAATGGCAGCTCGGGACACCCTGGAAGAGCCGTCTAAGGCCAATCTGGAGGAATCGCACATCTCGTATCTTGATAGGAGAAAAAGCATCAAATGAGTGCACTGGGTGAAAGGGGGAAGAGGATTATCTAATTTTTTTATTTTGGCCGTCAAAATATCACAGGCTAATGGAGGTTAACTGGCACGTGACGCAGCAAATCTTTTGGCGATACAACTTATTTTATTAAAACTAGGAACAATTCCTTTTAAGGATGAGTTCATGGAGGTAAAAGAAAAGTTAAAGTGTTTCTCAGCGTGGTTTTTTTCATTGATTTTCAAGGGCTCCCTGAGAAATTTATGCCAGTTGTGGTCTCTTATCCTGTACACATTGCAGGAAGAAATAAGATCGACACTGGGCGTATTGTAGAAATAACGGATTAGTTTAAAGGTATGAACACACAGGATTTCACCATGAAAAATCTCCACACCGTGGACACACATCAGCGTATTCTCACCCTCTTCTCCAATGCTGGTAGAACTGTCTCTGGGCCAAGGACGTCTTCCTTTAGCTAGTTACTGACTCTACAGATTCTTGGTCAAAGATTACAAATCTCGAAATTTTTCACTTACCATTCCCATCACAAAAAACTTGCAAACTCACCTTCGACCATGTCGAGTAAACCGGCAGTTGATCCTACTATTCGCAAAGTTTCAACTCAAATGACGAGAAAAGAAGACGGTCGTTTTGATACATTACAAAAGATTTATTTATTCACAAGTGACCAATACTTCATGGACCGAAATGGCACCATCTGACCAAATACAACCTTTAACCTGTAAATATGAAGTGAACCCTTTACAAAGCATAGGTTCCAGAAGATCTTAAATGGTACCCCAACAGTTGCAACTATTTGCTGTTCCCCCCCACAACCATCCCTCCTTCCCCCACAACCACCCCCCCCCCCCCTTGCATAAGAATCAATAACGCTGGGTCCAATTGTGGCACTTTTAGGGTGCTTAATAATATATTACCTAGAAAGAGCATTATTAGCATAACAAATGGAAGATCTTTTTTTCACTGACGTGAATAGCGAATGTGATTTCAGCATGGTGGAATCAGTATACCCTCTTTTATTCATTCACTGAATTACACTGTGAGGTCAACCAAGAATTTAATGCAGACTATTGTAGTGACAAAAAAAAAACCTATATTTCTGGAAATGACTTCAACAATCCTACATGTACTCTAGGTAACCAATCAATTTGTTACCGATGTGTGGGAAATGTAACATTTCACTCCGCCTTTGAAAAGAGGGAGTGAAAGGGGGGCTGGATATTTTTGGTTGATTGGTATTATTTTGATCCACTTAAACATTTGTACAATTTCATCCAACTCCCAGTTTCGATAGCAAACTTTGGAATGAATCAGTGATCTTTCACCAAACACTGGAAAGAGTTTGGAGGTGACCTTCCTCTCTTCGCTGTTTAAAGGTACTAACTTGTCAACCACAATAATCACTAGGCAACAAATGAGTACGCAACACAGTCCAATTAAGTTGACAGGGTGATTCCAAGGGCGCAACATTTTTTTGAGCAGAACTGTAGCCCTTTGAAAGGGGCATTTTTGTACCAGTCTCCCAGAAATATGACGGCCACCAGACAGAGCCCCAGTAACCGTCGCTCTGCATAGCACTGGATGAGTGGGTGAGTGGGGGGGAGGTGAGTTTCGCTCACAGGTCGCGTCCCCAGGTAATTCACATCTTTACAAGAGATTGGAATATTTACAAGAACACAGAAATTACGTTGGTATCAGGTTCACGCTTCGAATGGTTGATGGCCACAAAAGTATTACTATTTATTCATTTCATGCAAAATTGTACAATTATGCCAGAGGATACAGATTCCACAAATTCTACGAGTTATGCCTACCGGACACACACTGTGATTATTACACGATGCGATTAAACTGGGAACTCATGATTCCACAAGACAGGGAGATCATTGAAAAGAGTTTCAAAGTTTATTGCCGTTTACACTGGGACTGTTATCAGCAGTCTTAACATGTCCAGCAGTGATCACATTCCTACGTACACCGACGCTACTAACGTACGTACCGAACGCCGAAGATGGTTCAAAATCAGAGAAGGTTCTAGAGGTGAGAAAAGATGATGCGACAAAACTCCAAAAAGTGCCTGATATTTTCTGATTGGTATCAGAAAAATTGTGACGATGCAGTTCTCTGGTAATTCGAAAGACATTCGACGTAGAAAAACGTTGATAAATTGAAGCCCTTTTGGGAGGGATATGAGATGGATAGGATGAGATGGTTGGATAAGGCGGTATGATAACAGCCCCTGGAGTTTTCTTTTCATCTGAGAGATAGCAGAGCGGACGTCTTGCATGAAATTTTTCTTTCATCATCTGCGGGCAGTCTTTGGCTACTTGGTGTAACTAAACCAAAACAATCTTCTGGTGTATTCTACATTTTGGACCAGTTGGGACAGGTGAATGAACCTGCTTCATGTGAGTCAAACGTCCCACTCCAAGGTCAGCCAGATTACCACAAAGAAGGAAGGACTTCTTTCATATGCTTCTGCATGGATTTTTAGCAAAAGTAAGACGGAGAAAATGCAGTGACAAAATTTCTCGACTATCTTAGAGTTTTGCCGATGTAGTCTGAACTGTGAGCTGCACACAAGGGACAAGAATAATCAAGCAAACCTACAGGACAATGCATCATTGTTCTCTGGGCATTTTTAAAGACCTTTTGGATTCACAATTCTTTGAGATCGTGAATACGTCATTCTCTGCCACTCTGGTAAATGTCGATCAATCATGAACATTAATAATGACGGGAGATTCACTGGTTACAGATTATTCTCCTACAATACGGCTATTCAGGAAACTCAAATCAGTCGAAAAGTCAACGAGAAACGTGCCGTTTTACGGCAATGCCCCCTCGCCCACTAGAAGGATGACATGGTTGAAGCTAGACAGGACTGGAGTTGACTACCTTATGTCCAAAATGTCACAGTTTTGAAAACTATGACTACACACAGGAGGAGTTAAGGTAACGAGAAGAGAGTGAACAGCCAGTCCTGATAAATGGAAGGGTTGAAGAGAGCGGCAAAATGTACTACTTCCAGCAATACCAAAATAAACTAACATAAAAAACAACAATGGCAAACGGTGTTCAACTCCTCGTGGTGTCGACCCAACGCTTGTGTCATCTGGCAAAGCCTGGTTCTCTGCGTGGGACACCCATGTCCTCGGTTCGCTAGACTGGCAAACAAAAAACAGTACTCTTTTAATTTGAATTACAAAAAGGAAATTGGTACACAGAGTTGAGAGATTTCCCTGGCAGGAATGGCCCCCTCGAGAACGGGAGAAGCATGGCTCCCTGATTGGACCTCAGTAGATGCTGCACCACGGTAACCGACCGTAGGTTATTTACAGAGATGTCCTCCCATTTTAATCTACATGCATCCATTATCTGAATCCATTTTCGTGACGGACGACACCGGCATTAACAGGCGGTCTGTTCCAACTCTGCCGCAGGGGTGTCCGGATCCTCGTCATTGTAAATGTTCTCGGCCTGCAGGGCAGACAAAATGTGAGATAGAGGTTTACATTTATCCTTCTTTTCTGATTTTACATTCTCTGATTCATGGCAGGGTATGTAACTTGTGGAAGAGAGTTTAAGGCACCGACTTTCCCCAATGGAGACAAAAAAAAAAAAAATCATTCATCCACTAAAAGTTATTGGTAGGAATTGACTTGGCAGATAAACTTTTGACCATTTAATCCCAAACTCCAGAGGGACTACACATCAAATGTTAACATTTCCTATGGAAAGGGACACACACTCTTTAAGGAAAATTTGAAAAATAACTCACTCTTCTGTCAACAGAGAGAGAATGTGCTGTTAACAGGGATGTAAGAGTGAGGGGGGGGACCTGGAAAGTCAGAACACCTGCACAATAACACTAACACATGTGTGGGTTAGCCCTATGACTTCTTACACACTCCTGTGCGGTTAGGTGAGTGCATGCCAACAGGGAATGCCAAGTAAAGACCAATTACCAAATAAAACTCAGTCTTACTTTCAAATGAGATCATAAATACCGATCATTGCATGAACCTCCTATGGTTTTCTGCTGCACACAAATATCAAATCCATCAATTTTAAAAATTTGGGTTCAGCACCAGAAGATACCTAGAAATAACAGAGGTAGCAGTCAAAATGATGCAAATATACAGCAAGCTTGTTTAGCACAGAAAATGAGCTGGAACTATTGGAAGCGAGCAGAGTGTTAGCAGCACTCTCGGATTCAGATGAAGTGAGCACGTAAGAATGTTTACGTGGTGCAACGCTGTATAATTGTTTTCTTCTTTTTTTTTCCTTCTCTGCTGGTCGACTTGGCATCTGCTGCAGGAGAACTTTTTCAGAAGAAACGAAAATGCCAGAAATCCGGCAATTGTCGGAAGTCTTGCATATCTGTGCTAAATTAGAAGACCTCCTCTGATGCAGAATCAGTTAAAGGTGTCCAAATTGAAGCATTGTCCTTAAAACCAATAGAATCAGCTAATTCGGCGGGTCTTACAAAACACAGGCACATCGACAGATCTCCGCAATTTCTCTTTCGAATAACTCACCATCTGCCAGACCTGCATAATGTTATCCTCTGACACGGAGCAGATCACCCAGGGCTCGTTGGGGTTCCAGGAGAAGTCCGAGATCTTGGCGGTGTGCCCGCCGTGGATGAATAGAAGCTCCGGTGGTCCGTCCTCTGCGTCCTCTGGGGACTGTTCCTCTCCGATTTTACTGGAAAAAAATGGAAAGCAATTACTTCATGAGAACGGTATTCTGAACTCCCCGAAAAAGACACGAATATAACAAAACAGGAAAGACACTAAGGAATTCAAAGAAAAGAACAAAATAGTATTAAGAGATTACACCCACCTGCAAATAACTTGAACCACAGTATTTTGCCTTCACTTTTTGTTTCGCTTTTTCATTTGAAGTATCAAAACTGGCAAGTTCAAACTTCAAATTCCTTAGCATTGGCAGGAAATCTTCGCAAAGTTTGTATGAAACTGCGGCAACTATGTCAAACCAACTAAATGGTCTACCAATTAGAGGTTCAAGGCTCTTAATGTTATCCTGGTACCAGCAAAGTCTCTCTTAGTATGAACCAAATGCTCTTGCTGTCATTGACCTGGCTAATCAGGCCCACTGTCAAGGAGGGAGGTGAGGGGGGGGTGTGTACCACCCCATAAAAATACTTTGCTCCCTCTCAGAATTTGTTGGGGTAAAAAAATTATTAAGTCACACGTGCCAGTGGGCCTTCCGGATGTTTCTACTTTGCCGCCTCTCCCCCCCACCCTCCCGAATCTGACCTGGCTATAGGCCTAAGGCTAGTGTGACAAAAGAAAGACCGTTCTCTGTTCCTACCTCAGATCCCACACATTCAGCCTCCTGTCTGTGCCGCTAGAGGCCAGGATGGTCTCGTTGTGGGGGGACCACTGCACCTGGAAGATCTCGTCCCGATGAGACTCGAATGAGTGGAGTTTCAGTTTCAGATTCCTCAAATCCCACAATGCAACAGTCTGTCAGCAAAATCAAAACATTTTCGAGAAATGAATGAACTTCGACTTCAAAATATGAGAGTGGTTAGCTGGTGATCTCCACACTGCTTACAGGGCTTTAAGGAAGCAGCCCACCCCAGAGTGAAAACTGTGACCTGCGAAAGAGCACTTGTGCCCCAAGAACGTTCTCCCCCCCCCATCAAAAGCTCTGTACAGCTTTCAAAAAAGCCGACAGTAAGCTACTGCTCTTTCCCACCCAGGCCTAACATTATGTATGATCAAAACATCTTCGTAGCTAAGGCCCAAAAATAAAGAAAGCAATGTTCTACAGCATGATAGCCATCATTAAATCAATGTTTTACCACTTTATTTTCATGCATGGACACACTTCCCCCACCCCTCCCACCACCTTGTAAATCTGTAGCAAACACCGGAAGCTTACCTAAGCAACTGCTATGACACTATTGTATGCTTCGTTTGATAAAAACATGAAATTCTAAATCTTCTCCAAATTTTAGGTACAGTGTACTTTTTCGATCTCTCACCTTGTCAGCAGAACCTGTGGCAAGGATGAATTCACTGTACGGGTTGAAAGAGAGGCAGTTGACCTGAAGGAAAATCAGTGAGACAATAATGCAAGTCTGAATTTCTGCTACCAAAGCTGCAGGGATGTACAAATAAGTTTACAGCACAGGTCACCTGGAAATGCTTGATAAAAGGCAAGAGGAAAAGACAGTGAATAACCCACCCGAGATACACACTGCACAGTAATTCATGGTACTAACTGTAGTTAGAGGTATTAACAAGTTGTTCACCAGTGTTTACAGTTTAGTAGCTCGGCAATATCTAATGACAGCGCCTTACCATTCCCTAACCCCTCCCAAATTCCTTGCCCCGCAGAAATTTCCCCTCAAATCACCCGCCTCACACTAAATTACACAGCAATTGCACTGATATTGTCACAGCTCCAAAATTAAAACAAGAACCTGGACAGGACAATCCCTGAGAAGTCTGTCACCCTTTGCTTACCTCTGCAGTGTGAGCATCTACGGAATGGCTGGGCTTGATGGTATTATCGGTTCTTGTGTCCCAACTATGGAGGAAAAAATAGTTTGATCGTAACTTCGACTTCTTTAACCGCCATTTAAATGGACAGTATAGCTGATGGAGCACATTAAACATATATCTGAGGTCCCCACTATGGGCCATCAAGCCTTGGCAGCTTCTAATATTTTTGTCTCTAATCCCCCGAGTGCTGATTGGAGACTTACAAGTAACTTACACTGAACCACCAGTTTTCCACTTCTAGATAAGTTACATAGCGCTCCTTCCTTTCCACGTCTCAGAGAAGCAAATTCAACTGCAATAATTTTTTGTTCCTTTCCTTTATTCTTTTCCAAGAAACATATTTTTTCGACACTCTGCAGCATGTCTGAGAGTCTCCAAATCTGGTGAAATCTATCAACTTGTGGATAAAAAATGCCTACTTCCATCCTTGTGATTACCTTTACGCATCTAGCACATGCTGCATACTGGACCACCGAAACAGTGACTGTGATGACCAATCGAAATCAAAGAACGATAGGTAATACTTCCACCCCCTGGCACACAAGTTCATATTTTCACTCCAAAGAAATAGTTCCAACAGTTCAACTCACATCATGAGCATCTGGTCGTCTGCTACGGAGCCAAAGATGGCCTCGTGCAGGAGGTGCCAGGACACGTCTTCCACCACCATCGTATGGCCGGTGAATATCGTCTTGGCGTTCACGACTTTGGTGTCTCGGCCGATGCTACTGATGTCCCACAAGCAGATGGTCTGAAAGTTTGACCAAAACACGACACTTTCGTTTCAACTTATTTCAAAATGGCTGAGCCACTTGATTAAGATAATGGCAGACATGTTCTTAAGTTACACTGACCAAAAAGATCCATGGACCATCCACATTATCACAGCATAATGTAAGTAAGTACAGTAAATTGAAACTGATTTGTTAGAATAAGAGCCCAATCAAAACAGGAGTCCTAAAGTTTGTGTGACAGGCAAATATGATGTGGAGTGTTGTGCAGAGTCAGTATTTCTTTTATTCATTCTACATATATTATCTCATGATTGCTGGGTTTTGAACCGACAAGTGCGAATCCCAGTAATTAAGAGATAAAATGTAAAGGCCTGACAAAAGAAATAACGACACTGTGCAACAGCCCATGTTATCATATTGCATACCCATTATCCTTTGAAACACCATACCTCAAAAATGGTGATGAATATATGAACAAAATTTCAACAGATTGTCATTCAGGGTTTCACTCCGCTAATTTCAAATAAAGTCAGCTTCTTTCTAGATGCATGTCACACTACTGTACCTTGAAGAAATCCTTCCAATCTACAAAGTGATTCTGACAATGTTATTACCAAACCCACACTCTGTAAAATTTAACATGCACGTTGCCTTGGTCTGATGAAACACTTAATGTAGTTTTCGTGGGATGAAAATCATGACACATGATGAACCACATGATGAAATCATGAAGCTTTTGGCGACAACATTAGTTCTGTTCACACTGCTTGAGTTTGCAATGCCTTGCCTTTCCTCAGAGACAGAAAAAGGTAATAAAAGACAATGCTGATGTACATAAATCAAGTTGATAATACCAAAGCAGACACTGCCTAAAGATTTGCTTCTATTATGTTTGATTTTTGTTTGTATTGGTAATGTGTGTGGCACGTGTGGTATGTATTCCTCCCATGTATGAAAGTAGAGGTTATTGGAACTGCCTAATTACAAGGTTAATTCGAGAACATCTGTTCCTTCTACTACTGTGCTCCATTGGAACACGTCACAAAACATTTCCATACTGGGATGTCAATCATCGAGGGAAAAGGTTTGAAGATCTCGTTATCACCGAGCAATCGATATGGCAATATTCCATGGAAATTTGAAAACAAGAGTGTCAAATGCACGTGTGACTCCTGTCACACAAGTGAGACTTACATGGTCATCCGAAGCACTGAGGAGGTGTCCACTGATGTTGGGGTTCCATGACAGACCATATCCTTCCTTCTGGTGACCTCGCAACCTTATATCAGGATTGCACTCTCCACTTGGGTCTGGTGAAAGAAAAATCCAGCAAATCACAGTGTATTGCCTCTATTTTAAATATGCAAATTAACTAGAATCTACTCATATGATACAGCAGCTACAATGATTATGGCCGAACAGATGAATCGCATAGCATATTTAACTGTAAACTATCGCTATTAGATATTTAAAACTTTGAGTTTAATTGCCTCCTTAAGAACCAGATAAATAATGAGCATAAAAAGGCAAAAGATTGCTAAAAAAAATAGCATCTTTTCCAAGCAGAGCTGACAGTTTAGTTCCCATGAGAACAAGTTGAACAGTTCACTTTCCTGAAATTTCAATATGGAGTAAAATTGAGTTCTCACAGAAGCTTCTGCCCAAAGAGCTGCTCTTGCTCATGGGCAGAGATGATGCTTGATACAGCAGCAAAAAAACACACGGTCTGAGGTCAAAAGGCGCCACATTTACCTGGCTTTGAGGGATGCTTGGTGTAGTCGAACACCAGCACGTCGCTGGAGGGCGTCTTGGTCGCGATGATGACAGGATTCTGGGGCATGTACCTTGCTCGGTTTACTTCGCCTTCGTGGTTTATCTTGATTTCTATTTCAATCTTACCATTGACTGAGCCAAATCCACCAAATTCTTGGCAAAAAAAAAAAACAGTAAAGAGACAGTTTAATAAATTTGATCCACGTGATGTAACAGAATGAAAATGTTCAAATACTAATGTTAAAAAGAGCATTTTGAAGTTAAATTTTGGCTCAGATTCAGAACTATGTTGAAGAAGCACAAAACAAGTAATAATTCACCAGTGGGTAGTGAGGTTGACCAGCTGATTAGTGAGGTTTACCCAGGAAATGAGGTTCACTACCTGTAGTGAGGTTCAAAGGGGAAATTACTGGCTTGCAACCTGAGTATAAATAATCGCCACCTAGGAACTGAGGTTCTTCATTTGGGTAGTGAGATTCACTATCTGGGTGGTAAATTTACCCTAGGTAATGAGGTTCACCACCTGGGAAGTGAGGTTCACCAGCTGGGTAATGAGGTTCACCACCTGGGAAGTGAGGTTCACCAGCTGGGTAATGAGGTTTGCCATCTGGGTAGTAATCTTCATGTTGGTACTGACATTCATCTCCGGGGTAGTATGCTCACTTGCTGAGCAGTGAGGTTGACCTAAGTATTGAGGTTCACTTGGGTAATGACGGTCATTTTCTTACTCATCAATTTCACAAAACAAAATCTTTGCAGAGATGGTCAGCTGGGCAATTTATGAGGTTTGTCAGCTGGGTAATGAGGTTCACCACCTAGGAAGTGAGGTTCACCAGCTGGGTAATGAGGTTCGCCATCTGGGTAGTAACCTTCATGTTGGTACTGACATTCATCTCCGGGGTAGTGTGGCTCACTTGCTGAGCAGTGAGGTTGACCTAAGTATTGAGGTTCACTTGGGTAATGAGGTCATTTTCTTACTCATCAATTTCACAAAACAAAACCTTTGCAGAGATGGTAAGCTGGGCAATTTATGACGTTTGTCAGCTGGTTAATGAGGTTCACTACTGTGTGGTGATGATTACCACTTCGATAGTGAAGTTCACCTGGGTAATTTCCTCATCACCTATTTCACAAAATAAAATAATCTTTGCAGACACGGCCAGATTGCTATTATTCATGCTCAACCTCCATCAAGTTAAGTCTTTCTCTGGCCAGCAAATTGCACACTGAGAAAAATTAAGCCCACCTCCTTTTTCATTGTCGTAATTGGATGCATCAAGCTGGACGTCGTCTTTGGGGAGCTGAACACTAGCAATGACCAGATGGTTCTGCTCGTCTGATCTTTAGGAAAAGAAAGCAAGGAAAAGTACTTATAATCGATAGCGATGATGGGTAAAGCATTACAGGAAAACAAGCTCTTTCTTCTTTTCCTTTATCTTGACAAAATAGAGCTTATTAAACTCACATAAAGGAGGAAAATGTTCACTGTGGTCAAACAATTTTGGTTCAATTACAACTCCTAGAGATTGACCAACTCTAGAAATGTTTTCTTTTCTTTAGGACCAAGATTGCACAACAATGCCATAGCAGTAAGTCCTTCTGTGACTTGTTATTAAACATTTAAATAGTTAAAGTCTGTTAGGTAAATAAATCCTCAATGATTCCTCAAATCCTCAGTGTCAAAGAAAAGTTAACAGATAAACAGCCATGTCACATATATCTGTTGACAAAAATAGGCTAAGTTTTCAAAACCATACAAAATGGCTGAATGGCATTACAAGACTGCTCAAACAAGTCAGCCTCATCACTGCAGGTTGCCCGTCAGGTAAACACAGCCAAAGTTATCTAGAGTCTTTATTCTGAATAAATATTGAACCTGGCTGACTTACGTGTGAGTTCCGAGGACAAGTCTGTGAATTGTGTAGTCTTTATCTTCTGGTCTGTGAATGAAAAACGGAGTTTACAACAATGTCAAAATTTCACGGAATTGCATTAAAGTTGCACTGGACCATAAGTGAAGATGTAACAGTATGACACAGGTCTGCAGATGCTTTTTTACACAGCCTACAGTGTAGTGTCAACCAGGTGATGCAGTCGGCCAGGCATTCCCTAATGTCACCCTCTGCCTTTCTAAATGAACAGGAACTGATTTTGTCCCACATGGTGGACTTCCAAGTGACGGTGTCTCAGATACAAGGGCGGGACATCAGCTAATTCTCAGGCGATAACTTTCCAATGACTTACTTTGGGACTGATTTTTATCCTTGTGATACAGGTAAAAGAATCCAGCACCTGTCCGATTCGCAAAAATGACCCCGTACCCAGCAGGTGACCCACTGGCGCACAGCTGATTGTGCCAAAATACATGCTGCAAACTAGTTACAGACCCATCACAACGTAATTGTGACTGGGGTATCCATGTCAAAAGTGCAACAAAAGAAGCAAAATCCATGTCCTGCAACCAGTTAAGACCCACAGCACATGTGCCCTGTGTACTGCATGATATGTTTGAATTCACAACTTCATTCATGTATGTACAATTTAAACATTGTAAATGTGTGCAGAATCGTAAGGAGTGCTAGACATGAATAAAAATGTAACAGAGATTCCACATAAAGTAAGGAATAGTTTCATCAAATTTAACACAACGTACTGTAAACCCACAAAGAAAGCACGCCCTCTCAAATTGGCGCAGCATACCTTGAATCGTAAGTTTGTAACTTACTACTACAGAAGGTCCACATTCTCTGGTACACCACTTTGAAAATGCAAAAATGCATTGAACACCCAGTTCAAATTTGCAAGACACTTTTTTCTTCTAAAATGATCCCTTTTTGATCTTTTTTTTTTATGCAGTCCAAATACGAGAGGACACCCTACAATTTTTTTTTGCCGAACAGAAATATTCCTAACTTTATACAGTAGTTGATATGAAAAAAAAAGTTCAGAATTTTGAATGACAGCTTCGAATTATGTTTTGTCCTGACAGGAAAATCCCTTATTTGATATTCATACGAAGACCCCATAGCCCTCTGGAGTCTGGCTAGGATGGGCTTTTCCTGTATTTACCTCAACCAACCAACGTTACTTTATTGGTAATTGCAGGCAGTAAATTACACCAAAAAAGTGCATAGGCGAATTTCACAACCTTGATGCATGAAACATGTCAACTTTTCCCTAGTTCAAAATACCTATAGATCTGTACTTTCTGTTTCCTGGTACTGTATATTATACCCTTTTACAGGAACTACAGTAAAGGAGAGATGCATTCCAAAGAACTAGGAAGGTTGCTTGATGATTAGTGTATGCATTTTAAAACTTGTTTTACAATAAATACAGAAACTGACACTGTTGTGGAGATTATATGCCAGGCTTATTCTAGGGAATGGTCTAAGGCTTTCTCACTTTTCATTTACTGTAGTCAAAGACGGCAATAATCTTTTTTCCCCTAAAATTTGACTTACTTTGTGACTTCTGGGAGCCACTGTGAGGTCAAACTGGGCCATTCAAGGGCATGAGTCATAACGAGGTCGTACAAAAAGGGAGTGTTCTTCTTCCATATTTTGTACTCCTCGTTGATCACCCTCTCCTCCACTGCATCGTCGAAGGTCTCTGCGGCTGAAGGTGTTTAAACAAAAATAAAATAAAACCACAAACAACCTAAAAAGTTCCACTGTCAATGCGAATTATGGGTTAAATATCGGTCCATTTCATTTTGACAATAGTGACAGTGGTGAATCCTCAGCATTGTTTGACGAAAGTCTGTGAATGTTTTGTGACAGAAATGGTGCTTTGTTGGTGAAGTTGCGGGGTACGGCACTGTTGTCGTGTTGCTTGGCTGCGAGAGCATGGGCCATGCGGTCATTGCGACATGTTCAGGACGTGCGTGTGAGTAAATGTCAATCATTCGATACTTGAAAGAAGTTAACCATTTTATTTGCAATCAAGTATTCTGCATGAATTTGGTGATCTCATCCCTGGAGAGCTAAAAATGAAATGAGGAATTCTATTTGGTGTGCCCATGTCAAAATCGTTTAAAAGATAAAAGTGTACATATTTTATTAATTAGGTATTTAAAACAGTCGATTACAATTATTACATTTGCTTAACATGAACACTTTCTTCTTAAAATGCTGAAATCCTGAAAAACAGATTACAATGAGTGAATTAAAATGAAAACGTGATTTACAATAACATCAGTGACTTTAATCAAACAACCCTGCATAGAATACGAACACTAATGTTAGAACTAGGCTAGGCCCACAACCCCAGAAGCACAACCCCTTCCTAAAATATACACGTCAAACTCAACAGAACGTAAAATTAAAAATAATACACCGTGGTTTCCTACCATAACATTACATATAATAATTTTAGGTTAGGTCTTCTGTATGGAATCATTCCAACATTGAATTGACCTTGCAACACTGAGCTGAAGTTTTTGTCCTGAACATTTGACTAGCCTATGTAACGTAGGGTTAGCTTAAGTTAGTATAGTAATAACTTAGTAGTCCTACGATTAAAATTGGCACAGTTCTACAGCCTCTTTTAGGTGCATATTTATCAGGCGCATTTGATCAGTTGCCTATCCAGGCTCTATGAGATGCTGGAGCAGCATGAACAAGCTGAAAACGTCCTATGTAGACACTCCTAGTCCTAGACCTACGCCAATTTACTACGTGCCTAGTGTTACAAACACTGTGTGTCGCATGCGGTAGTAAACGCAGCGCCAACAATACATTTCAGCACTGGTAGTAGCCCATGTGTCGTTACAATGAAAACTTGAAACAGAAGTTAGAAAATTTAATGGAGGAAAATGCAATCATGTTACATGAAGTTACCCTGTTCTTTATCTGCCATTTTGTGGTAAGAACTTCTTTACTTGCTGTGGGTGGTCTGCGAACTTGAGACCAGCAAATATAATTGTGGTACCCTTACACTTCGAGTTCAAGCAACGGAAAGTTCGTAGTTGAATTCACGTTTTACTGATGCGGTGACTTGTCCGGGTACGGGTACCGTATACATCAGTTATTACGTAGGAGCGCTCAGTATTACTACGTGTGGTACATGTGTGTGAAGTTTTCGCGGAACAAAAGCAGATTTCCCCGCGGTTTTGAAAAAAAAATCGAGGGCGCTCAGTCACTTTTTAAGCATTAGTCCAACATGGAGAAACGAGAACTCAGAGTTGTAGTGCGTGGTCGGCAAGTCCTTGTTGAGAGTAAGCCAATCTTCGTGGATCTACTCCTCCGCATAGAAGTAGCGTTTTGAGGAAAGCAATGCCGTTTCCTCTTGGCCCCTTCCCAACCTAATTTTTGATATCACGCTTGACGAAATAAAGCTGCAATTGGATCTCTCTCTTATAATGTTGTTAAACTGCTGACGCTTATCATTACTATATACGTTGCACAAGACTGTACTAATAAAGAGCACTCAGTCAGTACTGCTGTATATTGATTAAAACTGGCTCTCTGTTTCACCACTGAAATAGAACATGTAAGCAGTTTATGATTCTTACAAGAAAGCCATGCTGTACCCACTAAAAAAGAGTGAAGCAATACTCGATGCTGCGACACTACATTAAACACAATGGCGCCGTATTGCATACCGATTTGGAAACACCTACTGCCATCATCCACGTTTATCATCTCATAGGGAAAAGGCCAAACCACACTTCATGGCGTTTTCTGGAAATTTATCAGCAGGGCTCTCTCATCACTTTAACTCCTTAAATCGTTCTTGCAGATGTGGCATTTGCTTTTCCTACGTAGATTTTGGTTTGTAGACAGCCATAGCTCGCATGAATTATACTCGTATTGTTGAAAGGTCAACTCATGCAGCATGCATTGTATGA
Source organism: Stichopus chloronotus (assembly GCA_021234535.1). Lineage (NCBI taxonomy): Eukaryota > Metazoa > Echinodermata > Holothuroidea > Aspidochirotida > Stichopodidae > Stichopus > Stichopus chloronotus. Next base: position 23,227,695 of record CM037845.1, on the reverse strand, counting down.
ACTAAGTTACGTTACGCGCAGGATAGGCGTTATGAGCCCTACATAATATATAAGATACTAAATATAAGATAAGATATAAGAGTCTTTATTGACCATAAAAGGAATTCGGTGCCATTTCATCTCATAAAACATACAACATAAGAGAAACTATGAAAAACCATATAGAAACACATAAAACAGTCAAAAACTAAAAATGCAAGATTATAAGACTGACAAATATGTACCTAAAACCACACATAAAATGAATATACAAATGCCATTATTTCCTTATAAAACTGTTGGCAAGACTTAATGTAGCCCGTGGTAAAAACGATCTTCTGTATCTTTCCGTCCTACATTTGATAACAATTGCCCTACCGTACCTTTACTTAATTCAACTTTATTACTCCGGGGCTGATGATTAGATAACATTAACGATTCAATTTTCCTACCTGTTACCCTTTCAAGTAGCTCTTCAATTGAACTTAAAACAATGCTAAACAAAAGAATTTCGACGCGATCGACCAATAATGACAAGATTGTAGTCGACGCACTACAATTGAACTACATAAGATCAGAGGTCGGACTTCGGAAATTCAGCGTTGCCAGTTTGGCGTTTTTGCCTCCAAAAAGGGGAATTTGGGGTTTTTTTTGGGGGGGGGGGGGAGTTTGGCGGACCCATATTTGAAGGAGACACCAAATTACGATCTGGCGTTTTTCTGGCGTTTTCTTAAGTGTAGCCCTTTTTTTTCTCTATTTTGTATCATTTTCAATGAGAAATTAGACAAATATTAGCTCTCAAACAGGACTAAATTTGGCAAAATACGCCGTTATCGCACCGGCCTGTGAAAAATACACGCTGCTCATCTTACTACGTAGCAAAAAGTGCATTTTCCAAAGTCAGATCTTAGGAAGTATTTGACGGCATATGTCGCCATTAAATCATATTCTGCTGTCAAAATGTTTTAGCACATTTTTTTGCAAAGAAATCTGTTCGCATGTGACGTCTCATGCTCTTCTAAATGATGTAATGAGATATTTGTTGATCCTGATATGTTCTACCATACACGCCGAGTGATTTAACATAACATAACAAGTGTAAGGGCAGTAAAGGAGGGCAAAAGCCCCATAAGATGCCTTTCTCGAATATGGCGTTTTTTTTTTCAAGACACTTGGAGGCTGATTTGGTGATTTGTGACTAATGGAAACCGTGCAACCTTTCCGAAATTCACTGTGATTACATGAAGGACCGCTGCCATTAGGAAGAGGTCTTAGTTTTTCCTGCCGCCTGCTTGACACTGTACAAAGTAAATGAGAACAAAATCTATTGTGTTCTCATAGAACACTAATCATTTGAGGAGAAAATGCCACAATTATGCGTTGCATTCGGTGGTATGACTCGAATCCTAACCTGAACATCATCTCCCTTACCAGGATAGGCTTAAATGTCTGGGACTTACTTCTCTTGAGTTAAGAAGGATCAGGGGGGGGGGGGGGGGGGATATGTTGCAGGTTTTCAAATTCCTATCTGGTAGGAATTCTCCGTCTAATTGTGATTACTCAGAGGTTTGTCCTAATTCACGTGTTCGTGGTCATTGTAAAAACCTGGTGAAATGTAGTTCTCTAGGCTTGATGTGAGAAAGTTTAGCTTCTCACATAGAGTTGTCAATGAGTGGAATAGTCTGCCGGATTGGGTTGTAAATTCCACTTCAGTACACTTCAGTAAATAGCTTCAAGGTCAACATTGATAAGTTCTATTGTGACTGATGTGGCAGAATCTGCATATGCTGGGATATATTGGATACTGGTTTGGTTAGAGTTTTTTTGGGGCGGTCTGGATTACAGGGCATCTTACTGGGCTTTTGCCCTCCTTTGCCCTTAAACTTGTTATGTTATGTTACCCCTCCTGTGTAAATACAGCACCGTTTAGTTTACTAACCAGACAAGGGTGATTAAATAAACAGTGTTACAGTTTTTTAAGTCATTTCAAGGTATGGTGGTCAAAACTTTGTCTAGCTGCTAGGGCCGTTGCATTTTCGGGCTTATTTTTAGGAGTGGGCGAAGTTTTGCAGTGCGCGAACTTTGGTGTATCTACTATCCTAAAATGCAATGACCTAATAGTTGTACAAATTTTTGACTGCAATGCCTTGAAATGACTGAAAAGAAAGCTGAGACACTGTTTATTTAATTGCCTTTTCCTGTTTAGTCAACTTTACGGTACTGCATTTGCATAGGAGAGGTAGGCTACGCCTAGAGCATTCTATTCGCAGTTTTCGACGAACGTTACACATTTTCAAATCATGATTTTGACTCTTCAGTGAAATTATTCCTCACTATTTTTGTTGCTAGCTTGTTCAAAGGTAATTGCTGTAGGTTTAGGCACATGACTTATTTACAAGGACACTCTTCATGTAATAACTGTCATGCTAATGTTAGTGAAGGTGCGAGAAGTTTGGCAGGTTTACATCTTATCGTAAACTCAAGTAAATGTTGGTTAAAATAGCAGATTTCGAGGTACAATCCATAGCATATTGGATCAAATTACTAGTAAAATTGAATTTTAGACTTGCGAAAAGAAGATAATTAGATTTGTAGGGATTTGGAATTTCCAGCAGCTAGACTGAAATTCCAAGGTTTCGTACGTTAGATGTGCGAAGTTTATACATCCATGCTACTCTGTAGGCTTCGATCGTTACACGTTATACGAATTAAAGCTCGATAGAATACGGTGTACCGAGAGAGGACAAGTAAAAAAAAATCAGTTGACTAAGTCGAAATTTAGACTTAGTATCTCGAAATTTCGACTTAGTGTCTCCAAAAATTTCGACTTAGTCAACTAATTTTTCTTACTTGCTGCCGAGAGAGGACAAGTAAAAAATTAGTTGACTCTCTCGGCCACCGTAATAGAACACCCGCTCATGCTAACCTGCTAATTTAGGACTATTGGCATTGTTAATAACTCTTTAACTTAGGACGATTTATACGATACACGGCTTTGCGCATGCTGCTTTTCCGCACAGTATTTACCTACGTACTTATTCGTACAAAACGTAGTTTAGACCGCGTTCCTATTTTGGCGAACAGTAGATCGCCCATGAACACAGCTGCTGCCTAGCATTAGCAGTATTGGAAGTCCGCTCCCCAGTCTTAAATAGTTTCTCCGTCTCAGGTTTAGCCAGTCTGTTAGACCCATTCTGCATTGATTGCTTCACCAATCTAGCTGGGGTAGACTAGTATCAGTGTAGGACTACTGGTTCATATGTCGCTTATTTTTATCTCATTTCCTTATTCAGTTTACATCAATCATTTTTTTCGGAAGTGTACCGGAAAACTGTAATTGTGTTGGACAACCCACTTTGGCAAAAAAAAAAAAAAAAACTTACAATCCACCCCCTGTAATTTCTCCACCCCTGCTTATTTGTACAGGGACTGCTGCTTATGTGGCAGCCAGGAAATTTTAATATAAGAGTGACTTGCCAGCGGAATTCTGGGTCAATGTGTCACAGTATATAGGCAAAAATGGGTCACAACAGAAAGGTCTCAAAACCGGGCCCATATAGACCATAAAAAAATAAGAGAGCCAACTTTCACTCAGTGTATTTCGCTACTTCTGTCATTTTGAACCGGTGGCGTAACCAAACTTTTTCATTGTGGGATGGGGGGGGGGGGTGAGAATGATCGAGGGGATGAAAGAGTTGGGGGCGAAACACGAATGACAGTCTGAGTGGAGCGCCACCATTCTCAGCCAGTAACAAATAGTCTCAAATTGTTAACAATTCAGGAATGGTTATGTGACATGTCTATGTGCAGTCCCCAGAGGTCTGGCCGTGTGACTTTATGCTAAGTGCTCTTTATAAGTATTCTTTATTTTAACTTGCTTCAGTATTATACTTTTCTGAAGTTTTCAAAAGTTCTGCTGTACGGCGGTCTCATAAAAATCGGTACTTGGTATTGTCAGTAACCAAGTTCCATGCAATACTGAAAATCCGTGCTTTCAGTAAGTGCCTCCCACGCCACTGAACCACCAGCTTGACCCCTCTTATAAAAATTACTAAAGTGGATCATTAGTGCATTCGCTAACCCTACTGTTTATGAAAGAAGCTGAGCTTTAGTTCTGACAGTAAGGTTTCAACAAGAAACTAACCCATGCAGGGAAAACGACAAACCTTCAAATTGTCTCAGTTTGTCCGAGAATTACTCCCACAGAGGAATGCCTGGACTATCATGTCATTGATTATTTTGATATGTACTGCTTGGTGTTTTTCTGTTCTTGTTTCCTTTTCATTTATACTTATTTATCCGTTATTAGGCTTATGGTTTTTTAATGATGCTTGCTTATGTATTGTTGTTTCTTTATTTATAATTTGTGAAGTCGATCCAAATAAAGTCTCTTCCGATCCTAACCAAATGTAATATTACTGTGCTCCCTGTAACTCCTTACAACGAAGAGAAAATACCTCCTTGGCTAAATTTCCAAATGCGGTATTGACTATATTATTCTGAGTTTGTTGATATATTGATTATTATATGAAATGGATTTGATTGCGTTTATATTGCTAACGTTCAAATTGATTTCTGCTGTAATCACATATTTAGATTTCATACCAACATAATCGCATGATATAGTTTTTGTGATACTTACACAGTGTAGGTACCAATAGTGCGAAATTTTATATACATGAGGGACCTGCAGACAGTGTAAGCAAATAATGTGAGAAAGGGTAAGGAAAACAATTCCTCGGTCAGTAAAGCATTTTATAAACGTCTGTCTTCCTCGCTGTTAGTTAGGTGCTTTCCTACTCCTACTGTCTGCAGAATACAACACCCCACTAAGTTAAACTCACGTTTGAAAGCCATGGAGTTACAGTCGCAGTGGCCGGCTGAGCATGCGTCCTTTTTTTATTACTGAAAATTTTTCAAGTCTACTGAGCCCCCACTCTGGAGTGGAGATGCAGTCGTTGTCGCAGTGTGTGTCTGTTCTGAAGTCCACTGACTGACTGAGCCTCCAATCTAGGGTGGAGGCACAGTCGTAGTTGCAGTAGCCACTCATGGAGGTGCAATCATTTTGAGAAGGACAGAGTCTATGTCCTGTGTCTATTTTTTTCTGAAGTCCTCTGAGCCTCCAATCTGGGGTGGAGGTGCAGTTGTATTTGCAGTGACCGTCCATGGAGCTGCAATCATTTTGAGAACGACTGAGGCTATTTTTTTTTTACATTTTTAAGTCCACTGGACCTCCAGTCTGCAGTGGAGGTGCAGTTGTAGTCACAGTGGCTGCCCATGGAGTTACCATCATTTTGAGTCATTTTAAGTCCACTGAGCCTCCAATCTAGAGTGGAGGTGCAGTCATAGTCACAGTGGCCGTCGGTTGAGTTGCAAGTCTGGAAGCATTTGACTGCGACTGTCCCTCCAGAGTCTCAGTGGTATGTTTAAGAGAGACGTATTCTGCAGTTGTGCCCTTAACTTGCTGCGTAAACTACTCTGCGTTTTGCAGATCAAGATGTCGACCAAAGTTGAGAAGAGACAAAAAGAGGAAGAATTTTCCTTCGGTCCTTGGAAGATAATCACAGTTAAAGATCATATCACCAAGTCTAGCGCTCTTGATAGGTAAAGTTATTAAATGAGATCTTTCATGATATTCTGTCCTTTTTAGTATTCTCTTTTTTGGCAGGAATTGTATATTGTCCCAGCAGCCTCGTGTAAAGTGCGTCCATGCTTCTACTCCCCACTGTATGGTCATCAAATGCCTATTTACAAGGCCGCACAACCCTAACTTTTTTTAGCCCTCAACAGAGTCCCTAAAACTTCTTGTAATACTCCTATGAACACACTTGTGTCTACTTTGTTTTATTTTAAAGTCATACAATAATTTTCAGCAAAACCAGCTTTGCTGTAGGTAGCCCACAGGATTTCTATGGAAATAACCACTTTTTTTGTTGTTGTTAGATATATGTGTGATTCCTTTCTCTCTCTTTCTTAGCCAGTGTGAAAACTGTGAAATAATAATCCAGCAAAACAAACTATACCCCAGTTTAATGATATGGTTCTATAATTTTCTTGATATCCAGTATAGAACAACAGCTTGACATTCCACAGCTTCCAGAGATGTTGTTTGGAAATAATCTTCTCAAAGTTCAACACCTGGCTGGATTTGGCATCGAGTTCAAAGCTGTTGATGCACTGAAGAGGGTAGACACCAAGCAGGAAAACATCCAAGTTGCTGCAGCAGAATCTTGGCAGAAGGCGAGGTAGAAGTATTTTTTTTTATTTCTTTCTCAATGCTGAAGGAATGTTGCAATGGGTATGTGTGTGTGTGTGCATGTGATGCGTTGCTTGTAAACATATCTGAAGAAAAGTAACCTTGACTGATCTCATACGAGGCATGGCTCGGTCATTCTGAGCAGACTATCCGTGGTGATTTGGGTGACCAGAACTAAAATGTCTTTAAAATTAACTGGAGATCAAACTGTGAAAACCTCGTAAACACAATATCTAAACAAGGGTAACCTTAAACAGTCTCATACATAATGTATAACCTTAGTGGGTTGGCCATATAAATAGATGATCTCAATTGATTTTGTATGGTACTGTATCTTTTATTCCAGGAGTGATTGCGAGTTTTTGAACAAAGTGATCAAACCGTTCGATTGGACGTTCACCACAGACTACAAAGGGACGATAGTGTCCACTGGGCCAGAAATGAGAGTGAGTTTATCTGTGAGAATACAGACTAAATGACATGTAAAAATCGATGCACCCCCCTCCTCCTGTGTCAATCATGAGCTGCTCTGGTGAAGGAAAGTAAGAAACAACTTGTCCAAGTGTGAATCCTCAGGCACGCTAGCAAAAGTAAAGTATGACATTTATGTTTCTTTTCTGGGGGTGAGAGGGGGCAGTTTGGCGAAGGGATTTGGGAGTTTCTCTTGCTAGGTTTTCAGTGCACTTGTGTAAAGTACTGTAGTAGCAAGATTTCCCTGCAATGTGAAGAACAATCTACACTTTTGCAATTCCATAATCTGAATCCATGTTAGAGTCAGTGATGTATTTATGATTGTGACACCAGTGTCACAGACTAGTGGAGTGTGCATATAGCATTATACCTAACTTGTTGTTTGTACAATGAGTCTTGCCAATGAAAGCACAGTATTGTGTTTCTTCATCTGTAGTACTTCTTTACCCTGTCACAGTAATTCAAGAAATTATACATTGAACAATAGACTGACAAAAGGGTGCTAGCTAAAGGCTAGAATTTGCCATTGCTGTATGCACTCTACTAAATGGTAGCACTCGCACTATAAAAACCTAATGCAGCTTGGCAAAATCCCTTAGATAGCGCATGAAGAAGGAAAGAAGAAGAAGATAACCAGTTAACACATACTGTGGATGAGTGGATAAAGGTGGTGGCATTTGAAGCAATGAAACTTTGCAACAGGGAGGTTATGGGTTTGATCCCTGGCCAGGTCACAGTAGGATGTATGTTTTTGTCCAAGAGTAATCTTTTCTGAACTGACCTTTGAAGAAAGATACCAAATTTGATCCAAACTGTTGAGTTGATAGTCGCTCAACATGAAGTTGTAACATATAAGCCACAGGTTTCCTCCACTCTTGTGTGGTTGCTTAGTGTCATGAAATAACTGCCCTTCCAGGCCTGTGTAATAAATGTTTTATTTTGGATTGAAGTTTTCAAATTTCCCTTAATATATGGAGGCTCAAGGGAGAAGCATGTGGAAACTTTGCACAAAATTGTAATGCTGCCTGTATGAAGGCGAGATCCTTGTGATGCACCCCTGTTTCCACCAGAATATTACCTAATTCTGTATTCTTACCTAGATATACTACAATTGTCTTGTAATCATGGGGAAGAATTTCATGACAGTGATGACACATCTGCTTAAAACATTTTCCAGTGTGCTCTTCACAGATTTTCAAACCCCTCCCACGGAGGGATTAAGCAGAGGTGTCTCAACTTCATCTCCAGAAATGTTTGATATTTGAGATGCTAAATGATGTAAAAGGGTGCTACCTGGAGACACTTTCTTTTGCTCTCTTTGAAATGGCAATAGTGTTTAGTTAACTTCATTTTCAGCCTGGTGGAGCTGTTGTAGATGGGGAGGGTTCATTTTGATGGGAGTGGTCTCTTTTTCAGCGTGGCAGTAATTTTCACTATCACCCCGTGGAAGCACCGCATTCATTTCAAAGTCCTATTAGGGGAACCTTTTAGTTTCATCTCATTTCTTTACAGCTATGAGGTGTTTCCTCATAGCCTGTAAAAATACGATGCTCATCCTTAAGCCATGACAGATGTGATGGGATAATATCTTGTGAGCCATCATCATACAGGTCTCAGGAAAGGGTAAACATTGCATCCGAGAGTGTTATGTGCATTTGTTTTGGGGTGTTTGTCTATTTTCTGTGAGTTTGTTAATTTGTTTAATTGACAGAGATTCAACTTTTTGTTTCTTCGCAGGTCACTGAAACATCAGAGTGCATAGATATAGAGAAGTTAAAAACTAGAGAAAAGATCCACTTTTACGAAGACATGACCCTTTACGAAGATGAACTAGCCGATAACGGAACTGCAACACTTGGGGTGAAAATTGTGAGTATGTGATAAGAACCCCGATGCTCACTACAGATGTTTCAAGTTACCGAGGTTGCCCACTAAGAAAATGATCTTTCACAATCTTGTTTATGCCATGTTACTGTCTGCAATTCCACTTTTTTTTAACAGAAATTGTGTGGGATTACAAAATGCTTTGTTTAATTGGAATTGTTAAAAGACAATGACTTTAATATCTGGATGTGAAATTTTTCTCTGTCCACATGGCTCGAATTTTTTGTTTTGGTACGTTGTCATTACGCCAATTTGCTGGGACTTTTTTCGGTTCCACTCAATTTGTGTTTCTTCGGCTTCTTGGTGTGCTTATTGTGAGGACAGTATCGAAACTGATTGAAGTTATTTCATGCCTTCATCATGTTACAACTTGCACATTTTCACCAGAAGGACACCATACTGGGCCCGGTAATTTGTGGTGATTTAACAATGTAGTACACAAAATATAAAATTTAATGGCTCTACTTTGTGTGTTTTCCTCCTGCAATGAGCGTATTTACCCACTACACCTAACCATAGTTGTTGCACATTGTTATCACACCCCCTCCACCCCCCACCACCCCCAAATCTTTGCACTTTGAAGTTGCTGTTTGCAAGAGATGTACCCATTGAGCTATAATCCTTCTTTTATGTTTTTTGCTTTCAAGAAATTCGTATGCTCTTAAGACGATAGTTTACAAATTTTTTGTACCCTTGTAGTATCACATGCATTGAGCATTTCTGTACTGTCATTAATGGGAATGCAGATTTGCTTGTGACTCACCACAGGCAAGTAATGTATCCAAAGCTGGGAGCAGTTCTTTTTCGAGCCTACTGCTTTATCTTTGTTTCCATCTCTTGATATTCCAGAATATTTTGGTACCTTTCATCTAAGTTTCCTGACCCCTCACCCCACATGTCATTTCATGATGAAATCCTCCATTCTCTCTGCCTCTCCACTTGCAGCGAGTCATGCAGTCCAGTTTTTTCCTGCTGATGAGGTTCTTCTTACGAGTAGATGGAGTCTTGATAAGGATAAATGACACCAGGATTTATCATGAGGTCAGTGGTCATTTGGCCAATTAGTGTGACTGATGGCACCAGTCACAGTCACATACAGACCCTGATATTCATACGCTGTCGACATCTGGTGAATGGCAGTCGCCATCACTCTTGTCTGCTAATCTAAGAGTGCTTTTGATGGAAGGACAAATCAATCAAATACATGTAGCGATTTGTGAGCCATTGCAGTTCAATTTTATGTTAGCTTCACAATAGTTTCAAATTGATATTTTCTGTGGTTTTACTGTTCAATAACATTTCAATAAATATATACCAAGTTGCATCGAAACATTACACAAAGTTGTGTGTCCTTTGTGAATTTTACTGGGATTTTTGAATAGCTTTATTGCATGCATTTGTAGGAGTTATGTTTTCGTCTCGTTCAGACGGCACTGTTTGTTCACCATCTGCTAATCAAAATGAATTGACTGCTCACCAATTCTAAAATTGATAAACAAAAACGGTAAATCAGTTTGTTCACACTATCACATTCCTTGTGATGTGTACTTTGCACATTCTAAATACTCTCACAAGTTTCGTCTCCATTTCTGTGCTGGTTTTGAGACACCGTCACAGTCCGTGTAATTTCAGAAACGACTCAGCGAGGAAAGAAAGATGCGCTTGGAGTGACCATCTGTTTGAATTCTAACATGAGAGGGTGAAACATAGACGTCTTCAAGGAGCTACTGACAGAGTTTTGTAATGTGTCCCTCCATGTTTCAATATCTTACTTTTGTAGAAAGAAAGTACAAGTACAACTTTTTCTTTTCCTTCCAGGCTGGAAGTAACCACATGTTGAGAGAATACAGTAGCAAGGAAAAAAAGATCCCTGAACTGGACCTGAAACCTCACGAAATGACTGATCCTGTCGCTGTGGACAAATTGCTGGACGTCAAGGTGCAGACTTTCGAGAGGTTGGAATTTCCTCCCGAGACAGCTGAGGTGGAGAGGGCGGCAGCCGAGGCAGCCGCCGAACATCAGAAAGCGTGATACCGACGGTCACCATGAGGACGACCAAAACCGCCTGGAATTGTGAGGCGATCAGTCTTTGACTCAAGTCTTACATGGAGCTCATGGAACGTTGCTGTTTTGGCAGGGACTAGAAAAAAAAAAAAAAGAGAGGGCTTCAGAGAAAATCAAATCAGTAGGCACATCCTATGACATCACTGATGAAAGGGAAAAATATTAGGTCGAAACATGCAGCGCATAAAAGATGCTGCCTTTTCAAAATTTGGAAGAGTCAAATCTCTGCAGATTTTTGCCCGAGAGGATTTTGATTGCACTGATTTTAAATTTTTTCTTTCGATAACGTAGTGAAGAGAATAACTGAGAGTTTACGTAGATTACTGTTTACTACCCGCTCTCTGCAGCCTCCCCCTCCCACTGCTCTCTGGAAATACTTTCCACTTTAGCATCTGCTTGAGCTCAGAATAAACTCGCAGAATAAAGGTCACTTTGTGTACAACGGGACACAGATAGGTGAAATTGTGTCATGGAAAGAAAGGGAGAAATTTCATTCATGTTGATTGGACTGAGGATGCAGACGCTGAAAACTTTCTCTTACCAGATGTACCACTCAAAATTCTTTCACAGAATTTCTGAATAATCTTTTGAGAAAGAAATGTTAAAAGAACCCCTTTTTCAAACGTCTAGAAAAGGTTATAATGTGTAGTTTGAGACAAATCTGCTTTTGTCACATTGCGTTTAACACTGTGACTGTACCTGTTCAACATTTGTTAGAACTTATGCTTGTCGGTATCTTGTTCATTGTACGTCACAAAAATAGCAGTTATGGTTCACCAGACATGATTTTACCATTCAAGGCGAGAACGAAACCAATTTCAGACGGACTGTAGGCCAGCAAAGGCCAATGAGCAGTTACCATGTGAAAAACGATTCACCCAGCAGCCGATTCATTGACTGTTCCCTCAAACTCACTCTGTGAAATCTCAGGGCCGTGCCAAGCGTACCCGAAGAAACCATTCCACTGCTACTGTACGTTTTGTTTTGAAATGGTATGGGGTCTTAATGTCTGAAGACGTTAGATTCTGACTCAGTCATTAAGTTTGATTACTTTATGAAATCGTCCTGAATGGTAAATGTATTCGTCATACCAGATTTGCCAAAGTCCATGGTCACACTGCCATCACAAACACTCTTGATCTCAAGTGGTGAATCAGATCCGGATCTGACCCCTCTGCTCGAGATCAATTTCGCAGGGTGAAGGCACCAGCACTGTAAGATCAGATCTGGAGATGGAGATCAACCTAACGGGGCGTATCGAATCTCGAGCAGCAGTTCAAATTTGAAAGCTTCTCCCAAGTGAGGAAGTGGTGGGGATGGCTGTTACTTGTACCGCGGACACTCATTGATACCATATCTTGCACCCACCTCCAGTTTATTCCAATCTGTGAGGGCATTCAACCCCTTTGACGAGCCATTAATCATGACTTTGTAACCCTTGTGTACCACGTGATAGGATGTAAATAAAGGACGAAAAAAAGATGTACATTTACTCTAATAAACCTTTGTTCCAACCATTTGCCTCTCAGTCTGGCCATATTTGTGAGCCCCCCCCCCCCCCCCTTCCTCCAATTCCTGAATGAAAAAATGATTGTTGCTAAGTAAACGTGGCCTTTTCACTTTGGAAAAAATAAAATGAGGAAAGAATATTTGAAGACAAAAGAAAGGCAGACAACAAGAAAGGAAAAAAAGGTCACTTACGTCACATGTTTTGAACTTTATATTGTTTGCCCAGATATTAAGTCAAATTTGCAAATTTATTCTGAAAGTGCAGATAAGCAAGGTCCCAGAGGAGAGTGCCTACGTTTCTTGGACGCCTTTATTGGCATAAAGATCGAGAGAAAAGAAAAAGGAGTAGATCTAAAAAAAAAAAAAAGAACGGAAAAACGAAAAGAAAAAAAGAGATAAGAAAAATACTAGACTAATAAGACTATCAGAACAAACTGTTACAGATACCTTAAGATAAAGCCACTCCCACTCACGGCTAATTCATGCCGTGCTGCAAAACTTGGAATTCACATCGATAAGGTGGATTATCGATGAAAACTGACAATTTCGAAACTTTTGTGACGTTTCAAAGTCGAGTATGACACTGTGGAAGATCCAACTAACCATTTTTCACCAGCGTGGCAAGCCCAGGATATTATGATGAGGGCGCCAAGCATGAGTCGAAGTGATCGCCGGTCTCGGAGAGGGGTCCTTCGAAGGCTTGGTCCCCCCCCCCCCTTCCCCTTTGAGACATATTACCACTGAAAAGTAACTTTTAACCTGGTACTATACTTTGCATCTTTTGAAGTCGCATTCTCTCCAAACGAGTGGTAGGCCTATTGCATAAATAAGTTGCGGTAATTTTTTTTGCAGTGATAACTGCTGTAAATGATAGCCACCCTGCTGAGAAAAGTAATAGCATGCAATCTAGTGCAATATTTTTATCTTCTGAAGTCATTTTATCTCCACCTCTGTCTATTTTTTTTTTGTTGGGGGGGGGGGGGAGTCGGTTCGCCGATTTCATATTTCATTTAAACGAGTAATATTGTAAACTTTGTTTAAACCTAATAGAAATGATTTGCGAATTAATGTCAGTAGGTCGTAGGGTTTTTAGCATACGAGCGATACTCAAGATGGAAACAATATATTTTTTTTTTTTATAGTTGTACGGTCTGGCATGTTACACGACGTTCATGTTGGCACAATGTAAAGCTATTAAGCTAAAAAGCACTTGAAATGAAAAATGCATCATACGCATTCTTCCTTTTTTTCCAAATAGCTTGAAACAAGTATCAGATTTAGGTCTACCCGATGTTCGTCCTCTTTTGTTTATCTCTCCCTTTCGTTCACTCCTTTCTTCTCTTTCCTTATCTTCTTTTCTCTTGTTCTCCCCTGTTTTCAGGGATGGGAGGGAGGAGTGGGATTGGTGAATGCCTCTGCCTCTTATGGCCGGTCGCCCCTGCCCACCAGTAATTTAACAATAGCAACTTCTCAAATGCATAGCCAATTGACCGCCGTCGAATACGGTAAACACCAAGGTTTCATAACCACTCATAAACCATCTACAGTATTGCCAAAAGTATGCTTCGAGGTCGTGGAATAGTCGACTTTTGGGTTATTTTGTTATCAGTCTAGTGGCTTGTTTTTCTTCCGGTCATGATTTTTTTTTTTTTGCAACTGAACTACAAAATTGCGGGAGTTGGAGGATATGAAGTGTGGAAATGAGGGCAATTGAAGCATTTTTGCTGATGTTTTTGTGAGCTCATGGAGGAAGTCTTTAGTTGCCGTCCTCTTTACTAAAACTGTAAAGTATGTCGTTGTCCTCACTGGTCGCGCATCCACTACCTCTCACAAGGGGACGATGTGTGAACTACGACACCTAGGCTACTGCCGCGTCGGGGCGTCGTAGGAATGGGGGGCCTAGTCGGAGGGGTTAATGGTAACCCATCGCTTCAACAGTGATGGGAAATCTTGCATTACCATATGGCTAATGTTGAAACTATATACTCGCCGAAAAAAAAAAATGTTTACCATAAAAATACTAAATGAGTGAAGTTATCGCCGTTTATCATCGAGTATTCAAATAGTCACGTGCTACCCATATACAGTGACGTCACTGCTCACTTTCGACTGATCTGGCAAATACTTCCGAAAATGCAAGACCTGACAGGTTGGAGTATGGGATGGGAAATGGAGGGGAGGGGGTCACGTTCGATGAAAGTTAGCTAGTGGAATCAAGTTAAAAGCCCACATTATATCCCCATGAAGTTCCACTTACATCTCCCAAACTCTACCCTCACTAAAATTTCCTTTCAGTAGCAACGTAGAAGTTTTGTTGGTTTCAGCCTTGTTCATGAATCGTTTGTCTGTCTTTTTATGTTCTTCAAGTATTTCGTCGCGAGGGTGATGTAATTACCTAACACACTTTTCAGATCATTGTTGGACATCGGTGGTGGGGGGCATACAGAAAGGAACGCCAGTTATATCGAAAGAATTAGAGTCAACGTAGTGACCCGCCGGTGAGTAAGTTAGATCAGTGCCGTATGTGAGATTTTCCTTGCCACCATGCAGGAGGTATGATAGCCTATCCATATGTTTACTGGAATCTCTCTCATTATGAGATGGAGGAATCCAAGATGGTAGCCATGGCGACTATAAGAGGAATTTGCATAAGTGGGAGCGAGTTATAAGCTGACTATGTTACCTTTTAAGCCGCAATATGTTACACCGGTTAATTGACTTAAGTTGGACACAGACATTCTTTAGTAGACTACTGTTTGACCATGGTGTGTCATTCTGAAGTAATCGCAAAAATGACCTCTAGTGAGGGACAAGATGGCGGAGGACTACCTTGAGTGATAACTTCAGCACATATCTAACTCATGCGGTAATATGTTTAATTGAGGACAGGACGTCCACTCCATAACAGTATGAGGCAATCAGCCATCCACCCACCTTCATTAGTTGGAAATGTCACCGTTTTCCGGATCTGCCACTGTGGCTGCAGCAGCTTTTGTTTAGTAGTGTAGCGCCATTACTTCGGAAAGGGAAAAATGTGAATTACAGTAGTTCAGAACCAAATTTATGAGAATAGTCTGGAACCAAATTTATGTTCGCTGTGTCAAATAGAAACATACTCTAGGTATTCTGGTGAAATTTTCATTCATTTCCCATGTTCGGTTCTCGAGATATTAGCAATTGAAGTTGACACATTTTCTACAAAAAGTGAGCTTGAAGCAAGCAGTTATGGTGTCATGGATTCCACTGGAGTCACATACAAAGGATTGTTAGCAGACAATGACTGGACAGTGGAAATACTTGTCAAAATGTCCCTTAAATCCCTAAGAAAAAAAAAACAAGTTGATTCTTTTATACTTTTCCTAAAAAGTGCGGCACACATTAATGGGAAGTAAGGCGTTTGTTTCACAGAAAACAACCATATTTTTAAAACCGATGTTTGTGGACAGAGAAATCGTAGATTATTCAAAATAAGGAAGGACAGTAGCCTTCTTTCCCAGCAATAAGCATCTCACAGATAGAAATTCAGTTATTTGTTGTTCAACAATAACTTGTTCACCAAAACTTATCAAAATTCAAATAATGCATATTCTGTTACTCATCACATGATGCATAATATTTTGAGGAGATGAAGCTTTTGGCGATGTTTATTGATGAGTCTGAATGGCTTAACAATGATTAAATTATTTTCTTTGTATGCCATGTTGATGTATTCTTAACGCCCTATTTCCCTTTGAAAGAACATTTGGATAACATGATAACGCTTTTTATAATATCAACGTGGTCGCAACGTGGGCATTAGTAAAATGACGTAAGCAGTATTGTCATTGAATCCATGGCTCAGGGACAGCGATATGCATGACATCACGTGATCAATTTTGCCACAAGTCAAACGTGGGTATGAGGTATGGTAAACGTGAGTCAAATGTAGACAAATGTCCACATGATAACATTTCGATTTCCACCCCTGCATTTTTTCGGGGTGGTGGGTCTGTAAATGTCTTAAAGGACGAGAACTACCGTAATGAATACAAATTCAGTGAGGGCAATTATTGTCAAAAACTTAAAAGGGCACCATATCAAGCTTTCTTTTTTTTTGTGGGGGGATGGGGTGCTGTGGGGATTGCGAATTACGCCCTCTACATCATCCCGGAGTCGTCGTCTCTGTTTCTATCACCTCACCTGCCTGAAGTAACATGAATGTATGTGATGCCACACACACTCGGCCTCAAGATGACTTTCGCCATACAACATGACTGCGTGGCCAACATCGATCACTGTGAAGATTCGTTGACATATGTTAGGAAAGACTGAAAGTGAAGTGCGACAGTGGAAAATTAACGACAGTAATTGAGCGGTTAGACGGAAAATAGAAGGCATTCTCTGGCAATTAACGTCTCCCAGATCAGTAAAACAAAAACAAAAAAAAAGGTAAAAAAGAAAACAAAAATCAGAAAAATGATGGCATATGAGATAAAGAATATGATTTGATAGACAGTGTTTTTCAGTACCCGTGGCAATACTCTTTTCAATTTATAAAACTCGCGTCTTCAAGCAGCCGTTGGCCTTTGTCGGACCGGTGATTACCGTTTCAAAATACATCATCGCGGGGTAAAAATAGACATTTTTGGTTTCCCGACATGACGTTAAGGATCTCTTGTTTTGTTTTTTTACTTATCCTGTCGAAGAAAGTCAAAAGTGATTACGAAGAAAACATTGAGGAAAGAAACAAAATGACTGATTCGTAGTATCACATAGTTATTGTTTTATTAAGACATTTCCCTCATCACCAAGGGATGAATAAATTGAAAAATTGAATAAATTACGTTGTAATAGCTTAAATGACACATCAAAGCTGATGTAGGCTCTAAGTTCTGTGTCCAAGCTTTGTTACTTCTCTCTCTAGAAAAAAAAATGAACGAAATATTTCTGTAATATCGAAACCAGATAAAAAGGTTTCTTTCTAGTTACTACACAGTAAGACTGATAAGGGTTTGTTTATGTCTAATAGCACGTCTTGCTCGACAGGAGATAGTATACGTTGTAACAATTAAGCTTTTGTTGTATTTGAAAAAAGACAACGCCATTATTTTTTTCAAATATTGTTTAGGTTGTACTCCCGTGGACACAGTAGAGTCATCGGCAAAGATATCGATAGCCGTTGATGCGATTTCATTGTTGTGAGTTAACCTCTGGCGCAGTTCCAGGGTTCTCCTATCGGTTATAAGTTTCTCTTCCATTTTAACCGATAATTTCACCACAATTATTTCACTATTACGACTTCCAGTATTTCCCGATTTTTTCCTCTATATTTCGTTATCGTCTTTCAATCACTTACGATTATCTTCGATTTTTACTACATTACCGGGGATACTTTTGCCAATTTTTTTTTGTTCAATACAATAATCAAACCGAATTGAAATCAATTACTACGGGTCTCGATTAAACAATCAAGCTTAGTTACTGCATGATGTGTGAGTGTGCGTGTGTGTGCGTGTGTCTGTCTGTCTGTCTGTCTGTCTGTCTGTCTGTGTGTCTGTGTGTGTCTATGTGCAGTATTGAGAGCAGGCGCATGATCAATATTGCTTTACGGCAATCATGTGTGGGCCTACACGAACTCATTGGCACACAACATAATTATGACTGAAATTCAACATGGCCTTTACCTTGAAACATTGTCCTGCTGTGTTCCATACTGTTACTGTTATTAATTTATTTTTGAATGCCTCTGAATGTTTTAGAGTGCTACGATAAATGCATCGAAGCTGAAATTAAAGCCGTATCATATAATTTAAGCCTTGGACAACAAAGAAGCAACAACAATATGACTACATTTTACATACCCCTACACATTTAATATCCGATGGTCTGCAAAAGGTCACGTTTCATGACGTAAGCACACGAATTCCTCAAATTGGCATTTGTGAAATGATGTAAACAAATGTATGTCATAATTAAAATGTTTTCTGGGAGTTTTTTTTAAACATTTCTTTCGTCTGAGTCGTTAGTTTGGCTGGCTTTAATCTACCTTCCCATTTATCCCACCGGTACCCTTTATATGACCACCCATGACCCAGAATCCTACATTTTGTAACAATGACGGTCCTGTTGTCATCCCCCCTCCCAGTCCCATTACTATTGTGCTTTATTGGACACAAGCGCACCCCAAAATTTATGGTAATGATTTCCTGTGCAGGATCACACTGCTTCTTCAATATGGGATAGGATGGAATGGTCCTCCGAATATTGATTTCTTTTTGTATCCATCTCTAACACATACATCAATCTCTCCATCTGAATAACTCCTCCTCATCTGTCTTCAGACTCCACATTTCCCATCATCGTATCCTCCTGCAATCTCTCATCACGGAGAGCTGTCATTCGGCCTGTCGGTTCATTTTCGTTTCCCTGAAAGAAAGATCCTTAACCCAAACACATCCATTAATTCTTCAGACCCTTCCTAATCCGTTTCCTCCTCACGGAAAGGCGTTCAGAAAAGTTTATTTCTCACAAAACAGAGTCAATCAAGCAAAATGATCTGAAAAGCGTTCCACTCTCATTGGATAAGCAGGAACTTCCTAGAATAGTGTGCCCGGTCTGCGGGAGACTTGTTTACATCTATCTGACATTTACAGGTGACGTACCACCATGTACATCCTCGGGATCGTTAACCCTCCGGAAAAGCGCCTCAGTCGAGCCACGGGATTCTATTTTCGTCATGTTTTCGGTCATTATCACTGTCTTTCTCATACGTGGATGATGAAAGTCACTGATGGAAGAATGAACGAGATTGAGATTATTTTATAATATCAAAGGATCAACGGTGTCGTAGTGATATTTTGGTCCGACAGCCTTGTAAAAGAGACAGGAGCACCTTTCAAAACTTACACCCCCTTCTAGTTCAAGATCTGTATTGCCGACATACTGATTTTTTTTTGTTAATTACACGATAGGCCAGGTCATTCATTAATCACATGATAGATAGGGAATGTCTGATATGACGTCACTCGCCTCGAATGTCGCTTTTTTGGTGTGTCAGTCAATGGGAGAGATTAAAAGTGGTGCAACGCCCTTTAGATGTCACGTGGTCTCTGCGGGTCGTTTAATTTGTATACGATTATATGTTTACAATCTTACATGAGCAAGTTTAAGGCGATAAACTTCAGAGGCGTTAATTCCAAAATAACACATGCACATCACAGTTTTGCTCTTTGTTCTTGCACCTTTTTTTTTTCTTTTTACGGCCGATAGCTGATGACGTGAAGTTTGAATGTCATGACAATTATTCCAGTCAGGATTTATGAAATGCATATGATAAAAAAAATGATCATGACTTTTGAGACTGTGGAGGAAGGGAGAAGAGGAGGAGTGCTGGGGCCAAGTAATGGTATAAACGATGATGCTAAACTACATGAGAATTCCACGTGTATTTCAACATTTATTACCACTGTACGATACTTGTCACTATGAGGGTTTGCGGCCATTTTATGACGTCAAAACACATCGATATATCCTTATTCAGAATTGGTACAAGTATACAAGTAATGAATGTTTCCATTCTTGGAACAGTATGAATAATTTTCTGAGTCTAAAGATTGGACATCCATTTCTCGTTTTATCGTGTAACCACTTTACTGTACAGTAGCCCGATGCAATGATCACTGGTTCATTCATGTGGGTCACTATGAATGAGCCCACAACAATGGGTAAGTACATACTAACCCGCGGTCGAGCTTCGAAAGTAATGGTATTGTTGAATCAAGCATAGCATGTGACCACCGACCAGCACTCAAATGAAGAGGAATTAAATAAGGTGTTAAGTATTACTATATATTGTGTATTTCTCACACGATATTAACTTCGCATTCCTATTGAAAATACTATTGTGACTGAAAATACTATTGTGACGTTTCTTCAGATATGTTAACACAATCTTTCGTTCAACGGGATATCTCAATCACCTTATCATAGAAACCTTTGTTTTCGATAGGCATACGATGTAACTGTAGTATCTGCTACTCCATTCTTACGTTCTGAACAATCCAGTGAGTTGGAAGTTTACACAGGGTTCTACTTTTAGTAAAAACAAGAATATTCCCGACAAGTATTAAAAAAAATAAGAATAGTACTTTGTTATGGTCAAAATAGTCGTCATTATCATCACCATCAACATCGTCATCATCATCATCAACAACATCATCATCGTTACTGTCATCATCATCGTCATCATCATCGTCATCATCATCGTCATCATCATCGTCATTGTCATTGTCATTTGTGTCATTATATCATCATCGTTATCATCGTCATTGTAATTATCGTCGTCTCCATCATTGTCATTATAATTATTATCAGCATCGTCATCGACATCATGGTAATCATCATCATCATCATAATCATCATCATAATCATCATCATAATCATCATCATAATCATCATCATAATCATCATCATAATCATCATCATAATCATCATCATAATCATCATCATAATCATCATCATAATCATCATCATCATAATCATCATCATAATCATCATCATCATCATCATCATCATCATCACCATTATCGAAATCAGTTTGTTATCTTTATCAACATCATCGCTATCGTTATCCGACGGTCATTGCATTCATCATCTCCTTTATCGTCATCATCATCATCATCATTATGAGCTTTATCATCATTGCATCATCATCATATTAATCATCATTAGTCGTCATTATCCTTTTATCTAGTCGTATCTCAGACCACAAAGCCCATCTATCCGCAACAACCTAGTTTATTAGGTCATATGACCCTACATGCTACATTCTCTTACATTCTCGACTCCTGGAGAGTCTCACCGGATGGCGTGTCGCGGAACTGGACTGACAAGTGATGGCCAACTGTTTGTTGAATAATGCAAAATGAAGATTTCTCTTTTCCATTATATCAAGGTAGGTGGACACCTTGATCTTCCATCTAGTTGGAAGTTAAATATTTTGTTAGGCATAATGAAGAATATTTAAAAAGAAAGACTATCGAAGAGAGGCCGACTGTTATTTCTCACATCTCAAACAGTGTTTTCAAAGTTTCGGAGTGCCTGACTCATTTAATGAATCGATTTAATATTTTTTTCGGTCGATGTTTGCAGATGATAACGTAAGTTTTCCGTAACACCAAAATTACCAAGTTTAATTGACACAATCGCCTATAATCAAAAATTTAGGATACAGCGATTTTACTGCACATTTTGCATGTACTGCGTATAGCCTATTAAAATACGAGAACGTGCGGGGTGTGTGTGTGTGTGTGTGTGGCGGGGACGGGGGGGGGGGGGGGTGCAAACCTGCAACTCGATTTAATAATAGATTTTACGAGGTGTTGGAAACACACTTGTAGACCTTTCACAAGAATGGTCAAATTCGTACTTTTACAAATCCATGCTCCAAAGTGGCCATCAACAGTATTTTTGTTTATGTTTAGGTAAACAGTTATCATAATTGCAACCTTCGAAGGTTAATAAATGTTAAGATATTATGCTTGAAAAAAATCACCTCTTTTAGTTCATAACCATTCAAAGCCCCATGACGTCACGAAACGCCATGCATAAAATGTAAGAGAAGAGAGCTCTTTTTTGGATGGTTGCCGACAGACTGAAAGCCATTTTAGATAGAGGACATTAGACTGTGCAAGGAGAAAAAAAACCGGAAGTGAAGTCAGCGACGGATTTAACCACAGGATGCTTCACACGAAAACTCTTCCAGAAAGAGAGTAAATTTAGCCAATTGAAATGTATGATTCATTTTAGATATTAAAACCCGTCAAGTTCATAAAAGCGTGACGAAACAGTCTGTCCGGTATACCGGGAATAAGCAGTCTTCTGGACGCCGTTCGAACAAGAGAAAAATGTCGCCATTTCGCTAGACAATTGAAAGAGAAATGTTATGAAAACCTTGTAAAATGCCGTCTTGATATTTTATGACCATGACATTTAGCTAAAAACGAGTTAAATATCGTAGGACACAGTCTCAAATATAGCAATAAAAGGCAAAATGCATTCACTAGAAGTCATATTGATATTACCAAGGCTACCTTATATACAAAGGTAACCGTGAACAAACAAACGCATTGAAATACTTCACATATATTGTTGAAAACGAGCGTTTCGAAGATATCACATCTCCCTCTGCATACAATATATACATAGAGAACAACTCGAAAATAGCTACTGGGGAAATAAAAAAAAACCCCGGTAAAACAAAGGGAACCGTTGTCTGTGATGAGTTGGGTAGTTCAAACCTCTTGTATTATTACCTTCCATTTAGGAACACCACGCAAATGTTAATATCGGCGAGTGACGTAACATCGGCGTTCCTCCACGTGACATATACGACATGTTTCGAAAGCCTTCATCATTTTAAGGACCAATCAATAACACATATTCAGCCGTCTGCAGTCCTTCTGCTGTTGTGCTGTTGTGCCGTTAGCCGAGAGTGGGATGAGTTTGGGGGACAAGTTTTTCATTCAGGTAATTCCCTGGAAGTTTTGATTTCTACATCTTAGTTGATGAAGGAATTACGCTTTAGCGCTGTTTTCCTGCAGGTGGCGGAAAGAGCAAAGGTAACATAGATGACATAGATGGTGGGCCTTATTAACAAAGGACACTTAATCCAAATTAAAGTTCCACTTTTCGGCTGTAGTCGTATTTTGGAGGGCCAAGCGAGACTGCAGTTAAAGCTGTAAATCTACTTTATCCAATTTACGCCAGGTTCAATTTATACTCGTTTTGGTATTTCTGAATCGATATCAAAAATTTGCAAATAGTAATGATGACGTTTGCAATCAGTAACACAAATCTTTCCAGACGAAGGTATATACCGTATTGTAAATAAAAAGGCAAATAACTATTGCAGTGATTAGCCAAGCGGTGTGAGTGTGTCCCTGAAAGGGAGAGGTGTGTGTGTGAGGGGGGGGGGGTGAAGTTACGATGAAACCTTTCATTTGTAACTTTAACGAAAGTGATATTTTGCTTTTTTTTTCTGCAACTCACACAGACACGCACAAAAACTTGGCGAGCTTATTCTTTTTCAGTATCAGATTTTATTAAATTCAAATCAACTTTGACTCCAGTCTCGAAACTTTCACCTGAGATCAGTAATGATCGAAGTAACCAAGAAATAGAAATATGGTGACTGCCGTTGATGCATAGTCTTGAAAAATAGCGCCAATTAATCAGTAACTTCACTGTCTGACTTCAAACTTTTGTCCCGCCCGTGATAAAAGGTTGAAGTCAAACTTTTGTCACAATTACCTCTATAGTCTCTGAATTCGAAGTAGCTACTGCTCTGAAAGAAAAAAAAAAAAACCTCCTATGCCCCTCCGTCTATGGTTTATTCGAATTTGGTGCGAAATGAATCTACCTTCCATCCTTTTATTCTCAAGACACACATATTCGTGTTTACCCCAAAGGGATCTATGGAATGGAGAAAACGGTCAAATTTCTGCTATATTAAAGTTCCGATATTATTTATTACTCATTTTTCTTCTCCTTTTTTTCTCTCTTTCTAGGTTCTCGCTCTCTCTTTTTACACCCGGTATCAAGAGTAGAGTCACATTTAAACTGGGAGGCTGTAATTTCATGGAGAGTAGCTCTTCTATAACTAATGGAATATTAAATGAGAGAATGCATACCGAGATTAAAAAAAAAAGAATATCCATTTTTCTCTTTGCCATGTAGTACAACTGTGTTTAGCATTCTTTTTATAGGTTTGTATCTGCTACTCGTACCAAAAGCAGATTCATAACATATGTACTTAAAAGTAAAAGGAGGACGAAAAGTTTGGGGAGATTTTAAAAACCAGAGCTATCACTATAGCTTCAACTTCATTTCGCGTAATATTTTCTTTGTCTTTGCACGTGTCGTTTACCGAATTTAATTTTTCGATAATACATTTTAATCACATGACAACAATAAGACTTATTGGTAGATGTCACGGTTTTTTGTTTTTGTTTTTCTTTGTCATTTTGGCTTTTGTGCCTTTTTTGTATTTGACAGAAATAGTACCATCATGGTAGGCATACGTCTTAAAATGCTTATATAACTCACATTCGCGTATATACAAACGAAAACTGGGAATACGAAAAGTCCTTCAATTTTTGGCGTAGAACATTTACATCGTCAGTATAGGTTTCTATTTAAGAACATCTCAGGCTGAGGTATCATAACTTACTTGTAAGGAAACTGGAAAGAAATGCTAAAAATAGTTGCAACCGTTGATCTCTTCAAATTAAGGATAGTTTCTGAAATTGAATCGATTAGATCCATATGCAGTTGCAGGAGTATATTTGAAAATATCTTCCAGCCGAAACAGTGCGTAATACATATCGCTTAGAGACAACAGATGTCAATCGCTCAGATCATTACATCTACCTGTTGCCACACAACCGCCATTTTCAATACATGTTATATTCTGGACGTGATTTGAAAGTTTTGTATTCTCTTGTAAGTAAATCTGTATACATATATATATATATATATCTATATATATATATATATATATATATATATATATATATGAACTTCTTTATTCAACTTTATTGTTCGATATTCTGTTATAACCTATACGTGAGACATATTTGCGTTGGTTGAAGTAATTACGTACTACGCGTACAACTAATATGGTGCAGACGACACGTGTTATTGACACACAAATCGCAGAGACAGATTAACGATGTGGAACCTTTCGTGAACTCTAACACTATATGACTATCGTCTGCAGTGCCTTCGAGCACTACACAGACCGTATAGTCGAAGACGCGTTGCGAAGCAGTAAAAAAAAAGAAGAAAACAAAAAGCCCGGGAAAGAATAAAAAACAAATGTTAATGGACTGTATAATTTCGGCACGGCACCTCCAAACCGTTGGCAGATGACGCAACACTGGATAAAATAAAACGAACCAATTAAAGCATGTCGAACGAAAACGACGGCTTGCAAAGTAGTGAGGGTAAAATATGATTGTTTAGTAGAGCGAATGTTTTAAACTTGTGGCCTATATTTTCTATATGTATTTTCCTAAAAATCCAAATGACTGTATGGAAATTGAGTGTCCAGTTAAAATTAAAAATGGAGAGGCAGAAATGAGGTTAGAGAGAAAAAGAGGTCGTGGGATGCGTAAGTTCGAAGATGTCAGCTAGCATCAAGTGTTATTTCGTACATTTTAATTCCTTCTCAGTAGATTTTCGGGCAGGAAACATTACTGAAAATTCTTTTACATTATGCATGTTGTGTCTCGATAGCTAAAGAGTGATGTCCAAACTGCGGGCAATCTGGTCATGGTTTATGAAAACTCATCTCCAATCCTCTTTCAGGAGGTGTCATTTTTTATCTTGCCACTAAAAGCAGAAAACTTTATAGAGTGATATATTTCATAATGGCTTTGTCAGTGGTTAATGAGTATTCATGTGTCATGTACAATGCATTCGCCAAGTTCGTACGCAAGTATTACTTTTTACGAAAGGAAACGCAACTCTGTGACATCACAATTAGATTTATTGTTGCAAAAATGCATATTCGTCATGGCCTTAGAAAATATAGAATCGTTGTCGCTGAGCGGGAAGAAAATGTTGCAAATTGGCCAGTGTACAGCAAAGTATTAGTTAGAACGCCGGATTCGCCATATAGAATATCATGTAAAGTTGTAAGCATTCAGCACACCGCACAATTTAGGTTGAGGATCAGTAGAAAGAATGGATGGGAAATAGAAGTTTCAAATTGCGTTTGATCCGTACACGACCATAGTTAAGTATTTACAGTTATCCAAACTGGGATTAGAATTCTTTCAAACTTTACCACCTGCTTTGCGAAACCCGTGGCCACCTGTAGGGGAGGGGGGGGGGGCCTAAACGTTGCAAGTAGTTAAGAAGATAGAAGTTTTGGCAGCCGCATTAAGTGGTGCGTGTCCTTGGAGATGAACACATCTATTTCTTTCTTAAGTAAACAGACAAAAAAAAACATAAAAGAAAGCTGTATCAGCAATGCATACATGAAAATACAGAAATGTATGTATGTAAGCAAAAAGTAAATACTACAACAATCGGAAGCAAGAGGGGGGAATTGACGCCAACGAAATTGTGATGTGAAGACGTTTTTTTTTTCTTTTTCTTTCTCTCTCTCTCTCTTTTGGTGTATACTTTAAAATAGGTTGATTCCATGCCGTAGGCAGCGCCTCATTAGATTTTATGGATATATGTTTGATGTCGGAGATCACAGATGTTCTCCTGTATTCATGTTTACTAATTACGAGTATAGCAATATGACAGATGCCGTATTATCAAGCGGGAGGCATGCACGCAACATCTCAACTTGATTTAATGAGCTGATTCTAGATTATCACCGCCCGGTCGCAGGGTGGCAAGAAAATTTAAAAACTCGTTGCTTAAGGTGATCAGCAGAATTCCCCCAACAGCGACGGGTTTTGAAGCGCCTTTCAAGGTTGCTACTGCATTTAAGCGGGTGATGCATTCATATCGCTTAAGTTTCTCCTTTTATGGAAACGCAAGCTTTCGGAATATTTTAATCGGTGTATTAGAGACATGCATATCTGAATTATCTCGTAAAAAGACGAGAAAATGCAGTTATTCCGCCTATATGGAGAGACATGTTCCCTTTTCGGGTTTACAATCGATAACAAACTTACCAGTTTTTCACCAGGTATGCAACTTACATTTGTACCCGATCTTACTCTCTCATTCTACAAATTCCTTGTGAATAGTTGTTTGTCAACTTGTTGATGACGCTATTTGTCACGAAATAACCACCACAAATAACGGCAAAATGTATAAAATGTGTCATAAAAAGGTATAAAATGTGTCATATGTATGTTCGTATGTGTGTATGTTCTTCACGAATCCTTCCACTTGCAAATACTGAAAGGTTCACTTTAATACTGACCAAGAGCTAGTCCTCCCTCATCTTCTACCATAAAGTCATTTTCTGTTCCCTCTTTGCAAGTTTACTATACCTATCTGCGACCCTACACCTGTCATCCATTGATCTACCGAAATTCTGTCGCAACCACAAAAACTTTTGCAAAGTGCTTTGGTTTCCCCACCCCTCCCCGATATTCCTTTCCCTAAAAGAAATGGCACATTAACTGAATAATGCTTTTTCAAGTGGCCATGTGAGCATCACTAGGTTTCCGGTGACGAGCCAAAAAAAAAAAAGTACTGGGAGAATGTTGGAAAAAATAAAACATACTACAAACACATCTGACAAGAATTATTATTAAGAAAATAAACTGTTACTTGCCAAAATCATTTATTTGGTCCTAACAAAAGGTAAAGTCACCGTCCGTTAAAAGAAAATGGACATTTTGTTGAATAAAATGTGCTTGGTGAAGTGAACAAACCGTTGCACTATTTTTCAATCTGAGACCCTTCTGAAACACAAAAGAGGAAGGGGACACCTCCTTAAGCCCCTCTCTCACGACAAGGATGAGTGGCGCCTTACATCAACATAATTTGGCTCTGTGGGACTTCATTAAATTTTATTGAGTAAGACTGAACAATCTAATAGTCAGATAGTCTTATAGCTTACAGTGTCCGTGATATCCTTCGGGAGTTACACGTTTTTCATAATGTGGGAGTTAGGTTTAAGTATAGCTATAGGTAACCATATAGTTAATGTTTTTGTTAACGAAACAGTCTCTGCATGCGCTAATGAAAAAAAAAAAACCCCGGTAAACCGTTAGTTTCACAATAATCTACACTTTTTTGCTTTAGATGGCTTTGCAAACTACGCCACTCAAAGCTACTGTATAACCTCGGCAGCTTTTCATATTCCCCGAAGAAAGAAAGCAATCAAACCAAATTACCCTTTTATTTTGTCGTTAAAGGGACATTGGCTCCCTGTAACTAATGCAACTTTGCTGAAATGTCTCATATAGGTAGTAAGAAAACACGGTATGCAATAAAGTTTTTACCTCAGGATATACTAACGTACTGATTTACATATATGCAAATTTCTAAGTATGTATCTGAAAAAAGGTGGGTCTATTCTTCACTCATTGGGTATATACACGACTGTGTATGCACCTTGAGAATTGTCTGCAATAGAATCTGTAATTATAGTCGCAAAAGAACGCCCTGGTAATCTTTGCATGCACTTTTGAATACTTTTGTACTAGACGATCAGGTCTGCCAGTCGGTTAATAATGGCTCTGTAGATTTTGCTTTAATATGTCGGGGGAAGGGGGGTTCCTTTTATCGACCATATACGTATTGAGGTACGTTATTATTACTATTATTATTATTATAATTATTATTATTATGATGATGATGATTATGATGATTATGATGATGATGATTATTATTATTATTATGTAAGATCGTATTCATGTAAGGTCCATAGGTTCATAAGGAAAGGTTTGTCAGCGCTGGACCGTGTACTAACTGTAGGATAATGCACTATCGGGGGTTAATGCAAGCAGTGAGAGCATTAACCCCCCCCCCCCCCCACCCCCCGATCGTGCATTATTCTACAGTGAATGCAAAGGACCAAAACTGATAAAGCTTGTATACATGCAAAACGATATTTTGATAAAACAGAAGATTTACAACATGTAAACAATGTTCGTGAGCGATAGACAAAGTACCTTCATTGTTTTGTGTAAGATAGCAGACGACAAAATACTGTCGATCTACGTTTTTATTGTAGTCATCCGCCGATGATTTTACTCTTTACTTGTTTTATCTGTAGGATAATGCACGGTTACCTGACTGAAATGGGCCAATATGAGTTAAGGATTCTTCCCAAGTATGTATGAACTTAAGCTGAATTGCATCAAAAAGGAAATCAATCAGCTTTCTGAAAAGATATACTCCTTTTAGGCCGCAGTTGTGGTTTGAGTTCATTGAGCACATTGTAGCGAATGGAAATTTTCCGACTGTTTACAACAGTTCATATAATGTGTTATTTATTGTGTGTGTTTATGTGTCTGCACGCACCGTATGTAATTTGATAATTTGTGTATTATTAACATATACACCAACTGCATTATCTTTTTTCATATACCCGGTTTTATATACTGTAAAATACTCGACTGACAATAACAGAGATCAAAAGAAATATGATATTTGTAAACATTGACATGTATGTTATGATTCATCTTGTGTGGATGAAACGCGTGAACGGAACCACAAGGAAAAGAAAGACGAAGTCTTTTACATCATTGAATAACAAATTTGATTGCAAAGTTCATTCGATCAGATACGTTAAACCACTTTGCCGCCAGACTTATGATTCCACTGTTTATCCAAATGAGCTTTTGATATAACAGACTTCTCAACACATTCTTTTTTTCCTGTGGTTTCACTAATAAGTCTTTCGGCAATGTAGACTGTGCATGCGTACATCCTCAAAATCGAAAGATAAACAAACACACGATTGTACTTGCAACACGTGAAAACAACAAGTGTAATGTAGAAGATAATAAATTTTTCCTCCTCCCTTAAATCGATTGCAGATATACAGAAGTTTCGCACCTAAAGTTCGGTGACTTGAAAGGTATGTACACCGCCTGTTTTGTCCAAACAAATGTGATATAAATCTATCAAAAATGCCGGTGTTTTCATGCGGTGTAATGGTGAGTACGACGTATCGTCCATGCATCCCACAATTTCTCAAAAATTGAGAAAACTTAGACTTACACGTGTCATCCATACCAGATGGATCACGGAGTATATATGTACACTGTACATCGTTACAGAGCAGCTCAGTGTCTCAGCACAACATGTCAGGACTGCATATTTCATGGATGATTTTAGCATACCAGGTTGCCTAAGTTTTATCTCCTGCGTGTGAGATAAATCATGTACCGATTTGCTGATACAATTTTCCAAATTCACTCGCTCTTCTAAAACATTTCCGAAGCAGATTTTCACTCATAGACAGTTGAGAAGACATCATTACGGAAAAAATATTAAATCAAATTTGAAGAAAAAAAAAAGAATAAATGGTTTCATTTCGTATTTCCTCATTTAATTTCTTATTTCTGTTTCGTTAACACAGTTTGAACATTTTTCCTGTTGATTGTTATTTCTTCTGCACGTCGAGTTTCTCAACATGACGTATTGGATATAGTCTACGAGTCGTTCCTTATAACGAACAAATCAGATAAGGCCAATGTTTAATTATAGTCACAACTGTTTTGTAACTAATCGATCGATTGTAGAACACGATTTCGGATCTCTGGTTTTATGTCAAAACGTATCAGCACTGTAAAAAATGTCTGTAAATTTGCAAAAAATAAAACAAAGAAGAAAATAAGAATTACAGAAATTGTCTGGAAACTTATTGCGAAAACATTTCTGTATTCCGTTTGTATTTCTTTATTTTATTTAAATTTACGTTCTACAATTTACATTTTTAACAGTGAGCTAAGGTTATCACGGTATGGCATTGTAGACATAGGAAGTGCCAATTTTATAAGCATTTCTTGTTTTTCCTTTCATCTTATCATTCCCACCAATAAAATATAAGGGTAAAATAACCCTAATTTGTTTTCTTTACCCTAGGTCAATTTTCGACAGAACAAAAGAACATTTAAAATGACTCCATGGTTTGTATTATTTTACCTTTGTTTTCGTCGATAATTCTATTGTTTACAACATTTGGATGTGTTTGATTAATATTTCGCTCAGTTTCCGATTGCACTTTTCACTGAATATTAATGTACCTGTTACTAAACACAACGGTAAATTCCAAAGGAATGGATTAAATCATGACGTGTTAAAACAATTAGATAATTCCCTTATGTATTTTCTTTTAGATGAAAAGAGAAGGGAAAAGAAGAATACCAGGGTGGTAAAAAACAAAACAGTGAAATGAAAACGTTGAGTTCCCCACCTGTCCGCTCCCCTTTTCTCGGATAAATCTTTTTCTTTAATTCACGGTGAAAAGAGCCAACACCTGCCGAAGCATTCATTTTTTTCCCCCTAGGCTTCAGTCATTGCAAAATTTGTTCTTCCGTAACGCCTACCTGCACACAATGCGAAGGTGTCTCAAGGTTTCCTTCCGAAACCATATTTTGTCCCCAGAGTCTTTGGTCCTTTCCCAACCCCCTTTTGGAAATATTTTTTTCAGTTTCAGTTTCAGTTTCAGTCTCATCTTTTCTTTTTTATCGTCTTTCATTTTCCATCTCACATCGTCTTCAGAAGATGAATTCCTTTCCTCACGTGTCGAAAAATACTCTGACGAGCGGTTCACATTTTATGCGAGTTATACGCAAGAATGGTATGACAAACAAAGACTAACATTGTATTTTTTACAGTCTTAAAGCAAGTTTCTACTATTTTCCTATCTTGGCGAATCGCAGTCCTCTATTATGATTGGTTGATGTAACCTTCGGGGGAAAGCATCCAATACATTACGAAAACGTCTGCTAAAACCGAGCTTTTCAGTGTTGTCAATTTTAAATTTTGTTTCGCGTCGTATACGGAAGGATTAACCGCCTCATGACACATTCTCCTGTTCTGCGTGTACCGTATGTAGTTTATTATTCCTGTCTGCGTGATTTGTTTACGTACTTCTTAGATCCTTGGCACACGAGGAAGAGCGACCTAACATACTATTATACCTTGCCTTTTAGGTTAAGAAATGGGAAACATATCTAAACGACAAAGTTTGATATTCTGTGGAAACAAAATTAGTTGATTTATATCCTGCTTGATCAAATATATCAAATGCCTAAAATCCGGCTAAGCCATTTCTACTTCATTCTTTTCCATTCCTGTATGAGACTAACTAAAGCAGTACAGTAAGTATTTGGGAAGTGTCTCTCGGTTTTGCTTCATCGGGAGCGGGCGATAGATGGTATGTTATTGGCTTCAAATTGTCACGTGTCATTAGTTTTCTAAGCACCATTTGAAGTCGAAAAGAAGAGGAGGCTTGACTCGAATACTCGGTGACCATTCATCATCATTTTATATTTTGAACGGATACTAAAAGGAGAAAGAAGTCGGAATATATTTGTCACTAGTTCCTGGTATGCGGTTATCAGAGCCTGCCAAGGGAAGTGTTTGGTAAGTAAACACCTAAAAATTTCTTCCTTGTTGCTAGATCCCAATATGAAGTTTTCTGAAAGTTCTTTTTGAACGTGCCAACGCATGCCCCATCATGCGTTGAAATTTTCACCAGAAAACTAAAACGATGCCGTATCGATAGAAGCATAAGCAGTTATTTTAATTACTCTGAAGTCGATTATATTCAAGTCATTAAATGCTTGTATCTGCAGATCTTTTTCATTCAAGTGTTTGAAGGAATGGGTAGGAGGAGGAGGGGAGGAAGGGAGGCTACGGCAAGCCTTACAATTCTCTATAAAACTCTTCCCCTACAAGTACCGTATATGTATATTACCTCATGTCGTGCCTAAAAGAAAAACCGACCAACACCTTCTTCGATTTCATCATGAGCTTCTACCATGATATACCAATCTCGCAAAGTGTCGATCGAAATGTGAATAATGGCGAGGTAATTGATTACATGGCGTGGATTGGCTTAAGATGCTTAAGATTAAAAAAGAAATGTTGATTTTTCCCTGTCAGAATTCTTTGGCAGAGCATCTGCCTTAAAGTTACTCTGACAAATGCATGGACACCGCCATCCGTCGAGTGTGATGGCGACGAAGCACAAAAATAGAAAGCATTAAAATACAAAGTACTACATATTGTAAGGAATGCACATAACAAGTTGAACAAATTTTACGCAAAATACCACATGGTTCGAAGTCCACTGCTTTCATCCTCAGGTACACACTGAAATGGATTCTCACCCAAAAATTGTGACAAATAGTAGAGAATAACGAGGAGAGTAGATGAGTGGATACAGTGAACGATGGGAACAAAATTGTTTGAGCAGCCTTAGGTTTCTCCCAGCTGATGTGTAGACCGTTTCCCTTCGAAGTTGAAGCTTTGTGGGAACTGAGCAGATAATTTCAAAGAATTTGGGAAACTGCCGATGTGTTTGTAAATTTGTGAATTCTTGTCAGATTTTTAAGGTGCTCAGAAATCCGTTTTAGCCGAAGTGTCGAGGGGCAAACGTTGCAGCTTGTACAACTGTATCTGAAGACCACATCTCCCTCTTCACTGCAGCTCTGTGGGTATGATACAATCTCAGCAGGAAACCCGCCAACCACGCGCGGAGATTACGCCCACGTAAGATTAAGTTGAGGTATTCATTTTAACAGCCCATCAGTTGAAATGTGAAGTATATATCAACGCTCACTGGATGCATGCCTGTAGGGGGTGGGGGGGGGACGGGGTGTGGGTGAAGAAGTAATCTTTTTTATCTTTCCTCACAATATGAACGACAAAGACTGATCTAAATTGGCTTTTAAATTCACCACGCGTTTCATGCCAGGATTCTTGACAAGGGTCTTTTTTCTACGATGTAATTAAGAAATATATACATCAAACGTCTAACTAAACATCTAACCATCAGCCGAAAGCAAAACATGAAAGTCTCTAAAATAAAAAGAGTGAAATTCATTCATTTATTCAAAACAAAAAACAAAAAAGAAAGAGAGTGTGTACATGGCCTACTCGTATTGAGAGTGACTGTCACCCAAATTGAGTGTTATTTCATACGCCTGAAGGAAGATATTGCGCCATTTGGAGTGAATTTTCCCTCTATTCCCGGTAAAATTCACCCGTCACTAGGTGTGGTTCACGTACACACTCCTCTTTGAGTGAAGTTTACTCATTTGATTTTAGAGACGCGGTGTCGGAGTTTTTACCTATCCTTTTTCTCTCTCTCTCTCTCTTATATATCTCTATATTGTATGCATTCATGGAACCATCATTGCCGAGTCTGCAGGAGAACGAACTGTCCCCACCCCCTCCCCTGCGTTTAACCAAAAACAGAAAAGAAAAGGGTAGCTGTACCCATTTGATTGTGAAATGCGATCCTCTCGGTTATTTCATGGAAGTAACACGTAGCACTTCCTTGGTCTTTCAACGCACGCACTCTCTCATACTTTACTTCTTTGGACTCCATGTCATCTTGATCATGAAAGAAACGATTGATCAATAGTATTATTTTTTTTTTTTTTTTTGCGCTTCATTTCATTTAGTGTTCCGGTCTGCAGAAGATGCAAATATTTTCTATTTTTTACAGAACAGCGGAGACGCTATTTGTCTGCATATTGCGAAGAAAAAAAAGACAGCAAAACAATCATTTATTCACTCCCCCCCCCTTCTTCTGATTCCAAAATGAATATTCATAAAAGCGATGATATCGCATTCCAGTTGTTTAAGCTATGAACACGGTCCCATCTTGAAAATTTTGAGAGAGAGAGGTAGACAATCAAAACATTATGTCGATCAAAGAAAAAAAATATAAAATCTCCCTTTGTTTGCTGTTCAAGTACTGCATTGTGGGTAGTGCCAAGAAAAATAGTTTCTTTGAAAAAAAAACTACAACAGAAGAAGGCTTCCCATTTTCTCTGTATCATATGCAAATTATCTTCCTTGTCCTTCAGTGCAAGTGCTTGTAAGTTGCTTGCATGTTAACTCACTGCACCATATGTTTATCACTGGTAGCATCCAGTCACAAGTATTTATAGTCGTTATCGTTACCCTCGAAGTCGTCAGTTTTATTAAACCTACCGTAAATTTCCCACAGCCATCGAATCTACAAGCCATTGGCGGAAAATCTATGTATACCCTGCAGCCTCTGAGCTGTGGAACCTAATAATAGACCCACGCATGTATACATATATTATTGTATAAGCCATCAAAGTAATGACTTCATTACGATTGCATCCATCGAATCACACTGTTCAATTATTTGCAAAACACGCTGACGTCTAAAATGTAATATTTATTTCAGCGTCATTCTTTCATGCAGTTTTCTTCTTTCACTTTACGTTTTGTTGATTTTTTTTCTCTGGTTGTGGGGTTTATTATTTTGGTTGCCACAAGCTAGAGCATTCGTGATTATTTTACATCGCATCGCGTGTTTTGTGGTCAATGTTACGTCGAATAGGTTTAACAGAAAATTATCATCAAGCGGTGATTAGCTTTTCTCCTGAGAGTTTTCAAGACTGTAGCCTGACGATGATGGTGGCTACAGGGGTATACGTAGTTCGTCTTAGTTATGGTAACAACCATGTTGGTAACCCCACAACCACAACCACAGAACTCCCGCATTTTCCATCTGTCATTTGATCGGTTTGTATAAACAAGCACAAAGTATAAACATTTTTTTTTCATCTAAGGCTGTTATATGACAATGGATGTGATAAAGAAGGATTTTACATCATTCAACAAAGTAAAACAAAGAAGCGAGGTCATTTTAGGTCATTTGAGAGTAACTGTTACCAACCAAATGTGACAAACATGGCAATTAAAGAAAGTTAATTATACCTTTCAAGTCCAGCAGGGATCGTCAAGGGTGCGTGGATGCGAGCATTAGACCCTCTTTGACATGAAGTCTGAATATAGCTGTATGACCGGAGAGACTTTGAACTTGTGATATTGAGTCTCATTTGAAGAAGCTGTTTGTAAGACCCTCTTCTCGTAGCCACAACCGCTCACACACGTGCATATGAAGAGGCAGAAAATCTTGCAGAGTCTGCCCGAATCCAAACCATATCTGTTGAACATAATTCTCGATGTACTGGGTAAGGTGAAGTTAAGACAAAATCACGTTAAGTGGCACCACACATTTCCGTTTTGGAAGCCGTTTTTGTTTCTTATTTAAATAACAGCGTTTCTGGTCCAAGTACTCAAATGTTTAGAGGATTTTTCCATTGATAAAAACTACAACTAAAGCATAAGCTATGTTGTGCTTTGTCTATATGGTTCATACGGATACAAGCAATGTGAACAACGTACAAAAGTTGCAATCGAAAGGAACAGCGAAATTGTGAGACAATTTTGGGAAGTAGCATTGCGGATGTATTGGATAAACAAGGCCTCTTTTCATTTTTGTAAAAAAAAAGGGGCATCACACAAAACATGCATGTTTCTCCTTTGCCAAATATCCTCAGCTGTAATTTTCTACCACTCGCGTTCCAATCTTTAATTTTAGAGTTTTCTGCACTTATGTAAGGTTTCTCAGTCATCGTCTTTTTTTTGTGTTACATGCTCTATTGGCTTGACTATCAAGACTATGAAGTCAGGTCGATCCATAACTATCATCCCGTTTATATTTCTCCGGTATTTCTTCTCTTCGATTTGTTCTTTGCTCGACGTTCATGCATGGACGATTTTTATATAAGTAGTAGGGCATATTTTAAGCGTTGTCGAATTCCTATCCTGATTTAGGGGAAGAGAATGCTTCACTAGACCTAGGAGGAAATAAAAATCCTTCGGAAGAGAGAGAAAAAATAACGTTACATAGACAAGAATATATGGCATATTTATCCCGCATACACTTTACGAACTTTTGCAGGTAAGCACAAACGGGTTGACAAAAAACAGGCCTGGGTTTTCATATTCCCATCCCGTAATTGCAAATGACGTCATCTTTCCCTTTTTATCCGTTTTACTTGAATCAAGTGCAAACCGTTCTTCTGTCGATGAAGTTCTATCTGTTGATATTAGATATAGTTATTTAACTTTCAAACCACAATATTTTCATTTACTTATTTTAGTTTATTGCTTTCGTTCTATCGTTTGAACTGAAAATAAATTGCACTGACTCCAGGGCTGTTGGCCATAAAATTTTATAATTATGTTATTTTTATTTTGTTGCCTGCTTGTATTTTTTGACGTCTTTTATCATTGCATGAAATTAGTAATTACATCAACGAACAACTAGCTAACCTTGAATAGTAAAGCTAAGCGAATCACAAGCCTGATTAAGTTAATGAAGGAAACCACCTGCATATACGACCTGCAAGACCACCTTATATTTAAACACTCGTTTAATATATGATTTAAACCTGTCATTCAATATATGTTGTTGCGATTACAATATCAAGCAACTGAAGAAGGAAATATGCATTCGGAACAAAATGATATCGTTTTACAGTAAAAAAAAAAACCAAACCGTTATTAAATAAACGAGAAAAAATACAAACAAAGAAGAGAACTCGCACACATGAGTGGATTCAAATAAAACCGTTTTGTTAGCTTTAATGGCCTAAAATGTGGCACCATAGCAACAAAAAAAAAACGTAGTAACCCAATCAAAGACAAAATTCACGAGCTTTTCGTTCGCGGCAAACCAGGTTTATCCGGTGCCGACTACACACTTGCAGTTGCACCGCTTACCACACTGGGATGGACTGATTTAATAAAATGCGTCTTCACAATCATTTCAATTTAAAAGCAAAACTTTTCTCGTAGCTTACAAAAAAAGGATTTGAAAACTAAAGAACTGTAGTACATGTCCATCGACAACCTCACCAATAGCAGTCCGCACTACAGCGATACTCAGGTTCTAGACCTACATCAAATTACTTGTAATGGAGTCAAGGTCCACTTACGCCAGCTTACACCTCATATATATATATATGAGCTATATATATATATATATCATATATATATATATACATATATATATATGATATATGTATATGAGATATATATATATATAGCTCATATATATATATATATCTCATATACATATATCATATATATATATCATATATATATATGAGCTATATATATATGAGCTATATATATATGAGCTATATATATATGAGCTATATATATATATATATGATATATGTATATGAGATATATATATATATGAGCTATATATATATATATGAGCTATATATATATATATGAGCTATATATATATGAGCTATATATATGAGCTATATATATATATATATATATATATATATATGAGCTATATATATATATATATATATATATGAGATATGTATATATATATATATGAGATATGATATATGAGATATGATATATGAGATATGATATACGAGATATGATATACGAGATATGATATACTAGATATATATATATATATATATATATATATATATATATATATATATATATATATATATATATATATATATATATATATATATATATATATATATGACATTCACATTTATTTTATTTATTTTCATTTTTATTTATTTTCATTTTCATATTTATTTATCTTTTTTTTCAATCTTGGAATTTCAAGTTGAATTTCTGCTGCTAGTGACATTTGTGACATTTGTTTACACATGCGCAAGAGGGATCCCATTCCTCAATCTTTACAAGACTGCAGTCCTCTCTTGCTCTGTAATCATTTCATTATAGTGAGTGATAGCCTTTTGGCAATAAAACCTTCTCTTGTTTTTGCTGATTATACCCGTCGTGGTGTGTTAAAAGGGAAACCAGGCGTTTACAATGCAACGACACGTCATACGAAGAAAATAGCTTTAATCATTCTTAAACCATTCAGGCTCATCAATATACATCTACAAAAGCTTCATCCCCTTAAAACATCATGCATTAGATGAGTTACGGAAGATGCGCATCCGTTGAATCTTTGAAAGTGTGGCTAAACAAATTATTCTTGAGCAACAAGAATCTTGAACAACTCTCTTATATTTGAGCACCTTATTTCTCGAAAAGAGGGCCATAGTCCTTTTTTTCCTACTTTGAATAAACTATCAATCTGTATCATTCTACAAATATTGGTTAAAAAACATGATTTTTTTTATCTTCCTGTGAAACAATCGTCTCATTTCCCTTTAAGGTATAGACACTCTGGAATTACCAAGAAATTTTAATTAATAGTTCCTCGATGGAACCGAAGATGTTACCTATCTTTCAAAATTCGAGGGAATCATTGCCACACAAAATCGCTGTGGCGACTCCCTGCAGTCGATATCATTGTGTTTTGTGTGTCTTTTTTTTAATGTCTACAGTTACACAGTAAAAAAAAAACTCTTCAAGCCAAAGTTGTTTATTTACTAAACAAGTTACCTTACATATGACTATCTTTCAGAGCTCATCATTTTTTTTTCGGAGATGTGAAAAAGGCGATACATAATTCCGCCGGTGTCTTTGTTATAAGAGAACCAATAAAACAACACCCTCCCCCCAAAAAATATATTTACAAAAGAAAAAAAAAAGAAAGAGGAAGGTTCGAGATTGAAAGGGCCATCTCTATTCTTTTTTCAGGTTGATCATTTAGGCCATCCCTTCGTTTTTTTTCTGTTTACATATTCATTGAAATCAAACTGAATATTCATTTTCATTTTCAGTTTTCCTTGATAAAGTTTAGTCGACGATGTGTTATACGAACTGATCAGACGTCAGTCACACTAATGCCACACAGCAGTAAAAAAAAAAAAAAAAAACATCAAACGTATGAATATATGCATAAATGGATTTTTTAAACGGCTAATATCATCTCCTCACTGGTATCAAGTTCTGACTTTCGTGTCTCCTTCTTTATATTTCATCTCAATAAATGGATTCTTTGACTGCCAAAGGTCATTTTTTTTTCAAACCTCGACCATTATATTCGCCACTTCATGAAATAAGCCACCGTTAATATACAAATACATCCCTAGAAATATTTAAAATGTTTTCTTCAAATGCTATCCATCAAATCTTAAAAAAAGAAATTTGAATTACAAATGGTTCATAGAGGATGTATTACAATTTCATACGTTTCTCTTTGCTCTTCCTGTTTTCTTTCTCGCAGTTTATTCTACTTGGAATAATTATCTCGCGGCTAGAGGGATAAATATTTTTCTCTTCTCTTTTCTGCCTGTTTTGTGCATAAAAAAAGACTTCCAGTCAGTGGACACTTGTTGATACGTCCATTATCTCTCCTCATGAGTGTCCTTGCAATTACCAAGGAAAGAGAGACAGAGAGACAGCAAGGAGGAGGCGGGGGGGGGGGGGGGAGGACAGAGAAAATGGGGATGCAAATCGAAAGATTCGATTACCGATATATTTGGGGAGAGGTCAGTTTAGAGAAAAATTTAGGGGAAGGAGCCACTGAAATTAACGGGTGAAGCTTAGCAGATGTTCAGTGCGACGATGTCCCAGACACGTGACAACATGAACCACATGTGACCTGTAAGGCTCTGGAGGATCCAGGGCCGTTATTTGTGATGGACCAGTACTGCCTCATGAGGAGGGCCTTATGAGGATTTGAAGGAGAAATTTTTCCTCCGACTGAATGCCGTCACATGGGACTTGGTTCAACAAAAGCGTACAATTGTGAAGTTCATTTTTCCCTTTAAAAAATCCTTTCCATAGGTCTAAAGTCAAGCTTTTTGGGGACCACCGTTGCGTGGGCCCATGACCCCTGTTGTTCCCCCACTCTTCTGCTTGAATCCGCCAGTGCTGTATACTTTATATCATTTTAAGTCTGATCTGTATAGTTCCTTTTGCTACAAAAGGGAAATTATTCTACTTGACAAGTATATGTATATACATTTCACATAATACCGAGTAAGGATTCTACATTGTGCCGATTGTTCCCAACCGGAATACTAGTACCATTTTGGATAAAAGGTGATGCCACGGGGGGGGGGGGGGGGACTTAGAAACTTAGACGTAAACTTGTCTATCCCCCTGTCCATCCGTTTGTGATATGTGCATTTAGGCCTATTGATTTTTATATCATTATATGGTGGACGAAGGTATATGCCAGAAGACAGTGACCAATGGACTGTATATTGAGAATCCAAAAGGTTGGAAACCACTGCTCTAAACAAAACGTGGTTTCGTTAAAGATGAAAAAAAAACAAGTAAAGGATGTAACTTGCAAGGAATTAGATTAAGTTTCTAGGACAATGAAAAAAAAACACAAAAACTCCTTTTTTAAGAAAAAAAAACAAACAAAAACAACAACAAAAAGAGAAACATCGATTTTACCCGACGTTTCAAGATATCACAAAAGAAAATGATCCGTAACAAATTTACCACCCCCTCCCTATGGGGTACCCCCTCCCTATGGGGTACCCCTCCCTATGGGGTACCCCCTCCATATGGGGTACCGACTGTTTCGTGATTTGTGGTGGAAGTCCACAGAGACGGAATCCCATAACAAATGAATTGTCAACCAAAGGCGGAGACACATTTTGTTTTCGTCTGAGGGGGAACGCAGACAAACAGAGACATAGAAAGGTATCAACTAGCAGCGATATTATCTCGTTTTGCATTAATAAATTGACCTTAAAGAGAATGCGGGATCAGCTCATGAACTACGTGAACATAGTGAGTGTTTGCTCTAGGTAGTTCCACGTACTGCGGGCACGTTATACTTGCTTCTACAAGTCAACTTTTAGTGACAAATCCGTCGATTTGCAACTGGAATGTGTGTCGAAAACTTGTCGAAGATATTTTGCCACTGAAGGTAAAGCATGTTTATAGATACTTCGAAAAGAAAAAAAAAACATTGTTTAAGCTCCATTTTTGCATACGTAAAGATTCATATCTATTCCCATAGGTCTGTTTGATTTCAAGTCACAGTGATTGAGGGCTATAGGCTTTCTTGGAGAGTCTAAGTCTTCCAGGGCGGACAAAACATTTCGAGACAAGTTTCGTATTCAAATATCTCGAAAGTGAATGCATAGATCTCTTTCAGATTTTGCGACAGGTGATCTGCTTCTTTCTCTTTTCTAAAAAGCCGACGAAGAACAAAGATAGATGACCAGACGATTGCCAGTACAACTCATATTCCAGCTTTTAATTATACGGTAAACTAAAAATGCAGAAGTGACGTAATGAATTCTGAGGTCCTCGATTCATGAGGGATGAAGAGACATCCGTTCCCTTTAAACCCCAACTAAGGAGAATTATCTTTATCGATGCATTCATTAGCATATACAAATCGGTTTAGGCTCTGGCTGCCCAATTTGAATATCATCATCCAAATTAGTGATATATGGGAGGCCGTTTTTGTACAAATCTCCTTTGGATTCCGAGACGATACGGTATGTACACCGTCCTAGTTTACCTGCCAGTAAAATGGCAATGCACGCGTGACAATGCTCAATGCACTGAATTTTTATTTTTTATTTTTGTCTCGTGTACAGATATCAATTCTTCCTCTCCATCTACATAGAGCTTCTGACGTCACACATGACTGTGTGTTTTATGCTTTTTATCTCATATTTGTGTGCCCACCAATTAAACTTACTAGGGCGTAACTTAGATCCATTTGGCGGCATAGTATATATGTTTGATGTTTGTGTTTTATACATGTGTGAGAGGAGATAGCTAGGTACAATTTGGAATGATTTTGATCAGCAATTTTCAAAAACAATTTTTGAGGTCAATTGCCTAACCACTTCCATGACAGCATTTCAAAAAAGATAGAAAGACTATGTCGGGTGGAAAAGAGGTAACACATCGAACGTAGTAGGTCATTTCAACTCTCAGTAACTCATTGTCGGGTAATCGCTTTTGCGATTTCAGCCCCCCATCTCAACCTCCAGCAAAGTATTTTGACCATCAATTTATCCTACCCGCTCATATATTTTGTAGGGACCAAAAGTATATATATTATTTATTAGATTTATATTCACCCATGCACGGTGCACGTTCAGTCGTGAGGTCATACGTATACATAGAAAACTTTTCAAATGATGGGTTCGAATGTCGGTTGATTTCCAAGCGAATGCAAAAAATCGATGAGAAAGTACACGCTTGTCTGAATTTGTAAACGAGGTAAAATTGTGACGTCATTCTGATATGTAAACGTCATTCCATTGCCACGAGGGGATGTTAGGGTTAAAAATGAGAAAAGCAAATGTGTGCAGAAGGTTACCTTACAGAATCTTTTGTAACCTCCTACTCTTTTCCTTCTTTTTTTTATGGTCTTTGTTTCATGTTAACTCTGAAATTTTAACCCGTAATCCTAAAATTTATCAGTGTTTAAATATTGTTTTTATTACTATTATTTTTCTCACAGAAATAATATGTCCTTACTAATACGCTGTTTTTTTTTTTTTTTTTTTTTTTCATTTTAGGGAGACAAAGTTTCACAGAAATATGGTTTTAGATCATTTGGCGAGAATGTTAGTGACTTAAATCTAAGGGCTGAGTTTGTATTAAGAAAAACTTAGGCCAGAAATGAAAATGCAACGAAAACTAGGTACGTGAACTCGAGGACGGGGGGGGGGGGGGGACTGCTAACCTACTCCGATATGTCTTCTTAGCTTCTTTTTAGAGCAAATAATCTCCGAAATACAAATATCGAATTCCATCTGGCGAATGAAATTGCAAATGGTATGTTCGTACTGATTACATCGGTTACGTTTACCATCGTGACGTTTTTTTTTTTTTTATAAATCGGTTTTCACCCACGTTTACAGCTTTTTAATGCTCACCATCATTTTACCGGTTACGTCTTTATTTAGCAAAGTGAAGCAGCACATTTTGTTATTTGCTGATAAACTCAGACCGCGGCCTTAACTGCCATACACATACACATATGTCCTAATTCTGTTGCCCTATGGTATATTCCATTGGTTAATTTAGACACTGCAAGTTCCTTGAATGTCCGTCAGTTCCTTGGGTTCGTTAGTTCCTTAATCGTTACTGCTACTACTACTGCTGCTACTACTATTACTATCATTGACGGCCGGGAGTTTTCGACAGGGGTCCCGCAAACGTGAATGGTCGACTAATCGAAGGATACATATAAGAGTCCGGGGATGCCATACTACGCACAAACAAATTTCATTGAAGAGGATTTTATAGAGAGTGAAAACTAGTTAAAGGTTGTGTGACATGCTTTTAGAAAAGAGCACCCTTCCTTCAGAAGCAACCAAGTAAAAACCCTAAGTAAAAGTCCGTTGGAATTTTGTTTATATCCTCTACCATTTTTGAGATATGACTTTTCAAAGTTCGAGAAAAATGCAAAACAGATTACGTGGAGTGTTGCACAGTGTCAGCATTTCTTTTGTAAACCCTATATATTTTGTCTCTTATTTACTTAATTACTGAGTTTCATATTAGTAAGTGATATCGATATTTTTGAAGGAGAAAATACAAGCTACCAAAGTAAAACCCTCCAGGCAAATAAAATTCTCAAATGTCCTTGAAATAAAGGTTACATAAGCAAAGGGTTAACATAAGACATATCGTAGGAGTCCAACTCTTGATGTCACAAATTTGCATACATAGCCAATGTTTATACATAAACAGCTGTGAGACACTAATTTGCCTATAAATTGGTCAATCTCTGTCCAATTTTCATGGAATTTGTTGCTATTTTTAAAATTTTCAATGCTGAATGTACCCAATACTCCAAAATGTCATTTTCATGTCACACGACCTTTAAGACAAGTGCTTCCTCACTATACGTGGAGCGCCACATTCATTTGGCGTGTATTGCAAGAGAAAATAATTGACAAAATGCTTGCCCCATTCCATGAAATGGTATCTAGCAGGTCCATTTTCGACAGAACAGACTTTTTTCAATAGGATTTTGGGTATCAAAATGCATGGTTATTTGAAACACCATCTTTTTTATCTTAGCGCTGTGCCTACTATTTAAGCGGATCCACCATAGGTTGATGCGGGGGGGGGGGGGGGGGCGCAAGAAAATCTTTGACTTTACAACCCCCGCCCTCCAGGCCAGATGGCCGGGAACGACGCTTAAAGAATGTTCATAGCTAGAAGTTTGTGTTCGGGGGTGTGGGGGACTGGAACATGAATGAGCCTAACAGTCATGGCACAAAGGCACAGTTTGATACGTAAATACAGTATGTCTCTACTGTAGTTGGGCATTCAGTATATGGGTGGAGGTGGCTGAGAATTGTAGGATCTAAGCGGAGCGCCACCATCATTTGAGTCGTAGAA
The DNA here is from genome assembly GCA_021234535.1 of Stichopus chloronotus. Lineage (NCBI taxonomy): Eukaryota > Metazoa > Echinodermata > Holothuroidea > Aspidochirotida > Stichopodidae > Stichopus > Stichopus chloronotus. The sequence goes on along the minus strand of CM037845.1, from coordinate 23,182,751 downwards.
GTGCAGAAAGGTTTGATAAAAAATACTATTAAGGAAGCGGGAAAGCACACTTTCCATGCCGTAAGGTTACATTGTACAGACTCCAATTTTCGCTGCACGAAATACTTTCCTAGTCAATGCTAACTCGATGGTAACAACTTCCACCGCACCAAAACTCAAACCGTTTATATAGAGTATGCACTGTCAGTTGGGATCAAGTTACCCTCCCATGTAACGGTTTACACCTGGAGAGCAGAGAGAAGCAATCAAAGCAACGCTGATAAGTTTAGATTTACCTGGGTGTTTTCCTTAGGAAAAAAAATGAATTCTGTGTCACTTCCTTACAACACAAACATTCTGATCCACGATATTCCTTTTGTTCATGAATGTAAGACTACATGTTTATCTTACGCACCGTCTAACCCAAACTGGCACTCCACTGTTACTACTGCTATACCGCTCTTCCTACTACTACTTCTATTCCTACTACTACTTCTATTCCTACTACTACTTCTATTCCTACTATTACTACTACTACTATTACTACTACCACCACTACTACTGCTACTTCTACTACTACTACCACCACTACTACTACTACCACCACCACTACTACTACCATCACTATACTACTACTACCACAACTACTACTACCACTACTACTACTACCACGACCACTACTACTTCTACTACTATTACTACTGCTACTACTTCTACTATTACTACTACTTCTATTTGCACTAAGATTGCTACTTCTACTACTATTCCTATCACTACTACTATACTGTTACTGTTTGAGCTAGCAATACTACTTTTAACACTACCTCTAATACTGGTATTACTGCTACCTCAGTACTACCGCTACGGTTACTACTACTACCTGTGTTACTACTACTTATACAGCTACAACTAATATTAATACTACTATACTGCTGCTGCTACTACTACTACTGTTGCTATCTATGTTACTGAAAATTTTTCTTTCGTCTACATCTACAACTGCTAACACTGGTGGGGTTGCTGCAATATCTACTATTGCAACTTCATCTACTAGTATGTTCTCTATATAGGCCTACCACTACCTACTGCTACCATAAGTAATTCAACTGCAACACTGCTATTACACTGCAATGGTCTAAAATGTCCACACAGGTAAAAGCTGATGAAAAGCAGCGGTTTTTTTGTATTTACTTTGATTTACTTAAATTCAAACTTAATATTCTCCAAGCGACGAACTTTGTAATATAACCCATCCCAGTGTGAGAAATCATATCCATGGTGTTACTGCCTTTTGGAAAGCTCGTAGCGGACTTATTTGATTTAACGAATTTGTAACAGACCAACGGTGAAATTGATTGTGTAAGTGATACATTTGTATGTGAAAAATGAAGGTGTTGCCACATGTGATGAAAGGGGTGTACAAGAGGAGCGGTGACATGATCCCGTGACAACATCCGTTTCATGGGTTTTCGAAAGATATCTGTGAGACCCAGAAATCGGTCTGTCCTAAGAAAAGTTACGGTGCGAAACATGCGTGGCAACATTTGAAATTCTAATTAGTGCACACCTGACGTTTTCTCTGAACAGTTTGAAATCTGCAGCTCCGTTGGTTATCTTGAAAAGTTTTTTTTTTCCCATTTGTCCATAACATTAGGTTGTGTGAACCCCTTAGGTTGTGTGTCTCAAAAATTACAAAACGATTTCTCAGAAAAATAATTCAAATTGTCACGGTAATGTGCAAATTTGGCCTGCAGTCTGGAAAATGCGAGTTAGTTTCTTCATCTTTGGGAATCCCTTGACTGCTTTGAAAATTGTCGTAACGGTCTTCTCCGACTCTCTTTTTGGCTTCGGCTATTTGCTGGTAGCCCCGTTTAAAGTCAAAACATGTGAAAAGAACATATTCATTTTGTCGATGGACAAGCATGACCAAAAGAAGAATGTTGCTTCCTACAATGTTTTCTTTATCACTTGCATTCCAGCTGCTCAAATAAAAAAGGGCAGCATGCAGTTTCTTGAAACTTATGGGTTTGTTTTGACCAAAGTAAAATAATATACGATTGTTTACTTTCTGATGATTTCATCGTGTCTTAAATAATTGGATGAATGCAAGAAAAATGTAAGCTGCTCTCACGAAACCAAATCGGTTTCAAAAGGCTCTAAACCGATGTACTGCAGCTTGCCATTGTGGTAACCATGACAACACAAATTGCAAATGTTTCTTTTCTTTCACCGTTACTGTATACGGGAGCAACTTTATGTTCTTTTCTAAGTGACTCAGTTCAATCGAAGGACCAGTTGCCACTGCAACCTCCCAGATTAGATTCCGTCAATCCTTTATCCTGTCCCATGGCCTCTGTTAAGATTACCTCCTTTAGAAAAACGTCGGTATTACTTTGATGTCAAAAGTTAAAATAATAATAGTGAGGGCTGATAGGTAACGCTACTAAAATTTTTCAGTCAATCTTTACCTCGTTTAACAGGTGGATCCAAGAGGGTGGGGCAACGAACTGACGGTGAAACCACCCAAAAATGGGCCACAAAATTTGTTTCCTGAAATTTACAGGATTACTGGGGAATAAACTGCAATATAGGCCTACGTAAGGGAACTAATCATTTGGACTAAAATTAACTTTCAAAATTGCAACCATTGTTGCACCAAATTGCATCTCAGAGCATTCAGTTAGAGGTATCTTCCCAATCGGAGGGTTACCATTGGACCCCTCCTCCACACCCCCCCCCCCTTCTCCATATAGTTCACTTACGAGTTTGGTCCCTTCAGAAGAAAGGACTTGGATTCACCAGTACCGCTAAAGAAATGAGAAATTTCGAACAGACACATGTATCTTGCAAACACGTAAATAACGCTTGGTCTATGTAATGGACTCTCGTTAACGGCTCTGTGAAACGATCGTGAATATTTTTAGTCGTAAGGAAGAACTTGAAGAGATGATCTTGTAATGTTCATGTAAGTGGCTTGACAAAACGGATTTATTACACTTAAACCTTTCCATCGTCCTCTTCACTGGGTTGAGGTTGCCATAGAGTTGTTGATACAGACTGCCAGGGGCTTTATATACATGTACACGCAAAACTGGAGGGGAAACAATGACTCCAGGTATGAATATACCTGACCAAGCGTGAATAATAATCAGGATGAGAATCGGAATTGAGAGATTTAAAAAATCAACAATGAACTATCTTTATTAAAAGATGAACTCATTCCAAAATTACTCGGCGGCACCACTCCGTAATTTCGTCATTTTCATATATTTTCTTGTTTGGGTAATAGTAGACAGTGAACTGTTTTGCCGAAGTCAAAAACCTACTTCAAACTGTCTTGGCACCACGACATGATTTTTGCCACTTTATTTTTTAATATCTGACAGAATCCTATTTATTATTTTTCCATCTATTTTTTCCCCCCAATATAAGTCGTCTTTCTTTTTCTGCCGGTTTCATATATTCTTCATCACAGACGAAACACTGGATCTGGAGTTATTATTGCAGGGGCCTCTCACAACTTCGACATCGATTTATTGTCAGATTTAATATCTGCGATACACATTTCTCTGAAGACTTGATCAAGTTCAAAATACAGCAGGGATCATGGAAGCGTTCTAAGAACGTCCGTTAATTCATGCTCGTGGTTCGATCACGTGATGTATGTGCAATTTCATGTAACATGTCTGTCACGTGAGGCCCTCACTGGCCTAAGGGACATATCATTTTTGGTTTACTTGTGGCTTCATCATCACACCTTTGTTTTGTTGCTGTTTTTTTTTTTTTTTTTGCCAGTTTTCCTAAAGCCGGATGCAGAGGCTTCCAAAGTTCTGAGTGGGTTGGCGTTAAAATTTGTGGAGGTATGAGGGTGAAAAGTGAATACAAATTTTTTCAAGGTATTCCCTGGGGTTCGTGGGATGCTTTGCCTAATTCACCGACCGGTTAGTTCGGACAGGAATATAAAGTTGTTTTCCTTATATGTTTGATTGTCATAACATTAGACATGAGAACCTCGGTAGGGCTCAAATGTTTGTCATACTAGGTAAATATGAGAACAATGTGTTTATGGTTTTACAGAGCAAGCAGACGGGCATTGAGGTAAACACAGTGACAGACAGACGAAGTGGCAGACAAACAGATAGACATGCACTTAAATCAATTCATGCAATTAATGTCAGTCATTCAATATTCTCTGATTAAAGATGGCTTCATAGAATTTGTCCGGGGACAAATTTGTGATAATGTAGGCATTACAAATACCAAAAAAAGAGAGAAGAGATCTACTGCCGAGTGGTATACACTTTAGCCATTTAGGGAATACTGTCAGTGCTGCTAGCTACATTGGATGATGGTCACACAGTATTGTCATAGAGAACGGTGTCTTTACCGTAGTCGTAAAAGGAGTACTGTCCTCGCCACAGATAGACAGGGAATACTATCCAATCCAAAGACATTAAGATTCAAAGAGTGAATACTGTCAGTAGTGAGGTTTCCATTTTGTAGTAAAACGTCGCGTTTTCTTTCAATGTTACGAAATGCAGGAAAAGGACTAATTTAAATTCAGATTGCAACTTAGTTGAAATTTATAGATGCAGTCGTCATTGGGTTGCATAATTTATATGGTATGTTACCGTTTTTAAAGCTGACGGATATACAAGTCATTTGCGTCTTTCGCATACTTGTTTTTTTTTTCTCTCCCTGTAACAGAATGTATCATGAATATGTTAAAACTCATGACAGGCTATAAGCAAGATGGTGCACGCAGTGCGAATAAATAAATAAATACACTCAAGGGATTATGTCGAATATAAATTGTGGCACTTGGTGTACGTTTACGTGATTCAAAATGCTGTATTCTTTCTTTATCACAGACTTGAACAAATACCTCTCCCCTCGAGGATCGGTACAGGGAGAGGAAGGGCATTTTCCGAGGGTGGGGACATTTTTCAAGGTCGAATGAATTAGCTTAGAGAAAACTTAGAAGTTTCAATCAAAATCATGAAAAATGACAAACTTGGTAGATTTAGGGTTAACTTTGAGCAAAAGCTATTTATTCGTCCATGATGGTTGTTTTGGTTTTGGAGTTGGGGCATAGGGGGCGTAGAGGGCGCAGGAGCGTAGGGAGGAAGACGGTAGTAGGCAGAAGTTGCATTTGGGAGTGAACATTATTATTAAAGAAAAATGAATTTTTACAAGTGCAATACAAGTGAATAATTTCATGAGTTTGAAGGACTAATGGACGTGCTATTCAACGAATCGAACCGTAAAGTTGAATAGAATGTTCAACCTTTCAGCGATTGAACATTATTCATACTATTACACTAATGGAAACACACACACGTTATTTGTGTTATATACTACTTTTAATGTGTACTCAATGCAATGCTCGCTGACTCATTGAAGTGGGGTAATACCGCACCGTAACCGAGGGTCAGTTAAAAGTTACTCAAGACTGGACTGCGTATTAACGGTTAATGTAATGCAAGATCAGGGTTGATGAATCCAGGGATAGCATTAATCCCATAGAGTGCATTATCCTACTAGGTACAAAGTTGATTAACCTTGTTCAAACATACAAAACGAGCTTTTTTATAAAAAAAAACGAAAACAAAAGAAAATTTGGTTCTTAAATAAATGCATTTTTATTGAAAACGAACCTCGAGAGAGCGAGAGTAAACAAAATTCACAACATGTCAACAATGTTCGTGTGCGATACACAAAGCAGCCAGTAAATGACTTAAAATGAATAACAATAGCAATTGACATAGCAATAATGCATGCTTTAGATAGTTTTCCCTAGTGCAGTGTAGTAATGTGCGTATGCTGTGGGTCAGTGTACGTATATTCACTGTGCAGTGTGTGCGGAGTTCGGAGTTCAGCTTACTTACAAAACTTTCTACAGAGCTTTGCCTTGTGGAATTTACCTACTGACTAGACTGATTTTGGATAAGAACAGTTACAGGTTTATTGAGTATACATTTCGAGATAGGCTTTGGCATGTTTGACGTCTCACTCTCAACCCTAACAGCAGCCGTGGGCTAACGTTGATTAACGTTGAAGACTTGCTGGGTACGGACCCTTTGCCTGTGACTGTGATAGGTTTATGCAGATCTAAGTTAGGCCTATACAAGGTTTAACAAAAAAGAAGAACTACACATGGCCAAAACGTTACTGTCAAACATAGCTGTACGATCACCTCATGGCTGATTTGGCATAACCCACGTCAAGGGTCTAACGTTAGGTCTACGAACTTCAAATCGAATGTTATTTCACTATCACTTTTAACCAATGATTTGTGTGAGATTGTAGTTTAGACTTCAAAAGACTGTCGATCTAATGCTTCATTGTATCCATTCGCTGGTGATTGGTGGCTTAGCTGGTGGTTCATCCTGGTGGTTTATCTAGTGGAAAACCCACGGTCACCTGACTGAAATGGACCAATAGGAGTTTAGGATTCTTCCAAGTATGTATGTACACTTATACTAACCCGTGGTCGACCATTACAATCGTAGTGATATTGACGAAACAAGTAGAGCACGTGACCACAAGTCCTCCAATCAAATAAAAAGGAATTACCATTGTGCTATACATTCCTTGTTACATGGGAGCACCAGTAGTAGGATATTTTACAGGTGAAAGTTGAAGGGCCATAGACAGTTACAAAGTTTCAATCAATACATACTTGTTTGACTCAATTTCTCTAACGACTAAACATAATTCTTGTGGGCTTGATAATGCAAAATTTACCCTTTTCTTCTAACAATTCAAAAAGCCTCCTTTAAAATTCACAACTGCCAACCCTTCTTTCTTGAGGGTGACTCTTGTAAGCAGATTTTGCCAAATATTTGATCCCCCCTGAAATCATTTAGCGATATCTTTTTATATCCGCACGTATTAGCTATTGTAAACTGAGCTGATCACGTGACGAAAATTAATATTGGTCAAAGTTATTCAAATCAAAGTCATTTGTCTTGTGAGAGATAATTTATACAAGATGCTCGACAGTCTTCGAGACTGGTAAACACACATCCTGCAGAGATAGTGGGAGGAATACTAAACCGGGGAAAAAGTCTGCTAGCGACCAATTCTCGCCATTTGTAAGAAAACTCCAAACGTCCCGCTCCTAGAAAATTATTCAATTTTAGAACCTGTTTCAGTGGTCATGTATCACCTCAGTCATTCGATCATCAGTGAACGCAGGATTAAGTCTTATACTTTCCCTATACACGGGACACACGTATTAGGAAAAAATTTGAATTTTATCACTTCATTTTCTTGAAAATGAGAGCCTTTACAGTCCAATCGTCGGATGTGTAGTCAAATTCTTTTACCTTTTCTTTTTTTTAACTTGGAGGAAGACTGTGAGAAGTATGTGAAGCCTTTGTCATAATTGCGTATCGAGAGAAATTTTTTAAATGACCCCTTTTCTTGTTGATGAATACAAGTAAATGCTTAAAAGGATTTGCCACTATCCAGAAGTCTGCAATCTCACAGAAAGTAGGGACATTTCTTTTCATTTGGTGGAAAACATATCTAAAATAGCATGTTCCATATGGGAATTAATGAATATTCAGACAAATATTCATTTCAGTGGTACAATGCTCTATGGGAAATCGGTGATGTCACGTAGACATGATTAAATTTTAAAGGTAACCAAGCATACACTTCAAATTCAAAGTAAAAGAAACTTGTCTCATTAATTTGTCTTTGTTACCTGGTATTTAGTAACCATGATATACCCGGAAATCTTTCTTGGTAGAGAAGTCTTTCTTGGAGCAGCAATATAAATAATCGTGTTTTAAACATGATGTTGGTGTTGTGCTTGCAGTGAAGTGCCTGCAGTGAGAAAATTAACTGCCTTAATTATGTATTTTCATCACTTTGACTGTTTTTTTTTTTCACAAGGTTTGCCAGTAATTATTGATATTTCATCGTGTGGTCTTGTCAAAACAAAAGGAGAAAGAAAAAAGAAAAGTATAGTAATAATAGTAAAAGTCCGCAAAATAAAAGATACTGTGTTTTGTTTTCAACTAGACTTATCCTGAATTACTAACTTTGTTTAAGGACCTTTTAAAGTTTAAGTTGGATATTCCTTAGAGATTTCTGCAAAGCCATCGACCTCTCACCTTCCTTGCGTAGATTATTTGCCTGATGACCGTCCACAGCAGCGGGCTATTTATCGTTGAGTCCTTCCAAGTAGAGAAGAAACAGCAAAGCTAATTGGTTGAGGACCTCCAGCTCTTTCTTAATTCATGCATATTTAACTGATCATGACGTCACGGGAAAACTTTTTTTGATTTTGGATTTACTTCGTTCTGAAAATAAAGTAAAAACTTTGGTTTGGTCATATCAATATCTTTGAAAAGTAACGAAATATTAACTGATTTCATGGGTTCAGTTACACCGTCATGATTCCTCCCCCCCCCCCCATCCATGCTAGAAATACGAGATATACGCATCAAAATGCATCCTGGGGATCCACAGACGTAACACGTGACGCTCTTGCCACCTCTCCACCTCGCTCTCTCTCTCTCTCTTTCTCTCTCTCGCTGAAACGAAAATTGGGCAAGTGAACCCAAGGGTTTTCCAACAATTGTTTTAGCTCAAAAATCACTCGTGCGTAATTTTCACTTTAAATGGAAATGTCGGTTACTCCAGGCATTTTGAACATAGGCACCCACAGGCAAAAAGAGCACACAAATCGATAACCCTTCTACCAATCGGTTAAAGAAACACGCGTGCAAAATTTATGCATTACGTAGACTGGACGACGGCATGAATATAATAATTGGGGAAAATATATTTAGCAAATTTTGTCGTCATTATTCCACATATGTATCGTTTTTTATTTATTTATTTTTTTGCAGCGCAACAATGTAACTGATGGTTTAAAGCTAATGAACCAAAAAAGAAAAAAATGATAATTATAAACTGAAAACTGGTCTATTGTATATAGGAAACTTTCACAGCTACAGAGCAAGGGAAGTACAGCTCACAGGAACCACTCTGGGAAACAAAGACCTAATCATTGTGCAACTGTGAAGGAATTTTTTTGCCGTTAATAAATATAAGAAAGATTTGAGGAGAATGTTAACCATAAGGTTGCATACAGTGACGAAATTTCCCCCTTTTGTTTTGGAAAAATGTAATTGTCAGGTCTCCAGCTTTTTCTATTTGCACTGATTTGATTGAAAGTAGTTACATGGGAATGGGTACAGCTGGGAACGACTTTTACCTTTTACTGATGGGGGGGGGGGGGATTTTTAAACTTACCTATAAATGCAATAAGTAACTAAAGTTTATAACCAACGCATTTAGGGAGTGCAAAAACATATTACTCTGGAAAATCAAGAAGTAGTTACATAACTGCCTTAATTATGTATCACGTTGCCAGTTTTTCTTAAGGTTTGTCAGTGATTATATTGACATTTCATCGTGTAGTCTTGTCAAAATAGGAGCAGACAAAAGGAAAAATAGTAATAATAGTAAAAGCCCCCAAAATAAAACGTATTGTGTTTTGTTATCAAGTAGACCTATCTTGCATTACTAATGGATAACTTTCCAAATGCACTTTTTCTATAAACGCTCTCTTTGAATCTCACGAGGCATCTCTTTGGCTAAAAGCACACAGGTTGTGGAGGGTGTCAGGTGTTCATATGGTTTACTGTGTCGAATATGATGCTTTAACGTTTAGCTAGCAGGGCAGCCCAATACGCGACATATTAATTTCGACATTTGGCAACCGTGAGAAAAGTAACTCACAAGTAGATACACTTCAGAAGTTTCGCTTCATGAATATTTAAACATTAATAACTTTGGAGGCCAATTGCAACCCTTGGGCATGTCTCCAAATATGGGCGTCGTAAAAGCAGCAATATGAAGGAAAGACAAGATTTCATCATTTCAAAAAAGTAAGAAAACCAACAAAGAAGCAAATCTATCTATCTATCTATCTATCTATCTATCTATTTATCTATCTATCTATCTATCTATCTATCTATCTATCTATCTATCTATCTATCTATCTATCTATCTATCTACATATCATGGCCTTATTTTCTCTCTTAATATTCTTTCCCTTGTTCAAACAGGCCTAAGCCAGTACTTGGGATTGGAATAACTTCATGATTAAATGAACAATTATTGAATTATTTATTTGTTTATTTTTTCATTCTTTGATCTACCATACATTGCTATATATTGATTATTCATTGCTTATCATGATAACTTGAGAGGATATTGGCATCTGTTGGTGTTTGTTCGTATTTTGCTTTACTCAATACTATCCAGCCTTGATAGTATATAAGTTGTTATAACAGTCGTGCTGCAAACGATAGCGGATGCGCTCAAATCCCACTCATGGCTTAATTTTCTCTCTTAATATTCTTTCCCTTGTTCATGAAGGCTTAAACCAGTACTTGGGATTATAATAACTTCACGATTTACACATTTAACAGAAAAGAAACGTACAAAAGAAAAACGTACAAGAATAGATATCCTCATGTGAACTATATTGAAAAAAAAAATCTATGATGAATGACATAACAAAATATTTCGAGCCTATATCCAGTTCTTCTTCAGTTTACATTTTGATGTAAGCGTTTGCCTTGTAGACATCTCTGACTGTTTTCTACAAAAAAGAGAGTAAAATATAACAAAGATTGAAAATTTGTGTTTTGTGTATATTCAGACATTAATAAGTTTCAAGGTTCCAAGGCCGATTGCATTTAACCTTTGGGTATACCGTTTAATATGAAAGTGGTGGTAAGATGAAAAATTCACAGAGCAAGCAGAAATGGATCAAAACACGAAGCTGTGATGGACCTCTTTCGTTGAATATCTCTTTTAATTTATGGCCTCGTAAACAGTAAGGTTGATATGATCAATGACTCTGAGAATAATCCTATCGTTGAATACCAAAGAAAGACCGCGTCAATAACGCGGCCGTTTGTCACTTGATGGAATTATCATTTCTTAAAACTAGATAAACGTAGACGAAAAACAATTTATATTAATAAAGAATGTTTGGAAGGGAGGCAAAGAAATATATGAGAAATGGAAAAAACCAGAGACGATCAAACTGACGGACACATTGAATGATCGGCGATAAGAAAGACAAGCGAAGAAACTAACAATCTATGATAGAAATTAAATTATCTAAATTTGAGAAAGTATCCGAACACGTCTCATACCATGTGGTAGCTTAAAAAGTTTATATTAGCATTTATATATGTCTTCGTTTTCTGGTATCTTTTTTTTTTCTATTTAAATTTTTATTCTCAGTTTCAGTGTTCTGATTTAGTTATGAAGACTTTAAGTGGGATCTAACACTTTGGCTTGTTCTTTAGGGGAAAATGTATCTGGCTTCTGTTATTGCTCTGAAAGTTAGGGAAAAATCATCACCTCTTTCTTACAGAAAAAATAGGCCTTACCGACAAATAGTTCAATAAATTCATCGACCGGAAGACATAATTGCTTCATAAAATGAGCTGAATGGAGACAGAGGACTAAGTAATTTAACAAAAGGGAATGAAAAAGGAAATTGATCAGACACAAAGAATGCAAAAACTTTCACGTCAATTTCCTGGGGAACGTTATAATGAAAACCAATATTTCGAAAGGTGACACTTACGTGCTTCCGTACGCTTCAAGTTAGCTGATACGTAAATGAGACTAATCCTCACATTGTAAACAATGAAACGGTGGTAGTTATTAAGGATGTGAATTAGATAGAGAGGGGGACAACTTTCACACCCTCTACCAGGAAGAGTGGGAGAGAGAAATGGAGAGAAAAAAAAAACCGAGAGCAAGTAATAACACAACTGGTATGATTAACCATGATTTGTGACGTCAGCTCACCGAGTACAAAATCAGGCATCGTTCGTGTAGCACGTGCTTTCCTTGCCCATGGTATCTGCCTTGCAATTCTTTTGTTTTCGTAACCAAATGTAATTTGCCGGTAGTTACACCTTTTCTGGAGGTGATAAAAGAAAAAAAATGCCAAAAGCAAAAAAAAGAAAAGAAAAGAAAAACACTCTAATAGATAAACAAATTGTGTAAGTCTGGTCTCATATTGAGGTGAACAGCCTTAGCCGCCTACTTGAAAAGTCCGCTTTGGTTGCCATGACAATACATCAACGATCGTCTTAAATAGTCAAGGAGAATGATTCATTACAGGCATAGAAGGCGTGATACACCGTCTGCGAGGAACGAGTGTGGTGGTGGGGAAGGAATGGTTAGGGGGAGGGGGGGGTGGTGGGGTGGATAGCTTGTCCTGTAAAGTTCATCCACGTTCGATGAATTTCAATCATTGCAGTCTTCTCTTTAAGTAAACAGATCTGCTCAGAAAATCGCAAGGGGAGGTATCCCGGTTGTGTCCTTGTCATTCTAGTAGTCGCAGTGGCCCCTTTAAATTTCAAGGAAAGCATCTGCGATCCTCGCTAAGAATTTTCAATGTTGTTTCCGCTTCAACTTGAACATGTTATATATATACTTTCTTTTCTTTTTATTTGAACCTCTAGCGGACATGTTTAAAATTTTATTTCAATTCTTTGAGGAGTTTTTCGTTTTAAACTGGCCTTACAATGCAAAAGGGCTCAATTTAAAAAAAAAAAAAAAAAAAAACGACCATTTGAACTGCCTTCAATAACCATCTTGCAAACTCGCCTGCATATCCTCACCGGAAGGAAGGACAGGCCCTCGAAGGAAGATAGCTGCATGTCGTGAAAAGGACTTTGCATATCGGTCTACGTAATCTTCTCTCAAATCGGCAATGAATTATGCACCCTGCAAAGATTCTGATGGGATACACCTACTCAGCAACTGGATGTTTGTTATTGCCAAAGTATTTTCTGAAGTTAACATAAAAACAAAGTTTAAAATCAAATTTTCATTAACCATTACTCCTTAGTCCCACCGGTAAACAACTATTCAAATTGAAATTGTGTTTTTCTACAAGTAGATATTAAGATTGCATGGTCACCGATTTATCCCTGCTAAGTCATCATCTTACTTGATAATCTTTGCTGTGGGACTTTTTATGGCTCCATTGAATGAAGACAGGGAAGAATAATTATGCATGTAAAGCTTTCCACAAAACTGCCCAACCATTTTAAATTACAAACAAATGTCTTTTTTTTAAATTCTTTTATATTTCAATACGTTTTTATCTTTTCCCCCACAAAGAGTAAGTTTTACCAAACCAACGCGAGCCGTGTTAACGTTTACGAAGTTCCAAATGAAATATCGCCCTTACGTTAAACATTGAGTTGTGGTTCCGGATTATTTAGAAATTATAAATTATTTAAAAATCACTCCAATAATCAAATTGGTGATTTTGCAAAAGCAACACACAAAACAAAACAAAAAAATAACGTGCGTGTACTCATGTAATTTAGTTAGTAATAATTCCACATAAGAACCCCAGAGAAAAATCGATGAGAACAGATTTGCGCTTCTTTCGTCTACGGTAGACGATATTGGAAACCTCTGCATGGGTAAAGGCAATATTTTCTAACTGTCAAGTATATTAATCCCTTGGCAACGGTGCACGAGGAGTTGACGTGTATAGGATATGTAAGGATATGGATGATTTGTTCTTTACCTATCGTGGTTGTTTATCTTGTTTCAGAAAGCCTATACCTATTAATCATCATACATATGTGCATTTAGTCGAGTCATCTACTACGAGAGCGATGAGGCCAAATGACGTGCTTTAGCAGCCCCCTCAAATCTCGGGGGAAGGGTGAGTCTCTGAAGAAACCATTTGTTTTAGTTTAAATAGTGAAGTTTTGGCATAAAAATTCAAAGTCTAATATAAAGCGAAGGGAGGCTCAAAAATGTTTTGTGAGAGATGGATCTTGTGCCTTACGGTCACTTGTTGATGATCACTGCGTTGACGCTAAGCATTAAGTAAGTGCAACGACATTTCAAGAAATTTCTAATAACGTAATATGACGTAATATGACTGATACACATGGTTTTTAAGAACTCCTAAATCTTCTTCTCTTGTAGGTAATTGGAGAAATCCTCCCCTAATATTTCATCATATCCTAATGTATCATTCATGGTGAAGAAGCTTTAGAATCATAATTCATTCATTTCACCTTTCAACCAATGAAACGATTAGGTTTTCATTAAGTTTCACACTTTTCATCGTGTTTCTATGTTGTTGACTCATGTCATTCACTTAGTCAAGACCAGACTAAAAAGCTGAACACTCTCATCGTCTTTTGTTTACTTATTTTTCAGGAAGTTTTTATTGTCCAAGTATGTGCGTTTGTCAAAACAAATAATTAAACAGTGACAGTTCAAGGTTCGAAACACGTAATAGGGTTTGGTCAGTCGTTGATTTGTAGCATACAGGGAGTGTAGACAATACAGTTCTTTTTGGTTCACTTAATGTCAACGTCGACTACTGCGTATGCGTCACTCTACCGATATGTGGAGTATTCAGGCTAGAAAATTAACCATGAGTTACAAACAAACAAAAACATTTAAGAGAAGGTACAACCTTTCTCTATACATGCATGTTCTTTTTACAAGACGAAATGAATTGCAGGCTGGAACAGAGGAAGAAAAAGAATATTAAAATCCAAAATGCAAGACGAAAAAGAAAATAGAAAAGACAATAAATAGATTCGAATAAAACAGCGAGAAACACACCCCCTGATATTTCAGGGTTTCTTGTAGAATATGATTTAGCTACATCTTTATCATCGTTTCAGAAGATGAATTTGTAGGGCGTAGGTAGACCTACTGCAGCAGACTACCAAAATAAAATAAAAAACGCAAATAAAAGGACTAACCGCAACAAACAAAGCAAGAAAGACAGAGAAAAATGTCAGCTCTGTGTAACAGACTTTAGAAAATTGACTGTTGCTGTAGCTTTTATAAATGGTCCATTTTCCCTCGGCGGTCGCTCTTTCTTCAAGAAAGTTAAAAATGATTGAAACGAGTTGTAGAATCGAAGAGGCAGCGGACTTCGACTTTGCTGTTACTCCTTGAGGCCTTCACGAGACATTTAGGCTTTTTCTTTCTTGTTTGGTGAAGTGATTTCCCTTACGATGAAATAAAAGCAAAAATTAAACCAAAGCGAAGAAGAGAAAAAATAAAAGCAAAACGCAATATCACTACCGGTCAATCAAAATGAAAGCGAGGGAGTTACAAGAAACTGCATCTTATCTGGATGAATATTGGGTTCAGGCTACAATACCGAATGCAATACCGAGGTGGACGTTCCTCATACATTTCATCCTAATTGCTTGACATTTTGAGGGAGAACTAAAAAATATTGAACGTGAAATGAAAAGTGAAACTCTTTAATATCAAACAATGCCATACACGTCCTCCGTCTTCGCTATCTGTTGAAGATAGTCAAATACGGTCACGCTACACTGTACACCAAAACAGAAAACCAACAGGGGATAAATTTTACTAATGTAAACCACTTGCAATCTACTACCATAGATGACGTCGTTGGTAACTCCCAAGGGAAAACGGTAGAGGGAAACCCCTCTGTCTGTGTATGACGGGACAATCTTGTCTCTTGTCCCTAGACCCAGTTTACAAGGTGAAACACTGATATATACCACAGATCAAATACACTGGGGTGAGACTGACATAGACCTGGTCAGTCCTTTATTGGGATGGAATATGTGGATTGTTGAAAAATGGGTTCGCGGGGGGGGGGGGGATGAGAAGAGGGAGCAGGGATTTTTATCGTGTCGATATCACATAGTCTGTGGCTGAAAATGACCCGCTTTGCGTACCCTAAAACGAAGTTCCATTCTCATTGTTTAGTTTATTTTGGTTCACATACGTTCTTGGTGGGATGTTGAGGATCAAACTCGTAACGTCAACGCATGTCCGTGCACACTATGTACTTTTCTTTATCTGGTAAGAGGAGAAAAGTAACGTGTTTGCAAGGAATCAGATGTTTGCGATTACCGATTATGGAAATATTCACATCACGATAGATTCACGTATTCGTACACTATCGCTGCACTATCAGTAAGGAACGTTAAGGCGTTGGTCGATATTATGTTCCATGCTTAAAGGTGATTGACTGTCGTACATTATTTACGGTATGCCCTTTGCACGTACTAGTGTGTGGTAAATAATATCTGGTAGCAAGGCGGTATATGCACACACGCGATGTTTCATTACTTCTTGCAAAGAGTGACCATAAACTCGTGACGTTTGTAAAGACTTATCGAAAGGGAATGACGTCACGAGCGTCATTAATAAGACTCTACCAATCACCTTTCATGAGGGCCTGTTTGTTTGCTTGTTATAGTACGCTTTCGCAGATAGACCTTATGTGCTTTGTTCGATATTGAGAACTTTACACTGTCACTGTTACGATACGACGGAGAGTATAGAATTGTTAGTGTCAATGGGGCGTTACCACAAAAAAAAAAAAAAGCGAGGTTTGATTTTAGCCAATGACAGTGCTTCCAGTAAACCACGTTGCTAAACCTCTCTAAAAGTAGGCAAACCCTAAATGAGAAAACGAATAGTATTTACGAAGTAAATTTGTGCCTTTGTCACCCTCCTGAAGATACCACCAATATTACGGCAGCTGTAATAGTTTCTGACACGTGATAAATTTGTTACCGAGTGTGATGCACCTTTAAAAAAAAAATATCCCATCTCCCTATCGTAGTCTAAACATGATGGGTAGAGATCTATTTTTATCGGTATCAGTAATTGACATTCAACGATGAGGACACCACGAATCAAGTTTCGATTTTCGTTTATCAGATGAAAAAAAAAAAGAAAACTGTTTCGAGAGGATAAAAAGAATTTGCAGAGCTTGAACTTGGCGAAAGTGTGAAACAATCTAGCCAGAGAAAGTAAATAGTCAGTTTTTTTTTCGCTTTCATTTTTATGCCGATAATCTACGGTGACGGGGTGGGGCCTATTGCCCTTTCGGGGGACGGGAAAAAAAATTGAGTGTAGGAGTAGAAGGGGATGGCAGAAGTAGGGCGGTATTACTCAAAAAATAAGACGGACGTAAGAAATGTAAGAGAGTAAACCTGCTGAAAAAGAGAATTAATATAAAAAACATTCTGAAACAATTTCCCACTTTTCTGAATGATGAATGATACTGGAAATTTTATAACAAACAGATACACTTTAAATTATCGCAATCTCATATGACTGTTCTTTTCTTTCTTTTTTTTTGCTTAAAGTACGATTCGTCTCTATTTTTAAAAAGTAGAGAACGTTTGTCTACGTTTGCCCATGTCGCTTCCCTCTAGCCAAGAATAACACTTTACACACATTACCATCTAATAGGAAAGATAAAAGATTAGTCCCTCTCCGGGGACCTTAAAAATGAAGTCAAGTAGCTATCTTCTTGCACGAGAGGTAAACGTCCTCATTTGGTGCTCCTTCTTTGCCTCCGTTGAATCGAGATGAATGGCGTTATTAGACAGGTCAGAGAGAGGCGTTAAAGTAATCATGTGACGTAATACAGAGGGCGCGGTTACCAGAAAGAGCACGAGAATGGCTGACTATGCAGTTTGCTTCTTTGCCCACGATTAAAACAAAGATAAAGTATTTCACGATACTTAAAAGTAAGAATTAACTGTGACCTGTAAAATCGGAAGATGTGCTTTAAGTGAGAAATCACACACACCGTCGCTTCCTTAAAGGAATACACACAAAATTTTTGTTTTCCTCTATCAGCGGAAAGTCAACAACAGATTAGGTAAGAAAACGCGAACTAAGCATGGAACTGTAGGTAAAAGCCAATGTCTATGATCGTCACCTTTCCCGCCGTTAAGATTATATTTTACACTCCAAACGGGGGAAAAAAAATGCGATTACGAAAACGTAAACCTTAGAGTTTCCTTTTATAAATGTATCAATATTAAGCTGCTTGACAACATTGTTGAAGTCATCGACCTTGATACGATATGTAATTATTTTGGGATTATCGGGCCTAAGCGAACGTGAGAGGTACAAAAGTCGGCTTAATCAAGCCAGCTATTTTTAACGCATAGAAAATGAAACGCAATCACAAACAGATGGAATGGGGGGTGGGGTAAGATCATTAAAAAAACGATTTGGTGCGATAAAGAGTAGTTTATAATATCTTGGCATTAATTGATAATTTGGAGACAATTTACTATCGAGGATTTTTTTTTTTTTTGGTGATATTTAATTTTCGCTGTCAACAACGGGAGGTGTCCTTACTTCCTTTGATTTATTAGTATATTGCGCCAGAGAGGAGTTTTTAGAGGTTGTTGTAGGTGGAAATGAGATGTCAAGAATGATTTAATCTATACAGGTATGTGTAGGCGAGTGGGAGAGTCGGGGAGGCACTTATAAGGGTTTATTTGGAACGGCTTTGTCAGCATAAGCTTCGCCATCATGAATAATATGTGTTATCGATAAGATCCATCGCATATAAATAATTTGACAAAAAAAAAAAAAAATCTGGCCGATACTCTTAAAAGCAAAACAATAAATGTAACAGTAAGTGTAAGTGTAACAGGTTTCGTGACTTCAACTTTATTCACATTACTACACATTACCACATTACTACTGGTGATAAAAGCTCTACGTGATATCTCAAATCCTGATCAAATGTCCGAAGTATCCATCCACGTTTGATGATTAACAAGCACCTATAGGACCCAATCGTTGAAAAGGAGAGTCTGCTTGCTTGCTAGGGGCGATCATTGTTCTTTGAACTTCCGCTAAACATCCATCTTCTATTGTTTTTTATTTTAGTCTTTGTTCTTCTTGTACATTCAGGGTCGATTTAGTGATAACCATGTCCGTCGACAACGAAGTTCTCGCAATGTAGCTATGCGATGCCATACGTACGCCTTGAACGTGTACTGGGGCAATACGCATGGCACGATTTTAATGCCTAATGCTGGTTGTGCCTTTTGTCATACCTGGGCATCGATTCCATTTGCAACTGATTATTGGCGAAAAGCTCATTTTGAAATAAACAAAAAGGAATTTGCTGTTACATCTTAGCTATATTCTAAAATTCCAAGAAAGTCTAGTTTCCGGAATTAGTTTCTAGTTGATGGAATTATATAACATAGTACATAGAAGTAAGTTCAATTTGCTGAATAGTTTCACCTCAAACACACATATTCCCCTTACCTGTAATATTCTTCATTTCTTTTGTCGTATGATTTGCCCCTTTTTTTAGGTCGTTACATGAAGCTTTTTAGTTTCTTCTCTTTTTCTCTAAAATAAATCAATGGAAGAAGCAGGCAAAAGAAGACACACAAGATGAAAATCGGAGGAACAGTTCGTTGTTTTCTTCTTCTTCGTGTCTTGGTTTTGTAATTAAATTAGGGCAGCGATCACGTAACGGCTGTGAAAATAAGATTTTGTTTATCCAGACTGACTGATTGCGACAGATATCCGGAGACGGTTAAAATGTTTCCACATATGGCTTATTTTTCCACTCTTATTTCCTTTTTTTTTTTTTTGAAAGCATGTTTTGCATTCATTTGAGTGACATATTCTTCGTCCCACAAAAACTCCCCAGGAAGAGGAATGTTAACTCGGACATGTGCCTTTCACGTGACATTTCACATTTTAGCCAAAAAAAAAAAAATGCTCGTTTTCATGAAATGGTGCTAGAATACATAAAGAGAGGAAAAATACCAATGTGACCTTATTAAAAAAGGGAATCATTGCCTTTGAAATGCTACACCAACATGATATACAAAGAATATAGTTTTTTATCCGTTACCATCAGCGAAAGCTCAGTATCTTCAAAACATGCATAGGATGAATTACGGAAAATGCATCATTTAAAGTTGTGAAAGTTTGGGAGAACAAATTATTCTTGAGCTACAAACAACCGAATTTCTGTCTGTGAAACAGCAATGTCTTGAAAATAAAGCCTGAAGAGACTGTGCAATGATGTCACTTTTCCCATGGAAACGCCATATTGGCTGGAGAACAAAACATACGTGCACGCCTGCTAGACAGTTAAAGACCATTTGACTTCTATGACCGGTTAAACCATGAAAACAATATCAGAATATCGTAATAACAACCACGTTATCGAAACAGTACGGCCTGGTACTAGTTACACGAAAAACTTATGCCTTCTAGTATGGCGGCGTAACAACATTATGACGTCACGTGCAAAACCTCTATATCGTGTCCTATCCTGCCTTAGTTTGAATAATCAATAACATTGTGTCTATAAATACGTCGATTCTTAAAATGTAACTTTTGTTTTGCTGTAAAGCAAAATTACGACCACTCCCCGCCAGTCTTGCGTTGATGATTATCTGTGTAAGATGAATGTGGCAATGACCACGTTGTGTCTGAAAGGTGTAATCGATCCGCCTCTACACGCGTACGTGGTGCATAATACTGTACGGAATTATTTCCAACGGCCTCGTCGCTTAAGGCAGACAACCAGGTTAGCCTTAAAAATGGATCACTGGTCATCTGTAGGTTTCGTAGCAACGTACCGTCATGCAGCTAAGGGTGGTTTCCAAAGAGTACATTTTCTAAAATGTTTCGTTTTTTTTTGTACCTCTTTTTTTCTGCCGAAACATTTCGTAAACATTATATTAAAGCTGCATGACGGTTGCATATTTAATAAGGACATGTGTCGCCAGCTTATTCAGTAAATGCATTGCAAACTTTTTCCGTCCAAGGGGTTTCCTTTATTGAAATATCTGTCATATCGAGAGTTGAACATTTTAACATTGGAGAAAAACTTACAGTATGTCTTCATCAGCAGCTATGTGTGCGGTCGATAGATGCATAAAACTTACCCTGCAAATGGTTATAAGCTTGTCCAACATGTCACTTTTTTAAAAAAAATTGTGAGCTTACAATACATGTAAACAAAGGCCTGTAACCAAATTACATCGGGGGGGGGGGGTCAAAATTAAAACATGGGAGATAGGCCCCGTTGGGCACAATGTTGATTCATTTTTTCACCCTCAATATAATCTACAGGAGGCAAAAATATTTTAGGCTTCACCCCCCCCCCCCCCCCTCTATCCTTGCCTATACGGATCTGGATTTCAAAAGTGGAATTTGTATGATATTGATACACAAACGGAAAAATATACGACACTAAAATAAGAGTAGTGTAACGTAATATAGTATCAAGTGGGAAATTGGTGTGACAAACAAATAGTAATAGGGTAACCGAACCGCGAAACCGACAGAAAATGTTTTTGATCTTCTGGTGAGTTCGACGAAAAATGAAAGAATGAGAAAGAAACGATAACAAATAAACAAAGATACACACACACAAAAAAAAAAGTAACAATAAAGACTTCGAAAAAAAACGAGTATTTTCACAGGCATGCTTCTCA
This sequence comes from Stichopus chloronotus, assembly GCA_021234535.1. NCBI lineage: Eukaryota > Metazoa > Echinodermata > Holothuroidea > Aspidochirotida > Stichopodidae > Stichopus > Stichopus chloronotus. Next base: position 23,161,443 of record CM037845.1, on the reverse strand, counting down.
CTCGTGAAAGTAACGAAAATAATTTGGTTATAAACACATATATTGTACAAACTCTGAAAGCAATATGAATGAATCATAAACAGTGAAGATGAACCGTTAATGGCTAAGTGGAAATTGGAAACGACGAAATGAGTTTTGCATCATTTTTGGTTAATTAGATGGGAATTGACTGCGCACTTTGCAATTTGACTTAAAATGAGAGTGTATACTGGTTCTTGAATTAGGCTATATAGTGTGTATGGGTTGAACTGAGTGTACTGTATCATTGCGAAAGTCGCAGTTGTATGTGTGGAAACGAATTTAAACTCGGTGCATGAAAGGAGTTCGTGACGAAATTTTTAAGAAGTAAAGAAAAACAAATTAAAGTTGGTAACGGTAAATATAATGAAGAGATTACTCAGGATGTTGTAGACCTCAAAATAAGTTTGATCAGTGTCAGCGTTGTGTGTATATATATATATATATATATATATATATATATATATATATATATATATATATATATATATATATATATATATATAATGTCATTATATCATTATGTCATAATATATATATTACGTCATTTTATTGATAACGTATCCGTATCTGTCAGACGTTGTCTGTTTTACATCGCTTTTTAATTTGGTATTCTATTAACAAATGAAAAAAGAAAGAAAAAGAAAACGCGGTACAAGTAAACAACCCTGATTTCTGGTTCAACGTAAAAAATATGTGTATTCCAATCAAGCTTGTTGCCAATGAAGCTTCCCAAGAACTTAATTTAGTGGAGTATACTAACGAGGCGTAACGATAGATCGTCGGGCGCTGGAGTGTTACCATGGGAATGCTCAAGAATGTAAAGTGGCAATTACGTTTTACCACAGAAAGCGTTTGACTGGTCCCCAGGGGGTGGTCACAACCAATCGATGGCATGTAATGGAGAACACTAAATGTTAAGTTGGGGAAGACGTGCAGACTGGCAGATATTGTTGGTGTGCAGGGGATACATCGGGGTGTGCCGGAAGCGATGTAGGGTGAGCGGATGGGGTCTAAACACCACAGAATTGATATGTAAACAAATGTAACATAACGTTTAGTGTCTATGTAGGACCGGGAGGGGTTTTAGCAAGCTATTAAAACCAGGACCACAACACGAAAAGAAAATACAAACAAAACAAAACCTAAAAGAAACTAAAAGGAAGCACAACAAAAAAATAATAAAGGAAGCACAAAAAAAAAAAAATAAGTAAGGAAGAAGCAGGATTGTGTGAGGATAGGGAAGGGGCTGAGGTGATAGGCTAAGGTTGTATAACACATCGTTAAGTGTAGCATGGAGACCAGATTACTGTCAACAGGGTTGTAGACAACGGTGGCTTCTACCTCTCATACTCAATTTACACCCTCCACCGCCATCACCGGAGACTTGATGATACCGTAAAGAAAAGTATGTAATGAACAAGTCCCATTGTGGTTACTATTGTAGAAAGTAGGACTACGCGCTACTTAAGTTAGAAACAATATAAACCCTTATAAGTCATTCAAAAGACCAAAAAAGTGTTGGATTTATGGACTGATGTGGGGGGGGGGGAGACTTTACTCCCTCGACCCCTATCAAAGACCTTTAAGCGGACTCCATGGACCCTCTGAGTAGCAAAAAAAGTGGAAAAGGTTTATGTAAGATGTACGTTACAACCTTTCCTATCCTCCTTTAAACATTTTTCAAAGTCTGTAAATCCTACCAATTAAAAATAAAATATGAGAAACATTATTTGCAAAACAAAGAGAAAGAAAAAATCCGGCAATTAACCGAAACGAGGGGGACAACATGCTAAACCGGATTTTGCAGGGATTTGAGTTGTTCTTCGAGTAAAGAAAAAAGTGTGGTGACTTAGAGGAAGAGAAAAATTTGCATGATTTTTTATCTGGTGAGTTTGGTAGGTTACCCCGTTCGGTGTATCCTACTTTTATTCGGAGGTCATCTCAGGGGAAGACAGTTTCGATGAAAACATCTTATTGAGTCTGTTTGTTTCAGCAGATTAAGTACAGAGAGAGAGAGAGGGGGGGGGGGGAAGAGTGGGAAGGAAACCCACCCCTTGATTACGACGAAAAATGCAAACAGCATTGCCCTGCCCGTGCCCTACTTTGCCAGACGGACAGATACAAAAGCCAAAATGCGCATGCCCAGACATACCTTATTCCAGTGTCAAGAATTGCTGTACGATCGCGGTGTAGTTCTGTAGAATTTTTAGCATGCTTTCCCGTATTTCTAACAGAAATTCTTTCGAAGTTTTTCATGCTTTACATGGTTTGCCAAGAAATTCGGTAATTTTGGAAGATTGGAAGATTGCATTTAATACTTTGTAAAAATTTTAAAGAATATATCTGTTTTTACATTCAGGAAAATATTCTTTAAGGTTTGATCTAAGTTTTCTCGCATTCCCATTAATTTACCAATAAAACGTGTTTTGCAACCGCGAAAAAACAGTTTAAAGTAGATGTAATTTCTTGAAACAGAAGAACACTGCCAGTACTCTGCAGGGTATAGTTAATGAGTGATAGCCTATAGCAGTAAAACTCTCCGTAACTCCTTCAGATGAGTGGAGACTGACCTACGCAAGTTCTTTTAAGGAAAAACTATAGCTTAGTGAGCGGGGTCAAACTTTTGGAATGTAAATTCTAACTTTGCATTAATCGCAGGATCTAAGCTAATCAGATCTGAACGAAGAAACACTTTTTCAGTGAAAAAGATAAGTAGTTTACGATAAATGAAACCGTATTTCAGTAAAAATGTGTGGTCACAATTTCCACTACGACCATTGTGTGATTGAAATACGTGGCACACAAGACAGCTCAATCTACATTTTATACAATTTTAAGTTTTTTGAGAATTAACGGGCCAACCAGGGCGCCCTTAACAATCTGGCTCTCGCTCATCAGACTTGAAGGGACTTTGAGAGAAAGTTGGTTTAAGTGCATAGGGATCGACGATTCTCATAGTAACTTAATCTTATAACATAGAGATTCTGCTGCATTGTAAGACGTGAAGTGATATAAAGTCAAGATTTCTATGAGAATTTTACAACCAAACACGGTGAAACCAAACATAGTGAGACGCGCGCATCCTACAGTATAGTAAAGAATGTCCACCTGGTAGCCTAAGCTCACAGGTCGTTTAAGTTCATGCAAATTGTCAATACTGCATAGTTAAAGAAGTGTATGACCCAACTATCCAACACTCTGATTTTTTTTTTTCGCTGATGTGACTTTTAAGATTATTCAGAAGCAACGTCAACTACTGTGTTGTGTTGTTATTTCAACTGGATCAATTAGTGGAAACCGTACTCTGTCCGTTCTTGAATACAGGGGTCGGAAACCGTGATTGCAGTGAAAACAATCTAATCTACATACTGCCTAATGTAATTCGTACTCTGTCCAACGGAGGCCCTCCCGATACACCGGAATGTAGTAGTGTCTGGCTTCTTCAATGAAATGAGAATCATAGATAGGCCAACATCACCTCCTTGCAGCTTTTACAACGCCATTGTGCAAGTTTAATAACAGAATTAAGAGAAGTAAAAAAGCTTTATAAAAATAACAAGTTGTATAACAGAATCACGTGCACCATGTAGCGTCGTGTTAGCACTGTGTTAGGTTGGGGGTTATAATGGTTTTAGCACGGAATTGTTTCCCTTCCATGGTCGAGTCATATTGTTATTGTTCGCGTTTTGTGTTGGGCATATGCGACTAAGGTAATATATAAGTCGGAATGGACAAAGTTGAATAGGACGACATTTCCCTCATTGAGATTGAGTTTCAGTCAGGTGACTGGTTTTTTTTTTTTTTCTTGGCCTCATTTAGTTCTTTCGACACAACAGTTCAGTGTCCAACAAAATTGAGCAAAAAAAAAAAACGCTACATAGATACAACAATGAAAGCAATTTTACAATCAGGCAAAAGTCTTTATGTATCCCATTGTGTGAATGCTTGTTTTGATTTGCTCTTGGAGAGTCACCGTAGTATACTCAGTGGCATAACTTACTTAACTTAGCAAGGCATATTCTTGTTACATTGGAGGATGTCGCTTTCATTGTGAAGCTATGGACATAACTTAAACGTAGTCGTTAGCTAACTTGAGAACCCTTCCCCAACCCCCCCCCCCCCCACCTTTGAAACTAGTATTCCACATACAGCTGTTACCGATTCACATAGTACGTAGACATACACTATGGTATCAGCCGTGGTCTTAGGCAAATGATGCATATATGTTATCAGCATTTTTGCTCTATAATTTATGTCGCTTCTTGAAATTCGTTTGTAATAAAAGAACCCGAAGGCTGTACACGTTCTTCGACAATAAATTAAAGACAGGAATGAACATAATCCATTAAGATAAATAGAGTAATAGTTAATGTAATTGTGAGATATTTAGACTTCTTATTTTTCTTAAATTCCTGTTTCAAAGTCGAATGAATCTGAAAGTTCGCCTCATTACATGTAAATTGCTTCTTGTCAAAAAGGACATTGAAAAACTCTCTAAAGGTTGTTAACTGTAAAGACAGAGCTGTATCATGTTTGCTTAACAAGTAAGGACATCTCACTACCAGCAACTCAAGATAACAAGAGTTACATACTTAAAGAAAAACGATGAAGCTTATCCCCCGATTTAACACATCCCAGCGTGTTAATGTACTAATGTGTAGTGACATAGATCGTGGATGCACTTGGCAAAATGATGAAGTTTTGTTTGAGAGACATGAAAGTAAATAAATTGGTCATTTGCTACAAGATATATGATGCAGGGACACAGAGGGCCGATAAGGTAGTAACGGGCAGAGACCACTATCTTTCACATTCAAGTCACAGATTTACGTACGTTTTCATTGGTCGAACAAAAAAAATATTGGGGGTGGGGAGGGCGAACAAATAATATAGGGGGGTGGGGACTGAATGTCAGTAAAAACCTCCAAGCAGCCACCATCAACTGGCCTCAAAATTTAGGGATTAGCGAACCCCCCAGATGGCAGGAAACGATACAGCTTGGGTGTTGTAAGCTGCATGCACCCCAGACTTGAAACCGGGATCTCGTGTCTGCAATTTCTCAGTTGATAAGAAAGAAATCAATTTTAGAAAAACTGAATTAAAAATGAAGTAAATAATAAAAAATGGAAAATGGTATTACATATGAAATGGGTTGAGATGATACAAGAATCATAATGAATTATGCATCTGCAATGTGCAACCGGTTACGTAAATGACTATAGGCTATTCCAGAAACGCATGGAATAAACACAAAGATTATCGTTGGGATTTCCAAATTCTTCATTATTTCCTTGTATACTATTCGGTGACCTACTTTTTTTTGAGCCTCCAATTTCCCCTAAATCCTTAACATTTGTTAATTTTAGTCTCACCCTTCTCCCCCGCGACCCTTCCTCTCGTCGCGCATGGATATATAGAAATAACGATTCTTCGTTGCATTGAATTCTTACAGGACAGTTTTCTTATTGTTTTTAAAATTACCAAGCTATGTAACTACAGTGTCATAATAGAATCGTACAACAATATTTGCATGGCTTCCAGTTTCGAATGGATTGGTGTGGAGTGGCTGTGGGGACATGTAAGAAAGATATGGTTAAGTGCAGTGTGCTGTACACCCCAAAGTGCATCCTTTGAGAAACAAAATAGGACTTGTTTCAAAGTTTCCACTGCCACTCGTTCTTAGGACATGCAGATGTTACAGTTAAATGCCACACTATGGACGGTAACTAATTGTATTTGGTTTAGATAAATGTCTTTCGTTGTGTGATATATGTGGAACGTGATCGACTTAAGATCTACTCAAAATGTCAGCCTTAGAGAAACCTTGGGGAGATTTCCTTCTTTTTTTAATTTTTTTAAAGTTGTCAAATATGGTTCCAAAAACTGATTTCTTTTTGATTTATAAGCTTCGAACGTGAGTCAAAACACTTTGTTTCATTCAAATTTCCCGATAGAACTCTCTGCAACATTATTGTCGAAATGACATGATAAAAGTAACACAGCGTGACACAAGTCGTTGAGCACTCTCTGAAATCTCGGTTACTGGGCGTAAACGAATGAAACTTGTAAACAAGACAAGGATTAAGTGGGATAGGAAGGGGACTGTGACTTTATAGAGACAAATCCTAATCCTTTCACTTACATCGTAATCTTTTCACATACATCCCGAGAATCGAGTATTTTATAGCATATATAAGTAACTACATTATCGATATAATTCAACATAGACTGCCAATGGACCATTTCAATCAGACTTTATAAGTTAACTGGTCAGTGCCCCCAAATATCATTTATTGTCTTCGAGACTGTATGTTAAATGATCAAATGATTGAGTAATGCCCGTAAATGACATCTGACCATAAAATGAATGAAATTTAAGTTGTGACAAATGACTCTTTTAAAAATCTGACTGACTAAAGTGACGATGCCAATTCAATTTGTGTTCGCAGCAGCACCATGCAAAATTCCCTCGACGATGGATTTCGAGTAACCTACCGAGTACATTCATTGGATATTTTGTTGCCTACACCTACAGCCTTCATATATGTCTACATAATCCAGCTGTAAGGCTATCAACCGGCTGTGTGTGGGGACATTGAAAGGTAAATTGGCGAATCTTCATATCATCAGCAAGGGGCGTTTATACGTTCAAGTTTGGGCTATGTTGTCATGAATTTTCGCTCAAACGTATTTGCACACACAAAAAAGATTGTTTAATAGCTTGGAGGCGGCAGGCATCCCTTGTGAGTTTTTCTCTCTTCTTTAGTCCGATTTCAAGGCCGTTGCCTCATGAGGACCTGGAAATTTTAGGTAAGAAGGTCAGTTGAAAGGCACCGAACTGTCGAATGTGCCTCGACATATGTCATTTAAAGACCTAGCGATTTTAGAGAATATTAGTCTCTTAAACGATCGTTTGGTGAATTAAAACGCATATTGTGTTGGAACACTTTCTCCAGGCCATTTCGTCATGTTTCTGTAGTGTACACTACAATTCTGACAAGAAGTATCAAAAGATTGACTTTCACTTGCTTCCACAGTAACGAATATAAATTACTCAGCATTTACTTGATTCTCAAGCAAGTTAGTTCTTTTCAAGGACTGTAATGGCATGCAACCGATGTTTCAAATTTAAAAAATTACTAATGAGATGTTTATTTATGAGCAGAGATAAAAACAAATTCATTCACAAGGGATCCAACCAAGTGTTGCGTATAGCAAGCAGGTGTGAGATGTATCTAGTATCTCCATTTAAGTGAAATGTATTCCACCGAAATTTATTTATAACTTAACTGACATCATTTGCACTTAATTAAAATTCCTTTTTAAGTGAAGTTTATTTTACATCAGTAGAATTGTATTTTACTTGAGCTAATTCTGTTCTACTGAAGTAAAATAAACTAGTTTCCTTCAAGCTTTGTTAAATTAAATTTCACTTAATCTTAATTGTATCACACAATTCAAAGTCAAACACAAGTCAAACACAATCTGCTTAAGTAAAGTGACACTGATTTCTACTTTAACTAAGTTCTATTTCACTTAGGTAAAATACTATTTAGCTTAAAGTAGAACTGCACACATTCTTAACTCAGCTAAATTGAATACTGCTTCCAGCAGTTTCGGTTAGAGGCGACTAAAATAACTTCTTATGTACGTTGTATAACTTAAATATCCTGAACTCAGTGCATATTACGCAAAACGGCAAAAAGGGGCAGAGGGGCAAGGAAGGGGGTGAGTGCTGCTGACATGACTTTCAGCGGAGCACCACCATGGGTTTTGGCGAAGCGTACAAGACATTTTTAACTTTTTCAAATTTCCTAGACGGTTGGAAACAGCACTTCCCTTGTATTACAAGCTGTCTGTTGCTGAATATGGGTAATACCATCATCACTCCATGGATGGGGGGGGGGGGGGGGAGGAACTCTAAAAGTACTCAAGCTTAGATTTCTTTCACCTCCTCCTCCTCCATTTTTCATCATTCTTTTGTCTATCTTTCTCTGATTTTTTTTCATGAAGAGCTGAAAAGGGCGCCTGTGAAAAGCTGCTAAGGGAGTCGGTAATTCATTTGAGTCGATCAAGCCGGAAGACAACCGCCCCCTCTGACTACATGGTAGCTCCGTCACTGCGTTTCACTTCAGTGAAATTCAGTTCTAAATTGGAATACAATTTAGCTTAAAATAAACTGACGACTAGCCCAATTGATATTTCCGTACTTTATACTTAGTAAAATAGTATTTATACATGATTTGCCTGGGCTTTTAAATGGCAATGATAGGGCGTTAATGTGTGCCACCAAACGGCTCTCTCGCCTTCGTTAAATTGTTTACGGCTGTTATCACCACAGCGGTACGTGTGTAGTTGTTGCCGGTCGTACCTACGAGGTGAGTATAGGTACTTTGCAAAAAGAAAAGGGCCCAAATTAGCTCAGCCAATAGGATCCTTGAAGCAACTGACCAATGACATTTCACGAAAGTGAACTAGCAATCTGCTTACGTGAAATACAATTCTATTTAAGTGAAACTGACGTGGGATTTGACTTGAAAAGAAATGAATTAACTTTTACTTTAAATTCAAATTCTAAAGATACATTTAATTTCACTGAAGTGAAAAAGAGTTTTACTAAATAGAAATGAACTTCAGACAAAATTTAGTGACTTGTGATATCATGCTAACTTTGTAGTTGTATCTCTGTCTCTCTCTCTTTGACTACATCCACCAGACGTCGTTACCTTCCTAGTTTCAGTTATACCTTGTGCGTTCTCTTGCTGGTGCATTTCTGACTCATTTGGGCTTAATTCTCCCCAAATGGGATCTTTTCAAATTAAATTTGCAAATTCTTTTTTTTTTTTATTTCAGAGAATTTTTGTTCATCATGTATTCCTTTTATCCAATGAGGTACACACTGTAAACTGACCACTCGATGTGTCTTCCATACATAGTTTGATCTAGTGGGGGGGGGGGGAGTTGAAAGTGGTAATCCCTTCCAATTATGAAAACTCCTGGAGTGAGATAGAACCATGCTACCATTTTCTTCTTCAGTCATCCTGAATTTCACGCCATCTGTTTTTCAACTCGCTCTTTTCAAAATCCATCAAGATATGAAGGCGATGATACATGAAATATACCCCACCCATCACCCTCACACCCACAGATGCAGATCAGGTGATGGTGGCATGTCAACCTTAAAAAAGGATGGAAAAGTATGTATCCTAAATAACTATTAGACCATTTTATAGATTCATATTTTATGTTTCTAGGAGGTTTGTAACTGGACATCTGAAACTGATTTCCTAAGTCAAGACACATCACAAAACTACCTATAAAATACTGACAGCAAAAAAAAACTAATTTAATCAACGTTGGCCAGCTTTCTTTGACCGTTGTGTGGCTATTTATAGCATACTTTGAACAGCTAGTAGGGAAGAAGACAAAAATGACATCACAGAACATTTAGGCAGGCAACATTCCCCACCATTTTGTGTTTCCTCTTCCCTAGCATAGAAGGATAAACCTCGTTCATTCGTTCGAAATAATAAGCCTCTTCGTAGAAGTTTCGAATAGCTTTCATATACATTTTAAGTTAATTCGAAACCCAATCACTGGAGACATTGAACGCTTTTCCCCCTAATTAAATTCACCGTCCACTTGTTTTTCTTAACAAAAGGAAACCTCTACTCGAGATGAGTTTAAACATTTCATTATAAAATGCAGGGGCCGTATAAATAACAGTGTAAATAAACCGTGGAATCAGAATGCAATTCGCTGCTTAATGTATGATAATATCTCTTGGCCATTGCGTTGGAAATAAAATTTAGTTGATGCTTCTTTTTTTTCATCAAACAAATTCAATTCGTGCGGTTCACTGGTCTTGACTCTGTATGGCAAACTATTCCACAAAAATATGAAAAGAAAAGCAGTCAACAGCAAAAGAAATGAAACGTAAAAAATGGGAAGAAAATTGAAGTTGTGAGAAGTTATAAAGGAGTATTATGACTCCATTACGTCAAACTTCTGTGTCTAATAAAAAAAAAAACAGAAATGTCAATATATGAAGACGTAAATTAATATTTAGGGAGAAAATAAAGATGAGGACGGTATATATAGATATAGATGTAGATATATATATATATATATATATATATATATATATACATATATATATATACATATATATATACATATATATATATATATATATACATATATATATACTTGTACTGATACATATATACACTGATGCCGACGCAGACGAAACAGAGAGGCAGATTGAGATAGCAATGTCGGCGTATATTTCTAAATGAAGATAATGACAGAGGAGTAACGGTGGATCAAGTAGATGTAGCTGAACACGTTGCGATGGATGTAGATGGCTATGAATAAATAAATAGAAAAGTAGACGAGAACTTAAGACAGAGATAAAGTCAAAAATGTACTGGAAGAGAAGAAGTAGATCTAAATGAAGAACATGGCTGCTAAGGTAACTACTTATCATTGGTGTACTGTATACACACTGATACATACCTTTGAATTAAAAAACGCTTTGTAACTTCCCTGATATTGTTAGTTACACCGACGTTACACGCAAAGCAAGACCAATCGTTTAATTGTTTTAAAAGGACGATGATGATTGCCGTGTTTGTTTGTTTGTTTGGTTTATCTGCAAATGCCGGTCATGTTGCATGTAAACAAAAACAAAAAAAATGTGGAATCTATGAAAAGTTATTACTGTGATAGTCTTGAGTTCTGACTTGTTCGAATATGAATGATTCCTACATAAAAATGCATTAGTCAAGTAACCACTCATTGCAAGAAATCTACTGACTGTTATATAAAATTAAAAGAGAAAACATAAAAAAGGAAAAAAAAGGAAAAAAGTGTCGTTCATTTTGGAAACAACTTGACAGCAGTTTTTCCTTTTTCTTAAAGTATTTCGCTTTTTTTTTGTTCTATCAATCAACGGAATTTTTCACACAGTGTAACCAGCGCAAGATTAGGAGAGAAATACTAGGCTAAGGGAAAAATATAGTTTTGCGTATAGTCCTTGTGTTAAAAAAAACCTTGTGTTAAGAAAAAAATAGCACGGCTTTGGAGATAAATTCCTCTCAATTCCGTAAAGATCATACTGTAAGCAACCCTCAGTTTCAAAGCTTTACGGCGATTGTGTGAAGTGGCGGGTTTAGTCAAAAGAAAAACATTACTCCCATTGTGCGTAGCTGTTAAGATGGACTGAGAACAAACATGTAACTGGACATCCTCCTGATACTCCGTGGTACCATATGTGCAGCGACCAATGTACAAATTACCATCAATATTAAGTTCATCAAGTTTTGGGCTCTGTAAAAGGAATGGTTGACCATCGCCGGCAGGCTCTTCGGGACGGCAGTCATATAGGGGGAGGGAGGTGCCAAAGAGGTGCTGCGTAGGCTTGTAATTTTACAGCTTGTTGTAAACCCGACTGATCGTTGGAGCAAACAAACAAACGAGGAACAAATGGAAAACAACATCAAAACACTTAATAAATAATAATAAATGAGGACCGTTTGCATTTCTTTTGTAATCACTTATGTTTTAAAATCACCAAAATACTGACGTTATAAATACTAATTAACTACTACTACGTTAGCAACATATATGAGTTTTAATTTGTTTGTCATAATTGTCCGGTAAAATGTTCCACTTGTGGTAAAATCGAACTCCCCCCCCCCCCCCACTGAAAAAACTGCATACGGGCCTGGAGGACGCAGTTTTTTATGCAATATAATCTAAGCCGTTCATGATATATGAGTGAGGTATATATATGATAACATGGATTCACCAAGTCGTTCACATGTTTTTGTTGAGCGTCCTGCATGTCATCTCTCTTTTCCTTCACTAATCATAAAACTTCAAAATCAGACGACTGTCATCGTAAAACCAAAGATCGAATTACATCAACAATTAAAACTAACCGTAACTTTAAAACCGCTTCTTTTTCTTTCTTTTGACATCAAAAACGATTTCACTTGTTTTTCTAATATTACTTTCTTCTCTAATTTATACGAGAAGAGATAACGTTTGTAAGACAATATTCTCGAAGATTGCAACGATGAGGACCGAATGTTTCTAAAACTAGAACTACTTTAGCCAAATCATTTTGGACTAACAGACAAAATGCAATTCAACGTAATACACGGAGAAAATTGCTTTTGTAAATCCAACCCTGCACGCCATACATACCTTAAAATTAATCATAGTATGATGACTTATGTAACACACATGTTCAGTTACAAACCTACGTATAAGAGGAGCCAAACTGTGAATTACTTTTCAAATTGTCTTTAAACAAAACCCATTGACAAGTATACACTATATAACTACATAACCTCAGTCTCTTTTCTTTTTTCATATGCTGTATATATTTTCCATTTCAATTATTATTTTGTGAATGTTTTCAAAGAGACTGAAATAAATGTTATACAAAAAAAAAACACAAAAAAGCAAAAAAACTATACTTATAAATCTTTCATGTCCCGGGCAGGAACTCCCACAATATGATGGAGTGAGAGCTAAGGGGAACTAAAGGAAGAAAATAGCTCCGAATGAGGTAAAACGTTTTGAAAAAATATCGAACAGCAAGGGCAATGTGGGATGTGTGTACCTCCCATTGTTTTATAAGTTTCACCAAGTAATAGATATGCTGATTTACATATGAATGGGGAATTCGGAAGGTAGACTTAAATAGCGATATATCTCAAGACTCTTGTGATGCAAGAGCCGTACATTGAACAGTCAATGGCTTCATGTTATACACTTGTCTCGGGCCTGAAGAAAATAAATTAATATAAATATTATTATTTTTTTCATATTCAGTTAAATCTCACGAGTGGTCAACATAAATGTAACCTAAAATAAGAAGTACAACGATTCAATTCGTTTCTCGTGAGGATATCGGGCAAAAATTGCAAATGATACCTGTCCATGTTGGAGAACTTTAGGGGATTCGAGTTACTGTGGAATTTACTTCCCTCTGATGGCGATTATATTTCTCACGAATGAAGTCCCAGATGACGATCGAATAGCCTTGCAGGCTGACCAAATTCGGGGAGAAAACCGACATGATAGGACACGTCAGCCAATCAGCAAAATCGTTGCCGAGCTAGATGGAATCAGTAACCAAGGATTCATCTTGAGTAGGAGTGTTTCGTGAAGTGTCATCAAAACAAAATTTGAGATCGGATTTTTGGAGTATTTTTTAGTGAATTTGGTGTCGTAGAATCGATGTTTCAAACATTATATTTCTCTCTCCGCGGAGGGAGTTAAAGAAAATGAAAATAGGCTCAGCGAAGGAAAACATGAAAGAAGCGCAAGTTGTGGGGAGGAGAATCTGAAACTATTGTGAAATAACGAAGTGGTGACCCATATATTAAAGAACAGATTAAAGCCATATACAGACAGTAGTTTCATTTAAATTTTTGGTAATTGAAAGTAAAGCAAAAAAATGAGAAATGCAATGACATTAGACCGACGATTTGTTAGTGTGGGTTATTGAAACTGAGAAACTCAGTTGGTAATCGAAGTTGGTGTATGGCAATCCTGAAAAGCTTTAATGTCAATGTAATACAAAAGACAAAATGTACGATGTGTGCACTTAAGCTGCATAAAAAACCTCCAGGTATATTATTTTCTACCTTATAAGTGGGGTAATTGGCAAGTCTCACAAATGTTTCCTGTTACTCGGGGGATGATAAGGGAGAATTGATGATAGACCCAAATTAACCCAGAGCTGAGCCCCTTCCGCTCACCGAAACTCTCTAGACACACACATTTCCTCCACACCCCATCACTTCCCCGGTCAGTTCTCCCCCACCGTCCACTTCCTCTTCCGGTTCTCTGTCCTTTCGAACATCGGATAAAATCCGTCGTATCCCTTCTTGACATTACCCTTCAACCGAACAAAAAAAAAGAAGAAAATTGAAGAGGCAGGAGAGGGAACTTACATCTGTGTCTGTATTCTATACAAGCAATTTCCAAAATGATTACAAACGCTGTATCCACAAAGTGGATATGAAAGTATCTACATCAATATACTACAAACTCTATAAAAACAACAAGATCTACGAGGTGTGAAACACTCCTTAACGCCTTAATAGGTCGACTAACATATGCATTTCTTGCGTCATTGGCGTGAGGAAATCTCTTCCATCCCAGCTCATTTATAACTATAGTCCTAATTTGAGTTTCGACATCAAAGTCATCCCTCGGCCCTCCCTTCGTTTGACTCGTCGAACCTACGCATGGAAAACTGATGGCCTTTTTCTTTTTTTTTTTGCTTCAGCCTATTTGCATGACAGCGGAGGGACTTTTTTGTCAGCCAAGTGCCTCATTATAGTGTTGCTGTGGCCGACTTTATTTCAGATTTGTCAAGATATTTCTAGGGCATGCATCAGGACGGCGGAAATGTGGGTTGGTATTAGCAAACAGTTCCCTCGGATTCGTTAAAAAATACTTCACCGATAGCTTCCAGCCATCCCTTCACACAGGCTGGTTACAGGGATGACGGGAAGGGGGGGGGGGTGGGGTGGAGAAGGGAGGGGCATATTTCTCTTTGAGGAATTAAATTAAGTTTAATGAGCGTTAGTTCCTTTCCTTTTGGCGAAAACGTGTTTAGAAGTTATTGAACTACGAAAGGAACCTGAATCATACGACAGTAAAAATTATCGATTTGTGTGCTTGAATTACTGTATTTTTCTCTCTCATGAATTATAGTCGGAAAGGAGTGGTATAGTGGGGAGAGGGATGGGAAACCTCCTCCCTACCCCAAACGCCTCCCGTAGTTTCTTCCTTGTACGTAAGTGACTTATGAATTTAGCTTTTGTTTTTGATTGTTTTTTTTTTTTGTTTTCCTTTTTACCTTTTAAAAATATATCTTTCTGTTGCCCTTCAGTCTCGGTTGATCCTGCCGTGAAAACGCTTCACAGGAAATTTGCAAAATTAGTGCAGGACTCGATCCGCAATGATGTCGTAATATCCCTTTACCTCCATTAGCCTCACTGACTCAATCACTTAGTGTACATGGGAAAAGGTCCAAACTAGTAATCTTGAATTGGTGTTGGCACTGACGGCTTCCAAAAGACAGTCTCAACTAACTTGTCTCATTTTCTCTTACATTGTCGTACATTTCATCCCCGACTGGCATTTTTTCGTTCGATCCTAACTTACAAAAGCGTATAGCCTACATCATTTTCACATGAAGCAGGGAAAAAAATCCACACATGCTATTTAAGGACATCATACAACCAAAAAAAATAAAAGGAAAGAAGGCGAAGTTCAAATTTGATCTTTATTACAGTATAGTTCCTTCTTACTTTTATCCCAATTTTGATGCTCGCCTTATTTAACGCTCAACTGCCTTCCATTATCTGATTGTCATGGTTAATATGCCTCTTAATTACCCCTCATGAAAGAAAACTAGTGTCAAATATCACCGATCTGACAAGAAATTGGTGATGACTTCTGTCATTCATGTCGTAAGATACCTAACACTATTTGCACGGCCCTTACAGCTCAGTGACCGTGAAGCAATCGAGATATTTGCCACTTGGCTCGAAAACCCTTTTCCATAAAATGTTTAATCAATCATATTGCTCTTGTTGAATTTTTTTTTTTTTTTGGCTTGTAACTTTTTTTAACCTACGTCAAGTGGGGGCCAAAAGTTTTGGTCTTCTGCAGGGATTGGAGGAGTATGAGGTTATATCGTATTTAGGCACCGGTAATCTCCGTAGATAGGTAGGTCACCATTCTTCATAGGAATTCACACATTATTTCTTCTTTAGTCTTGTTGTGACCGTCGTCACGCTATACCGGAATGTAATGGTGGACGACTTTGATCAAGCCCAAGACAGATTCCTGGATGCAGGGGGTAGGCAAAATAAAAATCGGGGTGGAGCCACGGGTACGTGTGAAATAATGTAGACAATGCCTTTGCATCCACCCCTCCCCCAAAAAACAATAAGGGGATTTTTTCCACACGTCCCCCTACTTGACTACAGGCGTGAAAACCTCTCTATTACAACACAGTCCATGCTGTGTATATGTATTAGACTTGCATGGCATGCTACACATATGGGAATACCCTAAACGTTATAGATATCTGTGTACATGAAAAAAATAATGGTAATATGTTTGTATGTGTGTCGGTCTTGCTGACTTGTAGATTATTACTTTAAGCCGTCATGATGATCATAGGTAATGCTTGAAAACACCAAAATGATGAGAAGATGTTCAAAGTTAAACAGTGAGCAATGAAACATGTCGGTAGAGAAAAGCTAATAAACTAATCGAAAAGCTTAATTCTGCAGACACCTCCCGATGAATTTGCATGAAGAGGTATTTTTATTACAATGTTCACCCCCTGAAGGGATATTTGACAATCTCATATTTCAAAAACAAAGAAGAAGATTTGAACATCTTTCAAACACTGCGGTTGAACAATTAAGGCAAAAGAAAATAAAAATCAATGAATTAAAAAAAAATGATTACCTGTGCAATCTCCTAAATTTCGATGGATATCACGTTATCTCCTTTGTGATGCAGCTTAATTATACAAGCTTAGTTAAACGTAATATGATACAAATTTGCGAAGATTGATGAGGAGTGTTGGAAGTAATCGGTAAAATGATAGGTTTCGTATACAAAATGATCCCATGAAACAACAGCGCTTAATATTTAAAACCGTTACGCTAACTTTTCGATAACAGAGTTGGCAAGTAAAGTCCAATGTTTGATTTTGATCGTTCAAACTATATTAAATAAACAATCCTGCCAGAAATTCTCTTCCAATATCTTTGATCATTTGATCCTGTCCTTCATTATCTGCTTTGCTCAAGAAAACAAAATTATTAACGCAGGGAAGTAACGCAGTTGTTACTTCGACATTGAGCCAAATTATAAGAACATCACTTGGCTCTATGAGGTGGCAATGTTTCAATTATTCAAAACGCTATCAATAAAAACGGTTTGTGAAAAATTAAGTGACCCCTTCAATGAAAGATTTTCGTACCGTTTCTCTGTTTTGCCAACAATTTGCAAAGGAAATTTCAAAACACTTCACTTTGTTTGAGGGTAATAATAATACAACAATTGGGAAGTTAACAACGGTAACAATACGTTCATCTTGTATTACTCGAAGTTAGTTGTGTTTGATGTGGGCCTATGCTTATAACCGCTGAAGTTCCCCGGAGGTAATTTTTCGTTTTCTATAATCTACAAGGTTTCGTTGCAAATCTCTCTAAATGGTCTTCACGTTTTATTGACTTTTTTTTCTGTTTTCAGTCTTGTTATTGCTTTCATTTAGGCTATTTCTTTTGTTCTTCATTGCCCAAGAAAGTAATAATGTAAACATTATCTGAAAATTGGCCTAACTTGTTATTTTTGACAAGGTAAAAATATTGTTTCAGTGCATTTATGTACTTAAATGTCTCATCATCGTGTCAAAGGAAAATTCCCGGTGGAGTAAACATGGTGTTACGTCTCGTGTTTTGGCAAATTCACGTTGTCAGTTGATTAGTTTAACCCTGCCTACATTTTACAGCGTACAGTTTATAGCTTGTCACAGACAGATTCTTTATCATGAATCAAGTAGCCGCTCTGATTTGAGTGTGCAGGACGGGTAGGACCTTGTCAGACATTATGAAAAAACTGTCCTAAAAATCTGTTGCATGCTCATTCGCTGCTTGATCACATGGTATCCCTTTAGGATGTAAATTAAGCACACTGCATAGATACCTGATATCCCGTCATCCTTTACATCTGAAAAAGTCATATAAATGGTTTTTGTTCAATGTAGAATTTGCTAAATCACTATTTCTTCATTTTGGGTAGAATGGAAGGCAGAGCACATTAGAGACCAGATCAGGTGACAAGGTTTTACACTTGAGCACAAACACAACGGGTTTGATGTGGAAAGGTCTGTTCTGGATGAACACTTTACGAGAGGAACAGTCATATCATGTATAATTGATAACCTTTCACTGCATAAACGTTAGCTCACACCGTAGCGTCATGATTGTGACATTAACAGATTTTGCATGTGTGGAAGAGAACACAACATGTGACCATCAAATTCGAACATTACATGTCCCGGTTCTAAAAACCAAAAGTCAGGTCACAATTCCGAAGACCCAGTGTGGTAAAAGAGTTTCTTGTTATACACATATACACACACAGCTTTCTTTCCATTCATTCCGAGGACCTCATTGTGCTTTCTTTTGTTTTTTTTTTCTTACTTAAACCCTAACCTTAACAATAGACTGTCTATTGTTAATCTTGAGAGGACCGGAGAAATCTATTGAATTTTCCACAGAGGACCTAAGATCTATTGTCTCGGTCCTAGATCCCACCCGAAAACAAGGGCAAACATAGACACACAAACCTCTTAAAGTTAAAACTTGCATGTTTTCAGCCAGTAGAACCGTTATCAATCAAACCCCTACTTGCGTCTCTGTGACGGCCACTCCTAAGTTATTGCCTAGATCTTGTGTTATAGATGACCTGGGTCTTAGTAGAATTCAATGTGTTTGCGATGATTTTATTACCGAAACACACAACGACCTTCATTTGCAACTCCTCCCATGGATTTTGACGTTATACGTTTACAGTCTATATATATTAGCTACATACGATATACACACATAATCCATCCGAGTACGAGGCCCTACCTTTGAAAGTCTCTACCATCTCGACGCCATGATCGACGTGTGGGCGAGATGCTGCGATGAAAAAAAGGAGAACGGGATGACAGAGTCAATGGCCTTGTCATTTTCTTCCTCTGAAATAATTGCTAATACTTTCTGAAAACAGATATTTGCAACTGTAGACTCAACCGATCATCCACGCTAAGCTTGCTTTAGAAATTTACATCAAGGATATAATGTCTCACGTATCGCTATAAACACCCTGTATCGTTACATATCAACGAGGCATTAGCCAGGCAGATGATGTTCTCTTCGACTGATAAATTACCAACTCGAAGGCAGCAACACCGCTTTCACGTCTCCCTCGCAAATTGCGCAAGAATTAACATTACCAAATGTTTCATCAGCGGGGACTACTCGCTACCAAAATACACACACACACATACGCGCGCGCACACACACTCATATATATATATATATATATATATATATATATATATATATATATATATATATATATATATATATATATATATATATATATATATATATATATATATGTTATCTGTTGGAAAAGAATAGCTACACTATCATCGAACCAACAAATATTCAACAGTGGCGGCGCTGTTGAACCCTCACCCTCAGTAAGTCTGGATTCAAGGAGCACATTACATACGACAAAAAAGGAACCCAACCGTGACCGCAAACCAAGAAGAAACAGAAAAAAGAAAAGTAATTTGGTTTAACCCACCATACAGCCGAAATGTAAAATCCAGCATAGGGGGGGGGGGGATTTTCTTAAAGTTATTAACTAGGCACTTTCCCCCGGGGAGCAAGCTCCACAAAATTTTTAACCTTCCCACGTTATTGTATATGTTAAGCCTGATATGGTTCAAATAAAGTTTTCTGAAATGAAATGAAAAATGAAAGTCAGCTATAGCTGTATGCGCAATATCGGCTCAATCATAAAAGCGCACAACAATAAAATCATCAACAAGGGCAAAACCACAGAGAGGACCTGCAACTGCAGGAGAGTAGAAGCTTGCCCCCTGGGAGGAAGGTGCCTGGTGAAAGGGGTGAAATATAAAGCCACGGTAATTTCTGGTAACGAATCTAGAAGGGTTGACAGGGGGGACTTTTAAAGAAAGGTATAATAACCACACAAAATCGTTTCGTCACAAAAAATACTAAAAGGAGACTGAATTATCTAAACATATATGGGAATTAAAAAAGGATAACAAAGAGCACACAATCTCTTGGGAAACAGTTTAAGAATCAAACACCACCAGAAGAAGCTTGAGGATCCTCAAGAATCTCCATATCCGCTCAACATGGATACAAATCTGACACATTACTTTGAATTTGGTCACGGTTTGAAGACTATCCAAGAGAAATAGTATAACAAATTTTATTTCGAAACTCTATATTATACGCTTCACACAGGAGAGCGAGTTATCGTTAAATATGACCATGGGAAGCTTATGGCCCATTATACAGAGTACGTGAACTAACACAGGACTGGCAGAGTTGTCCAAAGCAGGGTTAGTCCCATTAAACCAAAATTCTAAGTGTCGCAAACTGGGATCTGCAAATGATTGTTCATTGATAACAGGGTAGTGACAAAATAAATAAATATTAGTATTTTTTCTGTTCATTAGCATACTGAGTCTTACATGATATTCTATACGACCATCGATTTCTTCCCGATAATTTATCGATTCCAAGATTGATCACCGAGGACAACGTCCGTCCAACATAAAACACGGTACCTCTGTCCATACGTGCCAGTGTGCAAAGAAAACCCTTCGAAAATGTCACGAAAGCGCGCTCTCTTAAAACGTTTCCTGCTCTTAATACAATCAATTTCTGCATCCTATTCTACGAGGTCATCCATTTCATCTATATTTTATTGATTTCATGATGTATCACCAAACAGAACTCTTAGAACAGCATAAGACATGTGTAAGGTAACTCTGTCTGTATGTCCAATGACCTTTTAAAATTTTCTCGAACATCTTGTCTTTACCATTTTTTTTTTTTTCGTTTTATTTCAAAATCGCCCTTTTTGGACGTTACTAGAAAATTACAGCAAATTGGTTGCAAGTGGTTAGTTCTTGAATACAAGCAAACATGTTGAGCACATTTTGTATTACTTACAGCAAAGTTGAACTAACTCAGACAGTTAGATGCACCAACACTATCCTGTAAAGTTTTAGAGCAAAAGCTGGAAGATTTTGACGTACTCTCTTCTACTTCGACTACTATCGCTGCTGTGCTTCTGTAGGTTACTTTAGGTTACCTGTCTCGCTGTACACCAGTGGCGATCCAGAGAGGGAACCGCCACAGGAACGTCCCACCCCCATTGACACCTGTAACGACTAATTTTTTTTTTAATGAAGATAAGCAAAAGAGGAATAAAAGGAAAACTCTGGACAGCATGATGTATGAGGTCAAGCACCAGACATGCTTCCATTCACATCTCAAGTGTAACGTACAACAAAGTTGTTTCAGTCTTCTCAAAAAGGAGGGGAATGCTTCCCTTTGGACAGCGATCCATCTCCAAATACCCCCCCCCCCCCACTCCCCACTGTCACGAAATTCTGGACACTGTACACCATTCTTCAAAGCCACTTTTTAATATGTAACAAGAAAGAAGCAGTCCGAAATATTTTTCGATAGCGATCTAGCTGAAGAAGTTACGTTTCAGACACTGCCTGTAATTCGTGTTGCATTCCCAGTGTATTTTTTGAATTGTTATTTGCATGTCGGTGTGACTGTCGTAATATAAAAATCCTTCTATTTGTTTTTTACAGTAGTCTTTCTTCTTCAGACTCACGATAACGCCTTCTTTCATCATTTCATGCCCTACTAAATTCATTTAATAATCCTGATTATTATAAATTATTGAGCTCTCTTACTTTACAGACGTTTACACTGATTTAGCCCCTTTCAACTGACATTCTACGTTTGCCAATAGGTCAATTCTTCCTTCACTTGTACGTGTGTCACATTGTGGCATGGAAAAGAAGCTAGGCACGCCTGCGCTTGCTCAGCTATGTTCCATAGTACGCGAATTTTACGGTGTTATCCACTTCTTTAAAAAATGTCATAACAAATAATAACAAACGCGAAAAAAAAAACTGTTGCAATAAAACAAAGCTATTATAATAAACTAGGAAGATGATAAAAAAGGTTCGAATTTCATGCCTTCATAATCTCTTATTATTTTTATTATTACGTTTACATCGAAAGATACGCAGAGTTTTCTCTTCTTTTTTCAATTCAGGGTCAACAAAACGAGATTAAATCCTGGAAATAAATTCTCAAAATCAATTTTCCATAAATATTTTGATAGTGGTGGCATTTCTGAAATATAATTGTGTTTTCGTCTATACAAAGTGAGTTATTGGCAATGAAACAATGTTTATATTCCAATCAACTGTTTATTTCTTTCCCTCTCTTTATTGTGATAATTGTATCTGAGTATCTATTCTAAAACGCATGATCAAAGTATTTTGCCTCTGTGGTAAACAAATGAAACTCTTGTGTACTTTGCAAATCATGAAATTCATTTGTATTCTTGATAAACAATAAAAACTTTTGTCTCGCTGACAGGCAACGAATACCTTTCTGTCTCTTTGGTTAACAAACGAAACTATTGTTTTCCTTAGAAAATAATAACTAATTTGTCTTTCCACTTAACCAGACAAATTCTTTTGTTTGTCGGTTATCAAAAGGAAGTCCTTTTGTCTTCCTGGCAAAGAAATCAAACCATTTTGAGTAATTACATTGTGGTTTCCCTTTGTACTTGGGTACAATACAAAGCTGAACAAAAAATGAGTTGTTAAAGGTAGGGTTCAAGCAAACGTGTTCCTTCTGGAGCATATCCAAGTATATTGCGTTTTTTTCTGTCATCCTCTTTTGAAAAAAAAATAAAAAATGTCAAAATTTGTAATTCAAACTTCAAGACAAATTTTAGCAAGTTACATATTGCTAATGAATCGGACTTCTTCGATGAGGTAACGGTGAGAAATTACCTTGCTCCAATGTTACGCAGTGCCACCAATGTCAGGGTCCAGGGCGCACAGCTGGTTTGATGAATTCAGAGGAAGACAATCATTTCAATACATGTGAAAACATCTGAGAATTAAATCAGCCTGGGATACGGGGTGTGTTTACAGGCATTGGAAGTATACATTAACAGTTCCGTTGCGGTATGCTAAAGCGAATGGCCGTCGGGTTCACGGACCACATTATGCGACTGCCCTCTTTTCTTCTTTGCAATTATAATTGCACTATTTTTCGTTTTTTTTTTTTTTCCCTTTCGAAGTTGCTGGGGTTTTTAAATCCCCCAAATCGCGTATTGGTCCACCCTCTAGGTAAATGTAATCGAAAAAGACGGGATGTCGATACCCCCTACGACTTTGCTCGCACACCCCAATTGCACACCCAAAATACGGGCCCCGGAATATGATATATATTGAATAATTCACCAAACTTGAAACGATGTGTTAATTATTGCATAAGTATAATGGTCTTGAGATACGGTCAGAACAAAATACGGATTGTAAATGACACCACCTACATTACTGTTGATATTTTTTCCTTTTTTTTAACATGTCAAGTCGAGAGAGCCCAACATATTACCCACGATATAGCCGGTGTGACATTACCGGTGACAACGCAAGACAAATGAATTTGTTTTGAGTTGATAGCACGGTACATTATGGGGGCCAATGATCTAGTGATCAGTCTGCCAGATTATGTGATTGGACATAGACACATTAATGATTGTAAAGTAAAAAAGACAAAAAAAAAGGCAAAGAAAGGAAAAGATAAGAAAAGAAAAGAAAGGGGCCTCCCCAAAACAGATAAAAATGACATCTCGTCCAATTAAGGTAAACATGTTGTCCGCAATTACAGTTCTTTAATGACGTACGTTTCCTAGAAAATGTTAGGGTTTATTCATAGAGAATAAACCCAATTTAACAATACTGTCGAGACAGTGAGACATTGATCTCTGTTTGTATATATATACCGCCAATATCGACAAGGAATGCGTCTTTCGAAAAAAAAAAAAAAGGAAGAAAAGAAAAACCAACTCCAAGATTATGTGTCTAAACATACAAATAGGCAAGTTTTTGGCAGCGCGACTGACACTTTTTAGAACCGTAGCTCGAAATTTGGAAGGATCTGGGAATTGAATCCCTTAAAGTTGCCGAAATTTTGTAGAAGGTTAAATTACACTTTTATGTAGGTTTGATCAAACGGTTTCGGAGAAACAAAAGAAAAATATTCTCTATTTCTTGACGTTTCGAAATGTAGGGGACGTGTGACTTTCGAAAGGAACAGAACGCGATGCAACAGCGATTGTTCCATCGTTATGGAGCTATACGCTCTCATAAAATGCACTTTTTGTGAAAAAAAAAGTAAAATTTGTCAAATACCTGACAATGTATATAAAATCCACCGGATAACGTCTGAAGTCAACGACACTGGAAGTATATCTGAGTTGTTATTGTTCTATAAATTTCGTTATTGGTTAGGAACGGCCATTTGTGGAACTCTGCGGAACTTAGCAACAGTTGACCTGCACGTTTTTGATATCAATGACGAAAAGTGTCAGAAAAGTGTAAAATTATATTAAATCATTGATCGCTGATGGTTGTCATTTGTGTCAAAACAAAATGAGAGGGAATTTTCATAATTTGATGAATTTGCAGTCGAAACTATTAAGGAAAATGAAGTATCCTTAGGATATTCTTCGTCACTCAGGTGGCGGTCAAACTGTTAGCAATACTTTCAGTATAGTAGGAGACTTACGAAGAAATGCAGTGGCAAAATTATCGAAACACTCTTTTGTCTCTTCACAGAGAAGTTCCTTGCCGCCATTGCGATGGAAGTATCAAATTGTTCTTAAGGTAATTCTGATCAATCAAGTGTATAAGAATAACAGAGGGACAGAGAGAGAGAGAGAGAAAAGAGAGAGAGGGAGCCAAGAAGTCAACGAAGAGTTGGAAGGGGAAACTTAGGACTTATAAGAATTCGTTCCTGCATTCTAGTTCTATATTTTCTAAAATTCTACTATAGTTGCACAGAATTTTCTATTTTTCTGGGCCAACTCTATTCCGTTCTCACCCTAGATCTCGTGCTTTTGTTCACTAACAACCGCCCGCCTGATAATCCCCCCCCCCCCATCCCCAACCCCTGAAATTTCCCAAGCTCTCTACTTAACACTAAGTTCCTTTTTCCACCGACGGAATCATCGGGCGGGAGTTGGCCAATTAAATTCTCTTGGTTAGGAATTGTTCCGGTGCTAATTGACCGTGGAAGGTCGTTCGAGGGGTGGGGGGGGGGATCTCCTAGAGAGGGGATTTCCTGGAGGAGGGAATTGTCCGGTCACGACTTAAACTAGTAAATTTAAGTGAGAGCATTACACGATCCGATCAAAACCAAACATGATTAGGAACAGACAAATGTCAGTCATCAAACCCACTCTTTGAGATTATAACACTGAACATAAAAACCGACCTGTAAACAAAATGCCTGACCTGGAAATGAATTTCGGTAGCTATAGTTAGCCGTAGTTATATTGATATTGAATAAGGAGATTTGCAATTTGGAACAACTTGCGACATCAAACAAATTAACCAGTTTAAAGAAAATCACCATCACTGGCTTTATATTTTCTACTACATTTTCTTTTTTCTCTCTTTCTTCTTATTTCCTATGATTCTTTTATGTCTTTTATCTTTAGAAAATGTTTGATGAGGCACTAGAAAGTTCATAATACAGAAAGATAAAGTAAGCTCCTGGCCGTGGAGCTTACCTGACACGGTATGGTATATGTTTCAAGGCATTCAGTGCACGTTGTAGTCATCGTACCAGATATCGACACAACGTAATCCGAGTCACGGAGAGATTGTTTGTGATAAATATCACATCTTAGTTCATTTATGAAAGGATTGCAGTGATGTTTACGAAGGGGCCGTATATAAAGTCAAAGCAAATGTTGATGTTAGAGAATGATTTATAAACAAAAGTTCGGTTATACGATATCCAGTTCCCGCTGATTATAAATATAGTGTTCTCGGTTCATACTCGACACACACACACAATATATATATATATATATATATATATATATATATATATATATATATATATATATATATATATATATATATATATATATATATATATATATATATATATATATGTATATGTATATATATATATATATATGTATATATATATGTATATGCAGACGGTATTGATCATGACATGGTCATTTACAATTTGCTGCTTGCATGGCACGTTACTCATGTGGTCAGTACATGTTGTAAAGCTGCCAAATAAGAGCTTTGTAATACCTCATTTCATTTGTTTGTCAGTGAAGCCTAATTCAATTGCAGTATATTACATCCAAAATCAAATACGATGAAAAACATGTGGACTCGAAAATAACCTGTTTGTCTTCCATCTGACAAGGCAGGCAATAAATAAGTTACCGGTATGACTAGGGTATCAATTGAAAGAAAAGACAGAAGTACTGTAAGAAGCAAATAAATAGAAGAATCAACAACAACACACAAAACAAGAATAAAGTACCAAAAAGTATATGGGAACGTTCCATACAAGTGAAACCGTTTCAGGGCATTCAGTGAACGTTAATTTCATATTTTTGGAAACTGTCAGTTTGATACCGTTTAGTACAATATATTTAACGTTGCATATAGAACGGTAACGTCCGATAAAGATGAGTATCGTTGCATATAGTATGATATCGTTTTGTGCAATTAGACTTTTTTTAAGTTTTGACAGTTTATACTCACTGGAGATTCAATACTACCTTTTTCAGGGAGTCTTAAGGCTCATACATATAGTATTGCCACAGAGACGAGTGGACGCGGATTGGACAGCGGGCTATAGAAATAGATAAGGCAGAATGAAGTCAAACTAAACACTCACACACTGAACAAAGGAGGCCAAACACAATGGGCGGCGTACTTGTTCTCTGTGTCTAGGGTTCTAAATCCTAGCATGTCAAACCTGCTGTGTGGTCAACTTTTAGCATACAATGTATACAGCGCACTTACAGCCGGAGAATTCGTTCCTTCGATATCTTGTTTAGAAGTAAATGCAGCCGTTTCATACTTTTTAGATATATTGGTAATATTTAGAAGAAAACTGCGTTCCAACATTTAGCTGTTTGCGAGTTACGTTATCACAAAATTTGAAGGACGTTTGCCTAACAGAGTTTGGGACTTCAGCTTGAAATATTTGTCCCCTGTTTTTTGTTGTCTTTTTCAGCCTGATGTAGTTCCAAGAATTTAATTTCTACATCGAATGGGTCTGGGAAGTGTTATATTCCTGCGATCAGGGATTTATACTTGCCACACAACTACTTATGCGCTTCACGCAACTTCCAAATCGCTCTCCGCTCAGATTTTAGGGAACAGACAAGCGTTCCACGATCATCTAAGACGGACCTGCGCATAATCGACGCGAGTGTTACGAAACGTACTTTCACTGTGCACTGTGTGGTACAGTTCCATACCCCCTGCGTGGAATGACATTCCGGGCGTACTTTTATTTTGGCTACTGTATCTTGACTTCGTACGGCCAGAAGAGACTGGCTCGTAGCAAACACTAATAGCAGCTTGATTTCGATTTTATGTAGAAACTTTATCATCATGTCCATTTTGTAGACAGTGGAATACCATTGCTCAACGTTTTCATACATGCCAATTCAAAATAAAAACCAGTTGAGAAGATTACGTTTAAGAAAGTTGTCTATTTGTCAAAAGTTTCTGTGAACTCGGATACTATTTTCAGTGTTTGACTCTTTCGCTTATCCTCTGTTACTCAAAAGTGAGATTAATAAATGACAATAAGCAAAAAAGTGTTGCTAACTCGTAACGTTCTGTACCCTGCAGGTATCAAACGATTGATATGATACTTTACAATCTATACCAGAATAAGGAAAACGACCATTGAAGTAACTCTTTGTGAGGATGATATCTTATCACGATGCCGAATAGAAATGTGGCAATGTGTGGCAATGTGTGGCAGATTCATAATTTGCAAGACTGGTTACTGACAAATTTTCTAAAAGATGGGAAATTAAATATTTCTGCTGGTACTTCCTATTTACTGCTGCAGTTTCTATGATCAGTTCTTGGGCACATTTATCACTAGAACAGTTATGGTCCAAATTCTCCGAAAATCAAACGATTCATGGTTTAGCAGATTTTAAGACGTCCAGTCATATTTGCTAATACCAAAAAAAGGGGAGGGGGGGGGGGGCGAAACGAGATTATCATGGATGAAGTTATATAATACACAAGGCCTGATTCTCTGATTATACCTCAAGTTTGAAGAAAAAGCTTGAAAACATCAACAGCTGTACCGCGCATATGCAAGCACACGTACTTACTCCCATAACATATTTGGGACATGTGGACTATTAATAGACCATGCATAAATACAAATGAAGCTCGCGTGACTGACGTGACCAAAACGCTTACTCCATTATTTCCTAGAAAATGTAGGTCATTAATAACGAGCACGCAACGACGCCTAGGAATAAGAGCTTTTTACACATTTCGGGTCCGTTTTACATTAATTACCCATCAATCAAGGAGCAGTATACGGTAAGTACTAAACAGTAAAATGATTCTCAAGGAAGAAATACCCTCGAAAAGAATTAAAACAAAATACAGTAAAACGATAATAACATGGAACCAATAACGAGGGAAATGTAGTCATTTTGTTTAAAGGATGTTAAAAAGAGAAGAAAAAGTGCCACCACTTCCTTCTATAAATACGCTGCATATAAATTAATTGAAGCAAGAATAAGAAGGGTTTTTTTTTTCTAGTTTAAGTTTAAATTGCTTGATGTGTGTACTTTGTGACGGGAAGGAAAGTATGAGAGAGATATTTTGTTCCTACGTGAATTAGTTACATTAGAGAAGCTACCAGAGGAGTCACATGACGTAAGTCAACTCACGTGACCCTCGTCCCTGTCATTCGAGCATATAAATGGTCTGAGACGTGCTTCTATCTCTGCTTTAAGTCTTCTCGTGTACAACCTTTCATAAAGTTTCATGTCGTTGTCGTTAACGTCATTTTCATCGACCCAAATTCAGGACTTCTTCTTTCTTTTCACAGAAAAGAATTCCAATGTGATCGAAAGGACTAGGAAACAAGACCAGTATATAGCCTACATGGTGACAGATAGCAGAAGTAAGATATAAAAAAATATATAGACCGACCACAAATAATCAGACGAAACTGAGTGCAGCCTACTTCCAACTCCGTTGACGTCATACGCAGAAGGTATTCTCCTTAATCTTGGGTAAGTTTCTCTTTCCTTTCATTCTTAATTTTTGATGATTTTTTTTATTAATCCAATTCGAAAACATCCCAGAAATGACATCACCTGTATCACCTTGAGAAATATAGCAATATACGTTAATGTATACACATAATAATCTAATTAAGCTGGTAGTATCATCGTCACTTACATCCATAACTTACAAAGCGATTAATTGACACTGAAAGAAGTCCTTGGAATTATTTTCTTTTTGGGGGACCCCACGCCGGGACAAAACCTTGAATGATCTCAATGAAATTTCTAATAAGTACAATTTCAAGAAACACCAGGCCTGCAATCAACCTAGTCTACCAAAGCAAACGAAGAAGTTTAATTGTCATGTACCGGTATAGACGCATCATATAACGATACATTTGTTTCTTTTCTTCCGCTGAGGTTTGTCAAAAAAATATATTGTCTTCCTTCTGTGTTTTAAAGCTATTCTGGATCAATTTGGTGGCTGCCTGATCATTCATTTAAAGCTTTGAATGCAAAATTTTGATTGAGATTTCATAGCCGTGTACATTACACAATTCAGAAAGAATGAGAGGCGAGGGTGAGAGAATGAAAGAAAATCACATTTTTTTATATTTTCTATTATTTTTTTTCTTGTAGTAAGAATTAAAGAAATCGTGTGATATGGTATAAAATGAATGTAAAGTGTCAAGTTTCAATCTATGTGTCAATGAATGTCAATCAATGAAAATCACTTGAACCGTCCAAGATATTCTGAAAAATATGGCGGAGAGTGAGAAAGGTCGAGCAGTATGGATGGCGAGGGGATGGTGGTAGAGAGAAATTTATGATATGCAAAGTAAAGCAACAGCTTGTAATGGTAGAATATGGGATGCAATTCCATTATTTGCGACTTTGTCGTACGTATAGATTCGAGCGACATGGCCTTGACAATGTTTTGGCGGGAAAAAAAGTGGCTGTAATCGTGAACTCGATCTAAATATCGTCTGTTCTACGTTTCGCTAAGTTTCGATAAGTTCCGTTAATGTCATGCGACTAACGTCAAATTTCGTCGAAAGCATGAACGTTTCCACGATGAGTGTTGTCGTCAAGATTTTTTGAAATGAAATATTTCTTCATCTTAATATTTTTCTGTCTTTGTTTTCATCATTTTGATTTTGCTTTTGTTGACTTCAGATGCAGTTGATATGTTTACACGGTCGCCAAAAAAAAAAAAAAAAATGCACACAATTAATGCAGTCTTTCATGAAAGGAGCGAGTGAATTCTGCATAAAACTACCCATGCATTTGAATGGAGTCTACTTAATCAGTTTTCTTCTTTTTATTGAGCAGATTTAATGATTTCATACATTAATGAAGAGTCAATCAGCGTACATTAACTGTGCAATAATGCACAATCGGGGGTTAATGCAGGCGATGCAGCCCGAGTGCGTAAGGCCGTTGCATTAAAATTGATCATTTTTTTTTGTCTGTAGGATAATGGACGGTCACCTGAATGAAATGGACCAATAGGAGTCGAGGACTCTTAAAAAGTACACCCTGCAGTAGAATAATAAAAAACTTTACTTAAATTACACTTAAAAAAAACTTTACTCAAACTTTAGTTAAGTTTCTAGCAGATTGCGGGTGAGAGAAAATGGGCTGGTCGAATATTGATCCTAATATCAGGAACGTTCTCGTGAATCTTTTACGAGCTTAACAACTTTTGTAAATCGATATTTATTTGTTTAATATTTTTTTTATTTTATGCACAGGTAACAGGTTTTAAGGACACCTCACATCCCTTCCTGATACCAAGATATTTTCGGCTCAGTGAGGTGATCACAAAGTGATATCACTGTCACAATGGGCTAGACAATAATAGCAACAATAGCCATTGCTTTAGAAAAATTATGACACATCCGTTTAACAAACTGTTTTCAGAAATTGCATAAACTCTTCGGTACTTAGTACTTTGCCTTTTTTTGTGGAGAAGGATCCAAAAGTATTTTCATGTAAAATTGTTTGTTAGAACTGTCTACTTTCACGGACTTTAGCTCCTTGAAAAAGTATAGGTTCTGTGCCTCTGTTCCTTGACTGTAAACTGACTATTTGAGGCGCCGAATGTCAGGACAATTTCAAAATAAAGTGTAATGTTGTTACCACCGTGACATGTTTTAGGACAATAATTATTGAATTAAGCAGCATCAAAGAAATTTTGTACTTATGGTAAATACAGAAAATAAAATAGTCGGATACAGTCTGCCTTTCATTCAAAGTTTCACACCGTTCTTTGTTGACACATCCTCTGTATGTGCTTTGCTACCATAGGGATTATACTCCCAATATTGGCTTCTACTTACTTATGTGCTCTCGCTTCATCACCTTCTTCCACCAAAGTCAAAGTCGCAGTTGCAAGGTATTTGACGATAGACTTCGGAAGTGGGTGCAAGGGGAGGGGGCTGAAGTGGCAGCATCATCAGATAGCATGTGAGTGATGGTAACACCATTATCTTTTTCTTCTTATAATTTCATTAACCACATTTGACGCCATTTAGGTAGTCCCCCCCAAAAAAAAGATTCCCCAAAAAAGAGTGAAAAAACCGCAGCCACTAATCATTCTCTCCGTGAAGCTATCTACGTCTCTTTATGTGTATCATACATGTGAAAGCTGCACCCACCAAATGCCACTGAAGAGTTATCTAGAAACTCTGGCAGGCATTTGGGGAAACATTCTTCTTCATTTTCACAGAAAAACAAACAGAGGAAAAAAATAAAGAAGACAGAAATAAGGTAAACTTGCAAAAGAATTTCGACGAGAATTAATTCTCCTTGAAATTGGCCCTTAATAAATGAAAATTCTTTTCACATTATTGGGAGATTTCGCAAATTTTCTATTTTCATCAAAAACAACCTTAAACTGAAAATCCTTCCTTCGTTACTAATTCAAGAGTATTATAATATCAAGCGTGAATGTTGTCGAATATTTCTATTTCTGTCGGGAGGCGCCATCTTCCGCTAATGCGCAAGTAAAGGGTAGAACTTTGTTTCAATCTTTACTGTTCGTGTGAATAATTCAAAGTATATTGCAGGTGGCTACAGAGCGAGGGACGTCTGATTTCCTATTTTACAGGGGATCGACGGAGTCTATATTAACACTAGGCTTCGGGATGAACCGCCGTTGGATAGAATGTGCCACAATGGATTCTCGGTCTACCAGTTTGAGGATTTCAAGCGGTACGCAAAGGCAACAGCCTACCAAGTTGTCTTCGGTTGAAAGGGAACAGTAGTTTATGAAAGGTCTAGCAGATATAGTCATCTTGTCAGAAATTTACAAAATATGATGAAAAAGGATACTCTGTTGAGGAACATGTTGTTGCTCTAGTACGACAATAATTGGCCCGAGACGTTTTCTGTCCAAAAATATGCCTTTGCCCTTCCGTGTAATTTCTTCCAATTCTAATGCATGACAGAAATCTCTCCTACACGACTGACGTCTGTAAGAATGCTGAGCAAGTAATAACAAAAAAGACACACAGAAAATATTCCACACTTCGGAACACAAGTTCCTCGTCATGTCCTCTTTTCATTGAGCGTCAGATTCTTAGACATGAACGTCCTTGCCAATCAGCAAAGTTTGATCACGAGGTTGATAACGTGTAATGCGCATGATCGTCTGTAAAACAAACTCTCTTACTTATTATCGTTAGAAACCCATAGCTTCAATTAAGCGATGAGTGGGATGTTATTTTATTTATGACACTAAACGATTTTTTTTTTGATCATCCATACTCAGAAATGTAAATGATTGCTATAGGAATCCACAAATTTGTTTTTACCAAACAGTCAATGATGTACTACTTGTTGTTAACTGTTGCAAAGAACATATAATACGCAATATCTCCCCCCCCCCCCCCCCATACAAACTCAAACGCACACACATACCATATAAGTAGGTTAAACCAGAAAGACGTCAGACTAAGTGGAGAAATAAAGCCGAACGATATAGGGGGCGTCTTTGCCTGTTAGGCAAAACAGCTCTGCCTTTAACATTTGCCCTACATAATTTGCACATACGGCCAGAGAATTTGTTCGTTTTATATCCAACTACATCTTTGGGGATAACAGAAGTAAATGCAACCGTTTGATTTTATTTAAGTAACATTCAGGGGAAACTGCGTTCCAAATGTTTGGGAGTTGCATTAGCCGCAAATTTCCATTGGATCTGTGTTACGCTGTGTCATGTGGGCGTCTTTTGCCTAACAAAGTTTGGGTTTCATTTACCGTTCCCTGACGTAATTCTGGTTTATCTGTTTTTTGTGTATGATGCGCATTCTGTCATGGCTGAGTTGTATCATCAGTGATTTTGATTGCTCATAATGAATAGGAGTGCTGTATATTTTTTAGTGCTCTGATGTAGTGCAATCACTGTGTATGTGTCGAAAGGCACAAATTCCTGTATATGCCTAGAAATCGAATGGGCGTCAAAAGCATTGACAGTAATCGCGTGCGCTGTACTAAGGTACGCTTACTCTGTAATTTTGTGTGTTTGTAGTGAAAAGCGCTTTGTTCGTGATTCAGTTTCCTACACAATAGGTAAAAATCTGATTTGATTTGACACATTTATTTCCAGCATAAACTTATTAGTACAGGTACATAATTAACCGATATTTAAAATATAAAAGTAAACGGAATACTTGTATGGTAGATATACATAAATGTTAGTATGTCTTAACGTATCAAATGCAGTGCAAAAGGAGAAAACAGAAGGACAATTACTTAGAAACACTTTAATCAAAGTGAATTAAATGGATATATTAAAACATTGGAAACATATATGTATACATTTTTTTTTGGATTATTACAAACTTATGAAAAAAAAAAC
This sequence comes from Stichopus chloronotus, assembly GCA_021234535.1. Taxonomy (NCBI): domain Eukaryota; kingdom Metazoa; phylum Echinodermata; class Holothuroidea; order Aspidochirotida; family Stichopodidae; genus Stichopus; species Stichopus chloronotus. The sequence goes on along the minus strand of CM037845.1, from coordinate 23,127,536 downwards.
CGAAGCAACTTAAACAAATCACTCACATGCGCACACAAACATAGGCACGCGCACACACACACACGCACACACCCTCACACACACACACAAAAGAACAACTGAACTATTATTCTAAAAAATGTCTCTTGTATACCTTTAATAAATTATCTTTACATCCCTATTAAATTAACTAAGAGTTTTACAATTTTTAAGAGAGTTGTCAAATAAATCCAAGAGTTTAACACCTGGAGAAGAAATGCAGAGTTGTTTTTGTCTTGTTCTAGCGTATGGTTGTTAAAAATTAAGCCGTTGTTTGGTGTTACTTCTTTGGTCAGATCCTAATATAAAGTAACTTTGTAAAGTAGAAAGTAGGTTTTCTGATAGGATTTATACATAAAAACTTGATTTTAAATAAATAATGTCGAACAGCTTCAAAATTCTCACTTTACTGGAAAGCTGAGTAGCATGTAATGAACAACTCAAATAATTGTAATTAATTTCGTTTGTTTCATGTACAACGAATTAATGTTTGACTTGTAAGTATTTCCCCAAATTTCTGAACAATAATTGAGATATGGAATAAAAATAGAACAATATAAAGTGCACACCCATTGCCACCAACATGAATTGCTTTTTGAAGAACGCCAGTTGTTTTGGACATATTTTTTTACATTTATATCACATGCTCTTTCCAGTTCATCTGCTCATCAAAAAGGACAGCAAGAAATTTTGTAACCTAATGCTTTGATGCTTCTCTCATGGAATCTGGAAAAGTACCACTTGAAAAGGATTTATTGCAAATAAATGTGAACGTATGTAGAACATGTGATATGATACCTTTTACAAGTGACATGCTGATATCATTACAATCACGTGAACTTTTATCATTTAGGTTCATTACAGGTAGTAAGAACTTCGCATTCATTTGTACCCTCTAAAAACATTAAATTAACGATTTTATCTCCCATGAAATCATATATCGAACTGTTATACTTTGGTACATTGGCAGCCAAATTTGGTCCCACATTTACAGCAAAAACCTATCAGCAATGTCTTTACCCTTAACCTCGTTATCATTATCAATGAAATAGTTGCTGCAACTTTGTTACTTTCTTTATTATTTTCTTCGTAAAGGAGTTCAGCACCTTCCAATTTTCTTTGACTTTACTCTTATTGATTTCTACAAGTTTTGTGAAATAATCTTTTTTTGTAAAATCCCAGTTTTCCTCCCTTCATTGTTGCTCAGAGATGGCCATTATCCTCCTTATTATATATATATATATATATATATATATATATATATATATATATATATATATATATATATATATATATATATATATATATATATATATATATATCTATATCTATATCTATATCTATATCTATATCTATATATCTATCTATATATCTATATATCTATATGTATATATATATATGTTAAGAAAACACAGGCTACCACTGCTTTAAAAGTAACCATATTTAGTGGCAAAAACACTCCAAAGATACGACATGTTTCGCAAGCACAGCTTGCATCATCAGGTACAACAAGAAGGAATGGAAATACAGTCTACAATACGCCAGACAGAATATAGCACTGAAAACGCTTAGTTAAATAGAGTGAATGAGGGACATTCTCGCTGTTTGTTAAGACTAGGGTTTTGCCAGCTGATGTGAAGGCTCTCTTTAATCTTAAGCTGAAGCTAAGTAGGAGCTGAGTCAATGATTGTGAAAGAGTTGTGATCACTTATGCCTTTGCAAGTAGCAAATTTGTTAAGGTGTTTGTAAATATGGGAGTTTTTATCAGTGAAGAGATGCTCATGTATTCTTGTAGCCAGGTGCCTATGGGTCTCCCCTATGTAACAAGCTTTGCAACTTGTACAAGTGAATTTGTAGACTACATGAGACTTAAGGCTTTGGGGGATTATGTCTTTGTTAACAAACACATTGCGTACTTTAAAGGACACGAAAACCAATTTAACATCAACATTTGAACAATATGTCTTAATCAAATCTCTCACTTTTGACTGAACCACACCAGCATAATCACCAATGTAAGGAAGCTTAAAGTATCTAGTGGTGGTGGAAGAGTCCTTTGAGGGACTGTCTTGCGCTAAAACGTTATCTAAATACAATTTTCTAATTTTATCAATTATATGTAAAGGAAACTGATTTCTTCCAAGGGTATGCCGGAGTTCTTTAAGATCTACATCAAAACCTTTCCAAGTATTATTAATCTTGTACAATCTATCAACCAAAGTCTTAACAAGACCGATTTTATACGAAAACGGAATGAAACTACAAAAGTTGGTCAACAAACCTGTATACGTAGGTTTGTGATAAACTGAGGTGTGACAATATTCATTATTACTGATAAAAACATCCAAAAATGGTAACTTGTTACCTTGTTGTTTTTCCATCGTGAACTTAATACTAGGGTGCAAGGAATTAATGAATAGAAAAAAGTCATTAGCTTCGGACTCATTCCTAAAAAGGCAAAAAATATCATCAACATATCTCCTGTAGTAAGAGGGTTTGCAAGGAGCAGACGAATCATTCAGAAATAGTTTTTTCCAGCGAGTTTCTTGTTATTCGGATGATGGGTCTATCAATGAGAAGAAATAATCCCAAACTATAAAATACATCCAAGAAATTCCTAGACTCACCCTGACTATGATAATTAAGAAGATTAATATTAAAATTACCGCATAAATACACATCAGTCCTTTTACGTCTGAAAATTTTAAACTATATCTGTGAAGATATACCTACAGAGGAGGCCAGGCTGTGTATACATGACAACTAACTATGATATTCCTTTTATTTTCAAACTGCTCCCAACAGCTCCCATTGATGTACACTCAAGAGCATCGTGTACTGCTAATACACATTTCGTCAATTTTTTTTGTGGACTTGATACTGTTATGAATATAAAGTGCAACTCCACCACCTCTCTCATCGCATTGATCGATATGGCAGATATCATATCCAGGAATGTGATTCAGATTTGTATTTAAGCAGGTATTAAGCCAAGTCTCACTTGTTGCAATAACATCGAAAGAATACCTCGTGTCCTTAAAATAACTTTGCAAATGTGCAAAGCTTGCACCTAAACTTCTGCAGTTGAAATGAATTAAACTGGGAAATATCACTGTTTGCTTTGTCTCTGTGGCTAAAATCATTTTCAGTACTATAGTTTCTACATTAGAAATCTACTGAATTGATGTATATCTTTGTCTATGTCAACATCATTTTCGTAATCCAAGGCCTGTTGATCTGTATAAATCCAAAAGTTTCGATGTTCCATCACGATTTTCTACATACATGTGGTAATTAAGATTTTTGTCGAAGTTAGAATTTACAAGAGCAAATTCTTCATCAAGTAACTCTGAAAATGAAAAAAAAAAAAAAACATCGACCATCACAAAAATTCATTTGAAATGAATGACGCATAGTCACGTGATCGAATGCATAGAGTGAAAAGACTATTTTCATTGATGGGATAAATACTGCATTGAAAATACGAAAAAGAACAACTATCATAATTTTCTCCTTTTTTTTACCTTGAATGAATCCTAAGCGGCAGAAAAGTATAATATATTGTCGATGTCATACTTATTGTAGGTTTGCAAGGTCGGAAACAGATTTTATAGTTCTTTCAACTTCTTATTGGTCACCAGTTTTTACCAGAGCAATTATCCGTCCATCTTAAGTCCATCAGTAACTTATGACTTTATCATTTTTGTGGGTTTAGTTCAGAAGCTTACTGTTGATTTGGGTGTAATCTTTCTTGATAATTATTCCTGTTGACTTTAGCGTCCTCCTATCTTCCATGACCGGTTGCTTAGATTGATTAGAAATGGACTTCACTAGAATTGGACTTATTCTTTTAGTTAATTCTCAACTTCTCTTTTGATAGTTTCAAAATAATTTCTGATAAATTTTCACCTTCATTCTCCTTGACTCCAAGGACCCGGGTGCTTGCCTAGACATCTCATCCTTATACGTAGTATACAGGAGGAGATGTTGTACTTCGTTGAGCGGGTAAGTCCCAAAAAATGAAATTAAATAGTAGCCCACCTTACACCCTTTGTGGTATTCAATCAAGGCTTGGTGGGTCAGTTGGGGATCCCCATGGCATACAAATAGCATGGATCGAGAATACCCACTGGGGTTAGGGTGGTGAAAAGTGGGGTTTAAATGTGGGTGTGCGGGTGCCCTTGTTTTCAGGTGGGATCGAGGACCGAACAATAGATTTAGGTCCTCTGTAGAAAATTCAATAGATTTCTCCTGTCCTCTCAAGATTAACAATAGACAGTCTATTGTTAAGGTTAGGGTTGAGGAAGTAAAAAAACAAAAGAAAGCACAATGAGGTCCTCGGAATGAATGGAAAACAAAGCTGCGTGAGTGTGTGAGTGTGTACCAAAGAAAGTGTGTCAAAATCTCCTCCGAGACGGTAAGTTGGACGAACCTCACACTTGGTGGGTAGGTACCCGGTATAAGATGTAATATCCGCCGGACTTATGACGTCATAGGTCAAAGGTAAAGGATCATGGGTCACAGGTAAAAACCTAAAACACATTTTTAGCAATATCTCTTCGTGCGAATAAAAGTACCATACATGAATAGTGGAAAATACAGGATTTTTTTTAAATATTAATGACATCACAAGGTCAAAGGTCACATGGTTAAAGGTCAAAACGGCAAAAATTCTCTGAAAAAGTGTGTCACGATCTCCTCGTAGACGATAAGTCAGATGAACTTCAAACTTGGTGGGTGGATGACTAGGTATGAGATGTAGTGTCCGCCCGACTGATGACATAGGTCAAGCGCAAAGGTCATGATTTCTGTAATGCATAACACATGTAGTGTTAGGTGCTGGTGGTACATGGTGTCAACATGACTTTTACGTATTTACCATTTCCATGGATGTGACACGGTATTTCAGCTTATACAACCATGTTCTATTCTCCATGTATTATAATTTCTGGGAGAAATTTCAACCCACGAGATCATTTTCAGTGGCCCTTGAGTCGGACTCAGATTACTCCCCCATCCAAAAAAGAAAGATGAAATCAATTAAATTTTCCAAAGAATTTATTGCCCTCATGTATAGTTAGTATAGATAACGTATTCCTTTAAAAAAACATAAACATAAATGAAAACAAAATACACTAAAGCAGACAGACAAATCAACAACCAGACAGACAGATAGGCAGACAGACAGCCGTGTTTATTTAAGATAAACACTTAATTGAAAACTACTAGGAATCCATTAATTATGCAAAGACACATTTTATCGTTTCGTGTGTAGCCGGAAGGTTTTATGTTTATTAATTGAACAATTAGTGTGAATCTGTTTTCATTTTTCTCCCTCTTTCTTCATTTCCTATCATTCACCCTTTACCTTTACTTGATGATTTTCTGTCAGCAGTAAATTTTCATGATAGTTTACTTATTTTCTGATATTAGTTTTGCAATCGTTGTCCCTCCTCGATATTAAATTGAAACAAAAATATTGCGTTTATATATCAAAGTAGGAAAGTTATACTTTTAGTAACTTGATCCTTATATCTTTTTGATAAAGCCTAGTAAGAACTTAACGATCTTTGATCCATACATTTGAGATTAATGTGAGTGAGATTAAAAGGAAAAGAAAAGAAAAGTATTCATTACTTAGTGACCTGCAGATAAGTCATACCCACACCCTTTAATATATCACATCTTAATGCATGACCAAAAAATCATAAGTTCACTTTTAATTAAAAAAAATCAAGTTTACAGATTTTTCTTGCTCTCGGATATACGTTATCGCTCTGGAACTGCAATAAAAACCAGCCACATTTTTTTTCTCATGCGTTCGTTAATGAACAATAACTAGTTTGTTTTAGAGAAAAAAAAATTGAAAAAAAAAACACTGACATAAACATTTTTAAGCCAATATTTGTGGACACAAGAGGAGAGACTATTCAAAATCTCGAAGGATGGTGACCTTTACAAGAAATAAGTTTCTCGCAGATATATACTCACTTATTTTTTGCTCTAGAAAAGAATTGTTGCTCAGATGTTTATTGTTGAGGCTGAATGATTCAGCAATGACAAAGACTATTTTCTTGCTATGCTGTATTGGTGCATTGTAAACGCCATTTCTACCTCAGAAGATTTCGTTTTTGTTCCTTTAGTTTTTTTAATCACGTTTTTCTGTGATTGAGGTTAGGTGCTTTTATTTTAAATTTTTATCTTAAGTCAATTTTAATGACAGCGAAACTCTGGCGTTTGTGTTTGTCACTTCCTGTGACTGTCACCGCCCTTACTAGTTGCCATTGCAACAAATCATGACAACTTTACCCAATATCGTGTCGTATCTGACATCACCACGTAAGCTGAGAGAAAAAAATAAAGTGTAAGGAAAACCTGAAAAGGAGGAAACCTGTCTTTGATACATAGAGGGAAATGATTTACTCTCCGAATTAATTTTCTTATTTCATCACGCTGTTGAAAACTGGCATGTGGTCATGTTATTGTTACATACTGCGACAAAGAGAGATGGCTTCAGTATGTAGAGCTTTCAGATAGTCAACTTCAGTTATTTTGGATATAGTAGCTACAGAGGTTCATCGATTAGAAATGACGTCATTTCTACTTACGCATTTTTTTTCTTTTTCAACAAATGGTCGAAATTAATCTCACACTACTGATTGTAATATAGTTACCTTTAACGTGTTGACCTTTAAGGTCCTTTAGACTTGACAAAATGTTAATTAACCCTAAAGTATGAAGGACATCTTACGTACGTTCTGTGACCTACAAAGCATTAGCCTATATGAGACAGGAAAAATATATAACCCTGCAGAAGAAATCAAAAATAAATTCAGGAAGAACGAAAATATGTTTTCTCAGAAAGAGCGCTGTAATTTCCATCTATTTCCCCCCCCCCTTTTTTTTTTCTTTTTTTTACCTTTCGCGGCGGCCTAGGAGGAAACTAATTGTCTTGCTCCATATATTACGCTGACATACTCTAACGAAATGCTTCGGTTACCCCTTGACACACCAATGCCAAATTAAGTGTATATCCAAGTAAGAGATCGCTCCCCACAAACCGCAGATCACAAAAAAATAAAGAAATGTAATAATCATTAACTGCCTTTTAAAAAGACGACGGGAAAGTTATCATTCGTTATTAACTTTTTATGATCCAAACTTAAGACAAGTGATCCATCGCGACCTTAATTATTATTATTTTAATTATTCTATTTATTACAAGTTTTTTTTTACTTTATCGTCTACGTGGAGATTAACTCACGTGTGACCCTCGGAAGCACCAGGAGGAGATGTATTGGTCGCGTGACCGTCACAGAAAGGGGGGTCTGCTTAAAGGGACTTATCGATGACATATGGAACATATTAAAACAACACACACAAAAAAAAGGTAGAAAATTAATAGATATTGTTGTTACAAGTAAAATGGAGATGTAACAATTCAACCACTCTTCGTGATAGTTTATTTCAATATAATTTTTGTAAATAATTGTTTGGAAAGATGTCCCTTTTTTGCCTCGGATTAAAATGTATTGTGGTGCTTTTATCGTGGACTTCCTCATTAAGTTACAAAAAATTGTATTATGTAGTATGTTTTGTAAGTAAGTTAGTTCATTATCATTTACAATTACGTAATCATCATCACGCGAAAGGAGGGGGAGGGGGGCGTGGTAATAGAAGTACTATGAAATGACTGAAGAGGATGTACCACGAGGTTTTACCCTTGCGGTTATTGTTCGTAACTAACACGTTCCTTGTATATGTTGTATCCGACTGTTGTTTACTTTTGAACAAGGTCCAAAGGATAGTTGCAGTATAGTTAAGTCAGTTGCTGAAGAAGACACACTCCTTTAAGACTTAATTTTCGCTCCGATACACGCCGTCAGCTTTACGCATAACCTGCGTCCCTATAACTTTACCAGGAGCCTGCTATCCTAGTGCGCAGAGCTCTAATTATTAAACTGTCGTCTTACGTGGTTGCGATCATCGAGAACAAGAATAAATAATAAAAAATAAGACCACATAAGTCATTGGTAGAAATTTCGTGCCCTTCCTAACCCAGGAACATGATGTCAGCGAAACGAAAATATTAGTGCTAATACAAAAAAGACGAAAAAAAAAGCCATTAATACCATCTTCCGTATGACTGAGTTAAGACTATCACGTGCAGCCGTTTATTGTACCTTGTATGGTACTGACTGTATTATCAATGACAACATTCTTCTTCATTGTCCTCTTCATAAATATCAACTTACACCAATATTTGGGAAAATAAACCACTGCCTCAGTACGGCCTGGGTCTAATTATGCATGATAAACCGCATGCAAGATCTGCATTGTGCCACCACTTCAACGAATGATATAGTTTTTAATTCTGAAAACTTTGATGAAATATCCAGGTTCCCCTAGAATCGCTCCCGGCACAGTTTTTGTATCCCCCCACAAATGTCCTCATATGTTAGATATGTTAACATATCCCTTCAGCCTTTTTGTATCTCTGTGGGGTTCATCAATAGCAAGGAGTGTAGAATTCGTCTGAATACGAAACTATCGGGACAGGATCGCACTAGGTTTGTAAGAAAAAGTTAAATTTTGAATTAACTAACCGCAAGGAAATGCGTCTCATACGATATCATCATTAGAGTCAGGGTTAGGAAATGCATCGCCATTAGCTTAGTGTAGCTTATCACCTTTGTCCATGCAAAGGTGGAAAGACGTTTTACGTGTTGGCTGCAGATCGACCTATCCATCCACCCAAATCATACCAGGGCTATGCATCCGCACATATCCTCATCACACACACACACGCACACGCACACACACACACATACATACATACAGACATGCACGATCAGCAAAATATCACAATCCGATGCAACTCGATAAACCACCAATAATCTTCTCTATGTATGATTAACACTAAATGAGTCACCGTCGAGAGTCCCTCATACATACACGGTGCGTCGCATCAACCACGTCCTGCCCATGCACGCCACCTTATTGCCTGCCTTAAAATCGTTTCTACCAAAGTTCCATACGTCGACAGTGTGTATACTGATTCAAAAGTGGATCATTTTTTTTGAGTATATGTGACCCCTTCCCATGCAAGCACCGAAAAGGTCCAAAAACGCAAAATCTTATCGTTCACATGCAGTTTTCTAAAATGACCTGAAACATTTTTCAATCTTCCAGAATTTTACACCATCTGAGTTTGAATCGCACTCCCCGCCATATCGAACGTTAAAAGGGCATCGTGCATGGTGTAACCAGGACACCCCTCCCCCCCCCCCCTTAAAAAAAGTCCTGTTTGATACATTGGACAAGAGCCAGACGAAAAATCAATCCATTCAAAATTCAAAAGAGATTCTCTCAGACCTCCTATTTTTGTGAGTGCGTGTGACATGTGTGCGCGCTTCAAGATACTGGTGGAATGAACTTCCGGCTTTGTTAAACTTTGGTACTACCTCACCTCAGTGAGGCTTTTAAATCTTTTACGCTTGGCGCATAGCTCTACGGTATAGTATATCCCCCTCTCATGTTTTTTTTTTTTTTGCTTTTTCTTAGCTAAATTCTTTCGTGAATGTATTTTCACATCGTCAGAAATACTTCCACCAAAGTTGATGCCCCACTTACGACTTCCTTTCAAAGTTTAGACGTGTACAACTGCTGCCATTAAAGGGGGTCATTGAGTTGGTTCACATTTTGTTGATGGTTGATGTTCAAACCAAGAAATTCTGAACATCTGACCCACAACTGAAGCAACATTGACAGGGGTAATTAACAATTAAAATCACATACTTGCAAATCTCTGACCAAACACTTTTCACTATAATGTATTAACCGTAGGCAATTCATGTTCATAGAAATATGTTACAATTTTTAACATTTGCAATAACTGGGAAAATAAATACATGACTAAGAGGATGACGAGATGTACTCGCATACAATGATTTCCTTTAAACTCGTCACAAAATAAACCTTTTGAACTCATTGAGCCCCTTTAAAAGGTGTTAACATCTGATGGTTTCCGTGGATAGCTGTAATTCTAGGCGAAATACTGTCGTAGCCATCTGGCAAACCTAAGCTTGATTTCCCTCTTCATTTATGTAACTGTTTTTTGTTTTGCGAGGTCTTCAAAGTTTTTTTTTCTTCATGGCTTTACTTCCCGTTGATTTACGCCTTTTTTTCCGACGCCAAGGACAAAAGATCAATTTTGAAAAGTAGGGCTCTTTTGATGAGAAGTTTCGAAACCCTCATTCCTGAAGCAATTACTCTTTCAAACGTCAGCTAAAACGACACCTTATCTTTCGAATTTAAACACATTTAATAATAAGTTCGAGACTGTCACTCTCTGTCCAACTTTTCTTCCCCTTGTGCGGAGTCCCTGTTTGCACTTCTTACATAAAAAATTGAGTCCAGCATTTGAGGACTATTTACATAACATCATTCTTAGCAGCCAGGTATCTATTCTGAGTAACCGAAAACTTATTAACCTCACCTGGATTACTTCATTTAAGTTCGATCGGACTTGTCACATTTGCGAGACGAATTCGAAGCCATCTTCTCTTCACTTTGTTCCTTCAAAAACATGATGTTTTTTTTTTCTTTATTATATATTTCGACTGACATACACTTAACTGACATCTGCCGATTGATTTTCTTTCTAGCGAGTTCCAAACCAAAAGCGATATTGGAGAGAAACTTTCAATCTGATCAGCCAAAATGCCCGTTTGCCTAGCACTCTCGAGTTAGCTCTCTTTCTTCGCATGACTGTCACACGTATAGAGTTAGAACCAACAAGTTAAAAAAAAAGGTTTTGCCTTTGTTCTTGTTGATCAACGAGATACCATGGAGACACTGTGTAAACTAAATCGCGCAATTTTTTTTTTTCAGCCAGTGATCGTGGGGGAGGGGAGCAGGGAAGAAGACGATAATTCCTAGTAGGTAAACAAAATAAGTACTGAAGGATGGAGAAGCAAACTGTAGGCATAAAAAATTGCAATCTGGAAGCTTCGTATATTATTAAATATTGATAAGATCTAAGATTGTTTGAATCATTACTACGGTAAGTAAAATGGTTGAGGAAGAGAGGGATTCATTCTTGAAGGAGAAAATTTTCATTAATTAAGATAATTCACTCACTTTTACAATAAATGTAACAAAAAAAGGGAATGGTGAGGGAGCCCTTTACTTAATGAAGTTAGGGTTCTTATATAAATAAACCTAAATTAAGTGATTTGTAAAACTTTCAACTAGTAACTTTGGTTGTAAATCTTAAGTCTTAAATTGACGGATTTAAGGCATTCCTCAAATCAATGGTGCCTAGATAAGATGCAGACGTCGTCATTAAATATCGTAATACCAGTAAGTGTCCACCATGTGCCAAAAATGCAGCCCAATTTTAGAAGAAAAAGAAAGAAATAATCGTGATTGCAAAAGCATAAGTTACGTAATGTGGTCCCTAAATCTGCCATTTGCTTAAGTACCGTTGCCTACTGAAACAGTACCGTGAATGGTCATGTTTATAATTTCACTGCTGGTCAAATGAAAGCCCCTTTCTGATTTATTTTCCCGAATATTTTCACAAGTAAGTAACTTTCCTCCTCTTAGGCTCATCAGACTAGCCCTATAGTATTACTGCACAGTGTTGCTGTCGGCACGTCGTAAAGGTACGGTATGTTGTTGGGAAAACGCTATTTCCCGTATACGTTTAACTCAACGGGGAAGTCCCATCGCACCCAGTTTACACGAAGAAAAAGTGGCAAATTTGAAATTTAACCCAATTAACCAAAAAAAGAAAAAGTTCCAGAAAAAAAAACACAATCGAGCATCTGTGCATCCCTTTCTGTATCTGGTCATATAGTAACATGCAATCGACTTGTTTAAATAGAAGAGCTTATAACCGCACATCTGCAACGGATAGAGAAATTCTGTCAGTTTACAGATATTCGGCCTTTCTATACTTTCAGTCAAACTTCCCTTAACGGCCGACCGCTTCGTCGTTAGCGTAAGGCAGTTTGTAAAATTCTCATATGTAGAACGCAGAGAATACGATCCTCGTTATGGCCCTCCAAGTCTTCCGTAATTCGACCATTTTAATTCTCACGGACCTAATGACTTCGTCGTTGAAAAAGTCGTACCGAGCTCTCAAAATTGTTAATAAAATAAGAGAAACCGCTTGTTGATTGGCACCTCGATGTCACTAGTTCTCGATCAGATTTTTTTTTACCCTTCTTCGTGTTTTTTAACCGTTTGCTCTTGACAAGATAAAATTAAGAGGACAGGGAAGAAAATGGGGCGCGAGGTTGATAAAGGAAGTAATAAAGAAATGCGGAAAGGAAGAGGTTGCTATTATAAGACAAGATGAGAGAGATAATCACGAAAAAGGGGGGGGGGGGAGTGAGAAAGAATCAAGAAATCAGCAGAAATAGGTTGGTTCGAACTGTCATCAGGGATGAAGTATAAGGACGTCTCCATCTTCTGCTCTTTCTCCAACATCACTATGTCTCTCGTGACCGTTTCATCTCCGGCCCGCCGGAAGATTGCACTCATACTGCATACCGTATTTACGAAAGGAGAGACGGACGAACGAATTCCTATAAGCACAGCTATCTCTTCACGTTCGACATTCATGTGAGCATATACCCCGCTATTCGCTTTAAGTTTGTATTCATTCATGCACACTTGGTAAGAATCCTCAACCCCCATTGGCCTATTTCAGTCAGGTGACCGTGCTTTACCCAGTTTCAGAATGAAATCACAGGAGGATGAAATACAACCAGCATGCAAACCATTCACACTCCCGAATATGCAGGGAATTATGCAGGACTGTGGGCATTACACAAGTAATGCACTGCGGTTTACTGCTTATGACAAGCATAGTACTATAGTAGTTTAGGGTCGTAAAAGTAGCTCTAATATCCCAATAATGCACGACCGAAAAGCGTTTAAGGCTATGCACACAATTCAGTCTACGACTACTTCGAGTCCGTTAGCTAACTTAGGCTTGATCGAGGTTAGCCTAGCCCAACAGTTACAACTTCGCTAAGGTTAGCTTAATTCCAGTAAACTTTTTACTCTATCATGACACGATTCATAGGAACGTTTGAGAAGACAGTAACCGTACGTTAAGTACATCATCTCTAGGTCTAGGGTCAATGATAATTTTGAAAAAAGATAGGACTGTATGCCTATAACACAAACGTTTGCCAGCTTAATCTTTGAAGCCCTGCCTGGTCAGACTACTGACAGTAAACGCGCGCGCGCAGTACAATAAAGAAGAATCAGATATTTTGACCGGCGTAGACGTCAGCTGTACATTAATGAACAGATCTGTGTATGCAGCACGGCAGTACGGCAGAGGCACAAAAATATTATGGTGGTAAATATGCAAAGTTATAGACAACCACATGTCATCTTTCTTGTTGTTTGGGGTATAAAACAGACGTTTTCGAAATCATGCAGTATTGACTTGCTGAGTTGAAATATTGACAACCAAATTTCAAAATTGTGTCCCTCTATCAGAATAAAATAGAAGCCAAAGTCCACTACAACGTATTTTAAACATCTCGCAATATCGGCAGTGGAGGATTGAGGTTTTCATACGGGGACATCCGTTTCCAAAACGATGGGAAGGGTGCTCTTTATGTTTCACAGTCGTTTTGTTTCGCAAAACCATCAAAAAAACGTTTGCTTTTATAACGCAGTATTCTGTGAACTGTCCTAAAAAAATATTCAATAACTCTTATTATATTCATTCAAAAGTTTTTTATAAGTAATTTTCCTTAGGTTACATTGAAAGCACGGTTTTGAGTCATACAATGTAAAGACTGTCAAAAGGACGAAACACGACGGCTATGCTTCGCTATTCGCTCGTACTTATAGACCGACATTGTTTTGTCGTCTGCAATCTGACACAAAGCAATGGTGGTACTTGCTCTATCTACTTTTTCGAGGTTCTCTTTCAATGAAAATGTTGTTATTTATGACCGCAGGTTTCTTTCGTTTTCGTCTTTTTCATCAAAATCTCCCTGTCTATGAATGAGCAAGGTCAATCAACGCTGGGCATGTGCATTAACCATAGGATGATGCACTCTCGGGGTTAATGCAAGCCATGCACAAGGGCACAGCCCGCCGTAGTGCTTCGCTTACATGAATGTATAACCCCAACATTGTCTTGTATTTCTGGCCTAATCTAACCCGTGTGACATGATATTAGGTATGATACCTTACACACATTTCTCTCAGCTAAGGGTGTCCATCAGAACTTCATCCCTTAACCCCGTGCTCTTATTTTCTAAGCATCCTCTGTGTGAAGAACCCATACCTGACATATCATGAAAGTAATAGGAAATAATCCCCCTTTAAGTTTCATTTCTTAAACTTTATTTTCTTTCACCCCACCCCTATGGTGTTTCTAAATGGAACCATCCAACAACAATCCTTCGCAAAAGAGATCATATTCGATGAAGAGTTTTTTTTCACAAATATGACATTTTTGTACTTTGCATTGATCTTTCACTTTTTTTTATAACGACACCTACAATGTATTTGCAAACTGGTTACACATTTTACCTAACAGTTGGTTGTAGCTTGGTATAGCACCTATCAGCAAATAAATATAATTCTCTCTCTCCACAAACTAAGTTCCATTACCTCAACAGTTACTTGTTTTGGATCAATTCGGGCATAAAATTATAAGTAATCATAAGTTTACATTAACCCCCTTAGATAAAACCATCGAATCAAGGAGTTCCTGTTTATGGAAAGATATATATGTGACCCCCCATCCCCTTCCCACATTTGATGTAAGAAGCAGTCCTTTCACTGTATACAAACCACAACAAAATCTTCCCTGAATTCCCGTAAGGAACTATTTGAATACTTAGACGTAGGTCGGTGATGAAAATACTTTCTCCTTTATATTTATCGCTTTCTTTTGTTTCTTTTTTCATTTTGGTTATGTTCCGTTAGATTTATCTAACTAGATTTATCTGTTATCTCCTCAGACAATGACGGTAATCGTGAAGTATCTACCTACTTTTAGCGCACTCAAACAAAAACGTTATCCTATGATATAGGATAATATGTATAAACTGCGTAGAGAAACAAAAATGCCATTAAGTAATATCGCCCGTGGACTTTAGCCAGCTATGTCGCTGGCTTTGTTACACTTTCGCTTGATTTTTGCTAGTCTTTGAAACAACAGGAAAAGTTAATTTGGGAGGCCATTCTAAGAGATATCGACAAAGTGGACTATAATGTACTGGTTATTTTATAACAAACAACTTCCGGGGGGGGGGGGACGTTAAAGCTACTGGGAAATCCCCATTTGCATGAACGGAAAAGGAAAAAAAATTACGTCGCAGTGAAACTTTCACTTCCAATGTGTTTTACGGAAACTGACATCGATGATATACCAGAAAACATGCAAAAAGAGAAAGCAGTCTCCATGACTTATTTTCTGTTTCATTCCAAGTAAAATCATTCAAAGAAACCCTGCATCATCTGAAGATGGTGCGCCATCATATTGCGAAAGAAGTTGCAACCAAGTCACCAGTCACCATTTTTCTTCCATTGGTAACGGCTTGCAGTTCCATACTTTACTTAAAGCAAACTAAATATCGTATTTACAATCTTCAACATCCCGTGGTGCGCACGGGACATCATCTCATCTCATCTCTATTCTACCCCGATTACCTTATGTAAGTGCAATGACCATCGCATTTTCCCACACTGGTTGTTCAAATATTCATAAATTGTTCTATCTACTGTCAGGGCAATGATCAACCTATATTAACTTAGGCTACATCGTCACGTTACACGCACTGATTGTTTGTCTTGACTATCACACTGTTACCATACTAGTCCTACCAGACTATACTTTCTCTGTTAAGTACGTGTTTTAGTTTGCTGTCTACGCACTATTATATGATAATTACGTCAATCCTATCAACTGACAAAACCGGGTCATGGTCGTTTGTCTAAATTATCACAATATTAAAAGGATGGCCGAGTCGCAAATTTAGCATTTTAAGGTTTAAAAGTAAGTTAATCTAACCATTCTAGTGAAAATTCCATTCAGTTGCCATGCATGGTTCTCGAGATATTATCAGTTGAAGTTACTCCCATTGCTACCGACTGGGGACTCGAAGCAAGCAGTGACATCATCTCCTCACACTGATGAAGAGTCTTTTGTTTTCTTCATTATTTTAATTTATAATTTTGACCTTGAAATCAACAGGTGGTCAGCTTAAATACTTGTTACGTGAAGGTCGCAAAACTCTCATAACCTTCGTGAATTCACATTATGATAATACTAGATATTAAAGTGTTAAATTTGGTGTAAAGTCTTTAAAAAATGCTTTATCAATGTGAGGAGATGCTCAAGCATCTCCTCACATTGATGCTGGACACAAACTAACTTTCGGTTACAAATGCGGCAACTACAACTGCTCATATCTCGGAAACCACACGTGGGAACTGACCGGAAGTTTCACTGTAACCGTCAGATTTACCTACTCTTTAACGTATCAAGTTATATATATATGTTTGTGTCTGGACCATCCTTTTAAATACCCATTTGTGGGCCTACATCACAAGATCCTCTTGAAACGATAGTTTGTGCAAAGGTTCACATTTGATTTGAATTCCTCCTTATAAGCCTATACCTGTCAAGAGTGTTTCGATAATGTATTGTATATCTCCACGTCTGCTGACATAATACAAAAATCAATCGCCTACGTAACAAAACTCCCTCTTTTTTTTTTTGCAAAAATGTATTTCTTATTAAGATATCGAATAGCTGATGCAACGACCTCATTCCTTTGATCAACTGCACTATACTCTCTTTTTTTTTGTATCTAAGTAATCGTTACAAAAGAAATTCTCTGACTCAATTTCACTGATGTTTGTGCTTCCCTTTTTTATACGTTAGGCCTGTACATTTGTCCTATTCGACAACGAAACTTGTTTTTTTCTTTTGAAAGAAATAGGAAAAGATTAATATGAACTAGAAATAAAGAGCGATAAATCGAGAACGAAAATTGGCCTCTTTATACACTTTGTTGCATTTGGTAACTTGATCGAATTTGTTAAAACTGATCTCGATTTGGAAAAGGCCCCTTAAGGTACATTTCAATTTCCGTCAGAGATGTTCCGACCTGAATTTGGATAAAAGAGCTGCGATTGCTTTTTTTTTCGAGGCTGAAGAGAACTCCATTTTCCACCAGAGCTTGTGGTGAGATTGAAACAGCTTCCCACACCTTTTTGGCGGTATCTTATTTTTCTCTTTTATTCCCTTTCTTTTTTTATCGTTTTTAACCAAAGGCACTCTCGAACACAAGTGGTTGCTACATTTGGACTTAATCTCAGTATACATTAGTGCACCTGTAATGATGACAGTGTGAAGCGTAAACGGCTGAATGAAGTACCGAATACGTATTAAGCCGTTACACACAAATGCTACCGTCTGCTGTCTTAATTATTCTGTTGCAAGCGCGGTTCTACGCTGTTAAAATGATGGGCAAAGAATGCCCAACGTTTTAACGAACGTTAGTCAGTAACCTCGAACGTTGGGTAATTTTGTTTTCCAATTCGGTTGCCTAACGGCACTGAAAAGTTAATCAAAAGTTACTGAACTACTGGACAAAAAAAAAAAATGAAATCGGAGGGCCTTTTGCCCATTTCTTTGGCACTTCTCCGGTTTCCTCTTCAGTTGGGTAAAAAATTTACCAACTGTCGGGGGTTTTCTATGAATAGTTATGAATTACATTAACCTTCATTCTACTTTCAGTTCCCTTTCCACTTGAGTCAATTCTTTTAAGTTGAGAGGTCAGTCAAACGGCAACCGATATTGACGAAAACAAACAAGCGTGTCAAGAAATTACATTTAACCACATCTAGTTTATTCAACGGTTCCCGTGGCAAAATTAAGTCTTTAAATTAGATCTGACTTTAGCCAACAAATGGAAAAATAAGAGTTAATTAACGAGTAGTAAATTTTTCAATGTATGAAGTTTTATCCTTTTTTAACAAAGGTAGTGGGAGACTCCTCTATGTGTTGTGCTCTTAGTAATAAATCAGAAAATCATGGCACAAAGTCAGACAGCATGTAAATTTATAGAATGCTTTAATACTTTAAACAGAGAGTATAGAGTGTCTGTTGAACCCTAGGAAGTGGGAATGCTTATTACTTGCATTTAAGCCAAGCTGAAGTAATGACACAAAATATGACAGCTGGTATATAAAATTCTTTAGCTATGTCTCTTTAACCTGTAATAGTGGTAATACTAATTGAATTTTCGTTGTCTTATTATTACGCTGTTACTTATATGAAAGCCTAGGTGAAATTATGGCACAAAATATGGTAGCGTGATATATAAAGTACTTTAGCTGGAAAGCTCAGACCATCTCTTTAACCTGAAGAGGTGATAATACTTGAAATTTCTTTTGTCTTTGATACTGCTTGCATATAGACAAGGTTATATCATATCACAAATTATGATAGAAGAATATATAAAATTCCTCATCTAGAAATAAAATGATTGCCTTATTAACCTAAATAAGTGGAAATACTTCAGTCTGTTTTCTGTCTTACAGTACGCGTTACTCGTGTTATTTTGCAAACGGGGAGCTGAGAACCACAGCTCATTAAAAAAGCGGCTTAATTATGACCTAAGAAAAATTTACAAAGAAAAACGATCTCATAAAGAATAATTATGGCATTGATTTCGCCTCTAAAAATTTTGTGATATAAGACAAAGCTCTGTCATTCTTTGACACTAAAATTTAAAAGCTTTCTTGTTTGACGGAAATGCTGTCCCACCTGCAGATCTGCCGATCCGTGCTTTACATCACATATGTGTTGAGTACTAGTTGCTTCCTTTTTAGCTATCTATAAGAACCTGTCAGGGCGTCATTCTGCAGTTGGTATACAAGGACGGTGGCCCCTCGGTCGGGTTATACCGTCCACAAACTTGAAAGATGGCAAATGGTTCTGGGCCAGTGAATTGATAATGAGAGGACAACAACGTATGTCAGTTGTTGATGGGTATGTGCTTACATGATACGAATATTGAAGTATTCCAACATGTGTATCATCAAAATCACTTTACCTAAAGCACAAACCAAGCTCAAAATGTGTCACTGGTTTCAAAGGATGTTCTTCATAACATATTCAAAAACTTGGTTTCACTGAGGATATCCTTTCCACCAAGGCAAATTTATGATGTAGTGCAGGGGTGGCCAACTTGCGGCCCGCGAAGAAGTATCAAGCAGAACTCAAACCAAAATAAAAAAGATGTTAATAAGAAAAGTACACAAATGGGGAAAAGTAATGAAGGTGTCCATATAAAAGCTTATCACAACATATTTTTTGTCAAGTCTTACACCCTTTAGTTATGCCGATGGTCTTAATTAGTCAGATTTTTTCGGGGGGGGGGGGACCGGAGGCATTTTCTTTACCATAGACACTTCTGCATGCATATTACTACTTCGTTCACACTATTGCATCGTCTTAGTAGATGCAAATTTTTAATCCCCCCTACATTTGTTTTAGCGTACAGATAGTGTAAAGAGAAGATAATAGATGTTTGTAAGCAGTGTCGCCCGCCTCGGGGTTCAAAGGTGGCACAAATAAGACACCTTTATTTTAAAAAATGCACCTTTATTAAAGTGATTGCGTGTGTACTGAAAAACCAAAAAGATAAGATTATGTTTGATCTTAACTTTTTCTCTATTTTTAAATGTACACGCCAGGTTGTACATGAACTGACTATGTCTTTCAATGAAGGAAAATGACAGTAACTACTTCGAAAAGCAACGGGATTGGCATAAAAACAGTAAAAACAGAAATCATATTTGAAAGAACAGAAATTATATTTAAATTAACGGTTCTTTCTATAACCGCCAATGAATATGCAACAGTACAGGTCTCACCAGTGTATGAAAAACATACACCTCAAGTCGTCGCTCCTTGGCAGGTATCGAGAATTGTAGTATTTGGTGAAAGGAAACACTGTATTTACAAATAACGTACGAACTGAACACAACCTTGCCCGCGGCGTTAGTGATCCTGAGTTGGTAACTGAATATTCAATACCAGTATACTTCCAACTGGCTTGCTCAAAGAAGTACACCGTTGATTTGAATGAAAACTGTCAACCACTACATTATCGTATTCTACACTTTTTGTGGTTATGTTAGAAGAATTTGAAATCATATGGCAAAATTAACCAACTGAAACCTATTTATTTTCCCAGATTGCCTGGATGGTGTAATTAAAAGCCTTACCAAAATTTTGGAGATGAAATTTCAATGATTTTACTTTTTGCCTACTCACGCAATCACTTTAAAAAGAGAAGTTGGCCAACCCCATGGCTGCCTGTTTAAGTTACTACACTGTCATTGTATTTCATCACTGACTTTTGTTTTTTCTGCTACTGTTGTACACGTGGACATTCTCCTGTTTCACTTTAGACGAAAACTGGGGACTATTGACCCTTATCAGTTCAGTGTCCATGAACGTTGTATGATATGGAATCTGTAAAGGGGCTCCTTCCACCAGACTTGGTCTTAGCTCTAGTTGTTGAAATGTAAGGTGCATAAGGAAGTACATCTATTGGAGCCAAAATTTAGGATCAAGGGAACATAAATCGCTGTATCTTTGGAATTGTACATCACAGAGCAACAAAATACCCCTCCACATGTGTCTATTCAAGCATGCTATTCCTTTAAATAATCGTTGTTTTCATTAGTATGACAATGACGTCACCAAAATTAAAAGGTTACGAAAATCGGGTACAAGTGGAAATTTGACCTTTGTTTGTGTCAAATCAGGAATTCATCTACTTTGATATTTGCGGGACATGGAAATGTTACAGAAAAGATGCTACCGATCGTATTGATATTTATTTCATGCCATTCAGCGCCTAATAACATATCATAATATCAAATGGGTATGTCGCACTTGAGCATTGTAGAATACAGTGCATGCATTACTGAAACGTATACATCCCGTGCATCATTTGAGCAAACTTTGACAATGTTTTAATGCTCTTCCTACAGTAAGGAAAGTTTTAGTAACTCTTACCGAGCTTTGGGAAAGTAGCTGGACAGGTAATGAACTGGACTGGATGCCATGGGGGTGATGCCATGGGGGGGGGGGGGTGATGCCATGGGGGTGATGCCATGGGGGTCTCATATAGTCGATCGTTCCACACTTTGGAAAGGAACGTGTTTCCCGGGCAAAGTAGTCACACGCCTAATTTACTAGTTACTATGTGTTTCGTTGCAGAATGACGCGTACAGCTCAGAGGGCAGCTGTACAGGGGACGGGAGGAGATTTTTAATCGTGCATGGACCAGATGGAATCTCGCATTGCAGAGTTTGTTCGTCTCCTTGGGAACCTTGTCATTTAGAGACACTTACGCATGGATATCCAGCTTTGCGGCAGGTACATCTGTCATCAGTTGCTGAATTTTGCAGTTGCAGAATATTGAATATTTTTTTAAGCGGAGGCGTAGGTAGAAGACTTTTTGTCAGGGGGAGTGGGCGAGCACCTAAATTTTCCGATTTTTTTTTTCTAACTTGTAATCATTAGGGGAACATTCTGCATGCATGTCACGAAAATATGGCTTTCATGTAATGTAAGACATTTTACAGGAGGCAGTTAGGGGAAATGCTTCATTTGATGCTAAATTTGAACTGAGTCTATCTCCAGGAATTCCTGGGTTTTTAGTAATGGTGCAATATTCTTTCTTTACATCAATAAAAGCATTTCGTCATTTTAGTAGGTTTTATATTATTTAGACTTCACCCTGTAATTCAGAATCTTTTAAAAGAATTTCTTTTTCAGTGAGTGAAAAAGTCTGTTTTCAAAAATGACGTTGCTACAAGTCACTTAATAAGGAGCACGGTCACTTTGTTGAATGAATACAATCCATAGAAATGCATAGATTTAATGCGAGAATGAAACACTTAATATTGACCAGGGAGGTGCAATTGTACCTCCCTGATTCGACTTAAAGGGAAACTGTGTTTGTGCAACTCCTTTTTTTTCATTCTGTCGTCTTTTACGTATGTGATGATCCCGGTAGACGAAAGGAAAATAACTTGAACATTTTTTTTTTCTCAGAGAGCATTACTTAAAGAGTAATTAAACTATCTGTGGAATCTGACAAAATTGTTCACCAAAAAAGTTATCGTTCAAAACAGCGCTCTCCTCGTCTACAACTTGATACCTGCCAATCAAAATCATTTCTACCGCATTACCTCAGACAACAAACCGTCTTCCGACCAATTGGCACAAACACATTTTAACATGAATGCAAACACAAGTTAGCCTCCTACAGTGAATAACATGTACTTATACTGAGTGAACTGACTATTGAGCAAACTCTTAATAATTAGCTTTGCTTCCAGTCGGCGATTTTTCTTACTGGGAAATCATCTGCCGTCTTTAAGAACTACAGTAGCTTAATATTCACAATGAATATGCTTTGCAAAAATCAAATGAAATACATGCAGGTCTAAGCAAGTCATTTTGTTTATTTCTTTTCCGTTATTGAACTTTCCTGACGTTTCTTTTTTTTTTTTCTTCAAGTGATTCTTTTCCTTTTCTGTTTTGCCTTTCTTCTTCCCCTGTTATTCTTCCCCTTTTCTTCAATTTCTCTTTTGTATCATTCTTTTCTCACCTTGAATGGCCTTGAACGGCAGTGACCGCGCGGTGTTAGGAGACATAGCAACGGACACCTCTTGAATTACCTAAACCGTCTGCAGTCGAGATGAATTAAGCAAAAAAAAAAAAATGAACGAGAAATTTATAGCACAAATTTTACTTGGGAATAATGTGACGTAAGTATTCACTCTAGACTCGCCATCCGCCATCGAAAATGTCAGATTAATTTACTTTTCCGTGATTGAATCAGACAGATAAATAAAAGCGATGGGGTTGCGTTTTGTCGTGAAGAGTGACAGCTGCATGTTATTCTATAGCCTAGCCAAAAGTACGTGTGGCACCCCTTCTCGCCATCTTCTCATGTACAGATTCGTCACGTTGGCTTTAATCCTTCAGATCGGTACTTGTGAGTTACCTTGAGTAGCGGCCCAAGTTTTTCCTCTCTCTCCTCCTTCTTCTTTTTTCGTTCGGCTACTCGCTACGTAACGGCGACCGCCAACTAAGAGCCGCTACGCAGGCAACTTGGGAGCTCTATCTTCAAACGTTAGTTTGGGCCACAAAGGAGTTGCAAAGTATGGGCCGTTAAACCATTGCCGGTAAACGTTACCCATAAGACACATTTTTAATGCTAATGATAGCAAACAAATTTTTACATTATTCAGTGTTGATTTTATGTCCTGAAGGTTAATTTTTCAACATGTGGTATAGGTCTCATTTCGACAAAGGTAGTCGAGCGCAATTTGCTCGTCGAAATGTTTGACGTTGTCTGATTGGGGTGCACCATAGATCGGTTCGAAAACACCCTCCCCCAGCACACACCTACATAGAATTACAAGACCGAGTTAGAAGCCAGTGAATGTTAGAATTGCTCTGTCAGCGTTCGTATAAATGCTCTCATTACATTTCTTTTTTGTTTCCCATTTTTTTTTTGGGGGGGGGGCACTTTATGCACTATATACACATAATGGAAGTCAAACGTCTGTGTAATGTTTCATGAATCATGAAATAGGTTAAGGTTCTGTCGTTGACAACGATGTACAAAAACGTCCTTCAGCATTAACTGCACAGGTATTACTGATTCATAGCATTTGCGGCGTCGCCAAATACAATGTGTAATTTACAAACTAATGTGTACGTTTGTTGTCCCACAAGGTTTTGTGCACCAAACATTCTTATATTTTATTTGATATGTACAATTTATGGCCTGCTATTTATTTTTTTTATGTTGGAAGACCATAAGCGTAAGGAACATTTTGGCAAGGGCGGAAGGTGAGGGACTGACAAGGAAAATTTTGCCTGACAAACGAAATGTCTTAATTCCATCTCTATGAAAAGCGAAGATCTATTGGTAAAAACACGTTTATGAGAGATTGAGAATAAGTTCTTATCTTCTTTAAACAGACCAGAATAGTTGGTGAATTGTCTTTTTGTTATTCAGATTGTTTACACAAAATCATTCACACTTTACGACGGGGCGAAGGAGAAGGGGGATGGTGGGGGGAAGTGGTATTACCTCTTATGAAAGGCTAAAGTAAAGATTTTGAATGCAAGTATTGTTTACAATGTCAAAAGCATGGTGTACATTTCGTGCCCTCGTGTTCTTTATGCTGAATAATACAAGCATTTGCAAAACAGTTTTTTCTAAAGAAACATAAGACTTCCGAAAAAAAAAACGATGAACTTAAATCACATTTGTAGAACTTTGTAACAGTCTCTCTAAAATTCGTAGTTATGTTCCCTAGATGTCCCCTTCATGCTTTTCCTGACATTACAGCCTTTTCAAATTACGATCAATGATATGGCCGTTCAGGCATGCAATATACCGGATATGAATTTCACAGTCGGATAATGGAGCTACTTCTGTAATTCCATATTGTTGGATTTAACCGCTGATTCTTTTAACCTGCCAACATTTAGAGGGCTTAACGGTCTCTTGGTAACTCGACCTAAACCCTCAGTCACAAGAAAATAAAGATTATTTGATATATCACGAATAACCATTCAACTTTTGACCGTTGCATTTTTAATACTAAAATGAGTGTTGCGCATGTGATATTATTTCTAAAAAGATAGGGAAAAGACCTTACACAAGGTTCAGAGTACCAACGAATTAGAGGGGCAAGCTATATTGTCTTTAGCAAAACGGTTTTATTTCCTTTCTCTTTGAACTAAGCTTACAGTAACACTAAAATTGTGATGTTGCTTTAGCAATTCCGGACTCGTCGAAGTTACTTCGTTTAAGAAAACGTTTGTATAACCCTGGTTGCCATATTTCACACTGGGTGGTATTTTCTCTTAACTGGAAAAAAGAAATTAACAATACTCCATGCAATTTTGTGTATGAAGCTGCCTTATTGAATGCACAACCAAGGGCATTGTTTTGGTTTACATGGAACAGCTACAAAAGCTACAGACGTTACATATTTTACTCACCCCCCCCCCCACCCCTCACCAAAAAAATAAAATAAGTTTTTCTGTGTGTCCGACCTTTCTTCTTAAGAAAAATTTCAAATTGGAACGGGTGCTTAGTATGAACAAAGAGTTGCAATCGTAGAATAGAAGGGTACCTATCAGTTTCAAATTAAAGTTAAAATTAAAATATTTACGTTGTATTTACTTACTACTGTTTACTTTATTAAATTTACTATTTATTTAATGATTCTACAGTTGCAAAATATTTTCATTTGCCGCTGTAAACAAAGGAACTGATATGTTACTTTTTAACAGAACGTTAGAACACTGAGCCTGGATAACCTGTGCGCAAAGTGTGTTAATTGTGGGTCACAAGGTCAGCTCTCGAGTTAGTTTCAAAATAAATTTTAAGTTAAAGCATGCACTGCATTTCAGCTGCAATAAAAATAAAATTCAAAGATGCCTTACGTCCCTGAGCAGTCGCCAGAAAGCTCAGTTTCCTGTCATATAGAAGTAGAAGAGTGCATTCTTCAACAGCCTTACGAGTTTTGCAATTTAAAGAAGCTTTCATCTTTACATCTTCAATCTTTACTTACAACTATAGTGGTTTAACATTTGACTTATGGAACATTGACAGTGGTTAAAATTGAATGGTGTTTCTTTTCGTCACAAGTTTAGAGCATATATGCTTCAAGCTTTGTTTCAAGCAATGAAAGATAACAAGATTAATTCTAGATGCAATTGTACTATAAGACAAGAAATTCAAAATGAAGAGACAGAGAGAGAGGTGGATGATTAACAGTGGCTGTAATATTTATTACGTCACCTTGTTCAAATCGTATCAAAAAAAAAAAAAAAGCAAAGAAAATGAACATTGATATAATTCATCTCCAACCGTTCTTCACGTTTGATACTAGTCGCATAATAAATATTAAGGAACTTCCAAGTTTCCATCAACTGATTTACGTAAGGTGGACTCGGTACCTTCCAATTTAATGCACGGTATCATCATTTCTATATCTTACTCGAGTTCAAAGTCAGATATCCCGAAAATTTATTGGGTCTTGTTTTTCTCGGTCGTGATTTTCGGAGAGGATCTCGCACATATTTTAATATTTTTCTTCTTTTGCTTGACAAGCTCTCTCATTAGACGCGCGGAACCACTGAAGGTTTGCCGGTGTGTTAGGTGTGTATTAAGTACAATGCCATGTCTAATTTATCTTAGAATGGGGATGTGGCCGGTAAATCTGCAAAAGCAAGTACTCAATTTAAAGCCATTAGACTTACGCAAGTAAATAGTTCAGCTGCAAATAATATCATAATTGGCTCATCACGTGGACAAGAGACTAGGTATACAATCATATCAGCATTAACATATCTATTATATTCACTTCTGTTGACACTTTAGGTGAAAGATGGATATATATATATATATATATATATATATATATATATATATATATATATATATATTTATTGATATGGCACCAGATTCATATAGAGACTTCAGTTAACTTCAGTTAATTTTGAACCGTTTGTACCTCAGGCATTACTGTTTTATGCTATAAATCGTTAACAAGTGAGATAAGTGATTCGCAGCAGTTACTAAATGTGAAAAGACTGACTTTATGGGCAAAGCAATCGAATGCCCAGTATTTACTCTTAATTTCATCTATTGAGAGTCTGATATGTCTATTGAGAGTCTGATATGTCTGTTGAGAGTCTGATATGTCTATTGAGAGTCCGATATGTCTGTTGAGAGTCTGATATGTCTATTGACAGTCTGATGTGTCTATTGAGAGTCTGATATGTCTATTGAGAGTCTGATATGTCTGTTGAGAGTCTGATATGTCTATTGAGAGTCCGATATGTCTATTAAGAGTTTGATATGTCTATTGAGAGTCTGATGTGTCTATTGAGAGTCTGATATGTCTATTGAGAGTCTGATGTGTCTATTGGGAGTCTGATATGTCTATTGAGAGTCTGATATGTCTATTGAGAGTCTGATATGTTTATTGAGAGTCTGATATGTCTATTGAGAGTCTGATGTGTCTATTGGGAGTCTGATATGTCTATTCAGAGTCTGATATGTCTGTTGAAAGTCTGATATGTCTGTTGAGAGTCTGATATGTCTATTGAGAGTCCGATATGTCTATTAAGAGTCTGATATGTCTATTGAGAGTCTGATGTGTCTATTGAGAGTCTGATATGTCTATTGAGAGTCTGATATGTCTATTGAAAGTCTGATATGTCTATTGAGAGTCTGATATGTCTATTGAGAGTCTGATATGTCTATTGCGAGTCTGATATGTATAGGATCTATTATTAGACACGAGAGACAGGTATTCCAAAGAAACACAGTATTTACACATGTAAAACATTAGTTACCCACATAAGTCGCCCACATAATGGGAGTGATGATAATTACATAAGGTTTGCTGATTTGTCGGTGTATCACAGATCACCATGTCCACAGGAGGCAATGCTGTCGTAATGTGATTCTAAACGTACGGAATGTACATACATAACATACACATGTCTCGTCTATCTATATAGACTCAGAATCTTCTATATCGGGGTATACGATAAGACCAGATAGGATTAACTGGAATTAGGTGCGGGTACGTTGTTACTCTATGTTCACACTCAGAGGTTTCGAGGAGCCGATCATGAGTCGGTGGGACTTAAACATCTTAAATGGTCTGCACGACGAAGGCGGACTGAAAAGATAGAGACAGGCACATTAAAATGCAATTCGTCATCGAGATGTGATTAGCATAATAGATTCCGCGTCTGCTTATTGTATTGTAGCATCCTGAGACATATTTCAGTGTTAGATACAGATATAAATTGCTTTATTTTTTTATTTAAGTGAATAATTTTATTTTGTTTTCTAACTTTACCTTAAAAATGAAAATGTTCGAAGGGAGATGAAGACAATGTACAACAGAATTAAAACGGCATCCCACAGATCCATCTGAGGAAAAATGCCCCATATCTCTGCAATAATTTCAGTGAAATGCATATCCTCTTCGTCTGCATAATTTCAATTTAACTGTTTGTAGGCATTTCCCTAAGTATTCAACATCATGGAGGGATTAAAGGAGCTAAATTTGGAAACCTATTTACATGGACTGATCAATCAATTTAGGAATTAATGTTTACTATATTAAAATCCGCCCGTCTTCAATCTAACTCAAATGTTTTTATTTTCCCAATCGGCGCTCAATACCATCAAACCATCAAGTAAATGCACTTATTTTCCAAATATTTTTCTCTCTTTGTGTTTGTATGTATGCGTGTTTTTCTGTTTTCCTAAAATTTGAAACGAAATTTAATTATTAAGAAAACAAACGTTATCGTGGACCTGTGTTTGCGTAGCGAATCCTTGTTAACGTTGTAAAGCCTAAAATCCCTGTGGGCATGCGCCGAAGGTCACATGGCTCTTCTGCGGATGGGCTATGCAAATACATGAACAATTCTCATTGTCTTGTAGATATCTGCTAAATTTCTTAAGGGAATATGCATGAGGACGAAAAGTACATCATTGAACCAAACAACGCAGAATCGTAATGCAGCCATCTACCTTGTGATCAACACACGGCATTGTACTTGTATGACAGTGAAGAGATCCCTGGCAGCTGACGGTCAGATCGCAATTAACTTAGGAATGAATTCATCTACAGATGATGGTTCGAGAGCGTATAGGCCTTATCCCGTTAATACGTGAAAGTACTACCTAGTACAACAATGCGTTTATGTCATTAAATTTCCATCAACGAACGATAGTTCCAAGTCAAGTAAAACTTGAACATTTCGTCAGAACTGTATTACGGTTAAGGCAGGAATGGCAGTTACAGACCACTGCGGGCTATAGCAAGGTAGCGTTAACGGCTTAACAGTGATTAAAACTATTTTATGAGTGTGGTTTTTTGGTATTTTGGTTCATTGTAAACGCCCTACTTCCCCTTTAAGTCTAGAATTACAAAAATATATATATATATTTTTATAGGCTGGTTCTGTAATTTCGTCATCAGGTTAGTTTGTGGATTGTTGTTAGTTTAATACTCTGGGGGTGGCTGGCAATCTTCCAAAAAATATCAAAAATGCGAAACTTCATCTAACACCGATTGCTGGCCTATAATTTGACCTACATAGGAATCGTTAGCCCTCCTTGGCCACATTTCGTTTTGAATAGGCAAATCTTCGGTAAGAGATAACCATCTATCATGGCGGTCTTGGTTCACAGTAAGGAGAAAAGTAAAACTTTTCAAACAATTTTTCTCTGCATTAACGTGAGACTGAAGATTTTAATCACATGACAACAGGGAACGTCTAGAATCAGCTAGATAACCTTATTATGTCCATTTCCTTCTTCCTTCTAAAACAGCAATAATTATTCAAAATTTTGTCAATAACGTCATAAACAGGATGTTACACATACAAAAGTGTTGTTCATGTTTCCTTTACTTTTACCATCGGTTTACAAAAGAAGGGTTTTAAGGTCTTGCATCAGGCACATTTACGAATTGACCATTTCAAATCGTAAGGAAAAATGCAATATGAAAAGGGAGTTTTTTCTTTTAAAGATAAATTTACAAATATTTACTATATATATAAATTACAGTGTGGAATGTTTTTGCTTTGGAGGTATGCCTGATCTTCGGAATTGGTATTGGGAGCTATATATATAAATAGGCAAATTACTTTGTACGGCTCTCCACTCTTTGTTTAATAGCAAAAAAGGTTTAGAGAAAAAAAATGCCTTGAAGTGAGCATTTATTTGTTGTTCGGGGTTCATCATCTTGCAAAACAGAAACCAAGATAAGAGGAACAAATTCGATTTTTTGCCCCTCGTTATTTCGATGCTTTAATCACTTAATGGTTTCACCACCTCGAGCTCATGTATCAAACTGTCTCTGTGTGTGTGTCTGTTTTACATGTGTATCTGTAAGGGGGTAAGTGGCTTCTGCGTTTTCTAGCAGCCATCTTTGTCGGGTAGACGATTGTTATTGAGACTTCAGTTCAAATCACACCTTTAGTGTTCCTCATCTGGGATGACCGTATTTGCTGTTTTATTTATTTCTTCGCCAAATAATAAACATCCCCAAAGTCGACGTTCGCGGCGGCTATCACCGTTACGATCTTTGGCGACGTCTTCTTTCCGATGTAATAAGTCTGAAAGCTTCAGAGGAGAAGGGGGGAAAAGGTGAGGGAGTTTTTTTTTTTTTTGTATTCGCAGACGAGTTGAGGTAGATTGTTGTTTATGAGTCGGTGGTGGTTGTAACTAACTTTATATTAATGACAGCAATTCACTGTAAATTTGGACCTGTGGAGATGCGGATGTAGAGACACCACTGCTTCTGAGAATGTTGCCCCCCCCCCCCCCGTGTCGAATGGCTTCGGGATTTAATGAATCTATTGGTCACCATATATCACAGTCCCTTCCAACATAAAAAAGGTCGTCTACCTACGATCGGCCCTAACCGATGGAATGCCGTGACTGATCAACGATTTTCAATGCATGTCTTTTTTGTCATTTTCTTTGCTCACTCGCCCGTGGAAAGTAACATAGTATGCTCGGAACTGGGGTCTCGATGCTATAATAAATGCACGGAAGGGTCCCGGATGTGATGTCAGTAAAATAGTCACTGATCTAACCTTATTAAGGTAATTTATGTTAATTGAATGTTTAATCCCTGTCTTTTTTTTTTATAAATTCCTAAGGAATACACTGAGCCATTCTTTTTGGCCCTGTGAAGCTCATGAAAAAACAGATAAAAACCTTGCACTTGTGCGAGTTGAGCAAAATCAGCGGTTCTGGTAGGTGTACAGCCGGATCAAAGGTCTTAACGTGAATGACTAACCGTGCCTTTATGTGTTCAGGCTGTGAAGAACCATAAGATGAAAGGGAGTCCCAAAAGGACGCCCTAAAGTACCGTTTTAGCGAGTAATGGTGTGTGTGTGTGTGGGGGGGGTGAATTGCTTTTACTTCAAGGAAACTTTAACTTGTCGTTCGCTCATCACACTCATCACAATCATCATCATCACCATCATCACCACCACAATGATCATCATGATCTTAATCGCCATGATCTGCATCACCCATCGTCATCATTAACCTCACCATCCTCATCACCATTAACCCAATTTCATCATCTTAAAGCGGCACCTCGAGTTGATGTGTGAGGATTGTGCAGGATTGAATCACATAGCAATTGCTTATAATAACCGTAGTTAGTCACGTTTCACATCCAGTACTTTACGAAATCTGTCAATAAAGTTGAATGTTGGACCCTGATTTGTTTTGTCTGTGTGTATGCGACTAATATGCTAAGCAAAAACGTCTGGTCACAAATTTGGTCACCAAATCGAATCGTTAATTACTCACCCATTAATGGTCCATCGTGTGTGATACATGGATAATCTCTTAGCCTGATCAATTTGCCATTAGTACATGAATGAAACCTTTGACAGGTTTCAAACAAAGGGTGAATTTCAGGATCCAAGTCACGGAGGCCATTTAATCAACATTGCCATCGTCATCATCATCACCATCACCATCATCATCATCACCATCATCATCATCATCACCACCATCATCATCATCATCATCATCATCATCATCATCATCATCATCATCATCATCATCATCACTCCTATCACTGAAACATTACTTTCATGTTCTTCTACCAACTGAATCAGACGAAATTCTTCCGGGGTATGCAATCCTTTGAGAAAATCGATACTTCATTTCTCTGGAGACGGTTATCGTACGATCATGAGGTATAGATCATAGCACCCTTCTTATAAAATTTCGCAAAGAGAATTACATGACAGCTACTTCGTCGCGTGAGTGGGAACCGCGGAGTAATGGTAAACCAACACTCCGACATCCTTGGTGTCAGATTTACCGCCGATTTGAAACCTGCGTGTCCCATTTCTTCTCGCGGAGAGATCAATCATGTGACCTTAATTTGCGGATAAAATAGTGCAACTGGTTTGCTTACAGAGGAAGATTAACTTAAAAAAATATCTGCTTCTAAAAACAGTTTCATCTAGTATGTGTGGGTGTGTGTGGGGGGTGGGGTGTTTTCCGCTCTAACTTGTCCTAGAAAAAGTATGTAGCATCGAAGCTGTTATCGATCACTTTATATGAGAGCTCAGGGAAAGAGAAGCATGTTTTCCTAGAGCATACATCCGCTGGCATTTTGGTCGACATGCAACTAACATAGCTGGGTTGCATCATACATGCACAGAGAGAAAAATTGGTCGTGACTCAGCAGGGGAATGATTTGTCTGGCGACCCCATCCAAACCCTCCTTTTATACATGTATAGCACAAACTGTCGGTTTGTCCTGACATGTGATAGGTGAATATCCACAGATCCAAGTGGCGTACCGAAGGTGCGCCAAACAAAACAGCGAGGGCGTTTTTTTTTTTTCCGAGAACTGTAGATCATTGTGATGGTGTGGTGAGACTGTTTTTACCTACCTTTCTATCGATAGCATCTTTTGTATATCAAAACAACGAATGTGTGCGCTTGCCATTCAAAATCAAGGGTCACAATGACATTGGTGTGGCCCCTCTATAGGAATCTGAATCTGTAAGAGAATTCCTACTTGGAAATGGCTGACCAAGTGTGTGTGTATGGTTTTATGAAGTCCGCCGAACGGGGACACACATAAGCACTTAGCCAGTGTAACTGGGGATACGCTGAAAACTAGGGGACATCCCCGTTTGTGGATATTTTAAGGTAATGCAAATTGGGGTATCAGAGAAAGGCTCCCTCAAATTTATAGGTCGATCTGAGGAGTACGTGTGTGGGGGGAGGGGGCGGTTTTCTAAAGGCACCTATCGGGGACGCACAAGAACTTATAGCTTGTAACCGGGGATATGCAAAAAAAAAAAACAAAAACGGTGTGTGTGTGAGTGTGTGTGCATGTGTGCGTTTTTATGCAGTGTGATTTACAGCATACGATTGTGTACATAGTCTTACACAGCAATAATAACGGTAGACGTGTGAGTGCATTTATGCCACCCAGCCAAAAACATTTCTCGACCAGGCAACAGAAAAAAATGTGTATAAAAAATAGGCTTTCACTAATGTTCATATAGCGCCCCATTAAAGTCGTTAGAGGCCATTTTAAAAAATTTCCAGTGGTATCCACTTAAAATTTAAACTGAGATACCTCGAGAAAAGTAATATATTTTTTTTTCTTCGTCTTTTTGTATGTTTTTGATATACTCTGTCTCTAATTTTTGTCAAACCCATTCGCCACCACTGGCTAAAATGAAAGAGATCAAATGGGACATTTAATAATAAAAAACCCCCATGCCACGGATATGACATTTTATCCGATCGAATCCTCCGAAAATGTTGAAACAGCTTCCACTAAAATGTGACGAAAGAAACAAAAATCAATGAAAAAATAAAACACTAGCGGTGACGATCAATTTTGAGAGAGATCAAGGAATGGAGATTTAAGGCAATAAATATTAAATTGGCAGGATTTGAGGGGTCTCGAATTTCGAGATTGTAAACATTCAACACATCCAACAGCCTATTCCAACTTTTGAAATGGAATCACTGCAATTAGGCCAAAACCCGAGTGTGGTCTTTCCAAGGAAAGACCGTTTCTGAACCTCTATGCGTTAAAGGTTGCATTGCATTTCTCGTGCATTCTGTCTTCTCGTGCGAGAAAGCAGAATAGTACATAGAAGGAGGAAGGGGGGGGGGGTGGCGGGTGGTGAGGGATTGAAATTCAGAGTGACCTTCGCTTTAAGCATTCGTTGTTCCATTGTAAACCATATCTACATTATATCATGTAAATGATAGCTCTATGATTATATAGACTTGGACATATTTTTTTTGTAGATCGAATGTTTAGTAGCTTGCCCTTGAGGAGGGAGCGTCACTGAATCACTGTAAAGTCAACTTTGAAAACTGGGGGGTCTATTAATATGACTGTTGGTTGTACTTGTTATTCTCATATTACCGGTACACGTTTCTCTCTACTCAATGTCAGTTGTAACTTCTTTGTTCCCACTGTTATTAATTATTTTCCCATTAATCATTTCTTTATCTCTCCACGCGGTGTTCCCATTGCAGTTTCATCAATGTATTATTTTTAACGCCTTGCAGCTTTGTCTTGACTTCTTTCACTCCTTCCTGCACTCCGGCAGAGTTAACTTACTTTGAAGCTGGAAAATGAGTTGTACTGGCAACTGCCTAGCCATCTACAGTACCTTTGTTCTTGGTCAGTGTTTCAGGGGAGAGAAAGTGGGGGAAAAGATCACCTGTCACAAAATCTAAAAGAAAACTATGTACCCATCTTCCAGATGTTTGAATATGAAAATTATCTCGATATTTTTGTTGGCCCTACAAAATTCAGACTCTACAACAAGGCATAGCAGCCAACCACCGTTACTTGAAATCAGACAGATCAATGGAAATGGATGTCAATATTCAGTTAGGCAAACACTGGGCCTAAACGATTTTTTTTTTAATTTTGTAGTGCCTATGACATATTCTGCTGAACCTGACTTTCACTGAAAAATTTTCAAATCACACATTCCAGCTTCAATGTCAGTTTCAGGTTATCAAGGAAGACACAGGGTGTGCAAGATTGGAGTCCCATAAAAGTGGTTCTAAAGTTCTTTACAGGTGAAAAACTAAATATTCAGTTATGCATTTTTTCAACACAATTCCATTCTAAGTATGGTACATTGCATCATGGGAAATCTCGCTACCGTTAGTAATTGCACATCCGGTTGTATTTCCTTACATGTTATCTCGACTGCCTCACAAAAAGCTTAACGCCGATACCGCCTTACTAGTTGTGAAGTCCATTTTCACATGCATTTTAGGATCAGTTTAGGATAACCCACTGCTGTATTTCTCAAATCGCAGGCAGCGGATAAGCCCCTACTAATAAAAAATAACGCGCATGTTTATGTTTTATTTATAAGTGTATTTACATAACTTTATAACATAAAGTGTAAATAAAACCTCATAAAATCAAAGTTCTTCATCACAACTTGCTGATCAATTAAATACGATTCTGGGTCATGTTAAAGGAAGCGGCACAGGGTGTGCTGTTATTCCTGTGTTTTTCCAAGTACACCAAAGGACGGACTGTGCTTCTTACAGTTGTAAAATGTAGTATAAAAACTGACAGTGGTCTATTCGTACAAATGTAGTATAAATTTCAAAGGGAAATGCGTTTTCGTGAAGTTTCGTCGTGGTGGTATTCGTGTGAAACTTCGGCGCCGCACAATTACCACAGGGTTCGGTTCCGCTATAGTCGAAAAAAAAATCACCCCTCTTTCTAATTAACACTCTACTCAGTGAAATTTCATCTGGAGGGAACGGGGCATACACGTTTTTTTCTCTCATATTGGTATCAAACTGAAGAAAATCATTTGAGATAAACGATGAAGCACAAACAGCACATCCTCCTGTGAGTCATTTTAACCCTAGTATGTGTTTCCTCACATACATTTTTTTTCGCTTTAGGTCTACTCGTGTGATTAAAAAAAAACTAAAATTTCAGGACTTACAAACCGTGAAATGCCCAAAAATGAGCGTATCATGATGATGACGTCTTCCCAAGTAAATTGGCAAATCTGTCCACTGATTCGACCGCAGGGTGATAATTTCTTTAATTATCATCTACATGAAATTTAAAAAAAAAGGTTGAAAACTGCAACAAACTTGAAAAAGTATGACTAACCCAAGGCCATCGTAGACCTCTTAGTCGGTCAGAAAACTTGAATGATGAAGTTGGAAGCCATATGTGAAATCAGCAACTCCCTGGTAAAAGTATGAGAAGTATGAGTATAAGAATATGGCACAAGCGATTGCAGGTTTGTATCACACACCCCCCCCCCCCCCATCAGCGTTGAGACAATAGGACCAAATACGAACAAATTAAATTAGAAAGTCCTGTGACAGAGGGTATACCATCCGTGAGAAGCAACAAGAGGATTTAATTTGATATGATTTAATATTTTGTTCGAGGTGGTGGTGGTGGCGAGCGGGGTTGACTGAGTTTACGAAACTTTCTCAGCGAGTCGGTTCACGGTCATACATTCTGAACTTGAGGAAAATGAAGTGTTGTCGTTATGGAAATTACTTTTGGGCGTAACTTTTGTTTCAGGCAGTTTGACAAAGAAATCCAACGATATTAGAAATGGATGTTATGCCTGCTCTCTACGACTACGTGCTCTATGTAGAATTTAATACGTGTCCTCTCCCGAATTTCATTCCAAAGGATTACATAAACTGTACTAAAGAAACCCAATGATAAAAACAATTGTTCATGCCGTCTATACAGGATAACTTGGACTCTTTAGATTTATATGTGAATTCTGACGGATTACTCATTCACTTTTAAGATGGATAGGTACTATAAAACATTAAATGCATGTTCAAGAAAGACATGCACTATATGGGATTACATGCACTATATTGTAATACATGCAGTCTCTAGAATACCATGCACTCTATAGAATTACATGCATGTGAGCGGACGAGATCAACTCTACTAGATTTTTCATGCACTCTGAAAGATGAGAATGCACACTAAATATTATACACGCTCTGAAAGTTTACATAGATAGATTTCTACGGGATATTATGCCTTCTGAAGGATTAATTACGCTCTACCTATACCTATACAGTCTACATGTATACGGTACTTACACTCTATAGGGATTAATTACGGTACCCTATGTCAAACTTTGTCCCTCTCTTTAAAGGAGAAGAGGGCGTTTGTTTCACACGAAACAACCATATTTTTAAAACCGATGTTTGTGGACATAGATACAATGATCACTAAAGGAAGAGCAGCGGTCCTCTTTTCAAGAAATGAGTTTCTCATAGATAGATATTCACTTATTTGTTGCTCAACAACAATATGTCCACCCAAACTTTTCACAATTCAAATGATGCATTTTCCGTTACTCATCATATGAATAATGTTTTGATGAAATGAAGCTTTTGCAGATATTAATTGAAGAAATTGATTAGTTTAACAATGGTCCGAGCTATTTTCTTTCTATGCCATGTTGGTGTATTCTAAATGCCCTATTTCCCTATAAACGGAAATTTCAGATTTGAGCCCAAGTGTTACCTGTGCACAAAAAGCTCAATTTAAAGGTAAAAAATTTCGCTTTCAAGTGAGTTTCTTTCCTTTTTTCTTTTTTTGTTGTTGAAATAATTGTTTTTTTTTTTCGGTTGAAGAAAGATCATACAGTACTTTTCCTTAGAAAAGTTTCCCCATTCATTTGCTTTTCATTTTGTCACTTTTTTTTTTCATTTTTTTTTTATTTTGTCAATTTACCCTTACCTATCGTGCGACGTGAAAAGAGTCGAATACACAAGTTGATGGTGAAGAAGTACTTAGGAAAAGAAACAAAAATCAGTTTCATTTTTGTTTTATTTTCAGAGGTTCATTTTCGGTAAGTTCGACCGTGGTATGTACGGTGACGTGAATCGTCTCATCTTAAGTCGTGGACATTTCAGGAATAATGGAGCTCAGTTTACTATAAGTATGAACAGAGGAAGTCCCACAATTTCAACGACAAAAACAACGACAACAAAAAATGTCCCTTTAAATTTGCGTGTTTCTCATTTTCCAGCTTGCACCTAAAAACCAGCGTAACAGAGGGCCCCCCGGTCAGAGCCTAGGTCGTTTTTAATATTCCTGGCTTGGGGGTACTGTATTTTTTTTTAATAACGATAGCATTTCATAAATCAGTCACCCAATGATTTGCGTATTCTGGAAAATAAAAAAAAAGCAACGTGGGAGGGATTGCTTATTTGCATAAATTTAAATATCATCACGTGAGTGTTCCGTGTGCTCGTATATCGACTGAAAATTTGATACAAGAGCGAGAGTGAGAATGAACTCTATTTCGACGCAACGAGCCTGCAATCAACAAATCAAGTTTCTATCCAGAAGGAATGGTGTACTTTAATTTTCTTCTCGCCTCTGTGGCAAGCCGTGTAGGACAAATACACCATCATTTCATCTTCAGTATTAATTCGAATGTACACTGGTATTAAATCGAATTGATACCGGTATCAAATCAAACAATATGAAAGGCGGAATATATATCGGTAGTCCGATATAAATTCGGATGTATTTCTGCAATGTATATTTCCAATTGTGTGGGACACGGATTAACTTTGAGCGGCCGAGAGCAGCGGCAGTCTGTGTACTGGCGTGCATTCCGCCTTTCTTGACTAGTTGATTTTGATTGAACGGAATGAATTCGATGAAATACCAATTTATATCTGAATTAATACCGGTATATATACCACTTTATACCAGTATATATTCTTTCTCTCTGATTGGTTGATTTAATGCCGGTCTCAATCCGAATCAATACAGGTATATATTCGAATTAATGTTGGGATTTGGTCAACACAACTTGCCATACTTGTCATTCTGCCTCAGCAGTTTGGCTTTAAATCAGTACTGGACTTAAACCGGTTTTACAGATGAAATTTGAAGCAATAATGCTGACACTTTCTTAACTCATCTTTCCTGTTATAATTTGGTTCCTGATTAAGCCATCGAACCTAGTGTATTTTTTTACGTGACGTATCGGTATCGCTGCATCTTTGGTGTTCGACCGTCTGTCGCGTAAAGACTTTGGGTGAGGGTCGTTGTGGCAGTGATAGGTGGTAGAAGTAATGTAATGTTTTTTAATAATATGGAGTGTTTCAAAGTCAGTGACTCGCGGAGAAAAATAATTGACACTAATCCTACGTTCTAGGGACTTTTGCCCGATCTTAAATATATTACATACATGCATATAATATACCGGTATAGATTCAACGCTCCAAGACTATATATGGGGGCCCTAATTGCATACACTGTTAAAATTTCCTTCCTTCGGCTGCTTAAATGAAATGGTTAAAGGGACCTCAACTTTATCCTGAAGCTCGAGTTAATCTTACAGATCATCTTTTCCATACCTTACAAGAAGCCTGCCCTTTCATGATATTTGACACTGTTGCAATATTCAATGTAAACAAACAACTTACATAAATTTAGCAGTTCAGAGACAAAGAAAAAATTGTCAAGTGATTCGGAAGAGCCACACATGAATTAGGATAGGCGACTATACACTGATATAAATGGGGGGAGGGGTGCATTTTGATTTTAAGACCTATATGGCGTATATATCGATGGAGAAAGTTTGGACACAGAAGTTGGGATGGTGCACTGTACGTAATTATAACAAAATAAGTAAAAAAAGAATAAAGGATGGTAAAACGTTTGCTGAACTGATTTACCTTTTGTTGAATATCATATGAATCCATTTCGAATTTTTCGAAAACCAAAAGAAAGAAAGGAAAAGAAAGCGCGGTTAAAGAGGAGC
Organism: Stichopus chloronotus; assembly: GCA_021234535.1. Classification (NCBI taxonomy): domain Eukaryota; kingdom Metazoa; phylum Echinodermata; class Holothuroidea; order Aspidochirotida; family Stichopodidae; genus Stichopus; species Stichopus chloronotus. Next base: position 23,088,031 of record CM037845.1, on the reverse strand, counting down.
GTCATTATTTCTATTACGTCACTAACATCCGGCCATCTGTTAAGCGAGTATCTAGTGTTTGTCACCGCCCGGACGAGCAATTCGTTGACAACCTTGCGCCTTTCATTTCGCAAAGGGTAAACGATCCTGGCGGAACGCATCAAGTCATGCGGAAGGATTTATCGTGATGAATTGTTTACTGCGGCCATCGGCGGCTTGGCGATCTCTACACGGTCAGGTGGACACAGAAAAGTGCCCAGTGATAAACGTGTGACGCGTAACCAAATCAGCAACACTTTTTTTTCCCCCGATAATTTCTAATTAAGGATGTGTTTTGGTGGGAAGGATTATCGATGAAAGAACCATTGTTTGAAGAGACTAACGCGTTCGACAAACGTTCTTGTTCTTCTTATTTATGTACAGCTATGGATGGGAACACGCAGTGAGAGCAACTCCATTGGTGCTGCTGGGAGAGCTTGAGAAAGTAAGACAAGAGACAACAACACGATACGGGGATTTAATATATCATGGATAATCCGAGCTGCAGTTATCCTGTTCTGTGTCTTTTACTTGTATGGATCTCAATAGTTTACGGTAAGATATAAGTATTTTTACGACTGTGAATTATAGGCCTGTTTATCTTGTTTTGTGATTTGTCTTGAAAAATAGGGCGTTTAGAATGTATCAACATGAAATAAAAAGAAAATAGCTTTAATCATTGTTAACCCATTCAGGCACATCAATTCACATCTGCAAAAGCTTCATCTTCTCAAAACATTACCCATGTGATGAGTAACGGAAGATGCATCATTTGAATTTCGGAAAGTTTGGGTGAACAAATTACCGTTGAGCAACAAATGATTGAATCTCTCTTTGTGAAAAACTTATTTCTTGAAACCAAGCCTGAAAAAGGCTACTGTGCTTCCATATTTTAAGTAATCTATCATTCTCTGCCCACAAATGTTGATTTTAAAAATATGATAGTTTTTCTGTAAAACCAACGCTTTAGTTCCGAAGGTTTTGGTATCTACCGTTGTGCTACTACGAATGTAGTCAGCTGGTACATGATTAATACACGTCCATTGTGTGGGCAAGGTTTTGCCTTTCTTCCTAAATAAGGCCTATTACACAGAGTTAGGAAAGAGTGTCCATATTGCTGTAAATGAGAAGAAGAGGCTGGAATACCCAATTCCTTAACATGAGTGTAATATTTCAGTCGTGTGCACCATGGTGGCCAGCTCCAGCAATGAGGGCTCTTATTTTGCGATGGGGGGGGGGAGGGTATTGGGTTAAGAAAAGTTAACCATTGCCTTATATTCGAGACTTGACTACTCAGGCTTTTGACGATTTCCTTTTAACTTTTGTCGAAGGAAGACATTACTACTACTTCTACGTAGGAATATTTCGTGCCAGAAATTAGTTGAAGTTAAAGTTCTGTGAATTTTCGGGAAGAAGATATTTTCACAATTTCACTCTGATCATAAAGAGAAGAACTTCGTGGTCCCCTCGATCAACGAGGGTTCCCTAATTTCATCGAGAGGAAGTTAGGTTTCATCACTTCTATATTTGAATATTTAGTAAAAATAAATCGCAGGCAGTTATGGTCATCATCGTGATGAGAGTAGACGACAAAATCACCGAGAAAGGGAAGACAATGACCGCAGAAGTCCTACCCATGATATCCACGCGTAGGTTCACATTCACATGTCACTTAGTCTTGTGTTTAGACGATGGTAGTAATTTTTTTTCTTCCATTTACACGTCCCATGTAGTTGTAGAAACTCATTCACACAGCACTTGCCTACTATGATCAAAGAGTCGATCACTGTTTAAGGAACGAAAGCAACTCGAGGATATACAGTAACAGTTCAGAGCAGAGCAGTACTCAGAAGGAAATATACACAGGAGTACTGCGACAACAGCAAGCGTTTTGGGAATGTGGGCAGGAAGGGGAAAAGATTCACGAAGTCTTGAACAAGACTATTACACACACCACGTTGCACCTCCAGCAAAAGGGAGGACAACCGTCTATCAGTGAGCGTATCGATAAACTAGACCCCAACGGTGTAGAAGTTAGTACGTTCTAAAACACTGATAACATATAGTTTGCTTGATAGTGGAACACTGGACTGTCGACGCGTTGACAACGTTAAAATCTGGCAAAGCACTTTGCCATGAGATCTGTTGAACTGAATCTCACATTAAAGGGAAAAAGGGCGTTTAGAATATATGAAAATGACATACAAAGAAAGTTTAAACTTTTGTCATCGTCACACCATTCAGTCTCGTCGATAAACATCTGTACAAGCTTCAGCTCATCAAAAAGAAAAAAAAAATATGTATGCGAAGAGTAACAGAAGATACATCATTTGAAGGTTGGAAAGTTTGGTGAACAAGTTATTTTGAAGCAACCGAACGAATAAACTGAATTTCTATCTGTAACAAACTTATTCCTTGAAAAGAAGGCCACTGCACTTTCTTATTTGGGATGATCTATCATTCTATTTCCACAAACATTATAGTTTGACTGTTTTCTGTCAAATTAATGCCTTAATTCCCTTTAAGACGTTTACCGTAACTAATCACTTCACGAAGAGATTGTTAGACGTGATTTACAGTACGGTACGCTCATGACCCTTTCGCCCTGTATGTAACAACCGCGTTAAAGCAACCGAGTTAAATTGAGGATGCAACATCAAAGAAAACTACAAGATATTTCCGTTTTGGCGTTCCAAAGGCATATAGTTACCACACAGGTGGTCATATAACAGTTTAAAAGTACCGACTACCACGGTACAAGATAACGTAATGACTAGTACAAAGGAGGGGACATTTACTTGCAAAAAGCGCTGTCACATAATATGCATACGTGTCAATCTTTGGAACAATGCATTTTTGTTATAGCTGTATTCCCTGTTCAAAAGTTCGTTCAACCGAACTTTCAGGGGAAAGACCTTTGGTTACTGCTTCCATTACGTTACCTTGTAGGCGTGTCAAAAGTTATGAACAATTGGACATTCTTGACATTTTTTGACATTTTTGACAATTTGTTATTTTTTTTTTGTTGCAAATTTGAAAAAAAAAATCGAAATGAACTTAAAACAAAGAAAATGCGCAAAAAAAAGAAAGACAAAAAAAAAAGAAAGAGAGAGAGAGAGGTGGAGAGAGAGGGAAGAACGCGACCTTTGTCCTCCCAATTCATACTATAGCGAATGCCCACGTACGTGATGTGATCAGTTAAAGGGCCTTTCCAATTGGATTCTAAGCACGGTAGTAGACTCATCTTTCATCTTTTACTGTTTTGTGTCCCTACACGTGACATATCATATTTGGCAAGTTGACTCTTTTTTAGACGTCTAAACGTACGTCTGTGATCCTGTCAGTTCTTTCCATGTTGCATATGTGACCGACATCTACAACGGTGTTAACCCCTTTCTAGTGATTATGTAAATGCCGACCACTCTGCTAAACGAGCGAATCTTTCTCCATCTTGTGGTTCTCATTTTTGCCTTCTTAAAATGTTCCATCTCACATTTTTAAAGTATATTAAGTTGTAATTTCTTTAACGAATTTTCATTCTTCTTGAAACATGCATGTTTTCTGTTTTGTTTTATGTATTTATATTTGGGTAGTATTAATGTGGACCTCGGGTATAAGATCATCCATGCACATCTAACCGAGCTACCGTCTTGAAATAAACTTGAAATAAGTGAATAAAGGATATTTTAAAGGAAACATTCAATTTTAAATCGTGCTTCAAAGCTGTAGATTCAAACTTTATGAATTTCAAAGTGAAATGACTAAACACTAACAAATTAAATTCTTATAGGTTGGTCAGTTTTTCCTATTAGTCACTTTCTGTTCATAATAATTACAGTATGCATGATTAAGGCCAATTGGGATGAATGATCACACGTAAAATTGTTTTAAGGCTCTCCCCAAAACCACATCCTTCTTTAACATAAAGGATGTCAAAATCATGAATGTAGGTCGAGATGAAGTTGAACTAGTTTCAAACATACCTCCCAGATCGCTGGAAATGGCAGGTTCCAGGCCTTAAGTTGCATATTAGTAACAAAAAAGAAAGAAAAGAAACGGAAGCACTAGCTAAACCCCAGAAATATTAACATGCCCAAGCGGGGGGATGGGGGGGGGTAGTAGTTGCCTTTACCCCCTCCACCCCACTTGGATACGCACCTGCTTCTGGGCTTTCCTGATTGTGTGCATGGGTGAGTGTCATGTTGGAATTGTATTAATCACTTCATTTTGCAATATAAGCAACAGATGATGTATTATTTAATTTTTCTTGTCAAATATTTTTTTCATATTTCTGCAAAAGGCGCCTAGTTGAAAAAAGGAGGAAAAAAATTGTGTCAACAAGACAGCATATCGGCGACTTGTTATCGCTGTAATGTCACTGAATATTTAGGTTGATACATCTACCATATGGTCAGTAGACATGATTACTCCGGTATATTGTTAACGTCAATAGTATATACAAAGCCTAATTCCAACAGATGAGCTGTTAGGGGACACCAAAGAAAACTTCATTAAAATTGTCAGCAAGGTCATTTACCGGACACGAATTGTAATAAAGGATATAGCCTCATATATATGTATTAACTCTGTCTTGAAACATTTATGATGTGTACTTGCGGCCTATACACACGATGTACTGTGGCCAATGATAATTTGCCTGGTTTTGTGTATGAAATATAAATATAAAAGATAAGCTCGGAAGATACGTCATACATCCTGCATGATAGGTTAAATATCACTTGCGAAGAAGAATTCATACGATCGAATATTGAAAAAAATAAATGGTGATGTTACCTCAATTTTCGTTCTATTGCTAAATTTCTACTGAGCAATGTAAACATAGCGCCAGATGTGGACTTTGAAATGAAGGCCGTTTGTAATTTTGATTTATTGACTCAAAAACAAACTGCATAGACTTGATAGTTATACCCCTTCATTAAAATAAAACACGATAATTAATATCAAGTCTATATCCCTTACATGTAGTGGTTATTGATGATCTTACTGTAACGTATAAACGTTGGTTCAAATAAACATAAACCACGAGTAAAAAAACAGTATAGTTAAAACGAATTAACTTGAAGCCGTGACTTTTCTGTAGATTGGTTCTTGAAAGATGAGTCATTATTATCAGCTATGGATTCATCATTATATGGTTTTAAAAAAAAAATGACTTCACAGATCAAATTTGGCAAACATGTGGTATTGGATTCGAAAATTTTCTCTGTTGGCCGTGTTTCCAACCCTTGGAGGACATTATAAATTTATAACAGAAGTCAAGCTGAATCAGTTGAGCAGTGAAAGATACAGTATTCCTCGTTGACATTATTTTTTTTCCCGCCAAGTCAGCCTCGTTTGGCAATTTTTTATTCAGGATGCATGGCTTCTGTGTGGTTCATATTCGAGGAAGGCTGCACAGACTTGTATATATGTCTCTCCTTTCTCCACTAAAGCGGTAATCAGAGTATTGGGGTTGAAGGGAGGGAGGGGGGATGGAACTGAAGTATTCTCCTTCAAAATGGTGTTGCAATCATACATATGTATCGGTCTTGTAAAATATGTTTAAACATCCAACTCACCATAAAATGTCCCAAATATTGGAGAATATGCAACTTAACCTTGTAATATGTGAATACTGTATGGTCGCAGAACTTTTCGCGGAACTGATACAACACTGCATGTTTAATTGCATAAGACTTAAGGGAAAGAACTCTATTGTCATTTTCCATATTTAAGAAGGCTCTCACTAAACTCTGTTGCTAATTATGAATCGGCCATGAATCGGCCATTATGTGGGGCACTGTAGTGAAGCATTATGGTGACAAATACAGAAACTTTCCAAGTAAACAGACTATTTCCCGCTTTATTGACAGCTAGATCCTAAATTACCTCAGGAAATGGATTAACATTTATCAGTCAGTGATGTCATCATCACGTCAGATGCTCTTCAAAATCTTTGATTCTCCGTGTATTTCCTTCTTTTTTTTCTTTCTTTCCATGGCATCGATTGTCCCTGAAATTAAATACAGCAGGATATGTTTGCTGATGCCTTAGGCCGCATCATCAAAAACGTATACAGTAATCTCAATACATCAACTGTGTGAACAGATTGAAACAGTAGACGGCCAGTGATACCTCTTCTGTAAAGAAGGGATTTATCATATTTATTTCTAGACTTTTTTCTTTGGAAAGGAAAATGACAGCTTACATTAGGACGAGGGGGCCGGGATTTATTTGGTTTAAAATACTGGTGATATAGTTAAAATGCTACCAGTGTGACAATCCATGACAGGGTCACTGTTTGCCATCTTTAGGTAATAAGCTGCCGAAACTATTTGAACAAGCATCGTTTCTTCAACAGTGGTTTATTTATTCTTCTTTCGGGAAGGGGGAGGCACCTCCCCGTGTAAATTACCACCGCGGGTGAAAAAGTAATACTCACTCTTCCTTCAGAGGTTTTGCTTGGTGTAAAAATAGTTGACAATCGTCTTTAAGGGACACCATTTTGAATCTTTGGTATCTCAATCTTTGGTATCTCATCTTAATCTCAAGTTGAAAGCCCCTCCCATCAAAACGGTCCCAGGCTATCACTTTGCCATCGTTTGCGAGCTTAACACGTGTTAGTCCAATCCCCTGCCCCCATTCCCTTTTGAAAATCCGTGGAGAACACTGACAGGGTAAAATTCGTCTACATCATCATCTAAGAGCAGCTGTGATTGGACAGATATTGTTCGCTTACCTTATCATTTTACCGCAGCTCTGATTGGACAGATATTTCGGCATGCTGAACGGTAAAAAATACTTGTTAGGCTATACAACGGGGCCTTTTGCTTGTCAAATGATTTGTTTGGTCATGGTTAGATAAGTAGGATGTGTGTCATCTGTGAAGGGATATCATGTTTGCGTTGTTCTTTCAACGACAGACTACATACAAAAGGTCGACAGACAAAGAGGAAGGTTGGGTTATTAAAAAAGATTTAGCTACGTGTGATAAACTGTTGTATTTGAAAGGTCGCTTTCCTTTCTAATCTACCATAAACATACCCTTCCGACGATAGCCTTCATGTGTTGCAATGAACAATTAATTCAAGAAGAGCATAGCTATTTAAGACGGGTAAATCCCATACGGAGAGATAGATAGTTGGGCTAATGACTCTACATTAGCGCTTGCATTAAGATGAGTTGTGGACGATTATTTTTCTTAAAGTAAATATCCGACTCCCACTTCCAATCAAAATAAAAAGAAACAAACTTTCAAAATATCCCCCTCCAAAAGAAAAAGAATAGAGGCTGTAATATTCACTTTCAAATACCTTCGACGGAAAAATGGACTTGCAAAACACTCACAGCTTGCAAAACACCGGCCGGGGACAAAAATCCTGTTAACGCGTCACCGTCGGTGGCCTAAAACGTGATTCACTCTGCACATAATAAACACGTAAAAATTCATCAACTGCAGGGAATTTGGTATCTAGTTGTCTTTTCCGTTTATCATCAGCTTCAGAGAGCAATTAAAAAGAGTTTGGCAGTAAAACCTATCATCTATTGGAAATAAAAATTACAAGTGACCTACGGCTGAGAAAAACCTGAGGTGTGGTACACTCGAAATTTTGACTTATCTTTATGACAATTCTATGCCAGAGTCAGAGCAATCGGTACCAATGCAATATTTATAAAGTGCAAAATGTGTACAATCAAAAATTTTGATAGAACTGATAATCTTAGAAAAGGTGACAAAAATTGCCTCATGATTGCTTTATGAACACAAAGCACAATCAGTGGTATGTAATACTTCGTCATTGAACTCGATCAATCTGCCTATATATCTATACCTGTCTATCTGTGTACTCTGTAAACAAAGTTAAACGCCTTTTTGTGGCAGATTTTGAACGCGTCAGTGTGTTTATTCTAGAGTAAAAACAATAAAATATATAAGCGCAAATAAACGCCTCTTGTAGTGGAATAAAAACATCGACGCCTACACGGCGAGGCGTTTTAAACATCATACGATTAAGTTTGAACACTTATAGCGTTGAATAGTAAACATGAATGCCGTCAACATTCAACATGTAATGTTGTCAACATGTAATGTTGAAATCTGAAAGGTAGTAACTCGTCACCCCAGGCTACATTTCTGATTGGTGGATAGCAGATTTCTCACCTGGTTGTGCTCTTTGATCGACAGCTAACTCGGAAGATACAGAATATGGGGACTCATTGTTTTGAATATGCATGTGGAGAATTTTAGACAGGCTCTGGCTGTTCAACACATTTTTATTGCCCTTGCGTATTTTATTAGCTCATATCTGCTCTCTGTCTACTCCTCTGTCCGTCTGTCCAACTGTCTAAATGTCCAAATGTCTACCTGTAGAAAGTGTGCAAATCTAGCAGTTCCATAATTATTGGATGTCAAACTTGAATAGTGATGCAATTATAGGCATTGTAATTTGGTGGTGCCCATTAAATGTATTACAAATTTATTGACAAAGATCCAACTTCCACACTGTTTGTGCTCTACCTGTAGTTTATAATATTCAGCAAATTATGCAGTCTTACAGATTCTCTCATACATACAATGTTGGTGAGTCAATATAATGATACTCCTGGGGGTTCCTATGCTTATGATGTGATATACTGATATGTAAACGTTACCTTCGGGGTGTTCAGGTATGAGCCTCTGCACCGTTGGTGCTCTAGTTGTTTTTACATTAGAACAAACATCTTGACGGGTTCAAAATCTGGTACAAAAGGCGTTTAACTTTCCTTGAAGTGTATCTGTCTATCTGGCTGTCTGTCTGTCTGTCCCTCTGTCGGTCTGTCGGACCATTAGTCCGTCTGTTCATCTTTTCATCTGTCGGTTTGTCTGTCTCTCTATTTGTCTTGTCCATCTGTCTGTCGAACTGTCTACCTGTCTCTTTGTCTGTCTGTCCGTTCGTCCATTTGTCCCTCTCTCTCTCTCCCTGTATCCCTCCCTCCGTTCCTCCATCCATATCCATCCATTCATACATCTATACAACCCTACAGCCAAAAATTCATCCATCCATTCATTCATCCATCCATCCATGTAATATATACAATATACAGATGCATAATAAACATAAACATATTTGTTCCAAAGTGGGGACTTTTTTTTGTAGCAAATATAGTGATTCATGTCCGGAGTTTACTGATACATTGAACTTTTGATGGAACTTGGGTAGGAAAATATTTGATAAGTTTTTTTCTTCGTTATTTTATATTCCCTTTTAAGTTTCAGTATCTTCATGGGAACTGTTGATAATCATCCCCTATAATCTCCATAATTTTTCTTTTCTTTTAAATTTACAGGGACCCGTGATTGCTATAATCACATAACCAGGTCTTACGACGGTAACATCTCAAGCCCAATCCCTAGCGATCACAGGGAGTATGAATGCATGACGTGGGACGAGGTTCGAAATAACAAGGACATTTCGTTTAAATTGGATCCACTTGTAGGTAAGTCACTATATAACTGTGAGCCACTCAGCCACCCCTTGCTATATCCAGGGAGCTGCTACTTAACTAAAAGGATAGTCCAGCCAGAAATTTAGCTTTGACATGTTTAAGAGAAGGTAAATCTAAACCTTATAGTAAAACTTCCATTCAGTTCCCATACATGGTTCTCGCGATTTTATCAGTTCGAGTTACCCCCTTTGCTACCAACTGGGAACTTGAAGCAAACAGGAGTGACATCATCTCTTCACATTGCTAAAGAGTCTTTTGTTTTCTTCATTTTTAAATTTATTATTTTGACCTTGAAATCAGTAAGTGGTCAGCCCACATACTGGTTAGGTGAAGGTCACAAAATTCTCATACCCCTCCTACATTCACATTATGATATCACTATATATTGAAGTAATTTGGTGTATACTTTAAAGAAAAACATAAAATACTTTATCAATGTGGGGAGATGACATCACTCCTGCTTGTTCCAAGTTAACTGTCAGTAACAAATGTGGCAACTTCAACTGATCATATCTCGGGAACCACACATGGGAATTTAATGGAAGCTTCACTGTATATGATCAGATTCACTCACTCGTCCACATATCAAAGCTATATTTGTGGCTGGACCATCCTAAACTCCCTGCTCTACCCTAAGCTTGCGGACTTACAGGGACTGTATATGAATTGAACCTCTGCGAATCATCCGTGGACCTTAGCTAACTTGGACTTAGCATGGCGACAGCCTCAGAGGAGCTCCGAGGCTTGGGGTTGAGTAGTCTCGGGGAAATGTGTTGTCAGTCGCATGTGAGAAACGAACTTATTCTAGTCACAGTAACAGTCGCTAAGGGTACTGAAATACATACAGATACAGTACCACCATTTTTGTCCCTCTAGGTATTCTTATAATGAAACGCCCTCCCCGAACGCCCACTAGTCAATTTAACACGTATGAAGTTGGGTATCTGCCATTCGATCTAAACGTCGGTATAGCCTAGCCACATATACTGTTTGTTTGCTTGCTCCCTCCCCCCACCACATTTTTCATATGTTGTCAATGCAAGAGGGGGTCCTATTAAAAGGTCCCTTCTAGTCTTCTCTGTTCCAGACTCTGTAACCTTAACAAAAATACTCGTCTGACACTCAATCCGTAGGCTGAAAATCATTTGTTCTACACATGCCTCTGCACTTGGAAACCTAAGACAATCTGCTTACTGCATTGCTTGTTTCCAGGGTGTCAGTGCAGCTAAGGTACAACCAGGAGTTGCGTAAACTGAAAGACCAGCGGGTGATAGACTTCTTTCGCGACTTCTTCCGAGAACTCAAAGTTGACAAGTCATGAGTGCCATCACCGATAATGTGATTAATAAAAAAAAAGGAAAAAAAAAACGTACCGTACCTTTTTATTTGATTATGTTAAAATTTGGCCTGTTAGCTCAACCCATTCGCAGAACACGCTGCAATCCTCGACAAAACTAAAGGGACACTTCTACGCACAAATATAATGTGCAAGTTGATCACTCAAAGACATTCGTTGATCTTCCAAAATCCAAGCTCTGCTCCCCTCCCCCCTCCCCCCAACGCTCTCCAACCAACAGATATTCCAATTTTAAAGTCTGAACATTGGATGATATTGTCCCATGTTTTTTTTTTTTTTTTTTGAGGATTGTGTTTCCATCTTGCCGCAGAACAGCTGCCAAAAGTCATTTTGTTTTTAGGATTGTGGGACATCTTGCCGCAGTGAGCTGAAAAACTCAATACAAATAAAGAACATATGCAATTAAGAAGCACCTTTATTGTTTCTATTTCTTAAGTAGCACATTTTTATATTTTGAGACCGTTAACTCAAAATTTCTTTGAGATGTTTGTGTTTAAGAAACTGCAAAAGCTGGTGGTTTCAACGATGTTTTGTCTGACGTTTCCATACCGTAAAGAGCAGAGACACTCCGTTGCAAAATTTCGCCGGTTACACTAATTATCGTCACTCTCTGTAAAGTTTACATAAAGTGAATATGAAGACGGTTTATTTCAGAACACACACATCCGAAAAAGTCTCTCTCGTGACTGCGTATTCTACTTAAAGTGACGATTCATACAGTACATGTACTCCGGAAATTGAGATCTTGATTTTAGCGCGAAAGCGCAGACAACGCGCACGGTATGCCCGCCGTTGCGTGACTCATGTTTTACATCAGTATTACATAACTGCTACATCTGGCGATTCATTCCATGCTGTTATATCTCGTATGTTGTCTGACGAATTCAATTTAATCGCCTCTGGAACTTGTCATCACCTTCCTGAAAATTTGTTTATTTTGTTCTACGCTACTGGAATTCGACTAAAATGGAAGCAGTTCATCATATAACACAGCCAATAAATTCTTCGAACCGGAACTTGAACATATGAGCGAAATTAGAATACACAAGAGACAGGAAGAGAAGAAACAAATGACCTCATGCTCTTGTTTCTTCTTTTTTCTGTGGGGGGTGGAGGGGAATATTATAGATCTGATGAAGAATTAACACGAACAAATCTCGTGGGAGTTGATATAAAATGCGGTCAATATCATTGAAAAGCCAGTTATAGATTTACAATTTTCTTACCACTGGAACTCAGCTTGAATGCTTTGAGTGTGTAAAGGTAAACATGACCACTTAGCACATTGTGCACAACTTCTTTTCAATCCGTACATGCTCGTTCTTGTCCTACATTTAAAAAGTTATGATAGAAATGAAACATGAATCTTAACAGTTATCAGACGAACGTTAAACTGGCATAGCTTTGAAGTGTGCATGCGTCAACCACACCGTAAGGCAAATTGTATTGTACTTTATGACTACACATGAGAAGTCTTTTTCTTAAAGAATAGGTGGAGTAACTGGTGTGAGGGAGGGGTGGGGTAATGCCCCACTGTGGTGATGTAAGTTGCTATGATGTGTTTTGTTTACCATTGTCTCTGCTCCTTCAAACATTCAATGTAAAGTGTGAAGTTCTCGAGGTGAGACAACAGTCCTTAGTAGAAGATATCCTTAGTATATCCTCTTGCATGTGACGTCACAGTGATACAGCGCCTTCTTTAAGGATCAGCTATTTATCACGTGCACGATGCGTCTCTGTAATTTGATTTATATGCGTCTAGCGTAGCCATATGTACAGTTCGTTTGTTTACCATCAGGGAGGGCGCCCTTGATGTGACGTCAGTGCCATAACGTCAGACAGATGGTCTTGACAAATGAATGGTACGATGTAATATAGTGCAAATATATAACCTGTCACGATGAGGGCTAGTTTTCGGAATATTTAACATTTTATGCAAAGAAACGTATGCGACAGTGAAATGTTATTACGTTACAGAATGGAACTGTTTAAATCGTTGAACTTTCTCGCTGGGTGTGAGCCACTAAACTTTACATTAAAACGAGGAACAAATACTGTAATGTAGAATAGTTCTTACATCGTGAAGTTTAGTGGAAACGGGAGTGCTGGTCTTTGAATTCTTCCTACACCCCGGTGTGTGGTCTAAACATTCAGGCTTTGTGCAGTCAAATCTCTATTTAAGTCACGGTTGTTAGATTTAAATCAAGCCGACTATCAAATATCACGATTTGAATTGATTTGCTTGATAGAAATGAAACAAAGTCATTTCAATCACTGATTTAAAAGTCATGATTTAAAAAAAAATATGCAACCCCGATTTAGGGAAACTCGTATAACATATGATTCAGATAAGGATATAACCAATAGAGACATTCGATTGATACTGGCATAGTATACAAATCTATCAAGACAAAGGAATGGGAAGAAGTTGAAGAAGAATCATTGGCAAGCTCCTAACCCTGATTGTAGAAATAACGGCTCGAGATATTTCACGATTTTCACTGTAGCCCTAAGGTCTGAGATTAATTTATCATAACTGAAAAGTGTCTATTGACAACAGTGTATTACCGCTACTTGTTCTAAAAGCAAGATGCTTAAATAACCGTATTGCATAGGCCTGAGGATCGGTACGTCATTTCTCTCTTATTGCAATCCATTCATTACAATCCTGTCTAAACAGAAGTGTGGCAAATCTATTCTACGTACTTTTTTGTAATTGCATCGCTTTACAACCGCAGAGGATAACCATCAATAATGCGTCCCAACGTCACTACATTGGATGGACCAAAATAGGCATAGGACAAGAGTTTTCTGTGCATATGTGTGGAAGGTGATAGTACAAGGAGTACAAAGTTCTGTTCAAGGAGTTAACATTTCTCTCGCACGTACTATGTACGTAGTGTTTCTGCATAGCCTATACATTGTGCGAAATACTGTGAAAGCGTCACTTTTGTAATGACTCATAGATTAACGGTTTGCCCTCGCATTTCGTCAGAAGACAATGAAGAAGCATCAAGTAATGCAGCTAATGAATCCTTCGCGCTTCTCGCAGAATGAAAACAAAACTCCCGTATGCAGTGTCGTAAGCTGCAGAGGATCAAGATTTAATAAGCCTTTCCTACTAATTTATTTACGTATATGTCGAACGAAAAACGTAGACGATAAGGGACGGGAACAAGCGTTTTTCTGTTTTTTCTCGAGAAGTGAAGCTTAATGTTATATTAATGACATATTAGAATCATTCTGTCAGGTTATCGCCAGGATGCAGTGTTCATTTAAATTAATCCCCTGATTTATCACCGTGCATACAATAATTAAATAAATTTATTACACTGTACTATGTAGTCGGTATGTCAAAGTTAAGACATGTGAAGTGCAAGCGAAGTCATAGCAGTTGCTTATCATAGATAGACACTGTAGTGTCTGCAACAACGACAGAAATACATCGCCTGGTAAGTGCTCTTAAGAAACCGTAGAGAACCGAAAATGTACTATACGCATCACGCCCAGATGGTCAACTGAAAGTTATTACCTTATATGGAAGTAATATGATACCATAAAGACGTTACTCATTAAAAAAAGTAATTCATTTTCGAAACGAGTCGAAGGAAAACTGAGGAATCAAGTCACTTCATAAATAAGTTTTTTTTTGTTCTTTCCAAACATTCTTCAATCATGAAGGATCGTTTTCTCGAGAAAATTCACCGCACCATAAAAACATCGAAGTGAGTAAGATCAAAAGCATGGATAACGTAAATATTATGGTGAAGTATATCCATCGCGGATGACAACAAAAAAAAAAGAAGAAGAAGAAAAAAAGTAAAATTTAACCGGTGAAATAAAAGCGCGTGTACACCAAAATATTTGTTTGAAAACGCGGTACAGTCTGCTGGTGCAGTGTCCGAGTTCACGGTAAGCTGTGTAATGCTCACCGTGCACTCTACACAGGCACTGTGTATATGATACATCTACGTACGATAGGCAACAAACATGTTCCGTCATAGGATTACTTCATCGTAATCAGCTCACTTTTACGACATTTTTTTTTTCAAGTGCAAGTTGCGTACATTGATGGCCGGCATACAACACGGAGAATCATACAGACTGAACACGAATCAGCACTTTAGCCCACACAGCGGACCGTGTTATTACTCATGCGTCAGCCCTGACTGCGTTCGTAATGTACCGGTACGTTAAAAATGTTACACACCAACGCCAGCTTGGGAAGGTTAGGCCCACTCTCGATATCGGGGGTCCTCAAATCTTTGCTCACAATCACGTGACACTTTGCAACCCTTGCATCGAGGGTCACCAATTCAAACTAATTTTTTTCAGTTTTATAGATGGATGACAAAGATAAAAAAGAATATGTTTGTGATACATTTCACTTGCATGATATGTAATTTTTTGGTTAAAATGGATCCTTTGTAATATGTATTCGATTAAACAGCATGAAATAAAAAAAAACAACAAAAACAACAAGACGAAACAAAACCCTACTTTCAACAGTTTATCTGGGTTTTCGTCGGTGTGTGACCTGAAACCTACAACGAAGTAGAAATCTGAAACCCAGTGGAGTTACGAAAGACAAGATTCGAGGTGAGTATACCCAGTCGGTAGACATCACTCGATCTCAGACGGCGTGCAGTCGTTTAACTTGTTTGAAATTAGTTACTGCCGTGAATTGCCTATCACACACACACACACTTTTCGTTGCGTGGAGCGTTTTGCGTCCCTTTGGTCTTAACTTCTGACATAGAACCTATCAAGAAATGTGCTCTCAAATAGTCCATAAGCGTGTAATACGGTGTGTTACAGTACCTCCTATACGTCAACGTGCATGGAAGATATGATTTGAGAAACTCATATGTGTTTCATCCACATGGTATATCGTTCGATCGATTTCATTTTCCCTTCTTATCCTCAAGTTAAACTCACAGGATAGTTAATGTATTTTCCATGTGAGCCGGGTGCTTTGAAATAAAGCTTTCGTTTCATTTTCTAATCAATATCGGGGCAGGCGACTCATCAAAAAGTTAGAGTTGAGTAACGTTGAATAAATTAATGCCAAGCTGATAGATAAACGCAGGATTACAATAAAAGAAAAGAAAAGTGGAGCTAGTTTCACCTGCAGTATCTCAACCATTCACTCGTCTGAAGTGATATGACCTCATGAGACGACATGCCTGAGTTACAGTTACACTGACGTACATGGTGAGCTTGAATTGCAATAATTAGAAAAACAAACTGCTTTTTCGCCCAAACGCTGCGGTGACAACAAAAGTTAAACAGAGTTGATGCAATCGCTTGAAAAATCACGTGTTCTGCGATATAAAGTAAAACCAGGGTTTTTTTTCTTTTCTCAAATTATTTCACATTGACCTTGTAGGCTCGGTGTAGGTCCTTGTGGAGTATTCACCGGTTATTGAAAAGTAGAACGTATTCCTATATGTGTCAAGTTCACTGCAGTTTATTGTCATTAGATGTGAGGTACTCCGATCTGACGGGACGGGTTCTTGCAAGGGACGAACAAATACATCTGTTATTTTCACCGTTTTTCTTTTTTCTTTTACTTTTCACGTATTTTATAATTGTGATCATTGAGGAATGTTATTACCAGGGGGACGGTGATGAACACCTTCATTCAAATTCTAGGGCTAAAAAACAAACTTATTAATATCTATGAAGAGAAAAATAGAACTTTCTGAACCTACTTCGTCGAGTAAGGATAAAAAACATTCTCAAACCCATAAACCGCTATCAAAATTTTTATTTCTTCTTGAGATTCTCTAGGGAACCCGAAGGATTGTTTCGAGCATTAGGCGTTAATTGTAAGATGAAACAGCTTTCGAGCTGATTTTATTTTTTAACAGGCTTAACAGATCTATGACAATCATTGGACTTACTGTATGAGACACTCATATCACTATTCGCTAGCATGTTTCAAAGAAGACAAACCAAAGCCATCAAGGTTGGAAATGATAAATGAAAATTAATGTGAAGGAAGAACAAAAAAGGAGATCGTTGTTGTAAGTACTCCTGTTCAGCAAATTGGATATTTTCAAACAACCCCCTCAGTAATGTTACCCAGAGCAACAATGGATAGACGGTAATATTTAAACGACTAACATTCATTAAATCGATTTGATAGTTAGGGTTAGTTACGTTCATAACCTGTGTATTTATTTATTTATTTATTTTTTGTCTGTGGAAAAAAAAGTATCCTGGATTCACCTCTCCATATGTATAATCAGTATTTTTTTTTTTTTTTTTTTGCCAATTTACCAACTCGATATTCGTAAAAAAGATACTTGATCATATTGGGAGAGAGTAACTGGAACCCCCTGTGGAAATGAAACGACCATTTCCGATTTCCAAAAAATAAAATGGGGCTAATTATTCATGAAAGTGGCAAAATTGAGATTGAGACGTAGTAATCTATTATGCGCTGAATCTAATACGCTGATAGCAACGCTTTTAACGTGTTGCATGTGCAAAATGTAATACCATGACGTATCGCGTGTTCATTGGATGGCTCACAATAGCTCGACAGAAAAAAAATATTAAAACATGCAATTTTTAGACAGGAGTTAACATCCGGGAAAGGAACCATGAAAGTTTGAATGAAGTTTGAATTTAACTTTTAATGTTTGATAATGAATCTATTCAGCCGGTATGGTTTGTTTGTGTGTGTGTGTGTGTGTGTGTTTTTTTCTGTCACTTAATTCTTTTTCACTATACTTACAGAAATTTCGTTACGGGAAAATGAAGGAACATATGCCTATTCTAATTTCCTAGACGTGCTTAACGGATTACATCAACACATAAAATTCACTCATGAAATTTCACCGACAAAGTTACCTTTTCTAGATACGCAAGTTTTTCTCAGAGATGGATGATTGTTGCTCCAGGGTATGAAAGGTTACAAATAATAATACTATTAATTCTTAAAGGGAAATAGGGCGTTTAGAATACACCGACACGACATGAAAAAGAAAATAGCTTTAATCATTGTTAAACCATTCCGTCTCATCAATAAACATCTACCAAAGCTTCTCAAAACATTATTCATGTGATGAGTAATAGAAGATGCATCATTTGAATTTTGAAAAGTTTGGGTGAACAAATTAGGGTTGAGTAACTAATAACTGAATTTCTACCTGCGAGGAGCTTATTTCTTGAAAAGAAGGCTGTCCTTCCTTATTTTGAATAATCTATCATTCTACGTCCACAGGCATTGGTTACAAAAATATAGGCTGTTTTCTCTAAAACAAACACCCTATTTCCCTTTAACTTTTGTGCTACCTGCCCTAAGACTTGGAGACTGGGACTACTCAGATTTTTTTTTATATCGTGAGTGGATCCCTATTGTTTTTGGTCAAGGTCAAATGTCATTTGAAGTCACCAGAGGTCAAACTGTAAAAACCTTGTAAACACAGTATCTCCAAAGGGTAACCATGACTGATGTAATACTTGATGTGTGGGTTGGTAATAATGAGCAGAAGGTCCCTATCGTTTCCGGTCGAAGTCAAGGGTCATTTAAGGTCACCAGAGGTCAAACTGTACAAACCCTCTGAACACAACATCCCCAGAAGGCTAATTGTGACTGATGTCATACTTGGTGTGTCGCAAGGAATCACAAAGCCTTTTGGCTTTCTGGGGTTTTTTTCTTTATATCGTGCTTTCATTGTAGTGATTGGTCGTTATTCCATGAAGAAATTCACAACTTCAAAAAAATCTTTCTGATAGGAATGGTTATCCCAACTGTGTTTTTGATGAGTGCGTTAAAAAAAATTCTTAGACAAAAAGTTACTCTGCAAAAATAATGGCAAGTCAGATGCAGTTAAGGATAACATCTCTGAATATGTTCTAAGAATTACTTTTGATGGTCATGCATCCTTAATTCTAAGGAAAAATACATTTGTCTGTGAGGATTAAGGAGCACTTCCCAGTATACCCTACATCATCCATCCATGACCACATTCTCAGCTGGAAGGAGTGTAGAGGTTGCACTAGTGATTTGTTCAACATTTTACCATCTGGCAACTCCAACTTCGAAATAAGGATCAAAGATCAAAGCATTGTTAATCAAGGAATACAGACCTACACTCAACACGCAATTACTACAGCATGACTCATCAGTATAATTTATCTGATTTGTGATTTTATTTGTAACTGTCTACTCCTGAATACTACAAACTAAAGTCGAGTTGTTTTCTTTGTATATATTGCATATTTTGTATGATTCATACTTTTGTATGTATTGCATGAAGAGGAAGATGTGATATCTTCGAAAACATTCGCATTTCAAAAGGCCTCTCAAGAACTTTCTTGTTTGTATTTTCTCATTTATTTGGTTTTACAACTCTTTCAAAGTTAACCTTGTCTTTACTCATTTGATGCCAGACACCCCGATAAAATTTGCTTCTATGCTGCTTTTGCCATGCAATACTTGTACTTAATGAGGAGCATATGCTGCTTACACGTGAAATCGGAAATCGTTCCCAAAATACATAAACATTATATGAGCTCTAATTAAACTACTATAACGACAATAATAGCTCATAACTAACCTAACGTTAGAGAGAATTGACCAGAAATCACTACTATAGTAGCCTAACGTAACAGTGCATGGTTCTGTCAGTCCTTTCTGACGTGTATGAGTGTAGCCTTATGCATAGGCACAGAGGCACTTAAAATCAGCAGCATGGACGTATACCCGTAGTCTAACTTTTCTGGAGGCAAAGTCGTGACGACAGCGCACCATGTATCGGTAAGCGCCCTTTCTTCAAGCTCTGGTCAATGCATGGAGCAGTCACATGGTTAATTTTTGTTTTGATATGACTCTATTTTTTAGGTTGGGGGGGGGGGAGTGAGCGGAAACAGTATCTCGTTGTTCCACATTCCATTATTGTTTATGTCAACCGTTTACGTCAGTGTGACTTTTGATGACACCCTTTGGTATGACCTATAAAGAGACTAGGGGAAATCTCTCAGAGTCCCCCACCGTATTTTCTTATTTTTGTATCTCCAGAGTTGTGGTTACAGTATACTTTCCTGACTTCACACACGTTTCCCTGGTCACAACCGTTTCAGTCTTATACAACAAAAGTACATGTCGAGCCTTAATGGAAGCAAACGACTTTGATGTTATCAGAAATTATTTCTGAAACGTCGCACTTCACCCCATCCCCCCCCCCCTTCCTCCTTAGCACTTTTTCCGTTAGATCATTTATCTCCTTGGAGGGTATCACAGTCGTGGGTTTGACGATGCGGTCACAAGACAAATATTCTCCATAAGAACTACTAAAAACTATCAGGAAGAGCTGGAGTTTGCTTAAAGGTCTGAATGCGACAGTTGAAGTTTCTCTTCAAGTTTCCCCCACAAGCACTCTTCTGTGAGATTTCTATCTTTCTGGGGTATACCTGGCCGTAGATTTGACAACAAGGAACTAGGAGGTATTGCATCGAGGAGGTCATGGCGTGTGATTACCGATTGGAATGAGAACTAGGGAAGTCGAATGGGTCAGTGTTTTCACAAAGCAGACTCGTTTACTTTAACTTAGGTGTTTTGCTTGGCGTTTCATGCAAATGAGTGCGATTCCCATGCATACTCTGCCGCCTGTGGTGTATGGCAAGAATATGAACAACACTCACAACCCAACCCCCACCCCGGACAAAGGATAAATAAATCACAGGGAATGTGCGAGTACTATGCAGTAATGTTCCCTTCTCTTTGTAGCTTCCCTTCACGAAAAAGAAAAAGGGATAGTGAAATCGTAGCAGTGTAGGGATTAAAATGATTAAATTTTCCTTCGCACGAAATCAAACGCCATTCACATTGTTCAATGATATGCGAACTTTGAAATACAAACAACAACTGAAATGACATGGTTTCAAGTATGTTTACCTTCTTCGTGCAGCGGGCGCCATTTAGCCCCCACAACGGTCGTGTGTTACTCATGTACTATTGGCCTCTAACTGCATTCGTGACTGTAGCGTTTAAAAACGGTAAATATACCAACACCTGCTTGGAAGGTCAGTTGTCATGTAGCTTCTACGAAGAGCTTGCTAATCTCCCCTTTTCTCCATGCTCACATATTACCATCTGCGTCTTCTTTTTCTG
Organism: Stichopus chloronotus; assembly: GCA_021234535.1. Lineage (NCBI taxonomy): Eukaryota > Metazoa > Echinodermata > Holothuroidea > Aspidochirotida > Stichopodidae > Stichopus > Stichopus chloronotus. The sequence goes on along the minus strand of CM037845.1, from coordinate 23,067,044 downwards.
CATCTCTCTCTCCCTCTCTCTCTCTCTCTTGTAAGGGTTCACGGTCTTTGTGTCGGCATAACTGCAACCTTTTCCAATCTTTTCGCAGATTACAAGGAAAACTACTGCCGGTTCATTCTAGGGATGAGTGTACCTTCATGTTTCACAGCAGACGGACACGAAACCCCTTACGCCGTCATGTGCTACGTGTTTTCCTGCGACGGTGAGTAATTTGCAATATTCGCCGCAGAGGCTTCTTTTTATCCATCGTAAAAAATGTACACAAATGATTGATCAAATTTTTAAAACAGTATTATTATTAATGATGATGACAAAAATAAAAATGATAATATGAACGATATTAACGAGTTTTGTCTGAATAATTGATTCGTTCATTGTCTAAAGGAGTGGGGGCTTGTGGTTAAGACATCACACTCTTAATCTCCTGGTTATGGGTTAGAATCCTCCGACGGAAAAGGGTTTTTTTTCCCTCGGGTGGGGAAGGTATTTTGTCTCATCTTGCCTTTCTCCACCAAAGTGGACCTGTCAGGAAACGTGAATAGGATAGAAGACCACATTCCTTTCTCGGTTGTACTTCTACAGCTCACACTGGTTGTATGAACGATGACGGTGCCGATTACCGCGATGGTGCGGTATTCACAGAGAGTGGCTACACCTGCATGGACTGGAGCGAGAGTTTTAATCTGTCGGTTAATCCTTCAATTTATCCGGAAGCCGGTAAGTTCCACCAGTCTTTCTGCCTTACAATGTGATTAAGGAATTAAGTGTGTAAAAATATCGCCGTGTGGCCTTTTACACTGCTCCTGCATAAAGCCAAATTACCCTAGTAAAATTTTCTATAGGCAGTTGTTTTTTTCTGTAAGTGAGGTGAAGGGGAGATGGTCCAAATTTCCTTTGTAAAAGATGGGATTTTAACTAGCTGTCACGAGCCAAAAAGTAATTTCATTTTACTCTGACATGCATGTGTCACAAACAAAAATTCCCTACACTTGCCTCCGTCAACAACTCAACATATGGACCCCTATGCATATTCATCAATCAAGGAGTGGGTGTCCTCTTAACCAATCTCATTGGCTTTTGTAAATGCTGCTTATGTTTTGATTGGCACATATTCCTTTGAGAAAACTTTCAGGTTTAGAAACTTCGAGAATCAACAAAATCTTTACAAAAGCGAATTTATTCCAGCTGTAAAGTGTAACCTGCACATGAAAGCAACCAATGTAATTTGTCCCCTTACAACATCCTCTTGAACAAAACAAATATTTATGTTGGAATTAGACAGGCGAGTGCCAGTTCCTGCGATCTGCCGAATATTTTTGTCCAAAAATTTTTCTTAAGTTGTAATGGTACCATCTGGTGGTGCTCCTCTATTTAGAACTTAAATAACCATGTATTTTGGTAAAAAATAAATCCTCTTCTATAAAATTTGTTATATGTTGAAAAATGAACCTTTTCTCTTCCCGTTACCGCAGATCTGACTAGCAATTTTTGTCGCAATCCAGACGGGAGCGAGAGACCATGGTGCTATTATAGGGACGAGGAGGACAATGTCAACAAGGGGTTCTGTATGATTAGACAATGTAAGTTTATAGTGATCGAAAAATTGGAAAAAGGTGGTTGTCGAAGGGATGAGAGACACAGTAGCACGTAGTGTCCGAGGAAGAAATAACAGAGAAGAAACCGGGGACTTGGGGTCGGGTCGAAACCATGAAAGACGGATTAGGGACAATACTGTGAAAGTAAGGCAAATTGATCCTAAGATTCACGAACATTAAATTTCGGACAAATTCTGGAGGACTTTCGTTACTTTTGGAAAAGAGCCCTCATAACACTTCCACAGTTAATCCATGGATGTGAATAAGAAGTTCGCGACATTGATTTTAGGAGACACTCGGTCATTCCTACGGCTTAATTTTCACGATCGGCTTATTAATTATCCATTTATTGGCATTTATGCATGTAAAAATAAAACAAATGTGAAAAATATACAAGTCTCCGACTACTTACACGGTAGATGTACTGCCTGGCATTTCGTCGGTAGCGTTCATGGCGTCAAGGTTCATTGATTAATGCTAAATTAGACGGGAGGTATGCGAGATATAGTTCAAGTCCAAATTTACTACTGTGACACATTTCACAAACTATTTTCACATTTTCACAGACCATGACGAATCTCACACTTTTCATGCGTATTGCTCACATTCAGTATTTGTACTCTCTTATTTTTGTGGAGGTCAATGGACATTTTATGTCATTCAACACCTTATCTGAAGAAGGGTATAGCTATGATGGATCTCATACCAAGGAATAACTTCCTCGGTGGTAGTACTCCCATGCTCATAGGTAGCATATTCTTTGTCATATTGAAGAGTTGCTTTTTGTCAGTTTTCCCCTTTTTGTTTCAAGAGGAGGTTAAGTGCCATTCTGGGTCAAAATATTTCGTTTTTCAAAGGCTTGCTAACATGATATTTCAAGTGTAGAATAACTGTATGTGATATCATATTTGTCATGTGGGTGATTCACACTATGTATCCACACACAGGAATCTGAATATTCACATTGATTTTCCTCACATGATATCACACATGATATCACACATGTCTATGCCTTCTCGGAACATACCTAACTATATATGGCGTATCTGGCTATCACGTCATGTTCTATCATGCAGAAAAGGCCTTCTCGAGACATGATTTTTAGCACGTTCATGTGTATTTTGTGAGAACTAAGTGTCATAGTCGAATATCGAATAAATATTCATGATAGTCTTGCTTTATTTTCATTGGTTCGTTTAGGTCGTTTAACGGCTCTCCACACCTTCAAGAGGCGGGCACTTACTACTCTAGACTACCACAGATCTCCACACCAATATGCTAGAGATGTCGAATCCGCAGAAGCTTGTGCAGACTGGTGCATTCGGGTTCGAAAACTTTAACGTCACTCGAGCAGTTAGAATGCGTGCAATAACACAATATATGGAATGTCTTTCGCTTTGCTGTGCAGACGTTGAGAGGACCGGTTAAGGCTCACCTAACTCGCTGCAATACTGTACTACTCCACCTCAGTCTTTGTATATCCCAGTCAGCCCAATCCCCCCCCCCCCCTTCCACCACATACCCCACATCCTCTCCTGAAGAACAATTTTTCACTTCTACTCCTTTAACTTTCGAACATTAAAGAAAGTTCAATGCATTAATTAATTTTATAATCGTCTTTTGACATTCCTCTTTGTTGTTTTTATTTTCTTTCTTTCTAGGAGACACAGTTTAAGTGCGCTTCATTTCTCTTCCAAGATTTTACCAAACATGTCACCATGACCCCTCACGAAAATTGCGTTTGGGCCAACGTCAGTATTTACACGTTGGATGTCTATGACGATGATATGTACGACCCGTACTGGGATCTGTTCACGAGGATGGACACACGTGAGTACACGCCCCCCGTACACCCCCTCCCCCTCCCGCCAGGTCTGTGATGTACAATACTACTGGGATATGGATACCGTATATGCGAATATGAGAGGCACTTCCTCTCAACTGCATGCTCCATATGATCATCCGTCAAAAGAACGTCTACACCATCCTTAATCTAGAATAAGTCAAAGAACTTTTCTCAGATACGAAGGGCACTGGTGTTTATTTCTGGAATTCTCGCAGCTCCGTTATCAGAAATTCCCTTCACTACATGCATGCATTCAAACACAGGCAAAAAGATTCCCCTTTAGATAACATGCAACTGTAACTACACGCGCAGCTGTTCTCTTCTTTTTTCTTCCTTCTTCTTACCCTTTCTTTCCTACACCTCATCCTATACTTTCTGGGATTTCCCCCTGTTTCCTTTTTGTTCAGTTTGTATTTTTTCTTTCCTATTATGGACAAGGTGAGAGAAATTCTTACTTTATTTTTGGTTTCCTGGACTTACACCTTACATTCATTTCTTATAGTATGTTAATTGTCTACCCTTTATCATACATTCTCTGTTTAATACTATGAACATATTACTATATCATGTAAAAATTATCTTTCTATATGAGGATTGTAGCAAATAAACTCGAAACTTGAAACTTCATTCCTAGAGTTAGATAATATTCCATGTGAAAAAAAAATATATCGTCGTAATGTGAAATGATGTATGAAAGATACGTCTTAAACACTTGAACGAAGAGACAAATTATACAACTATAAGGTTTTCTCTGCAAACGTTTCGAACGAGTATTTTAGTCCAACGTTAGGTCAGTCATGTCGAAGGGCACACTATCATGTTAGGCTACAATCACTTTATGTAATTTCATGTTTCAAATGCATTCCATCCGATTCACAGCCAATCAGTTAACCACCCTTTCCGTGTTCAACGTGCGGACAGCCCTCTGATTTACCTATTTTCTCTCATTTTTTTCTTTATATTTCGTACAGTTTGCGATTACTACCTAGTAGATACGTATCCAGGTAAGACACTTCAATAAGCCAACCAAAATAAGCAAAAAGAAAAAAAAAACTGTTTGTTTGTTTTTATTTGGTGTAGTTTGATTCCTGCTGAAAGCAAAATGAATCAATATATGCGATGGTGATATCATGTATGTGTGAGTGTGTATGTGTTTGTGTGTCTTGCTCTTAAACGCGTTATCTGATACTTAGCGCGTGCACAGTTTACATTGAGTAAATGAACCGCCTTGTTACTGGTGAAGGTCAAATGCCATTTTTGTGAATGTCAACATGTGTGAAATAGCAGAAACCTGGTAAACCCAAATACAGTGTATCAGTGACGGAAGCTTGCACAGATATATTTTTTGCACATAGATGTACCATGTTGAGAACAGACAGCCTATTGTTTTTTCATGTTCAAAGGTTATTTTTGGGTCAACAGTCATCAAATTGTGAAAATATTGTAAACACGATATCTCAAGTGTAGGGGGTTGTAGTTTAATGCACTGTGTCTGTTTGGATTACTGTGAGCTTAAACGAGTCAAACGTGAAAGTGGCAAGAAAATTATTATGTGGTACCGATGTAGCTTGAAATTCTAAAGGTGAGGAAACGTCAAAATGCGAAAATGTTGAAGAGATAAAATCTGAATTATGCAAGATTGGACTAAACTCATATTTAGCATGTACATCAACTATACTGGGTTCATGACTCCCACTGTTCTTTGTGGCTGTCAAAGGTCAAATGAAGTCAGCAGAGGTCAAACCGCTAAAAATGTTATAAGCGTATCTCAAACAAATACTGTTCGGACAGGATCTCATCTATAGTGCTATTATGAACCGACTGATTAGAATGTTCGCTATGTGTCATGCCACTCTGTACTACACGTGCCTATGTAAAATGTCGTGGCCAGCAAGGATGGGCTGGATAATCGAAACCAGGGTTTTTTTTTTAAATTCTGTTCCACTTTTCATCCACTAGATCTGTGTCCCCTCCCTCTGGGTCTTGAGACGGGGATGATCGAGGACTACCAACTGAACGCGTCATCTTGGGTAGATGGCCACCCGTCTCATCACGCCCGGTTGAACGGGAATTCCTCTTGGGTACCCCACCCGGACGATCCTGACCCCTTCATCCAGATTCGATTCGAGGAGCGCATGATCATCACCGGATTGGTCGTTCAAGGAGGAGGAGGCAGCAGAGCTCAATCTTGGATGGAACGGTTCACCCTGAGCTACTCGTATTCGTTCGATGGGTCCTGGCACCCTTACAGGCTTCACGACGATGATGCAGATTATGCAGAAGATACGGTGAGACCGGTGAAACTAGATATTGTTGGCAAAATGGAATAAATTATGACGTTTCCCTTCTCAGAGGAGGTTCCTTTCTCCTGGTTGTCCCAATCAAGAACTAAAGTAAAAAGAAAAGGAAAAAGAAAAAAATCTAGTTATTATTATAATTATTAACAAATTAATTTGCCGTAAATGACAACGGACTTTAAAGGTTCGCTTATAGACCGGGACTCAGGGCGTGTTTTGTGGGCCTTGTATACGCAAGAGCTAAGCATCCACATACTGTCACCCTTAAGTTTAAACTGCAATTTGTTTACACTGTAAAAACACTCAACACAGTGGATCATTCGTTGGCAAGCTTAGGAGGACAAACAGACTAACTTGAGTTAGTCAATATGTTCAAACAATGACGACATTTAGTGCACCCTGAAGAGGCAATATCTCTCCTTAACTTTGACATCTGTGCAGAGGGATGGATCAAGTCTTTGGTGTGTTAGGTGCCCAAAGCTAGTTGTAAAGTGATTTGGGAGACGGATCTAAGAAAAGGGGGTTTTCTGTGTTCCCTCCTTTTGAAGAAAGATATAACTGAATGTTATCTAATGCGATTTGGTGGAACTAAAGTGTACAATCGTGAACTTTCATTCTTACGTATTTCGTTTTCCAAGATGTAATTCACGATAAAAAAAAATCGTGTATGTAAATGCTTTGTCTCACATTCGTGTGAGGCCTCAGCCCTATTGTCAGGTCCTGTTTCCCGTTTCCCCTATGGGTTTGCAGTTTATGTTCATATCAAGTAACCACTGTTATATTCGCTTTTCACCATAAAAAAAGGTTTTGGTCCACTTGTAACTTGTGAGTCAATCGTAATATAATTAAAACCGTGTAATGCGCTTTGTGTATATGTATGTCATGGAGATGATAGAAACTCATCCAGCAAACAATAACTTATATCATCAAAGGAAAAAAAACATTACTCATTTGTCTAGTGTACCTTTAAACCTTTTTTGATTTCGGTGATAATAATTGTAATCTTTGTAATCATACACACATGTGTGTGTCTGTGCGTGTTTGTGTGTATGGAAGATCTCCCTGGTGTATGTGTGTATGTGTCCGTGACGTAAACACGATATCTCAACAAAGAAAGCTTGGACCTTTCTCATATTAGGTAGGTAGGTGTACCACTTCAATAGAAGAACCCTATTGTTTTTGAAGGAGGTCAAAGACAGAGGTCAACAGAGGTCAAATTGTGAAAACCTTGTAAAAACAATATCTCAAGAAGGGAAGCTTGAACAGATCTCATATGTAATGTGTAGGTGCATCACGTAGAGTAGAAGAACCCTTTTGTATTTCGTTGAGGGCAAAGGTTATTTGGGGTCAACAGGGGTCAAATTGTGAAAACCTTGTAAACACAATATCTCAAGCGGGAAAACTTGGCCAGAGCTCCTATGTAATGTGTGGGTGTTGGATCACTGTAATATACAGTTGTGCATGCTGAGACATAGTACGTATCATTCATTATATATCAGATTCATAATAAAGTCGTCAAAACCACAATGCATTTGTGCATTCTACCTTTTTTTTCTTGTTTGTTGTTTTATATGAAGGTTTTTCGTGCCAACGGAGAACCGAATTGTCCCAAGGCGGTATACTTCAATCCACCAATCAGGGCCAACTTCTTGGAAATTAAAATATGGAGAGAACCACTGGGGGACAGCCATACTAAGAGACCCAGATTGAGACAGGTGGCCTTACGGGCAGAAATACTCGGTTGCCGTGACAACGGTGAGTGCGGCTGCTATAAAAGTCTTCGCCCATACTTGGAGCTTTTAGGTCACGTTAATTACCAACTTCAATGTGTGTCAAGCTATATAGAAGAACAGGCGTGGAAGCATTGCAAGCGAAACAAAATAATGATAGGCTTCCCATAAGTCTTTTCGTCATCTATATTGCGCAAGGAATTGTGGGATGCACAGAAGATTAATTCCGTTCACCATGTATAGCGTGAAAAAAAAAATCACACATTTTACCAGATAATATGAAAACTTTGAAGTCGAAAAGGGGACTTGCTTTCTGATCAAGACACGGTGTAAAACCTCACTACCTTATTTGCTGTAGGCCTTAAAAAGTATTTCAATCTTTTCTTAATGGGGTCTTTTTTTCACAATTTGTTTCACCACAATTCCCCACCGGTATCGTACAGTGACTTATAACTAACAAATATGATCAAGATTATCTCAAAAAATGTGGACAATTTCGAGAAACGAGTCAAAGTCTGTTTAATCGTATACAGGAGGCTGTCTTGTCTTGTACATGAACGTTTAATTTTTGTACCTGACAAATATTACGAGTTCACATTCAACAGTAATTAACGCAATAATTACCGTTTCTTCTACCTTCAAACACCTCCCCAACGTCTCTATATTTCTGTGAACAATCATTTTAGAAAGAAAAATCAACTAAAGGCGAATTTTCTCAGTCAATTCCCAATTTCCCCTTCAACTTAGTTGTTGGGGATCTGTTGTACGTGCAAAGACGCATTTGTTTACCTTCCGATTTTCACAAAGGATACATTCGCAACTGAGATTGCGAAAGGCTCATCGAGATTTAGGGACGGTCAAATACTCTACAGTGCGACATGGAATACCGATTATGAGTTTCTAGGATATTTTGTCGACGAACCTGTTTGAAAGTTAAGTCACCTTAAAACTAAAGGAAAAAAACGTACGGAATTATAAATGCATTTGACACAGGAAAATCATCAAGAGCAAGTACGAAATAGTGCGCCACCATTGGGATTCTAAAACGAGGAACTCTTTTTTAATTGACCAAACAGATCTGTTATCAGATCGATCTATCAGATCAGATCAATCACATATACAAAAGATAACACAATTACTGTTTAGCGAATCAAATGTGGTCAAAATTATTAGCCTTGAGAGAAAAGTGAATGAGGGCGTGCACACAGATACACACACACACACACACAGCTTTGTTTTCCTTTCATTCCGAGGATCTCATTGTGCTTTCTTTTGTTTTTCTTCCTCAAACCTAACCTTAACAATAGACTGTCTATTGTTAATCTTGAGAGGACCGGAGAAATCTACTGAATTTTCTACAGAGAACCTAAAATCTATTGTTTCGGTCCTTGATCCCACCCGAAAACAAGGGCACGCACACACACAGACACACACACATCTTGCTCTATTGGCTTCAGATTCTGCAGAAAAGAAAAGTTCCATCACAATTAATGGAATAAGGTGTAATGCTGCACACTACGGTACTTTACATTATATTTAAAACTGATTTCAAAGTCGTTCAAGATCCTCAACCTTTTCTTGCATTCTGGTGTTAAATCAATCTGGTTCTGTACAACAAACCACATATGCGATCAGTTTCAATTCGGAGGTACTGTGTTTACAAGGTCCTCATAATATGACCTCCTCCGACCTCATTGACCTCACCATGACGCTTTGACGTTTATGAAGAATGCTGTCAATGTGGTTCAGCAATTTAGTATATCTGAAATCGGTCGAACCCTTGCCTACACTTGAAAATATTTTATTTTCAGTGTGTTCACAGTTTGACCTCTGATGACCTCAAATGACCTTTAACACAAACCAAATAGGGTTTTTAATATGATGCACACATATACCAAGAATGCTATCAGTTCAAACTTCCCTGTCCTAGGATATTATGTTTAGGAGGTTTTCACATTTTGACCTCTGTCGACCTCAAATGAGATTTGACACAGGCCATCGTGATTTCAGAGGTTACGATTATTATCGAATCCAAAAAATCTCATATGTACAAATTAGTATAAAATGTGTTTTATTTTAATAAAGCATAATTAAATCGACCTCTGAAGCGTACGATGTGTTTTCAAGGATGCTCGGTTTGGAAGTGATAACAAGATAGTGAGGTGGTGCAAATTTGTCTCGAATGTTTAATGGTCAGCAGTAGTCAAAATTAAAAAAAAAAAATTCAAGATAAAATCTCAATGAGGCAAGCTTGGACGAAGCTAATATTGGACTAAGCTAATATATAGATGTTAATCATATTGAGTTCAAAATCCCTACTGTTTTTGGAGGAGATTTATAAAATAAAATCAGCAGGAGTCAAACTATGAAAACCTAGAAGCTCAAGATTGTTAGTTGGAACTGATGTCACTAAAAATTCGATGATGGACCTAAATGATTAGCATATTATTTAGCTTGTCCCCCCCCCCCCCCATCCGTCTGTACATATCTTTTGACAAAGATAGATACAAATTTTGTACTTATTCTACACTTATTATAAATTCATCGTTAACAGTATATTTCAGCAGTCTCCCTTTTGTGAAGGGGTTGACATTATATTTGTGTGCCTGCGTTGCAAAGCAAACAAGTTTCGGAGAGATAACTTGGAATATTGCCAATACGCGTATCCTTGTGAGAACTGTTTCATTGCGTGTCCCAATTAGTACAAGCGATTTGTCAGAAACTTGTGACACCAAATGCGGCATGAAAGCTCTGTGATATCTGGGATGTTACAAATTTTTTAAATTAATTCACATTTCCTATAATGCTTGAGCATTTGTCTACCATATAACATTGATTGCACTTCTAAGGGCAAACAAGTACGTTGATGTCTAAGCAATTTATTTTTGTTTTCTTCTAAAAAAAAAACAGATTGTGACTACACGTTAGGTCTAACCAACGGACAAAGCCACGACAGTCAAATAACTGCCTCGACCAGTGTCAGTAATGCCGTTTATTCCCCTAGCCATGGCCGATTGCAGCCGTCTTATGGCAAACAGGGTACAGGTTGGAAGCCGTCGTTCTTGAGCTCCAGTCAATACCTACAAGTTGATTTTTTGGAGGACATGATGATCAAGGCCGTCGTGACACAGGGTTGCGGAGATTCCGAGTCACGTGTCAGAGCTTTTACCATGTCGTGGTCACGGGGAAAAGAAGGTAACTTTCATTGGATAAGAAGCGGCCATTTTAAGACGGTAAGAGAGCTCAGTGTCAGAAAATTCATTAAAAACTCGAACATTTTATTTATTTTTTATAATGAATGAATGATGCATGAACTGAATGCAACATGCATGCTGCATTATATGAAACTTGATTAACGTGGAAGAAACGAGAAAACGGCTGCAAGTAAGTCTGTTCCACATTATATATGTGTGTGTGTGCTTACCTGAGTTCGGTAGAACTCTTACCACCTTTTAGGAAGGAATATTATAATATATTATTCATTTATTATTAGTATATACATGCAAATTACTAAAATGTTTGGGCAGGTTTACTGCCTACATTCCATAATCGGCTAAATGAAATTCCAATGGGTGAATAAACGAATTGAAAGGTAAGTATGACTTATAGTCTTCTTGCAGCCGTTTTATTATAATAACGTTTAATAACTGCATGCGAATCTATTCGCACGACCAAGTTCGCACGTGCGTCCTTATTTTCATATATTTATCTCGTATCATAAAATGTCAACATAAAAACATCCTTATAGAAATGTCAATTTTGTCCTCTATATTACGTCTTCTTCAGTATCCTCTTTCAAGCAGAAATGACCCATTTTTCAAAAATTACGCACGATCTTGATACCAACAGAAAATTAAAACCTATGTTAAAGCTTGCTATGAGTAATTAAGGTTTGAAATGCTCTTAACACTGCCCACGGAGAAAACTGAAGAGAAAGAAAAGCAGAAAACAATGAAGAAACCGGTTTCCTCTTCTCCTAACCTTTACATTTTTCTTCTTTCGAAAATATCCTTGGTACATAGTTTATATGGCAGGCTATCGTGGAAGTCTTTTGAAAGCTGATTTTTCTGTTTACATGTTTAGGAGGAACACTGGTGGAGGTGAAGTCCCTTCGGATGGACTGCAATTTCGACAACATATCATAACAACTATTCGGTTTTAGTCGAAATTTCACTAATACAGGAATGTAGTGCGTGCTTGCATCATTCTTGTATCAGTTTGCATTTTGTCATTATAGGCGTTCCGTATAACGTTATCGTAATATCGCCCCCACTACATTAACAAGCCGATATATCTCCGTGTACTGTCCTGGTGTTCCATATCATTATCATATCGCTCTCTATTACATAAAACAAGCAAATAATCTGGACCGATGGAGATGAGAGCACGAAGTGAACATGCATTAATTGCTTGCATCATTTCTAAACATTGTGCATGCGCTTTTTTCGGTTTCAAAGAAAAGAGAAATGTATGCTGTTTTGAGCGGCGCGTGTTATGTATGTGTGTGTTCGTTTATCTGATATTTTGAGAAAGGCAAAGAACGCCCTTGTTTCCAGTGACAGTGAAAGAACATCACAGGTCACAAGAGGTCACAACCTGAAAAGTGTGTTAACAGGCTATCTGAAGATAGGATCCTTTTTTTGAGGGTTTCATCATAGCATTATATTTAAGTTGAGGTGACGTGAAATTACGTCTATTTTAAAACACTAGTGATGAGGTCGGAAATTAAAAAAATGCTAAAATGAACAGCACTATGGTATGAAGCAACTAACATAATCCAACTAAGAAAAAGAAAGAACTAATTTTGTACGCAGGGCAAAATTACTTTAATCAAGTGCAAAGGAATATATCTTAGGTCTAGATTTCATACATAACAACCTACAAAAAGAGAAAAAAAAACCATAAAAAAAACAAACTTAGGAAAATGGTACTTGAGCCATCGGTGAATGGTGGTTGACGTCTTAATTATTGGTAGGGAGGAGGACAATATGCACGCGCATGCGTACCGTACTTTTTGTCAAATAGTTGATGTCGGTTTCGCTACATCTGTCATCTGTCATCCCCTCTTTTTTTCACTATATGCTTTTCTGCCGCTGTTGCTGCCTACAGACTATTTTCAATTCAACAGTTGGCGCCCTCTACGCCGTGGCGCCCGATGCGGTGAGTTCAGCTGTGAAGGATGTGGTGCACCCAAAAGAAAGACAATATCCATTAATTTATTTGCAAAAAAGAAGATATTGATAGTGTTGATAACTTAAATAACGCAACCGACACAGTTTTCTCCTCTTTGCATGTCTATCTGTTTTTTTTTTTTCCTTTATGAAATATTTTTTTGTCTATTTTGCTTACCTTTCGATGCAAACTTCACCAGGTGTCTTCAATATTGTGTCCTTGCTGATGTCCATTCATGGCCATGAGCTGTTACTTAACAATATGTTCCCCTCTGTGGATGTGCTTTCGTTGGTCTAAAGACTAAGGTTATCGTACTTCGGAAAAGTAAAGATAAGCTCAGAATTTACTAACGTCCTATACGTATACTGCGATGTCTGCTTATACACACCCTTCCCTATGCATCCTGGGTGATAATTGCTATATATATGGTGGCTTATTGCATGTGAGATAAGTAAAAGAAAACATTTGTACCACAGAATAATCAAAAGAGTGACATCTAGTCTACAGATAAGCAATGAGGCTAGGGCAAGGCTTCTTTGCTTAAACCGTGACTTTCCACAAGCATACTGCAATGCTGTGGACCACCGGCTACCATAATAATAAATCATTAAAGAAAAAAGTAAGACTTTTACTTTGTAAACTCCACCCCCCCCCCCCCGTCTTTATTCAGTAGTGACCTCTTAAATTATATCCTGAAAGCGTTTGTATATATATTTCTTCCATTTTTTCCCAACTGAAAGTCTTGAAGTAAAAAAAAAAACCAACAGCAAACAGATCACCATGCAAAGTGACAGCAGTATTGGTTTCCGATGATGCAATAGTTTGGCAAAGTTTGGCCAAGACCAACGGTACATGGTACAGGATATTTAGCTTTACAACATTTTATGCGTTACATTAACTTTTTAGGACCATCCGTCGTGATTTGTTCTGAAGATCCTGGTGAAGTTGTGAAGTTGTTTTATCTCCACCTCTGACTACCTGCATGTTTGTCTTAAGCTGCACGTTTGGTGGGATCACGCGGTTGAAAGTGCAAGCTTTTCGTTTGCATGTGGCTTACTATGAGAAAATATGATATTTAGGACTCCCAACGTTGAATACAGGATGAAGATGGTCACCACTCACCAGCTCCCCTTTGTCACTCACATCGCTTGGGAGAAGCTGAAACTGTTCAAGCGATACAAGAGAAAAATTAAATAAATTCAAAGACATTCCCTACCAAAACAGAGTCTTTTCCATGCTCTCCTCTGTACCTCAAAACCATCAACTGTGCAACAATTGATCACTTGATTGGGTGACAATTGATCCCAAACCGATCGAAAGAACGATCGGAGAGCAACGTTACCAAAAACGGTCTTCGGTTATTGACACCGTCATGTATATACCGGTATATCGTCACGTCTTTGTTGTTATTAAACCGTATGACACAGTGCACACCGAGCAGGTCTCTGTTCCTCATTTGTGTTGAATTTTACTGCATGCCGGATGCATCGTGAGTAGCTAAGTCTATTTATAAGAAGAAATGATAAATGTTTTATATTCTCGCTTTCTAATTGTCCTTGAATTATGTCTGAAATTATCGATATTTTATATTCTAACATTAATTACCTCCCGAGAAAACAGCTATGACGCATGAATTGAGTCTCACCGTCAACTTAATACCATCAACTCTAAAAGTTGATTTCAGAACACGAGTATCGTCATGGTCCATATCCATGAGTACATTTACGTGGTGTTAAACATAGTGTTTGTTAATGTTTGTATAACATTCATTTCAGTCTTTTTGAAAACATGTACAAAATGATAATTGAAATGGAACATACAGAAAAGTACAACGTGAAACTAGGCCTAAAGGAAAAAAATTACAAATGATTTCCACAAAGCGTAAAATAAATATAAATGGTCCAGCTCCCTTGTCACAGGACATTACTGGGCTGAGATATAAACTGTTGGAACTTAATCACATGTTAAAGTTGACTATTATTCACATATCGAAAGTGACTATTTTCAAATTTAAGTGAATATCTTCCAACATTTTGTATCTCAGCAATAGAATAAGACGCCATAAAGATAGGAGTTAGATGAATGTCGTTTATTGCACGTCCTCTAAAATATATATTCTTATAATTTTAGACTTGAGGCGCACAGCAGTGTATAATAAAATGATTTCTAAATCTGCTTTGAAAAAACTAAAAGTTGTGCAAGATGGCCTCGCCTCTCACGCGGACGGTGTCCCTGCACTTACAGCACAGATTGCCTGCAAAACCGCACCCACGATAAATGTTGTACTTTGGCGACATTTCCATTCGGGGTCTCCCATTATTCTCAGTCACCTCAAGGTTTATATGCGGTCACGTCATCACGTGTTACGTAATTTCTTCCGTCAGAAATTTCTAGACAAAGGGAATCGCGTCCTTTACAGGAACAACTTGGAGATACCCCTGATCGCCAGGAAAGTACGCATCTACCCCATCGACTGGGATGATTACATATGCATGAGGGTCGAGTTTATTGGATGCAAGAATCAAGGTAAGCTGTCAACTTTACAATCATGCTCAACTTAAAAAAATTACAGCACAGCCGAAACTTGTGATCATTTGTCTTTACACAATTAGTAATGTGTTCATCGGAAGTTAGACTTAATGTTACTTACTCAACCCAGGCCGGAGGTAGTGGGCAGGGGGGAGCCCCACTTCAACAGGAACAAAATGCAAAAATGACATCATGTCACATGTTCCGGTGGGCCCATCTTTTGTTTCTACTCCTCCCCCCCCCCCTCCCCCTCCCCGAATCTCTTTCCACGTCGTAAACGTGTGACACATTTGAAGTAATGGCTCATTTGAAAATTTGTTAGAGTCTTTCTCTCCTTCTGTAAAACGAATCAGTTATTATCAAACTTACGCAATTGATGTTTCTCGGGGGATTCTAAGGTTTCCTACAAAGTTACTAACTACAGCTGGAAACTATCAGGATAAGGTGACAATAAGTAGTTGAATAAGTTGAAAGATATCAATTAAGACGACGATGAAAACGTTAGACAGTGGAGAAATCACAAACATTATGTTAGCTAAAACGTTGACATCAAAATAAAAATGTAAGCGTGTTTGTGACTTTTGACGTTTGTCGTTTGTCTTTCTTCTATCAAGTTTGCGTTGATCGTCTTGGAATGGAACGAGGCGACATCCTTGATAGCCAGATCAGTCAAGTGTCTCAAAAGAGCCCTTTCATGGAAGGCCGATTTGCCCGCCTTTACGGTGATCGATGTTGGATGCCTCAACAATGGTCTAGCCATCACTTCATTCAAATCGATTTTAATGGACTTCACACCATAACAGGTTTGCTCATAAATGGCCTTTCCTGGGGTCTTATTCGATTATTAGGAAAAAACAACAACATCATGTCATTAGTGACCATATCGCTTATACGAAACTATTTCAAATTGGAAAAGGTTTTCATGGATGTCAGAACGTCAAGATTGTAAGTAACTTTGTATTGTGTTTGGGACGTGTCGCACAAATCATATTTGTAATAGCGACCCAAGCCTTTGGTATTCTGGGCTGCTGCCACTATTCCGATATTATCCCGGCAGGGGAGTATATGTATGATTCTCTGACTGTACTATTTTCGTGTGTTCATCTTCGTTAGATGATTGTCATCGACATGCGCACATGTAAGTGATATTCAAGATATTAAGATTTAATACTTTTTAAGGGTTAAAGACCAGAAAAAGAAACATTACGCTAAAACTGATTCGTATAGGTGTAATCGCCCAGGGTGGAAGGGCTGAAGATGGTCCTAACTCTCAAGAGGCCTCCTGGGCGGATTCGTTCCGACTTCTCTATCGGAGCCGGAAAGACAGAGAGAAGTGGAAGGTTTACAAAGATCTACGGGGCAGAGCTATCGTAAGTTAACATTAGAGCCGTCGTTCTAGCTTGATTGGTCTCTTCTTCCTTCAACTACCACAATACAAAGCAATAAGGAGTGATTTATCTTTTTATTAGTTTTCGCATTATTAAGTATTCAAACAAATTAGAAATCTATAAAATATTTTAAATGTAGATTATGGATGATTGACGCGTCCTTTTAACTATAAAGAAAGAGAAAGAAAGAGAAGTTGTCAAAGTGATGATCACCGTAGAGCTGGTGACGACAGTGATGATGGTAATGATGCTGGTGATGAGAATGGATGGTAGGGTAATAACAATGATTATCAAGATGATGATGATAATGACGGTAGTACTGATGATGGTGATGTTGATGATGATTGAGAACCAGCACGATGAAAATGACGGTGATGATCGACATGGTGACGTTGAAAATGACTATGAAGAGAATGACGATAATGATTATGAGGAAGATGACAACAATGATGACAGTGACGATGACGATTATGGTAATGATGATGAAAAGAATATAACAAGTCTAACGATTATGACGATGATCAGGCTGGTGACTATGATAATGACGACGACGATAATCGCTTTGATGACGATAAAATCATGGTGAAGATATGTGTGATGTTGTTGTTGATTGAGAGTATGACCATGATGATGCGATGATAGTAAGGTTGGTGCTTACGATGGCGATGTTGATAATGACGTTGTAAGCCCTCTGTGATGATGATGATGATGATGATGATGATGATGATGATAATGGCGAAGGTGACGATTGTTGGTAAATGGCGACAATGATGATTAAGAGTAATGAAGTTAACGACGTTAATATCGAAGACGATAATGAAGGTGATTGTAATGATTATGACGTTAATGGTGACGATAACGATCACCGTCACTGTAAGGAATATCAGTTGGTGTTCATAATGTCGATAAATACTAACTTTTTCTTCTACACTATTCTGCACTGTAGGAGTTCACGACTTACCCTGACCCGGATACGGAAACCCGACACTCCCTCGATCGTCCTGTAATGACTGATGGTATAAGGATAAATCCCAAGGCCAACTTACAAAACTACTGCCTAAGGTTAGAGTTCTTAGGCTGTGACGTAAGAGGTAAGTTTATAATATCAGAAACAAAAAAAAAAGAAACGATTCGTCCATAGAAACATCCCCAAATAAGCAAAAAATAATCTAGAGCAAACATTGTATATAACACAGTTCGTGGAGTTATATTTTATGGGTCGATCACAAATTCCCCCACTTGCCCTCGACTCCCCTCACGTTCTCTTGCTCCATCCATCCTCTTTCCCCCTCCCCTCCCCCATAAGGTCCCTCCGAATATATGGTCAAGAAATAGCGACGTCGAACTCGGAATTATAGGCATATGTGCATAAAACGTCTATTTTGCAAAAGTATTCTGATTTATGTCTCCGAGAACTGAATTGGATTGCTTCATAACTCAGCAAGCCACCCCCCTTCCCCCCGTCCTCCATACCTT
This sequence comes from Stichopus chloronotus, assembly GCA_021234535.1. Classification (NCBI taxonomy): domain Eukaryota; kingdom Metazoa; phylum Echinodermata; class Holothuroidea; order Aspidochirotida; family Stichopodidae; genus Stichopus; species Stichopus chloronotus. The sequence continues at coordinate 23,049,011 of CM037845.1, read as the reverse complement.
CTGCCAAAAATATAGGCCTTGACAACGTCTTTTTTGTCATAAAAGTCAAAACTTTAAATTAAATTTCAAAGTGATTTACGGATACAGTTGGGCTTTTTTGGTTCTTTCGCTTGTAAATATTTGGATCCAATATTTAAAGGGAAATAGGGCGTTTGGTTCACAGGAAACATCCAAACTTTTAAAACCAATGTTTGTGGACGTACAATGATAGATTATTCAAAATAAGGTGGGACAGTAGCCTTCTTTTCAAGAAATAAGTTTCTCACCGACAGAAACTCACTTATTTGTTGCTCGACACTAATTTGTTCACCCAAACTTTTCAAAATTCAAATGATGCATCTTCCGTTACTCATCACATGCATAATGTTTTGAGGAGATGAAGCTTTGGCAGATGTTTATTGATGAGACTGAATGGTTTAACAATGACTAACGCTATTTCTTTTGTATGTTATGTTGGTGTATTCTAAACGCCCTATTTCCCTTTAATTCTTCAAAAATTACTTCCGGCTTGTTTATTACCCTGTCATTAGATACAAACATCCTCTAAATAAAAATGTCACGTAATCTGAGGAAGACAGAAGGAAGGTCTACACTCTACAACGACAGTTTTTTGGGGGGGTTTTCTTGGAAACTGTTTTTGGAGGAAATCTTTATTATGTGGCATGATAATTATTTATTTGTGGTAGTCCCTGTCAACTTATCCTACCCAGTAGAAATAAATCTAGAAGCTGCTCTTTTCTACAGTAAAATTTCATCAAACTACCCTGGGGTAACCATCTGAAAATCTACATTGGCAAAAAAGAATATCCGTGCAGGTTGACTACTTAGGACAGGCTAGTGTACATCTCGAGATCAGAATCGAGATTCCACATATCACCATGGTTACAGGAAGTGAATTCTATCCGTGGTCACTTAACGTTTTAACGACGGTTAACTTTGTTCCTTCCGTTGCCCGAGTCTACATGTGAAGTTTACTACAGAGGTGAATGGCGTTCCATAGAAATCTGATAAGTGAAGGTAGAGATGATAGTTCCTGAAGCTGCAGAGGAATACACTTTAGATTATACTATGTTCAACAAGTGTTAGCTTCATGTGACGTCATAATTTGTTTTTTTTTTGGGGGGGAAGTCAGCTAATGGCATGCTCATCCTTCAACGTGAAAACCATCTCGGTGAGATATGCTGCGATTTGCGGTAAGTTTATCCACTGAAAGACTTAACTATCATCTTTATAACGAACAATCTTTTTCAGAAACTCCAGAGGCGGAAAGGTTTTTTTTTTACTTGTGTTAATATTAATTGGGCATATCGTATGTTCCTTCGTTTATAATGACTGCTGTAATATGATCAAGAAATGCTCGTGGGTTGATAGATATTTTGTCTACAAGTAGGCTTTCTCTTACATTCAGTGGTTATAAGAGTGGACCTGTAATTTCCAAACACATTCGCCTTTCTCTTCACATCGACATCAACCGTGACGTCATTAGTAGTGTGCAAATTTATCGTTAAAGGTCTTGTGACATAAAAATGACATTTTGAGGTATTGGGTGCATTAGGCATTCAAAATGTTGAAAATAGCCACAAATTGCGTCCAAATCCGTCAAAAATTAACAAATTTACAGGCAACTTAGTATCTCACACCTGTGTTATGAATAAACATTGGCTAAATATGCCATTTTGTGACGTCAGGAGAGGGACTCCCAGGATATGTCTTATGTTAATCCTTTGTATATGTAACGTTTATTTCAAGGTCATTTGAGAATTTTATATGCCTAGAGGGTTTTATTTTGGAAGCATGTATTTTCTCCTTCAAAAATATCGATATCACTTACCAATGTGAAACTCAGTAATGAAGTAATTAAGAGACAAAATGTATAGGGTTAACAAAAGAAAAACTGACACTGTGCAACACTCCACGTCATCTGTTTTGCATTTTCATCAAACTTTGAAAAGTCATATCTCAAAAACGTTAATAGATTCGAACAAAATTCCAACGGATTTTCACTCAGGGTTTTACGTTGTAACGTTTACATGAAGGGAGCTCTTTTCTGGAAGCATGTCACACAACCTTTAAGCATATACTTACATATAAAGGCTTTCTTGACTTGTTTTGACATTAATTTCGTCAACGGACAATGATGAAATGGAGTGACATCATATCTTCCCTTCTCCTCCTCCCACCCTTGGGAACTCTGAAACATCTACTAACCCTATTTCCAACAACGAAATTAAAGGGGGATCAGTTGTAGTGACGGTTAGTCTTTTATCGGTCTCTTCTTCTCATTTTTTTTTGTATTAAAAGAAAAGGGTTACATCTGTGAAGATAAAAACACCGAACATGACGGCTATTGTCTGAGGTCGGTAGAGACTCAAGAGAGCAACGGATGCGAGGAGATTTTCATGGAAGGCAGCCATTCGGCTGTGATTCAATCGACAAAACTTCAAAAATTCTTCGAGAAGGAGAAAGAAAGGTAATTTTCATCTTCATCTCCTTCTTTTCCTTTCCTAAGACAGGCTTTTCCGACTTAGAATGACGAGTCACTGATGACCGAAATATAGCGTGATGAAGAAACTCAACCCATCTTTTCTTTCCTCATACACCCGATAGATTGCAGAAGTTTTTGAGATGTTTGAGCAGTTTCGGAGATATTCAAATCCACAGACCGATAGTTTATTAGGAATTATTCGTTGGCAGGCTTATCTTGGTAGCTTTGGCTTTACCCTGTTACTCAGTATATAGTTTATTATTATTAATATGATATAATATCAACATGTTTTTTCTTATAATACTTAGTGTAATTGATTTGTCGATTACCTGCATGTTATGGTTGTTCGCTCAGAACTCTGTCACATACGCATTCCCATACACCACATGTTCGTGTGTTTTTATAACAAGGCGAGTGGTGGCAGCATTATTGCAAGTTTCTTCTGTCTTCGTTTTTCCAAGATTTGAAATTCTTCAACTTTTATTCTTCTCTTTAAACGTATGGTTTTTATTTTCTCACGTCACATAAATTCGAATTTCTCAAAAGGAAGTAATTTCTTGTGCTATTCAATATTGTTAATTGATGTACCTCACAAGTGGGTCTCTGTATCCCTCGTTGGACATAAACTGAACTAGTCATACAATAAGACCATCATAGGTACGTTAAGAAGTATTACCAGTCATTCGTTTGGAGAGAATACTATCCGACTCCTGTGTGGCGCCCGTGCAGAGTTTGCGTGAATAATTGCTTTGGTTCATTGACCAGTAGATTAAAAAGAGTGATTCGAACAGCAACGTGTAAATTAATTTGAAAAGGTTTACCTTTGAAAGATCGAAGAACAAAAACAAATATAGACTAGAAGAATTGTTTTTGCAGGCAAGTACGTCGAAGCCTATTGGGACTGTACGTGGACAAACACGCTGCACGCCTGATTGTAGGTCCCCCCCCCCCCCAGTAACAGCTAAGACTACGAGATACTGTATGTGCAGATGGCCCAGATGGTATAACAACACATACGTACCGTACAGTCACGTATAACGCACACGAAACACCACCACAGTGGAAGAAAACTCACACATGCCAAGTAATGCCTGCATTTAAATTAACCTACAAACTCGTTTACGACCGTAGCGTAAGTAATTCTAGGCCTAATATACTTCGCCAGCAACGATTCTGGCGGTATGGATTCTTCTTCAAGTAGCGAAGGACACAGAAGGAAGACCGTGATCGCGCTAATACGTCGTTGGTCGTGGTATGGTGGTATACATAGGCGATATCAGTACGTTACGTACTCTACGACTACTCAGGCAACTTGTGCGTTAGCTGACTGTCAGTATCAGTTTGAAGCTAGTATGAACAAAGTGTTGCTCGGTAGGTGGAAATGACGTGAAGCGATCAATCAAATCCCCTGTTTTCCCTGAGCGAAAGTCGGTAACATTTTGAAAGGTACTCTGTGTTACACACTAGGATAAAATCAAAGGGTCTTGCAAGCAGGCTAAAGTGACGATTAGCACTGAACAAAACAAAAGTAATGTCTGCGTCACTGCTCACTTTCACAGTGAACTTGCTCTTTAGGTGTTTGCACAAGAACCTATACGCAACTATTCATACGCACCAACACAAATGATATAATAAAAAAAAAAAAAACTAGCAAAGTAAATTCAAGAATAGAACCTATGGGCTTCGATTAATTTAAAAAAAAGGTTCTGGTTATTGCCTCCCTTCAAATTCGTGATAATATAACAACATTGTTGGCACAAAGGAGTTTTTATTCAATCGGCGATCGCAATTAGGAAAGAATTCCCCCGTCTTTCACATTTTGCTTGTGTTTCAACCCTAGATCATATCACTTAGTGTGCCAACAGTCCAGTACTCAAAGAAAGGCGTAGACAGCTAACTCGTTGGAACTAATTGGTTTGACTTACATGTAACATAGTTGTGAGGAAGACTTTTCATTATTTTGCAGGGAGTAACTACTTATACCACGTGCTATCCATAAGAACGATTGGTTAACGATTATTATTTGATTATTTCGTTCTCCCTCCACCCCTCCCCCACCCCTTAGGTTTCAGTTACCGTATATCTATCAGTATACCATAGGACTCCAAAAGATGGCGTCCCATCATCAATCTTCCTTCTTGTGGCTACCGGATAAAGCGAGGCTCCCGATGACCTACGAGAACTTCCGATGGCTTCCGGAATCGATAGCCAATAACAACACGATAGACACGTGCGTCTACCTCGACTTTGACGACAGCATGAAATGGAGGGCGTTTTTGTGTCGTGATACCATTGTATCACGTGGCACAATCTGCCAAATCGGTGAGCGACCCTTGTCTGTAGTAGATCTCAATGTTACAATTTGATTAAAAGTTTAACTTAAGTAAAACAAAAATAAATAAATAAAATGTCACAAAGCTTATGAAAAATGATTGGTCTAACTGTCACTTTCCCAGGAATTCCTGAGCTGATATGTGAAAAGGATGCAGATTACGCATTCAGTTTTAAAAATGGTAGATTGCACAATAGTTTGTGACGGTATTCTTGAACTATTCAAAACACTTTCTTCGTTTTTCGTTGATTGTCTTCTTCGAGAACCGTTTCACCTTGTCTCTGAATGTGGTCACAGTCTAACCATTAGTCGGTGACTTTGACTTGACTATTAAAGCCAACTCAATACATTACAACATGAAAGAAAACAGCAAACTTTTCAAGGTTATGTAAACAGTTTAATTTCAAAAGCAGGTAATGTGACTTGTCCAAGAAAGGACATTACAAATAACTGATGGTAAAACGTTTGTCCTCCTTGCTCTCTCCAGCATATTCATTTGTTACATTACGTCTTAGATTTCAGAGTTTTTATCATTTTAGTAAAAATGATAAATCAATTTAAAAACACACAGTGAAAAAAGTTCGTCTCTGAATAACCCCGTCCTTCCTCCACTCCAGAAAAAGGCAAAGAAATTATTATTCAGTTATTATATTATATTCAGTTATTACACGGTGACGCTATTTCTCTATATTTAGCTTTTTAAGGGTTCGTCAATTCTTTCGCATGATTATTCTATGTGAACCACAATCATGTACACTATTTTTTTACTCGTTCTGATACATACGCTCAGGCTTATATTTAAAAATAAAAATTATAAAAATGATCCACCCTGATTATTTTTTTAATACGTTGTTATTAATATTTTTTTTTTTTGATCCGTTCATCCTAAATTTTCCAAGATATCGATGAGTGTCTACGAGAGCAGGACAGTCCTTGCTCCCACCGATGCGTCAACGTCGCTGGGAGTTATCATTGCGCATGCCCACCAGGATTTTATCTGACCTCTCTGGATGGGACCATTTGCAGACGTGAGTTTCTGATTTGCGGATTAGACGTAACCCCAATCACCAATGCCAATTGGCTAAAAACTCGTTCGTACCGATAATATGATTAATTTAACACATTTTTTTTTTCACGTATTCTGGAACTCACCTCAGAAACTGAAGCCATTCAAGTATGTGTAACAGTGTGCAGAGCTCTGTGTGTACTTTTCTCTGAAGTATTAAAAATGTTGACACGCAATTGCTTTGCTGTACAGCAATTGTGTTCACTCTATCTGATGTGTATTAAGCAAGTCAAGGGTGAAAGCAATAGCAGGATAATCAGGTGATACCAATTTGCGTTGAAGTGGTCAGCAGTTAAGTCAAACTGTGGATCCCTTGTAAAGACAAAATTTCAATAATTCCATTAGTACACTATAATTTCATATTTAGTAGTACATATCAGTTGTTCTGTGGATTTCAAATGTTAAATGAAATCAGCAGAGGTCAACCTGTCCTAACCTTAAAAATACATCAAAATATGTAACTTTGGACTGATCGCGTGTATAGAAAAATAATGGACCACATCGATAGGAATATTTATTTGTCATGTCTGTTACATTTACAATAACTCAGTTCCTCTTTGCTTTAGGTAAAGTAACTATTAATTGTGGGGCTGCATCATGGAAACCACGGAGTATTCCTCAATTTTTATTTATTTATTTTTATCTTTCTTAAGGATTGGATAGTCCTCATATTACACTGCTACCACCATCGATGGATTACGAAGGCTCAATATATGACCTCAATGATTACGATTATGAGTCCTCCGAGGTACTAGATGGGACTCAATTTATTAATATTTCCAGCCCACCTCTCATCGAGCACACGGCCATGATATCAACCATCAACGCCACTGATCTCAATCAACTGAACTCGAACATTTCGGATGAAGTATTTTGTAAGTCAATTGAACTTTTAATTAATTAATTACTTTACTTATTAATTTAATCACTTTTAATTGTTAAAGGGAAATATCGCGTATGTACCAATATGGCACGTAAAAACAATTGCTCTTATCATTACGCCTCGGCAAATAAATATCAGAAATAACATTTTGCGTGAAAAGTGTTATGAAAGATGGAGCACTTGAATCTTAAAACTAATTTAGTCCGAACAAAGAATTCTTGTGCAATAAAGAATACTCTCTCTGAGAAACTTATTTCTTAAAAAAAATATATACCGGCCTCCATATTTTGATTAATTTATCATTCTAACTTGGTTTTGAAAACGTGATTTTTTCTGTAAAACCAACACAATTTTAACTTAGATTAAGTAATTCAACACAACGGACTTTATGTGGTTGAAGTGCAGCAGCAGGGTAAACTATTTGCACTTGTACAGATAAAAAACCGAATTAGACTATGTACTTATTGGCAAGGTTTGTGGGTGATTTTCTATTAATTTATTCATCTGGCAACATTGTCTTGGTAAATTATCTGCCAACCTGCTTATTTGTTTGTTTGTTCGTTTCGATTGCCAACTTGTCGTATAAACAGCGTAAAAATATACATTCAAAAATGTATTGCTTTATTGTGATGGTAGATCTAATTGGTACCATCTAATTAATCTTCAGTTCTTATCCGCAAAGATAACACCAACCTTTGCTGATTGCGAAGTCGCAAATTTTAATCTCAAAAATAATGAGGAAAATAATGAAAGATGAATAATTGATAATTACCATATTTTTGTTTGTTTTGTATTTTTTTTGTAATTCTAGCAAGAATTTCAGGTCAAAGAGCAGCTGATGTTCGCTGCGAAGTTCTTTGGAAAAACTTTTCATTTCCGATCACTCGCACAGAAAAACAGGAGGGCATCATTCAGGGAATTTCGTTCCCTCCTTGGTACAATACCGGACAGTGGTGTGAAATCCGCATAACGGCTCCAGATGGATATTTTATAAAGTGGGTACTTAAAAATCAATAAAAGTACCAAAGAATCCATGTCGTATTGTGCAATAAGCAGTCAGGAAAATCATAGCTTTGTGTATGTAAGAGAAATCGATTTTCCCCAATCATTTAGACATTTAATGGATCTATCTGGTACTTACGATGTATCCCTCTGCTGGTAGAACGCTCTTAAAGAGGCTCATTGAGTTGTTTGTGAAATTCACTCAATTTTTCTAAACCGGTCAAGTTTCCATCATATACTAATGACAAACAGTCAAACTAAAAGGATCCCAAAGTTTTACATGCGGTGGAACATTAATGAGTGAGTAACCAACGATTAAATTTGGTTTTTGAAACTTTGTGACCAGACATTTTCACATTAGTACATTCACATGCACACAATCAGAGCAAGTAACGGTCAAAAATTCAAAAAAATGGACAGTTTTCATATAACTATTGGATGTGAAACTTGATTAATTATGCTGATTGTGAGTATTGTCGTGTGTTTGTATACTTCAAAATCACCTCAATCTTTACTGATATCAACTCAATGAGCCCCTTTAAGTATTTGTCTACTATACACAGTTACATATATTTGTGGTATGGCCCCTATACCGATGATAGGTACTTGATATATCCCGTTGCTGGATATACCTCGTTAAAGTATTGCTTCTGGATATATATACCTCTTATGTTTCAAAGCTGGAATGTGAGTTGCACTGTCAATCGTCCGGTCATTTATTTTTGTTCTTTGTCGGTGTTTCGGGGAAGAGAAAGCAGGGGGAAAAAATCACCCGTCACAAAATCTGAAAGAGAACTATGCTCTCATCTCCCAGATGTTGGAATATGAAAATTCTCACGATACTGCTCTTGGCCCTACCTTATTAAAAAGCATAGCAATCAATCCCCGTTACTTGAAATCAAAACAGACCAATGGGAATGGATACAAATATTCATGTGAAAAAAATATGTATTCATGCAAAAATGGGGCTTAAACAATTTTATTTTGTAGTGGTTGTGACATATTCCGTGGAATTTGACTTTCATAGAAAAATTTGAACCCATATTCTAGCTTTATATATATATATATATTTCAATATATATTTCATATCCAAACATAGTGCAAATATGTCATATCTTTGTTTTTTACTTTCCTTTACAGATTCACTTTTCAGGAGCTACGATTACGTAAGTCCAAATCGTCAGCGAATTGCCAAGACGTATTGAATATAACGGATCATTTCCCGAAAGAAGGCAAACGGCTGCGAGGTTCTTACTGCGGGGACCATCAACAGATGGTCGTGACGAGCCGATCTAGCAACGTGACCTTGAAACTCTCCATGGGAGACCTCGAAGCAGACATGCCCAAGAAACTTGGATTCATAGCTACCTACGAGACGAAAAGTAAATCACCCTTTAAGTAATTTTGAAGAAGGGTGTGATGTTTCAAGGGCCCCCTCTATCAGCCGTTATCGTTTATCTTCCATCTCTCCTTTCTATTGTGATACCAACATGGAAAATAACTTCTTCGCCACGTTCGTTTCAGATGAAGGTTTATTTCACTAGTTAGAGCATTAATTACCATACAAAAGAAAATTTAGTTTTTTTTTCGATAAACTCTCACATTGCGCAGAAGTTCCGTACATTCATCACAGCACCCGATTCTGCTAAAAACTTTTAGAAGTTTAGTCATTCATTATTTTTGAATAAATAGACCACGCGGTACGGTACTTTTTATAGCTTTTTACAACTGTAACAAGTATAGCTGTTCCTTTGGTGCACTTTTGGAAATCGAGGAATAACCGCATACCGCTTTAAAGGGAAATAGGGCGTTTAGAATACACCAAGGTGGCTTAGAAGGAAATAGCTTTGATCACTGTCAACCATTCTGTCTCATCAATAAACATCTGCAAAAACTTCATAACATTATGCATGTGATGAGTAAAGGAAGATGCATCATTTGAATTTTGGAAACAATGGATGAACAAATTATTGTCAAGCAACAAATAACTGAATTTCTATCTGTGAAAAACTTATTTTTTTTATGAAAAGAAGGCCGTTATCCTTGCTTATTTTGAATTATCTATCATTCTATATCCACAAACATTAATTTTAAAAATATACGGTAATTGTTTCCTGTAGAAGAAAGACGCCTTGTTTCCCTTTAACTTTAACCAAAAGAATTAGAGTTTGGGCCCTCTCAATCACTCATCTTCCACTCGGAATATATTTGTTTCTTCGTTTGTTTTGATACGTGTAATTAAATGTCTCCATTAGTCGTTTACCGCAGAAATCGTTCCTTTCAAAGACGGTCATTCATAACGTGGTAATGGAATTTCTCCGAACTTTTTTGCAGAACTCATGCATTATACGCAGTTGTAAATAACGTATCAGGAAGGTTCATAGAACCAAATTGTCATCTTTCTGACGGTGGAAATTCTCACTGTCGAAGGAAGGCTAATGGTTCTTATCTTTCATATATTTGTCAGATTGTATCGGCAACGGTGACGGTTGCGAACCCGGCTGTGGCGGCCCCGACGTTTTCCGCGACCTCAACGGGTCGTTCTCGATTAACAGCGTCGACTCAAGTTTGGCCCCATTTTCGTTCTGCAACTGGACGATAAGTGTACCGGAAGGAAATTATGTCGCGCTCAACTTCACAGAATTCGACATAGGCAGAGATCCGACTACCGGAACGTGCACAGATTCCGTAGAAGTAATCTTCACCGGTAAGGGCGGTACTGACGAAAAGAGCCAAATATTATGCGGTGACGTCACGCCGTACATACTGACCAGTTCCTCAGAGGTTAAGCTTGTCTTCCAGACAGGTCTTGAGGTACGGTCACTGGGATTTCGGGTCAACTACGAGAGCAAAGGTGAGGACCGGTGCTATTTTCATATGTTACCACCTTCAAACACACACACACGCACGCACGCACACACACCCACACACACGCTCCAGCTGTATTGGAGGCATCACCGTCCCTTTCTTCCCCAGTCCTCTGGAAACCGCCTCTCTGTAACTCTGTCAAGCCTGCAATCATGGCAACACCTCACCTTGTTATATGGATCCTGCTTAGTGTTTCGTTAAAAGATCATAGAGTTATGTACAAACATAGCCAGTCTTATGCTGTTACCAGTGTTTGATATTTGCTCATAGCAAGGCTATCATTTGATCCACAGCTTTTTGTATGTGTGTGTGTGTTTTGTTTTTTTTTGGGGGGGGGGAGAGTTTTTCTGTTACGCTTCTTCCTCTGTTTGTCATGAACAGTCTGAAAGTCATATTACACATTATATTATATGTTTCATATATTATTTAGACATACAGTCATAAAGTATTTTACAATTTCTAACTATTAATTAGATAAGGAAACACTAAAATAAAGTCTTGTAAGAATGAAAAGGCCCTTTTAGAGGGGGAAAACCTTTTACTTCTAGTCGAAACAGCTGCGTATCCCGTTGGGGAACACCATCCTACTCTTTCTTTGTTACCATTATGTTATTAGTACAATATCCGGTCTATGAGAAAAATAAGGCAAGGAGACGTCACACTGAAGCCTAAGGAAAAATCTTGGGGGGGGGGGATAGTCCAGTTTAGACTTGAAGACGTTTTCGGAGACTTTTAAGGGTCTCCAGCACATTTGACACGATAGATGGGTCTGAAAATGATGCGTTAAGACAAGTAATAGATCTTGTAAAGTAATAAGAAAATATGGTCTTGGTATGTCTATTATGATTTTTTTTTTTGTTCTTACTTGTATTATCGCATTTTGGTATCATTTGTTCTATTTTTTTTTACCCCCCAGGCGTACCTGGCTGTGGCATAGGGACCCACTCCGGGAACGAACCTCTCTTTTGTACGGATGCCTCAGCCTTCGTCGCCTCCATCAACTTCCCCCACCATTACCTTCCAAATCAGAATTCCACCTGGCACATCCGCACCGAAGTCGGCACGTTCGTCCAGCTCGTCTTTCGCCATTTCGAACGTCGCCGAGTCACCTGACTGTAGGGCTGATCACGTGAAAATTTATGAAAAGGAATACGAGTCGAGGAGGTATTATTTTAGCGTACTGACCCCAGATATAAATCAAGAAGATTGCGTAAACATTTTTTTTTTCCAGTGTGCCTTAGGAGGGTGGGCCTAACAGTGACCGATGAACTTCTGTAGTCTCTCTCCCTTATAGTCTGTGTCCGTACAAGTAATTTATTTTTCTATTTACCATTTTAGGTATTCAGCCACAAACAGGGTGTCCGCCATTTTCTGGACTCTGCCATTCGCTGCGTCCTAATTTGTTCGTATCCACTTCTGGCAGAAAATCTGCATTACTCTGATTTTTTTTTTTTAAATTCGTCACTGTGTTTTTTATAGTAACCACAAATCTGTCATAGAGTTTCGAAGGGGTACTCAAAACTGGGAATTGATTTTGAGTAATGATGGAATATTATGAACCATTGTAACTTCTTGAAGTCGGAGGACAGCAATCAATGAAACGATGGTCAGTTTCTAGTTAAGAAAGAATCAGGGTAGGGTAAAATGGAGTATTATGAGTTACAGATCTATTTACAAGACTGACAATCGTCAGCTTCTCTTTCCAGATTTTGCAATTCTGACCTACCGCCGTCTCCTGTCCGGTCCAGCTTCAACACTCTCATCCTTGCATTCGTGTCAGACTATGCAAATGAAGCATCAGGGTTTCTGGCCGTGTACAGAACAGCGCGGTATCAAAGAAAGATCAGGACGCCCTCTTCTCCTTCCAAAACTGAAGGTAATGATTCATTATCTAAATGGGTCACGCCGTTTTACAGCTTATACCTTCTTACTCCACGTCCTCCATGATCTCCTACCGGACAACAAAAACACGAATCCCACACCGAATGTTGCCAATTCGCTGTGCACACTTATCTAACCTTTATCCCAAATCGCAATCCGCAGCTGTTACTCACCTTTGTATATGTAGATCAGGGTTGTTTTGCAACTCGCAAGTCGTGGTTCTTTTCTTTTCTATTTAGTTGGAGCGTTTCCAGTTGTTCTTCAAGCTTTAATGTTGTTTAAAGAAGTAATAGAAGAGAGGAACAAAGATAAGACAAAGGAAAATAAGTTACTTTCATCACAACTGGCGATCCTCCTTTAAAGGGGCACACCTTCATTAGCTGTTCCATTGACTTACACAATAAATTACTTCTGTTTCCTACCCCCACAGCCTTGCCAAAGTTCACAACCCCCATAAGCTACCCCTCACATGGAAGCCAATAAGTTGGCCTATTATGGCACAACAAATTTACCATAGCATGACCGTTTAGATTTTGAGATACAAGGGGAAGAAATTTAGAGGGTGTACACCTGCTCATATTAATCCGCAAAGTGACGGAAATGAACCCTTTTTCACACCAATTATTGAAACAGCCTAAATCACATCCGATCCATCTAAATTTGCTGTCACTCAGGCATTGACATCTCCCCTTTCATATCCATAAAAAAATCTGCCACAACTGATCATCTTAACTTGAGTAATTTACACCTAGAATGGACCTAAAATTGACTGTGTGCTCTCGGTACTACTCTTCTCAGGAAGGCCGTACCTCTAATAGAGGTGTGCCCCCTTAAGCTGTATGATGGGTCAGTGGCTTTAGTTGCCATGATATCTCTGTATAAAGCGGTCCCCTGAAAACGCAGATGCAACCTTCAAAGTTTTAATTTTTCTTTCATCTCTCTGCATGACAACGCTCGACAGAGCCAGTCTGCCAGCCAGATTGGGTCCCATTCGAATCCCACTGCTACACGTTCATCACAGCTACTCTGGACAGCCGTTGGACAGATGCTCAACGGGATTGTGAAGAAGAGGGCGCTTTCCTAGTCAGCATCAACAGCATCCGGGAGATGGAGTTCGTACATGCGACGCTAACTTCGACTTGGTTCACCAACAACACCAAAACCTACATTGGTATTAACTATGTGTCCTGTATGTTCGTGCAGCTTTAATGTTAATAAAAATAGTCTTTCAGGACAACTTTTGATTCGACGTATTGCTCTCTGAAAGAAAGAAAAAAGGACTGAGAACTTGAGACGTGGGTATTGTGTTCTGTTCACTTTGTCACCGGGCACTACGGAGTCATAATTCAAAAGGCATTGGACGTAATTACTTAAGATGGCACCATTCTTGAATATCTCCTTTGCGTTACACAAATAACCTCAATATTCATAGAATTTTCTGGCTGTGTTGTTTACATATTGTTGCCAGATGCTTGTTTTTCGCCTTCTTTGCGCTGATCGCTTCAAAACGCATTGCATCAATATCCGTTCTTTTTTTTTTTCTTTTTTTTTTTGCACGTTTTCTCTAACTTGGTACTGAAAGGTCAATTAACTCTTATTGTTAAATTTCTCCTTCAAACATTTTTATTCGCGTTGTTTAAATTATATCCTTTACTACATCCTTTACTATATCCTTTACTTTCAGGGCTTCAACTGGACAGAACACGCGGCGTCCACATGTGGAGAGACCAATCACCAATGAGCTACTCTGATTGGTCTGTTCCAACGCAGTAAGCTAATTGTCATGTAAAGTATTTGTCTACAAAATCCGACCAGTATGAAAGAGAGAAGTAAATCATTTACCATACATTACATAGTTTTTCTCCTTGCAGAGAGACGATCTAAGCTTTGATCAACTTTTAGCCACGAAAGTGAGCCCCTTCCCCCCCCCCCCCCACTCTCTTTTTGTGAAATTGTGGAATTGCCTATAGTTACATACCTACGAAAGGACATTTTCTCCTGTACGACTAGTTTCTGTTCTGTTTGGAGTATTCCGTATGCTCCAGAATACCATTTCCTACATGTTTATGCAACTTTTTTCGCCATTCATTTTTCTTACTTTCTCCAGTCAAGGCAATTGGAAGATGCGCCAGCCGAATGGTGGCAGCATGGAGGAATGTTCACTCATTGAATTAACGAACCTGCATTCGACCAATCACTGGCATGACGTGCCTTGTGCATCCACCGACACGTCACAATTTATATGCGAGAAACCGGCACAGGCGTCAGGTGATAGCAAAAGCAAAGCAAGAATGTGAATATTCATTATTCATTCACATACGGCCCTTTGTTCATTGGTATATTATCACGTTATCATGCATATTGTGTTGTTTTTACTTGTTTTAATCTGAAGAAATATTAGGATTTACCCAAAGCAAGCCCGTAGCCAGGTCAGCTTCCTCAGGTCAGATCAGGTCAAGTCGAGGATGGGGGGGGGGGGAGGGAGGTGGGGTACAATAAAAAAATATTTTGATGACCCATCTGCACATGTAACATAACGTTGACCAATTTCTCCACCCCCCCCATAGTCTAAGGGATTCACCCCCCCCCCCCCCTGTAACGTTGATTACGAGTCTGAATCTTAGTCAGGTATAGCAGCATTGAAGTAGCCATGTCGTTACACCAGATATTACGAAGGGTCTCGACTTCTCCGAGCATTCGGTCTACGTAGTCTAAGACTAATCAAGGGATTTTTATCAATTCTTGAAGCAGTATTCCAAGGTGGGGGTCTACGAATTCCCTCTTTCTGTCTCGTCAATTTAATCTTGCATTCTTTTGTCTTCTTATATGTAATTAAACGTCTCCATAAAGCCTTTCATACAAAAGAAATCGTTTTCATTACGGAAGATTTAGATTCATAACAGTGTATTTGTTTTTTAATGTTAAAGCGTAACCTCTTCGCAAAACTGGTAGGTCTAGGCAATGTATATGACGTTCACCAAGGAAAGGTTCATTTTGTACTATTTTCCCCACGTGGAATATAATTTTCGAAACCAATTGGAATCTTCCTTACATTGCCACACTATATATCACGTTAATATGATGAGCCTGCTCGTCTCAGTGCAATTCTACATACACTGTAGTCGGTGCTTATCGTGACTCGGTATCCTACGGCAACGGCTTAAGCAAACAAACATCTGATATAAGTACAAAGGTATACTATCTCAGAAACTTCGAAGTTGAGAATAACGGGTGCAACCAGGGAGTTGCACCTGGTGCAACTTAGAAGATATGAGCCATTATGAACGAACACTTCATATAAAGAAAACAAAAAACGTTTTATACGGTAATAACTAAAAAAACAAAGATCGAAATCTCACTACGATGTAATTAGTTATCATATAGATGAATATCGCGACGTAACTTTTATTTTCTACAATTTTCAGATCCAGGCTCTCATTTGACGAAAACCGTAAAGAGTATGGTAACTGGAGGTAATTCTTCTTGTTAAATTTATTACTATAGTTACTCAGTTCAATAGACGAGATCAACATGTTTCTTTTAAGAAGCTTATTTTGAACTTAGCTAATGGTCTTCTATAATACAAAAAAGAATTCCAGTAAAATGCCAGTTATATATCTGTTGTTCATAAATGCCTGTGACAAGTTCTTGCAACATGATTGGCTGAAAACCACAAGAATCCGATTTCTATGTAAGGAGAATAGTGCTGTGACCACCTGGCACAGTAGCTGGATTACATACTCATTGCGCGTAACGTGAGCTTATTTCATGTTCATATTTAATGATAATAATTCAAGTCAAGAAGGGCAGTTATTTTACGACGATAAGCGACCACACAAGCGTGGAGGAAGCCCCGTGGCTTAAAGCAGTTATTAGTGTTGAAAAGCAAAGGCAGGACGGGTTAGGAGAATTGAGGTTGACCATCGATATTTCGTCAAAAATTGAGGGTTTAAGCAAAATGTTTCTACTCATTAGTGAATGGAAATAAATGTGAGGGCGCTGGGGGTTATTCCTTTGGTGTGGGACCGATGATGACGTCACTAAGGCAGCGGACCTTTCAAGCATGTGACAACGTCACCATCGGTCTGAAATCAAAATTAATGGCCTCACCCCCCCCCCCCCCAACTAATTTTCATGACATATCAACATTCAAATATCGAAAAATCATTTCTTTCAGCCTGTCCTAAGTCTATGACTTTTATCAATAACCAATGCATTGGCATCAACCACATACGGGCGCCCTCTAACGATGCATTACTCCAAAACAAGACCTGCCAATCAGGGTTGTCGTTTCTACGTGGACCGGTTACCTCATCGCTGGAGTATTACATGAACCACGTGATAAGCTATCGAGGGGAACTTCCTGTCTTGGTGGATGTGTCTCATCACGCAAACGGAACAGTCTGCAGAGTTTTGGCTATAGAGGGCAGGCTGTGGAAGATGAGAGAGAGGCTATGTGCAAAAGATTTGAAATTAGGAGGAGCTATTTGTGCCGCGTCTCCAGTGGGTAAGATCTTTGTTTTGCTGTTGTAGCTAATGAGCTCATCGCTTCTCTTTCTCGGTCCAATCATTAAACTCAAAGTTTTAATTTATGATACCATCGTCAAGCAATCTTACTCATTGTTTTAACAGTTTACTTAACTGATTCCACTTAATCTGGTGTCGGTTAATCGCGCTTTGTCAGTGCACCTTGGGCAGCGGTCCAGCAAGGATAAATTCCAGAAAATTTGGCATTTTCGTCATTGTACTCCACTCCTTGGGTAAAGAACAAATGTTGTTCACATGAATATTCAGTAAGTCTCTGGTCAAATTCACTAGGTTCGTACGTAAAATTGTTTTTAAAGGCAAAAGTTAACCAACCACGACGACATTTATCCTCTGTGACATCATCAGAGTCAGGATTGGGGAATGCATCAGCTTAGTAGCCTTAGACATGTATCAATATTTGTATCTTTTAAACTGGAGATGTATTTTACAAATTTTATGATCAAATGACACAAACCTTAAAGAGAGTACTTTGACCCACCTAGTATACTTTTGATGTAAAGTGAAGATGCATTCAGCGCAATTTCGTGCACAATTTTAGGGAATAACTGCATTGTATGAAACTTTAAATTACCTTCTTTTCCAGTCTGATCACTTCTCGATTTGTAAAGACTATCATTAAACCCAAAGGGAAGAAAATATCAAAATTTTATTTTTAATTCATCACCTTGCTGGCCGGAGATACATACTGGATTATGAATCTGAATTCATGTTGAATTTCCCAGAACAAGAGCAGCGTTGCAGTTCCAACCTATTCCAATGTTCTTCAGAAGAATGCGTTCAAAAGGTTCAAGTTTGTGACGGAACCAAGGACTGTGCGGACGGAAGTGACGAAGAAGAATGTGCAAAGGGTATTTTGAATATTCATAACATTTAATATCTCTTAAGTTCACTGTAACAGCAACTTCCTTGAATAACATCGTTACTCGAAAGAATGAAACAGTCTCTAAGTAAAATAGCCATATGGGTCAAGAGTGCATATATGTATATTCATATGGCGATGTTTATCTGTTTTAGGTGGTTAACATTTTCCCCATTTGGCTCTTCAGATAATGTTTTCTTTAATTCATTTTTTTTTCTTGCCCGTAAGTAAGCATCATGATTTACGTACGCCGGTAGCTTAGAATATGAATAAGCAACTTATCGGTCAATTTTCCTTTTTTGCAGAGACATTGAAATCTGAATTTTATCAGTGTGGCTCCGGAGAGGCTTTACAGATCTCTTTTTTCTGCGATCATAATCCTCAATGCCTAGACGGATCGGACGAAAACGACTGTGGTAAGTCCACACAGATTACACTCATCCCACACGACGCGAAGAACCATCATATGACGTCAGGTTTTGGTGTGGAATGTGATCCATCTGTGCACGATTAGCTTTATTTTAAGAAGAGATGTTATCTTGTTGTTTTGGCATAGAAAATTAAGAGAGCACGGGTATAATTGACCTCATCCTCCTTCCGGTGAGGAGGAAGAAAAAGGGAAAGTAGCAGAATAACAGTACGTCAAAGATTAACCGACTGCTTTGACAAGTCGAGGGATGAAGCCGGACATGAACTTACCATAATCACGTGACCACATTCCTGATTTAACGGTATTTGAGGGTAGGACTGCCGTCGGTAATACATTAAGGATTTATTACTTTTCTTTTACAATATCTGTCTGCTTGTTCAGATTGCCCCACCAAGGTTGTGAGCGTATTAGCTATGTATCCAGCTACATATAGGTGGAGGTATACCACTGTTCACAACCATAAGCCACATAAAGCAGAATTCCTTTCCATGCCGAGGCTGGACAGCCACCAATATGCGTTTAAACGTGTGCGGATTGGATGTTGATTTGAACAAAACTTTATCCTCAGTCAAACTTGAAACTTTGTTCTGAGCAACGTCTCGAGGAAATCTTTTTCAAAGTTTGTTCTGATTTCTATTTTGTTGTCCTTTCAGATTACCCTACTTGTTCATCCGATCAGTTTACTTGCCTTAACGGCCAATGCATCCAGATGGCGAAGAGGTGTGACCTCATACCTCACTGCGTCGACGGATCCGACGAGTCAGACTGCGGTAAGTCGTTCCCCTAGTCGTCGTCGACAGAATGGCGGATTCTTTATGACGTCATAATAAACTTAGAACGACGCGAAAGATTCCACAGGGTTTCACCAAATAGGGAAAGAGTACTGTTCGACACTTTAGCAATATCCTGACGTCGCCGTCACATATGTGATATGGGCGTGTCTCCTCATGTGAACCAGATTTAGTGGAAGGGATTGTTGTTATTATGTCAAGCTGAGCATGACAAGACATTTCTTGCGTGTTACTTTCCACCTGCGTAACAACGTACACACCTCGTGTTCTCGTTCGAACACATGAATGTGTATACCTACTTAAAAATTCATGTATGCATTAAACCCACGGTATACGCAAACCACAGAACCACTCCTTCGAAAACTGTAAGAAACCCATGTTTGTCTGTATATCACGGCCTTCTGTACTTCCGGCTGTTCGCAAGTTAATGTTTGAAAAGCAGTCGTTTGTAGCCTCACATATGAAATCCTAATTTCTCGTTCTTAATATAAAGTTTTCATTTTTTCTGCAGGGTGGGAGTGTTGTACCCAGTTAAGCTCATTAGACTTCATTTACACTACTTACTTTCACACACTTTGTATATAAGTTACCTTTTTATATTATTGTATTTAAAGTTTCCTTAGCAATTACCGTAAATGACGTTTTTTTTTTTCTTGTTTGCGTGTCCTGTAAAACTAAGAAATGAAATTACAATAATAATGAATGACGTTATTCATCGTTGGCTTACATCACAGAATCGTCGGACGTTGGTTTCCAGTGTTATGACGGTCATTGGATACCTTGGAGGGCGTACTGTGATGGCGTCAAGGACTGTCAGGGTAACAGCTGGGAGGATGAGCCTCAGCTATGCCGTGAGTTTTGTTTCAAGTTAGGGAGCAAATGGATGAAATATGAGTGTGTATAGCTGGGTGGGGGGGGGGGGGGATAGAGTGTGATGAAGTAAAACACTCTCAGTCACTTAGTATTCTTCGTAATTACTTCTGGTAACTTAGACATGACAAGAATGAAGGGCAATTCGACAACTAGAGATGGGGGCCATGGTATTAAAATCGTTAAATCCTGAAAGCTGTACCCCTCTCGGGATGGGGGGTATTACTTAGCGTCACCTATTTGATACGTTAGTCTCTCCTCCATACACAGAGCACAATGCTTGCCTACGACGTGGTTCATCTCTTTTTTTGGGGGGGGGGGAGATGAAATTTGTTCTTCAAAAAGAGATTTAAATAAAACCATATAGACTATAAATGTACGATTTTTTGTCATCTTTCTCACAGTTGACGAAGACAATGATTAAACATAGAATTGCTGTTAATCATCCCCCCCCCCCCCCTCCACACACACGCACACACACACACACTTACCTTTTCCAACTTTACTTTTTCGATCTATAGGTCCTGATCCCACGAGGCCATGTGAACCACACCAAGTTCAATGTGGAAGCGGGGCATGTGAGGACAGATCGAGTTTGTGTCTCTACGATTTTGATCGATATGGTTACCAAGTCGGATGCAGAGATGTGGCTCATCTACGGCATTGTGGTAACTATTATTATTTTGTTTCATCTTACACTTAATTGTGTTCTTAATCACCCACCAAGTCCCTCGGTCTTCTTTTCACGAAAATATCTACATCCAAAATTTCCATGCACCTCTCGCAACTCTTCCAAAGTTTCAACCGATCTTGTGCCCCTTATTGAGACATTCGCTAACCGAAGATTCTTCGGCAAATATCTTTATGTTTGTTTTTTAGTGTTTGGCAAGTAATGAGCTGTGATAGTACTTTCAAACCATGGAGTTGCCGTCTGTGAAAAGCGACTTCCTGTTCAAACCATTACTACGGCTAAGCTGCTTAAAAATGTTCAATCGAATAATATATTGGCGCATAAAGTGATCTTCAAAATAATACAAATTTTGCCCCTCACAATACATATACACATATTTGAAAAAAAAAAGGTTTAGTTCTCGCAATGCATATCAATAGAATCCCATAAAAAAAAATAATTTCTGATGCGTTAATGCCAAATTTAATTTTAAAATTTCTAATATTCAAAACGATTGAATGGAACCCTTTTAGGTACTAAATGAGAACAAACAAACACGCACTGCACTCCGTTCACGTGGTCTTCTACGTAATGCGATATTTAACATCGCTCCAACTGAAGACACATCACGTGAGTTAGCAAAATGTTGTTTTTTTTTTTCTAAGTATTGTTTTTAAGTTTACAGAAGAGTCATCTATTCCATTGTGCCACCTTTTATTACAGATCTCTTTGAGTGCAGTAATTTCACTTTCAAGTGTCCTCGGTCTTACTGTATACCGTTACATCGCAGATGCGACGGCCGATTTGATTGTCCGTCTGGGGAAGATGAATCCGGCTGTGGTGAGAATTCTGATTCTTCGTTCGTTTCGGTTCTTTCTTTTTTCTCGTCTTTGTCATCTTTGTTTTTCTTTCTTGTTGACGTTTATACCGCACCAGTACCAGTTCTTCGCAGTTATTTGCAAACAATTGACAACGTTAAGATCGACCAGCAGCAAAATTCGCACTTGCATATAAATACTGCCAGCCAGTCCGACTGTGATCTCCGCCACCATTGGACCCATCTCGGCTATGAAATTAGATGACTTTAGTGTACTAGGAATCTCTAATTACTGTATTATTATTTGTATTTAGACGACTAGTGCAGTTTGACCTCCCTTCTTCATATTTTCACATTTTCGTAGCGTTAGTGGAGAGTGCCGCGAAATCCCCTATTAACTGTTTCGTCTACAATGACCTTGCCAGAACCTTATTTGGAACCCGCCTACAAACGAAGTGAATTTTAACTGACAATTCAGTGTCACAGCTCTGCTACCGATGTAAAATAGAGAAAAGAAACAAATAAAGCTTTACGTTTCTGCTATATTTTTGGGGAGGATAACCGACAAGTTAGACAAATAATTACGTCATACAAAAGATGTTGTTTCAAAATGCCTTGGCTTCTTGGCAAATCAAAAAAAAAAAATAATATTAAAAAAATCCTCCATTTTTGTATTCAGATAACTACACCTGTCCTAAGGGTTCCTATAGATGTAACGATGCACGGCATTGTTTGACTCAGGACTTGGTATGTGATGGGGTTAAGCAGTGTCCATCTGGAGACGATGAATGGTTATGCGGTAAGTACATTGAATAGTTTGATGAGATCTTTAGAGTCGGTACTTGGCTTAAATTTTGAACCTATCCTTACCTAAGATCAGTGAAGTAAGTGGCTAGTGTGGGGGAAATGGCTAATTGGCGAAACTGGCGTAATTATTGGTGAAAATGCAATTATACCCTATGATTCTACACAATCGAAAACTATGCAGAGCTTGCACCATTTTTTGATAAGTGCCATTTAATTAGAATTTTTCTATACCTATGTATCCGTTGGAGGAAATCGATACTCCACTACTTATCTATTCTCTCATCTTAATTTATCTTAGATGAAGACAAGAGGTTTATAAAAGGGTTTCACTGTAACTCAGTTTTTAGTATCTTTCAGTCTCTAGGTCTTAAAATTTAAATGTTTCCGGTATCGCTTAAAAATGCCAGATTTTCCAGAAACGTCACTCTTGGTGAAGACGACCACGTGGAATTTCAAATTATTAATTGTCTAAGATCATCATTTTAAAGTTTCATTGAATTTTCTTCGGGTGATCTTCTGGATTTTTTTTAACTTGTCTGAAAACTACAATGCCTTACATTAAACGTGTTAATCTTTCAACTGAACCTTTAATAATCGACAGGTGAGATTTTCATGCGTCGGTGCCACTAGCGTGCTAATACGTCGATGGTTGTCTCTAAACAAGAGAAATGTTCTTTGCATACTGCTCTATTATTAGTCCTTTCAGATTGTCTTCAAATAAGACAAGTGTCTTCTTCACAATTTGTATTATTAGTTATATAAGATTGTCAGAAAAGTATTGTGTTGACTTTATTTTTTCATGGTAAATTCTATCAGACTGTCTCCAAAAAAGACAATTAATATATTTTCTTTTGTTGCCTTGTTATACTATTAGCTGTTTCAGATTGTCAGGAGACAAGTGTCTCGTTTTTATTATTGTATTATTTATTTCATCAGATTGTCTTCAAACAAGACAAGTGTGTTTTCTGTATTGTTGATCCATTAGTTGTACCAGGATGTCAGAAGACAGGTGTCTTGTTCTTGTTATTGTGTTATTAGTCGTACCATACTTTGTTAAGACACTGCTAGTCACATTGTTTCATTATTAGTTTTATAAGATTGATACAAAAGATACTTGCCTTGTTTCACTAATTCATCATCAAATTGTCTCTAAAGAAAGAAGTGTCTCTTTCAATTGTGTTGAGACAGATTCTCATGAGACAATTTTCTTGTCCTTATCGATGTAGGATTAATTCTATTGATTATGTTTTCACGTCATCATTTTCTCATTTTTTTGTCCGAAGGAATGGAATGTCCCGCGGACTGCCTTTGCACCGGTCTCTCCTATACTTGTGACGTAATCACCAGCAGTTTCATCTTCAACATTCCCTCGGTTGTTAGGCGCCTGTAAGTAACCATGGCAATATTATTGATTAGGACATTTGACATCTTGTTCACTTAAAATTTAATATTGAGGACGTCCGTTCATTATTTTTGTCTGTCTTTGATATATTTCCTTTGTTTTCAGAAAGATCTCTAAAGGTATAGATATCTGGGATGCCCCCATTAAAAGTTAACAAACAGCCTCCATTTTTCCATCCTTAGAAACTTTATAATCTGTTTTCGACATAGCTTCAAAACTTGAATTGCGATTCTCAGCAATTCCAGAAAACTAAAGGCAAGTATAGAAAGTAGGTGTACCAGATCATTCGACTTCTGCTACAAATGTTCTCGAATCTCTTGGTATCCCCGCTATAGCAAAGATTGTAATAGATATATACAATATAATCTCCCTTTCGTTGTGTAAGCACATGGTCACCCACCTTCCTTGCCGCCTATCATTACATTCCCTCCCACCTGTTGTCCGCGGGGGTTGCGACAGGTCCCACAAATGGGACACAGTGTGTTACAGGTAAGGGGAGCGGTACCGCGTGAGACGGTGGGGTGGATATGTGGTGGAACGGAAATTCAGGGTCGTCTGTTTGGATCGGATAAATGATTTTTGTAGGGTTATACATGTAAAATTGCCCTCTATCCGCGATATGTAGTAAATATATGCATACATTACATAGCGAACAAATCGCTCAAAATTGTTTTGTGTTTTTTGTGCTTTTTTTCGTCGCAAATGATGTAGCCAAAAAGTTTTGAGTCTATTTGTCACCGCTACCTCTCTGTCACATCTACATAAATCTTTCCCTGAAAAGTGGGTATAGTCCCCCACTCACCTCCCCCCCCCCCCCCCCCCCCCCACCTCGCCGCGTCTCCAGCGCTAACATGAGAAAAAGTACACACAGACACGAAAAACAAACAGTGAATACAAATTAGTAATGGTGATACAAGCGTAAAAAGGAAGCACTTGAAAAAAAAAAACATTACATAGAACCACTTACGATTAGGTTAGTGCACCTTCCGGAAATCGGCGCAAATTAGCAAAATGTGCGCGTAAGAGATTCCTGCAACAGGTCACGCGTAGTAACATTAATTCATGTTGGTCGAAATAGATGACTCCAATGATTCCTTACAGTTTGGATCGTCACGTCGCCACCGTCCTTGATATAAAAGGGTCCACTTGCCAGACGTAGAATGCCGAATCATGGAGCTACCTCAATTGGGCCGGTGAAACATAACCGCACAGTATACCTTTCCCCTGTCACAGCCTCTACCTGGTGGTCTATCCTAGTTAACTCAAACCTCAAAAAGACAAAAGAAGTAATCAGACTTTTGAAAATGACGTTTTGCCTGTTTTCACGTCCTTACAGTAATTTAAGTGATATCGTCTCTTCATCGACTTACCATATCGTCAAAAGGAGGTCCTTACCGTCGAGCAATTTCACGATTCACGATACCGAGCTATTGAATCAGCTGCATCGGTTTACTATGCTCACGGAATTGTAAGTTGATATCTTTTGTTGTTTTTTTTTTTCATTTCAGTAGATGCAACGATGAGGTGCTTTATTGAAAATATTGCAGGCAAGATATTAATGCCGATATTAACTTTAAAATGAAAATCAGTTTCAACTTCTGCTACATTTTCCTGATTTTTTTGCAAGATTTTCTTGAGTCTACGTTTCCAACCCTAATTAGGTTACAGATCATTCCATAGCCGCTTAACTTGCTGGTTATTTGTGAGTTAAACATTAGGTCCACACCCCCCCCCCCCCATTTTACCCTGAAATTTCGAGGTGCAAAAGGAATTTCTCATTCTGTGTCTTGTATTGATAAACCCATCAACAAGTGGCCGGTAATATAACGTCATCTTGCATACACGTAATACTTCAGTTAAAAATTCATAAACTTCATGGCTCATTACAAGATGATTCTATTACGGTTTTCACCTACGAAATTCCATCTGTGAGTCATTTTTTTTTTTAGGTTTGCATGCTGACTCCAGCATTGCTAAGTTGATTCGTGTCGACACAAGCTGGATGACACAAGTATTGACTTTTAAATAGTATATAAGCGTCGATTATCGTCCTAAAACGTCTAGAACTCGTCAATTATCGTTACAGAGATCTCTCCAGAAGTGGTTTACGAGCAATCAAACCCAACCAATTCCAGTATCAAGTCAATCTTCACAGTCTGTAAGTTTTCACTTTTGCAAAATTCCTTTAAATTTAGTTTCCTCTTTTTTTTCTGTTGTAATCATTTTCACTGTCGCAGCCAATAGACCATTAGCCAAAGTGAGTCGGGTGAGGTGGGAGGGGGGGGGGGTGTTGAGCGGTAGGTAGGAAATAATGACCAAAGCAACCGAACCGAAGCTATTGAAGAAATCTCACAGGGTATTTTCATAACATACCATCTCCCTCTCCGAACTTGAGGGTGCTGTGTAGATACAAATCGAAGTGCCCTTACCCAACCACTTACGCCTTTTCTAGCATAATTACATGACAAGGCATAGCGGAAGGGAAAAGTAAGTACGAACGAACAATGCACTTAAAACATCAACTTCTGGTCTTACGCACCCACACGGCGTTGAAATTCAGCGGTAAAAAGTAAGAAAGTATCACAAAAATTATCTGAAAATTTAATGTACATAAATTAAGTTGAAAATATAAATTTCATGAAACGAATTAAAACTTTTTTTTTTTTTTGTTACTTTTATAGGTATCTATCCCACAACAACATTCACAGTTTGCTGTCAAATAGCTTTGCAGGATTGCAGAAGCTGACGAGGTTGTAAGTACATGCTGGCAATAATGTAGCAACCAACGATGAATAAGAGGGGGCAGGGTATAGGTTCACATGCAGGGGTGTTGTATAGTGTTAAATAAGGGTGTTATATGGGTTAAGAAATAAGGTAAGGTGAGCCTGACGAAGTAATGTGAATTTATCATTGACACTTACATCCACGCAACAATTAAAGTCGTATAAGAAATATTCCGCTGACAATTTAAGAGGTTCTTGAATGACAAAGTACCATATTTTTTTTCACTTCATGCACTACAAACTGTACTCGATACCTTGTTCATAATCTAAGACATTTGCTGTTTGAAAAAAAAGAAAGTTACTCCATGTACCTCAAAGTTACAACATATCATGAAATACGAGCAAATTAATGTAACTAGTATTTGTTATTCTTTTAAGTTGGAAATTGTAGCGTTTATTTAATTTTGAAATTTGATACTGGTGAAAAAAATTAGGTTGTCTACGTATAGGTTGATGTGGAAATTATAGTGAAATCTGTTAAACTATCATGTTCCTTTTATGATAGTCAATTTTACAAAGAAATACAAAGGACGTTGCCTGTGTGACATCACAGATTTAACCCATCATGCAATGTTATCGCAGTGAAATATATACTTCTCTAATATATCTACAACGTTTAAAGAGAACATGAAATTGATATTATGATTTTTACCAGTGAAGAGAAAAATAGTTCCTCTATTTTTATGAAATGTGTATCATATTCAATGGTTAATCTCTTTAGGAAATTACCTCTACCTTACGATGGCAATTAACAACGTTTTGTCAGATATTTTACCTGCTTTTCTCCTTTGTTCTCAAATCTTACAGAGATCTCAGCGGTAATCCCATCTCTGCAATAGAACCGAAGGCATTCCTATATTTGAATCGTTTACCTGATCTGTAAGTATGAGCATTGCCTAGGAAAATTCGACATAGCTGTTTCGCTGTGAGAATTTCCCTCAAATATCTGTATTTCACACTGTATTTGATTTGCAATTAGAGAATTTTCTGTGAAAGTTATGAACTGTTAAATTCAGAAATTCACCAGTGATGTTGAAAGGACACAGGCAAATGAATGGTTCATTTGCAGGAATTAGTCCAGTAAAGGTTGTCCAAAAAGGCTGTAAAGGTTTGTTCTATTCTAAATTACCTTGTTAATTAACTATGTTTGTAGGAAGTTGGTTCAAGTGAATGAGCGTGAAACGGGTATGCTGATTTTATAGCATACGATACGTTTAAATTGTAAATACCTGACTTAAAATCATAAATGAAAGAAAGTTACCATGGGAGGGTGGTGAAAAGAAGGAATTTGAGACCACATACGTAAGAAGCCCAGTATATATTTAACGATTAACGTTCGAGTACAGATTACCTTCAAAATACGTAACCTGTACATATTAAGCTTTGGTCCCCCCCCCCCTTTTTTTTTCTTCTTTTTTAATTGTAAACTCTCATTATTTTGTTGTCCTAGAAATTTAAATGGACTTCTCCTGGAAGAAATATTTCCCGGAATGTTCACCGGTCTGAGCTCTTTGAGAAATTTGTGAGTATAATACGCTAATCAGTTCATCAGGTCATTGTGTGTGATTGTATATTACCGTGTTATTGACCTCTCCCACTTCAACCCTTCTCCCAGTCTAATGATAGATGTGTTAGAAAATTGCAACTGAATTCATGTACGCGACACAGAATTGCATAGAGTAAAATATTAACACGTGCCGCTAATGGGGGGACAAGGAAAGGGGGAAATAAATATTAAAGGGGAGCTGTAGGCTTAAAGTTATAAGTTCGTTATTCCGTAGGTGAAGTGCAACCAAATCCGAGATCTGAAGTGGTCAACAGGACCCTAGCAACTTATCATGTGATTTTTTTCCCTCAAATGACTTCCTGCTTCCCATATCGACGAAAAAAAGTTTGTTCTTGCCGAAGCTACGCACAATATGTTTACTAAAACAGGGAAGTACTGCGAAGATCTCGCCTGCAGAACACTAAATGAGTTAATTCTCGTTCGACTAAACTGGAAGGTTGAGTTTGGCTGAAAATGCGATGCTAGCTAGAAAGATACTGGACGCATTGCGGTCGTACTTGGTTTGTTTAGTCCCCGAATGGGACGAATGAGCTTACAAACGGACCCAGTGCGGTAGCCCAGGTATACTGAAATTTATGTCCGAATCCACCACGTCATAGCACGTTCCTAAGTAGGGTTCTCTTAAGCCGGTTGTCTGTAAGATTGACTTCTACTTTGTACTTTATTCGAATAACTACATGAGTTAGTATGAGTTATATGTACGTTTTCTGCACATACGAACTTCTACTATGAGAGTGAAGTGTAGAAACACGTACATATGTGTCAGAAAAGTAAAAAACAAAAACAAATTATTCTTTTCTCTTAGAATGTAAAGTCTACGACTATAGATAGCAAATATTACATGAGAAGAAACTAATCATAGCAGGTTGCTTGAACAACGATGAGGAATATTTAGGTTTCGTGATAATAATGTATCTTCGTCATCTTCAGTTAAAAATGAAATTTTTTTCTCTCATATACCAAACAGATCTTTAACCAACAATCCAATAAAGAAGATAGAGACCGGCTCGTTTACGGGACTCAACATAAGTTTCTTGTGAGTATTTTCATATTTATGAGTAGAGTGTTCTTCATGGAAGGAGGGGTAGGGGTGGAGAGCCCCCTCTCCCTCGAAAGAGGGGCGGTCTGCTAAAAAGTATCCCACGACTCTACAAGAGTTCCGCTCGGCCGAGAAAAACTTGAGAAGATATAGTTTTTATGATTTCAAATCGAGTGACATATCATCTCCACGGGGCATCGTTTTGCCTCATTTAGCATTTCAATAATTATCACAAATTTATGGAGGATTTATGGGGATGAAGAACTTCATCAAGCATATTAAAAGGCTGTTAAATCGATTGCTCTTGTGGGTATATTGTACACCAAATGTGAATAGTTGGCAAATGTTCATGCGGTAATAGTTACAATGCAGTGATGGACTTACTTTAGTCTGTGTTGATTAGTGAAAAATAAAAATGGCGGATACTTTGTGTCGTTTATTTAGTTCATAAAGTGTATGAATGCCATAACGTCTGAACTATTGGACGTTTATTAAGCATAAAAAGCAATGTTTTGTTGTGGTGATACGACGTTATGCATTTTGTTAAGCTTTGGAATTTTCATTGTCATTTGCAAATACGGTCTCCAGGTCGCCAAAAAAGAGAAAAAACTCAAAACGTTTGACAGTTTTACCGAATTTTCTTTGACAGGAATGTGAGCCATATTGGTGAAATGGACTCACTTCCATCTTTCGAGCTCGACGTGTTTGAAGGAATGGATAATTTATCTGTTCTGTGAGTATGAAACTAATTCTTTCATCATATAGCAATAACACGTCAACCGTTCCATTCGGTTCTGTTGGCAAGCGTTGGTTCATCTAACGATTCATTTCAAATATCCCTCACGTGTGTGGTCGGTAAACGTAAGTATAAGTGTGAGTATTCTCGGTATTCTTCACTTTGTATTAATGTAGGAATTTATGCATACAACGTTTTGGTCAACAGAATAACATTAGAATCTAGAGTTCAGGTTAACATTGACGATGACCTTTGACCTAACAACATTCAATTGCAAAGCTAGGGAGATGCATGAAATACATGCACATGAATGTTATGTGTGGGATAACATAGCATAAAAAAATTACAAAAAATTGAGAGGCTTCTTTTTGTATACGAGGCACTCTCTGACTGAATTTCCCATTTGTAGATCATTTGTTAACACAAATGTATTGAGGAGATGCTCTGATATTCAATTTGGTAGAAGAAAGTGCAGAAAGGAATGTAAGATGTATTTTACAACTATCTTTCCTCCTTAAATTGTGACATTTTATGGTGTCAGTGGTTTTTGGTGACCTTTAATCATATTTAACAAGAGAAAAGAACGACAAGGTGTAATTTTCTCCGCATACGTGTAATTTTAGGTACCCCAAAATGATGATTGCCGCCTATTTTTACAAAGAACCTACTCTCCATCAACCTGCGCTGTTCTTTTCTTATCACGTTGTAATTTTTTTTCCTAGGGCTGCCTCCAACTTCGTTTTCTGCTGCCTAATTTCCGACAAATTGACCTGCGTAGCCCCACAGGAACAGTTCTCTTCCTGCAAGGATCTGATGCGTTATTCGTTCCTACGAGTCTGTATGTGGTTGCTCGGGTTGAGCGCCCTCCTCGGCAACACGTTCGTGTTGGTTTGGCGGTGGCGAACCCGTCAGAGGGAGTCATCGAAGAGGGTCCAGACGTTTCTCATCAGCAATTTAGCCGTGGCGGACTTTTTGATGGGCGTCTACATGATAACGATAGCGGGCGCAGATTTGTTCTATCGGGACCATTACATGATCCACGCGGACGAATGGAAGCGCAGTTTTCTCTGCCAGATGTCCGGTCTACTCTCGGTTCTTTCCAGCGAGGCGTCCGTCTTCTTACTGGTACTCATCACGATAGACAGGTTTCTGGGGGTGGTGTTCCCGTTCAGCGTCCTGAGGTT
This sequence comes from Stichopus chloronotus, assembly GCA_021234535.1. Lineage (NCBI taxonomy): Eukaryota > Metazoa > Echinodermata > Holothuroidea > Aspidochirotida > Stichopodidae > Stichopus > Stichopus chloronotus. The sequence continues at coordinate 23,017,991 of CM037845.1, read as the reverse complement.
TCACACCAAATCCGTGCGCGTAGTGGTGGCGTGTGCTTGGGTGCTCGCTCTGTTCCTAAGTACGTTACCACTGTTAATCACACAGACTCCAGAGGAACAATTCTACGGACGTTCAAGCGTGTGCCTCGCCTTACCACTAACGTCCGATAGACCTCCGGGATGGACGTATTCCCTGATTTTATTTGTCGGGGTCAATTTCGCCTGTTTCATTCTCATCTTCGTGTGTTATTTCATCATGTTCGTTGCCATAAGGAAAGCATCCAGGCAGAGCACGAGGCGCCGGGAGGTCTCCGAAGAGGTCAAAATGGCGACCAAAATGGCGCTCATAGTTGGGACGGATTTATTTTGTTGGATGCCAATCATAATAATGGGGTTACTGTCTTGGTCGGGAGTTGTCCAAATACCACAGGTAGGGCAAAATTACAATGATGGTTTGAAAAGTGATATTCTTGTTTCAGGTTTCTACAAAGTATATGCAAATATTTTTGCACAATCTCAGTATCTTGGAAATCGTTTGTATCTCCTACTTGGTTTGCATTGAATTATGGGGTACACTCCACAAGGAGACTGATGTCATGCAAGGGTGTGTTGAATTACACACTGGCCTAGTGGCTTTAAATATAAGCAACGTAACCTAGCGAACCGTATTCACCATGCAAAAACATTATGCTTGAGGGATAATAGCATTATATCCAAAATTAGTTTAATCGTTTTCCGACCTTGGTTGCCATTTTAATTATGCATTTGTAATATAGCTCACTATTTTTGCCGTACAGATAAAGCCCCCTTATTGTTTACTTGTAAACAGAAACCTCGCTAACAAATTTACTGCTCATTGTATAACATTTCTGTGGATAGTTCTATATTTGTCTGTATTATTTGACCTTCCAGGACATCTATGCGGTGGTGGCGGTCTTTATACTTCCGGTCAATTCAGCAGCCAATCCTTACCTCTATACCATATCGACGTTAGACAGGTCCTGCGAGAAGACGTTCCGTCGAGGTTCTATGGCCTCTCCGACGCCGAGTTCTTGGAAGAGCGATTGCACGAGGGATCTCAGTCTCAACGAAATGGAGCTTGTCAAAGTACTCAGGACAAACAGCATACAACCTCCCATTCAAAACGGTGATTAAAGTTTTGATTAAATCTCACAAATTCACCTGACAGAGTTAGGCTTAAATCCATTAAAGAGACTGGTCATTAAAGAAAATTGATATTTCATGATAACTAGGAATATTTTCCTTTCCTTACTTGTGAAAACCAGAATCTTAATAACATGTTCCCTGTTCGGAAGTTACAGAATTTGAAAGAAATATGTATTTCAAAATGGTACATTGCACTAAAAGGAATTTTTGATGTCACACAGGCACCCCTGATTGAATATCCTTTGTATTTTAGCCTATATTATCTTGATTGTCTTAACAGAAACATTACGGTACTCTAAGGTTTTTTTAGGAACTTGTGACATCATTTCCTGTAGACAAAACAGTTGGGGGGTCGATTTACTACAAGTGGAACATTTTACCCGACAATTATGACCAACACAATGAAATTCATTTACTGTATATGTTGCTAACGTAGGCCTACTATCATAGCCTGAGCGGAACTCCAGATCTTGTTGGGGGGGGGGGGGTCGACCGAACCCCCTGAACCTCCACCCTCCTGGACACGGGCCTGGTAAGGACGTATTTTTATGAGTTAGGCTTAAAATTTATTCATGGACTTCTGTATGGAAACTCAACAGAGATGAAAGATATCATGAATATTCATGACGCCCCAGGTTAAAATCTTCAAATTGTCAATGATTCGGTAACAAAACCATCATTCTTTCGTTTTTTTTTATTGATTCTTAGATAAACATATGAATGGTATCATGCCTGCCATAATAGCTGATCTCTCTGAGAGTCATCTTCTTCCGATTTTAACATTCCGCTGCCGGAATATCCTCCTGTCCCGTCTAATCGAGAGGTCGGATTGGCACCTGAAGGAATCTGACGTCACTACCATCGAGAGTGACTTGAAGAAAGCTCTGGACATGCTCCACAGATGTGGGTTCCTCCATGGCAACGTAAACGAAGATCATGTGGTTATTGATCAGGTCAGTAGTTCAATCAGACAAAATTTTGATTTTAGTTAATATTTTTTTTTCTAAAAAAAGAAAAACGTAGTTAAAGGAATTTGGCCAATGAAAAAACATGAAGTTCACAAAAGAAGTGAAATCTCTTCGTCGGTGAAAACCGTATCTGATAGAATGTTCTATTTGACATCTGACGAAACTACTTGAATATCTGTTGTATTTCTCTATGATCTTGACCGTCGAAAAACAAATTGCATTGGTTTAAAACATATGACCTTAATTTCGACAATAAACCCTGACCAAAATTCGTAACTAGCGTTAATTTCAAGGAAAGCGCTTCAATTTTAGAGAACGTGTTGTTAACCCCCAACTTATTATAATAATCTGCCAGTGTTACATTGACCAAGTCCGCAAGCGGTGGTGGGGGGAGAGGGGTCGAGTAGTTCGTTTTGGTTGGATGATGTCGTTCGAGCCTCCTTTATAACCCACCCACCCCCACCCCCCCCCCCCACCCCCCCCCACCCCCCCCCCCCCTCTTCCGATCCAGCCTAAGATCGATCCTTGAGTCCTCAGGCGTCACATTTATTGGAACTCATTCAACCTTTCCGAATCACCTCAATTAACTTTACGCTAGGTTAAGTGCGACGTATTCTCTACCCCAATACGTCCGTTCCTTTGGCGCCCTTCGCGCGCGATATGTCCATTGGTTTGATAATCCATTTCCCCCCCCCCCCCCCGACCGGGGTTTTTCAGGTGTCTGGTGGACGGTGATCTTGACATGGCATCAGTATCCGCCATTCAAATATATATAAAATTATTGGAGGGCACGTTGGAATCTCCGTGATCATGGAAGGTGGTCTCTGGCACTGGTCTGACATTGTTTCCAAGTCTGGACACTATCGTCCACGTCTTCTTGATTCTCATCGTATGACCTCTGCTAAAATGATCTTGTTGCATTGTGAGAAACCATGTACACGGGAACGGGACTTGATCGCCAACTTTAGTCAGGATTCGGCTGAGCAGTTCCAGTTTATGTAAATGTAGAAGATGAAATATGCGAGCTGTAGAGGTAAAATCTTAGAATAGCGCAGGACCGTGACAAAATTCGATTTTTTTTTTCCCCCGTTAAGTAATCGACTCCTACTAACTTGCCATTTTTGATAAACGTTGCCGATTCTTAAAAGACGTCCTTACTTTATAGGTGAATGTTGAAAAAGTATTGCACTGTTTCCCTTGGATACCAGAACATAAAACTATTCTGCGGTGTCCCTACCTATGTCTTCACATCTCCGTTCACCCTACCGGATAATCAAAGCGAACAAGACGTATAATTTCACAGCAACGAAATCGTGACATCATTTTTTTGTTCCATCCTCAGACATCCAACTCTAACAGGACAGGTGCTTATCTGATCATGCGCGGTGGTGAGATCGAGACTGCTGAGGACGCGTTCGGTGCGTCCGACAATTCTTCCGAGGACGAGAGAAGTGAGGGCAGCACATACGATAACCATCCCACGACTCTCGTGGATCAAGATGAGAGAGTCTCTATGATCAGAAGAGACTGGCAACAATTAAAGACGTTAGTACAAAGGTTGAAGACGCTCTGTTAGTAAAAACACAAAATGGCGTCGATTATAGGAAATTGGAGTATACCATAGAAATGCGTTGACTTCTATGGAGTTTGCACACAACAAAAGTGAGAAGGCCATTTAAAAAAGCAATATACAGTGGTCAAGCGGTGTGGTTACTTTATTGAACAGTACAAACAGAAATTTAAAAAAAAATATGAATACTAAAAAAAGAAGATGGACGGTTGGTTCTTTGCTGGGTCCTCGCTTTGTTACCTCCAGGAGGTTACATCGTTTACCAGACTGGAGGACGTTTGCAGCAGAAGACATATTTGTATATGAAGGTCCTTTATTTGTTGCAATTTTTTGACATTCCATTATTTTCTCTCGATAATAAAAGCAAAAAGTATATGCCACACACACATGTACATTTGTTTTGAATTCAGACTGAGGACCTGAACAGTGGATTTCAGGCCCTCTAAAGGAAGTTCAGTCGATTTCGTGAATCCTCTAAAGTTTGAACAACAGAGTCTATTGATAAGGTCAGGGTTTAGGAAGAAAATACAAAAGAAAACACAATGAGGTCCTCGGATTGTATGCAACACCAAAATGTGTACGAACACACAAGGAAGTCTACTGCTGTGCAAATCATTCCTTCAACCGTGGTTTTGAAGAGAGGTGTTCGATCTTGACTGGCAGTCATGTAACAAAACGAAAACGGAATCTTTCGTTACATCATATTGATTGGTATCTAGTTTGTAGTACGTTCTATCGTAAGAAAAATTAGTAGGTTGGATATGGCTCTGCTGTACTCTTTGTCGGGGTGATGCTGCTCAATGATTTTCTTTTTCCTTTTTTTTTTACTGAGATATTTCTTCGGTGGTATAGTTTCCTATTTACCTACCAAGTAAGTCTGCTTGATGAACCTTTATATCACACGTGGTCAATGTGTTGATTTGCAAAGTAATCCTTTGCAGAAGTGTTAAATAACATTTTTCAAACTGTAATATATTCAATTTAGAAGCTTTCAAAGAGAAATAGCACAAATTTTTTGTAAATATAAAAAAAGTTATCCTGTACATTCCATTTACATATGGGCAAAGAAAAATAAAATCGTTTCTACTGCTGTAAATGGCTACGTGTATTAGATTGTATATTTTCCATGGCAGACCCAGACTCTTGAACAGTGGTTTCCGTTACATGATAACCCTGATCCCAATGGAGCCAATGGCATTTAGGAGGGGTTAAAAGGAAGGGGAAACAAATCTGGAAAACATTTAGAGGAAGAGATACTGCTCAGCATCTTCTTGAGAGCATTTATGTACCCATATGGTAGGTGCGAAAGGCATTTCATTCTTCACGGAAATACTCGTTTGTATCAAAGTCGTGTCACGAGAGGGCTGCGATATGATGTAGGCAAGCAGACTGACAGTCCGGGTTGTGATAGGTGGCCACTAGGAGGCATCAAAAATGTGCTGCTGTACTAAAACCACAGCGAAGATTGGCTGGAAAAGGGATTTCAATTGGATTAAGCCTACATCAGCTTGGTTCAAAGCAACATTTTTTGTCATTTTCTGAGCTGATAAAAGTAACAAGGGGAGGGTTCATTTTTCTGGTAAATCCTCCAATGAATACCCATCTTGTTCTCCCAGTGATTTACAACAGATCATTAAGAAAGCAGGCGAACCCATACATCGATCGCGGTGCATACAGCGATGGGCATTGGGCCATCCACGACGTCACATAGGGCTACATTTTTCAATACACTTTTATGTCTTGCACAGAATTCAATATCAGAGGAGAAAAGTTAGTTACTGGAGAAACTTAACATGATGTTTTGTGGGGTCTTCCTCCGACTAGGCCAGAAACATTCGTTTCGCTAACATTACGACTTGAGATGGACTAGATGGATACAATTGTGACCAGAAGCATTCTAAATTGACAAAAATATAAGCTTAAACTTTTAAAAAGGTCCTCTAAAAGTGGGATGCTCAGCTCACAAAAAAAAATAAATAAATAAACAAGCAAAAAGAGAGTGTTTGCAAAAGTTGTCAATTTTCTCCCATAATGCCATGACCATTACATAGCGATTGCTTACGACTCATCTGCACAAAGAGACCAATCTGATGGGAAGTCGCTCTTATGACTATCTTCCTGGAACTTTTCACTCATCTACTCTAGAGGCATGGACTTTTCACATATCTCTTTGATATGCATAGACTCCTCACGACTCAAGATGCATGAGTGTTTCACATATCTACTCCAGATGTCCGAACAGCATGCATGAACTTTCACATATCTACTCAGGATGCATGGATTTTTCACATCTCTACTCAAGTCTCATGATGCCTGAACTCTTTCACATATCTTGTCAACAGGGATGAACTTTTTGCATGTTTACTCAATATGCAAAACTTATTTACATATCTACTCAAGGTGCATGATTTTTTTTCACATATCTACTATCAAGGTGAATGAACTTTACAATCTACTCAATATGCATGAACTTTTTCACATGCAATCTCAAGATGCAAATATGAAAGGCTGATACCTGTTCTCATTTTTTTTTTTTTTGTATGTTACCCGTTCCTCCAGAAGGTGTTTGCTAGTGAATTCAATTGGACAAAATACGTGACATTATTTCCACAAGTAACAGCTGACAGGGTTCAAGAAACACTCTTCGTGGCGCCCTTCAAGTACCCTTCATCTTCAATCACCAGTCTGTGATTCAGTGAAGGTAAACCTCATGAAGCTGTCCGTGAATCCGTCACATTTTCCTGTTGCCTTGGAAACAGAGAGGACAAAAAAACAAGCATATGTCATGATTAATTTAAATGGGAACAGTGCGTTTATAATGCACAAACATGGCATACAAAGGAAGAAGCTGTCATCATTGTTAAACCATTCAGTTTCATAAATAAACATCTACAAAAGCTTTTTCTCTTAAAAAAAAATTTATGCATGTGAGATGAATCACTGCAGATGCATTACTTTAATTTTTGAAAGTTTGGGTGAGCAAATTGTATTTGGGAAACAAACAACGGAATTTCTATCTAAGAGAAACCTAATTCTTGAAAAGATAAAAAAAGCCACCATTCTCCCTTATTTTAAAAATTTATCATTCTGTGTCCACAAATAATGGTTTTGACAAATGTATAATTTTTTTTTCTGTAAAACAAACGCCTAATTTCCTTTCAACGACAATTCTAGAACAGAGTAGTCATGGACGTCTCTGTTTAGAGTGGAATCATGTCGCTAAGTTTAGAGAACAACTAGATGCAATTTGGATCAATTTTATATTCATATATGGTACTCCAAAAGGTAACCTCACAGCATATTTTGGCACTCAGTTGCGTATCAAAAGCTGTTAAAGATGGCGGTGTTAAAAACAAAAGGTGTCAAAAATCCTGTTCGTTTTGCAAAGTACATTTGCAGATTATTGGATGCAAATTGAACCTGACTAGAAGCTTACATGACAACCTGCATTTGCTGCCATTCCTGTGACCTTTGACACAAATTCCTGACACTGGTCCTTCTTCAAGTCCAGCATGAACCTCGCTGTCTCACAGATGACCCTCGCTCCATCCTTAAAGATCTTCCTCATCTCTGGGGTGAAAAGGTGGACCATGCTGCCAAGGGAAAAAATACAGATCAGAGTGGGGACGCTCCTGTAGTTCATTGTTTCAAACAGAATAATGGGATGGACTCAGTAAAAATTAATGCAAATGCAATCATCTTTTAAATATTGCTACAAAGTGTATACAAATAGAGCTTTTATTACAAAATCTCAACAAAATATAATAAACCATAGGGGAAGCTCACCTATCGTGCACATAAAGAAAGTTAAAGAGAGGAGTAGGGTGTTTACAATTAAAAAAACATGGCAAACAAAGCGAATAGCTTTAATCATTTTTAAACCATTCAGGCTCATCAATAAATATCTGCGAAAGATTCATCCCCTTAAAACATCATGCATTAGATGAGCTACAGAAGATGAACTGAATCAATTGAAAGTTTAGGTGAAAAAAACTTATTCTTGCGGAAAAAACTGAATTTCTATTCGTTAGCAACTTACATTCTCGCAAAGAAGGCCACCGTCCTTCCTTATTTTGAATCATCTATCATTATGTGTCCACAAAGTATTGATTTTTTAAAAGAATAAAGATTTTCGGTGAAATAAACGCCTTTTCTCCTTTTAAGTATTACATACACAGAGATAACGACTTGGCTGCATAGAATGAATATGTAAGAAACAACCTTTGGAACGAAACAAAGCCTGTGGTACCAGTAGCTGGTCTAAACTGCATCACACTTCCTAACAACAAAATTTTACAAGTAAAACTTTTTTCAAAAACCAAAACAAACACTCTGAATGAACATAAATGGAAGAATAAGACATAGGGTGGAAATTCACGTATTCTTTTGTTTCAGGTTTTATATGTGTAAAAGGTCATTTTTCAAGGTCATAATGGACTTAATACAAAGGGCAACTTGAGAGTAAAGTGACTGTGCAGTATCAGGTAGTACATGTATCGGGTAGTAATCCAAAACTTATTGACTAATCATACCTGTTTGAAAAGTAAACCAAATGGAATTTTGAGAGATATTTCTGCTTGTTGTGAATCTCTTTTGATAGTCCCGTGGGCAAAAATATGATTTTGACATTTTCGAGTTGCAGTAGCTTTATATCCTGAGATGTCTTGACTTGGTCTTCTCCAGTGTCACCATCCCTTGTCTCTTCCTTTTGTTGGTTCTCTGGGTCTGTTTCATCTTCATCTATATCTTCTTCTTCAGTTATCTCAGTCAGTTTGGCTGTCTCTTTTTTGGTGGTACCTCTGTCGCCATCATTCTGTGGCGTGTAGGTCTCGTGTCTCACAAGTTCGTGGAGACAGGACAGGATGTTGAACTCTGAGACGTCCGTCGCCGTCTGAAAGACAGGTTACGTCGACATGAATTGGAGTGGTGGTTTACAAGGTAATGCAATATATGAATATTCAAAAGACTTAAAAGAAAACTTAAGTCATCTGATCACACTACAGGAGGACAACAGGAGTCAAATCTTTGAGGGAACAAAATTAAGTATGCAGATGGAGAGGATGATATAAAGGACACCTAGATCACATGATCTGTCTTAACCAATGAAATATACTTACAGCCCTACATCCTACGGAGGACAAAAACAGACATGAAAATGGGTGACTAATGTTGACTTTGGTGTTCACTGAAACCTTTTCTAAGGATGATTCGTTAAAAGAGGGGCCATTTCTATGGCATTCATGGCACGACTGATGTGACCTACTTTGCAGAGTACTTCTGTGCAATACGATGTAATCTGACTGTGACATCTGAATACGTAAGGTAGCCTGGGCCACCAATAAACAATGCACAGGAGAGTTGGCTTAGAAATTAACAAACGATTCGAGCATTTAGCATCGGTGACTGAATTGCAAGACCACTTTCACAGTTTTGCGAATTACAGGAAAACCATGCACTCAGTTCTGTCATACACACAAACTGCTGACAGAGTTGACACCACTACTAAACTGGGATAGGAACACCTACCTTCTCAACTACACAATCCTCTCTGCATCTAGAATCATCCTTACCTAAGTTTGAGTCAAATTCATAGTACAATACTACAGCGAGTGCATGCGGTGCTGCGGCACTTTTCAGACAGGGAAGGAAGGTGTGGGTGAACAAATTGTGTTATGCTTGTGCTTAAATTGAGCAAGATCACAACAAAATGTGCGACGAGCGGTGGTGGCGAGTGCAGAACCTGTTGATGTACGCAGTAAAATTCAACAATCTTGTGTTTACAGTGATGAAACCAGGATTTTATCTAGGGGATTCTGAGCGTAGCCTGTCGTGCTTTGTCGTTGTAGTGTGAAGACCATCAAGGAGGAGGTAGTATTCCAGTGTAGGTTGTTTCTGTAAGCTGCTGACTAAATCTCTCCATCTGCAATCCTCGTGGGACGGCAGGGGTCTTTCAAAATTCTTGCTCCCAATATAAGTCATGTTAGAGGCTGAATAAGGAATATTTTGTTCACATCAATGACCAGATAAAAAAGCAGGTTGCATCATATTGCAATGATGCATGTTTTCATGAATTTTCAGACATTTCCCGTGGAATTTTCATCGAATTTTTATAGCGGCCGGCAGTCTGGCAAGTTGCTATTCATGCTGGTCAGCAAGCGTCAGTGCCAGCTACAGGCCCCTGTCACCAGCAGGCATGGCTGGAACACTGAATGGAACACTAGTGGTAACATTTATCAGTCTATAAATCCTGCGAATAACCTACCTTGGTGTAGACACCGTTGGACTTCTTGAAAAGGTCCTTGTTTTCACTTTCGATACCAAACGCAAGATATGGACTGCAGATGATATCTCCCCAGTATCCTCTTTTGGCAACTTTGTCACTACCCTACATTGAAAGAAAGAGGAAAACATATTCAGAATGAAATCTACTTAACCCTCACAAGTCAGACAGGAAAAAAGAGGGGGTACTTTTTCTGATGGCATACTGTGAAGTGTGTGCTGTATGCTCTCTTGGCACCATACATGACTTGTTTTAAAGGCAGTAACTCATCACCCTAAGCTATATTTTTGGCTTCCGGAAAGCAAACTTCTAAACTGGTTCAAAGTTACAGTACTCTTTGATTGACAGCAAATTCGAAAGACTTGCAAAGTAGCTCATATTATACAGTGCACACAGGGATCCACTGTCTTGATGACACATGTGGAGGAATTTTAGACAGGCTGAGGGAGGAACTAGACGTATGTGGTTGAGAAAATTGAAACTGTCTGGGTGATGAATTTTTGTCTTGAAAACAAAAGCACAAAATACTGACAGGTTTATAAAAAGTTTACACAAGATCACATCACAAGACCCCAAATGTATGCAATTTGGAATGTTTGGTGTCATAAGATTTTTTCCCTGTGATGAGCTGATGATTACCATACGAGTCGGAGGGTTAACTTGTTGGATAGCATAGAATGGTTTGTACACAAAAACGGTGACATTCCTTTACCTATATATTTACAATATACTGCACATTACACTCGATTGGCGAAGGTGGGACCATGGGAGGAGAAAAGAACAGCTACTGGTGGGATGTGGGGGGATGAAGAAGTATGAGATGGCAAATTACTCATCGGCCCAATGTGTCAGTGGCGCTATATGTCATACTACTGTACCTACCGTATTGATTATCAGTCCTGATGCGAGTGTCCTGTTAGGTACGATGTAGCTGCCCTCCCTGACCTCAAACGCTACTCCGCTGTTCCTCCACCTGCTGTATTCAGTCTTGTGGATCATTCCTCCGCCTCTCTCCAGCAGCTTCATGTTGTAATCCCAATCGAAGGCCCCGACCTTAGAATCGTATCTCGTCTGGAGATGCGCTCGTAATCTGTTGTCCCTAATAAATTGAAGAAACAGGAACAAGAAATAACAACTGCAAAAATTTGCAACTGTTAAACAGTCACCACTCACTAGAACCAACTTGAAACAGAACAAGAAGGAAATCTCTATGTCCCTCTCTGTCTCTGGGGGGTTACTATGAACAGGCAGTCATACAGAAAACAGCAAAATAGTCATCTTTTCCACAGTTTTCTCATGGCAATATGGAAAGAAAAAGGACCAGGGGGGTCATCTGAGAAATGCAAAATCTGACCAACAAAACTTATTGTTATCAATATGTTGTTGTTGCAACAGTGGGTAGGTTTGGATGTCTCTAGCATTGATTGGTAAAAGCATTCAACAACAGTGTAGAAAAATGAAGAGCAAGGGAACACCAGAAGTAAGATAAAGTGAGACGTCACGAGAGGCATAGCAGCACACAGTGTTGTAATGACTCCAGTCATTAACTCGAGTCGACTCGAGTATCTTTTCTCAATGACTCAACTTGGACTTGAATCACCAGCATAAATGACTCGACTTGGACTTGAGTCATTACACCAATGACTCGACTTGGACTCCAGTCAGCTACCGGATTGACTTGACTCGAATTTTAGTATTTGACTTGAGTCAAAAATTTCAGCTCGCTGCTCTCTTTTCACCTTTTGCAACTTCAACCATTGTAACTCTTAAGTTCAACTACGAACCTGATGCCCATGCATTGTAAGCACAGCGCTGTGTGGAACCGTATCGAAACTTTACTTTAAGCGTTGTAAGCTGAATAGATACAGTACACTAAACTAACGGTACCTTACCTATTAAAAGTATTTCCATATTCTGGTGACTGCACCAGAGACCAGGGCTAGGTTGTACAAAATGGTTTCTTGCACTTGACATTAATATCCGATGACATACAAATAATTCCAAAGAAAAGGAAGAAACTGAACGCCAAAACCATCTCCACAATCTCATGTAGTCTGAGTTCCTCCAATGACTTTTTTTAGTGGCTCTCTGAACTTGACTTATAATTTTGTAGACCTACTGTACAATGATTAATTCCACAGAAGTGATATATATATATATATTGTACTACTCGCAGAAGTCAATTAATAAAATATGGGGATTTGTTTATTGTTTGTTCCCTGCATAGCACATGTTCATCTTATGTCAATGTAAAATGTGTGAGAGTTGTGAATTAAGGGACATGATATACTGTACAAGTATTTAATGTTTTCAACTCACTATAAAAAAAACTTCAATGGCATGAGCAGTCATTCTTAACTTCTTTAAACCAATAGCTAAATTTACATTTTTCCTCTTCCAAGTACTCTTCATTACATTTCAGGATAGAATATTGCATCCAAGCAAAAGTCAGGAGTTTCTCACAGTTTTTACAATTTAGTGAGAAAATTATTGTCACATGATTCTTAAAAGCCATTCATGAAATGTAGTTGACTACTACACCAATTCAGATCTGAATGACTGCAATTACCCCTTGAAAGAAGAAAATTTCTGATTTTCTTAGAATAAATTTCTCAGAACACCAGTGTGGTCTTCTTTCATATTTTTTACATTAAAAATGTGTTTCATATGTTTATTCATGAACTTAAACTTGTTACTTGTAAACTTTTGCAGGTGTCAACAGTGCAGTATTTGCAACAGGTAATGCAGTCAGATCAGATTGAGAACATGCCTTTTTTGTTTAGCCGTTATGTCTTGGAAGTTCACAACCTGTGATGCACCTGATTAGCACTCTGTTTTCTTGGAAAGGGGGGAGGGGGATAAATAGGTGTATCGCCAATTCCTGAATAAACTTAGTCTGTTTTAAACAAATCACATCTTAACAATTACTTGAACCCATCTCAAAACCAGTTGGGTCTTTACTGTGCGAAGAAGGTTTAAACTTAACTACAGACATTGCCATTAAGATGTTGTTTGTGCATGCTTGTATGGAACGGTTTTTAATTTTTCTGGACCAGCTAAGGACACATAAATTTAAAATTTTGCTGCTTAATACCCCTGCTTAACATTTTGCGAGTGAGTTAATACTAACTTTGTTTTTTGACATAAATTGACTTGATCTATGATAACTACTGATTCGAAATGACTTATCCAATTATTTTTGACTTGACTCGACTTGACTCGGGTGGCACACTGATTTGACTTGACTTGACTCGACAACTAGTGCCGACTCGACTTGACTCAATTTGTAATGTGTACGACTCAAAATGACTTGTGACTCAAGCTCAAATTGACTCTTAACAACTCTGGCAGCACATGTCTGTACAGTGGCATTCTCCTGGTGCTTTCCTTCTGCTCCTTTGCTTTTTCTCTTTTTGAAACTATTGTTAGATGCAAATGTAGGGGGGGGCATGTGACTGTCACATCCCATCCCCCATCTTACTGACCTGCTACTGCCTTCGATCCATCAGACGAGGCCCATTCACACAACTACAGGCAATGACACTTTATCCCTGCAGAGAATACTGTAACATACCATACAGTATTTACTCTAATAAATGCACAACTCCCTAATAAAACCCCTCCCTGATTTTTTTCGTCACATTGCATGTAGTGAAATTGCGACTTCATGAGAGAACAGAGTTAAATGAAATGACGTAGTCTTAGACGTCATTGCCCCAAAAGTCGGACATCCTCCCGCAAGAGAATGTTTCTGCAAAACTTTTGTCGATGTCAATTACTCTATTATATACCGCAAATCACTAGCAGGTTAGGAGGGGCAGTTTCAGTTACATGCAGATAAAAATTGCACAGCCTATCTGAATAGTCTAACATAAAATTATAAATCAACTGCAAGAAAATTTGACTCATAATACACGCTCCTTTTATGTAACGTTCACACCCAACAGATTTTTATTAGTGTAAATATGGTACTTAATATTTCAGTGATAACATAGATTCAAGACATACACTGAGAAATGAAAACAGTAATATACAGTACCAGGCTTTACTGGCATCAAATGTTCTCTTGTCTGGATTCCTCCAAAACTTGAATATTGCTTCTAAATGATCCCGTTCCTTGAATTTTAACGATGACAAATCAAACAACGGGAAGACTCCTTCTAAGTAATCCAAGTCTGTGACCATTCTGGAAGACAAAATAAGATTTATATCAATTGATGGTTTCATATTTATAATGACAATTACACTGACTTTAATATTCCGCCCACTGATGATAGGACCCTACCGTAGGTGATGTTACACATTACACTGCTCGTTGCAAGAACTTGTCGCCACTGTGGCAAAATGTGTGCACTGGGTCCTGCTGACTATTTTGTACTCACAACCACAGTACATCAATCCCTCGAGGGGAAAGTTAGCAAGCAGTTTTGAAGGACATTATTGAAAACCAAATGAATCTTGGCAACAAAGGCAGTCAGTCATGGACTTTTGTACTGTAGATAAGATCAGTTGATGGAAAAAAGAAAAAAAGAGTCTCACTGAACAGAAAGACGAAGAAATAAGACATGGAAAAAGTCAGATTTAGAATATGCAATTCCTGATATTACAAATGAATGCAAAAAATTTATCAATACTACATTTTCAGTACACAGAGATAGTTTAACAAAGATGAGCCGATTTGAGCAATGATTTACTTTATGAGCCGTGTTGCTCTGTCAGCGATGTAACTGCTGGTTTGCTCCCTGATCAAAGAGTTTCCAAATATCTCCACGAAGGTTTCTGTTTTCTCTTGGAGTCCCAAATTCTTCTGGAGATTCTAGAATGAGGTGAATTAGCAACATGTATCTGGCGAGAATTTCTATGTTGTTTTCGATGATGTAGATCTGCCAAAAGGAAATAAGAAATTGGAAAACACACATAAAATCTTTCTTGTGTTTTACAACTCCATCCCAGTTGAAATTTTCAACAGAGGGATTTTGACTTCTGTGTTCAAGTGATTGCGTGTGTACTGAAAAACCAGAAGGAAAGATTATGTTTGATCTTAACTTTTTCTTCATTTTTAAATGTACATGCGAGATTGTACATGGACAGACTATGTCTTTCAATAAAGGAAAATGACAGTAACAACTTTGAAAAGCAATGGGATTGGCATAAAAACAGTAAAAAACAGAAATCATATTTGAAATCTAACAGTTCTAACTGTAAGTGCCTACATAATGAATATGCAACAGCACAGGTCTTACTAGTGTATCAAAAACATACTACTCAAGTCGTGGCTCCTTGGTCGGTATCGGGAATGGTAGGATTTGGTGAAAGGAAGCATTGTATTTACAAATAACCTACGAACTAATCACAACATTGCGTCAGTGATCCTGAGTTGTTTTGACTAACTGAATATTCAATACTAGTATACTTCCCATTGGCTTGTTCAAAGAAGCACACCGTTGATTTGAATGAAAACTGTCAGCCACTACACTATCGTATTCTACAACTTTTGTCATTATGCTGGAAGCATTTGAAATCATATGCCAGAATTAACCAACTGAAACCTACTTACTTTCCCAGATTGTCTGAATGGTGCAATTAAAAGCCTTACCAAACTTAAAGAGAAGAAATTTCAATGTTTTTACTTTTTGCCTACACATGCAATCACTTTGAGAAGCATGTGTCTATCGAGAACGGTTTGCTTTTGATGACGTAGAGTTGCATACTGGAAATTTAGATTGGAAAATGCAACTATATACATTTTCATTTTTTTGTGTGTGTCAGAGAATTGCATTCAAGTAAAAACTTTTTGGAAGAGGGTATTGGTTCTATAACATCATATCTGAAAAAAAAAACCAGCAACTATACCAATCAATCTATCAATTTTCCAATGCTGTAGTTGTCCAAGTAGTATGTAATGATCAAACTTTATCAAGTGTGAAATGAAGTCATGTCAACCCTAAAATCATTGTTGCTCTTACTACATTAATTCCTTTCAAAGGTATCAGGCTAGACTGTAGAAGATTTTCTTGGTACAAGTCACTGATTTTAAGGATTGCTTTGTACAAACCACTGAAAAAGAAGTTACACATACTGTATCTAGCCTTTTGATGTAAGACTGCATACCTGTGAATACATTGTCGAGCCTTAGTTAATTTTCTGATCACAGAAGGTTGATTACATAGATGTAGGATATAATAATCCTAGCAAAAATAGGCTGCAATTGGGAAAAATTAAGTAACTAAAGCCAGTTTGGTTTAAAAGTACAGAATGCATACACTTACATTGTGCTGTCTCTTCGGTGATTTCCATGCTTGGCTGACAGTTTTCAAAATGTGCCGGCAATCTCCTCCACCAACCAGCAAAAAATTTAGAGATGATGACTCACTTTCGTCTTCTGAATCAAGGACATCTAGACAGAAGACATAGCATACATACATATAGTATACATACTATAGGGTTAGGGTATATATGTGTAACGTATACATATATATGTATATATTACAGGGCTAGGGGATCTGGTATGTATTGTGTAAATCTATCTTCGAATACCCTTCAGCTGAATTCTCTCTCGTAGCATGGTGGGTTAGTGATAGGACTCTTGAGCAAATAGTAACTCTACCCGTGTGGCAGGGTTGGAAAACCTTGCGAACCTCCGAACCTGGTTCGCGGGAAATCGGCGACGCTCGCGGGAAATTCTGCGTGTCGGGACACTGTTTTTTTTTTTTTTTATAAAAAACGGGGAAAAAACCAGGAAATCTTCAGAGAAACAAAATAAATGAGGGAGAACAGAGAAAATACTGTTAAACAATTATTTAAAAGAAGCTCTGTTGATCGCTATTGCTTACGATACTCACATAGGCAAATAGCGCATGTTATCCTCTATGCCAATAAACCACGATATCCAGTATATCCCCCACAATCACGCAAGTAACCGGAAATCATCGCCACTTAACTTTTAGGCACACTTCAGCCGCCCTCACACCCTATGAATCCCAGTGCCCTAGGATGATTCGCGCAGAGCTCGTGCACAGTTTCATCTCCGTCGGTTTTAGTGTTTTTTATTTTTTCGGAATTCAGCACAAGATTCTGTGTGCAATTAATGAGAGCAGAGTGCTTTCATGCAGTAGGTACGTATGTACACAGCATACATACAGTACATAGCGGTGCAACAGACCCACGCGGCATGGCTTGACCTTTGTACCTACTTTACATTTACAGTCTTACACCCAGATGCAATGGTAGCGCCAGACACCTTTCTGGATAATAACATTACACGAAGTAAAAAAATGGCCTCGATTAAACCATTTTGAAATATGGGGGACGACTTTTATTTTTAGCGTTTTTCTTTGCTGCAAATTTCTGCTGCCTGTTAATGGTCACACTTATCAGGGATAAAAAAGGTCGGTACAAATGTCGTAGCTCCAACAGGTGGCTGAATTTGAGTATTATGAATGTGATTAATGTCCATTTTGGGACAGGTGTTCACATTTTTGCAGTTAAAAACTTTTCTTGGAAACATGCCAGGATTTTTTTTTTCGTCAAACTCGCAGAGCTGTTTGTAAGTAGCACAGCGTGTATAGTTGACAGTGTATAGTGGTCTATGGTTAAGACATTTATTCTAGGCCTATTGCACATCTACATAGCGTAATAACGGGCTCAAGTTTCATTCGTTTCTGACATTTTGTAAGTGACACTTCTTCACATTTAAAAAGGTACCGTATATTGCAACAATGTAAATAGCCTAGCATTAAGCTTTCGTGAGTTTTCAGTTATATTTTTTGTGCTCAGCTGCACAATTTTACCCCTTCGATGTGCTAGGAACCCCAATCTTCCGGAAGCTTGCCCCTGAACCTCCAACAAGAGGTTTCACCCCTACACAAATGTCAGCGGGAAATCGGTGGATTTTCTACTGTGTTCGCGGGAAATTCAGCAGGGTTGGAAAACCCTTTACTACTCTCTTTCCTTTCTCAGGTTAAACGTCTGTCATTTCTCTTCACAGATTTTCACAGAAAATCTACAACTATATACGTGAGTTAAAAGAAAAAAGAAACGATCTCAAAAAAAAAAAAACAAAGTCACGACTTTAGTTGTCTGGTAGGCCTACCCTTGTTGTGGTTACAGATTCTAAATTTGTATCCAAACATGACTTAGCCTAGGCCTATCCCTGTCTAGGATTTGCAAATAGACGACACTTTCGCCTGTAGTAATACTGTAAATTTACGGTCACTTCATACTAGACCTCACATACTGTACTGGACTACTGTAGATCGTACAGGCTTACTTTGTCAAGCATATTACAACAGTAGCCTAACTGGTTAGGTCAGGCCTAGCCTACACAGCAGTGCACTGCAGACAGTACGTACAAATAACCGACTTCTGCATTCGCTGAACTGGTTTGCACAAATTAAGCACTACCTTGTCATGAAAGAAAATATGTGATTAAGTTGGGCAACATATAACACGAAAAGGTTAATTACTGATGTTTTACATTGCAAACCTTTATGGACATAAATCTAGGCATGGAGTAAATCCCCACCAGGTCACTGCTCCATAAGCATCCACCATTATTTAAACGGATGCTGACTTAGGATTGTTTACGAGTAGCTTGGTTACGAATCGACCAACGGATTAGGTAGCTGTACAATGTTAAAATTCCTATTTGCATAAACGACGCTGATATATAAACGTGACTGGCTACTTTACAGGAAACTCTGAGCAGGAAGGTAGCCTTTCAGTGACCGTGAGGTACTTCCATTTTAAATGTCTTTTGCCCATAACCAAGTTACTGCAAAGTAGTATCCAATCAGTAATTACTGGTTAAAGAAACTGACTCTAATGCAGCTGGATGGTCGTTTCGACATTGCTCCCTGAATTCTTAAAGTTTTGCTGTGGGTGATCATTGAAGGCCAGTGTCGAGAGCACGAGCACGGGACACTCAAAGTTACATACGCAAACAAACAACAAACAAACAGGGGGAGGGTGGGGGTGAATGAGAGTCTCCAGAACTGTCTAAGCGCCCCCCCCCCCCCGCCCGTCCCCTTCCAGATGATCTGAAATTGCTCCTTTCAGTTTTCGACGGTTCTTAAAGTAGTGACTTCTGCCAGTGCTTTCAAAGTTGGAAAACTTGAAAGCATCATCTTGTATCACCCCAACCCATTCGATATCCAATACCATTTTTCATCATTATTTTTTTCTTGCAGACATGAGATCCCTACTTCAAGACTGAGTACGTGTATTTCATAACACACGGGAAATGTCGTTTTCGGCCATCTGGAGGTGGGGGGGGGGGGGTTCAAAGCCCAAAATTTTCCGTTCAGCTTTGATAGTAATGCCAGTAGTCCTAGGGCTAGTCAAACAGTCTAGTTGTCTTATCGCCACTTCAGATCCTTCAGAATAAGCTACTTAAAGTACTCACAGGTAACCCTTGGCGTTATTCATCTCACTTATTATATAGTGAGAATAAGCTCCATATGATTAAAGGCTGTAATGCATCACCCCACACAGTTTCAATTCTCCCAACCACCTACCTCTAGTCCCTCCCTCAGCCTGTCTTACATTCCTCCACATGTGTAATCAAAACAATGGATCCCTGTGTACGATGTGTAATACGAGCTGCTCTGCATCTTTCGAATTTGCTTGGCAATCATAGAGTACTGTAACTTAGAACCAGTTGAGAATTTTCCTTTCGGCGAGGTAAAAATATAGCTTAGGGTGATGCAATACAGCCTTCAAAGATATTCGTATTTATTGCATGTGTGATTTGATTCACCACCACCGTAACAAAATCTTAGCTGATATTATTTCTGATGGTATATGCCCACCCATACCTGAGTATCAACCTAGTACTCGTATAAGTAATCATCTTTCTGTTACCTATCACAAGAGCTATCATGGAAAATTCATTTTAAATAATTAGGCTACTCTTATCGCATTTGGCAGTCCCTCCTCCCTAGGATTAATTCTATGATTCGTTAGTAATTCATTCCTTGCCAGCGTTAAAGCTGAACTTATCAGTAATTATCCTTGATTAATTACCCTGATGTTATGAATATTTACTACTTGTTCTTTTGTTCTGAATCTTCTTCTTATCCTTGCCTATATTCTCAGCTTCGCTCCTCATTCTTTCTCTCTTCTTCCTTTCCTTCTTTCCTTTCCTTGCATTTTCTTTTGTTAATTCCTCGGGGATCTGTTTTTTCTCCCCTATTTGTACTGTTACTGTATTCTTTTTCTTCTGCATCTTCTACTTTAGTGGTCACTAGCTTTGTTGACAGTTTCCTGTTTTTCTAGTGTCCTTCATATGTTTTTAATACTTATGTAACTGCTCTCCTGTGTTCCTCTGTCCATATGAGAAATAAATTTGAATTAGTCACCCTCCCCGTAGGCCTATTGTTTTTCGTTCCACCGACTTGCGCCATGGCTTACGCCACTTCCCCCCCCCCCCCCCCCCACACACACACACATTTTCAATACCAAATCGATCCTTGGAGCACTGACTCGACAGATAATGAGTGGTTGGCCCTCAGGTGAACATACCTCTCCGTATCTTTCGACATTTTTTTTCATTGGGGAGGAGGCCAAAAAACCAATAGACATTCACATGTTTTGCAAGTTGGGTTTAGGATCTAGTTTAACACAATTAACTGGGTCGATCTACACCTGTCAGTATTTACAGTCAGTATCAGTAGTGCTATTGCACCTGATTTTTTTTTTTTTTTTTTGGTCGTGAGGATTTCGTAAAGTTTATAAATGTGTAACTCTCTTGCCAGGTTGCGTTGAATGTATGGAATAGTAAAATTTTTGTTGCGAATTACAAATTCTTACATATTTTCGTATGTATTATTCCATGATCCAATTTTGCCCTCCCAGGGCCTTAATTATACCACATATCCCTCTTCGATCTCCATGAAGGGGGAAGGGGGGGGGGCAGTGGCGTTTGTCCCTACTGGTGTTGTGTCTTTAAGGCTGAGACAAGGAGGATTTTTACGTGGTTCTTGATTGCGTGCCGGATTGCGATCCTGCTTCGTTTTAGACGTAGTGCCACTTGTAGAAGCGCTTTGAAACTACATGAGGTTCAGGTTGTCGTTGGAAAAGAAGCTCAGTCCGATTGGCATTAAAAATATATCACTTATGCAGTTATTAGGCATGTACAAATGGTTGATTGATGAATTCAAGTTGCCTAATGTTCAAACCGAGCGTATAGCAACTATTCTAGAAAGGTTAACCCACAAATGATATATAGGGCCTACACCTGTCCGAAAAGACCTCACTGCTGACCGTATTTCCCCGTACTTATATAATATTGTATCATATATCCTTAGCTCTCTCTCTCGAGATATGGCTTTGTTCCTTGATAGAATACGAACAAACGTTTTGTTCTTATTTTGATAGACTCAACAAATGAGAAGATTAGCTAATTTTCCATTATTGGAATTAACCTTGGTATTCATGTCAGTCCCACCCTCGAAGGGGAGGGGGGGGGGCGAGGAAGGGGCGAGGTGAAAGGCTCGGTAAATGTCGCTGTGATTGTTTCACCAGTTGTCAAGAACCGTTGCAATCCCCGCCCAGTGGGAAGGGTGGTAAAGTTTAAAAGGGTACACTCTATTTTCACACTGGGACTGAGAAAAGTGTACAAAAGAACATTCTGCAAAATTCTTCTGTAATATAATACCAATAAGGGTGTTTGTCAAAAAGCCACCTTGTCAAGACTTTTTTTTTGAGGGGGGGGGGGGGCGGTGAGAGGGTGGAGTGAGGAGAGGAAGCCAGGTCAGCTGCCTATGGGGATCAAACTAGAAATGCTGGGCGAAAAAGTAATCAAGGCTTCTTGAGAGCACGTTCATTTCCTAAGTATGTCTGTGTAAATTATTTTTAAAGAACGCTACGGGTTCTTCCTGCACGACAAACAAAGAACTTCTTTATAACATGGTACGATCGGATTTTTCATTTTGTTTTTGTTTACCCGGCCACGAATTTATATCACTCCATTTGGTATATAAATAAGTACATTAGGTGATAAAATTAAAATTTACGGAATGCAGAATACTTTGACATGTACAACACAAAAAGTCTTCATAACAAAAACAAAACGAGTAAAGGACTGGAGTATTTTTTTATTATTTTGTTTCACGATTACTATGTGACCTTTATTCCTTGTTTGAATACATTCATGATTATCTTGAATACAGATTATTCCCTCCCAAAGAAAAACAAAAGTAAAGTCCGAAAGAAATATATCACCAACAAAATACCACGTGATGTCAACTCAACCGTTCAGTGACCGAATTCCTCTCTACGTAACGGAATCGTGAATATACAAGGAAGCGAAGTTTCAATGACTCCCTCTTACACCACTTCCTTTCTTCTGCACCCCTTTTCATCAGATCCGGAGCAACAACCCCCCCCCCCCCTATTAAATTTTTCATCACAAGTTTGATTTAAGGTTCCCAAACACCTTGCCATTTCTTACGGACTCAAAAGGTATTGAAATTTCAAATAAAGAGAAATCATATTTAAGACCAATTTATGCTTACAAAAGAAACGTTTCTGATCTTAATAAAATGGGAAAAATATGTGTGGGAGAAAATAAAATACAATACGAAAAACAGAAGAACTGTACAGAGTTTGTAATAATGAGGAAAGCAATTGCACCGAGGTATACACACAGGGTAGAAAACTGGCGCTAATATTACTATTAACTGGATATCTTGTAAACATTTGTTTTGATACAGAACTATTTCTATTATGAAATACATTCATTTTAAAGGTAGAATATTCCATTTCATTAAGAGAAAGATATTTCTCGATAATCCGACCTGCCTTCTCTTACAAGAAGAGTTTTTGTGTAACGTAAACCATGGTAATGTAAACGAATCAAGGTATATCAGAGAACACGCATGGGTTCATCACGTAAACACCGATTACTATGTTCGAAATGTATATGTACAACTGATTGCGTTTTTCTTGGAGTACATATTTATGCATGAGCCTCGGGGGTACACTGCTTCAACGCTGAAAATGACACTTTAACAGTAATTAACTTCTCGTTCTACGAAGAAACGTTTTCGAAGGCGTGGTGCTCTCTCACGTTTAACAAGTGGAATGTGGTATGTTTATTTTGATTTCCGGAGCCTTTTTAGGCATGTATGTTTCTCCTACATTAATGTACGATTACGATGTGCGATGAATGTAAAAATGTAACGTAACAGTCCGAGTGAGTTAGGAACGCTCAGACTGCCGTGTAAACCAGGACAATTCTGAAAAAAAAAACAATCAGTTCGTACGTTTTTAACAGCATGACATTATTTCGGCATTCCATTAAAAATTTCTGGTCGATCGTCTCAAAATATAGAGAATCCCCCCCTCAAAGTATACGACTACGTCTAGTTCAAGTATATTATCACCAAGTCATTACAGGAGGTGGGGGGTGGCGGAGGGGGGGGTTTACTCTCTACATTCCAAAGAGCGAGATTACGGATGACTCCAAAATTTAAGAGTAAATGTTCACTCTAAAGCAGTAAGAATTGTCACTCTCTTCCGTCATTTTTTTTTATTAGAGTGAATATTCACTCCCAATTTTCAAGCCATTCTCTAATCCTGCTCTTTGCAACGTAAAGAGTAAGCAAATCGCGCGACACGTAAACCGCAACGCCAAAATCGCACATCGCGTAAATCGCACAACTTATTTTCGTCAGTTGGGTTAGACAATAGACCTAATGTCATGACCGACGAGTAATTCGTTTGAGAAACTTTCCCTCTTCTTTTTCTTACGTGTGTTCATGACTTGTTAACCTGATAAAGAATTTACTTTACGCCTTTGACCTCACAACAGGCGGGAAACTTATCAAGTGGCACTGCGTATACATGTATAAATGAGGCACTGATCGCCTTGGCAAGAAATAACCTGTTTTTATCGAAACCCATTCTGTTAACTTCGGTCCAGAGAGAGGATAAATTTAAATAAAATAACAAACGGCAGGAAAAATCGAAATACTTGGGCTACTTTGTCCAGATTATCATTTTGACCATTATCCTTTCCTTGCAATTTTGGCATCTTTACAATAATATTTCTCATAGAGGTCGTTATGCTAGTTATAAGATCTGGCTCGAAATTTATCACTTGTTCTATTGCCGTGGTGAAGAGGGGAACACCCACAAGAAAAAAAAAGTTACCACTGTCGCCGTTTCGTTCCTGAGTTTGTTATTCAGTTTGCCTGTTACGAAGAGATACGTACTAGTTTCCTCCAAATAATAATGAACGCGCTCCTTTCGTTGTAAATGACCCTTTAACAGTACCATGCCATCCCCGAAATGGTCACCTGGAGATGCCTTCAGTAAACCGACTGTCGGGATTTTATTCCGTGTTTTACGGTAATATACATGATGGACGAACGATGCGCCCTCTATCGATATACGAAATCCAATCGTCGTGTTTTCAACATTATAATGCAAAGGTCAGTCCCGTTGTCGTAATGTCGTGCGAGAAATGAAACAACCTCCGTCTGTGCTAGTCTGTGCTACTCTGTTCTAGTGATTGAATTTCATCCCCCAAACCACTACCCCTATCATTCTTCGACAATGCAACGCCTCTCTCGACGGGCAGATTTCATAAAAACTGTAAACGACAACCTGGAATGCATATGTTATTGAACAAAATGTAATAAGCCGGCGGTAAACCCTTCAGATTGAACGACATCCTATGCCACCTGTGAGATGTATCCAACTTTTCCCTGAGCGTTAAACTCATCCATTATTTCAAAGGACAGTCCCCCCCCCCCCTCCCCTTCTTACTAACACACACACCCTCACACACACACACACGCGCGCACAGACTTAATGACCGAATCTTCAAAGTCAAACACTCCCTCTGATTTAACTTAAAGGGCAAAAAAGAGGTATGGTTTGTGACGACCCCGCATCCCCATGTGTCAAAAAGTTTATACAGGCGTTCTTATCCTGATATATATAACGAAATATACACGACACAGTTATATAATAATAATAATAATACTATAGCAACCCGTATCTCGAGAGCCATGTTGACTACTTGAAAAGTTTTGTGTTAACTTTGTTATTTGTTTTCTTCTCCTTTCTATCATCCTTCTTTATTTTTCCATATGGGTTATATGTCGTTAAAATGAATATTCATAACAGTGCGGTACAAAGCAATGATCACTAAATGCCACGTACAGGGGGCGAAGAACGTGTAAGATTTTCACGTTTTGCTTAAGTTGAAAAGTTTAGGCAGGCAAGGTTACTCCAACATACAAAACGGCTGGCAAACTTCTCTAACAATATATAGTCTTACAGGGACCATCTGAAAGTTTGCCATGACTGTAATCTGCAGATGAAGAACTGGATTTTTCCTTGGTTTCTGGGAGAACCTTTTCATTTGCTTTGAACGTTGACTGCCTCTTATAAATGTCACTCCCCTACACGTGTCGATCCGCAATTGATTCCCAGTTCCTTCAAAAGTGTGCTGTTGATTAATTAGAACTTCTAGCAATGCATAATAAGACCACGTGATACCGTGGGACGTTCATCAAGTTACTTCGCATATTGCTGCTCTACCAGTGACGTCAGAAGCGATCTTTCATCTGACCAGAGGGTGTGATTG
Source organism: Stichopus chloronotus (assembly GCA_021234535.1). Classification (NCBI taxonomy): domain Eukaryota; kingdom Metazoa; phylum Echinodermata; class Holothuroidea; order Aspidochirotida; family Stichopodidae; genus Stichopus; species Stichopus chloronotus. The sequence goes on along the minus strand of CM037845.1, from coordinate 22,992,429 downwards.
CACACTGCCTCGATTGTTCTGCGTCGAAGAAGCTATAACAAAATACTCCTCAAGCCGATCCAGTGGTTCGATTGATCATGATCTCAGACAGGTCTCCGTTGCCGCCATAGAAATAGAGGTCATGAAGAACGACGACTCTCTTTGGTACATCGCTCTTTGCTATCGAATGAGGTCAAGAAAAAGTGAGGGCGCTTCCGTGTACAGCGAAGAAAACGAGTAAAATGTGTGCCTCCATTCCTACTGTGCACATTCAATGTTGACATTGAATGTACATCCGCTACGTAACTTTTTTCTTCCATCAATTCAAAATCTAACGATGGAAAACTGTATTCTACTCGCTACTTTTATGCACACTTGGCGAGCACTTTTCCAGCATGTAATGCACTTTTCTGGAATGACTGAGAATGACGCAGTACATGCGTCACTCGCGAGCACTCCCTTGCTTCTCTTACCGTCTGTTAGACTTGTGAGTTCGATGCATGACGGAAACGGCGTCCTCCTTTGTGCTTTCATCTCTGCTGCTTCCTCTCACCGTGATCTCCAAAAACAAATACTGCCGTACAGTTCCGCACATCCTGTCATCGATGGCGTTGTAACAGATACTCCAAAGAATTCTAAGCTTACACTATACGATACTACTGCCTGATATTAGTAAAAGTCGCCCTCTTCGGCGACGATGGCGAATAATCTGAAACTGTCCTGAGTAGGTACATAAGAAAAGCCGGTCGTTCTCACATCGGGACAAAAAGTCTTTGTGGTTTTCTTTTTTTTTTTGTTTTTGTTTTTGTCTTCCCTGATCTGTCTGGATATTTGTCGATAGTAGACAAAACGCTCTGCTCTCTGCGGCTTCACTTCCGGTGGCGCTAAACACTCCAGAGTTTAGCCGAGAGTTCTTCTGGTAAATGAGTTACGAGAAATCCAAACACTTGGTACATGAACTCCTGTGGTAGGTACCTCAAACGAGGATGCTTTGAGAGGAGGGCGTCCTCGATACAGTCGACCACCGGCGTCACATTGCTGTAGCTCGTCCCGTTCAGGGAGTCGTGCATGATTTTGACGATATATTTAAATGAGTCGTTATGATAGGTCCTGCATTCCTCCGACATTTCCTTCCAGAGTTCTTGGGCTATGGAGTTGACTTTGTCGTGAGTGTACAGGCTTGTCGCCTGTAAGAAGTTGCCCGGCTCCAGTATACTGACCCGGATGCCGGACTCTCTGACCTCTTTGCGTAGACACTGCGTGAACGCCTCTACGCCGTGCTTGGAGATCGCATAACAGGAAAACGCCGCGTAAGTGCTACGGCACATTACGCTGCCGATGTTGACAATTCGCCCTGTAAGAAAAAGTGGAGAAAAAAGTTACATTTTCGGTGGTGCAAAATGGTATGTCAAATTTCAGTATGTATTTCGGGCCTTGAAGGGCAGTTATATTACGATGGTAAGCGACGCACAAATGTGGAGGTAGTGTGTGGCTTGTATACCACAACTTCACATCGGGTGACTACCAACTTAACACTTTGAGATCAAAGTTGGCATCTTCACCCCCCCCCCCCCTCCCCCTCTTCCGGTCAGTTCAGATAGAAAAACCACAGACCAATCTTGCACGGAGAAACAATGTTACTGTGCCAGGGCCGGGATCGGGACCCAAACCTGTGGGATGCTAAGCTTCATTGCTTCAAGTACCACCAGCTTTATAAACTTGTCCACACTCCAGAGGACCTGCAAATAAATACCCATGCTGCACATACCCAGCCCACAAATATTTGTGGAACAGACAGTTTTGTGTTTTACAAATCTCTCTATGTTATGCACAGCACCGCATATGTGAAGTAGAATGTATAGACCGCCCTCTTACAATGACGTCACACAGCAACCTACAAGGGTACTTCTTGAGACAAACAAACGAGCAGTACATATTGCTACGCATAGGCACGTGTAGATCGAAAGAAGCTCAGTTAACGTACGTGCGCAAGGGTAAGTAGTTCACTGGCGTACACATCCCAAGGATTTTCCCGCGGCAGAGACTCTGGGAATATCCATGCTTTTCCTCAAACCAAGCTTGCTCTAACTGCCTCAAATGAGGGCGCTTTTCTCTATCACTGTGACGTCATATGCAAGGGGGGGATCTATATACGGTAAGTATACACTTATATATACGATTTTGTTACTATGTCGCATCGGTGCGCACTAGCAGTACAGACCCACCTGTGTGCCTGCGTTAAGTTTTTTCTTACATGCAACGAACATTGCTGATATGTAGTTCGTATACGTGCCAACAAAGCAGACTCGACAATGTACCACGTAGTGTCAACTACTGCAACCTTGTAAACTGTGAGTATGCGATCTCGCGCTTGGAATTTTTAATGGGACGTTGACACTTGACTTTTATTATTCTTTTTATCGAGAAGCTCAGTTGAATGAACTCACTGTCAAAGCTTGGTCAAACAGGTGACAATATAAAAAAGAATGAATGAATGAATAAATAGGTACGTGCCTGGATGTGGAAAACTCTTAAAACACATTCCTGAACAAAATTGTACACCATTCACACTTAATGGTTCCAAGATTTTCCCGCCCCCGTCAATCCGTCTCGAATATTGTGTCAGACAATTCGTTTGAAATAGGGCGTTTAGAATATAGGGCGTTCAAAATGTACCAACACGGCACACAAAGAAAAAAGCTTTAATCATTTTTAAACCATGCACTATCACCAACAAGCATCTGCAAAAGTTTATATCTTCAAAAAATTATGCATGTGATGCGTAATGGAAGGCGCATCATTTGAATTTTGAAAAGTTTGGGTCAACAAATTATTGTTGAGTAACAAATAACTGAATTTCTATCTGTGGGAAACATATTTCATGATACCAGAATGGAAAACAGCATGAATCCATCGAATTTTGAACAACCCAGTGGCCAAAGTGAAGATCCATCTTGCATCATCTTCGGGCTAAATTCAATTGACACCATGGTGCAATTTTTCCATGTAGGTAAAACACTAAACCAAAACTTCCCTTCATTCAGTCACAGCATCGGAATGTGCTACACTGACAAATCTAAGTCCCAAATTTGGAACCCCCCCCCCCCCCATCTGTTGATCTCCGTATGATTCAATGTATCCAGAGTTTCAAGAAGCGTTATCTCTTCTCGAATTCACATATTTATGTAAATAACCTCGATGTTCAGTGACGTCCTCAGCATCTCTTTACCTTTGATAACATATCTACTGTTTTCTTTTTATTAATTTATTGTCAATTTTATTTTCGTCCTCGACATGACCGTTCGCGCCTTCTCAAGAAAGTTGAGTCTGTGCTTTAACTTTACATCCATTCATTCATTCATCCATCCATTAATTAATTCACTCATTCATTCTTTCATATCCACGTCCTCAGCGGCCGATGACGACTGAGGGGCGTGTCTTGTAATGTTGAAGGTCTTTTACTATTGGTGGTTCAAATCATAGGCTGGTTTTATGTAAATCTTGCTTTGATCCCATTCAATATCGCGAATACAGTTTTTGAGTCATATACCGTCACCGTGGGACATGTGTGACAACAACACAACTAGGACCAGTGAGCGCAACTTTACAGAAATGCACCCTCGCAAGAAATTCAGTGCCGTAGAGCTTGTGGTGATTTTGATGGGTATAAACACATGACAATACTTAAAAGTAGCATAATTAGTCACGATTTACCTCCAATAGTTATATGAAAACTGTCAATTTGTTTGAAATTTTTGTCCCTTATTGGTACTAATTGCGTACATGGGAATATAGTACTAATATGGTTTTGTCTGTCACTAATGTTCAAAAACCGAATTGAATCATAAATCACTCACTCATTAATGTTCCATTGTATGTGAAACATTGGAATTCTCCTAGTTTAAATATTTGTCATTAGTACGTGAAGTGCACTTGACTGGTTTAGAAAATTCAGTGAATTTTCCCGAACCAACTCAATGAATACTCATTAAATACAACGGCATACACTTTTAGAGTCGTAACTGATGTGTTCGTCCAAAAAGAACCCGATCACAGAATTTAATTTTCTCACTAGCGAATCTCGCACGCCGGAATTATTACAACCATTTTTTGTTGTTGTTGTTGCTTTCGATTGGGTTGTAAGTATAGTTCACCTTTACTTTCTCTCAACAGAGGCAGAAATGCCTTAGTGACCCGTATCACGCCCATCAAGTTAACGTCTAACACCCGTCTGTACATCTCCATTGTGCACCATTCAACCAATCCGTAAACCGAGACTCCAGCGTTGTTGACCAATCCCCAGAGTTCTACAAAGATACAAATAAAGAAAAAAAAATATAGAATTACTTAAAATTGTGGCATATTACACTTGACCCCAGCAACAACAATAAAAACAACAACAACAAGCAAACTGCAAATAAACAGCAGCTTATAAGTGTACGCAGCGTACTTAAAGCAGCATTTTCCAATTAAGCACTTTTTCTCACGTCATTTAGTCAAGTGACCACTTATGAGCATGCAGTTTGCAACACATTTCAAGCACGAACTATCAAATCAAGACATTCACCCAATTACCCCCTCCTCTGGTTATTTATTGGTGTGTTCACACTGCGGTATCACAGAGCGCGTTCAGACTTGGAAACGCAAGGCGAATCGGATCTCTAATTTTGCGAAATTCTCGGGCCGTACGTGCATTTTCCACGGCAAACTTATTGAAGGTAGAGCTGTTTTGCCATACCGTATAAGACGCTGCTTATTACAATTCGGTTTCATTTGTCCGAGTGTGTGAGGACTTACGGTGACGTCATTCTAGTTTACCTTTTCTTATGGTCACAACACAGCGTGAGGGCCAATGCATGACATTTAACCTCGATTTAACCAACCCTCTCATTTATACACTCAGGAGCAAGATTGACCTAACATGTTTCGTCACCCATTGCATACTACTTGGTAGAGGAAACGTGTCAATTGTACTGTTGTCATACAGCTCTAACATCAGGTTGAACAACAGATTTTTCTTCTCCAGTAAACGTGAAGTCATGACCCCTTAAATGAACTTTGACCCAAGCTTTTTAGGCCCAGAACATCAGAAATACATCTGGATAAATTGTTGATAGTTTACATCTACGTTATATCTGAGACATCCGGAACCCTTCACATAAAGTCCACAGTAATTCAAAGATCATGTTGCCCTAAAAGTGTCACCAAATTCATCTGAAAAGTGAGGGAGACGTTTTGTTCAACGTTGGATAGACCAACCAACCAACCAATCAAACAAACAAACAAACAAACAGACAAACAGATATACGACGGAAATCGCATAAACTGAGACCAGTATAGCTGTGCATATACAAGGTAATTACATCACAGACATATTCCGTGGTATATTTGATCTTCCCCGAAGAAAAAAAAGAACTTTGTGAAGAGCTGGATAATTGCTGGGGGATCACGGGCATTGACTCGCAAAAGCGTGCTAGTATGGGGTCTGATATTTAGGTTACAAACATAACTCGCAGATGACAATCTGAAATCACATTGAGTAACATCATACTAGCAGTTATGTCATCTGGGCTCACCCGAAGTGTCTCTTTGATGTTTTTACAGCTTCACTCTGCATGACGAGGAACATCACACATGGGAACACAGGGTCTTTGACATGGAGAGAAAGCGAGAGCGCACACGGGTGTATACAAAATTCTTGGAGTGTACGTGGAACTTAACTTTTTGTAAATATATATATATATATATATATATATATATATATAGGACAGTGATGGAAGAATGGACGGGGTTGGAGTAGGGGAGAGGGTTTGAGAGCACAGTCTATTTCGTTAAACCATGAAGAGTATGCGTGTAACGTTCCCATATTTTCTTCAACTTTCAACTCAGTATTGGTTACACTCAAAGTAAAACAGCGAACATCGTCACTTGTAGCATGCAACCTTATTGAATATAGTTTATTAATACTGTGCGTGTATGTGGGTGGTCGTATGTTTGTATGCGTGTCTGTGTGTATGAGTAGGTCAATAAACTGCAGGATGTCGTTCTTACTGCATTCTGTGGTTTTCTGTGAATTTTCTTGTCACCAAGCCATATTTGTATTTTGTCGTTTTTCATTCATGCTTTGTTTCCTCTTTTACAAAACTGAATGTTAAGCATGTGAAATAGATAAAGAGAAATATAAGAAAGTAATACAATAGAAACTAGTACTTTGAAAATCACAAATAAATACTGGAAAAGCCATAGCAACGTAGATTTGTGTGCACTAGACTATTTAACAACACATCAGTACATACGGGGTGCAACGCCCGCACAGTCAAGCCAGAGATTAACAAAAGCCTACGGTGACAAAACTCTGTCTGTTCGCACGAAACAATTGTCCGAGGTCAGCCAAGCAACAATCGCAGTTGAGTTTGTATTAGCGTACGTGGTAACACAATCCTCAAATGCAATTAACACAGTTTAATGCATTAACAGCGAAAAAAAAAAATATGTAGTAAAAAAGTTCAATCGATGAAACAAGAAATTAAGATAAAAACAGCTGGTTAACAACTGAGTTTAATTTGGGTGTGCAGGATCTTTTTTTTTTTCTTTTTGTTTTGAAATATATCTTCGAGGTGGAGGTTTTTGACCTAAACTTGCCCACAAGAAGAGGCCAAATGAGGCTGTTGATATAACCAAAAAATTTAATGGAGGCAACAGGTCACCCCAAAGAATGGAAACAAAAGGCTTCCGTATAAACAGCTGACGACAAACGCAAGCAAAACTTTTGTCGGCAAAGTTCAAAGACCTTCTGCTTTACCATTGTTACAATATATATATATATATATATATATATATATATATATATATATATATATATATATATATATATATATATATATATATATATATATATATATATATATATATATATATATATATATTATTATTCTGGAGATAGGTAGGCACAAAAAGGATGCATGAATATTCCTCTGTCTACAGCATGGATACATATACATAGGAATATTCATATGTGTATGACTATCCATGCTGTAGATGAAGACTTGGAATTGAGGAATAATTATATTAGGCCTCTTTGCATGCATATTTTCTTTTTGTTAAGATGGATGACTGTATACCACTTACACTGTTTACGACCGACCATGTTCTCTTTTCCTGAACGGCAAAAATCTGCCCAATGCTTCTTTGTTTTATTGTTGTTGTTTTTTTGTTTTGTTGGTCACACAAGCAATGTTCATGCAATACCTGGAACTGCAAATGCATGCAGTGGAACGCTAAGCTCAGAAACGCTGCCGAACGCATACGTTGTCTTTACGTCATTATGAAAACTACCTTCATTATCATACACATATCTCTTTAGTGTACAATAAACATCCATTCACGGCTGATTAAGATTACAAATGATTTTGTGCTTCATGTTTAAAATGCTAACAATTTTCCTAAAAGCATGATGTGCTGTTGTTGATAAAGCCTCTATCATTATTTTTTCTTTCAAATCTTTCTCTTCCATTTGACACCAAACTGGAAAACAACATCTACGCCGTGTTTCTTTCAGGAGAAATCTTACTAATTAGAGTGTTAATAACGGCAGTAAGAAGTTTGATTCATTTTGGCTAAACCCTTACTTGTGGTTATTCGCACAACAATTTCTGTACAGTTACCGCAGGACCCGGATCCACTAAAATTAAAAACTTTCCTACAATTGACGACCTTTTTTTTTGAAAATTGTTTTCGTACAAATGGACCAAGGAACACGGTAGTTTTTATTGCTTTTTCAACTGAAAAATCCATACCCATGTCTTTTGGAGCACTTTTGAAAACTTAGAAATAACAGCACATCCTACTTTAGGAGAAAGAAGGAACAATTAGCAGTAGATTATTCACATTAGGCGAATCACTACGTTTTTTTTCGTTAAGGAAACCACAATTCCCAGGGTTCAGTAATTTGGACAGTCTTCATACATCCGGTACCGCCGTATGTATATATATATAGATAAGGGAAAAGTGCACAACGTCCTCACGACATACATTCGAATAACTTTCAATTACTCCGCTACTTCCGGGACCAGGGAATTGCCATTCGTTCGCATTCAAAAATTGTGTTCAAATCGTACATTTCAATATGAAATAGCGGACCTACATTTTTACGTGGACGAAGATGAAAATACCAAGTGAATAAACGATGAATGAAATACAATGTGATGTGATATAAAACAATAATCTAATTTTTGTTTTCTTAAAAGTTGCAACAGTCTCTCACGTTACATGGTTGCTGAAATAATTATGAAGGTTCCACTTTACTTCTTTGTATTTTTATATTTTTATCAATACTATCGTATAATCATTAATATCATATTATTAGTCTGTATTCTCTTTGTAAATCTTCAATAATATACTCTTCATGATACACGACATGGCATTGTTTCTGATTTACATGTGTTCTTTCTCATAAATATTTTCAATCTTGCTAAATGTCATGAAAGACGACATGGGTAAAGGTAAAGGTTGGAAGGGCATGCAATAATTAGACGTATCTCCTTCAAAATTGTACCTCCCTAGCTCAGCGCAAAGAGGCTCACACGGTGTGAACCGGGGGTGCGAGCCGTAACGCGAAGTCTACGGTTCGTTTCACGACACATTTCAGGTTTATCCTGAAGGAAATCAGGGGAGTTACCAACACTGTAAGCAGTTAAGCAGCGATAATAGGACCAATAGAGCATATCCCTTAACGATGACGTTCCCCCCAATCAGAGGTACAAATAATAGATAACCCACAATTGAAACGCATAACAGTATCGACAATGGAGAAAATATCTGCTTTGCAAGTCAATCTGTGAAGTCACTTTTACAATAGTGTACCTTGTTAATTCGTCGACGATTTCCAGGGGGATTCTACAATTAGTCCTTGTTTTATGATCCGTTACGGAAATTGTTAATTACCTCCGGGTCCACTATACATGCCCGTTCCATTCCACAGCCCCCCCCCCCCTCCCCGACACCGACATTAACTTTACCTGTAATTACGAAACTATTGTGTTATAGATAACTTACGGATATGCGGCTCACTGATAATATACTCCAAAAAAAAAAGGTCGATGAACGTAAAAATTATACCCACAGAAGCGAAGAGCGTGGATGACAAATAAGTACAGGGGACGAAGTGACCAGGTTTGCATCGAAATTTGCCCACTTGTGATTCGAGTTGGTCAGTCGATATTGTCTCTCATCTTCAGTTGAAAAACTTGAAACTAAATACTAAGGCGGTATTGAAACTTGACAAAAAGTTGGCTCCTGCGTATTGATGAATTTTACTGCAAATAAGGGCTTTTTTAATTGCGTATGGCACACAATTTAGTGAAGTGTCCCCGTTGATCCGCAACGTACCGTAATTGATGTTTAACATCTGCTGAGCATAATGGCCCCATTGCTAACCAATTCAAACATTGACTGACAGAGAATTGCTAATCAATTTTCTGACAACAACATTTCTTCCCTTGTACACTCTTTTCTCCCCTGCATAGTTAATACATACTTCCACTAATTCAACGACGGCATTTACCGGTAACAGATAATCTTCCTAGAAGAAATTCAATAACCGAAACCAACAGAGAACACGAGATTTAGTTGAATTAAACTGTTCAAAATTTTGCACAATATACATCTTGAACGGACAAAGACAATATTTCCAGGGAAGATTTCCGGTTGGCTCGAGGTTACAGAATCTCATGTAATAACGTAAACTGAAGTGCTTATTCAACATTTAAATTTTACATTCAGTGAAAATTTCAGATCGTTTACTGTAGAATTCTACATACTTTTTACATATTGTGAAAATGAAGGTCACACTCCTTAAAACCTTAAAACCTTATCACACAATGTTCCTTTTAAAAGGGGCTCATTGAGTTGATATCAATGAAGTTGATTTCAGACGGGTATAAACACATGACAATACTTACAATTAGCATAATGAGTTCAAGTTTGACATCCAACAGTTACGAACACAGTAAAAATTTTGGAATTTTTGACGTTAATTGTACTGGTTGTATGCACTTGAATATTGTACTAATATGAAAAAGTGTCTGGTCACGAATTTTCAACAACCATATTAAATAAATAATTACTCACTCAGTAATGTTCCCATTGTATGTGAAACACTGGGATCTTCTTAATTTTGACCATTTGTCGTTGGTATGTGAAAGAAACTTGACAGGTTTACAAAAAATTTAGTGAATTAAAAAAAAAAGCAAAAAAAAAAACAACAATTCAACCAGCCTCTTTAAGACAACCATTATTACAAAGAAATACAAAGGTTGCCTCAGAGGTTGTACAGGACTGTGTGACAACGTATTTGAAAAATTCAACGGTGGATAGTAAAGAGCTTTAACATTCATAACTCCCAAACAGCTGCATGCTACTGAGATACTGTTTTAAACGATCAAAAACAGCAAAATTTCCCTAATTTCGGCGCATGCTTCTTCACTGTGGGCAATCCATTTAATTGAGGGTGGGGTGGGGTGTGTATAGGCTATACGGCAGCTGAATGAAACAATTTAGAAGCCGAGATGTCGAAAAGGAAAAGTGGTAATCATCTAAATGACCAAACTAAAGGCTATCAAAACAAAATGACGGAAATTCAAATACATTCGAAGGAAAAGGTCAACATCTAGAGATAGCCTACAATTAATAGAAAGGATCTGGAACTGCCTTGGAACGGTTTTCATTCTCAGAAATCGAAAGGGACTATTTTGACAGTCCCGCATTTAGGACTTATCTGTCGGATGCTACCATGTTGGTGTGGAGGCGCTCTAAACATGTCACAAATTAAACACCGATAATTGCTTAATTTTGACCGAGTTTCGAATCCGACCAAAACGTAGTGCAACGACCTGTGCTCAATACTTTTTTTTTTCTTTTTTCCATTCCTCCTTTACTGAATAAAAACTATTGCTACTCGAAGTAGCGGCACCCACCAGAGCACCGTTATTCCATTAAACGAGGAAGAGGACCGTGACGTATGATGCACTATTCGACTGTACTTTGCCCCAAGTACCGATTTGAGGTCCATACCGCTATATATTCCCACTTAAGGTACATGTTCTCATGACATGCAGGTAGAGGTTAACATCATGTCGTGGATATATATTGCTCCAATATGTACGACAAAAATCCATGATAAATACCGACGTACGGTATATCTATACACGTCTGAACTTCTGGCGTACCATATTCACGCCACGCACTTTCTCAAAAGCTACAGCAATGGCCTATAACCTAATACCATTATATATATATATATATATATATATATATATATATATATATATATATATATATATATATATATATATATATATATATATTCACCGAAACGAAAATCAATTAACTAATTAATGTCTACCTTACCTCGAAATCTAATCCAGTCTTAACGTATGAGTGAATGTGTGTATGTGTACGCCGGCCTGTATATCACATCTCAGAATTGAAACTTTTGGCGTTCCAAATATCTATATTTAGACTCAGTCTTTTGAAACGGTACTTAGTTATTCAAAAGACTGCAAGTCATTCAAAGAACTGGCGGTCGTTGCCTTTTGGATTCAATCCAGAGGTAAATGACCCCATAACGGTCTAGGGTTCGAGGACAGGTAGATCTATATAGCTTGAAAACATCTTTTTCTGATCTCCTGATCAATCCTCACACTGCACGCACGCGCACAGAGGCCAAAAGTTACATACCGCTGGCAAATAGACTCGCGGCGGTTCCATGCAATGAGAAGGGTCGCGACCCAAAAAGGAAGGGTCGAGGAAAGAATTTGGAGGGTGAGCGAGCCTAGCCCTGGAGATAACTGTAAGAGGTAAAAAAAGGTGGGGGAAGGGAGTGGAATCTCCTGATCTTTGGCGGGTTACACACGTTTTATCTCTACATAACGTATTAATTCCACGTGTATTGTTATCTGTAGTGAAGCAATAAATTGGAAATTCTGTTTCAGAATTCAGGATTTGAGAGCAAAAACGAAAAGGGAGAAAGAATTTGCTGAGAGTCTCTTTAATACAGGGAGAGGGCTCTTCCATAGTAAAGTAACGAACTTTGCGGTTCACCATTCCTTGAAATTCTGATGAAGTGAACTTAGTTAAGGGATTATAGGTAGATATGGAATATTGTGTATTTGGTGATGCAATTTTAGTGAGGTTAAGTAGTAATAATGACAATATGCTATGTAGCCAGTTGTTACTAGCGCTGATTGTAAAAACATACGCGTTCCAAAGTACGTTTCTTGTTGCGCTGGGTGGAACATAACAAACAGGGATGACATAATTGTTAAATTGCGCCACCACTTGTGTAAGGCTGCGCAGGAACCGACGCTTTGCTGTATCGTCAACGCGATGTAAAGGTAACTTTCACGTATTTGGCTATTCACATTCAACAAGGCTACAGCAGTAACATCCTCACAATGACCTTGACCAATGACCTTGGTCTCCCACCACTTCCTGGAATGTGCAAGATTCGATGGATTTATTTCAAATCACAACATGTTTTTCTCTACATTTAGCACGTACAATGGAATGGACACCAGCTACGTAATGTATATAAGGATGGATACCTGCCACATTCTTGTACGTAACTAACGATACCTACCCTTCAAACGGACCAATGTGATCTTAAGCTATACTAACCCACTCACCCCCCCCCCCCTTTCTCTCCGCTATCAGCTATCCTAGACATTTTTAATCCATTTTTTTTGGGGAGGGGACGTATGAAAGAATCAAACGAAAGAGGGCAGTAAACTATCAAGGAAAAATCCGAAACCGCCCTTCAAAACAAGAAAAACAAAATGCTGATATGTTTGTTTGGTTTTCCGAATACAATCTCATGTTGTCATGGCAACATGGCATGGTATGTGTGTCTCTCATATTGGTCTCCTTGAATTGAACATTCACAGCGTGAAATGTATCTACAATACATGTCTATCTCGATGTATGTAACTTTTCCATCTAAACATTTAGGAACGTCTTACGATATTTGGTTCGCTTGCTCACAGCCGTCACTGGTATTTTTATCCTAGTTCAAAGTAAAATATCCGCTGAACGCCTATTGGCATATTACACAAATCAACAACATATCCGAGATGGAAAGGTAGATGGGGACAGGAATAGGGTAGGGAAGGGGATAGGGCAGAATAGGAGGGCGGTAGTCAGGCGTTCACAAAAAAAAAATCGATCGCACATATACGATTGTGACGGTTTTGTTAGCGTTACCTTCTCTAAGTTGGCGATAACGTTTCAAACTAAATACACATTTCATCTTAAAAGGACAATATCGGACATCGCAAAACTACCCTAGCGAATGGAACGATGTGGTTATCGAAACATCGTATGGAACTCTCCAATTTTCATGAATTTAGAGAAAATTAGAGACGTTTGAAGTATGTTACACAAACGGTATTACATACTTCTGCAGATCAAATGAACTTACCCTTCAGCACATTCATTTTTGGTGTGTTTTTTTGTTTTTCTTCGTTTCATAGAGTGTGGGATTCATTCGGTCGTGTGTAGCGTAGCAGAAGTGGTGAACGACAAATACACGAATAGTCAGCTTACCCCCCCCCCACCCCCGGCATGGTCTCAGTCCTATCATTATTCGTTTCCAGCCAATCGTCACATGATATCATACATGATAAGCTTTCATCGAAGGAAAAACCCTAACCATGATGCTATCTCTCGATGTCGCCTATGGTCTATCATGCTGCAAGGGTACTTCTCGAGACATGATTTTAGGACATTATGGCAATTCTGTGTGGACTAGGTGTCGTTTCAGTGTCGCTCATACATATACATGCAACAGACACACACTAAAAACGCTGATTGCAACAACCTGGCAGCCCCCCCTCCCTCCCCCCCCCCTACAGATTTGAGAAAAGCAATCAACTTTGTACTTTTCTTTAATCGTATTGCCCTACTATGTTCATTCCTCCTGCATAGTAATACAAAAAGTACGTTCATGGCCGGTATCTGGTTTACTGAACAAAAAATACACACACACAAAATGTCGAATCGGGTTTCTTCAATAATTCCCGTATTCCTGTCAGCTCGTTCAGACATTCCTTTAACGAGAATGGGAGAATGTGTTCCCCGACCACACCGAAAAATGAAGTCTAATGCACTATAGCAATGAATGGGAAACTTGACTTTTGCAACGCCTTCTTTGGTTTGCAAAGTTTTCAATGTTTGTATTACTTTGAGACAAAATCAAATTCCTTGCCCCTTTGTTTCCCGTTTTCTTGTTTCTTTTTCTGTTTTTTTCCCCCTCGAAATGGACCATCGTCAAAACTAGCCCACGAACATATCATCAAACGTATCACACCCGGCATTCCAGAGATTTTTGGCCGGTCGTTCCCCATACCGTCTTGGAAAAATTCTTCGTCTAAATTTCGAAGCTGGCATTATTATCGGGTATACCGTAAAGAATGGGAATTCTCTGATCTTTTGTTAGCGAGAACAAAAGCTCACACTCGACACGAGAGCAAATTTGCAACGAATAAAATTACGGGAAGGTTACCTAGTTTTTGAACTGTGACAAGGTACAACCCCGAAAAACCACGAGGGCTTTTTATCTTGGTTTTCCAGAATTAAGTTCTGTTTTCTGTAAAATGCGTCTTTTCTTTTCTCTTTTTTTTTCTTTTTTTTTTGGAAGCTTGGCAAGGCGGATTGTTGACAGACTATAGACGGTGTGTGAGTCTGTGCGTGTGCAGAGTACCAGCCGTCTTCGCAACACCAAATTGAAATGTCAACTGGAAAAATAAGAAAAATCGAAATCCTGATTTGCGTTATGACCACCTTTTTCCCTAATCACAGTGACCCTATTTGTGGGGATAATTCCGAAATATGAGTTCATTTGAAGGTAACAGCCAGATGAATCCAATAAAATACATTTCTTGGCGTTGTGACGATTACTTGGCCGACGCACTTCTTGCTTCGTTTCTATACTTACGATAAACCGTGTTAATACCATGAACATTTGACTATTATACCATTACCTGTGCGACTATAATTATCGTACTACTTTTACTACTTCTTAATAGACATCACTGAGGAGATGGCACTACCAATACTACCACTATTACTGCTACTATTAGTACTAATACTACTATTACTGCTACAATTAGTACTAATACTACTACCACTGCTACTGTTAGTACTAATACTACTATTACTGCTACTATTTGTCCTAATATACTACTACTACCACTTGTACTATAACTGTTCACGTACTGCACATGCAGTAGACCTACTAATGCTAGTAGTATTTCCTACATACTTTCGCTGGTTCACAACTGATACTATAAACTGCTACAATTGAGCTCCTTCTAAAAGTTACACTATCACCAATGCTACTGTTGAAAAACTATCATATTCTGCAAGTGATAGTCATATGGTGTAGCCGGCTGCTTCTCTTCTGAACTAGTTAAGTTAGTAAAATATAACACAAATCAGTATCAGGTAGGTCGGATACAACAACCGCACGCAGAACTTGCTTGTGTTATTCCCACGGTGCTAAAGTCGTCCCACAATTTTGACCCACTTGTTGAACAGGATTTATCGGTTCGCCCATCCCCATCCCCCCCGCCCCCCCCCCCCCCATTCATTCTCCGCCGGGAAGTTTTACATCACGTCACAGCACCTGACCATAATTCCCATTCCCTCGATTACATTAGCGTGTGACCATAGACAAAGGAACGTCTAGCATCCCCTTTCCCCACAAGTTCGCAGCCATCCCCCTCTTCGCGGGGAGTTGAGGGTGATTGGTCGTATTGTTAACACCTCATGTGACGTCAGTCTTTTCTCGATAACGCTATGCTGATGTCACAAGTTATTACTTGCTAGTCACAATGAAATATTGGTACACCGTCGGTGTATATAAAGCTTTGTCATCACAGTAGTACTAGTAACTGCACACCAAGTACGTGCAAATAGTGACCGGAAATAAGTAACACTCGCCGAGAGTTATCAAGCTAAGACTGTAATCACCTGAGATGTTGATATATAAGACGACCATCCATCTTTAAAGCAGCACTGTCTGTATATATTTATTTTCCAGATTTCTTTCTTTCCTTTGCTCCTTAACTGTCTCCAGTCGACGTTACTTAATCAGCTCCACAGGCTTCATTGTCTATATTTTTAACGCTCTCCCATGAAACGTTCAACACAATTGCTCGGAAGTGGTGACTTTGAATGGTGACGCATGCACGAATGCTAATGCAGAAGACTTTTTTTTGAAGGCCGGTGGAATTTTTAAGAAAATCCAATTTAACGGTTTACCTACCATGGTTGAGTATTTCGGAGAAATATATACTGTGAGACTGCCGTAGCCTTGACCAAGAGAAACCGGGATTTTGTCAGTAGGAAAAAAGGTATTCTTAGGAAATTCTAAAGGCTTGAATTGAAAGATGTTCTCCCTACCAAAATGCCACTTTTCCCTAGAGCTTACGTGGGCACTCGTTTAAAATATGATGGAACATAACTTCTCACAGGTTGCATTTAGTCATAAAGTGCAGTGCCGTTCGGTGGTTTCATCTGAATTCACGAGACCTGTTCACCAAACCGAGTAATTTCTTGTTCTTTTTCTTCTTTTTGTTTCGTTTTGCGGTTCAAGGAAACCGTTCAAAGTGGGATGCTTTGCGGGTTTTGAGGGTTCAACTCTTATCTTCTTTCCACGGCGTCGTTTCTCCTTGCTCAGCAGAACGTGAAATCCATTCTTATAGTGACAGCAAAAGGCGTTAAAATAAAGAAAGGATTATCCCCCCCCCCCCCAGTCACATGGAACTGTGAAAGGGCCGGCTACATGCTCCGAATGTCTTTCTTCATGATTAGCCATATATTTCTCACATTTTCCTTTCGGTTCTCTACAAAACTTTTCTCTCTTCTCCTACGAAATTAAAATTTGAAATATTTTTTTTACCGCCTTCTTTTCCAAACTGCAGGAAATTTTTCTCACCGAAATAAGACGAAGGTTAACGGTTAATCTGAGACCTACTGTCATCAAGAAAGGACACTTTCTTTTTTATTCCATAGCCACCGAGATGCATGGATGTGTCCAAATGCAAAAATAGGGAAGCCTATGTGGGACTTATACCGCGGTATAAACACAAAACCGATTTCGACAGGAAATCGGAAAGAACAGTGCGACGGTAGAATTTGCTTGCGTTTGTTTCTACTCAGTCGTATGGAATATTAATACCATACAAATCAAATAAAATTTCGTTATACTGTTTCCGCCCCACCCTAGTTTCCATTTTCCCAACTGCCATGGTGACTCTGGAAACTTTCAATACCACAGCGTGAGGGAATTTCATTTCACACTGTAATAGTATCCCTCCAGTCAACACCGACGTTTTTTGCTTTATTTTTTTATTTAAAGATACTTTTCCTAAGGAAAAAGACTTGGAATAATCAAGGTACGTTAATAGTCTCCTCTGCTAAAATAACAAATTGGATTCACTATGAAAGGGAAATAGGGCGTTTAGAATACATCAACATGGCATACAAAGAAAATAGCTTGAACCATTGTTAAACCATTCAGTCTCATCAATATACATCTATAAAAGCTTTATCTCCTCAAAACATTATGAATGTGATGAGTAACAGAAAATGCATCATTTGAATTTTGAAAGTTTGGGTGTACAAATTATTTGCTCAGCAACAAATAGCTCGATTTCTATCTGTGAAAAACTCATTTCTTGAAAAGAAGGCCGCTGTCCTTCCTTACTTTCAATCATCTATCGTTCTATATCCACTGACACTGGTTTTAAAGATGTTTTCTGTAACACAAAACCTCTTTTTTTCCTTTAAAGCTGAAAAGCTCCGATAATTGTGTTTGCGACGATCGCCCTAAACAAGTTGACCGAAAAGAACACAAAACGCTGCATGTGATTAACTTGGATTGTATTGACCGGTCACTACTGGATGTGGTGGACATGTGTCACACGACAGACCAAACTAACCCGTTGAACATTTAAGTTAGTGCCTGATGGCATGCAGGACAGACGGATGTGTGTGGGGGGGGGGGGGGAGGAGAAGGAGATGGGGATGTATCGAAGGGGGAAGGGGGGCTAAATGATCCACAAAGGATTAAAACAAATTAGCCTTGATAATGTCCCCAGGAGCATAATGCCTTGAAATGAACAGATGCTGATGGTTACACGGAAATGTGTTGCAACGGAAATATGGTAACGTCATGAAGCGGGTCAACGTCCAAGTAATCAATAACACACAAGCTGTTCCTCCAGGCTCGACTTGCGTGCGTAACCTACGCTGGATAAGTTTCCTCCGCGCCACTCGTCACAGTTTCCATAGCGTGCAGGTCAAGAGTTTGGTATCCACGTTCGCAAGGGATCGTGGCGCACCCTGTGATCGGTTCATTGTCCATTAGACTAGTTACCTTGCCTCAATTTAAAACCACTCCGCTCCCAGCGGGTTTCCACGATATGGACAATGTTTCAACGTCTGTCCGTCTGTACCTGGTCACCCACGGCTACGGGATATAGGGAAAAAAAATCCAAGGACAGACATGCCCCTATGGTATGCCGAAAGGGCAAAAATGTTAGTCTCCAGCGGGGGGAACGCAAAGTCCAGACGTTGTATTTGATATAGCAAAACCGTGTTCGATGTGAGTGATCGAGGGATATATTCAGTCAGCAAGATTCACGTATGTATATATGTGTATGTATGTGTATGCTGTGAGTTCAGTTCATCTATGGGCACACACAAAGGGAAATAAAAGCAAAGAAAAGAAAGAAAAAAACTTGAAAAAGCAGCTGTGGGGGGGGGGGGGGGAACCTTTCCTTCTGTAGCATCTGGTATACAATACTGAGAGATATTGGCTATTTGCATTTTCTAATGCCACTTCAATCAGACTTAGTTCAAGGCGACTGAAAGAACTAATTTCACTCTTAATTTTGTGCGCTCTTTGCTTATCGTAAGAAATTCGCAGAAATCGTAAAATATTCAAATTGTTATATTTCATTTCCTGTCAAAATAGGCTTTTGGATGTCACATGCGCTGTAAGGAATAACGTGAAATGCCGAAAGTCCTTATTTCTTTAATGAAACGAAAATAAACTTATCATGTCATCACACATAGTTCATACGTATGTCTCATTCATTCGTCCAATCCTCGTTAACGCCAGTGTATTACGACATGTGTGCAGTATTTCAGTTGACCCGTCGGACGAGTAAGAGCCAAGAACTTACCCCGTTCCGAATTCTCTCCCACTGTTTACGAAATTAGGGAGCATCGACTTAGCGTTTATTGAGCACAACATACATGTCAAAATCTTTTCCTCCAAACGTACCGTTATGAATGAGTCCAATTTATGATTTAATATCCATTAAGGGATAGGCATACAAGATGGTCATATCATTATCACGAAAGTGTAAATGCGATTAATGTGAAAAACATAATCAACAAGGATGCGTATGCTGGAATTAAGGTAATTATTGCATCTGTGACACCTGCCCTGAAAAGTTGCTTTCAATCGTTTCCTGCAAGCACTGTGACAGCTAGCTTGCTACTAGTAAGCGGTACCATCAACATGTTCAATATCAGCATAGCGTACGTAAACCATAAACAAGATAATATAAAAACCTGGAAGAAAAACTGGATGAAACCGTCTCCTTCGTTATTGAAAGCCGCTGGTCTTACAAGATAGAAACAGTACACTGACCCGAGCAGAGAAAACACAAACTGACGGAAGCCCACGCACACCATTTTCATTCAACAATCATACAGTTTACGGGAAGTCGTTGTTACGCTACGTCGAGTGGAAGAAGCGTAATTGTTTTGAACCGAAAAGTACAGTATGCATGCTCAGACTACAAAAAATGTTTTGAATCATTTAAGCCTTTCCGAGCCTAGTGAAGCCCATTTCGACACATTAACTATGAGATCAACTGGATTTGTTGGAAAACAAAAATCTATTTAAGAATTTAATCGATACGTTAAGGCCAAAATCAGCGATTTTTTTAAGGGAAGGGATATTCCTCTCAGACTTACAACTATTAGAGCCAGGTATTGCTTTATGTTGTTGAATAGCCAACTTAGAATATGACAACTTGTCGATTTAAGGAGAATTTATAGTCGATCAACTGTGGGATTGTATTAAATTTGGCCAACGAACCAACAGCTATCGTATTATAAGAGACAGTGGAAAGGTTCAATTCTCTTTTTTATCTCTCTAAACAATTATCAAGGACTTTCTGCTGCAAATCATGAATACGTCATATACAGCTAATTTTAATGGTGTATTCTGATAGGGGTATCCTTCTTCAAAGAAAACTTATAAGCAAATGTTGATATGAGCTACAATTTCATTCACTTAATTTTTCGACTCGCGAAAGCAGAAAAGGAGAAATATCTATAGATTAACAAAGCATTATAACATTTTGGACAAAGAGCTTATTTTGAAGGTGGGGAGAAAACTCTTAACATTCGTGACCAATGGCAAAACCACGTTTTCGTGTTTTTCTTCCGAATAGTCATTGGTACATTATAAAGAAATGGCACAATAACTCATAGATAACAATTTCGAGAATAGTGAAATTTTCTCTTTCACGAAAGAGCGTTGAGTTAAACTCAAATCAAGATATTAGTTACCTCATGACACGTAAGCTATAACACCAGTCGGTAGCCGTCACTTTGGTTCAGTTGATGAGACAATTTACATATTTGCATACGTAATGAGCTATTAATTAGTAAGAGCCATCGCGTCTGAAACTCAAAGCATTTACCCTTTCCATTGGTATAATGGTTCATGTCCAATGCATACGTATTTAAAATGTGCACTTGTAGACAAATGTCCAAAACAAAGTCCCAGAGATGGTCAATGTTACAAAGGTTACCTGCGGGTCAAGCGGTAAAAAGCGATTTTTTTTTAACTGTTTATATACTAGTTAAATACTAACATACCATGATTGTACTGAAATTTTCTACCCTGGCTAGACGTTTTAATTCTTTGTATTAGTTCCTGTTTCTTAAGCGAATACGCATATCCTGGTTGGTATTACATTATCAGCTAGCTATAATTTTTGTATCGATCCGGAATATTGCATAAGCAGGCATGTACTTACGCTTTATAATGATGTATTTTTCTGGGGTATTTTATCGGCAGCCGTACCTACAGACTGTAGCGCTGAATGCGTGATACAGAAATCGCTGCTATTTAACTCGATAAATGAATAAATACGGTGTGGGCGTAACTTATTACAAAACAAAACATATCCTCGGATGGAACCATTGGCTCTGTATCATAGCAATGAAGACATTTTCATGTTTGACCTTTCGCCCTTCTGGTTCTCCGGGAGATAGTAAGGCAGTTTACCGGAAACGATGTCCATATTTTGTTTCCGATCCGATGTTTACGAGAAATCAAGGAAAATTAGGAACGACCCACGGGGTTCTATACGAGAAGACAAAAAAAAAAAAAAGGAAACGCTGGAAAATGAGAGCCAAGTTTGGAAATTTTTTTTTTTTTTCCTTTTGTGAAGAATAAACCCAGCAAAAATTGAAAATAGATCCCAAGGGTACAGCCTACAGGAAGAGAGAGAGAGAGCTCTTCACTTTCTCCGAGGAGAAACGACGGAATTTCCAAATTACACCCCCCCCCTCCCTCACTAAAAGAATTCTTTCCAGATGAAAAGGCACGCCCAGTATTAACCAGAATGCAGAAATGCATTGTGGTTTCGATGATCTATTTAAGAGAAATCTTTTCTGAATCTGATATATATAATAGCATTAGTATGTGTCACATTTGTCACTTTTCACAATGTGACCCCTGTTGACCACAAATGACCTTTGACCTTCACCAAAAACAAAAGGATTCTTCTTCTCAATATGGTACACCTACACACTAAATATGAGATCTGTCCAAGCTTCCTTCCTTGAGATATCATGTTTACAAGGTTTTCAAATTTTGACCCCTGTTGACCCCAAATGACCTTTGACCTCCACCAAAAATTACAGGATTTTTCTTCCTAATGTGGTACACCTACATGCTAAATATGAGATTTGTCCAAGCTCCCCTTCTTGAGATATCGTGTTTACAAGGTTTTCACCATTTGATCCCTGCTGACCCCAAATGACCTTTGACCTCCACCAAAAACAATATGGTTCCTATACTTAACATTGTACAACTATATACAAAACATGAGATCTCTACAAGCTTCCTTTTTTGAGATATTGTGTTTTCAAGGTTTTCACAATTTGACCCCTGTTAACCCTAAATGACCTTTGACCTCTACCAAAACAATAGGGTTCTTCTTCTCAATATGGTACACCTACATACCATATATGAGATCTGTCCAAGCTTCCCTTCTTGAGATATTGTGTTTACAAGGTTTTCACATTTTGACGCCTGTTGACCCCAAATGATCTTTGACCTCCACCAAAAACAATAGGGTTCTTCTTCTCAATATGGTACACCTACCTACCAAATATGAGATCAGTCCAAGCTTCCCTTCTTGAGATATCGTGTTTACAAGGTAGGACGTCACGGACATACATACACACACACACACAAATACACGCATACACACACACACACCCTTAAATACATACATACATACATACATACATATATACATACATACATACACACACACATATGCATGATTACAAAGGTTACGATTATCATCGAAACCAAAAATTGACGTCACACACTTTTGTCGGTGAACATGCCTGTGCTGTCTCATTCCAAATACGGAAGATGCGCCCAAAATTCATGACTTTTAAGACCAAGTTCCTTGACAACCGAAGAAATTTTGACCAAAATCTGCAGGCTCCTAGCATGCTACTCGTGGGTTGAAGACCTTTTTTTAAACACTATATACCACCAACAATCCGGTGAGCATGGTGGTACTCATAATCTTTCACCGGAGTGTATTTCATTGAAATAAAAGAATGAATGAACAGACAGGATCATGTCGAATTCATTCATTTTTTTTTTTTTCTAAACCTGCCAAGTTTCCTTGTCAGTGAAAGTCCAGTTCAGCGGAAAATATCACAGCCACTGCAAAGCCCCATTTTTGCATAAATGGATATGCACATCCATTCCCATCGGTCCGTTTTATTTCAATCACCAGTGACTGACGGCTATAGGTTTTCTTGGAGAGTCTGGATTTTGTAAGGCAAACAAAAGCAATTTTCATATTCAAATATCTGAAAGATGAGCGCGTAGATCTTTTTCAGATTTTGTGATATGTGATCTTTTCCCCCGTAGACTTTCTCTTCCCTGAAACACTGACAAAAACAAAGGTATATGATCAGGGTGACTGGCAGTGCAACTCATATTCCTGCTTTAACAGGCTAATGACAAATGGTCAAACTAAGAGGATCCCAAAGTTTTACATACAATGGAAAATCAACGAGAGAGTAATTAACGATTTAATTTTAATTTTTTAAAAATTTGTGACCAGACACTTTTCATATTAGTACTTACTTATTCACATGCACAGAAGCAGTACAGGTAAGGGTCATAAATTAAACAAATGTCGACAGTTTTCAAAGCTATTGGATGTGAAACTTGACTAATTATGATACCTTTGAGTATTGTCATTTGTTTATGCCCTTCAAAATCACCACAAACTTATCACTATCAACATCAGTGAGCCTCTTTAAGTCCACCTCTGTGCAACAAACAACAAATATGAATGTAAAACCAGACACCATTTATCGCATTGTAATTAAAGTCATGAATATTCATAGCCGAGGTGAGTTCGTTGACTTCGGTGTCGAATCAAATGATGATATCTAAACATCGGATGAAAAAGCCAACGATGATTGATTACAGTCCAACTCTATGACACTCGACAAACCAGACGAGAAGCATAGCTCGCTGATATCGCAAAGGCGAAGGGTTTACACAAACGGATAAAACTGTCGTGTAAGCTCTTCATTTTTTTATTGACATTGTCTGTATTTGTTGTCATTAAGTATGCGTGTGTCGCGGATATGCAGTACCGATATGCAGTACAGAGCAAAATATATCGAGAACTCAAAAAAAGGGACACAAAATGCATTTATTTTAGTGATCTACGCCTACTGGTGCTGCAGATGCTTTACTGCTAGCCAGTTCACATAATTTTCGTTCAGCGGTTTTAAGTAGCAGAAATTAAGGCATGTGACATTTTTCAAGCTCGCTCGGAAGAGGTGCAAGTTTCCAGCCTGTCCAGTCTCCTAACCCCAAGTGCAGAAGATATTTTAGTGTTTATAACTCCCGGCAGGAAATAAAGTGTGTCTAAGGCAAATGCAACCTAACTTTTTCGATATTTGTGACACAATGAGGACACACTCAAGCATTGGATAAGCAACACAGATCTGTAGTGATAGGCTACTGTGGTAGGCAATATTTATTAGGAACGAAGTAACGATTTCGCGGTTACAGCCTGTGCGATTTCAAAATTGCCAAGCAGTGCGGTGTTACTGGTGTCCATGACTTTTTTGTTCATCGTTGCCCGTGACTACGGGCAATATATTTATCAGCGTGTATTGCGCTCTGTAAGTCGTGTAGGTAATACAATTAACATGGACCCCCCTGTAGGTGTAATACGTTGTACATGGTGCAAGTCAACATACAACTTGAACTCTACCAGTTTGCTTTTTTTTTTTCGACAAAACGAAAGTGCACCTTTTTTTCCCCTTTGATGTATTTAACGGGCTATGTAAATGCAGTACATTACACCGACCTTCGTACTGGGGATTTGTAAATCCAGTAGCAACAGCGGTACATCGAAACGCATTAGGCGATGATCTATATAAGCAATATATTCAAGCAAACAGTCAGCCAACTAGGACTATCCACGTGCGGGGAACGTCTGGATCACGTATAATGATATCAGCTTGTACCCGCTTTGAGCGGGCTACAAAACTGACAGCGGTATACACGTGCATTTGCTAGCGAAGCCGGCTGGCTGGGGACGGGGGAGGGTGGAGGGGGGGGGGGGACGGGCCCACTTTACGTTACACTGAAAGTGTCGGAGGACGTCTCATTAAACGTGGAATGCTTTGTTTATAATTAAATGCTATATGCACAGCAGTCTCTCACACCCTAGCCCGCACAACGGACGTGTATTACTCATGCACAAGCTCTGACTGCATGCATCTGTAACGTTGAGCAAAACGTTACGGTGTATATACTAACAGGGAGTTGGTCAAATAGCAACTTCCTGATACTAACACCTGCTTGGAAGGTTACTGAAACCCCCCGAAACGAAAAATGAAAACCTTGATGAAAAAGCACAACGTGATGAAGTATAGAGTAGCCTACGTGAACTATCTCCTAAATGTAAGTCACAATTTAAAAAGTACCCACTTTCAAAGATGAGAAACGCAGGTTTGACTGGTATAGTAACACCTTGGTGCTATTACAATAGCTCCTTGGTAAGCCATGATATTATAATGCAACTCGTGAGTTTTTTTGCGCGCGCAAGCACACTTACCGTAACAGACCTCTCTCGTATGGTATTTTGTTCAAACAAACCGTTATCACCTAAAAATTTATTAAGGTTGTTCGTCTACGATTGTCAATTGTTTTTCTTTTCTTTGCCGTTGTGTTGACGGGGATGTCCTCTTTCTGTTGAAGGGTATGCAGTGGTTGGTGGGTAAGGGGAGAACGTAATCACCAAAATCAAAGCGGGACGCCAGTAAAAACTGCTCCATGGAAGGATTTTTTTTTATTTTCAAGTAAATGCACAGGGGTCAACGAACGCGAAATGTGCAAAAAATAAAAAATCAGGAATCATTAATGATCTTTCAAAATATACAGTATCTTTTAAATAATTTATGGAGGGTTTGTACAGGATAACGTCCATGCTTTAAAGCAAAGCATAAATAACAAACAACTCCCTATGATAATTTAGGATACGTCTGATAACGTACCGTAGGTCGTCCATCGACTATTAAAGAAATTGAAGAAAAACTTTTTCTTTTTTTTTTTCTTATCTAATTTGCCTTTGTCCTTCCAGTTGTTTGCGTTTGAAAATATAACCTATCAGAGAAGAAACGATATCTTAAGAAAAAAAAACCTAGCTTGTTTGTATCAACCGATCTAAAACCCTGGATGGAAAATATTTATATTACTATCAAAACAAAGAAGGTAAGATTTTAGCTAAGTCTAAACAAGATATAACGAAGGAGGGGCGACGGGGCGATTGATGAACATAAATCGTACCCCTTTTTTAGTTCCCAGATAACTAAGACAAAAACTATTTTACAGGCTGTACCCGTGGACCAGGGAAAGTTGGTATACATAACACAAAAGAAGAAGACAGGAACACAAACAAAGAAGATTCATCTTCAATATTTAAACTCAGTCGTACATTTTTTTTTTTTTTTTGGCGGGGTAAATAGAAAAAAAGTTTTACAATATTTGAAGAAAGTGATGCGAGGCTAGTCGGTTGTTGAACCGCCCCTGGGTCCGTAATCTGTTTACAATACCGTCTGGGTTCACTTGGTAACTAACCATCCCCAATTTCTTTTCTTTTCTATGTCTTTTTCCTTTCATTTTTATATTTATTCATTTTGCGTTTGTGCCAAAAAGAAGATAACAGATAACTTAAAAGAAAAAAAATAGTATATATAACAGTAATAAAATATTGATAGAGATTATCTCGGGAGTCAGTTTTGTCAAAACAGATCTGGCCGAACGAATAGCAGGGAAAGTCAGGTATAAAAGTCAGCGTATGGGTATCAGGTGTAATGAAACCACGTGACAGGAAAACCGATGGGAAGAAGGGGTAAATGACCGCACAACCACACACACACACAAATCGTCGATGAGATGCGAAGATGCAGAGAAACTTACAACAGAAAAACGAAATTAGGGGAAAGCATTCCCGAAGTCTTGGCAAACGACGACCTTGGCGATGGCAAAATTTACTGATATACATAAGTCACATTGTATAGGTGTCACATAAAATCACAGTCACATAAGCATAAGTGTCAGTCACACAAACATTATTGTCACATAAAAGGAACAATTGAGAGCCTTACCGAGTGTATTTTCGTCTTTTGCTTTTACTTTTATTTTATTTTCATTTTTTGAACTTAGTTGTTGTAAAAGTTGACGGTGAAGCCTACGTTCGTGCAAATTGGTAATAACATTTCTTTTTTTTTTTCTCGACATATCTAACGAAAGGTAAACGACAGAAGTACCCTTGACTATATGCCATTGTGTGGCACATATGTTTAGGACACTTTCTTGAAATGTCAACGACACACATTGACTACAAAGTACGTTCTATTACCGGGTAGACTCAAGGGGGTAGCCCATGGTACCATCATGGAACGGGTGAGGTGAGATGCGAAAGGGGGGCTCGATGAGGATTCGTTTTTATAATTGTTCTTCAAGAGCAGTCCGTGGGGCCAACAAAAAGGAAAACAGATGGGTATGGGGGACTGAAAGCTATACAAATTGGTAAACCGTATAAAGGGATCAGAATTTGTAATTTTCTCTCTCACCTCTTCTTCCTTGTCACCCCCTCCCTTCTCTCCCATTATTGTAAGGTGAGGGAAAGTTGTAAGGGGGAATGTCTATTGCCCCCCCCCCCCCCCGAGCTTACCAGTGAACAGGTAGTACACATGAGGTCTAAGAGTCACAACGGGCCTAAAATGATGTATGAAAGCATTACTACGACTTAGTAAGAACGACAATATTGTGAATGGACTCGGAATATGATTAACATACCACTCGTGTGTGGTCGAAGGAGGTAAACGACTTTTGCAAAGTCTCACTTTATATGCGTGGTGTGGGAATGCATTCGTTAGGGGAAGTAAGCCGGCTTAGTCTGCAAAATTTATACAAACTTTGTTAAGTCTCTTTGCTCTTGACGCGATTTAAGGGAAATCAACACGACACACCAAGGAAATAGCTTTAACCATTGTTAAACTATTCAGGCTCATCAATAAACATCTGTAAATGCTTCATCTTTTAAAAAAATGGACAAGATGAGTTTTGGAAGATTCATCATTTGAATTTTTGAAAGTTATGGAGAGCAAATTATTCTTGAGCAATAAATTACTTAAAATTGTATCTGTGAGAACGCTACTTCTTAAAAAGAGGGCTACCGTCCTTCCTTATTTGGAAATGGTAATCTATCATTCTGTGTCCACAAATATTGGTTTAAAACATTTTTTTTTTGTGAAACAACTGTCTCTTGTCCTTTGAGAAGAAACTATAACATTCGAATAACATTTTTTAACAGAAGGCAACTATTCATTGAAACGGCCATATAAATCCATACTTGTATGATATGATAGATCCATAGTGTCTTAAATTCAGAGAAATACCTGAGAGCCCATGCATGAGACGACGTTTACACACAGAATTGTCCTACAGAGAGAGCTGATTGAGGGAGGGTGGAAGGGGGGGGGGGTGCAATTTAACAAAAAATGGACAAAGGTGACGCCAGGGGTTCAGTTTGTCGGGAATGGGGGGGGGGTTGGTTTACTGGCAAGTGATATTTAAATTTGTTAGTAACTAGAAAAGTAGTGTACTGAACCAATAACGTTCACTCTCACCTCTCTCCATCTCAAACTCTTAATCGTCACTACACCCCTCGTCCGTCCCCCTCCCCCGGCCTCCCTTACAAACAAGCATACACAAAACGTCCGGAATATCCATCTGTCCAAAAACATTAATAGACTGATACATACACCAAAATGAAAACTTTTTATTCACAATATCTTTCAGCCGAAGCCACGTACAAGTAGATACACCGCGCGACGGTGGCGGAGGGGCTAAACGACACCAGGGACGCCGTGCGATCTTGAATGTTAAGATGACATATGTGGTGGATATCCGGTATATCAGATTGTCCCCCCCCCCCCCAACCGGTTGTGTTCAACGCAGAGCTCTTACAATAACCGTGTGTGGAGAGTTCATTGATCTCAAGCATCGTAAAGTACGCCTTGTGTATACATTTTACTGTTAAATAATCAAATCTTCAATGTGACCAGGGTTTATGTACACAAGTGAAGCACTCACGGCAAGATAAAACTCGACTGATATAGGCCTACGTTACAGGTTCACCGAAAACCAAAAAAAAAGAAGAAAAGAATTATACACTTCTATTTATAGTGTTCAGTATGGAAGGTTCAATAAACTGATATATATAAGTTATGATAATTTAATGCAGAAAATAAATGAGCAAAAGAGTGTGTATGCAGGCAAGCGTCTTTGCTATGCTTTTCCGCAGAATTACATTGGCTTCTTCTACTGACCAATAAACAGAGGCACTTACAGTCTGCTCCAAAACGAGTGATACTGGCAATGTTGAAAGAGGATGATTTTGGCGGGAGATGAGAGAGGCTAGGTCACAAGTGTGCATGGCTGGAAAGGATATGTAAGCTGTTGTGTCGCAACGAAAGGAGAACAGAAGGAGGAAAAGGGGAGTTGCGATTCCTGATATTATTACGCAACAGACGAGAAATAGAATTACCCCCTGCCAGCCCCTCTGAACCCAATCCTCAAATTCTGATAAAAAATCAATGACGTGACAACACTGGCGCTACATCAAGACCAGTAATGGAAACAGGGATCTGTATTCAAGAATTTTGTCTGTTTCAACGAATAAAAGAGAGCAATCTGCTTTCATTATTTTTTTTTTTTTATGGTGACTTCCTTTTTTATTTTTTTTTTTTTCGTTTTCTTAAATATTACATTTGAGGCTAAATTTCTCCCTGATTAAAAGTTCTGATAGCAGGCCGTATGTGCAGAAACGACTGGCTTTCCTCTTTTTCTTTTCTTCTCCTTTTTTGGTTGACTTTGCTCGTAAAAGGCAGAGTTTGCACTACGACTGAGCTTTCCTTTACAAGTAATTTACCGAACAAACATAGCAGTGTTTTTTTGCTCTAGACTATATACACCCACCGCTATGTGGGCTCGGGTGAATGACCAGTATACTGTATTTACTTTCCTTCGTTCGCCTTTGTTTAGATGGCGCGACCGAAGGAACGAGGCAATTCTGCGAGTGGTGTAGAACAGAGAACCTCACCAACAAACAAATAAAAGTTAGGTGAACAGATTGAACGAGAGAGCGAGAGAGAGAGAGAGAGACAAAAAAAAAGAAGACCCTGGTCGCCACACAATCGAGAGCTCAAAGTCTGATATATATGATGAAGTTTTCCAAAAACAAAATTGTTGAATGAGGAAAACACCTGCCCCAGTTAGGCGTTTGTTTTAAAGAACCTATTAGTGACGGCATAACTTAGTGGGTCTCACAAAATAAAACAGGCTTGTTACGTGTGCGCAGACGATCACACCTATAGACCTATATATACGTTATCCATGCACTGCACAGAACTCAGTGACGCAATGGCCTGCGACGCGTGGACCACTTTGGCACGTGACGTGGTCTGGAGTGGTGCGACATAAAATTACTGGTAGACTAATGAAAAATACATACATACTGAAAAAAACTCTTTCTTTCGAAAGTCCTCTCATGAACTTGGGATAATTTACGAAACAAAAGCTAAACAGAAACATCTACATTTTGTGGAATAATTTGGCTTAGAAAAGTGAACAAACTATGAATTCCTTTTGGAGCACCAGCCTAAATCACGGGTAATAGGGAAGGGGGGGGGGCTCTCTCTGACCCTCCACAGGACGGCGTGCCAACATCACAGCAACATAATTTCTCCAAGTGGTACTTCACAAATTTAATTGAGGAAGCTTGGGCTAGACATTGACAGGCCATGCCTATCGTCGGTCGTGTTGCCTAGCTACACAATCTCAACTGGCATGTTCTCACAACAACGAAATTTAGTGCCCGAAGGAGAAAGATAGCTGTCTTCATCTTTGCAAAGAGACATACCCTGTGACAATCGCAATGACGTAAAGCCTTTATGTAGCTTAGGCACCTATATTGCATCGATGTACTCATTGTCACCTAGTCCTCACAAAATACGCATAATGTGCTAAAATCTTGTCTCGAAAAAGACCTTTTCTGTATGATAGAACATGACGTGATAAACTGATATACCATAATGGTTAGGGGGTATGTTCCTCTCGAGAAGGCATAAACATGTATGATATCATGAGGGGATTGACTGCCATTGTAATGTGCGCGCTGGATTAAGACATATGTAACAGAGACACTACTCTACGCACAGCGAGATAGGAACGTTTCTATCAAAAGAAAGGTAAATCCGCAAAGAAAGGTCGCCCTTACGTACTAGTACGACGCTCATTCCATCGTTACGCTGTCATTCCTTGCAGCAAAAAAAAGTAGGCCCTTAGTAGTAAAATTCTTAAGTGGTAGCTAGTAGTAGCAGTATTCGTAAGTGGTAACTCTTTGTCAAAAGCGAAAATGGATGTGATTCCGGTATCCTTACTCTACCACTCATCGGAGACGTTCCAAGTTCCGCCTGAAATGATTAAATTCAAACGGACGTATACTGTCTAGGCCTAGTATATATCTGTACCAGTATAGTGATGAAGTTCAGTGCTAGTCCTCAGTGGCGTCCGAGACACCCAAATTTTCCACAGGACGACCAAATTTTGGGTACAAGGTTCTCCTTTGGACAACCCACCTCTAGTTAATGCTCGAATCATATATTTTACTTGAATATCTGTATCATTTTAAGATGAAACTAAGTGTTGATGAATTGCTAATAGCACAATGAAAACTTTGTGTGTTTCTGGTACACCAACCTGGATATACGCTGCACCGTGAGTAATGTCATGATTTTTGGTAGGACAACTAAATTTCAAATAGGACAACACATTGGTTGTCATTTGGACTGATCAGATGAAAATGCTAAAACTTCAACACTGACCACCATATCCAAATTTCACCCTATACAGGAATCAAACAGGGAAAACAAAAAAATAGAAAAAAATGGAAACTGCCGAAGGTCGCTATAAGATGAATAAAGCAGGTGCGCATAGTCTGAAAAAAAGGAAAGGAATTGTAATACACACTGAATCTGATACACATCTCGTAACTTATCATGGCAACACATCTCATGACAACAATTTTTAATATGTGATAATTTATCGGTTCGATTCGATTATATTTCTCGTTCGGCCTTAAAATGCTATGTCTACACATTTCGAGTCAGACCAGAGAGGTGCTAGAGAAGGAAATACAACGGGACGATTAAGTTATGTTAATCCTGTTGGATTTTCTCCGGCGTGATAACTAAATGCAAGCGGATGGAGCCATTACGTAACGCTGACGTAAACTCATCGAGGATTTCCAGGGCTTTTATATCCTCCTGGCTGGATGTATTCCGCGCGAAAAAATGTAGGGCGAACTGCGGACCATGCAAAAAAACGGCCTGCGTGGACTTAATAGACTGTATTTGATCTAAATTGTACATTACAATCACGATTAGAGTCACCGGTTCTCAAAAAAAAAAAAAAAAATTCTTAAGTTTCCAAACGGTCGCATTTTGGAAACTTGCTAAAACCATAAAATAATGGAAATGTGATTTAAGATTGTCACTGGCTATTCAAGCATGCTTAAATGATTTCTGTGCCTATTTTTATACTCTTTCGTATAGGGGGGTCATGTTTAATTTCATTTGCAGTTGCACCGTAGGCCATTGGCCTCTACCTGCTCAAGTGCAAAATATATACTGTCTACAGAAAATATCGATTTCATACATCAAATCAACAGGGACATATCTCAGCTGGCCGTACACGTGGACAGAACTTTCAAAACTCTGCCTTATGAGGAATTTTAACAGAGGCAGAGCATACACAAAATAGCCTACACAAAAGACAAAATGCTGCTTTGAAATTGAAAAATAAAAATATGAAAAAAAAAACATAGGTTGGAATGACTGACTCTTTGGTTCTGAGCTCAAACAAAACCAGTTGTCGAGACGTATTTACCATTATTTGTCGGTTCCTCATCTGGCAAGCATAAAATCAGTGTACTACGGTTGGAGACAAACTAAACGAGGCTCACGAAACCAGTAAATTAATACAAATCAAATCATTTACGTTATTTGTACTATTGCCGAGGTGGGATCGGGGTAGCAACTCAGAGAAGATTATACATATATATGTATATATATGTATATATATGTATATATACGTATATATACGTATATATACGTGTATATACGTGTATATACGTGTATATATATATATATATATATATATATATATATATATATATATATATATATATATATATATATATATATATATATATATATATATATATATATACTTTCAAGGATTGAGTTTCCACTCACTAGAAATATACATAGGCCTATGAAAAAAAAATACACGCTGTATAGTAATTAGTTGGAGGCGCGCGCAGTTGTTTGAACTGACGGACGAGTACCTCTATTTTTAATTCAATAGGTCACGATAAGCCACCCGTAAGTGGTATTCAATACGGGACATCGAGTAAGAATACCATCTGGTTGTAAGCTTGTCCCCGTGTGATTGAGAAGCTGTTTAAGCAGCCTTTGAATGGTTTTCTACTCGTATATCGGTTCAAGGTAATAACAGAAATGAACAACGGCTTGACATGTCGCGTAACCAATCCACATATAGTTTAAGTTAGAGTTGAAAGAGAAACACTGCGTGTTTGCATGATGTGTATATATATATGTATATATATATGTATATATATATATACATATTCATTATTCATATTGGTACAGTCACTCCCATACAAAAGAAAAATAACTTCACCTGTATACAATATATGTCACATTTTGCATCGTTCCCAGACTCTGTGCAGTTTACATAATTATGATGCAAATTGTGAATGGTATTCTCCTAACGCAACACCGAACAAATAAAGGTGTAAAAATTTTCGGCAAACTCCAGTCCTTTGCCTTTTCATTTCTCGTTACGAGATCGAGGCCGATACCTATCCCATAAACACAAAGAATGCCTTTGAACTTTACCGACGACATGCCGTGACCTCGTGACCTCGAAGTGTTCCCGCTGCGTGACCAAATCGAGAGGCCAAGAGAGACGAACAACAACAACAAAAAAGGAGGGAGTCGTGAACGAAAACTTGAAAAAAAAAAGTAATAAGAAA
The DNA here is from genome assembly GCA_021234535.1 of Stichopus chloronotus. Taxonomy (NCBI): domain Eukaryota; kingdom Metazoa; phylum Echinodermata; class Holothuroidea; order Aspidochirotida; family Stichopodidae; genus Stichopus; species Stichopus chloronotus. Next base: position 22,958,392 of record CM037845.1, on the reverse strand, counting down.
GGGTGGAAAGTGCAACTGCAGGGATTCCTAAAAAGGGTTATATAACTAAGGGAACGTTTCATCATCTGATTCACCTTGATGCTGCAACAAGAGATCATCTAAACGCAGGTGAGTTAACTTAATTACCGCACCATAATGTACTTATCTTTGCGATACCGGGAATACCTGCCTTACAGGTGCTTATTACTGCCGCTGCTGCAAGCTCTATACGTGCATCCACGGGCAACAATCATCGTCCGATTGCCGGCCTGGTATAAGCATCCTGTAAGTTTATTTACGTGTAGATTAATCGAGTATCGGCAAAAAGTAAAAAAACCCCAACCTAAGCATGCACGCAGGTGACAGGGTAATGTACTATGATCCTAAAAAAAATAATTCTGATGAAACACCGACTGCTTATCGAGAGTTCATACAACAGTAGTTGCTCGAGAAAAAGGGAAACGATACAATGTGATGCACTTCACGCTACAAGTTATACATACGATGGATGCATATCCTGACCATCCACCGCCCCCCTCCTCCCCCCTTCCGTTATTCGCTGCAGCATGTTCACTTGTATGATTACATCTATCTGGTTACTTGTTTGTGTTTTTAGTAGTTGCAGATGACGCAAGACGCGACGAGGGCCGTCACTTTGCTTTGGCGTTATCGGGAGGTACTTCTCAAACTCTCTCTGACTGAATATATACACTGTGCCTGCAGCTTCAACAAAAGAAATCAAGTCAGTTGAAATTTATGCACATGAAATGTGATGGTAAACATACGATTTGTAAACGAAGGCAGTTTATCACAAGCAGCAAAGTATGTTATACGCAGCGATGCTACGGTATTGCTTTAAACATTTATCACATCTTTGAGATGGTTTCCGACTTGGGTGATCCAACCAGAAGCTTTACAGAGTCTGTGATATGTGTGTGTGTGTGTGTGTGTTTATGCGTGTGAATAGAAAACAAAGCTGTGCGCCCTTGTTTTCGGGTGAGATAGAGGACCGAAACAATAGATTTTAGGTCCTCTGTAGAAAATTCAATAGATTTCTCCGGCCCTCTCAAGATTAACAATAGACTTCTATTGTTAAGGTTAGGGTCGAGGAAGAAAAAACAAAAGAAAACACAATGAGGTCCTTGGAATGAATGGAAAACAAAGTTGTGTGTGTGTGCGTTATGTTCTATTATTGCCGTTTTAAATTATTATTTATTTTTTACTTTATTTGTTTTTACGGTGGTTGGGCAGGGGTGACTTTCTACACTACAAGACATACTACAAGACACACACAGAAATAAAACTATGAAACAGAATTAGAAATAGTACCAGGAAGCACAATTACACAAAAGAGTACCGTGAGGATGATCCGAAAAGCAGCACCACGACTCAGATTAAGACAGTGGAAGGGAATTGGCACCATGAGTCAAAATTAGCTATAATACTATCCAACAGACACAAAACCACAAAGACGAATAAAAAGTGGCGCCAAAAAAAAAAAGAAAAATAAAACATAAATAGCACCATGAAGCAGAGGGTGAAGCTGGAAATAGTACTAGACCACGGATAGGTTTACGACCTGGGAGCCAGGTTTAGGAACAATAACAACACCAACCAGTAACAGAATTAGCTCCATAAAGCAGAGTTTTAAACTGTGAAATTAGTAGTGTATAGTATTCTTGTTTTCCCAACTTGACGTTGTTCTTAGAATGGAAACCAGCCTGTTCAGATGAAAAAGCCTGAATATCTCTGACGTAACTGACACGTGTTTACCAGGTCGCTGACGATTCATGACTGTTATTAAAATTATTAAATTAAAAAAAAATCCTGAGAAACTGAGAAAAAAATGTGCACAATGGTGGACGACTGGACGGCTTTTTTATTCTTTCCTCACGCGATTTGCAGAGTATAACTTAATTCCTTTTATATATTCCTCCGGTCGTTTCTTTGCATTCACCCCGTCCCGGCGATGCAATCCATTTTTCCACCGATAGAGAGGCAAGTTATTTTTCTAATTGAAAAGAAACAAATTCTTTACTAACATCCTTGAAAGAACTGTGTTGAAAAACAACTTATATATTGTAATTCGACCTTTTCTCAAATGTACAGACCGTTTAGATAGAAAACCAAAAAAAAAAAAAAAAAAATTCTAAGAACGACCAAAGTGCATGTTGAAATTTTGGGGGATTTTGGTTAATACCGTTTATATCGTATTATTCTTACTAATATTTCTCTCTGTATTTTATTTTTTTTTCTCCGTTGCTTTCACACCTCTCTTTTTTCTTGAATTCGTCTTTTCGTGGTGCGGGCATTTGATTCTTCCCAAATCCTACTATCTACACATTCCCTTCATTGAATCGAAAAGCTTACGTTTGTCACGTCATGAAGGTCTATTATAATGGACATATAACATATACGAGCATACCTGGGCCGGGGCATAAGCTTTCTTCTTCTTCTTCTCTTTTTTTTTTTTATTTTTTCATTTCTCAATTCTTGTTCCAGTATTTACTGTCAAAACACTGCATGGGGTATTTAGTAAGTTCAAGTTAAAAATGAATGGGATCCCGGGGTTCCGTTCTTTTCTCTCTCCCTTTATCATTTTGCGTCTTTTTATATTACTAAGTGGAGTTTTCGTCGTTTCATGGGCAATTTTACGGTATCGCACCAAACACAATGAAAAAGAAAAGCCGTTATATATCGCACAAAAGCCATTCACGACGTTACGTACGATTTTCGCAGATTAGGCCCACCACCCGTTGAGGAGGGAGAACCTAACAATTGACGGTTTGCCATAATCTCTAGAATACTGTGTCTACATTGTTTATACAGGCTCGCGTTTTATTCTGATTCAGCACTTTTTTTCCTAACTGGTGTTAGTTTTCAATGACAAACCGCTAGGACGAGCACGTTTTTCTACTTATATGGCTGGCTATATTAATTACCTAACAGGCAAAGCGTCATAGCGAGAGGCCGCCACATTAAGTGTTGTATTATGTTGCCATCTCTAACTTACAGCATATAGCCTATTAAACAAAAGAGTAGGGTATACCGTAATCTAGTAACGTAGTTACAGAGAGTCACAACAAAGAGACTGACGTCACATAGATTGAATAAAACGACCAATCACCTTTAACATGAATATGAACTATCAAAGCAAAACTGTACCCCTTAAACTACGGCACTTTCTGACAATCAGTCACTCCTCAATATAGGCTCCAACCACCTTTCCCCACAACTTGATCTCCACATAAAGGCTACCAGAGCCCGAGTCCCTTCCCCCAAAGTCATTCAAAAAAAAACATGGAAAAAAAAGTCAGAAAATCAGAAAATAGACTTATCAAACAAATGAAGACAAAAATTTAGTCGTTATTCTCGTTATTTAAGTACGAACAATCATCATCGCGCCAACAAAGATGACAAGGTTACCTTCGACGTTAGAAGGCAAAACTATATACAGTAGCTTTACGGTAAGTAACAAGAAAACAATAAAATACAGGCCTACGGAAAGAAAAAAATTCCTTTTCTTGGAAAGTCTGTGACTGTCTCAATCGACGTTGAATTCAATTGAAACATTCGATTTGTTTATGTTGCTTTATATTTAAAACTGTGGACTAATTGATAGATCATCTTGTCCCCACCCCCCCCCCCCGCCCCTTATTTCTCGGTCTGCTTTCTGTTCCTTAATCTTTTCCTTATCCGCCTTGCATCGATTTTTTTTTCTGCTTTTACGTTCCTTACCAAGTTTTCTTTTTTTTATTATCTGGAATCTACAATCAGACAACTGCCAAATTAATATGTTTAATGAAAGTGTATTATCTTCTTTTCCTCGAAAAACCATCTACTACTCCTTAATACCGTCATCATTATCATCACAATCTCTCTCTCTCTCTCTCTCTGTGGTATTCTCTGCCTCTTCTTCCTCCGGCAGAAACCACTTTTCCCCATCTGCGTGATGAAGTTTTCAAAATTCCTTTATCGGCCAGATGATGATGATGATGTTGAAGAATCATGCCGGTCTACGATAACGGCGGCGACGACGCTGATGATACAGGTGATGATGTCAGTATAATAGAATTGACGGTTTTTAAACGGTTATTTTGGACACCTTTAGGGTCTGTTCGCTCCTCGTTATCAGTCTCCTAATCTCCTTTATTTCTATCTTTCTTTCTTTTCTTTTTTTTTTTAGTTGTTTCTCAATTTCTCCCTGTCGCTGTCTCTCTTGGTCTAGCTTAACCACCGCCTCTCGTACGCACGATAAGATAATTCTCACCATCATGCATCTCTCTCTTCTGAGACAACCACGATGACTTATATCAAAGGATGTCGGGAAAAAAAAAAAAAAACGAGGAAAACGAAAAGTGAAGCGACGGGTGGACCGTAGTTCAAGCGAGGAAAGTACAGTCACCTTTCCGTTAGTCAGAAAAGTACAAGACGGGAGTATCGCCACTATAGGTGTGAGTTGAGAGTGTCTTAAAATGTGACCGTGTGTTTTATCTTTAGAAGAAAAAAAAGGACGTGAGTAAACTCTTAAAGGGACATACTGGGCAGACGGATTGGCGACAGATGCCACTTTGATACTATTTGCAAACAGGTGATGATGGCATTTGCCCAGTTCAGGAGTTTACATATATACACATGAAAAGAAGGTAAGCGTAATTTACATATACGACCGGTGTGTGTACTATATGGGCGCTCTTTTTTTTTTTTTTTTTTGAAAGGAAAAAAATAAATAATCATAAGCGGGCTCACATTGAAGTCAACTGGATGGAGGGGCATGCATGGGAAGTGGGGGTGGGGGTGGGTTGGGTTGAAGAAGGACTAATTCCATAGCTTATATGTTCCGTGATTTGTCGAGGGTCAGAGATACGAGGACAAACTATTGCACGCTCATAGACAGAGGCTCAGAGTTTGTTGTTGCTATTCAACTTCAGGAAACGATTTAGATGACATTCGGAGTGACTGGAAAGACTTTTTAAAAATTCGGAGCTCGATGGACACTTCGGTACTACAATTTCAACGCATTTACGTATTGGCGTACAGGATCGACACCGTATATACGGTGTGAAAGAGTGATAAAGTGGAGGATTTGACTGTAACAGGTTGAGAGTAAATGGTTAAAATCTGCTCTTCGGTTTTTAATATCGAATCCTGATTTCTGCACGTAAGTCTATCGATACCAACTTTAAAAATTCTCTCACGTTTCTCGGGCATGTGTACCTAGTAGAATTCCCGCCATGGCTGTTTTCTGTAGAAGTTGCGTCCTTCTTTTTTTTCTCTCTCTCTCTTTTATATCGTGTATGCATTTTTCTGTCGTTTTTCCTTTTGTTATGACGCTTTGGGGATATGTCTACGAGGAGAAACAGCCCCAGGGTATCACGTGACCCAACCAGCAGACGTCACAAAAGATTTCATTTTTAAAGAAGGGGGGAGGCACTCTTAACGATGAAAAGTTTATATTCTGTGAATTAAAAGTTAGTGATCCAGGTGACCACTCCTCATTTTTTTTTTTTTCATTTTGTACTTCTATAATGTAGGATACAACTGCAGTATAATCACCCAAAACATCCACTCCCTCTAAAGCAAGAAAAAAAAAATCCTCACACTAACCGCACTGCACGCAACGAGGGTTCGACGTCATTAGGAAATGGATTTTTTTTTTGTCTCTTATATTGAAACTACAACGTACAAGCGAGCAATGACCGTTATTCCCAAGCGAAAATATCAATTTATTTCTAATATCCCAAATGGCAACGACTTAATACGACAATGTTTGCTAACATCCAATATGGACGGTAAAAGATAACGCCCCGTAGAGATTTGATTTTATAGCTCTTGGGTATACGGGCACATAATATAAGAAAGAGATCCACGCGCGCATGCACACACTTAAAAACTAGATAATGTATATAAATAAGACGCACTTTATACCCTACGCGTGCATTAACTTTAAGCAATTATATGGTTTTCTGTGAGTACCAAAGACCACCTCTTCATAGCAACGAGAAAACAGTGCCGTTTCTAACAAGGTTTCTGACAACGTTCTTTAAGTATTTACTTCATTACAGGTTATACGAAAGATATTGCATAGAAACAAATTAAGGCAGTAAATGTCATAAAAAAAGAGAAATATGAAGCAGAGTAACAGGGGGTGTGAAAATTGCATCAACCAAAAAAAAAAGAAAAAGTTGACAAGATCATTTTTGTTGCATCTATGTATTGTATATACGGTTTTGAAAATCGGATTATAGACTATGGTGGTGACGTCACATCGGACCAATTCGCTAGGCTAGTAAGTCAAAGAGTCGAATCACAAACAGAAATAGGAAGACATATTGATGATTGATATTTCCACACTGAGTCAATCAATTTATACGACACATTGTTCAATCCATTTACTCCAAAATAAAATAATAGTTTGAAACATTCAGTGAAGTAAATAAACCTCGGCTTTCGACAACGAATTCCGTAGTAACAAATTCTAGTTACTGCCACCAAAAATAGGCTATCGTGTAAACTGCATCGACAGAATACCATTCATGCACAAACAATATTGATGGTCAAACGCCTCAGCTATACGCACGCGCAAACGGGGAAATGAGGCCGGCTTTATCAACTTAAAACTGTTGCTTAAAGGGGCTCATTGAGCTGGTTCTCAAAACTCATTTTATTTTTCATCACACCTATGAGTATCACTGACATTTTGATGGTAAATGGTCAAACTAAGAATTCTGAACATCTTTAACACAAATGAAGCAACAGTGATCTATGGTAATTAACGATTAAAATAATGCAAATCTTAATGCAAATCTGTGACAACACTTCCCTTTTAAGAATGCACTAGTAACTCCACACACAAACTAAACGATATCAGCTCAATGAACCCCTTTAAAAAGTTAGATTTTCTACATTTTTGTTTCTTTCTGTCACTTTGTAAAGAGTTTCCGAGGTGCAATTGATGGTTCTTCACGATATGCTCAGAGAAGTTTAAACGGTTGTTGATAAATCACATGGAATTATGTCTTCTAATGCCTCAACGACTAAATGATATTTTAGTGACTTCATCTGCAAACAATTTCCGTTGTATAAAGACTATACAGGTGTTCAAACGTCAAGGTCACCCACTTGGAAATTTTTGGCAATTGGTTGTATTTACTGTATTATTAAGGGTGGAATGAGACCACGTTCACAAATGCCATTTCAGTACTATCACATTATATATAGGAACCATAAGATCTGCATAAAAAAATACACAAACTGCTACCGTTAGTCAAACAGTGTACTAAAGATGAAGAGAACTGGTACACATTTAAGAAAACAAGTGAAATGTGGATGGTAATGCAACGCAACGTGTATTTAAAGTTTAGCCAGCGGAGGTTAACAAGTTACGGTAATGAATTAGATTAAATTCAGTTAACGAATGCTGGTCATCAAAATCATATACGGGTCGTTTTAATTAAGTGAACATCAAACATAAAGCACAGCCTACATGAACACACGAAGCTGTACAATGCCAGACTTGTTGCAAATACAGAGAAATCGTGCACGTTCGATCATGTGGTATAGCGCCATGGTTCGATGTAGATGCAGGTTCACCTTAACACAGCTACACGTTTCGGTATAGATGCACGCACGCCGAAGATTGCTATCTACCGTAGATCGTAATACGAAACCACGCGCACAGCCGTATGTAAACGTGGTTGGGTTTTAGCACTAAGGGTATACGTGATTTTCTTTTTCAACTGATTGTCGACCAAGAAGTAGAACAAGCAGCCTTAATAAAAAGAGAGAGAGAGAGAGAGAGAGAGAGAAAGTCAACAACTGATCAAACAGAAGGAGATGACAGAACGAAGACGGATGGAAAGGTATGGCAACAGGAAGACGGATCAAATCTAGCTTGACACGATGATGTTTGTTCAAAGATTCGGTACATATGGAACAGCTAAAAATGTCTTAAAGTAATAACCATAAGGGAAAAAAAAACAGTAAAAATAAAAGTGATTTCAATTTTATCTTTCTCGGTTTTGTCAGGAATGAGTGCCACCGCCAAATCGATTTTAATTCTAAACGAATAGACATCTTGTGAGTCACCTTGATGTTTTCGTTCCATTCCTGAAGGAAAAGTGTAAGACGTTAATGGGCGGGTAAATTTAAGTGTGGGGGGGGGGGGGGTGCGTGATAAGAAATTAGGTTGATGGCTATAAAGATAAAGGCTAACATGATGATAGGTTGGTTCGCCGAAAATTTCAAGGGTAACTTTTATGGAAGGCAATATTTCACTCTTTGCACAAGGAGAAACCGAATTCGCATGGCAATTTTCGACTCATAAAAGCCTGCGGATGTGACACAATTTCACGTACGAGTCGCGATAAATTCGAGTCGTTATTTTCTCTAGTCCTCTATCGAAGAACTTGGAAGTAAACACCAAGTTGCACTGTCTGAAACTTTACAGAAATGTGTATAATGAATTTCCTTGCAAATAAGGGTTAAACTCACTATATGAAACATAGCCTACTTGAACGAATTCAGATTTAAACGTATTCAAAACAAACGCAACGATTGTTTTACATCGGCCCGGCGATTAAAACATGTGTTGACTGCGACAATTCAAACAATTATTAGCAAAAAAACTACTAATCAATTTGATTAGAAAAACAAACTACTAATCAATTTGTTCCCACTATTTCGTTCCTTGGAGCAGCAGAAAAGGAGAAAGTCTTTATTCTGTTTTTACTTCTTTTCTTTTCTTTTTTGTTTTCTTATTTAGCAGGTTAACACGTGACTGATTTATTTGTTAAAGTCTTCAACACACCAGTTTTTATGAGTTATTGCAGTGTTGGTGTAACTATGCAATTTCTTGCTATCCCAGTTGTAAGCTTAGTTTGTGCTTGAAAACGTAAACGATATCTTCGACTGTATTAACGACGTCAAGCTGCACGTTATACCTTAAAGGGTAATAGGGGGGCGCTTGTTTTACACAAAAAAATTGTACTTCTGAAACCAGTATTTGGATTATTCCAAATAAGGACAGTGACCTTCCTTTCAAGAAATCAGTTCCTTACAGATAGATATTCATTTATCTGCAGCTCAAGACTAATTTGTTCACTTATGAACTCTCAAAAATTCAAATGATGCATCTTCCGTTACTCATGCTCAAAATTTTGAGGAGATGAAACTTTTGCAGGTGTTTACTGATGAGACTAAAAGGTTTAACAATGATGAAAGCCATTTTGTTCCTACGCCACGTTTTGGGTATTGTAAATGATTCACTCATCGAAAAATGAAGCTTTTTGTCATAAAAGAAACTTACGATTTTTCAGACAATTCGGTAAAATGACGTAAGGCACTCTGATTTTGCCAGGTGCATAAAAGAATAACTTATTGTTGAGCAACAAATAACTGAATTTTTATCTGTGAGAAACTCTCTGTCCACAAACACTGGTTTTTAACATATGATTGTTTCCTGTACAAGAAAACACCCTATTTCCCTTTAATCAACACAGAATAAGTTAATTTAATAAATTCGATAATTTCTTTCCTCGTATATCTTGTATATGAGCCTAAATAAATTTCTAAAGATGTAAATGGAACTTTAAAAAGTTGATGAAAGTGTGGCTATACAGACAAGTCAGAATGTGGCCACTGAATAAAAAGCGGAACGTCTCAACTTCCTCCTCCCCCCCCCCCCCCTCATCCCACGTACAAAGATAATAAAAATAAAAAAAAAAGAGCCGGTAGACAAAGACTGGGAGTTTCGAGGTTTCCAAATTTCACCACAAGGTATTGCCTACAACCCCTAAACGCCCCCTTTCAGTGCACCGGTTGATTCACGGTGTGTACCCGGGTAATCGATCTATTGACAATTCTAGCTAAGGATTTTCTCGACTACGAGAAATTGCACAGTAACCCATCTACATCAGAGGAAATAAAATTACTGCTGGAACGCCGATGTCGTTCGAAAAGGAGCGAACGTGATTATTTGTCTACTCCTTTGTGCGATTTGGTAAAAATAAAGATTGAAGTGTGTGAATTAGGCCAACCATATCATCGCAACGTCACCAAAAGGACAACTAGTAGCCTAGGGGTAAACTAAAAGCTATAGTGACGTTTTCCAAGAAAAAAAAATATATAACGGAAAATTATATTTTGTCTTCATATTCTCATTGCAGAGAAAAGATATTATAGGAACATTTTTTAAAACAGAATTTTTTTCTTTCAAAGTATAACGTATGACCAAATTTAAGTGGCTCCATGAAAACGTGGTTGTCATGGTAACATTCGCCATATTTCAGTAATCAATTATGATATCAATATACTGCATGGCCCTCAGGACTGGCAAAGTTAAATTTCTTGCATTGATATCCAAAATATTGGTGAAAACAATCGAAATGTAGACTTCATGATAACGTAATCATGGTGACAAGAAGGGGGGGGGGGAACCTTTAGAAAGGTAATCTATACTTTTCAATTTCACAAAAGGTTTTTACTAAGAAAATCAGGCACAAAAATGTTACCGGGATACAGTTCTTCCAAGTTGTCATGGCTACCGCTATACACGCTCGATGCCGTTCATGGCGGTGATGGATGTCGTCCGCACGCGTCTGCACGACGTCATATGATGGCGTTTTTCACCGGATGACCGACGGCTACGTCAGGTAATTTTCTTTTGATTCTGCAAACAATTCGGTATCTGTCTGTTTGGAAGAACAATTTACCCAAACGCGACGCGAAATATTCGATGCACACTACTGAAGACGGAGATATAGACGATGGCGAGCTAGAGAATACGGTTAACGTGGAACTTATTTAGGTAAAGGCAGGATGGGTGGTCGTGAGACAGGTCTATTTAAATTTTCTGCTAAATTACTTCTTTTTTTCAAGTAAGCCAAATAACTCTTCCAAAAAGCCTGAACAATGCACCTTGCAAACACTGTGCTTAAATTGGGGATCAACAGAAACAACTGTGACCAACCCATTCTTGCACTTGACACAACAACGACAGTTTTAATACAAATTTCCCTCTAGCTTTTGAGTAAAACTCAAATTTATAATCTGTTTAAGAGGGTAAGGACGGATCCACGTTTTTTTTTTCTTTTTTTTTTTTTGTGGAGGAAGCAAACTTTTGTGGTGTTACAGTGTTATGGTGGAGGGATGTACCTCTCCTAGTTGCCCCTCAACCTTTCAGCTGTGTAGTAAGTTGACCTTCGTAATCATTTTAGGATGTATGAGTACCACTTTTTTAAGGAAATTCAGACACAAAATAATAACTAACATCTTTCATCGCGCAACTGCACCCTCCCTTAGAAATACGGGTCCCTAACGTTCAGCTGTCGTTGCATTGAGTGGGTGTGTATCGTAACTACGTGCGAGATTATGAATTATTCACTGTCGCCGAGAAAGAATTGACAAATTGGTTGACGAAGGACTAAAACGCTTTTAGGAAAAGATGGGTGATTAGGAAGACAATAACCATTTGTAAAGTATAAACTTGTTGTCGACACACCGTTTTTGTTGCTCTGGGTATGTTTGGAAGAAGCTATGCAGTATGGGGAGGCTGACGGGAACACAGAGAGTTGACTCTTTCTTCGGCGTTTTCAATTGGATACATGTGTTGTCAGATCAACACAGAGATGTCATTTATTGAAACATCCCTTTGATTGGCCTAAATGTTAAGTTGTTCTATAACAGATGGATTGATTGGTGTTAGCATTCTCTTGACGTAGTTGTTAACAGTTTATCAGACCACAAACCTACCTCATCGGACGCCGATGATATATCATGAAACGCCCAGCGAGTATAGATTTAAAAATGTGTACAAGTACCTTACGGTAGGCCATGCTCTTAATTAGTCTGTAGGTGAAAGAGCTTAGCGTATGAAAGAATAGCCCGCACCTGTAGTTTTTAGTACTTGCATGATGCCACATGTATGGGTGTATACGCATAAGGCATAGCATGTGTGCTCTCACTTATGATTTGTGTCTAAATATACGACTTACTTAGCAACCAAAAGTTTTACTACATTATTTAGAACGGAAGGAGTTTAAAACCCAGAATCCAAATATCATATCAATATCTATTTATACATATATATATAGAAACAGGGGCGACGAACTTCTGTCAAAGGATGGATTGAGTTATCAGGGCAGTAAAGTTGTAAAACAGACTAAGAATAACTTTTCAGCGTATAGCCCCTGAAGGGATATTGTATGAACCAATCACGGTTTCGCAGACGATAGATGGGAACCGTCTATCTTTTAATAGGTTAAGTTGACGCGACGTACAATGTCCATTCGGGTTTAAAAATTCCACAATTGATATGTAGCACCAAACATACGAAATAGCCGACCGCATTGTGGTTTGACAGCAAACTCATTATGTTATTTCAGGCAAGAAATACGAAGGCTACTTCCATTCGTACGCTATTCCATGATTACTTTTAAGGTGAATATTATTAAACGGTGCCTATTTTTTTTATTTTGTTTTCAGTTTCAAGAAGACCGATGAGAAACTTCGTATCTGCGACAATGTTGATCTTGGATTACTTTGTCCTCAAATAGTTTGACTTTTCTTTTTTTTTGTTCTGCAGAATATCATTCACATTTTTATGCAGAGGAGGAGATGTCAGCACCACAGTTTATCGACAAATGTGCCTGACTCAAACAACTGTCGAGTCACAGACCACTTTGCCAATGAAACAACAAAAGACTAGAGATTGGACAATTGCTCGATCGCGTTCATTTGAAATTTATTTCGATTATTACTTAACTGTTCACGCGCAATTTATGACTTTTTAAACTGCTATAATTTGATTCCATATTACAGTGCTATTTTTTTTTTGTACTTCCCTTTTTTCCCTTTTAATTGTGTTAATGAGGACCTCATGTAAGATAAGTTACAGCAAAATGAGTCGGTCTCTTCAGACAAAGTTGAAATATATAAAATGAGGAAAATCGCTCACAACGGGTCGTTCATGTGACCGTAAGTTCCGAGGGACTTTTACACTGTAAGTCAATGGGCACTTACGATCGCCCTATTTTGCGTTTTCATTTCTTCAAACTTACGTTTTCAAACGTGCGTTTTCAGTTCTCAAAATGGCGCATTTGTCCAAACACCTAGAAATTACTAATGCATCAGAATTCATACAAAATTGTGTGCATAGTTGCGAGCAATGGTGGTTATTTCGAGTACAATTCTTTTGGATGGTGACCTGCACAGCAAATTTCACATTAGTACCGTTTAGAAAGAAAACCTTCAAAAAAAATAAATAAATAAATAACTGACTTCTTATAGCAGAACGAGGTCGATGGTGGTTACTGGTGGTCATCTGCAACCTCGTGCTGACAGAGAACCGCGGCTTGAACTGACCTATATGTAGGCCTATGTATATATGTAGGCCTGTATCTTACACATATGCAACTGACGAACGGCGACCTACATAAGCCATGCGCAAAGCGTGCCGACGGTCCCAGCACGGTAAGATCATAGATACTTCCCAGTGTTGACGTTGTATCAAGCTTTCCTGTGAACTGATTTAGAAGAGAAGTGAAGATAATCGAAAGGTATCTCTCGGTGTTATCCACTTTCTTGACTTTGTTTCAAACACGGACACAATTGTCGTAACGGACGAAAAAAGAAAGACTTCAAAATTTTGTATGTTTTAAGACTTTGTCACGAGCTAAGAGGTTGAGAAAACTTCCAACACACTTCTGTTTTCACAAAAAAAAATGGGAATAAAACATGCGTTTGAATGAGACGACCAAAGTTTATCAATAATGTGAACGTCGCATTTCTTTTTTTATTATTTTTCAATTTTATTTTTTTCTTTTGGTAAAAAGATGTTGTAAAAGATTCCAGGGACCACGACATATACGGATTCGTATCCTCCGCCATCTAAAGGCTTCGAGAGATACTAAGTGCATTATACGACCTTTTTTTCAGGATCTACAAGTTTTGTCAGCCACATCGTCTCAAAAATAAATGCACGCGCGGCTCCCCGTAGAGGGATCCGGTCACATGATTGGCAACAGAGCCTCGTAAAACCGACAGAATTGTTGAAGGTTAATGGAGGGCATTTAGGCAAAATGGGGTCTGCTGTTGGATTTATTTTTACACATGTGCAAATCTCCTCAAGTGTAAACGAATGGCAACCCCCGACATCGGAGTTATGACGTCATACTATAGGTGCCGTAGGATTCTTACATAGCTGACATCGTCCGGTGTTCGGATGTCCAATGGTAGGAGTTACATCGGATAAGTTTTAATTATAAAGATCCCCTGTTTACTTTCTGTCTTCTTTTCCAGATATATTTTTGACTTATAGGGCTACTCATAAACATCTAGATCAAAGGTCACTGAAGACCTGTTTTCAGTAGAGTTCAGATTTCTGTGTCCTACTATCAGCATACTAGACTAGGCGACTAGGCCAATCCTAACATTGCGCATTATCTCGAGGGTTACGTTATACGTTACAGGTCATTATGGAAAACTAGGCCTATCTTCATGTTTTGTTTTTTTTTTTTATGGTAGAAACACCCCCTAGTGTTCAAAACTGAATAATGCATCTGTCTAAAACACTAATTGTGTGTCTTTGTGACATACGACTGTTTAATTTTAACTTGATTGGCAGCTGGTCTCCACTCCCACCCCCCTTCTCACCCCCCCCCCCCCTTCTCTTCATTAAACATACTAGGTAACTTTCGAAAGACTAACAACTGGATCAGATTTTAATGGTGCATTTTATATAAACCGAAGAGTGAACTTTATTCATTATTTACCGTCCCCGCTGGACTCTTGCGTCTTTTCGCTTTTCAGGACTGATGGCATCTCGTGTGTTACAGCACGCGATGACGTCATTTCTTGGTTCAGATTGATGCCACGCCTTGGCAGTATAGAATGAGTATTCGTTGAAGCATGAATTTAAAGTGAAATTAGTGACTTAAAACTCTTTTAACTCGGGTGAAGGCCTATATGTAGCCTTTCCGACATCATCGTATTTGCGAATGCTCACTTCATTAGTCTTCACACATCAACCCGTGTAACGTATATGGATATGCGTACTGTTGGCACATATAGCGGTTTGAAGAGACAGTGGAGAGACCAGCTTTTAATGTTCTCTAGCAACTCCCTGGTTGAAGTGCGGTGTCAAGTCGCCTATGCTGATCGAGCTCTGACAAGCCGGTCCATTGCGCAATCTCCTGTTTTTCCCTCCGTTTGTGTGAAGTTTCGGTGTTAATTCCACAATCAAACTTCAGCTTAGGATTTTATCGCATGTTGCACATATTTCGATCCGATAGTTTGTGTACAAACACATCGTAAAGGGAAGCGCATAGAAATCAAAGCAAGAGATTTCCTACGGGTCACCCCCCCCCCCCATCCGAAATTGTTCTGTTTATGTGATAAGAGAAACAACGATAAAGCAGCGTAGGCTATGACTTATATGTCGCGGATATTTATCAGTTAAACATGAAAGACATCTAACCGTGGCATAATAAATTATAGTATTTTATGATACCATATAAACATGTCGTAGACGGACATCTCACGATGAAACACGAGTTGGCGTAAAGTGTGTATATTTTATACCAGCGGTCTCGAGCCAACTGAGTACCAAACTTGGCCAAAACACACACACACAAACACACAAAAAGAAAAATCCTGTTCAGGGAGAATGGTGCCAATGCAAGCAAGTGCAGATGCGCCCAACGGCGCTTTGAGTAAAAAGTCATATCACTTGGTGCAAGCAAAAACCACTCAGGAAGCTCCGCGTACCTTAAAGGGGCTCATTGAGTTGATATCAGTAAAGATTGAGGTGATTTTGAAGTATACAAACACACCACAATACTCACAATCAGCATAATTAATCAAGTTTCACATCCAATAGTTATATGAAAACTGTCAATTTTTTCGAATTTATGACCGTTACTTGCTCTGATTGTGTGCATGTGAATGTACTAATGTGAAAATGTCTGGTCACAAAGTTTCAAAAACCAAATTTAATCGTTGGTTACTCACTCATTAATGTTCCAACGTATGTAAAACTTTGGGATCCTTTTAGTTCGACTGTTTGTCATTAGTATGTGAAGGAAACTTGACCGGTTTAGAAAAATTGAGTGAATTTCACAAAACAACTCAATGAGCCTCTTTAAGTGGGTATATGCAGGGACTGGTTTAGTTAGTATCCATGAGAATTGGAAGCTGGCTTCCAATAACCTTTTCATTTTACTAGCACATAAAGCAGCAGGTATTATTGTCCCCGCGAAATGTCCATGGATGCTTGCAGATGACAGACAAGTGTTTCTTACAAAAATGATTGATATTTCACAAGAAAAATATGTTTGGGGTAACACAAGTTCGTGACCGATTTATAAAAAAATCGGGGGGGGGGGGGAGGTGAACAAGGGGAAGGCAACTACCCATACGGGTTTCTGCTCTGTAGTCTCTCTGTGTTTTGGTGTTTTGATGTTTTGGTAAACATCGTTTTAGGCTTCTCAACCTCTTCTATATTAGTCCCTGTGTAATGAACCTTACTATTGCAATATTTCACCTATCACCGATGATTTTACGTTCAGAAAAAGCAATTTGATTGCCAAGTAACTTTATAAAAAGAGGCTACACTGAATTGATGGTCTAAAGGAGATCGAAGTAGCCTGACACCACACGATAAACATTCAGGGACATATTTATGAGAAGTCTGACAAGTTACAACGAGTGAGGGGAAAAAAAGGAGGGAAGTCAGGACCAAAACAAACATTGCCAGTCTGTTGACAAACAAAAGGATGTGCTTTCGTTTTGGAAAGGGTACAGAGTTCCCAAACGTATGACTTCTGTTTCTCCGTTTGCCTGTCTGCCCGTTTGTCGGCCTTTTCGTCTGACTGGTTGTCTACCTATACGTAGGCGTATCTGTCTACTTAACTAGGCTGGTTGCTTCACTGCCTACCTAACACATCTTTCGATATGTGGCATACAATCTGGTGAATCACAAACAGTCGAACACATCGTGTACATATCAGCGTAGAGACGTGAAGTACCCACACTTCACAGAGTGCACCAGGCAAGCCATCAAATGATCGAGAAACAATACACTGACCATACAAACAAGAAGCTAGATGTCACTCCTTTGTCAGATGATGGATCTATTGCAGAACCCCATGGTCAGATGATTGCTAAAATGGGCTTACCTCCCCCTCCCCCAATATATATATATATATATATATATATATATATATATACACACACACACATATATATATATATATATATATATATATATATATATATATATATATATATATATATATATATATATATATATATATATATATATATATACGGTACTCAATACTTTATAAACAGTCATATTCATTTAATTATCGACAGATGGTGGAGTCTGTATAGCTTACCTCAAACATACCATACTTAGCTTCTATATATATTTTTTGTGAGCGTAGCTGCGGGACAACAAAAAACAAAACCTTGTGTACATTTTGATATGAATGAAATAAACCCAGTCATTACATCGTTACGGGAATAGAATTTCAACGTTATATAACACCAGCAAAGCGCACCCATTGTACATACCGTAACCCTGGAAAGTTATATTTAGATTAGGACACCTATTTACGTGAATATTCATAATACTACTTATAGCGTGAAATCCCATTCGGGACTCTTACCAGTTTATCTAATTCCTTTGGTGGAGGCGAGGCGGGAGGGCATGGACACACCTGTCCGGGGGTTTGCCAGTGCCGATAACAAACTCACTAAGGTGGCGCATACGGTCCATCTAAATATATACAGCTCTCAGGGTGGCGGGCATAAACAGGCTCCGATACAACCTCAATCGCAAACCACCATCAGAGTCAAACTGACGAATGAACTCTGCCGGTTCCGCGAGGTGTCAGCATTCTCGTGGGTATATTATTTGTTAATAAGTAACAATCTTCCCATTTACGCGTTTACTCACGTACATATGCCAAAAGGTTTTGAAAACATTGATATCCCCCCGAGGTGATTAACAGAAGTGCCGTGGCATGGCGTTTTTGGTTATCCTTACCGAAATAAAACCCGATCCAAGATCGACACTGCATACAGGGACTTGATTTTAGGTCAGGCCTTTGTGTGACAAAAGTTACAGTTCCTGATTTGATGTTTGTTAGTGTAACATTTCGGGACATCAACTGTCACGATTAACGGCTTTCTTCTTTCAGTTCATAGTTTTCACTTTTCGGCAAGCTCCATGGTTCAACTTTCTGGTACAGTTATAGGAGCTGCTACGTTGCATGCAATATACTGCACCACATACGGTTTGTACTCGAGACGCTATACGGAATTTTGAAACGAATTCGTAGTCTCTTCATGTTCATGCATGTGCGGTTGAACGAGCGACTATGCTCGAACTGAATTCGTCCGACAGGAAATTTCTCAAACGTTCGAATAGTGGTTCGGAAAAATTGGTCAACGTTTGGTCATAGGCTGTAAGTCCCCACGTCAATTGTGTTATATGGCAATACACTGTAATGATAGCACCATGGTCCTAGTCATCTCCGATTACAAGTTTGACAGAATGCTAGGATAATAAAGATTCATGCTTTTGATCAGTGGCGGCTTGGCGG
Source organism: Stichopus chloronotus (assembly GCA_021234535.1). NCBI lineage: Eukaryota > Metazoa > Echinodermata > Holothuroidea > Aspidochirotida > Stichopodidae > Stichopus > Stichopus chloronotus. The sequence goes on along the minus strand of CM037845.1, from coordinate 22,939,805 downwards.
CATCCTTCCTAGGGAAAGGAGGGTGGGGGGCTCAAGTGGGGTCAAACATCACTTACATGAATGTCAAAATTGTAGGAAGACTACATGGAGCGCCACCATCAGATGGCGCTAAACGTAGCAGAAAGATTTTGGACAAAACACCCCCCTAAAGGAACATGGAGAGAACGATATTATGAAAGCAAACAACAGCAGTGTAGCCTACTACACATAGGCCTATACGAGAGACGAAATAGAATGAACAATTTGACTAGAAGGTTTTGCTGATCATCGTTTGAATTGATAAGCAGTTCACCCAATTTGACTAGCAGATGTACAACAAACGTTGCGGGTTGAATAAGTTGAAAACTTCTCTCAGTCGTAATCGATTCGCGAACGTTACATGAAATTGAATGGCAACTGTGCTTTCACTGGTCGCGAATCGCCATGCGATTTTTCGTCCCTTGATATGGGTACCTTTGAAGGCTTATGACCTACAGGGACTCAAATACTGTTACGTCACTACGCGGCCTTTATCCTACTCTGGCCAGTATAGTGACTTAGGCCCTACGTCGTCTCTGCTCTGAATATTGAGATATTCTTTGACGAAATCGCCCCCTAAATGAACTGCTACAAACTGTGTAAAGCCTTCCTTCCCAGCCAGCGAGTGTTTACTTTTTTGTAGGATCAAAAGTTGTACACCAACCATTAACGGAAGGGTTTAATCTCATCCCCATGAGAGGCATAACCATGGTCATACCTCGACAGGGGGTTGTTATAAGAAGGGAGAAATTTACGGCCTTCCGAGTTAGTACTGCCTTCAGTGGCTTCTGAGATTGTAAAATATATATGTCAAATTTTCTGAAGGACCCGATTAGTATGTGAAAGGGGCTTGGACCGGATTTCGAGAAAGTAGGTGACAAGATGGATGGTCCCTCCGCACCCGTCGATCAAATCCAACACATTCCAGCTGTCCCCTACGGCGTCCCATGAAGGAGCTGAAGCCTGGTCTGATAGTTTTATGAAGACCAGTGCGCTAAGTTTTCACGACGTTCTAATCGTTAGCGTCCGCTCCCCTAAAATGTCCTCTCATTACACACACTTGAGAGTAAGTTTCTATTTTCGGAATCCCGTGTCAGAAAGGTTAAGACGGCAAAAATGCGAAGACGCATGTTGTCGATATTCTACGGAATCCCCTGACGATCAGAAAGAGAAGATGATCCTCTTATCTGCCCAACTAGAGGCTGTTACGGGAGTTAGCTGATGACAAGAAAGGCTTATGTAACTGACGAACCGAACGAAGGAGTGGCGTAAGCAAGGCTATGTCAGTTTGACAAGCCTATTCATAGGCCTACACGATTGTGTGCAAGCAAACTTCACATAACTCTGTATAGGTATGGGGAACCAAGTACACATTTAGACCTGACCTCGGATTTTTCAGATATCTCACTAAAAGAATTAGAGATATTTCAATTGATATTAAAGGGCCTATAGATAAAACTGAATTTCATGCAGGACCTACCTTTAAAAGTTTGGTACTTTCAGAAATTATGCTTGTTTTCTTATACCTCAAACTCTAGTTCAGATATCTTCAATTGCTTACAAATATCCACCACCATGTCACATCCTGCAACTGTGGCATCTCAGCTTCTTTCTCACTCGCTTTTCGTTGAAGGTATAGATCAAGTAAGCAACACCCACGAAATAATACCACAGAATGATACTCTGAAAAAAGCATGTTCTGATGGGGAACTTGACGGGCAGACATTTAACTGACAAACGCTCTGGGACACGTGATCTAACTGAAGAGTTCGTATTTCCGAACTTTTGACTTCACCTTCAGAGCAATCATACACTTCTTGGCACCATTACATTCTTGTGTGAGCCAATTATCAAATAGTGCTATAAACGTATAAAACAAAATCACGTTACTGTCAAGCTCGGATATAGCTCGCACTGGCTGTGTATGCAGAAAAAAAAAACATGAAGCGCTAAGTCTATTTGCTATTAGGGTTTATATAGGCTACGAGACCGTTAAATATAAGCGTGTTGTCAACACAGAAGGAATCATATTTGAGAGTTAATGTATTGATTAGTCTGTTCGTTCCACAAATAATTCGCTCACTGTAGCCTGTAAACTTATGATTCTTAATATCAGACCACTGTGTCCCTTTAACTAGCTGCTGACTCCTGCACAGGACCGAAGCAGCTCATACAGAAGCTGCTGTGTGATTCCGCCACTGAAACGGATTTTTACTGAACACGGGCTACCGGACCTTAAATGCGGTATTACAGCTCGTGTTGGAGAACTCGTGAAACGAAATTTTACATTATTCTAGAACAACAATAAAACGAAAATGCTGAAAAAAGTCTACAAGTGATGGAAGGGGGGGGGGGGGGGAGAATGAGGATTATTCCTACAAAAGAAAGTGTTTTCGAACACTTCCGGAGTAATTACATGACATCTCTTTCATTCACATATCACCTTCGCCCTGGAAATTCTGTTCATACATGTAGTTTTTAAGAGTAAAATAGTACTGAAAATGCTATATTAATTCGACACAATTTTTGTTTTCCCCATTTGGGATTGGCACCGGCCCAATCAAGGGTTCATGGAAAAAGGCTGATTGCAATCTGTGCGTCAAAGCAGGAACATTTTGGAAATATTCTTAAAAGAGGAATTTTTCACTCATCGAGAATCTGACGGAGAATTTACAAAAGAGGTGGTATTAACTTCATGGAATAATTGTTAGTGATGGACTAGTGGACATACAGAATGAATTGACTCCCTTGGTCACGAAATTCTTCCGGAGAAATAAAGAGGTTAAAGGTCTTTCACTCTTGGCACTGGTAACGAACCTAACTAGTTTTGCAATAAATCAACCAGTCAACTAAATCCATCAACTTACCAATGTCGAGAAGCTTCAGGTCCTTCTTGATTTTCTCAAACGCAAAATCGACCTCCTCTTGTTTCGTGACGTCCATCTTGATAACCTGAAGTCTCTTCGAGCATTTCTGCCGTAGGATCTTTGACCCTTCACCGTCTGGGAACAGACAGCCAGCGTAGACGTAGAAACCGAGTTTGTCCAACTTGATGGCGATCCCGTGACCGAAGCCGGAATCGCAACCGGTCACCAGGACGGCCTTGCCCTCTGCACTGATACGTCTGCGAGGCCTTACGTACCAGCGCATGATCGCCCAGTAAATGAGCAGGGACACCGTCCCGTACATAATCACTGAGAACAACATCTCGGTGAGCGTCATTTGGTTAGGATTAGGAATAATAAATTCAATTACGGTAATGAGCAGACGATACAACCGTTGTTTTTTTTTTTTTTTTCTGTTTAATTTGTAGAGATTGTTCGGAGGGAAAATAGATGATACACGTTACGGTGGACCGTCAAGGACGAGTGGACCTTCCAGTGTATTGAAATTGAGCTGAAAAGACAAGAGGCAAAAATGGAAAAGTGAATAAAATTTGCGAATGTAGACTAGTATCACGAGTGAAGTGCAAATATCAAAAGTAGCGTTAGAAAGTATCTCTCTTGAATTACTATGTTAAGGAGGCTGGGACTGGTCAGTGTCACGTGGGATGGGAGGGCATTTAAAAGAGTTGGGGACTTAAAACAGTAGTGAATAGCACTGGGAGGTTCACTGCCGTCATGTTAAATTTATCAATGAATAAGTTCGAATCCAGATTAATTTGAGATTATGCTTTAACGTATGCAGAATAGTAATATGGAAAGAGATCATGTCTTAAGGCTTAAGGAAATCAAGGCGTGTGGAGACAAAAACAAGGGGACAAGAGGGATTACAACAAGAATTTTTTTCTTCGGTTCTTTGCTTTTTGCCCCAGAATGTCTCATCAAAATGCAACACCTAACTGGCCAATATATATAACAAACGCTGTATGAATAATTTGCAAGCAGAGGAATGTAAGACGCACATTTCTGCTGCTTCTCATTTACCATTCCATATGTACTAGTTCTGCGAAGAATTCGAAATGCTGCCTGCACAATGAGTCTACACTGTACAAAATTCTCCCTTATAATGAAGACAATTTATTGTGCATCAGATTTATGGATAATTATATCCACAAAGATGAGAGAAAGGCAAGATGCAATTTTCGTGAAAAGTAAAAGTAGTAAATCTCTGATTTACTGCTTTCATCCAATCTACATTCTGTTTTTTTTTTCAACCTTTAGAAAAAAAAAAAAGTTGTAGGCCTAGTACACTTCTAATGGGTGTTAGATACTTTGTACGCTTTCCACGTGTACCCTTATCACTAACTTTCCAAACTGCAGGTAAACATTAACTTTAACGTGGACAATATAATAAAGAATGACGTGAGAAAATGAGGAGCAAATTTGGAGATAAAAATGTTAGTAATAGTACAAAAAGTTACAAGCAATTATCACAGGGTGCAAAATTACCGAGAATTGGCTGTCGTATTTAATGAGTAGGTCTGCCTGTTCTGTTTGTACACGTTGTATAGTACAGAGAGTGTCGGTTACACGACCATAGTTACTAGGATTCAACCGATGAAGGGCTCACAGTGGTCTTCCAATAAGCATAATCATAATCACTCTTTCATGGAACAAACGATACGAAGACAGGTTTTCTAACACGACTTTTCATCTCTCTTTTAGTGTAAATCTACCTGTATTAATAAGTAAATTAATCAACCTACCTGTTCTAATATGTTCGATAATTAACCTACCTGTATAAAATAGGTATGTCGTTATCTTGTTTTCGAATTTCGTGTGGCTCTTTTACTCAGATAGCCTAGGTGTGTACTGAGTCTAATACAGGAACTACCGCAACGTATATATATATGCACTCTAAATTTATACTGTTAACTCTCATCATGAAGGCAAAAGTCATGCACGAAAGGCCTCACCAATTATTTGGAAGTATAATCAGATAAATGCACGGTAGTCTACAACTTAGCACCAGATTACATTTTCTTTTTCAGATGTGTGTTACATTTTTCTCGTATATTTCCCAAAGTACTAAATTAGTATGTCAAAAGTAGAACTTTTGACGAATTTCGTTTCGGTACAGCAGAAGGCAGGGTTTCGTTTCGTTGTTGGTTTTCAGAACAATATGCAGTCACTGCTATATATAGTGATGCCTCTGTAGAGGACGAAAGGCCGGCACCAGGGGGAGGGATTTATTCCCCTCCATTTTATTCCCCCCCCCCCCCCTTTCTTGTAATTTACATACAACGATGTTTTTCAGTCTATTTTCCATATTTGAACATTCTAAGCTACACGTGCAACCTTAGAAGAAGAAGAAAGGTTCGGTGCCAACTGCCAACATTTCGATGATTATTTAGACACTATTGGTTAGTACGGGAGGTTTGATTTCCCGAATAAGACCAAATTTTGCCAGGTATGATAAAATATCGAGTGGAGCGTTATAATTTTCCTCCTCATCTTGTTTATACATGATCTACTCACTAATCCTTGGGACATGTCGGGATGCTCCAAACATGTGATATTTGGTGACAACAATCATCGACAGTATCTTAACTAACATTCAAATATTTCGACTGACATAAAATTGACAATTAAGCCGGTCATGTTATTTGCGATAATATCACCTGCCACAGATATTAAGACATCTAGAGGAAACAATAATCGATCTATTTCAACACTCTATACCGTGCTAATTATCTATACAGGTAAATTTCACAGTGGCCGGCTTCCGTTGACAAAATTATTGGTATTTTCGAGTGCAATTTGAAACACACTCACGACCTTTTATTTTCGAAACTTGGCTCATCGGCATTTCTTTTTATTTACAAAATCTAACACTTTAGGCATTTCATGAAGAACTGTCATCTGTAGAGGTGACAGGTGACTAAAAAAATCAGAGATGGGGAAAGGAGGGGTGAGGGGTACTTGTAAATATTCTCGACAGAAACTTCTGGAGACATGTTTATAATCTTCAAAATATTGCAGCATAATGCTTTGTTATCGAGAGGGGTATAAAGTAGACATTTGGAGAATACTTTTTTTGCATTTTACTTTGTGAAATCCGCCGCCCCCCCCCCTTCCTTATGCACGTCACCAAAGAATGGATGACCACCGGCACCCCCCCCCCCCTCAGCACCTCACCAAATACATGAAGCGTATCCTGACTTTTGCCAGAATACTTTTGTTTATACCCTTTCTTTTAATCCATGATTTAATTCATGTTATACTTGATTTCATTTTTCTTCATTGCCGGATTGAACCATGGACCAGACAGACAGGTGCCCAGGGTCCCCCACAAAGAGAAAGCCCCCCCCCCCCGCCCATGAAATTATTGTATTTTTTTTAATTAGAAGTTAAGGAAAGTCACACGCTACACAGTAATCACTACAATCAGTGTGATGATGCTATTCATGCTGGCATTTGTAACGGTTGGTACACGGACGTATGACACGAATCTACCTATGCAAGGGGGGGGGGGGGGGGGGTGGGACCTCAACTTTTGTCCTCCTTTCCTGACTTGTCATTCTGTAGTCTTCTGAAGAATTACAGTGGAAGGGGCCATTCACATGTTTCTGCCACCCCCCCCCCCCCCCCGGAAAAAGGACACATCTGACCTTTTTCTTTTTTTGCCTTAGTACTTTTTGTTTTTTTTTTCAGGTATTTTAATTTGTTACCATTGAATGGAGATAGAGCCTGCACGGAAACACCAATAGAAGACACCAGCGCAGGATATTATAGACTAAGTCGGATTGCTGTTTTTCTTGTTGGGTGATCGTTGGAATATTCTAAAATGGGTTGGGTTTAACTTATCGAATATGAAACAGGGCCGGTGTTCGTAAGGGTTACGTAGGCCACTTTGATTGGGTCTTTCCGGGGATCATTGATGACAATTTATGACGCCCTACACCGAAATGACCCCAGGACCCCAGGATCACTGAGCCCATGTAAACTACCTTAGCAACTAACAACGTTTTAGAGCTAAACAATCATTTTAACAGTGTAGTACAGTACAGTAGCCTATACGCCATGGTCTCACACGTCTTTTTCATTTTCGACTGTGTTCTGCAATGTACCTTCGGAGATAGGCCTGAGATCCAGCTCTAGAGTGAAGAACCACAGTATTCACAGATTCGTCCCAATAATAAACTGGGACAATTTTGGGTCACTTTGGGCAAACAATGGGCTGGAAGAAAATGAATGGATGCCCCGAAGGGCAGTTGTTCCTCGACAACTGGACACACCGACGGTACCAAGGACGTAGATTGGGTATCGACGAACGCAGAGAAAATGAGTTTTACCAACATTGTATGTTTCGGTTTAACGCATACATGATTCGCCGTGACCACGGTTCACGTCATGAATGAATGAATGGATACCTCACGCTGTTTACTATACCTTATTCGGAATTTCTCATCAAACCTGATCAAACTATTCACTGACGATGCAAGGTTTCCGTGCAATTATCTCGAAATTAAAAATAAATTTTTGGCAGCATTGACCCTCCAACTAAAAGTAATTCTAACTGCTGGGGCCCCTAAAACACTGAGTGTATTTTGGGGGTTCTTTGCGGACGGTAAATTTCTTTTCTTTTTTTTTGTTGAGGGGGGGGGGCATTTTTGTTTGGGGTATTTCTATTTTCAAGGGGGAGGATTTGGGCAAACGAGGTGTGCAAGCCACGAAAGGTTCTCCATCATGCGTCGTTCCATTAAATAAAGCCATGTAACTTCATAAAGTTTAAATTGGTGGGACAATTTGTCTACAATAGTAAGAGTCATTATTTATGTACAGTGCGTTACGTTACATTACAAGCTAAACATACCTGTCAGCTGAACGTGCAATCGCTCCTTACCGTTCCTTAACACTCTTTTTATTTTAGCACAAAAAAGACACAGTCCGGTTGATAACCATGATTAACCGTAGACCTACATTTTATCGTGGACAGGCCTTAAGCTCTAGATTGTAAAGACACATAAATCAGAAAGGAAGCTACGTGGAGACCCAGTTTAGTCGAATTGACTCAACTGTGGCCCAAAATCTTCAGGCTCGAATGTTTGATTGTGGTCCCCCTGGCTTACGCTTTATGGATCAATGTAGCGTCAAGTTAAAACATTTTTCTCATTGTTGTAGGTTTAAAACTCTCCCAAGTGTCCTTTTTACACAGAACGCAACAGGATCACGAGAATTTAGCCACAACTCAAAGTACACGGCAAGCAAAGTGTTTTGACTTTTTTGTGTTTGCTGCTCTGTCACCTTAAATCAAATTTACTTCTAACTTAGCCAATTACGATGCTTTTTGAGTTCACTGACCCAGAATATACGATGGAGAGGCTAAGACCTTAAGTTTACACCAGAAACCTGCAAAGAAGGGTTTTTTTTTTTGTTAGTGGCCGGCATATTGGGCGGTTATAAGGAGCTGGGACGGGTATCTGATAATTCGTCGTGTCTCTTCTTCAAATATAGGCCCTCAAAGGATTGCCTCTGAATTCATTCAAGAATATTCTCCAGAGACGCTAGAGGAGGTTCATAAATAAGGGAGCTTATTCTTGTTTCCACCGCAGGCAGCTAATTTCAAACCCCACACCAGCAATACTGTATCTTGTTCATAACTCAGGACACTCGCTGTTTAAATAAAGACAGCCAGCTCTGGCCGAGAAAGATTTCCACGGAGATGTTTAGGTTAAAAATGTCTTGTATAATACCGGGTAAATGACTAAAATATTTTTTGTTGGTCTTTAAGGCTGAAGTGATTATTAAAGTCCTCAGAATTTGTCATCGTGATAAATTCAGATGAACTGTGGAAGATTGACCTTAAAGTCATGTTGAAGCAATGGATGTCAGATCTCTTAAACTATCATACTTCTTCTAAGAAAGTCAGAATAATAAAGAGATACGAAGTATATCTAAGTCTATGCGAGTCATAAATTTCTCACAATGCAATGCAATGAAACAGATTAAGCCTATCTTATAAAATCCATAACTTTTAAAAAGCATACATGCTTTTGAGATATGGTTTTCACCAGAAAATAAAGGAAATTTCCCTTTTTAAAGATGTTTTGATCTTCCCCAGTGGCCAATTCCTTTAAGCAACGTAGAAGACAGCGAGCACCCAACTGACTGCTTGCATCTGTGATAAAACTAAAGTGTTACTTTACGGAAGATGAAAATAGTCATGGGAGGATAAAAGTCAGTTTAGGCATTTGATAGGCCTACACCATTTTCCATAATGTAATTTACCTAGTAAATATTATAACATTTGAAGACACTAATTACTAGACTTTACCTTCTGAACTTCTGACGTTCTGTTTGTAGAAAATCTCACTTCACAAAGGTTGGTGGTCCAATCGGTTGTAAGTGGTATTCCCCTCGAGGCACACAACCTAAAGTACAAATGTACCCAAACTAAAGTAACAGCTAGTCACTGTGCGCGAGGTTGGATTGGACGAAAATGAAGTCTTGAGTTTGATGTTGAACAGCACGATCGTTTGCTTCAGCTCCCTAGCAACGGTTTGATTATTGTAAATGTAACTGCAAGTGAAAAACGCTTAGGCTAGTAGTAGTAACACTCACAAGGTTACAAGAATTGCTAATCATTTATGTCTCCTTGAAGTAACTGGATCTGATAAAACATACATGGCCGACTTGTCTTCATAATTTTATTTTTACTCACTACTTTTTTGCCGAAGGTGAAAATATTTCACTGATTTCTGTGGTGTGATTAAATGGTTGTCGCAAGTCGAGGCAAGTACGTTAACTTCAAGTCGAAAGATATGCGAAGAGTAATCCCTCTTCTCGACCGGATAACGAAGGGAATAAAGACTAGTCACTCAAGAAACGTTTTTATCCAGTCTCGTGTTTGCAAAATGTTGCTTCTTTTTTTCAACGGCTTCCGAAGTCACACGGGAGAAGTTAAACTGAAGATAACGGAGCTGTCCAGATCTCCGCGGCGTGCACCTTCATAAAATTGCAGATACTGCCGTGGGTGTAAGCAATTCTCTTCGAAGTTCAAAGGCACATTTTCTTCACCCAAAAGCACGAAAAAGTCCCGATAGAGGTGACTAGGTTATAACTCTCCCAACCGAACCAACCATTATCAGTATCACTGAGACTTGACTTTTCTGCCGTAATTTAGCCTCGTTTTGCACGCTGAACCAATGGACCCCCGAAAAACACTTCCAGGTAGGTGCTTCTGTGCAAACCGTTCACATACACACACGCACGGATCCTGCCAGCTTGAAGTTCAAATCGCGAATGAAGCTCACTTGAAAATCTAGTCGTAGGTATACAGAAATTACATACGTGCACTGAAGCGCTCGCTAATGATAGTAACCGCAGTACAGTTTCCAGCGACGAGCTGCTTCACTGGCCCAGGTTGTAGTAAAACTGCGGTTTACACTCAGCGGTGAATGGCGCGAGGTGCGTTCGACTGCATGTGGGGTGTGGAAAAAAGTGTGTGTTAATATTTCTCCGTTGTTTACAAGTTGTACTTACTGCAGAGGGGAGCCGATAGAGCATGGTTGTGGCATTCAGTCCGGGTTGCCTTGTAGCGTAGCGGTGCTGAGGACTCCGCCTACAGCCTTTTTTTTATTATTCCTTTTACGTTACGAGAGCAGGGAGAGGCAATTCGAACAGTAGTTCTGAGATGAAGAGGTGTGGGTCCGAGCAGGAAATGGGTACTTGATTAAAAAAAGCGCGGTCACATGTGTGTTCTCAAGGTTTACTTTTAATTGCTGTGGGAGGTGCCTGGAGATTGAACAAATTTGCACACCCTTGATCACGCGCAAATATAAAAAATAAAAAAACAGGAGAGAGCCTGAGAAAAACAAAGCTATTGCACTTCTGAAAACAAATCGCGGCTGCCTTAGAGTGGAATATTAACAAATAAAAATAACCTTGACAAAAAAATTGTTGTCACGCTAGCGAGAGGCTCAGAACTAAGAAACTGACAATCTGATACAGTAGAAATGAATGAATTCCCCTGGGATTCTAACTTGGAACCAACCACTTTTTGTGTGGAGCTATGGAGCTCTGATGGCGAAGACATCGTTCAAATAGCAATTCAGTGTAGACCATTTTCAATTCACCCAGGGATGAGCATTTTACTTGTGGTATTTTTGTACTTTTTTCCTCACCCCATGTGAGCTCTCGGTTGTGAAAGTAATAGCGTAGATGCCATCGCATATATGCATTAATTTTATCATGCCTGTCAACCACTGCTTTGCAAACGAACTCCGTGATCGGTCGTTGCCTCGAATTTTCACGACAGTTGTCACAGCAAAACGGATTTCCGCTCTTTAATTGCTACCCAAATAGTGACGCAATGCACTTCCAACTGAGGGCGGTATTGGCATTAGGGGATTCTTTAGACAGACGATTAAGGGACGTGGTACATTGGCCTCATCAAGTCGGAGAAATATTAGCTACTACACTCGTTTTTCCACATTATAATTTAAGAAGAAACATTTTCAAGAGTGTTGGCTGCTTGTTTTCCACCCCCCCCCCCCCCCCGCTGCACCCATGCGTTGCTGCCTGAATCGCTGCAGAGGAACGTTAAAGTTATAAGTTAAATCTTTTTAAAAACAACAAAGACTTTATGGAAAGTTTGTAAGTGTGGGTAGGGGCAGCGGTAAAGTAACTCAGTATATGTTAGTATGACGATATTATTACCTGTTAGGGAATTACTACGGAATTACAAAATATACAAACAGAGATCAGTGGCAGCGTGGGCGCATCTTCCCTGGAGTGGTGAGGCTCAAGTGGCCCCTGTCATCACTTACTTGCTCTTTAGAATTGCGGGAAGACTATATAAGCGGGACGCCACCATCATTGGCCAGAAGCTTATCAGCGGAATTACGAAAAAAAAAACGAAAACAATGGCCTAGATCGCGGAGAATCACCCTCCCAGACCCCAGGGAAATACTTCCATTCTGTCCGTCCCCCCCCCCCTCCAAAAAAAAAGAACCTCTATTGGGGCTGTACAGATGTATGAAAGCTCCATGATAGATCACCAAATAAAGCTTCCTTTAAATCATTTGATGGGCAGTGCAGTAGACCTACTACGTACTACATATCCGCTGGAAAACATAAGCCTGCGTGGCAATGGTATCGATCGACAGCAGTTCTCGGTATCGACGAAAGGGGTTTATAAGATGAGATCCAATTGTTTAGCCCGCAGCTTCTCTGGAAACTTGTGTTTCAAAGTAAAATAGTAAGTAACTTTTGAACAGAACTTTCACGATTGCAAATGTATAGATTCAGAGTCCAGTGACGCACTTTAAACAACGATGACAAAACTTGGTGAATGATGGAATCCCACCCCACCAAGTGCACCAAATTCCCCACTCCTGTGTCCCGGCCCAATTTGACGTCATCATTCTCTACCCACACACACACAGCTAGCGACTAATGAAGGTAAATATGAATATTTTCATATTTCAATGCGATGAAGTTCTGGAACATAGCAGTCGATATACAAGATTATGCCTATATATATATATGATTCGTAATCACCTACGTAATACCCTGATACTATCATACGCTGATTACGGTTGGTCGATCACACAATTACCTTTTTCTTAATGAAATTGGACACGCGTCAAATTGAAAAGAAAAAAAAAAATAAAAATGCAGTGAAGCGAAGACCTTGTTTAGCTGCGTGCACGAAACAGGCTGAGGTCAAAATCCCGTGTGGAAATTTTTCTGCCAACATATAAAAGAAATTTGGAAAAGAAAATAGCGTATAGTCGAAAAGAAAGGGTCCTTTAAAGTTTGTTGAACTGCATAACTATTAGTTCAATAAATTATACCGTCTTGTGTACACAACATGTTTACCATATGTCACAGGAAAGCGTTCAGGTATATCGCGTTGTGCAGACCAATGACTTACGATGTACGGCAGCCTTTAATGTACATAGCACGTGCTGGTATCCCCGAGTGAAGACATATTCCGTGCCGTTTTCATATATATTTCGCATTTGATATCAATCGCATTTTGGAGGGGAAATTCTGATCAGCTCAGGTTCGACGACATGAATCACAGGGTAAGTCCTAAATCGTTCAATATCTTCTACCATTATATCCATTATTGATTTTTTCATGGAGATGGGGTTAGTTCATTATGTTAGAAATCAAATGCCATAATTCTGTCACATTTGTGTTGACAAATGCCGTCACAGGCCGTAGTGTCCGAGGTAAAAGTGTTCAAAAAGTGCAATATTTTGCATTTGGGAACAGCGTATAATCTTTGGAATGTGTGAAAATTGAGTACAAATGGGTCCCTTGAAAAATGAATCCCTTGATAGGGAGGGACTGCAGAGGGATCCTCAAAAATATGCCATCATTTATGAGACTTTAATGAACCTTGAAGGCCGTCGAGTGTCACCGCGGTGTACTTTGTCAACTGAAACCGTACGTTGGCACAAAAAAATGCTTCACGGTACCACTCCTGTGAGGGGTAGAATTTAGACAAGCATAAGTACCGCTATAAAGAGTAGGGGGGGGGGGGAGCTGCCGTAGCAAACATTTCCCTTTAGGTTATCGTTATAGTGAATGGAGATTTGTACACATTGTATCTGTGAGGAAGCAGGAGGGGTTGTGGGGAAATTGGAGAATGCCAGAAAAAAAAAAGCAATTACTGCTACTCCTTACATAACGCTTCGTGGTCTCAGTTCAATCGTCAACAATTTCTTCTCCTTGAACGAATTATCGGGTAGGTAATATCATTTTCTTTTTCCATTAGGATCTCGAGCATGATAATAACATAGTGACATGTCGTTATCAGTGATACACAATGAGGGCTTAGTGATTCCTTGCCAAGCATAAACCCCTCATGTATAGGCTACCAAGTAAGACGTTCATCCCAAAATCAGTCCGGTAGCGGATACTGTTGTCAGGATTTCCAGTTGTTGAAGTTGTGTTGACATCCAAGCGACGTGCCACCTTTTCCTGAAGCCGATGACACTTTTTTTTTCGAATGTGGGATACCGGTCATATCTACGCTTACCAAGTAAGAGGGTGACGAAAGTTTTCCTTCTTAAAACAACATCATTGACAAAAGTTTTTTTGTTTTTTTTTTGTGGTAAACTTCTGTTCGCTGCAAATAAAATTCCACTTTCAACCAAAATGCACAAACGCATTGTGGTTCCGATAATGAAATCATGAGCATCTTTCTTTCTTTTTTTTTTTTGGATTTGATAAATTAAATGAGATGAGAATGTATGACACACATAATCCTTATAATACCACAGTAATTACTTTGCCAAAAAAAAGATGTAGCAACCACAACATGCATACAATAACATCTCCTGACCTGAGCCGATGACTGACAGGCATCATTTACTCAAAGTGCACATTTAAATAAGAGTTATGTCAAAGCTTAATGTCTTAACGGAGGCAGCATGTGTAAATGGTTTTCACAAACTGACCTCTTTTGAGCAAAATAACTCCCACCAAACATAGTTGACTTTTGCATCCAATATTGTGCACCGTCATTACAGCAACGGTGGCATAAAATATATGAAATCAATGCTTCCCTTCTTAATGTATGATGTCGCTGGGTTTTAACAAACTGAACCCAGTTGACGCCACATTGCATTTGACCTCCACTAAACACAACGGGCTGTTTTGTATTCAATGTGGTACATCTACATACTAAAGATAGGATCGGTTCAAGCTTTAGTTCTTGAAATATTGCGCTCACAGTGCCTTTACCAGTTTGATCCTTATTGACCCAAATGACCTTTAACCTTCACAGAAAATAATAGGGTTGTTTTGAGTAATATGGTAAAATTTCTTCTTTTTTTGAGATACTTTATTTATAAGCTCAAGCTTTTTACTACTTGGTCAAACATATGCCATGTATGAGATCTCTCCTGAGTACCAGTCTTGAGATACCATGTTTAAGACTATAGTAAAGCCTCACATACACTGACACACACACACACCTACAAACACACACACGCGTCCATACACGTGACATCATTATCGCCTTGATTCCGTCTGCTTTCAGCACGGACGGGAATAAAACATTCTTGCTTGGCAGTACTGTTATGTGCACATCAGGCCGTTTATTTCAAAATATAGATTGCAGAATTCTATTGTGGTTTGCCACTAGTTCCGAGATGCTTCTAGCTTGCATCGAAGGTTCTTGTCGATCGCATCGAAGGTTATCGATTGTTTTACTGGGAACATCTGTAGTGATGTCACATGTCTTCGAACCATCTCTGGAATGACGTTATGATACTCTGTATTACGGAGGTTTGTAGAAAAATCTAGAGTTCTGTAAATTATATGTATAGTACTGGCCATCCTTGAAGAAATTGTTATTTAAACACTGATCTGAAAGTTTCTGTCAGTCTAACCATTCCTGGATACCATATACATGTTTGCCTATAGTCAACTGTCAATATAATTATGAGCAATCGTTAGAATTACTTTTCCAACGTTGCTCTCCTCTGAACTGTATCAATTCAAGTGCCAATTAGGACACTTCTTATTTAAAGATCGAAGTCTTAACATCTGATGTGGCACTGTCTGTCTTTAACCTCGCAGTCCGATGCCTAGCCGTCTATTCTCATTAGAGACTGTTTTATCGCCTTCTCGCATGTCAACTTCTGCCTCGCTTTACCCGTAACTTGCAGCCGTTCAGATATATATTGCTAGATTAACTGCCATGGTACTACAGTAAAATGCCCCAAGCCCGAAACCGAGTTGAAGGCCAGTCCAGAGCTGTCACTAGCAACCAGCTAACCAGGCACCACCGACCAGTTAAAGCTCATAACGTCTAACTGTTAAGCTTTAGTTAATCGAACGTCATAGTCATTTTAGTATGATCAAGAAGTAGGTTGTATATTGTAATCTGACTCTGTCTAAACCTATATCAAGTCTGGATGAGAAATTATAAATCTAAGTGAATTTTAAAGCAACACTCTCATTTTCATCTATTGTCTGCTTGGGTACAATGTATTAATTTGCGTTCTTTTTTGTCGAATCTCCGTGACAACAGGGAAAAAAAAATACTGAAAATACTGAAAATTACCAGAACGCTAGCACATTTAAGGTAATTGCTAATCATTAATGATCATTATCATCGGCGTATAATTTGTTTGTTTTAAAGTGTCTTTCTTTTTAACATTACGCAAAAAACTTCATGATGTGTTTTCAAAGATAAATTGAACACAAAACCCCTTACTCCAGATATCTCAGGGACCAAAACAAAATATGAAAGCACAGAAAAGGAAAAGACGGTGATTGTGTATAGGGCGTCCACCAGACACTTTACGACACAATAACATTCCGGTTATGAACGACCCGACAAAAAGTAAAAAACGAAAACCAAGACATAAACATGTTTTAAAAGTCACTTGGCAGTTTTAGCTGTCAACAAATCCGCGGCACCCACGGGTTCCTTCGAGGCCTCTCGGAAAACTCGTGCAATTTCTCAAAGTTCAAACAAACCGATGATGTAAAGGGACTCGTGTGAAGGAAACTTATAAATGCGGTAATGTCATGATAAAACATTTATTCGTGGTGATTCGGTTTGGTATACCTAAAAGACTTCTAAAGTAAGCGAGCAACACTTCAGGGTAATGAGGTGAAGGGGCTTGGGAAAGCGTGGTATAGCTAAAGGAAGAATACATCACTTGGGAAGATGGGGGGGGGGGGTTTGCAAAAAAAATATTTATTCAAATATGGCAAGCCTTGAGGTTTTAAGAAACCCTGAAAATCGCATTTCAAACCTGGAGATCTTAAAAAAAGAAAGCGATTCAACACTACGAAGATCACGATTGTTTTTTCACCCCCTTACATTATAACTATCCTTATATACTGCCCTTTATCTGTGACATGACCAATCGCTTGACCTGAAAGACTATCACTCGAACACATTGGTATAAGTGTAGGCCAACATTGTTAACTCTTGGTAATACACTGGCCTAACATGATACTGTCGGATTTGGTTACCACGCATGAGCGTATAAGCTAACATGGTCTTACTTATAGGAGTTGGGTAATGGTTATGACCATGCGTTGACTAACTTACTTGATATAGTATGGGACATTGCATGATCGGTCAACTTACGTGTTGGAAATTGGTATACCGCAATACATATTTGGCATGACAGGCGTGGAGCTAGCGTTGAAATAGCCAGTGGTGTCAAATATCCTCGACGTGACCTCAACCTAGCCTGCCTAGGCTACAGTGAAACAATACTGCCAGAAACCATTTAGCATGACCGTAGCCTAACATGCCACATGTCAGAAAACATTGAAACGATCGATTGTTTATAACTTAGCAGAATGTTTGCAAGGAAATTTTTATCATAGCTGTCTATTATAAGATGCTGAAAAGTTATAAATAACTTGCGACCGTGTTTACTGACGTGATGGCAGAGATCTGTCGAAAAGATATTGGTGCATGATGATATATCCTAACGCGATGTAGTATACACAAACTGTTCGAAGGTATACGCACATTGCATAAAAGATTAACTTTATTGACTTGGAAATACCGTTACAGCCGTGCGTTTCATAATCAATAGTTCCAAAAAGTAGTTGCATTGATGCGTACACACTTTCGAACTATACGTGTTAATACTGCGCTTGTCCATAATGCAGGTAATGCAGTGTTTGATTTTTGCAAGGCCATTTCTAAAACGCACTTCACAAAACAGACACTGTTGGTAGCTGTACTGGTCTTATATATTTTGTCCAGGCCCGTAGCCAGGAGGGGGGAGATTTAGGGGACTCGGACGAACCCCCCCCCCCCTCCCCACAAGATCTGGAGTTCCGCTCAGCCTATGATTGTAGGCCTACGTTAGCAACATATATAATGAGTTTTAATTTTGCATGTGTCTTCGGCACTAGTCGGTCATAATTGTGGGGTAAAATGTTCAACTTGTGGTAAAATCGAACCCCCCCCCCCCCTTCTGAAAAAGCTGGATACGGGCCTGTTGTCTTAGAGGCCTATCTTTCATAGCTTGTCAGCATCGTCAGAATATTGAAATTCAAATCGATAGGACCTTCAAAGGACTGAGTGATATTCTACAGCTAAGGGGATTTTGATTAAATTTTATTAAAAGTTACAGTAGCCGGGTTTGTGGACTGGGGATGGGGAAATGGGAGGAGGATGGTCGGAGTTGGTGGGCAGATGGGTAAAGTTGAAAACGTATAGGCCTATCTTTCAAAATATCCTTAGACTGAATAAGGTAGACCGATCTTGCTTCCTCTTCGTTTGTGTTTATATGACCTCGTAACGTGTACCTTGAATACGACAGAGTCAGGTAAAGGCTGGTTAATTGTAACAGAATTGCCTTAAATCCCCAAAACGGAACGGATAAAAAAATACAGGTTTGTGTGGTAGCTGTAGATTTATGCCTTAGCAATGTCCCGTGTTCGATACATCTGATAAAACAAAACGAAAACAAAAAGCAAGAAGAGAAAAATAAAGGACCGTTTGAAGTACATCATTATACAGGCTATATGGTTTTTACAAGTAATGAATACTTTTGTGTTCTCGTAAGCTTTACAAGGTCCGAGAACACCTTGAAAATGCAGTGAAGCATTTACAAGGGGGGGGGGGGGGCTGTTAAAGAGTGTCATATGAACATGTAAGCCGGGAAACTTCTGCCTGCATTCTACGACACGTGAAGGGAAACAGTAGTCCCCACAGTGGCGGCGCTACGAGGGCATGAGAGGGCATTTGCCCCCCCCCCCCCGATTTTTTCCTTGCACCCCCCAGTTGCTCTCACCCTTCCTAATCAGATCTTGTACTCATCCAAAATTAATTTAATCACAAAACTATGTATTGGCATTGGACTGAATAAGAACAGCTTCCGGGGAACCATGATTGATAAATGACTAATTTATGTTACACAGGCTGCCAGTTTAATATCATGCCCATAGCCACTTCAACAGTAGGCCAGCCTGGTCAGACCAATTTTCTCTGGAATGTTTACCGTCCAGCATAAGGGAAGGGCGGGTAGGTGGTTGTTTTCCTAAATATAGGAATGTCGTTGTTTTCCTAAATATAGGAATGGAATGGAAGTGTATGTAGCCTATGTGTGTGTGTGTGTGGGTGTGTGTATGTACTCGGTGGCACCGCGTAAATGTGAAATAGTACCCCCAAAGAAAAAAGTTGGGACCTTGGAGTACGGTCAACCGAAAAAATGAATAATATAAAAATAAATAATATACCTCTTTTGGGACTAAATTTTCCACCCAGAGATATGCTTAAACCTCAGAGCTTCCGGGGGCTTCCCCCTGGACCCCAACCGGGGCTTTGCCCCTGGACCCCACCAGGGGTCCTAAGGCGGGCACCTGGACCCCACCCGCAAGGCCTCGCGCTTCGCGCTCGGTTTCGCGCTGGACTCCAAAAACTTTGCCCCCCCAACATTTTCTTCTGCACTCAGTTTGCCCCCCCCCCCCAAGTCTTACATTCTGGCGCCGCCACTGAGTCCCCAGCAGTCGCTGCCTTTTAGAGAGTGACGTGCCTCAGAAGGCTTCTTTCCAGTCATTATTTCCTTTTTATTTCAGTTAGTTGTTTTCATAACAAATTCAAATACAAGATTGCTACAGTAATATATTTATATGTGCTGAGAAAATGTGCTTGGAAGCACTCTAAGAGACCCAGGAGGGTTTGTCATGTAGAAGAAAGGATAAAAAAGAAAGAACAATACAAAAGCTGTTACACAGAATTCATTTAATGTACACCACCCAACTCATTTCCCACGTGATCGATTTCCAACCCTACCCCACCGGTGAAAAATTAAGGTAAAGAAGACTTAAAAATTATTGAGGGAAGGGGACCACCAAAACTTGAGCAGTTGCTCAACCTCATCAGTAAACATTCCTCAGCCCCTCTCCGTTCCAAGGAGGCAAGTTCAACTGCGTTTTGAATATTC
This sequence comes from Stichopus chloronotus, assembly GCA_021234535.1. Classification (NCBI taxonomy): domain Eukaryota; kingdom Metazoa; phylum Echinodermata; class Holothuroidea; order Aspidochirotida; family Stichopodidae; genus Stichopus; species Stichopus chloronotus. The sequence continues at coordinate 22,919,953 of CM037845.1, read as the reverse complement.
CTTTCACGAAAGATCAATGAAAGAAACGGAAAGCATGCAGACGTGACTATTGGTTGGTTTCATACTTAATTGTATTGATATAAGTGCTTACTTAAGAGAGTAGACTTCATCTTGTATTCTCTGTTTTGAATATTCATGTCATAAGAGAGCAATGAATGTCATTTATGGTTAAAGCTAAAGCTACATCTATTGTTATCAAGAGAGTAGACGTTATCTGTAATTTCCTGTTAATATTCATGTCATGAGAGAGTAATGAATGTCATTTATAGTTGTTGGTGGTAACAAAGCGAAACCTCGATCCGTTTGTGAGGAGAGTGTAGACTATGTCTGCTATTCCATTGTTTGAATTATGTCACGAGAGAGCAATAGATGCCACTTACAATTGGTAATTGCCAATAAACGAAAGCTACATCTATTGTTATCAAGAGACTAGACTTATGTGTTATTCACTGTTTTGAATATTCATGTCATGTAACAGTAATGAATGTCATTTACAATTATAGGTTCTAGCAAAACGAAAACTTGATACGTTTTTATGAAGAGAGTGGGTTGTGTCTGTTGTTCTCTCTCTCTCTCTCTTCTTGAATATTCATGTCATGAGAGAGCAATGAATGTCATTGCAATAGCACGATTGATATGCGTAACTAAAGCAAACAGTATGCCCTTTTTAAGGAAAGAAGGCTACGTATGTTATTCTCTCAGTCATTTTGTAAGTCTGAGGATGAGGAGTCGAGAAGGCAGGAGACATGAAGCAGACTAGCAGAGGGATGTGATGACGTTTGAGATTAAATGTAATTAAGGTGAAATGAGCGGGACATCGTCTCCTGGAAGTGTTTAAGTCATCATATGTCAAGGCCTTAAAGTGGGAATAGGGCGTTGATAATGCACCAACAGGCAAAGCAAAATAAAATAGTTTCTTATCATTTCTTCTTTTTTTTTTTCAACAATTCAGCCTCACCAAAAAAACATCTGCATCTGCATCTTCACCTCCTCTGAGCACAAAGCATAAGATTAATTACGGAGAAGATGCAACATTTGAATATTTGTATGTTTGGATGAGCAAACTATTTTTGAGCTACAAATCAATGATTTTTTTATCAGTGAGAATTTTATTTCTTGAAAAGAAGACCACCGTCCTTTCTTACTTTCATTCGGCATCCACAAATGTTGGTTTTAAAAATATTTGTTCTGTAAAACAAACGTCTTATTTCCATTTAAGCATTGTTATGAGATTATCCAGACGATGCCCCTTGCATGACTCAAATAGTGCAAGATGTAGAAGATGAGATGGGGAAAATGGAAACTTTAGTTTTTATCATGTTGTCCGCTATATCGAAGGTTTCTTTTAAGAAAACTCACCCCCCCCCCCCACCTTCTTCTTCCTTTGAAACTCAAACTTTTCTATAAACTTGACTATCCTCTGCGGAGAGCGCTGTCCTCCACGGAGTCGTAATTACCGTCAGTTTAAAGAAAAACAGGGTAGAGGTTTTTATCTTATTTATTTTTTATTTTTTTATTTATTTTATTATTATTGTTATTATTGTTACTATTATTATTATTATTTTCTTTTTGTTGCCGAGGCACTGAAAATCAACGAACATGATAACTGCTTGGGATTAGTGTAGGGACATAACCGACGATGAAAGCAAGAACTGAAGCGAAACTCAAAAACCACCTGTGTGTGTGTGTGTGTGTGTGTGTGTGTGTGTGTGTGTGTGTGTGTGTGTGTGTGTTTGCCGTTGTTTTCGGGTGGGATCGAGGACCGAAACAATAGATTTTAGGTTCTCTGTAGAAAATTCAATAGATTTCTCCGGTCCTCTCAAGATTAACAATAGAGAGTCTATTGTTAAGGTTAGGGCTGAGGAAGAAAAAAACAAAAGAAAGCACAATGGAAACAAAGCTGTATGCGTGTGTCTGTGTGTGTGTGTGTGTGTGTATTTAGGGGTGATGAAGGTGGAACTAGTTGAGTGTGTGACCCGTTGCATTCACTTCAAATCATGGAAGATATCATCCGCTGGTGTAAAGCCGAGCATATCACGTTCCATTATTTTAAACTAATAATGACATTTGCAAGACACCAGCTATTAACAGTGAAACTGAGCTCTTCTGGAGAGCGCTACGCAGAAACGTCCTATACTTTAAAAATATCAATCAATTTCATATATGAAAATGGTCTGTAAGCGAGGGTCTCTTGGGCACCAACGGAAAGATTCGTCAAAGAGGGCGATAAATTTCTCATCCGACACGCGGTTTTACGGGTTTTTTATCCTTGTCAGTTGGTTGCTCTTGGTGGGTCAAAACGTTATTGACCGTTCAGTCAAATCGCGCGAGGCTAAACTGTTTACAGTTTGCACCAAAGAGAAGGGGTATTCCAGAGAGGAAACACGCGGAACAGTGAGAAAAATGATCGAAAGAACTGAGAAGAGGAAAAAGTATGAACATGGAGAAAAGACGTTTTTCGCGAGACGGAGATTACAATCAGAGGTTAATGTCTCATCGTGATCTTGTTCAATGTGTACAAAGCAAGCAAGCTGACAAGCAAAGTACAAACATTCTCGTCACACAAAACCACATCTCTAGCGGATTTTTACTTTATTTTGTTGGTTTACTTGAAAGTCTATTTGTTTTAAGTACAGCTCGGTCAATCGAACCGAATTCCCAGAATGGAAAATGAACCTAGACATTAAAAGGTCGAAATAATTAAAATAATAAAAATCGAAGAAAGCGCAATGTACAGTGGGATATTCACCCGTTCCACTTCTCGATGTGTGACGTTGAATGCACTCGAATAAAACCGATGTAGTGTGACTTAAGATTAGAATTCCCACACTCAGCTGAACAACCTAGCTAACTTCAACTTGTTTCCTATACGCTTTAGAAAGAGTGTGACAGTGGCACAGAACGTTAGTATAGGCTATTGTTACCCTCTACACGGTATGTTCAATAGGATACATATGCTGTTGTATCAACACAAAATTTTCATTTATTGAAGTATGGTTGTGATTGGCCAACCCATTACCCTCTTATATACACGATGAATTGATTGGTTCTAACATTTCTGCGTCACCGTGGTAGGAAAGGTTAGGGTTATGAGAGGGGAATAGTGATTTATTGTTACGCTAGTTTGTACTGTTTTTCCACAAGAGTTTAGGGGACGTTCCGTTCCAGGGTGAAAATCGTCACCTAGTAAAAGAACGAACAGCCCCCCCCCCCCCCCGAAGAAAATACGCCCTCCGTAAAAGCTCCGGGCGACCTCCCGGCTACTGCTATTTCAAAAGCAAGCCTAACGCAATGTTAAAAAAAAATGTCTCTAACAATTATCATCTCAATTTTACCATAGAAGTATTACCCTAATTTTTCTCCCCTCAAACATCCCCCAAGTCGAGGGCTTCGCTACCCGTGACTTTCCCCTCTCTAGTTGAAAAGCTGTGGAGAACGCTAACTAGAAATGATACGAGTTCTAAATTAGCAATTAACAATTCGATAAAATATGCATACATAGACATTTGTCTCTCGGGGGGGACTCATATTTCAAGTGAGCTGTAAATGAAAAACAAACAAATCGAGTGTGGATAAAACCAACCTAAACAATCAACTTAAAACACAACAAAAAACAAGAGTAAACAATTAAGCAGGCAACAAATCAACAACAGTCAACCAAACAACAACTAAACAGCAGCTATCAAGTAAGAAACAACTCAACAACAATTAACTAAACAAAAATCAAATAAACAACAATAATCAACTAAACAACCACTAACCAAACCACTACCAAATAAGCAACAACTAAACAACAACGATCAACAGACAGCATTTAATCAACAACGACAATCAACCAAACAACTACACTACAAAAGTCATCTAAGCAACAATAACCATCAACTAAACAACAGCAATCAATTAAACAAGAATCAAATAAATAAAAAACAATGAACAAATAACCCACGATAATCGACAGGCAAAGAAGGCCTTATTTTCTGTTCGATTATTTTCTCTGGGAATGAATCCCACAATAAAAAAAACTTTGAATGTAATCCATCAAAAGTTTTCCTTTTAGCATCTTGTTAGCCATTATTCAGTTTATACAGCTAGGCTTTGCATGGTGAGTCATGTTCACGGCTTCCATACACAGATGTGAAAGTATGTGAAAGTATTTTTCACAAATAGGCCTGCTTCAAATTCAGTTTAACTTGAGTACCTTTTTTTTTTCTTTCTTTTTTCCTTCTTTCAAATTAATTTTGTATAGGAAAACAATTAAGATCCACGCTTGACCACTGAATCACTCTATAGCCTTGATTCAGCTACGCATGTCTCATGCAGACTTGGTGCACGTCACCGACCGCATTCGGGGGCTCGTTTTAGGAAGAAAAAAGAGAAACTTTAAGTTCTCCTTTATCAGAAAAAAAAAAATTTGGAATTCTCCCGACAATCATTCCCGATGAGCCAGTCAAATATACCGGGAATAATATTGTTTCGTTTTTAACTTATTATCTCATCGCCCTATAGGGGCTAGATGAGATATTGTAGTCACTTTGCTAGTGGAGCTATATATTTTACTGTGCACCCATGGGAGAATGGTTGCCATGGAAACACTTGGAATGGATGAGTAGCGACACCCCAGGGGTACCCCATGGTAGAGTGACGATGGGTACAGGAGGGTCCTGTTGGGTGGTAAAAAATGTGTACAGGTTTATACCGCCAAACGGGGACCCCTTCATTTTACTATTCAAACGTGGACGGCTGTAGATAAACATTGTAGTAGGCTATATTGATGGGAAATAATACCCTTTGCCACAAAAATGGGGGCGCTCATTTTTTTTTTCAGTTAATACTTATCACTGTAATAGTAAGAGTGTATCGGTTTGTCACTAGGGAATCGTGGACATGGTACGTTACACACTTACACCTGCAAAAGAGGACGTAACCAAACAGTATCTTAATGGGGACTTCGTCTATACTCTTTTAAATTCAATAGATAGCTTCATGACGCCATCATATATTGCATGAAGGCTATTTAAAAGCCAACTTTGAAACGGGGACCGTCCCCAATTCCAGATGGGTCCCCGATTGGTATGTGCAATTTCACGAAAGGGTCCCCGATTGACGGCAATTGTCAACTCACGCGTGTGTCCGTGTGTGTGCGTCCGGACCTGTCCAAATTGTGGTTTTTCCAGAGTAGTTTGAAAAGCATATGAGCGATTAAGTTGAAACTTGGTAAGGTTGTGCATGATGCCAATACCTGCAAGATGTATTAGTTGTGTGGTAAATCCAGTCAAATTTGCTGATTTATGAAAAAAAAAGTCTATTTTGCCCCAGAGTTGCTATTTCCAGCATATCTTGAGAAGTATTTGAGCATTTAATGCAACTTTTTGCAAAAACTTACTGAGAATGAAAAATTTCAAGGTGTATCACTTTTGTAGTGAAGAAAGTGAAATTTGCTGATTTTTTAGAAAAAAAAAAAGCCAATTTTCCCCCAAAATTTGTATTTCCTGCATATCTTGAGAACTATTAGATCAATTAACTCACAGTTTTGTAAGTACTTACCCGAGCACACATTGTTTAACATAATATTACTATAATGGTAAATTGAGTCAAATTTGCTTATTTTTGAGACAAAAAGAAGCCAATTTTGCTCTAAAAGTGCTAATTCCAGCATATCTTGAGCAGTATTAGAGCATTTAATGCAAAATTTTGCAAAAACTTACATGAGAATGAAATATTAAAGGTTTATCACTTTTGTAGTACAGTGGGTGAAATGTGCTGATTTTTTAGAAAAAGAAAGGCACTTTTGCCCAAAATTTGTATTTCTAGCATATCTTGAGAACTATTAAACCAATAAGTTTTGTAAGTACTTGGCAATAGACTATTACAAATTTCCATGTGCAGGCCCTGTATCGAAATTGATGTGCATGTTTGCGATGAGATACGCAACTCCGTGGATTCCCCGCTTGTTTGTTTTTTACTTATGGGGGGGGGGGGGGCGGGGACAACGGGGAGGTAGAGGGAAGGCTGGGGTTGTTCATCCACATAATACCACACCGTGACTCGGTCTGGAGGACGCCTAGCAAATTTGTGTCCGATGCATCAAGCAGTATCCGACACAAGCACGGTACTGTGTTTCCTCAATTGTGTCTAGCTGACCTACATATTTTGATAGTAGGTATAACTCAGAAGTTCATAGGCTATGACCGTTAAGTGAAATAAAGCATCATGCTTTTTTTTTCTTTTGTGAAGTACATGACCTACATACCTGTAAAACTATCGAAAATAATAACAATTATTTTTTCTGGAACAAGGCCACGGCGGTTTTTCTTCTGTTATCATTTTGTACGGTACCCGTGGTGACTGTTATTGTATGGGTGTTATTTATAAAGTAGTCATCACGGCAAACAATATATATATATTCTTGTCCATTTCAACGTTTTTTTTTATTTATCACAATTATTATTTTTGAGGAAGCAACCATCCGGAGGGGGGGGGGGGGGGAGGGGAAGCTGGCTGATTGAGTTGATTACGAATTACTCGGTTTCACAAACATGTCATAATAGAATCAAAGTAAATACAGCTTCATGTTTCAACAATAAAGGAGACAAGTGCCGTAAAACACCGCATTATATATATATATATATATATATATATATATATATATATATATATATATATATATATATATATATATATATATATATATATATATATATATATATATATGTAATAATGCAAATTGTAGCTTCGTATAGCAACTCATGGATATGTTTTACCCCTTTTTTTGCAAGCTCTATACAAAATTTATTGCCATTGTAACAGAGCGTTACATCACCCCAATAATGTTCTTATTGAGTGCCCTCTCACTTTCTCCTTCTTACTTCTTTTCTTCTATTTTTGATCTGTAACATATGGTTGCACCTCATCAATTCTCTGTAGATCACACGGTTATCCAATGTAATTGGGTAAATTTTGATCTCTCTCCGTATGACGTCACGTATATATGGAAACAGCGAGTGCACAAACTAGACGTCCGCATCGTGGGAAGAAATACAAAGATTAATTATTGATGCTGAAGAGAAGCTATCATGCACCGATTTGTACGCAAAGTTCTATTTTTAGAGACATGAACGTACAGCATGTCATAGTGTAGGTCATTGCCTTTTGCCGCCGTTTTCGGTGTCTAAATAATATGAAAAATGTACTAAGAAGGAAGGCAAGGGGAGAATTAAAAAGCAAAATGACAAAATAAAAAAAAGGTGAATATGAACCAAAGGTAAAAGGTACAAGAAAATTTACTCGACAAACTGAGAGATAAATTAATGCCAGCTCACATCTCGTCAGTCTCAGCCCTTACATATAAGACCCAAAGGCTGTCAGTATTCTTCATTTCTTTTTACTTTATCTTTCTTTTGTGGTGGAAAGGGAAAAAAAAACGAAAATGATATAATGAGAATTTGAAACGCACGGCAGAAAAATAAAATTTGCTTTTGTCAAAATGATAATTGTTTGCATAACCCCCAAGTTACGATGGAAAATATGAAATTACGACAAGAAGGAACAGCAATGAAAAAAAAAAAACTCGAACACAAAGAAGTAAGATTGGAGAAAAAGAGGAAGAAGGATACAGAGAGGTTGACCGAACACACTTTAGCCAACTCAACCACATTATCACAAAAATAAAGTCACCGCAGACAGGTCGCCGTACTTTTTAGTATCGTTTGAACTAAGTTGAACTCGCAATATATATATATATATAGATATATATATATATATATATATATATATATATATATATATATATATATATATATATATATATATGAAATGAAAATCCACGTATGCTCCATGTGATATATTTGAACAAAAGAAACAAAACAGACAAAATAAAGTGCTGTAGAGCTGAGATAGGAAGAATATTTTGATAGAGCGGAGTGGTGTAGTAATGGAAATGACAGCACGTGGTTTGCTGGTCAATGCCTTAGTTCTAGAAAATCGTGATTGGCAGCAGCGGTAATTTATAAACACGGTTATACCGGTACTTATTGGCGGTCATATACCATGATTTCTCTCGAGACGTCTTTTACACGTATGAACCTTTAGAAGTAGAATTACTGAACTCTGACCATGGTTGTATTTAAAATTCATCCGCTTGACCAACACTGAAATTACTGGATCAATTCGAGTAATAATCCGTTGACCGCACACACGCACTCGCTTCACAGGGTCAGTTGTACTAAAAAACGTCCAACAAATTATTTTAGGTATATGGTATAAGCCTGTTCCCTGTATAACACTGAATATAGTCGAGCTCGGTATGGGTCAAACCGTATATGTATGGATACAGAGACATGTATATATGTATGGCTGGGCATTGACCTGTATGGCTCCCATTTGCTTTTTTTCTTTGAAGATTTATCGCATCGATGCATCCTGAGATATTTTTCTTTCTCTTTCTTTATTTATTATATATAGGAATAATCCATCGTTTGGACCTGGGTCTGGTAAAGCAAAGGTATAGTCCTGCGTGAGACAGTGGCCAAATAAAAAACTTGCAACTGGAAGGATGCATAAGGTGGGGCCGATGTTACAGCTTAGAGTGACAGTTTGGTGTAGTTTGGTTGTTGTGGGGTCGTTCACTCATCCTATTTTTATCTGGTCTGACAGTGTCAGTGAGGCAACTGTTTTGAGAGAAAAAATGTACAAAGGACTGTTTTGATGAGTGTAAGCTGTAGAAAATGTAACCTTACTGGATTTTCATAAGTGACATGAAAGTAAGTTGTATATTTAAAAGTTGCGACGACGAGTTGCGGGCGTACAAAGTGGGCCCACTATGTTAACTCTACGTGTAGACTAGTCTGAGATTGACGCAGACGGTAATCGCAATTTACAATATTACTACTGGTTTCTTATGCACACTTCTCATAAAGGTAATTCAAACACCAAAACACTGCATGTTTATTACTGGAATAGTTTACAGCAACACTGGGTTCAGCATAGCGTCAAATCAAGCTCCTTAAATATTCTTCCGTATAGGTTCTTTTTATATTCATTCACTCTACACACGTAGCCATTTCAGCTCTGTGAGTGATACACATATAAATGAAGTGAGAACTGATGAGCAGATTTTTTTTTGTGTGTGTGTTTGTGTTCTTCCTCCAAGTCAAAATTAGCTCGATAGGGAGTTAAGTGGTCTAACCATGCATGCAACATATGGCCAAAGGAGGTCAATTATTTGCTGGTAACCTACAAACCCGTGGAATGATTATCGGTACTAATCATATCAGTCCTACAGATGGTTTCGGCAGTATCACCTCGGGAGAGAGCGATTGATGGTTGTGTCGAGATAACAGTAAATCTTCTTTACTTCACTGCTACAACATGTGCAAAAAGAGGGTACAACAGTGGCAGGGTAACTCAGTATAGCGTGTTGTTGTTGCTGTTTTTTCTTTAGTGTTTATTTACAGACTTATTTTTATATCATTTTTGTCATTAGGCCTAGTGGTATTAATTCCTTTTTTTTTGGGGGGGGGGGAGGGAGAGGGTTGGGGTCGAGTGAATTGTTGCCTGAAATCAAGTTTCCTAAAACATTTACCTCAATTTATTAATTTAAAGCAGTTAGTTATCTTTTCATTTTGTTCTTTAAGAATTTGGGTTACTAGATTTTTCTACCGTTTAAATGTAAGTATCGCCATACTTTTCTCTCTTGTTACTAATAATTGCAGCATGCCATTGGAACAGCTTAAATAGCTGTTCTCAGGCTATTGAATTTGGCAATCGAAGAAATTGTTTTTCTCGGGCGGACTGATACGTGAGGACATATTGTCTATTGTCGAAAACTCAGCGGGAAATATTCTTTCGCCAATCCGATGTTTTTGAAACTTATAATTTATTTAATAGTCCAAATCGTTTACAAATCTGCCATTCTTCGCCACGTTATACTGCTTCGTGATTAGGTAATGTCTATACTCTACTGGCAAAGCCTCTAGAAATAAGGCAGTGAATACTTCTTTGAAACTTGCAAAGGTCAATACTTTCAACTGGCCAAGCTATCAGCAAAATTTCATAAAGTCTGGGCGAAGGGAATCATGACTGTTTGGGTAGCGGTCATTAAACATGATGGAGCGATAACGGCTGCAGCCAGCTACGTCATCGGACTCTGCATCAGGCTCACTGTCAAGCACGGCCAGTTAGTTGACAGCATAAGCAATCGTTTTGCTTGATTTTACGTCCAGTCATGCACAATGATGACGTCACAATAGCGACACTGAGACAAAAAAGTGTGATGATTTCACCAATAATCAGCGTTTTTTTTTTTTTTTTTTGGGGGGGGGAGGGGTGAAGTGTATAGTGTGCACTTTTGTACTGCACTTTGTACAGTCGATAGCAAACGGATGGCAACTGGTGACGTTACCCCTTACGTCGGTCTACGTCAGTCTTTTTTCAACGTCAATCATTTTCATCAATTTGGAACAGGTGATCACCATTGGCATTGAACGAGAACTATCTTACGAATTACTGTTGTAACGTTCACCGGGTTTGTGGCCCTTCTGGCATTGTTAATAATACAGGCCTATATATAGGGAAAGAGCTAGGATTGCTGTCAGGTCTTATGGTTTGAGAAACTAGATTCCTCTTCTACTACTTTCATGGCACTGCATGTAAACTGGAGTAAAGCCTGTTGACCCAAGCTTGGCCATCACGACAGATAACCACAATAATCTTTCCTGCAACAAGGTCAATGCTAAATCAAAAATTGAAAAAAAAATGAAAAAAAGGGAGAGTGCGAATTTAAAAGAAAAAATTTCAAAGTCCCTGTCTCCAGCAATGTTCATTACAGCCAAGAATATTAAATACGTGTTTCCAACGTTTGTGTCAGCTAGGTGCGGTTTTAGGGACATTATTTCCGGTGTAAGGGGGGGGGGGGGGTGAGGGAGTGGCTCATTCGCGTTTACCATCTAAGTGGAACGGTTGGCGCCTATAGCGTACCAGGATTTGTTTTGCCAAAAAAAAAAAGCCTCACAGATTATACGAAATAGCACTTCTAAGGCTTCTTTTAAAGCATCCAGACATACTTCATTTTGGGACCTTGTGTGAAACTTACTCCTCCAAAAAACAAAGGTAAATCGGAAAATTCGACCAGAAAAATGGCTCTTTATTACGAATTCTGTATCAGTTTTTTTTTGTTCTTTTTTTTTTTTGAGGGGAAGGCTAACAGCTTTCTTTTATTTATTTATTTTTTTTGGGGGGGGGGGGGGAAGCCCCATAGTCCCTGTAGAACCACCCCTGATGTCACAATACAGTATGCTATGTGGCAATGTAAAACCTACATGAGACAGTCGCGTTCAAATAATTTGCAATAAATGTTCTGGATAATAACAAAATGGACCCCTCTCGGTTGAGTCATACTCGAGATGTGAAGGGATGGAAGGAACAACGCACTGACGCTTCCGCATAGCGTTATTGTTTGTTTTTACTTTTTCTCCTTGGATTGGTCAATACTGCAATGTGTCCCACAGAGGGATAGATTGTCACAAAATAAACAAAATGACATGACATGAATTACCCCCCCCCCCCCGAATAAGGTCACACGCTCTTTTTTTAACGTGAATTTCAACGGTAAATGAAATACATAAATGAAGAAGTAGTTCTATGTAGAGAACACAAGGTTTACATATCAGGGAAGTGCAACCATTGGATTCTTGGGGTCTAACCTACCCACCAAACCAAACCACCCCACCCCAACTGACGTTTTTAGGATTGTAAAAGAGCAGAGACTCAGCACCCACCTACTGATACTTGAACACGGAGAAAGCGAATACTTCAGCATAAAAGTAAAAGGAAGAAAAAGGAATATATTTTAGAAAAGTCACATACAAAAGATGTCATGTACTTCTGTTTCAGTGGAGTCCCCGCCCCCACCTCCAATTCAGTTGTAGCTACCTTGTAGTTGGCAATACCTGTCAGTTGAAGTCACAGTCCGTGTATTAAGTTTTCCCCGTTGTAAATCTTTAGGTATGTAAGGTGTACGTAACAGCTTCCATAAAGTCGATTGTACATATGTTAACCTTCTCTCAGCGTCATTGGCTTTATCCATCGCCCTCTTTCGGATTAACCTTATGAATTGCCACGGCGTGCGCATGACCTGTCCTCAAGATATACCCCCTTGACACCTCTAAATACCGCCCTCTGATCTCGCTCTAACCTCCCTGATCCAAGCTGTCAGCACGCGGATCCTAGCCAAACAAACGCAACGCACCTGGAAGGAGGCACGGAAAACGCAATCAACCGAAAAAAAAAACAAAAGAACAAGGGGGGGTAGGTCCTGGAACGCACTGGGAGACCGAGATGTCTCCATTAATAAGTAGAGGTTGATCACTTACCGCGGACGACAAGGTAGAGAAGAATCAACGTTACCGAGGAGAGAGAAATGCTATGTGCGTAGCAGTCTTACTAGGACCCTAGAAATGTATCAGACGCGCCTTGCTTGCTTCATTTGTCATTTGTACATAGAGCCATAGTCATGGCTCTGTTTGTACAGACATCTAGTCCTCACAGAATTTCCATAATGTGCTAAAATCATCTCTCGAGAAGACATTTTCTGCATGATCATGACGTGATAGCCAGATATACCATAATGGGTTAGGGTAGGTCCCTCTCGAGAAGAGGTACATGTATGATATCATGTGAGGTTTGGCTGGTATTATTATTATTATTTTTTTGCGGATCTCAGATAATGTTTGTATTTTAGCTTAGTGCTGCTATTGTTTTCACGAACGCGTTAACTTCCTGTTCTTTGTTCTTGGGGGGGGGGGGGGGTCCTGGAAGAAAAAAAAAGAAACGAAATATATTATGAATGAAAGTACCACCCAATACAGGATTGGTTCATTCATTACACATTCATTCTTCACCGTAAGTTCTGTATGGGGGGGGGGGGGTTGTCAAAGACGAGCATTTCTGTAAGAACTATACTGCACTATGCACAGGAACGGAGTTTGTTTTGGCTACTACATGATTAACAAAAGCTGACTGCGTAACTGAGCCCTCATTATGCTCACCGATTAGATCCATTGTTGGAAACTATCCAACGTTCGTTTCCAACAAACAGCCTTGTGGAGCCAACTGCAACGCTGCATGGCAAACCCGAGATTGTAGCATGTCATTAAGATCGATGCCGAAGTTGTCTTTCCTTTAGTAAACCCATTCACGGTTTAGGTAAACTTGGGGGCAGACATTCCCCCCCCCCCTAACTAAAAAAAAATAAGTAAGGACGAAGAAGCTTCTTTGAAAGAGTCAATAAACCGTTTCAACCTCGTATCGTTAGCAAGTGCTTAGTGGGGCTGAACTGCGACACTCCGAAAAGAAAAAGGTCGTCCTCAGTCATATCAGGGGTAACTGGCCAACCGGGCACCAATTACGGTCTATATTTAGGTACTGAATCTGTGATGTAAAACAAAAAATATAGACAAATAACAATGAGTAAAAGTCGCTGGCGACACCTCTGAAACAGCTTGCATCAGATCAATCACGTCATTTTTTAGTCACGAGAATAAAAATTACAGTAATTAAAAGAAAAAAAAAACACCCGAGAATTTTAACTTCACGAAAAGGGTATTTGAGGACGACGTTTGGAAGATTTACAAAACGACTGAGAGAAAAAAAAAAAGGAACAGAAAAATAAAATTAATGAAAGGGAAATTCCAGGCAAGGAACATTTCTTCGAACCTATTAAATTAATCCATTTCAAACGTTTTCATTCATATTCTTGACGCTTTGAAATGAACTTCTCATGCGGAACACGATATGTTCAACCCCTACCCCCAGAGTTTCTAACACTATGCAAACATACGAAGGGCGCGGCCATTGTTGTATGCATTACTGTGATCTCTATGAGCACCAGTCTGATTGTCCTAATTAATTAGTAATTAGACGGCTTATTGGTCCTACCTAATTAGTAATTAGATGTTTTATTGGCCCTAACTTATTAGTAATTAGGTGGCTTATTGGCTTATCTCTGGACAGCTTAACTTTCGAAACCGTCGTACTTAGCAAAGATCACGTTTCCCTTATCTTCAAGCTATTGTTCTCTGTACCTTCTTGTTGCTACCCCTCAGTTCCTTTCTTCTATCACTTTATCTTGTTTGGTATATAACTTTCTAATTTCTATGAAAGAGACTGAAGTGAAGTTGGATGAAAGTTGGAAAGTTTAGGTTGGAAGTTGCTCACACCGCCCTAAGCTCCGTAATGTGGCCTTTTGATGAGAAATTCCTCTTCTCATGTTTAATTGACCTATTTTATCTCCTGATAGCCAGATTGAACACACAGTGTCATCTGTACTAATTACGTAGGATAATCATGTTGGTCGTCCTGAAACAGAGCTGGGCGTCGATTACGTCACAAATCACAGAGATCACCGCTGTATCTATGAACGATGTTAAAAACTCGGTGGGGCGGGAAGTTTGACCGTATCGTGTTGCCCACGAGAGGTTTATTTCAAAACGTCAAGACTATGGATGAAAATGGTTTGCAATTGCAATAGCTCAGGAGACATGTTCCTTGCCTAGCATTCTCCTTTTGTACATGCAAGGGCAAGTTGTTAATTTGCCGATGTAAAGTCACTAAATGTGCTTTTATCACGTCACGAATATAGCTTGGCTGTAGAACACACATTAGAGGATCATGTCGTTATATTTCAAAGCTGGTACATGAGTTGTACTGGCAATCGCCTGGTCATCTGCCGTTGTTCTTCGTCGGTGTTTCAGGGAAAAGAATGTAGGGGAAAAGGTCACCTGTCACAAAATTTGAAAGAGAACTATGGGTTCATCTTCCAGACAGGTGCATATGAAATTTTCTCGACATTTTTGTTGACCCTACAAAATTCAAACTCTTTACGAAAACATAGCAGTTAGTTGAAACTGCTGTCTGAAATCTAACCGTTATTTCAATCAAACAGACCAATAGGAATGGATATGAATATTCATGTATGAAAAATAGGGCTTACACACTGTTTTTTTTTTTTTCTAATGACCATGACATATTCCGTGGCTTTGACATATTCCGCGGAATTTGATTTTCATTGGCAACTTTTCAACTTATATTCCAGTTTTAAGAAATACTGATGAGTTTGTTAAAAATAAAAACAGTTAATCAGTGTCCTTGATACCCCAAAGAATCAAAATGAACAGTCCAAGTTTTAAATGTTTCATTCTTTGATACGATCATTTTTAATCATCATGTTATGTACTCTCATTTCTCATTTGTGTATTTTAAGATTTCATGTTTTACTGTCGGTCGTGTTTTTGTTTTGTCTAAGTTTCTTTTACCCATCATTTTATGTATTACAATTTCACTTTTTTTTTGCATAGGTTATGTCATGTTCGTTTCTTTTTCTTAAATTGTCTTGTATTAGTTCTTTTGTCTTGTATTAGTTCTTTTGTCTTGCATTGGTTCTTTTTTCTTCTTGATTGGAACTTTCATCTTTGTGATGCCAGCCCTGTAGCTTTCTTCCACGTATATACATTTTTTAATTTCTTTGTCTATTTTTCGTCTTGTACTATCTGGGAAGGCACTCGCAACCAGAAGTCCTTTCGGGTTTTTTTCTTCTCTAATGTGCTTTCTTTCATAATATCTTGGCATTATGTAAAAATTTACTCTCTTGGTCATTTTTTTTTTTCATGCAATTAAAAAGAGATATTGCGCAGAACCAAACGCATGAAATGAAAATAAAGTGACTCTTATACTATTTCAAAACATGCAGCGGGCTGAAATACAATCGGCTTTATGTTAACACTAGCGTGAAAAAAAACAAAAGAACGAAAAAAGAAGAAATAATAAAATGGTAAACAATCTAAAAGAAGAAACATAATCAAACGGAGACAAACAAAAACAACAAATGCAAATGAAGGATTGAAAATAATACCATTGTTACTAATATTAATTTTATTCCGATTTCATAATATTTCCTTGAATGGCTTTTGCTATACAAATATTATGGACATAATTATACCAATAATTAATGCAGTAGGATATTTTTTTCATTAAAAGTCAATTATATTTTAAACACATACTCCATTGCGTTTCCGATGAAAATGTGCAAAAGAAAAGTTGATAAAATGTTGAAAATACATAGCTTCGATTAATTTATCAAAAGTGTCCATACTAAGTAGATTGAGAGGAGTTCCTAAAACCAAAATAGTGAAGAATAAAATTAAGCCCCCCGCCAAAAAAGAAAGAAAGAAAAGAAACAAGTAACTGAGAGGAAGAAGAAGCAGACGAAGACAGAACTTTCTTTACGTAATTTTGGTTTCACGACAATCTCATCTTGTACGACGGTGCCACATGATGTTTGAAACGACCGATCAATAGTTTTATAAAACGTTTGGTTTTGGCCAATCACGGTAACGGTTCCATGAACGACATCTTTTCAGTGGAATTAACAGCATGTATTATACAAAACCAGATATTGAAAAAAAAAAAAAAACTCACCGAAGGTAACAATTGCATATACTAAAATTCTATGGCACGGTCATACCCTTACAGGGTTGCAGTCACGCATATGTGCAACAGCGTCAAATTGACCCCGCCCCCATAGTTTCAAACACCTGTCAAAGAAGAACAAAGGACAGGAAGTGAACGCGTTCGTGAAAACAATAGCAGCACTAAGCTAAAATACAAATATTAACTGAGATCCGCAAAAAAAAAAAAAAATTCTTTTCATATCAGCTATTAGTGTTTCCAAGCTTGCATTTATTATCTTGTGGCAAGAATAGAACAGGTACATACCGACATTTTAGTTTGCACACTTTTGTAGTTCTGTAGCACAAAACATATGAAACTCACATGCTATTTTGTTATTTCTTATTGTTAACTTAACCCCTTTTTGTTTTTGTAGAATCTACGGAGAAATCTCTCAAACAGTCAGAAGGATGCTAAAATCCACTTCAAAGAAGGCAGGGTGTGGATGATACATGTTACGAAATAAAGATAAACCTGTTTCAATTTACTTCGTGAAAGAAACTATCCAAAACGTTTTCCTGTGTTTAAGGCTTTAAAGAACGTTTTCGACAAATTTCAAACGAAATCTAAACATTCCAAAAACATCCCACATGTGAGGGTAAATGCTATTCATTGCATGTGGTTGGTCGATATTCGAAAGAACTGCTTTAGGTCTTCTTCCAAATTGGTCAAGAACATTCATCTTGCAAAAAATATGACCATAGAAACTGACCACACAGCTGTAAATTATGAACAAAAACGATTGACCGAAACAAACAAACAAACGAACAAACAACAATCACCTACAACATACTTATGCAACATTTCGGCAATACACACACTTAAAAAGAGAAAAATGATTTTAACTCGTTATCTGTAGAATAAAGGTTTTGGAAAAATTTGCAGCTAAGTGAGTGTCCACTCATATTCTTTACATAATGAATCCTGATGGCCCCTTTAAACAAAGACCCACTCCACAAAAAAGAAAACAACAACAACAACAATAATAATAAGTCATGACAGAACCTCAACTACTTATCATCGGATTCAATCAATTAACAAAATAAAATGTACATTGTACTTTATGTTTTCTGGGGCAACAGTCTGACTTGGCATGGGCACCATCAAGCAATATAGACACTACACTGTGCCAAGTAGTTGGTAGGTACAACCTAAAGCTTACTAAGCAATGTAGACACTACTCTGTATTGGGTAGTTGGTAGGTACCAACTACTGCTAACCAAGCAATGTAGACACTACTCTGTATTGGGTAGTTGGTAGGTACCACCTACTGCTAAACAAGCAATAAAGATACTACTCTGTATTGGGTAGTTGGTAGGTACCACCTACTGCTAACCAAGCAATACAGACACTACACTGTACCAAGTAGTTGGTAGGTACAACTTACAGCTTACTAAGCAATATAGACACTACTCTGTATTGGGTAGTTGGTAGATACCACCTACTACTGCAGGTATCTCTAATGACTTGCAAGAAATGTAACATTACACTCACTCAATTTATTTTATTCCTAGTAACCTCTTTGGAATTATTACAAATTACGTATCGAATACTCCAAGCACAAGTCATATATATCCTTTGCAATAGCCTATGCAAATAGATGTGTACTTATGGCAACAGGCACTCAGTTCATTTAGGAAGAAAAACTCACTTGCCCATAATCATTACACAGTCACCATACTTTACAAACATGTTATATCAGGTACCGCATGCAGCAGTCACCTAATATCTTACCGGAAAACAAACACATTACCTTCAAACAGCTTTTAATTTGTGAACAGGTACATGGGACGCATTACCAGTTTATATCGTCCTTACAGATATTCGTGTATTGTGTAAAGCACATGTCTGGTGTATTACATTTGGGGACACACTGCACCTGAGATTTTCCAAATGTATATCATGTAAACGTAAACTTTGCATGACCTTAATTTTCAAAAAATCGGGCATGCAGTATTACCACACCTGTCGGGTGCAACCCTGGAAATAAGGTTCACATCACCAACTAAGTCTGTAACAGTAATAGCTCCAAAAGTAATAGTAACTGATATTCCATATCCCCCCTAATTTTTTTTTTTATTGTATCCAAGTAATTCAAATATCTTGGTTTTCCAGAACACAGAATAAATTAACAAATGAACAATAAATAGTTATTCCACAAACAATAAATAATTATTCCATCTCTCTTTTTGTTCTGGCACAAAGCAAAGCTGAAAGGCAACTGCACTGTGGTAAAGAAGATTAACAGTAAAGTCAACTAACCTGAGACTGATTGGGTAAAGGTTACTCTGCACTGGCGGATCGAGGAGATGAGGGCAATGGGGAACGTGGCAAAAAAAAAAAAAAACCTGTCGAAAGAATCTGTACCTAGGTAAATGAAGGTTTTAGAAAGAAAATTAACTTCACAATTGGATACTTTTGGTGCACCAAATGGCAACAGAAAAAGAGCACACTACCTTCTCTTAGACGCATTCTTCATATCACTGTACCACCAACGTGGCCCTTCCCAAAGAGAGGATCCCCTAGTGCTACTCTGGGCTATCTAATTGCATGTTTCTTCGTCTCTTTCTCTCGGCTACTACCATGTGAACCAAGTAACTCAATCAGTTACTTTCCTGACTTACATTTCTGGTCACACAAATGAAAAACATTCTTGTAGAATGGAATGAAGCATTCATTTAAAAAAAAAAGGGGAAAAACAAAGTTAAAATGTTAGTTCTTAGAAAGGTATCCCTCAATTTTCACATTCTTTGACTAAAACATAGCCTTAAAAGATCCATCCTCCAGACAGAGAAATTTCGGTGATAAAATTGATAAAAGTCAGTTACCATTCGACTGACTAAACAGCCAAACAACAGATCCATCCTTCGTTGGGCATATTCCGCAAACAAGATATACCTCAACTTGGGTATCACTGAACTGTAATTAATTCTATGGGCCATCTCATGACTGACATATCCCCCTACCCATATATCCCCCCAAATAAGACACTGAGATATCCCTAAACTGACATATGCCGCAATAGCTATATCCTATGGTTCAGAAATCCTTTGCTTGATTTATCTATGATTCATATATTAATTTACCTCACATTGGGAAGTGACTATCAAGAACGACCAATCACCGCTTCACAAGAGGAAACACCCAATGGTTTAACCCACTTTTAATTTACCGCTTTTTCATCTAAAATGACATGCTACAATTTCTGTTAATCAATTAACCTTTGAGGATAACCAAAAGTGCTATTTCAAACGCTGCAAACAGTCGGGTACAGTAGTGAAGAAAAAATTTCATGGAAGAGGTAAAATGAAATAAAATTTAACAATATAAATAATGAAGAAATTAATCTATAAAAATCAGAGTAGACAAATGTGAAAAAAACAGTGACTTTGATATGAAACAATTTTCAACATATTACAAACATGTACTGATATTTGACATAAATAAAGGATATACAAAATACAAATATATCATTTTGCACTCTATGGAGGATATTAGAACTGACTATACAGAATGTAAATAATCACTGCACGATATTCATACCTATTTCCTCTTTATATTTTGCATTCTCTTTTCATAAACAAAACAAAAAAAAATAGTCAAAAAGTAAAATATGACAATCTGTTCGACTTGTGTTCGCCTTTTTGCCTTCTTCACAACGCAAAAGCAGCACTTTCAAAATACGTAGGAAAATATGCCGAAAGGGCACTCAATGGCAATAAGTGTTATAGAAAATATGACAGAAAGAAATAGAAAATCATTGAAAATGTTTATAGTTTCAAAAATAGAAAGCTGCTAAAGAAATACCCTTTCAATGATTACAGTATCATTTTAAAATAACTACTTCTGTTGACATCATTTTTGAAATTCACTTGAAAAGAAGGAACACAAAGTAAAACCTCTTGATGAGAGGTTGTGTGTGGGGGGGGGGGTGGAGGTGAGGATGGAAGGGAGGGGATGAAGACAACAATTCAAGATACATGGATTTTGATGGCTTTATAACCTTAAAGGACACATGTCAGTTTGTGTACTGCACACTGTTGATTTCAACCAAAGGTAAAACGCAAGGCTATTGCCACCAGATGCAAGTATCCACCAGGTTTTGAAACTATTATGAAACCTTTGGTAAGAAGGCTCATTCAGGCAAGATCCATCTGAAACAAGGGGGAGCATGTTTTAGACAGCAGACTGAAGTTAACAAACAAGAGACTCACAATGGACGATCGACTGTCATAAGCAGTAAAGAAAACTACAACTTAAAGACCACGTCTTTATGTAAAGAAACTTTTTAAAATAACACAAAATTAGAGACACATTTCAGTTCTCTATTATAACAAGGAAGGATGTATAATTGTGGTACCTTCTACTTTAGAATACTATAATGTCTAATTTCTGTTTTCCCACATACAGGAACTTTCTCCCTCCCATTCTTGCATCTAGTATTACTCAACTTTCATCATCTGAGGTGCAAAGCATTTGCTTTGACTTTCAATGGGAAATTGTTCTTTTAGTCTAACAAAAACAAAAAACTGTAAACAAAGCACAAAATGAAAACAGAGTGAAAACAAAAATGAACTGAATGTCCGATGATAAAACGAACTTTTGTTTTTCTTAAGAAGTTTAACATGTACTGTGATAAAAGAGGTATGTATGATATATATGATCTCGGCACTACAGTGAAAAAGACACATTGTTAGTTCTGCTCCCACTCGCAAATGTAGCATCACAAAGTAAAATATTCACAATGCTCTATAGGTTGACTTCAAATGACCTTTGATTTCTCACAAATTAGATAATAAATGTTGAACCGCCTTAATTACCTTCAGTTCTGATGTGATGATTAAACCATGTGTGACGGCTAAGAGAAAAAGTCTCATTAAGACAAAGGTACACCTTTGTAAAAATGTAGTGAGAAATGTGTCCACTTTCAAAGTCCAAGGGTGAAATAAACAGTCCTCAATTATACTGACATTCAAGGTAAGTGACCCCATCCCTTTCCTATATGCACAAATGCCATTTATGGAGGGTGTGAGGTCCTCGTCATTGTTTAGCAGGTCCCTACACACACTCACACATTCAGATACAAACACAAAGTGTAACACACTTACCTCAACTTATCACATGACCCAAAGACTTGTGACAAGCTTAGTGCAATATGAAGCAAAATGTCTTAAATATTTACTTTGCCTGTGAGAAGTTTTTCACATGCCATGCAAATATTTCACTATATGTTTTTAAGTCATCAGCTGGGAGGGACAAAAAAAGACGATTTTAAAGTCTGGAACTAACATTTTGAAGAAAGGAGAAAGATAGGGAAAAAAAGAAAGAAAAAAAGGAGGAGCTTAAAGTTCTACCTAAAGGATGAGCATTGAACCTTGCAAAAGCATCCGGGGTAGACTTTAAAGACTTTCAATAGTAAAATGCTTATCATGATATGACGCGCAACACAACCCTTGCTGCTTTGAAAGTTGCTGTTTATAAAAATGAAAAGTTCCGAATAGCTTTCTGCAGGCACCTTTTGGCATTTCTTCTTTCTTACTTTCTTTCCTGTGGGTTGGATGTAGCATCAGAAACATCTGGTCAACATTGAAGAAATGGTTTACTTCGATATCCGAGATTGCTAAAGATCTGTTGTTCAGTTAAAAATTTTGTGTGGCATAGTTTGTGAGAGGGTACCTCAAACTGAAGAGTTTTTACCAAACTGACGGGTTTTTACTTTGTAAAAAAAAGTGTTAGGCACTCTTGTGCAGGAGAATGGTCTCTGGACACAATGCCACCTTAGAGGTGCTGGTAATGACACCACTGAACAAGATACATTGCTTGTTGATTTGATATACATGCTTAGCTGATTTTGAATGAAAGTACATCAAGCTAAAAAAAAAAAATGCCTCTAAGCAAGGCACAGGTTTCTTCCAAGCACTCGTTTGCTTGTGATACTCTCGTTATATTCAAGAGGATCCCATGTAAAATGTGCAATGCCATCGAGATAGAGTGAAACAATGTCATGTTTTGTCTGGACAGAGATAAAAAATGGCAAGAGGCAAGGAGATACCTTGATTTCTCCATGCATGGGACAAACAGAGATTAGTCTGAAAAAGGCACCAAAGTTCCAAATCTGTCACACCCTTTGTAACAGATTTGGAACTTTGGCAGGAGCACAGGCATCGGGAACGAGTTGGAAGGTTCTTCCGCTCCTGTTATCTGTTTTTTTCCATGTCCAAACCTCTGTTTCCTCTGTGTTTCCAAACATCATTCCTGAGGTCAAGCTGCAATGATTTCGGACAAATCTTCCCGTTTGCTTTCTCA
The DNA here is from genome assembly GCA_021234535.1 of Stichopus chloronotus. NCBI lineage: Eukaryota > Metazoa > Echinodermata > Holothuroidea > Aspidochirotida > Stichopodidae > Stichopus > Stichopus chloronotus. The sequence continues at coordinate 22,897,147 of CM037845.1, read as the reverse complement.
AATGTCCCCTGGTATTTGCTTCTTCAAATGTCGCCTGGAAACTGCCTATCCTCTTTACTAGGTGAGGCCAAATCCCTTGCTGAACTGGACGGCAAGAAACAGCCGTTGACGAAGACCCTCTAGCGTACTGTAGTCAGGCAGGAGAAGCCGATTGAAGCACGTCATGGCCGTGGGGAGCTGGTCCGAGTCCCTGCCATTTCTCTGGATGACAATAGGGAGGCTGGACCAGCCACGGAGGGGTACCTGAACAGAGGCGGAAAAGAATCAGTACTAGCTATTTGTACTTGCAATGTTACTGTTGCATGTACTCAGTTCTATGAAGCAAAACACAGAAATCAAAGCAACTATATCTGCTGGCACATTTAGTGGAGATTGGTAGTTTAGTTTTGTTGTAAGGACTATTTATAGTTTTTTTTTTGATGGTGAGGATATGCAGTCAAATTAATAGTCTTCGCCGTTCTTCACTTTGATGACACACCATGTGGCATGCAAGTCACAGAAATGGTCTCTTGACCTCCTCTCTGCCTGAGAGGTCATGGAATGAGAATCAGCAGCGCACGTGGGCAAACTGAGCCATCGTCTCTCACCATCCCACAAAATTTGGGACAATTTTAGACGTTTTGTGCAAATCAGGGACTTGCAAAGCATAAGCTGTATTAGTACATATACAATTTCCTTTCTTGCCAGGTAGTTTTTCATTTGTGGTTATTAATGAAGTTGGTGCCATTACTAGTGTTTGAAAGAGCAACTTGTGTTTGCCACATATTTGTTTTTATGACATTTCAATCATAAGCATCTCACTCATACAAAACAAAGGAAGAGAGAAAAAAAAAAATGGAACAAAATCACACGCACAACTTTTAGGTATCCAAACCAAAATATAAAGAAAAAGTTGATGTGAAAAAAATCCTTTGGGGAATCAATTTTCATGACTTTTCCATGAATTTTCCATGACTTTCCCAGAACCAAATTTAAGAATATCCATGGCCCTCCTCCTGATGTCTTACATAAAGATTTCAACTATGACAGGAAAAAGTCAAAGCAAAACGAGGTGATGAGAATAACAACTTTAATATTACCAGTGAAAATGCATATTGATTTTAAAACTGAGACAGAAACAATGCCATTTCATGCAAATTTCCATTACTTTTCCAGTGCTTCACACGATTTCTCTGAATTTCAACACTTTTCCATGTCTTGAAATAATTTTCAAAATTTTTATGACTTTTTGAGATTTAAGATAACCACAGGAACCCTGCAATAGTCACCCTTCACTATGAATCCATGATCTTAGCCACATATCACAATGAGCCCTTTGGCACTGAACTTAAGCTGTTTGTACCCTTGCCTTCAGAATAAAAGCAAACAATAAAAAAAAAAAACAGAAAATATTATTGCAGAGAAACAAGCCTGTGTTTCACATGCCTCTTATTGAGTGGTGGCCAGAATTTAATCTTCACCCTCACAGTTCTTCTACACAATGTGATTTATGCAAATAGGTGGACTTTGACCTACCCTGGCACTTCCTGTGATGAAGTGAAGTAGCTGCTTCTTCTGGTCATTGGTCATCTCCATGACAACGGTCCAGAAGTTTTTTATCGTCTGGTGATTCCTGTGAGCGAGAAGAGACAGATGAAGAGGATGCGGTGATGGACTCCGACTTACATAAATTATTCCCAAACTCTCTGATTCTGTTTCCAAGATCCTACTGCTCTTGCAACACTTCAAAGATGTAGAATGTTAAGTGGTTGATGTGGTTCTTTGATCAGGTTTCTGGTTGGGGGGTTCAAGGCCCCCATGAAACACAAACAGAAGGTTCTGAATTTAAAGGAGATATAGTAAGGAGGGGGGGGAAGAAGTTCCAATCATCACCATTTATGCCAAATACATTGGCAGATTCGTTAATTTCAAAATCTTCTTTGGTGCCATTGCTTTGATGCTTCGAACGATCTCTGAAATACGGTGGTCTACCAACATTTGCCTGAGGCAGGAACAAATCAGGGGAACAGCAACTTTTGGACTGAAACCATACATTCTGCCCTCCCAAACGACAACTAAGTCTGATGAATATTCATAACCTATTTTGAGATCCCCTCTACTCCCGTCATGAGCCTGTCCTTCCTTGACGTTATTCTAAAACACACCAAACGACTATTTTGATGTCCTGAATGCCATCTCGACTCACCTGTGGTATCCATCTTCATATGTGACACTCTCCTCCAATGACGCAAAGTCCAGCTCTTTCCTCCCACAGACGAGTAGCTGTGTCTCCACAGAATGAAAAAGCCCCAGAGCTCTCCCGCCGCAAACAGAATGGAATCCCTTGGCAAACGCCTGAGGGCAAGGGAGGGAAAACAAAAGGAAAGGAAATAAAGCCTAAATGACCATAGTCAAGCAAACGCCATTGCAAATACATTTAAGTTGCCAACACTTTACTGGAATTGGATGAAGTGCATTATTTAGATAGAAGAAAGAAGATGTAATTTCATTTCAAATGTATTGGCAAATGTAACATCTCTCTGTGTAATGTGTTGAAGTGCATGCTTTCTTCTTCCAAATCTCCTTCAAATTACGAAAGATGGTCAAATACAAACGTTTTGTAAGATGATTTTGCAAACGAGCAAACCAAAAAAATCAACCAGCCAACAAACAAACAAACAAAACAAACAAACAAAGCCAACCTAAATTCTCCATGACTGGAATATTCATGGTGTGGAGGATTTATGGAAAATACATATATATAAATGACTGGACAAGATCTAATCTGGTGAAAGGGGATTAAGCAATGACTGAAACAAGTTTTTAAAAGGAAAATCATCATACAGCCTTCCAAACAGTCCTGATAGTTCAAATACAGATTTTTTCAAACAAGACGACACAATCCTGTAGTAGCAGTACAAACACAAGTCGAAGAAAATGCAACGATTTTACGAGTGTACGTTTTTACTCACTTGGAATTGGCCACGTTATTGCGAAATTCCCTGATTGTGACGTTGACATGCACCTCCACAAGGGGGACCATGATCATCATTATCATCATCATCACCATCATCGCCATGATTGTAGCACTGTAGTAGCTTAGCTGGATGCCTGTGCATTATCACCATCATCACCATCATCATCACTGTCAACATGATCCCCATCACCATCATCACTATCATCACCATCATTACAATCACTGTCGTTATTATCCCCATCAACATCGTCACCACCACCACCATTATCACAATTGCTTTTATCATCACCACCATCATCACTGTCATCATCACCATCACTGTCATCATCAATATCACTACTTGACAAAGATGCATGGCCATGGTTAAGACCAATCCAATGGTTACATTTTTTCAGTATTCAGTTTGGAACTATAGTGATCTTTCCCACAGTGGGAAAATTGCCACAGCCACCTTTGCATGTGAAAATGTTGCACATGTGTATGTATGGTTATTTGTCTAGTTTGGGCATGAAAAAAATTAGGCTGGAGATATGTCAACCTCTCAAATGGAAAACAAAAGAACAACACCAGAACAGTGAACACAAAACCACAACAACACAACTATTTCACCAGTGTGCTCCTGTGCTTCAAACAAACAAACAAATAAAAAAAAAGACCTATTGGTGATCGATGAACTGTTAAACCATGGTTTGTGAACACTGCTATCATATTTCCTCTCCTTTTTGTTCAATTGTTAATAAGTCATACTTTACAAAGATGTGAAGTTTGTCTCTGAAAACTGAATTTATGTTTGTTTAACACCAACTTCAACTGGCAAGTGTGGAAAAATCACTTGGTCCGCATTACTGCTCCGCATTCAAAGTTCAAACTTTTGCTAAGCTTTGCTAAACTTTGCCATTATGCTTGGCTTTGAACTTTCATGAAAGCTTATTTCATCACTTCCAAAAAGCTGAAAACTCTCTTTGATTTATGCCTCTCACCTTTTCATTGATTTTTGGTACATAACTATAAATGCTAAATTTTCAGCCTAGCATGCAGTGAATACAGAGTTAGGAACTGAGGCTCAGCAGTTTGCAAATGAACAGACCACGCCAAAAGTACCTCAGCTAGTTTTCTTCGGTTATTACTCAATGAACCACAAATCATCAAGAGTCTATGTTTAAATTCAAACTCAACAAATGACAGTAGTCATGACTGCAGCATGGAAAGTTCCTCCCTCCCGATTTGTGTAAGAGAACATGGAATGACCTCACACTTTACAAATTTCATCTACACAGCTGTATGACACTTTGTGAGCCTCTCTGTGTAAGCAGCACTGTGAGGTAAATTTGTCCTTGTAGTTTATAGAAATTGTGTGACAAGGTGGTAAACATATAACATCCACTAGTTAATTTACAGGCAAGTCACATTGGTGCCATCAGGTTTGTCTCTAGGAGGATGGAGCGGAGTGGCAAGAGACTGATGCTTTCAGTGCAACGTTAACCCAAACCAGGGTTTAAATGTTCACCTGCAAACTTCATCAACCAAGTAGAAACTAACTAGTGGGAGGGGAGGTGAAAATTTTGACCACGAAATTTCTAAAACAGTGGTACTGTACATTTGTCAGGGCTAGAAACGATAACTAAATCCATGCGGACCTGAAATTGCCTCTGGATTGCATCGACCAGCAGAAACTTGACGTAGAGATCTACAAATTCCTGGCGATTCTTATTTGTGACGGGAATCTCGGATCCCACGGGCTTGAGGTCTATCGTCACTGTCTCTCCCATCGACGAGTGAGAAATTTGAAAACTCTGGCAGAAGATGTCCTCCACATCATCCCCACATTCCAAAAGTTCCTGCGAGGTGAAGAAAATACCAGGCGTTTAAAATGGAGTTGACATACACATATGGAGATTGGAATCTCTGTGGCTGTATCTGCTGGGGTAACTGTGAACCTTGCATCTCCCACAACGAAGATGAAACGACAGGATGAAGAAAACAAACTTAGCAAATCTGAAGTACTTGAACTTCTCTTTTCAGAATTAAATCCATCAATTGCAATGTGCAGTGTCCTAGTCACTAGAGGCTTAAATTGCAAATGACCCGGGGGAGACATTTCAAGATGTGGTGACAGGGAGGAAGAAGGGGGGGGGTGGGAGAGCAGGACGGGCACAGGGGACGATCATCACATGTCCAGTAGTCTTCCTGATCAAGTAATCAGACATTTCTCAGCAGAATATCTGAACTGCCCCAAATATTGCAAGTCTTTTCAGCGACACTGTTCCGTTACTCTCATTTGAAGCTCCAGTCACGGCACGGTTCGTCAAACTTGTTACAATGTCTGCACTGATGTCAATCCAGCAGAGGAAATAGTAGAATTAATTACGGGAGAGTTATTCCAATCAATGCAACTTTCAAAACACTTCTGACAGGCTCACGTGGATCGGAATGACGTAGCTGTCTTTCGTCAAAGCATGTATCTATTTGTCAACAGCAGCCATAAAACCTGGCCAGGTGTGAAGTACGGAACTAAAGAACAAAATTTGACTTGACACAGGCTTTTGACTTGGAAGGTTTGCAAGTTTTGGCTCGCACAAAGGGGCAATTTACTCTGGAGGTGGTGGGGGGGATGGTAGTCAAACATAATACAATGTAAGGCTGCGACAGACGATGCAATGCCCTACACGGAAACAGGTAAAGTAAACATTAGTGTTTGCACCAAAATTCGCACCCAGGTACCAGCAATCCATGGTTGATCTGGTACCTGGCTAACTGTAAAGATTACATCCGTTAAGCTACGAGTTTGTTGTGAAGTCAACACATGCCCTTTGCACATTGATTTAACAACATATATCTTGTGCATGGGAATGTCAATGAGATACTGAAGCGTTCTTAGGCATACATTCTGTCACTTGTACAACATAGACTGGTGAAACTTTGGATTTGGGTAGCAATTTCAGAACCAGGTCTTGACATTTTTGAAGCCAACACTGGCAAACATGAACTTTAATATTGCATGATCCTCTTCTCTACATTCTCACCAATCTGGACAACCACACTTTCACCATTGCTTTTACTAGAAATTAGCTTGAACCCACTACTTCACTATTATGATACTTAAAATGTTTCTGTGTTCCAGGACTTGACAGAGTTGTAGTTTACTTCAGAAGGCCAGGGTATTGTTGTATCAAACCCATTCCAGCTGCCAACAAAGACATCATCCCTGGGGACTTTCACTAGATCCAAGACACACTAGATCCAAGGTTCACTGGGTCAAAGAATTTGACGATAAAGAGGGTTCACTAGCTCAAAGGTTCATTAGCAGGTTTATTAGATCAAAGATTTTGACAATAAAGAGGGTTTGTGCAGATCAAAGATTCACTGAGTTCAAGGTCCACTAAGTCACAGGTTCACTAGATCAAGGTTCACTCCTTGGAAGGTTCACTAGTTTGAACATTTCCAACAGATTGAGGGTAACATACATACATTTGATCTAGTAAACCTTTGATCTAGCAAACCTTGGATCCAGTGAACCTTCGATCCAGTTGACTTTTGATGTAAAGAACCCTTCAATCTAACTAACCTTCTGGCTAGTGGCCTTGGATTTAGCAAACCTTTGATCTTATGAACCTTCGATCTGGTGAACCTTTCATCTTGTCAACCACTGATGCTGTGAACCCTACCACACCATCCCTCATACGCACAAACTTCAGTTACAAACTACTCATCAAAATTTCATAATTCCTTTTGGACCTTCCAGTTTGTTTTTCAAACAGATGCGAAAAGACCTTGGTACAAGGGTATCCTATACCTGTAGCAGTACGACAAGTATACAAGTAGCAGATATTGCCATGGCAACAAAAGTGCTAACCAAACCATTTTATAGTGAAACATTTTGACTAGGACTGCTAAAGGGTCAAGCTTGAGGCATTTTCCTACAGTTTTAAAAATAGAGAAGACCTTATTGCAAGTTTTCTTTTACAGAGCCCTCACTATAATATCGCTTTCTAGCAATGGGCTGTTGGGACGCTTGTTAGACAAGAGAAACCATAGGTGGAAATAGCAATGGCTTCTTCATTGGCTTTCAACTACATTTTGTTTCAGTAGCTCTACATAAAATCTATGCTGCAAAGTGTTTAGTTGTCAAGAGTCTACTGCAATTATCGAAAAGTTTGGCCTCATACTTGTTTCATGTAAATTTCAGGCCACACATCACCTCAACAGGTTTTCTTCCACGAGAAAGCACTCTTCTTTCATCAAATTCTGGTATCGAGACTGAGGTGCTTCAAGTGTGAATATTACAGTAAAAGCCCTGCATTTGATCCTTGCTTTTCATATGAAATTTTCCTCCAAGAGAAAAATTGACTCCTATAGAGGCAAAGTTTAACCACACGTGACTTCCAGCATGTTTGCAATGATTTTTGTCCTCTGTAAACTCCATAAAAGCTAAATTTGGCACAGCAATAAACAGGCTATCGATAAACTTTGTGATGCTCCGCTTGTTTCCTTTGATGATCTATAACAACGCCGACCCCTGAAAGGAGTCGCAATTGCGAGTTCTTTCGTACAATGGCTCCATTCTTTGACGCAGCTATTCATCCCGTTGTTTTTCTTGCATGAGAAATACCTGGAGTCAATTTGGGGCAAGCTATTCATACACCATTCAGAACCACGACAGGTGAAATACCTAAACTGGAGAATTGTTTTCTGTTTGGTGTCGATGACTTTGTGGATCGGTCACATGGAGTGACTTGCAGGTACCTTGAGCTGCAACCTTTCCTGTAGGTCCTCAGTTATAAAGTGGCAAGGATTGGCTTGTTTTACACGGAGGTGGAGTGACAATACGCTGTTTTTGGTTAATAGGTACTTCAAGCTGAGCAAGGGCAGTGTAGCCTACATGTGGATCACGTATAAAACTTTGTAAATCAGGTTTTGGGGCTTTGTGCATACGTTCATTTTTTGGGCTGCATTTCACCATTCTGTACCAAACACCAGGTTTTGGATGAGGGAAAGTGGGTTTGGGGGTCAGGGAAAGCAGATTTTTGGGTGCAAAGGAAAGCAGGTTTTGGGTGTAATGGAAAGTGAGTATCGAGTGTGGGGAAAAGTGGGTTCTGGGTGTAAGGGAAAGTGGGTTCTGGGGATGAGGAATAGCTGGTCCTGGGTTTGAGGGAAAGTGGGTATTGGCTGTGAGGGAACGTAAGTCATTGTAGAAGGGGTGAAAGGACAATAAATTGATGGATTTAAGGTGAAAATTTCGTCAAGACATGATGTTCATCGAAGCCAAAAAGAGTGATTTTCCTGAGCCATTCTTACACCATGTGGTCAATGTGACTTTGCCGCAAACCACCGTGCTGACATATATATTTTAGTGGAGTATATTAAAACCCTTAGCATAAACAGAAATGACCACTTTTCTGCAACTTGAGGGGTTGAGCAAAGCAGAGAATGTAAAAGAGCACATGATACGGCAATAACAATTTGTAGCAGGTATGAATGATGAACAGTGATTGAATGACAATTAAAATCTTCAATTTGTCTTGAGGGAGCGTCACAGTTAATTAGTTTCAAAACTAGAAAGCCATTGAGAAACCAGCAGGACGCATTCAAGTATTTCTTTAAACATTTTGCTAAACTTGCAACAATCACACACATGCATGTTACAAGCAACGAAACCACAAACCCACATAAAGGTTCTTTCGAGGTGGCATAATTTTTTTTTTTTCATCGGGACAGAAGACCATTAAAGTATCAGGGAAGACTGATGGACTACCATGAAAATGGCTGTCTGCATTCAGAAGGAAACAAAAGACAAAAAGTCAGGAAACCATCTTTCTTTACACCTGGGGTTCCTGCACCTTCTAGGTAATCAATTTTCATGACTGCTTCATATTTTTCCCAGGACCAAATAAAGAATTTCCATCAGCTTCCTCTTGATGTACTCTATACCGTTTTCAATTATTACAGCATAAGTCAAAGCAATATGGAGGAAATAATAAATTTTGATATCACAGGTGAGAATATATTTTGCTAATATGAGTGAGAAAGGAACAATGCCACTTTCTGGCTTTTCCAGGACTTCAAACAATTTCCCTGCATTTGAAAACTTTTCCTTTACAGGACTTGAAACAATTTCTCAAAGTTTCATGACTTCCCCCAGGTTTTCCATTACTGCAGGAACCCTGTTTCAAGGGAGAGTTCATTCCGCTATATCACATACAGGCACTATACCTACTCCTTGGTAGACTTGCACACCCATACAGTACCAACAGCTGTTTTCCTAGTAGACTTGCATACCCATACAATACCAACAGCTGTTTCACTGGTAGACTTGTATACCCATACAGTACCAACAGCTGTTTCCCTGGTAGAATTGCATACCCATACAGTGCCAAAAGCTATTTCCCTGGAAGACTTGCATACCCATACAGTACCAACAGCTGGCCTATAACATCAGAACAGCGATAAAATTCTGTTCTCTTACTGAAAAGCAATGGTTTCTCAAAAAACTGATGGAATCAGAGATTCGCTACAGTAATGGAGAGTATTCATGTTTATATTTAACGAACTAAACACCGTGTCATGTACAACAGCCTTTCCTACAAATAAACCTACACAGCAGTTTAACACTGTGTGAGCCTTTTTGTGTGAAAAGATGTGGCTAACGTCCTGCATCTACTGTATAGTGTAAGTGAAGATGATAGAGAGACTCTGAGTGGGCTAGAGAAGGCTTCCTCAATTAAATTTGATGAAGTGCCAGATGATGAGATTATGTTGGTGTAATGCTCGACTCATCCCTCCCCTATGACTCGTTGAATTCTTCTGTTTCAAATGGTGCTCAGGTGCAAAATTTGTTCACTTGTCCAAGCCAAATTTTTCCATATGATGTCCAACATTTTGAGCAGAAATGTTACTTTTTCAAGTTGGGAGACCAAATGAATTATTTGTCAACCTGTGACTTTAGGTAGTAAAAAGATTATTTACCTAATTTTAATTATTTCAGACTAATTTTTGACACCTTATTTGTATCAAACATGTTTCAGCTTTTCCAAATTCTCACATTTTCTTTTTTTTTTGCCTCCTTAAACCACATCATGCGCCACAATTGTGCGTGTGCTTCACTAATTGAGGAAGTCTGCACTGGAGAATGCAACGTGTCGGTCAATGTTTCAATACGTGGAGCATGTCGGATGCTTGAGTCACTGAACCGATTCTTTTTCTCACCTGGCGTCATTGATGTCGGGGTGGAGCTTTGGACGATGACATTGCAGAACGAGTCAAATGCCGTTCATGACGAGGACGATCACTGGATGCCACACAACACGACGTGAATGATCTTATCTCCAGCCACCCACTCACTTCAGCTAATTGTATTATTTTTACATTTTTTTTTTTAAGAACTTACAATTGACATACTCAGGTTCTGCCCAGATTGTGAATGGAATGGGAACTAGTGGGTGACACCAGCCAGTTCGTTAACCTCTTTTCTAAAAGTAGTCCAGGTGAGCTAAGCACTAAAGACTTATTTCGACAGACGACACCATAGATGAAACCAGAGTTTAAAATTAATGTAGCAATCTTTACGACTTGTGATGAGATAGTGAAGTGTCAACCATATGCAATTGATAAATTTACAGTCTCTACGAAATGAAGATAACACAATGTCGTAGAGTGTGCTGATGCAAGTTAAGGTGGGGGGGCGTGTTGTGGAAAGGCAATGAATACAGCCTCTAAAAGCAAGACCACAGTGCCTCTGAATCAGATGTAACAATAAAATTACACCATGGAGCCATCCGTGTAAACATAAGATGTGGTGGGTCAGTACACATACACAACTCTCAGATAAATGTACTCCTGAAGGTGTGGTTGGACGACAAAGAGTTGCTCATCACCGACGGGAGGAGAGAAAAAGGTCGCCTCTCTGTAGGTCATCCCGTGGAGGAGCAGAAAAAACAGTGTGCCCCTCAAAATACATTTGTCGTACAAGCGGGTTATGAAAACCAGCAAAGGTTTGAACTGGTGTTAGCGCCACGTATCCAACCAACAAAGTCAGGACTTGGCTCTGACATTGCTGCTGGGATCCAACATTCATTTCATGAGCATTACAACTGTGACCCAAATTCAGCATGAATGCTTCACTGAGAATACTTCACTGTCAGGCAAGTATGTAAGATACATGTCTCTTAGATTAAGGTACATATCACAATGAACTCAAAGCGTAACAGAAGTTATATTATTCTGGTACCTGAGTGGAAATGAGCCCTGGTCTGAATTTTCGACCCAGAAATGCTCAGAAAGTAGAGAAGAGAGAAATGGATCAGATATCATGATCTACACAAAACACATGAAAGTCTATCATTTTCAGCTCTTTTTGCAGATCTTCCCTCCCCCCATACCCCCCACCTCCAAATAATTTTGAACCGATTATTGGAAAGGTGCAGATGATCAGTGGCAGTTTTTGCTGCCAGTAGATTTTCTTTGTTGTTATGAACTGATTTTTCTTTGGTCTGAAGCTGATGTAATGACAAAACTAGGGAGGTGAACCACATGCCACGACCAAAAGCAGATTTAAGGTAAAACGGGAATCACGTAAATGGTAATCACACCTCCCGTCATTTCAGTGAGTGCAAAAGCACACTTCCTTTGCCCCTTTTCCCCGCTCCTCCAGAACCCGTGACCCTAGCCCTACAAGTCATGTCATAATGTGAGGCAGACTGTCAACTCACCTGCAGGCTGCGAGCAATCTCAGGCTCGATTTCCGCCAGGTCTTGGCAGCTCACGGCTTCGTCATGTAGCTTCTTGTACAGCACCCGGGGAAACTGGACGTCGAGAATAACGCCGTTGTAGATGGCGAGGCCAAGGAGGGTCCCTACCAGTTCAAACTCCTTGTCCAGTTCCAGAGAAGAACCTTACCACAGATAAAGGGAAAACAGCACAATAGGGTAAAGGTAGAAGAACCAGTCACAAACAGTGATTGAGTGAATATTGTGCTTTCCCATTCCTTTTCAAGCTGATCTAGCTTGAACTGAAAGATAAAAGAAAATGGAGCAAACACACCGGAAATCATGAGAGAACTTTCAAGTTTCACTGGCTGGGACTAGAGCAGTACACCAATGGTGACTTCCAGGGCACTGTGGCAGATACCTGAGGAACTGAACTACACAAGTCAATTCTCATCATTTAGGACATACGATGCATCTATGCACGTAAAACATCAACAATGATCCAAAACACCAATTGACAAAACCTACCGATGCCTTGAAATTGTTGCCAACAAAGCATCAGACAAAATGAGCAACTACTGAAGTTTTGGCACAAAAAAAAATCAATCACTCTTCTTTTCTTTATTTTCTCTTTTTCTGAGGGGGTGATGGGGAAGGTGTATGGCAGGAAAAACTTCGGGTTTTTGGATACTTCCAGACGAATTTTCAGAAACAGTGCCTTGACAATTTTAGTACCTCCATGAGAGTTGAGTAAGTCTGATATACACATGACATTAATTAATTGTTCAATAATTCAATTAAACTTAAAGTGCATCTTCTCAATGACATAACTCATACCCCAATGTTGGTTTTTTTTTCGGGGGCACCGAAGCTCTGCCCACAAAACGTGACGCGACTGGACTGTGCGCTGCGCTTATTTTGTACATGCTCACAGAGGATTCACATGTCAACACATTTTATTACCTGTATTAAATGGAGATGCAGGCAATTTTTTTTTTGTTTTGCAGATAGTATTAAACCCAGTAATGGAAATGAGCAGTATTGTCGCACTTCGCAATGCAAATCGGCCATTGTGTGATACAAATTTCATTATGTGTAGCATCATTTCAGGATGCATTCCCTGATTTGGTTGTGGTAGTCAAACTCTTATGTGGCTGTACAGCTTTCCTAACTGTCACAAGAAATGGTAAAACAACTAGGGCTACCAATTTTACGCTTCAAAAAGAGGAAAATCATATAATAAACAATTTTGAGTTTCTTCTTTTCCATTTCCAAGTAACCCGATGTCCCTAAAATTCTGTGGCATGTTTGAGTCTTTACAAACGGTAAAAAAAAAAAACCTAACGATACAGAATTTCTCAACTCTGGTCATATGATTCCCCAGAAACAAGTATTCGAAAAATTAAGGCAAGATGCAAGAAACGATGTGAACTCCAGAGGGTAAAAGAATAAAACAGTGTAGGGTGTTCCAAAATGTGCGGTAAAACTTTCATCACCGTGGTATTATACTTGGAGGAGACTCACCATTAAACCACACCAGTCTTGTTTTCTCAGAGTATGTGAACATGCCATTGTTTGGATCGAAGATGGAGTCGACGATCAAGTGAAAAAATTCCTTCTGAAGTCCACCCATGTCCAGTCCCTTTGATTTGAAAGAAAGGAAAATGAGACCGGTTTGAATTTTTTTGGTTTTACATTGTGGAGGTTGAAATGAGAGGAAAAACAGGTAAAAGCAATGAAATTCACAGATGTCATTAAAAGGAAAACTGTCATATGACTTTGAAGTGTCACAGACAAGGGAACCCATTGCGCCAAAAAAGCCGTTTTCCATTTGGTGAAACATTCAAATACTCAATGTTGCTTGGGAATTCATGAATGTTGCACCTTTTAAGAGGCATTCCATGAATATTTGGTTGATGTGAAACAAGCTTGTCAAGATGATTTGGGCACATCTTCTGTGTGAGCGTACAGTATCACATTCTGAATTGCTTTGAGCAATCTTTACAACATTTCGATTCTAAAGAAGGTTCCACTGAGATCTGAACATCAGGCCGACTTATTTTTACAGCCTTTATCATTTCTGACAAATGGTCATTTGGGCGACAAAGATTAGCAGTTCAGCACTCAGTAAGATTCGGCTCCACAGTCTAATATCCAATAAATCATACAATAATATAATGTATTTTATTGGATATTAATTTATTTCAATAATATAAAATCATATCAGACAAAAGATAGAGGCCTAGCCTACACTTTCCCACATCTTGCAATCAACCTTTGCCACATTTTGGGAAACATCGTGTTCTATGCATACATCAGGAATACTCAATGGACTGCAGCACTGACACTTTATAAAACATAGAGGAATGCACCGGGCTGCATGCTGCAGCGGGTTGGGAATGTAACAAGAGTATCACACACATGAAGACAGGTAGACAACAGGCCGAACAGCTTCATATGTTCATTGGTACGGGGCTGTGCTATTCTAAACTAGAGTAGCCTCCCACAGAAAATTCTGAGAGGATTCATTTTGACACAGCACCTTACAAGGACTATAAATTCAAGTAAGATATTTTGAGTACTGTTCTTCTCCCTTTCTTTGACCATTAGATGCTACAAAATATTGTCATACAATCGTAAGAAGTTCTCCGAAAGCAGGCGGTCCACAGGTCTCGCTCTTTGTTTTCACACCCAATCTCTTCACATGTTTTGGAAGCAAGACACAAGATGACCCAATCTTCATATGATGGGAGGTTGCCTCTTCAGGGCATCACTTGCAGTGGTATAGGGAAGCCACATTTTTAGAGTTCTTTGAGAGCAGAAGGAGGTATACCACCAGCAGTTAGACGGGATGTTTTCTTTATAAGCCATCATAACAGATAATGCTCAGCAGTGCAAAGTACACAACCTTTTAAGGCTGATTTAACCCCCCCCCACTTTAATATTCCCCACCCCTGACGTACCTGCTCGCCTCCACCAACGTATTTGATCTTCAATGGCTTCTTCAGGTCCTTCTGCTTGCTCTGGATCTGGGCGAGGGCGTCCTGAATCAAGGTCTCTCGTTTGACCTCCAGGACCAGGTACGGGCAGACTGCTGCTTTGAGGTTCTCCTGAAGGGTTGTCGGGAGGTTATCCTTCAAATGCTTCATCGCTTGATCAACCGTCTGGAGGTGACAGAAAATGCAAGGTCAAATGGCTGACGAAAATATCCTCTCTGATCACGATTGAAATGGTTGCCATTATGTCGCAAAATTTTTCCATATTTAGAAAAGTGTCATGCTGCCATGGAATCTCCTTTCTTCATGTTTGTTTAACATGCTTCAAATTTGTGTTCCTGTTGCAACTGGGTGATAACTGATGCATTTTTTTTTGCTACAGATACAATGGCCAATGTTTTTATGTCACCATCAGTAGCCTACAAAGCGGACTCTCCAGTAGGCCTTCTATAAGATAACACTCTCACAGATAGCACTCTCACCATAATACATCCTATGTAAATATTCTATACATTGTGTGCAAAGCTTCGTCCACTTTTTCAAAATGACAAAATGTAGGACCAATTATTATACTGAAGTATGTCCTTGTAGTTCTGAATGTTAATGAATCAGTTTTGGAATAATCATATTTTTGTGCACACAATGACAAAAAATCCCTTGCTTCATTTGTTTAAGGATACATAACATGCACAAAAATAACTGTTAAAAGAATATTTCAGACCATCCCAAACTACATGTCACAAATGGAGAATATTCAGTAGTGACCATACAAGCCATTTTCTCATAAAATGACACCCACTTGGTCCATACAGATATTGAAAAAGCTTTGCCTTTTACAATAAACAACATTCGAGAAAGCCTCATGGATAATTCATAATCACGGCGTGATGACGTAAAAGTCGCACAGTAGTTCTGATGTCCCTTGTTTCTGTGCAACTTCTACGTCATGGGCTCCGTCGGCACATTCAAACCTTTTGGCAGTTTCAAACGATCTGTATCGATAGAAAAAGACTTGGAGTGGACTGGAAGTTGCTCAGCTCACATGTAGTTTCATATTACTATGAACTTTATGAGAATAGTTTGAATATTCTTTTAGGTGAAAAATTATTCAACCACTGTGGAAGTGCAAATTTCTCAAGTTAATGACGACTTTTCATGATGCTCATATTGTTTATATTTTTGGCATGACATCACACTGGTGACTGCAAATGAGATCCAATAGAAAGTTGGCAGGCTATTGTATCATATCATATGCCATATAAGTGCTGCATAGTTTTGTAATTAATTTACAGTAGCAGTCCTTTTTTAAATGCTTGAGCATACACACGACAGACTGCTCACGGCAGGATATAACATCAGCCAAAAATATCCAATCCTATATTTTCACATCATTTTGCAGAGCAACCGAACATTCCTTATACCTTGTGAGCCATGCCTACAAATGCACATTGGCTTTATGGAATTTTGAACATTGGTTAATGTCTGATCCATCACTTCAAATATTAAAGTATAGTTTTTTTTATCAAACTTTGCTCCAACTCAAACTTTGTTCAAATATTTCACTGATCCTATATTTTTCAGAAGTTTAATATTGATTTGTGATGCAACTGAATGATCAAATACTGATACTTGGACATGCCTGTGCATGCACACTGTTTCCTACCTTTTCAGTTGTAAAATAGCCCTCATGGACATTTCTTAACCTACCCTAGTTTGAGGATTTATACGTAACATGGTGCAAATATAATTTCGTGTTGCTGGACATAACATCACAAAATGGACTTTGTTAAATTGCGCCAATTTCAAGTGTTACTGATAGGGGTAAACATTGGTCCGATACGACGTCTGATCCGAACATTAATTCATCCCCCCCTTAGACCCTCTTATCCCTAATCCCCCAAAATCTTGAAACTCTAATAATTCAGTTCTTTTTGTTTTTATTTGACTTCTCATGAAACACCACTTTGTTTCTTGAAGAGAGCACGTGTAACATACTAGAAGAGAAAAGAAAAACCAAGTGACAGTTTGACTCATTCAAAATAGAACAGTGCCACGACAGCACAAAGAAAAACAAAAGAGAGAAATGGAACTGACCGCTTGTTGAATGATTGCAGCTTGGTATTCCTTCCTCATCTGCATGACAGCATCCAAGTGTAACACACGAACTTTAGTCTGGTTGAGAAGATGAAAAACAAAAAGAACAAATGAGAAAAGTAACTCTGAAATGCTTTGAAATCACGAAGTCCCTGAAAGACAAATAAATCCAGTTGATCCAAAAATTGATATTTATCCTTTTTGTTAATACCAGAATCGGGAGGATGACTGGTCTGTCGGTAACAGTGCAAAGCTGTCGAGGTGATCCCCGCATCTGAGATGGCTACAAGTCCCGAGCATTGATCTGATACTGGTTCTCTTTCAGACAACAATTGAAAGTGGTTGGGGTTTTAATCAGCACAAAATAAAACCGGTGTCACTGAATTTGTCTCGTGAATGGCAAGATTCCACAAACAGTGTGGCAGTGACATAGAAAAAAAAAAAAAAAACATGTTTCTAGGGTTTGATAGAGACAAAAATTTTGGAAGGACAATATCACATGTGAAAAGGCAATTTACATTTTGGGACACAATTTATTGTAGGCAGGGGCAGCGGAATTCTCTTCAACGTCAAAACTGAGTCGACATCACTGGCCATCTGTAACAACCGTGTCTGATGTGGGGAAACTTTTTGTCTACATTCCAGAAGAGCACCTCCTCTGGGATTTTGACAGAGAGCGAACTTACTATCGGATCTAGCAGGAACGGAAACCTCAGTATAGACTTCTCCGGAGGGTTAGAAGAGCTAGGATTGTCTTGGCTCTGCCATGTTTTGTAGTGTTCGTGGTAGTCTAAGTTTCTGGAGACAGGAAAGAGTTAACAAAAGTTTAAAGGAAATCTATGTCTGGAAACAATACAAAAGCAATGAAAATGATAAGTGTCTACTGAAAGATATCTAAAGCTTAATTATGATTCTCTTTATATCTTCATTTTATCATGCGTGTAACCCCGACTGAGGGCAGCACACAGAAGAGCTGTGGATGAACAACTGAGATGAGTTACAGAGCTTCATCAGAAGTTGGAATAAAATGGAATAAAATATCACAGACAAGGTTTTTCAACATGTCACCCACATATTTGTGTTTAAAATGGAAAGATGGAAATGATGGCAGGCGTGGGTGAATTGGAGACTCACAGGGATAATTCGTTGCAGTAAAAATCTTCCACAGTGGCCAGCGGTGATCCTCGCCTCTTCTCAGCCAGTCTGTTGGCCTCGTAAAAGAGAGACAGTGCCGTGGCGACAGTCATGAGGAGGTCGCTGTTCGAGCTGTTGATGAGTGGGTGACACATAAATGTATGGAGACTTCAAAGGGGCAAATTCTGATTTAGCAGTTCACAATATTGATCATATCTGTTTTAAATAAGTGCATCAATTTGAACTGGCTGGTCACAGTTTCAGAATTGTAGCCCACCAAGATTCAGTTGTGCTTATGAGCACTAAACCTTGAGATGTTCAAAGAACATTATTAAAAACCAAGGTCACAAGTGGCATTATATTGTTAGCACCCAGTTATCCAGCCCTTCAATTGGTTGGAACTCCTAATCAGCCATTTCCTTTCCTTTTTTTTTGAGAGGGGGAGCGGTGGCTGCAAAACAGCACCTGTTACTGCAGTATCGAATTTGTCATTGACTGCATGGGTGTTATAACTGCTGCCTTTTCCAACAGTTTGATCCAAATGTCATATTTAAAACAAATGCTCTTTACATTAATATCACTATTTCTTTGAAATTAAATTTAGATTGGCTTCCTTTTGATATACACTTTAATACATCAGTACATGGCACAGGATGGCTGTGCTCCTATTGATATCAATCAAGTTTTAAGTACTGATAAGAGCAGTATCGTACTTGAGTGTATTATTTTGGACAGAGGTGGTCACAAAGTGATATCTTGTTTTAAGGAATCATGGGTAGTTGTGACGAGCATCTTACATATCCTTTTGCACTTTCGTATTCCAAATCTAGTGTAAGCGTATCTCTCCCAACAGATCTGTGGCAAAAACTCATCTACAAATGGCAAATTTAGACAGAAAGTGTCTCAGGAAACAGGGAAAAAAAAACATCAATTTTATTTAATGGTTTCTCATGTTGAAGTCCCACAGATGATATTCATGAGTACTTGTTTTATGACTCTGGGTGAGGTGAACGTGGAATGTTCCTTCATCAAAAGGTCATCAATGTTTACTTTCAGAGTTCAGGTGAACAATGACCTTCAATGAAACATCCTTCCATGTTCAAAGCTATGGGAGGCATAAAATAAATACACATTTATTCATTCAGTCAACAAAAATCCTTCTAAATAGTATCCATTGTAGGATACTTATTTGGTTCCATGTGCTCCTTTTGATTATGTATCAGGATTTCAAAAGCCCTTAGTTTACACTCACCTTTGGTTAGGCTTGGACGAAGAATTGAGGCAATTCTTGAAGACTGCGAGCAGCCGCAAAAAGCTGTCTCTGTCGTACGAAGACAAAAACCGAATGAATGCATTTTTAGCACCATTTGAAAGACTCGTGGCAAGAACCTGGCTCAGGGCCAACAGGAGGCCGTGGTTTTGCTGAATAAGAAAGTTCTCCATCAGGATGAAGAGCTGAAAAGAAGAGGAGAAACGGACAAACCATATGAGAGCACGAAGAACAAGGAGGAGCAACGGAAGCACCATCTCAACACACTAGTGGAGATGATCTTATGAGATGGACATTGAAAATCTTCTCCAGAGGTGGCTATCCGAGATGGTCCTCTGAGATGGCCTTTGGAGAATTTTCTGTTCACTAGTCCATATCACTTGTCTGCTGACACATCCTGCACTAACAGCACTCTCAAAAATACGGCCATCGACATGCGACCATAAACTGACCAATGACGATAAATGGGTCAATGGATAATAGTGGATCGATACTGCTCTAAAATTAGTATTGCAATTAAATACTTTTGAACAAAGCAAGCAGCCACAAGATCATACCTTCCATTTATACTTCAAAATGAAAATACTAGACTTGTATGAATCCCATTAAAATTATATCCTTTACAAGTTTTTTTTTTTTTTTTTTTGAGGTGGAGGATAGGTTGTTTCAGAGACTTGATGCAAGTTTTTACCCAGTCTTCCACCGGGCCTGACTGAAACATGTGACCAGACAGCTAAATCAAATCAAAACAAAAACAATGACTGCTTCCCACAAGAATCACATGTTGACCTGTTTTAAGAAATATTTGAGGTCATGGAACAAGAGATAAATGATTGAAAGTACCAAGTACCAACCACAATAAAGCCAGCCAATGCACAAAGAACACACCGTCTTCAAATTTGTGCAGCCTATCTATCATTACACATATTCACAAGGGAAACCATACGGGGACTGCTAATACAGAAATCACGTTTACAGTCGATGGTGACCAACAATGAAATGAGCTCTACATAGTGATATTTGACTTTGCAATCCGTGTTTCTCTCTTAACCTTTTGGCGGATGAAAAAGGCAGCCCTAGAGACTTCCCTTTCGAAAAACAAAAGATATCCTAAAGTTACCCTTTTGGGACACACCTTGTCAATTAAATTTGACTTCAAGCTGTGCTTACTGTCCTACAAGGTCTGTTTCCAGGTCAAGACTACTTACTTACTTACTCAAGTGGCTCAAACCAGTGGATCAGACCTTGCATGGGGGGCCACAACGAAGTGGCCGCAATAAAACCCAGTTCTCCCCAAAAGTGCAGATTACCGATATCTCCGCAGTCACTTTGACATTGCATCACCTTGAATCGCCAAGCTTTCACGCATGGCATTTTGATCGACTGCGTGAGAACTGGTTTCAATGTCATGTGAGTAAAACAGAACCTCAGTCTTCTGGTGATGACCCAGGCAGCTTTCAGATTGTGTTTAAATGCACCTAGACAAGGTGAAATCAAATCTGATCGACCGCTCGAGTTAAAAGTGTGAAAATGTGAAAACTCGGTTGGTCTTGAACAAAGGAATGGAGGAGGAAAAAAGGGGGAGGAGTGACGGTGGTACAGAAGAGCCCTTTGCTGGCATCTGAGAGGCCAAACAGCTGAAGGAAGGACGACACTCACCTGGCTGGTTGCATCTGGGCTGACACTCTGCCTGTTCAAGTTCATAAGGAGGATCTCGATGGCGTTCGTCATGACAGAGGAGAAAACGTCAGACGGCTGCAGTCCCATCAGCAGTTTGTACGCCTCCCTAGTCGCAGCGAGGTTCAAAGGACTGAGGGCCACCTCGTCGTCCACCTGCAGGTGACAAAGCCAGAATTCAAATGCCTGTGAGGTTCTTTGCCAATATTCATGTAAAACAAAGGACAATACATACCAATTTTGAAGTTCAAAAACCTTACACCTAGTGAGATAACCATGTCTACAAGTTTACAAACTACAAACTCTACTGATTTCACGTGACCTCTGAAATCTATCAAAAAAATGACAGAGCTCATCTGCTCATCAAGTTGTATCAGTGCTAACAGCTTGAAGATTCAGCAACATTCAACAGCACCTTTCCCTTATTGAGATACCATCTTTACAAGTTTTTTGCAACTATGACCTCTACTGACCTCACATGACCCTTAACCTCAGAAAAAAACCCCAGAAATTACCTATTCATCAATGGCTTCCAATGCCACCAGTATGAAGTTCCAGCAACATTCAATTGCTGAGATATCTCCCTTAGTAGGTTTTCAAACTTTACCCTCTGGTGACCTCAAATAACCTTACCTCCATGAAAAACAATAGGGATCATCAACTTACAATGGACGACCAAAACATCAGTTTGAAGTTCCAGCAACTTTCCCTTGGTGAGATACCAGGTTATCAGGTTTTCAAACTATGATCTGCACTGACCTCACATGACCTTTGACCCCCTAAAATATGACAGAAATTATCAACTCATCAATTTCTACCAATGGGACTAGTATGAAGTTCCCACAACATTCAGTTGCTGAGATATATCCCTTAGTAGGTTTTCATACTCCGATGACCTCAAATGACCTTTGACCTCCATGAAAAACAATGGGATCATCTAGTCACATTGGACTACCTACATAACAACTTTGAAGATCAGGCACCCTTTCCCTTCTTGAGATTGTCATGTTTACAAGCCAAGGCATAACACACACACACACATAACATGCACACGCATACACACACACGCCATCATGGCCGCATAGATCCCTTGCCTAGCAACGAATCAAAAAGAGGGATTATCGATCAATGACTTTAGTTGCTATTTGTCATCATCCTCATCTCAAGGGTCAAAATTTCAAGTATTGGATAAGCGAAACAAATGTTTCTGATACTGCCAGGGGTTGTTCGTCATGCAATTGTAGCACAGAAAGAGAAATCAAAAATGTTGTTACTTCCTGAAACAGATTGTTTTTGGTTGTTTGGTTGTTGATCCTTGTTGTCTTCTGCTACTCTTTACTAGTCTGTAAAATGCATTCAAAAACTTGAAACGATTCAAGCGACTTTCTTTGTTCCCAACTGTGATTGCCTATAACATTGACCAAAAACTTGGAGAGGCGATCAAGGTAAAGTGGCATGGGGATCTCACTTGAAATTAGGATTCATAAAAGGGAGAAAACCATTAAATGATTTCACCAAAATGAAATTGCACTGCATTGCAAATTGCATTAAATGTTGGATACATCAGTTCAAGTCCACTTCCTTCAGATACTGCTGTGCTTTCAGATAATCATGCTAAAATTTCAACCAACTCTGACAAAGTTATGATTTTAAAACATTGTTAAGGCTAATATACTTTGAAATGAATGACAGGCAAAACCTTATCATGCTTGTGAGCATTTGTAGACATTTTAGTTTTTCCTTTCTCTGACAAGTTGAATGGCCCATTGAAGGTCAGCAGCAGGCACTTTTTCTGCTGTACAGATTTTAAAGCAGCTGAGTTAATACACTGAGTGCACGTCTGTATGGATGTTCACTCTTCAGTCTCTGCAGACAGTAAACAACATTTGACCTTTCCTGAATAAGAAATACAATTACTGTATTTTATTACGGTTAAATCACACACAAAACATGAGATCCATGGGAATTCAAAATCATTGCCTATAGGTTTTCGATGGGTGCCTACTGGAGATTATACATGACCTTTGACCCACAACAATTGCTGAGTATTTATATTCTTCTTTGTTTTATCTTTTCTTTTGGCCTTAAGTACAATGCAGGGTGGACCATGTGCACAGTACAAATTATTATCATTATTATTACTTATCCTGCCTACATGTATGTATCTCTGACATGAAGAGAAAAAAGGGGAGGGGGGGAATCTTGGTAATTGTTATGGAAACCTGTATGTTCCAAAGATGAGACCAGCAGAGGCTACCCTCATGTATTCTTGGATGTCCAAGTTATTTAAAGGCATTTGATACTCAGGCATATCTGAGCTATATAAAGGCATTAGATACACAGGGAGTAAATTTATAAAGACAGACAGAAACTAGAAAGCATAGAATAATCACTAACTAGCTGATACAAACAAATTTCCACTCCCCCATATGATTATCAATCTTTGCTACTGTATCTCTACATACCTGACTTGTTCACAACGCTCAACAAGACTAAAATAACAAAATAACAAATGAAAGAAAGGCCTAGTAAGACTTGGTATTAAAGTGTGCATTACTACAGACAAAACATTTGATATGGAAAGGACTTCAATACAAAGCACAGGTTCTGTCCTTCTTTTTATTAAATCTCTCTTCACCCGTGAAATGATGACCGGAGGCAATGCTTTGATCTCGAAGTCATTGCCGGTGGCACCAATACAAAGTCCATCAGGTGTCACCATTGACAATATTTTGTATAAGAGAAGTCAGACACATTTAAAGAACAGTATTCACAGGAACCATCCACTCTGCTAGAGTACCAGTATCACAGCTTTGACAATAAAACAGAGTATTTGTTACTTTACTGATAAGTTTCCTGAAAATTAAATGTCTGGGTCATATTCACCTTGACCAGTTTTTCTTCAATTGCCCATTTTTACCAGTGAAACAATTAGAAAATAGCAGTTGAATAGAAGACAATGGCTTGATCTCATTGTCTGTGCCACCCACAACCTTGCAAGGTTCACTTGATGTCAGTGTGTTAATGACCAGTCACTGACACTTATTCTGTTGAAGTTCAAAACAGTCACTGGAAACACTGGAACCCAAAAGGGTTTGCCTGTTTTGGGTGGATTACCATTCAAGAAGAAATCAGTCACTGTTGTATTTATACGACAGTCACTCCTGTTTTTATATGACATTTCTTTAGACAGAATTTTGGCAAAGGAGACCATTGGTGTGACTCATCACTATCATCATCAACATCATCATTGTATCATCATCTCATTATCATCATTTTATCATCAGCATGATCATCATCATCATTTTATCATCAGCATGATCATCAGCATGATCATCATCATCATGATCATGATCATCATGATCATCATCATCATGATCATCATGATCATCATCATGATCATCATCATCATGATCATCATGATCATCATGATCATCATGATCATGATCATGATCATGATCATGATCATATCATCATCATCATCATCATCATCATCATCATCATCATCATCATCATCATCATCATCATCATCATCATCATCATCATCATCATCATCATCATCATCATCATCACTATCATCACTATCATCACTATCATCATCAACATCATCAATGCATCATCATCTCATTATCATTTTATCATCACCATTATTATCACCATCATCATCATCATCATCATCATCATCATCATCACATCATCATTATCACCATCATATCACCATTATCACCATCATTATCATCATCATCATCATCATCATCATCACATCATCATTATCACCATCATATCACCATTATCACCATCATTATCATCATCATCATCGTCATCAGCATCATCATTATCACCATCATATCACCATCATCACCATCATTATCATCATCATCATCACTATCATCATCGTCATCAGCATCATCATTTTCCCTCTAACGAGGGGTTACTGACTTTCATTCCATGATAATGCTCTCAACGTCCACTCTTTCCTATCTTCAGCATCCTCTTTATGGCTTCATCCTTCCTTTTCCTCTCCTGTCATTCACTTTTAAATCCCATGCTCATCCCAAGGGTTCATCATCTTCCTTTCTCAACACATGGTACACCCATCTCAAACCAATTCCGTTCACTACTTTTCTTCAAGGCCCATCCTATCCATGACCTTACATGTACTCTTTCTATCAGATCGTTTACCTCACACGTCTTTCGAATCATGGCTCTCTCTCTGTTCTTTCCATGATCTTTTTCAAACAACTTCACATTCTGTTGTTCTAAGGCATATGTTATTGCTGTTCTTACACAAGCCTTGTAAATCATTGCCTTTCATTTTTGTCTTTCATTCTTGTTTGGAATAGAGACAAAGGTTTTACATGCTAATATAAGTGACTCTCATATTGTGTCAATACATGCATGTCTTCAGCAAGTTTATATACTTTCCATGTCAGGCTGCACTTCCTTCATGCCCAACCTCAGTAGCCACCATAGCAGATGACGGGGCCGACTGCTCGACTGTAGAGGCACTGAGGTTGTAAAAGAAAAATTGTCAGATCCCACGACATGCTGACAACGATCGCATTCGTATATGTCATTCAGCAGACACCTTTACCTGGATACCTGTAAATTGTCTTCACTTTGCTGGTATCTTAACTTTGGACAGATAACTAGACTACCCTGATGTATCGACTGACCTTGAAACTCAAGTTGAGGGATTCTGAAGATGTAAAGACCGTTCTGATGGTGTTCAGGAGGAAGGAGTTATCTCCGCATTGATCGTAATGCTCCACAGCACTCTGAGAAAGAGAGAGGAAAAAAAAAAACATGGAGGAGGAAAAGGACATCAATGACAGATCGTTCCATGGCAGTTCCAACATAATGTTGACCTGATATGAAGTAAAATCTTTTTCAGCTGTGGTGTACTCAGTTTGAATCTTATAAGGATGACCTTCAAGGTCAGCACGAATGACACCCTTTCAGCTTACCTTAAGCATTGGCAAGGTCAGATGAGTGAGGGAAAACTCTGTCTCCCCGTTGACTGCTATCTCCATCGACAGCGACCTCTCAAAGGCTCTCAGGTCATCGGTTTCTTCCAAGGCCTCTTGCTCAGACAGGAGGCGGCGCGGCGTTGGCGGGGGGACGGGACTCGGCGTGAACGGCGGAGTGTTGGGGTCCAGGAGCGGGGAGGACACCCGGTCATGGTTGCTGCCAAAGCTGAGCTTGGAGGAAGACCTAAGTCCACTTGCACTGCCTCCTAAACTGCTGCTGGATCTGTGAGAAGATGAAACATGAATCAAGAAACAGATTAGAAATGGATATTAAAGAGAGACAGCTTTGCGGGTACACCTTCAACTGGATTTTATTTTGTCTGACTAGAGGGTTTTCGGAGGTATACGACAAGCAGCGTGACATCTCAATACTAGGGATGCACTGGATTGTAATTTTTAGATGTGGCTAGAACCGGATTTGGCTGGATCTTACTTGACATCTGGCCGGACAGGACTTTTGCAATGCTTTTGAGAATCAGAACTGTACATGGTTTCTATGTTTCAAAATGCGACATCCTTATGATACACAGGACAAGGGTTGCAGCTAAACAAATTTTTAGTGCCCGGTTCCAAGCAAAGGGGGCTAGCCACTACTGGTCCCATCCAGAAGTTCGCACCTGGGCTCCCGGTGGGGTCCAGGGGCAATGCCCTGGCAGGGGTCCAAGGAGCAGCACCCCAGAAGTGCTCTATTGTCTTGTATGCAATGTAATCCAAAAGTACTCTCAAAAGTTGTGAATGTATAATCAAATGGATACCTATACCGTCAATTTACTACATTCTGAGAAGTCAGTAGGGGTGGTACCGTGAGGCGATTACCGTGATTGCTAATATCGGGCAGGAATTACCAGCCCTGGGCAGGATCGACCACCCATTGGGGCTGCAAGCCTGCAAATAGTTGCACATTTTGCACTCTGTCTACAGTTGACATTAAAAAACAAGCCAGTTCAAAACTGTCATTTCTAAGTGAAGTCGTTACCCATGCATAGACCCTTTTAAATCATTCAAAAGCTGAAAATAACAGTGGTGTACTAAATAAGGCATGATTTAGTTGAGATTGGATATGAATACAAATTACATAGCAAGAGAAAGGTGTGCCATGAAATACAAAGACCTCATTTTGCTCAGCTGGCTTATTATTTTCATCTATGGTCTATTTGTCTCCAGCTCAAAGGTTTTCCTATTGCCACTCACTTTAGTCCCCCCTCCCCCCTTCACCCTGTAACATCAGCGATATCATGGTTACAGGAGTCCCTTTGTGCAAAAGCAATGATTTTGACTAACTGAAATTGGAAAAAAAAACTCGATGGTCTCAACGTAAAGTTTGATATTTGTTGTCATAGTTACATATCTAATCTCCCATGATGCAATGTTATGTAATTATTATATACACACTATATTGACCTTACATGTGTGTGATATTCCAAAAGATTTGTAATATTATGATGACTCCTCATAAATGTGTAGGCTCGTTTAACATTGTGACGCTTCTGTAAGTGTACATCTGCATTTCACTTTGAAATCTGTTTTGTATAAATTTCTTTATTTTGAAGCTGACGTTGCTGTAGTATCATTTTGGTCGTCTTTATGAAAGGGTTCAATACCTGAAACGGCGACAATAAAAAATTAATTCATAGCATGAGTATCATTTGTCTTCTTTTACTTGTTACAAATTCCATGCTACACAGAGCTCTGTAAAAACCTATATGTACATATTTTTTCAATCACTACCTGGTGCTTAAACTAACCTTCTGAATAATGATTTACTCAGCAGAACCTCCCCTTGTTCAAATTCTTGGCTGTCATTGGCAACGTCCAGGTCACCTCGAGAACTACCGCTCCAGACGTTGTCCTTCTCTGACATCACGTCGTCAGGATTGGACTGGTTGCTGCTGTCCCTGCGGTGACCAGAACTGGGCCTGATCTCTGGCCACATGATGGAATCACCGCTGGATGACAGGTCTTGGATACTGCCCGCCCTGATGATGCCTGATGCACGAGGATACTCGAAGCTCTTGGGAGTGGCAGCATCCCTTCGATAACCGGACACGACCTTGCTGCTGCTTACCCCGGTGGGACCAACTGGTGGTTTCAGATCGGCCCTGTCCGGTCTCTGTGTGTCACCGAGGGGCTCTGTCCATGTCACTGGCTGAGGGGTCTCCTTGAAGAGGGAGGCAAACGGGGTGGTCGAATACAGGGCTTCTAAAAAATCTTTCCTTTTCCCTTCTTCTGTGGTTTGGAAGACTTGGACTGGTAAGGCACGGCTTATAAAAGTCTCCGAAGAACAAAAGTAATTTCTGAAAAAGTCAGAAAATGGGCAAAGTTGGAACAAACAAAGTTAATGAGGGGGTGAAGATTAGTTTACATATGTAGTGACTAGCGCTTGCAACGGGTAACCAACAGACAATGCCAGGACCCAATTCTGAAATTGCTGACCGAAATCTTACGTTTCACTGACATACATTGTACACAAGACAAAATTTAGCATTTATACGCCTGAAAACGCTTTGATCATCAAGCCCTCATGTACCACAGGTGGTGTTACATCAATGTGCAAGTCACGTGCCAATCAAAATAACAATTCACAACAAACTCAGACTAACAAATTTGCTATATCTCTGCTTCCCAGATACTGGACCAATGACCGACTTCAGGTACCCGGGTGGGTTCGAATTTTGAACCCGGTGCAAACACTGCAAGTGACATAAGAAGGTCCACTTTTATCTGTGACGAATTTTTCAAGTTCGGAAGACACGTTTTGATAATTTTTGCTGCAAAAGTTATGCGCAAGGTCTCTCAAGAGGACGCATTCCAGTGGCATCGGATACCACATGCAAGAGCAAAAAGCGATTTTGAGGCTCACGAGACCCGACGACATCCCTCACCCTGAATCTGAACTCACTTTTGTAGGGAGGCCAGCTGGATGCTAACTATTGCAGCCATGTTCAGGGAGACATTGAGTGACTCTGTGAAAAAGCGAGAAAAACAACAGTTCAGAGATACTGATGGGGATAACAAAATAGAGGGCGGTAAGACATAGGGCATTGTGCTTTAATAAAGTCTAAGAAGGTAGTAATTGTAAAAATTGTGAAAAAAGAACTGACATTCTTGGAACAGCATGGGGGGTCAAATCTAGATATTGTCAAGACAGGGGGTAATGTATGGTACACATTCATCTTTGAAGAATACAAAGTGAAGATCATAATGATAAATAATAAAGACATTCCATAGCAGGCACTTCTCAAGAAGTTGTAAACAGCGGCACTGTATAACCAAACACTCTTACAACAGTCAGTGATACAACATAAGTAGGAGGCTTGCTACTACTTTTTGCAGATTTTGAGCTTTATACCTACAAGTGGTCAAGGAACCACACGACTGAAGTTCAGAGGTTAGGTTGTTCCACTCCCTTGGACCTACTACAGAAGACTCCCTATCACCAAAAGGCCCTCATGAAAGTGCTTTCAATGAGTAACTGGGTGCCTGACTGACAATAGGCCCAAGTTATGAAATTGCTACCCCAGGTTTCACCAATGTTCACTGTACACATGACAAAATTCAGTGTATATCAAATGAAGAACAACTTCATGTCGAACATAAGATACATGGTGTTACATAAATGTGCAAAAATGTGCAAAATGTCCTCTTATGATTTCCCAACAAGCTAGTAGCCTGATGGAAGTTTTAT
Organism: Stichopus chloronotus; assembly: GCA_021234535.1. NCBI lineage: Eukaryota > Metazoa > Echinodermata > Holothuroidea > Aspidochirotida > Stichopodidae > Stichopus > Stichopus chloronotus. The sequence continues at coordinate 22,867,603 of CM037845.1, read as the reverse complement.
TTCATCATGCACATTTCCCACGAGCTGTTGATACCATTCTTCAAAGAAAACCTTTATTCTCCTTCTATAAGACACTGACAACAGTGTCTCCATTGTTCACTCACTGGCACTTGACTTGCAGAAGGAATTCCAGCAGTTCTCGTTTCCGCATCCCTCCATCATCTGGAAGAAATACCTCTTGACGACCTGCTCAAAGCGCCGCTTCGATATGGCACTGCTGGACTCCGGGGCGTCGTAACCCCGAACAGGAGCTGCTTTCATGATCGAGAGGTTGGTGTCGGAGTAGGCTGCCAGGTTGCTTGCGCTCAGATTCCTGACGGATAGAGGATGCATTGTAACGTTAGCAACTTAAGCACCAGGGGGTATTGTTGTTTACCAGACTGATCCCTGGGATACGTTTTTATTCCAGTGTGAGCCTGGGCGAGATCTAAAATTTTCAGATCTGGAAATTTGGCAACAGTCACGTCTTTGGGGCTTTGAGTCCCAAACGGACTAGATCCCTGAAGCTTTATCTTCTCTCACAACGTAGGTTTTAGTTTACCTCACAAACCAGCCCTCTTGCTACCGAACTTAAAAGCAAAGCGACAGGTAAGCTTCATGGGCTCTGTTCTGTCCCTTCTTGTAAGGTCAGCATGGACAGTAAGCAATGCTTTTGATGTACAATATTTGAGTATGGTCAGCATGTGCTGAATAATCGCACAGAAATTCCACATCTCCGGAAGACCTGTCGGCAACTCCAGCTGGACCAACGGGTAGGTCCCTTCATATAGCGCACGAGTATCTCTCCTACAAGACATAATGCTGGTCTCGAGGGATTCTTAGAGCGCATGTTACAATATATTGAAAATAAATTACACACTTGGACTATCTGGACATTGTCCATCAAACAAAAAATTTTATGGACGTAACTGTAACAGATTTAACTTTTTAAGAATCCTTAACCACATTTTATTACCCATGACTCTATTCACAACATCAACAAAGGAAACATTTATGACAATGTCGTATCAAAAATTGAACAGCCGCTATCTACAACTGGTGGCAAAACTGATATGATAGGAAAAGACAAGTTGAGTCTGTTTTCACCTCTTCAGATCGTGTGCTAGGGCTAAGCTGTTCCTTCGGAATCCCTGCGAGCGGAGAATGTTCTCGATCGAACCCCTCTGCTTGGACTGTGCGACCAACTTTGGCTGGCTGGTGGAGATTTGCCTGAAAGGAGTAACAGAGAAAGAATAAGTTATATGAACATGAAACAAATGAGATGGAAAATACAAGAGAAAATTTACAATGATCTTTGGCACAGAGTGACAAGAAAAAGGTATAACACATGACACTTGAAGCAGTTGAACCCCTCTTGCATTCGGCATCGATCTTTCAGCGTTGGAATATTTTTGTCACATACTGTGCGTCACCACTGTTGACGTGAAAGTTTCTCCAAATTGCAAAATGATGCCCGACTGCGCATGTGATGATAGCCTCCGAGGTTAAATAATGCTGTACCTTATAATAATACAAACATATAAACCGACTCTTCTTGAACTCACTAAACGTTTCAACATTACTGACGGTACAATGCGTCTTGTACCTCATGTGCATACATGTACAGGCAAGAGGGCAACTTAAAAACAAAAGTGTAACTCATACTGCATAAAAAAAATTTATACGTCCTTTCAATTATCCTTGACTGTTTCGTGTTAGGCTTCAAAGCTACAAACAAAAACCCCTTGAATTCAGCATTACCCCTTTAATTTGTTTCAAGTTCGTTCTGCTGCCTGGAATCCCAAGACATTGAAAAACATGGAAACTGCCACACCTGTCAAAATAAGTAGCTCCACTTTACCTCCAAAACTATTGTATGTTCTACTATTAAACTACATGTACTGTTTATTAATCTTTGAATGGACCAGGTCTATTACCTCTATTAACATATGCCATAATGCCAGTACAAAATTCACCACTTCTGAAACTGCTCTGGGAATTTTTGGGGCTTGTGGCACTAATGGCAAAGAATGCGACTACGATGAATAGACCAATGACAAACATCAGGCCACATTTTGAGGTCTCAATGATCCACCTATACACTGATGGTTGCCACATGTAAGCACTATGGGCCTAAGAAAAACCCCTTATTATGGGAGAATCGCTCCACAGTTGAAGTTTTCCTACTGTACTTTATCCCGGGTACTGTCTAAACTTGGTCCATCAAGTGAGTACCCACTTCGGGCGATACTGTGCCTCACCACGAGTCAATGCCGAGGCCGAGGTGGACTGTACACCACATTTCCTGTTTTGCTCAAGACTTGCTGACAAACTGTACCATGTCACATGGCTTTACCTCTGATACCATCAACAACCTCTTTTCCGTGGCAAATCGCAAAGTACAGTAATTCCATAGTAACTGAATGGAACTTTGTGTTTCATGCTCAAATAGTGCTAAAAGTTCATCATCAATATACTTTTAAACTCACTTGATGGGGCAATCCACTGTAAGTGATGTAAATACTTCCTTTTTTTCCACTGTGGAACCAAGGTAAAACTAACTCTATACACTAGAGGAGATGGCAAGCTGAAAGCTGACACCTACTCTACAAGTCAATTTTTTGGGACTGTTTACTAATTTTTTGATGTTTTAATTGTAATATGTTACAGCTTACACATAAATTTTGCCATCTGACTCCAAACATGGAACTTAATTTTTGTTTTGACTGTAATATATTAAAGCTTACACATAAATCTTGCCATCTGACTCCAAACATGGAAACTTTATTTTTCACTAGAACTTTCATTATCCTACTGTAATTTCCTGGCAAAAGCAGTGCTTTAATGGTCACGTTCTATTTTTCCCATTTAAATTATAACTAGCTGTGTGAAAATGAAAATTTTCTGACACTGATAACATAAATTATGAGTATGCACTGCAGTAACTACTGTACTTGGTTTGTCCTGCCTCATTAACCTTGCAAAATGTTGCCACTTACTGTACGTACTGTAGCAAAATTTTCGTCACGTGCTGTACAGTATGACACGCGTTCAGATTTGCCACAAATGGAGGTTTCACTTGATGAAAACGTAACATTCTTATCGTACTAATAACTACCGTCCAAACATAAACAAACAAACATGCAAAGTCTGTTTGTATCGAGATTCACAAAGATTGAACTTGCAATATTTTAAGATTTTTAAGATGAAATAGGGCTTTTGTGCACTGTGACGTACATCACACAACATTGGCCTTCTGCTCACTAGGTGGAGAATTTACTGTCTTGATTTTCTATCACGTGCAGTGACATACGGTATTATATCAGATGATTACATATGATTCTCAACACAACAGATTGTTTTCGAGAAAAAGACTAAAGTTGATGTGAGAAAAATCGCCTGTCAAATGTCACATACTGTGCAGTATGTGACATGAGAATGGCCTTACATTCTGTCAACTTTGACACTTGCATTGACATCAGGGATGATCATGACACACCACTTTCTTCCAACTGTGCCTTAAAAAAACAGGGAAATTCCCATCAAAAGTCAGTGTGCTTTCAAATTGAGCTCTTAAGGCATTTCTTCCTGATTCAAGTGGAAACGAAAGTCAAGGACCGTTCAGATTTTTTTTTTTCCCAATGCTGTTGGACGCCACAGTAACATTCTCACACATTGCACACCATTTTGTATACATACAGTATCTCAGGACTATGATATTCATACACAGAGTACAGGATCTTTGTCAAGCTTACCTACTTAGCCCTCTTCTCTTGGGCAGTTCGTCGAGAGGGTCTGCCATCGTCTTCATCGGAGCTGACGGCAACACGGAGTGGACAGGCTGTGAGTTGTTGTTCCCTAATGCAACAGTAGAACGCATGCCATCTGCCATAGTAGTAGGCTATGTATCAAGTTTGGTGAACTATTTTCAAACAGGGCTGTTCTACAACATAGAAAAAAAAGCACTATTTTGGTTTTTTACAATTCGCCTTGAAAGAGCAGGGGAATTGAGGAGGGAATGCATACTGACGACGGGTGAAAAATTGAAAGCAGTATTGCAGTACGCTTTCCCGCAAAAAGAGCACATGCTATTGCGCTTCAGCGGTCTTAATGTAAGCAATAGTTTGACGAAGGGCTGCTGTCTTGCAAGCACGTTACATTGGTCGTACATCGTTTGAATGCTCACTACTGTAGAACTTTGGGGTTTTGTTTTAGTTCACACTAGAGTCATTGACTAACTGCTCTGCCATAAAAATAACAAAAAAAGAAAAAACAAACAAACACAAAAAAAACAGTGACTAATTTGAGATATTTGATATTTAGCCAACTGATCATTCCTCCACTGATTGCCACTGTTTCACTTCCATGTAAATCAGTTTTTTGTGAAAATGACTTACAAAACTGTGCACAAACGAGCAAACTTTGGGGTTCTACAGAGGAAATAATGATAGCAAAAAAAAAAAACCCCAGAAAACTTGGGATTTGTATTGGAATTAACTTTCATGATATTTTGTCATGAATGTCAGCTCTTACCTACAATTGGCTGCATTATTTGCACAGCAGTGCAGTATGTGACTCAATAGGAAAACCAAATTATCTGAACATTTTCACTTTTCAAGACATGCTTTTTGATTGAGTTACAGCTGTTAAGAGGGTTCCCAGACAATTCCCCGAGGAAAATCCGACCTGACATATCCCTTCTTTTCTTAACACTAACCCTTTTCCTGAAGGAACTGCCTGGGGGAGTTGTTCCAGGTGGAATTCTTTTGGCTGAGAATCATTCAGGTGAGAGTGTTTGGGAGAGGTTACCTGAGGGGGAATTTTGAAAGAGGAAATTGTCCAAATGGGTGTTGTCCCATCACTGTTCAGAGTTTGGATGCCTAATCCATTTTTCCAGGTGCATGTTCACATTCTGGGAATCTCGTGTTACAACAGCACCCATAGACTTGCAAGATGCTCCCTAAAAAGTGATGAAGTTGAATGGTAGTCCTGGCATTCAAGATGAGCAAATTCTCGGGAAGCTGACCAAATTTTGGTACAACATTGTTTGGACAACCAAATTCGGTTAGGGCACAGCTCAAAACAAATTGAAGATTTTACTATTACTGTTAACAAAATCTGAACTGAACAAACTGCTAACTCACAATGCAAAAGTGTTACTGACCAGTACACCAACTTGCAATTATACATTGTGAAGTCATGTCATGATTTTTGGCAGGACAACTAAATTTTGAAAAGGAGTACCTCATTTTTAGCAGGTTGCCTTACTGTACCAGAAGAACACCACTGTAGGGGAATTTTTTACTTCGGATCTCAAATGACAGAAAACACCTAAAGACAGTGACCATTACAGTATTCACTTTGGTCTCACAGGTCTTCAGTCTCAAAAGAGTTCCCCCATGATCTGGTTCAACGACTAGCAACACAAATACCATACACGATACAGCACATACTGTACTGTAGGCATACTGTAGGCATACTGTAGGCATTAAACACAAGTCATAATTGTCCCACGTCAAATGACAAGAAGCAGGGTCGTAGCTGGGGTTACATCTTTTTAGGGAGGTGTGAAGGTAAAAAATTCCGACTGGCTTGGTTGTTTTCCAACTATTTGGCAAACCCATCCTGATAGCTTCAGACACTATGAACTTCTCAGGAGGGGGGGTGAAGAATCAAAGGGGTGCAGTCTTCATGAAAAGGGCATTGTCGAGTGAAACAAATTATCGGCAAAAAACCACAAGAAAAAGCTTGGGGAAGGGGGGTGAGTAAAGGCAGGATTATCTACACGGATCCACCACTGGTTGGCATGGAGCGCACAAGAAAATTTTGGCATTTTAACCCCAGATGGCAGGAAACGGTACTTTCCAGGTGTACTTAAGCTGCATGTACAGTAGAAGGCCTTGAAATATGGATATCATGTCTGCAATTCCTTATTCATGTGGAAAGAAAAATCAATCTATGAAAAATGGTAATGAATATAAATTTGGTTGATGTCATACAAGAATCGTAATAATCTACATATCCTGTTCCTTTTTTTCCTTTGAGTATTTGGCAAATACTTTGTGGTTGAACAAATAGGACCACAGACACCTACGATTTTTTTTGGGGGGGCAGAGATTGTCTGAATGATGTTTGTGACTAATTAGCAACATTACTATCTAAGCGGAGCTCCACCATCGGTTGGCAGAGAGCGGACAAGAAAATTTTGGCTTTTCAAAACCTTTACATGGCAGGAAACAGCACTTAGCAGGTGAACATGAGCGGAATGAACCCAGCCTTGAAATATGGATGTCTGCAATTCCTCAACTCATGTGAAATGGAAGCTCAATCTATTACAAGTGATAGTAAATATCATGTTTTTTTTTGGAGCTGGTACAAGAATTGCAATGAATTATACATTCTCTTCTTTTGTTTTTTTTCTTTTGAGTCCTTGGCAAATACATTTTTTGTTGAACACATCGGCATATTGGTGCTTACAGGTACTACCTAAGTGGAGTGCCGCCACTGGTTAGTGTACATAGAAAGTGTACAAAGAAAATTTTGGACTTTTCAAAAGCTCCAGATGGCAAGAAATGGTACTTCCTGGGTGTCCTTGAACTGCATGCACCCAGCCTTGAAATATGGATATCATGTCTGCAATTATTCAATTCATGCAAAAAGAAAAAAAAAATAAATCTACTAAAATTGGTAATACAAATCAGTGTTTCTAAGGTGATAGAAGAATCATAATACGCTACGCATCCTCTTTCATTTTATTTTTTTTGAGCTTTTGACAAATATTTTTTTATTGTATGCAATGGTGCACCTGTGCCTAGAAATTGAGCAGAGATTGTTTGAACTAATTATATTTTTTACTAACTAGCAGGGTCACTATCTAACCAGAGTGCCAACAATGGTTGGCGCAGAGTGTAAAAGAAGATTTTGGCCTTTCAATCCCTCCAGATGGCAGAAAATGGCACTTCCTGGATGCATGCACCCAGCCTTAAATAGGATCTTATGTCTGCCAATTTCTCAATTAAAGATAAAAACTTTTTATGGAACAATGGTAATGATTTGGATTGATCTTATCTAGAATATTTATGCTACTGTCATTTCAAGGAAAGTTAACTCAACAACTTTTACTTATTAGCAATAACGGCTTTTTTTCTTTTTTTCAGAGACATTTTCAACCATTCTGTAACCTGAGACAATCTGGTGCAATATTTTGCATTTACTGCAATCAATTTTTCCCAAAAAATTACTGTATAGTCCCAGTGAAGTCACAGTACTTTTGACTCTATAGAACTTAATTTTTATTATTTTACTACAACTGACACTGATTGTGCAAGAAAGTATAAAGGTAGTTCTTGTACAGATAACTTTGTAAATGATAGCCAGCTTGGTGAGAAAAAGATATTATGCAATAAAGTACTATGAAAAGTTCTGTCTGGCATTTCAGAGTTAATGAGACTTTTTTCAACTACCAGATAACCTTAGACACAATCTGGTCAATGCTGATGACCCTGAAGTTTCATGTTTGATTCTTATCATAAACTTATGTGTAGTAAGCAAAATTTAGCCTCTGAAAAAAGTTTCTACTGACAAATGCTAATGTAGGAAATTCATGTCAACAAATCTGTGGCATGTGAATCAGTGAATGTCTGATGTGATGATTACTGGAATATTGCCCAGCGGGATTCCTTTGTTTCCACCCCTGGTAGTTTCTGTCCCTGGTCTTTTGCCCCTAAAGTCATGGGGCACAAAATGTCACTATGAAGATGGAATTTACATGTTTGTCACATTGATTTTATTTCAGTGTACTATGGAATAACTGTCAAAAATTTGTATCAGCATTACGCTTCATTATCTGGCCATGACTGAGTGTTGATTTGATACCTCGGGAGGAGGCCAAAAATTTAATTCAAAGGTCACCTATCTGGAACTTTTTCAACATGTTTACAATGTGGAGGCAGAAATTTAGTGTTCCAAAAATGTTTAATTTCAAAACACTGTTTTTAGACACGTTCTTCCACTTCTTTCTGATTGATAGCAGGTGAGCCAGAAGCAAGCACTGCACTGCCTGTGGGCAAACGATAAATCTGATTGACCCTCATCAATATTGCTACACTTGGGCTATTATTTGACATAGGCCTAAATTTTGTATTCATGAAGTCTTGAATTTAAACTGTATTCTGAGGTCTCCTCTGATGGCGATTCAAAAAGTTTTCAGAAGGATTTAGACAGGGTTTTCACTTGGTCTCAGGAGTGGCAAATGCTGTTCAATATTGAATAATGCAAGGTAATGTATATTGGCAATAACAATCCTAGGTATCCGTACACTTCAAATGGACAGTCACTGCAAGAGGTTTCTGTTGAAAAGGACTTAGGCGTACACATAGATTCTTCTTTACAGCCAGCTAAGCAGTGTGTTGAAGCAGCTAAAAAAGCAAATAGGATTTTAGGTATGATAAAGAGAAATTTAAGTTTCCTTAAGCAAGACATTGTTGTTAGACTCTATAAGCAGTTGGTTAGACCCCATTTAGAGTATGCTGTTCAAGCCTGGAACCCATATTTTTCTAAAGATAAGGAGTTACTTGAGAAAGTCCAGCGCAGGGCTACTAGATTGATTAGGGCCTTCAAGGGTGTCCCCTATAACAGCAGGTTACGTCTTTTAAATCTCACTTCACTTGAGCTAAGACGATTACGTGGGGATTTGATACAAGTCTATAAGATTGTTCATGGATTTGATAATTTATTATTTCCTGATTTTTTCAAGTTCGCTAATAGTAAAATTACTAGAGGTCATTGTCTTAAACTCCAGAAGGTTCAAAGTAGGATCAATATTCGTCGTTACTTCTTTTCTCAGAGGGTAGTGAATGAGTGGAATGGGTTGCCTGAGGATGTAGTGATGGCAAGTAGTGTAAGTGGGTTTAAGAATGCACTCGACAAGTACTTTAGGATCTGTGACCGGGTTTGATTTTTGTCACCTTTTTTTTCAGGGTCCTTGATGGGGACTTAATTGTCCCTCCTGATCCTTTTTTTGTTAAACTAAACTAAACTAAACTAAACAAATCTTCATTTTATGTTGTTACTTTCTGCCCCTCAGTGTTTTCTGCGCCCAAAAACCAGGGGCAGAAACCAATATTTTACCGGGCGGAAACCTCTGGGGTCGGAAAGTAATGTAAATTGCAAAGCATCTCTACTGTAGTGTAACTGTAAGTGTAACCTTGGCTAAGCCTGGCTGGGCCTAGACAGTATGGCTACCCGACTTACATTGGCGACATTGCTATTGCTAATGTCCAGTGGCAGTGGTGACAGTGACACACGATGATGTAACCTTTTACAACTGGAAAGTATTCGCAGTAACAATAAATGCTGGAACGTGCATAAGATCTTTTCTTCGTTACCAGTGTGAGTCACTGAGTGCATCACACCTTTGCCTAAAATTTCGTGAAACTAGTGTCACTACGTTACACTACATGAGATGGTGAACCTGTGTCATTAACAGCTTAGGCTTGTAAAACACTGCAACTTAATTACGGGTAAGTATAATGCAACAACCATGGTAGGATACATTTTCGATGAAGGACGAAATGGGGTATTCAATCGCGTGTATCATTTGAAAAATTACTGCTAACATACGTTCAGAGTCCCACAAAGTCTGAATATCTTCAGTCTCGTCATAATACTTCAATCTGCAGATGTGATACCATTGTTTTGAAGAAATTTATCAACGGAAACAACACGGATTCTCACTGACATAGCAGTTCCCTGTTTTTCTGTTACTTCAACTGTGAAGGAGAGTAAACAAATACCGCCCTCCTCAGATTTTGGACGCCTACGTAAAATTTGGGGCAAATCCCGAAATTGAAATATGTTTCTGGACAATACATGACTATATTTGCCCAACACATAGCATAATTTAAGAGGCCCTATGAGTATGAAAATCAGATGAATGGTAGAGTGCAACACATTAGCAGTTTTGTCACCGGTCCATTTCAAACAAAACGGGGAGATTGTGATAGATGATATTTACAACTCCCAAGAAAATCTGACCGCGCAGTAGCTGCCGTGACCTATACTGACCAAATGTTGGAAAAAAAAATTGAGGAAATGTTTGAGTACTTTTTATCTTTGAAAACAGTATAGGCATGCGATGATGCCATCTTTGCTGAGAATTATGTATTTATCATATATTGTTAGGTTAAGTACCTACACTGTGGACTGGTACGCATTGCTTGTAGAAACAATCCACTATGTTTGTAGGCCCTAGGCCTATGTTAAAATCCGAAGAGTCTGCGTACATAGAGCCGTCTTTAAAACTTGAATTCGGATCACGTTCTGAAGCAAACAGGGTGGATTATTCGGAAACTGGCTGGGGCTCTAAGTTCGTGTTGGAAGGAAGATGGCGAAAAATAAACATGACAACATAAGAGTAATTTAAGGACGTACTCTTCTTCATTTTTGTTACCTTTTCTCTCGTTTTGAGAGAGTCATATATAGATTGAAGACACAGTCTCTCAATTAGGCCCATTAAGAATGACGTCATATGGTGGCACGGAATGTTCGTATGGACTCTCGTTACCTGCACATGTGCTGGCATATCAATTACGAGATGTGGCTTTGTTTGAAGCATCCCTGCTATTGGCCACCCGCTAAGATTTTATAAGCGATGAATTGATTGGTGGTGGTGATAGCCATGCTATAATCTGTATCTTTCGGAACACCTTTCGTAGGATATCGAAAAGATGCCATCATAAAATCTCGCAAATGCGTCACATTGTGTGGGCGCATGTTGTATCTTCAAGGTTTTCGTTCTATGTAGCATTCGCGGTTGTGTTTTAAGATCTGGCTAAACTGGATTTGTGATATGTTCATATAAATAACACACCGTCCATTGAACATTTTTTTCGATTGGGCACACCCCTTACTGTTGTCGCAAATCATCAATTTATGAGACTGATTCTTATGGACAAAATTCATCTCAAATTGACGTAATTTAGAGTCAAATATTTGTATTCACAAATATATTTACACACAACTAAACTCGCTTCTGGGAGCTGCGTGTCATAAGTATAGCAGGAGGAGAATAATTATATTTATTTATATCTGTGGTTTTGTCGTAACCAACAAGGGTGTGGGCATGACATGGCCCATTACTTTGAGGAAATTCACCCAAATTATGACGAAACAAAATTTTAAAATGGTAAAATATCATGTACTTCGAAAAGAAATCGGCATTTTATGAGTTGCTTACACCTGGACATATCATTTCGAAGCACAACCGATTGAGCTTACAGATCAATGGGGACGATTTAGATATTTGGGTATAAAATGAGCAAATCATCGTTTTTGTACAGAACGTTTCGATACGTAAAAAGGTAACGACGTTAAAGTAAAGACATCGAAAGAGAAAGATTAATGATTTTATTTTTCAATATATTTTTGTAATAAATATGCAACTAAATAAATATAAAAGTTAAAAATCAAAACAAATAGAAATAAATTAATAAAATCATCGAGCAGTAAAACATGCATGCTATGTAATTATGCTGCATGTATTCACTGACGGATCCAAGGGGATGGGGGGGGGGGTGCAACGGGATCACCGTCCAACCAAAAGCTGGGCCAAAAATTAAAAATAAAATTCTTGATTACTGATTGAGAATTATATTACCTCGCAAAATGACATAACTTTTTTAGAAGAAAATTAACATCACAACGTTCGGAACGGATTTGAGGGCATCCAGGTTCAGAAAAAATTCCCATTTGAGACCCCCATACCATTGTACAGCTAGTTTGAACTCCCCCCCCCCCCAAAAAAAAAAAGACTTGAATCCGCCACTAATTTAAGTTTATATAGTTAACTCCAAGCCATTAAATATGACTTCGTAAAGAAAAAGATTGAACGAGAGACATCTTTGAGAAGTAGGCTAACTTTGACGAGATTATTTGAAAAGATTATATCGATGAATGAAAGATCAAATTTTCATTTTTAAAAAAAGCTAACGGTTATTGCTCTGGTGTTAAAATTGCTTGTACAAATGCAAAGAGACGCATCGAGGTGACGTAACGAAGAAAAAGTATGGTGTTCTGCATTAACCTTAAATTAGGTTAAATTAGAATTGGTAGAATTTCATTCTCCGTCAACATAATTGTTACCACTGAGATTTTCGTAACGTATTTTCTCTGTCGCAAAATCATTTATTGTGTCTGAGGACTTCTCGTGACAATATAACGACACTTTCTGAGATTATTTGGGGCCAGTACGGAGGACTTTTTCAATGAAACGTCACCTCGAAACTCTTTTCGTTATTACTTCGAGCAGACCAGATGAAATCTCTCGCGATATTGAAACAAAATATCTTGGAATCTAGGCAAAACACCACCAGAAAGGATGACTCACACAACAAGACGTAAATATCGATTACATCACAATGAATATTCGTGCATCACGAGTATCTTCATGTTGGCATCCACCGTTAGAAGTCATCGTATAACGTTCAGCTATACATCATATATGACGTAGAGTCTGTGAATACGTCATATATGCTAATTCCCACAAGGCGCGCCTAAAGGAACATTAGTGGAGGGGTATCTATGTGTTTCACCATCTATATGTGTAGCGCACCGAGAAACCGTTTTTTTTTTTGGAGGGGGGGGGGGGGGGCTTAACCCCTCACAAAAACCGACCTACGTTCCCATGTTATTCGTTTTTCACTTTAAAAGCTAACTTCAGTTCACTGAAATTTCAACACAATTTGTACCAAACCAGTGTACATAAATAATATGTTTTCTCTTCGTGCAATACATACGTGAGTTGTACTAAAACCGCAGCATTATTGAGAAAAAAAAAGTTAAATTTGCCTGAAGTGTTTTACATGGAGCAAGACACATAATTTATACAACGCTCCAGAAAGACTTAACGAAGTAAATAAATGTATACTTATGTAGTTCCGTTAGCAAAAATAGTGATACTGTGCATTAAAGAGATCATCTGCTGGTCACAACGGCCGTTCACTTCTCTTGTTAACGTCACCAACCCGAGATGCTTAACTTTTAACAAAATGCAACTGCACCTGTTGTTGTTGAAGCTATACGACCCAGTGGTCAGTGAGACAATGCTCTGCTATTGGCTTGTGAGACGCTTAGCATGGAGAATAATAATGAAGTCTCATTTGTAAGGTTCCCCCTGCCCCATAATCATTCAGAGCAGCTCACGTAATTAGGAAACACTAGAGGCCACAGCATGCTACGAATTAGGGCCAATATGACAATATTCGGGCGATATGACACCAAGATATAACACTGTCATATATTTTCATGTTTACATTTTACATGGTATCATGCATTGTGTTTTACATTTTGGTACTGACGACAGAGGATTAAGAAAATCATGTTAAAATACCTACATTAGGAATGTTAATTATAGAGTAAATGGAATGTACACTATAATAGATTTTATAAGGTGACAAAATCTTTATTAAGTCTAATGGTAAGCTATACATATTTACAAAATATCTATACTGGATGCCCAATTGATGCTGTACTATTTACAAATATCGATCATTCAAAGGGGTTGCCATGACGACAAAATCCGTTTTATCTGTAAACTTCGTAAATATTCGTTTATAATATACAACAGCAAAGCCCTGGATCGATATCAGAAGCACCCAAACTTTCTCAACACATTCACAAGAAGAATCCGTAAGCTCCTTCTATATTATTTACATACTTTCATTCTTAATTAACCCTCCCCTCTCAAAAAAGGAAATTAATATAGAATACTCTTACACGAAACAATGAGACAGGGCTCACAGGCTTACATCACGATAGGCGGCATAGCCTATACTTCAAGTAAAAGTACAGACTATACCTTTATTGCACGTTTTCAAAGCTGCCATTATCTTTGGCGTTTGTCATAAATATACCACCTAGTCTACGTTTGACCCAAGTTTTGGTCCTTGAAACGAAATCCCATTTTATGAAGCATTCTTCTATTGCACGACCACTTCCCAAACAAAAAAGAAACCCACACTAATGTTTAAAATGTTCGATCTACGGACGAGTTTAGAAAAATGTTCTGATTTTCCTTTTGGATATCAACACAGTCGAGAGCTTAAACTAATAGTAAGCAACACAGGAAGACATATTCCTTTACATAGGCTGGTTACCTTCGTGACAACAGAAAAAAATCCTAAGTCTCTGTAGATATTTAACATCTGCAGTTTACTTTGCGTGGGAAATTCCATCTTTCAATCAAATCAAGAAGATTTGTCCATGTATGTTAACCTTTAAAAATGTAACGAGTCACATGATAAGTCATGTAATAATGTCATCTTGCGAGACTCTGTTGTTCCCTCTTTGAAAGACGCATAACAAAACAATAAATATAAAAATGTACGACGGTCTTCGTATCATTAACATATCACTAAAAGAATACATGCATGCTTTGGTATTTGCTTTCGTTTTCCTCCTTCTTGCTTGCGTCATGAGTTTAAGTCGGATGATGCTTACCGCAGCTACGAAGGCAGCGGTGGTTGCTATCGCTCGGAGCTTCAGCATAGGGCGAAGCATATTTGTCGAGAAACTGCAAGAATTTTGGAAACACCATTTTGTGGGCGTTTTTACCGATGAAGCAATCAAAATGGCCGTATCCATCAAAGATGGATCTTTCGTAGTGTTGGTGAGGGTTGGCCTCCTTGCAGGCTTCGTAGGACCTCAGCGAGGTCTCAGGATCCCAACACATGTTATCCTGTCCGCTGCAAAAAAGGGACGGTATGTCCAGCAGTTTCATCTGGTTGCGATAAGATTCAAAGTTCAATCGATTTTCTCTGTCGACCAAACCGGGCATGTACACGTCGTGTCCATCTGCCGACACCACGTGCCCTTTGTTAACACTTTTGGCAAAATGTTCAAAGACGGTCGCGTTGACGAAACCAAATATTTCGTGCAATTTATCGTGGGTGTCTTTGTTGAGGTTGGCGTGATTCCAGAGCAAGTGATACGTCAAAGTGATCCGGTGGCACACAGGATTGTTGCAATGTTCGGTGACGTCGGTCATCAAAGCGGCGTTCAACCGGGAGATGCCGTTGATGAACTTATCGAAGAGACCGTCATGGACATCTGTATATGAAGACAGTCCGTCTATGCCTATCATCTTGAGGTATTTTGCTGTATTGAAGTAAGACCTCCAATCGTTAATCTTTCCCGCAACCAGACAAGGTCCCGTCTGTGACGCTATGATGCTGCGAACTTTGCCTTTGAGATGCCCTTGCAAAAGGCAAGTGTAAAAAGAGATTGCCCCAGCGCAATGGACTAGAACTTGGATGTCCTTGTGTCCAGTAACTCTTAAGATGTAGCCTACAGCTGTGGGCATGTCGTAGGCCGCTGCTTGGTCTATATCCCACTGAGTTTTTGAAGCTTCCAACTTGCAGGAAGCCCGCCAATCTAGTGTCCACACATCGTAGTCCTGTTCAACTAGGTATTCTATAAAATTCGTCTCCGTTGTGTCAAAGGAAAACATTTGAGAGGATACGCCAGTTCCGTGAACGAGCATGATAGGTCCTTTAGTGCCTCCACAGTACCTACTAACCTCAATCTCAACTTGATCAGGAGTTACGAGTCTCTGAACTACTGCTTTCGGCAGGCGAAGCTCTCTGTAAAAGTATTCTGACGTTTTAGGGTCGTGCTTGATTACTTTTCTGAAGGGACTGTAAACATGCCACATGGCTTTGAGGAAATGCCAGATGAAAGCGGCAAGGATCTTCATTTTCTCATTCCATACATCTGTGTTGAACACTTCGAGAGTGAGCATCTGCTTGATAAAGTCTTGAAACCGAATATGCAGCTGTCCGTCACCCATGAATTCTAGATCTTCTTGAGCGTTTTCGTTTTCGTCCACACCGTGCTGCCTCTTGTACATGTTCACGTTTAAACGTGTCGTGTCTTCCAGACCGATCTCAAAAATGGAGTCTTTGTGGACGTGCTTGACGCCACGGAAATAATATTCTTCACCTTCACTCGTTTTGATAGGAAGTTCGTAAACCATCTCCCGTGTTTCGACTCTGGATTGGCTTCGATTCAGAAAGCGGAATTTTCCTTCGCTGACAGTCATGGGCGAAGAAGCGATGGCTTCGCAGGAGACTGTACCGAACACGTCCGCTGAATGTTTCTCATCTTCAGCCAACATACGGTTCACGTCAGAGCTTTCAATGGTGAGCAAGAATTCGCACGGTGTTTCTTCAGTCTCGTCCTTCAACTTAAGTGACCCAACCATCTTTTCTGTAAAACGGATCCCTTTCGTTGGTCTCTTTCGCAATGGCTCTGCATGATGATAAAATAAAACAAAACGTGAGAATGAAAGGTTTGGTCAATTCATTGGTTCAATATGTCAAGAGTAAAATAATTGTATGGATATGTGCTTGTTGCACCATCACCTTTCCATCAAGCTGGGTATTCTGGTGTCATCTATTACCAGACGTACACCCACAGGTGCAAAATATCAATGAAAAACCAACAAACCACTTACTCAGCATTTTCACACCATCGTAGTCTATGACCCAGCCATTTTGCTCGGCCATGAGCCTCATACATCTCTCGGCTAGCACACAAATCGTCATCGTTGGATTGACACCGAGGCTGCGCGACATAATTGACCCGTCGACTACGTAGAGGCCTGGATAAAGTTCGTCAGTGTCACCCACAAACACCTGACCTGCGTGGTTGACGACTCCCTCTCTTCCACTCTCACCCATACCGCATCCTCCCAGTGGATGTACGGTTATGACCCCTTTGACGTCGCGGAGTGTGGCAAACAGTCCTCCCCAATAAGGGTTCTTTATAAACTTTCCCTTCAGGCCTTCTGTTGCTTTTCTGGCGGTGTCTTCAATCTGTAAGATAACGGGAAAAAATGTACTATGTGATGTTTTCAGTCCTCAAGGTATACAATTCCAAGTTAGAATTAAACAAACCCAAAACATCGACGATCTCCCGTACTTTATTCAAACGCGATCAATCAAACGTCAAGAGAATCGTAACTATTAATCAATCGGCAGGGACGAGAATTGGTTGGTGACGTAGACTGCTAATGCAGAGAATAATATGTAGTGAAGAAACGAAATCAAATCATCACCATGTTATGAAAAATTCAGAGACAACCCGCCAGTGGTCTCCGAAAGAAAACAAACAGACGCAAAACGCATTAATTTTTGAGAACTGTGATGAGAAATAATCATTCAGAAACTGAGCAATGTAATTTGAGTAAAGGGCCGTAATGGCATCTGCACGTGCAAGCTATAGGTAAAATCCCTTCACAACATGCAGGGGTAATGCAAATCACAACAGCTTCTGGTTAAAGTACATGAGATGGACTGTCAGGATCTATCCACTACCAACACTAACAGAAATATTATCAGACCATAGTGAATGCATAAATATTCGCTTTTCTAACAAATACAGCTCAAGGGTTCAGCAATGTAGTATGAAACAATAAATGGGTTTGTGAGAGTTTGAATGTTCGATACTTTCTGCTGTTTTTCACAACAATTACCTTTAGGAGGTTTGATTAAAAAAAAAGCATGTAATGTGATAATATTTTTAACAACTATAGCCCATAAAATCTGCAATGTATTATGAAGCCCTATGTGGGTTAATAGACGTTTTGGGATATTTGGTAATTTCTGCTGTTTGTCACAACTAAGTAATTCTGTAATTCAATTGAAGATGTTTAACATTCAAAACTCGCCTTTAAATGTTCTCTGACTTCAAATTACCTGTGATATCTCTGTTACATTTCAATAATTCATGGTACTTAAGCGCTTGTAGACAACCTTTGTGTGTCAGTATTTTCCAACGGGTACAGAAATGATAGTACTAAAAAACAAACGAACAAACGTCATTCTGTCCGTTACCTTCTGAAAGTTCCTTTGTCCGCCGATGTCGGCGTATTCCGGTAGCACGGCTCCGCTCGATTTGTCGAGGACAAGTTTTCCCGCGGCGTCGTCGTGGCTCATGGAAAGAAAGCACAAAGTGTTCTTGAAACTCCGGCCGGTCAACCGGTGAGAAAACTCCTTCAGTTCGCCCATTTTCTCCTTGATGGTGTGTTCGCCGTGTTCCAACCAATCGACCACGAGTTTGTAGGCGGTATCAGATGAGCAAGGAGGAGTGCCGTCCTGCAGCACCATCCCTTCGTGAAACTCCTCACCTTGCCTTTTCCGCAGATCGATGAGACCGACAATCGAAGGTCCCGGCCTGTTGCTGTCGTTCAGCTGTTCGAGCTCCACGCCAGCAGGATTAATCTGATGCTCGCCGTCGTAACTGAAGTTCAAAGAATCACCGTTCGTGGTAAATCTCTGGCCGAGCTTCGGAGAGAATTTGACATTTCTCGACTCCTGGGACCTCAGGAGCACCCCTGTAGACCCCAGTGATCCTGCACCGAGGATGACGGTCTTAGCCCGAATAAAGAGTTCTTTGGTCGGAAATCCGCTCGACTGCTGTTCTCCTGGAACGTAGTACACCGTCCAAGAGTCGTTCTCGTTGTCTCTTTTCAAAGTCTTCACTTCAATCTGAGAAGAAAGATGAACACATGGATGATGTTCGAACGAAAAGGGCATTGACGGTAGTAGCCGGCACAACATGACTCCACAAATTTTACAAAGGGGTGGGTCCCCTTTTATTTTCTCGTCATGAAGAAACCTCTGTATATAAATATCATTGTTCGACCAAAATTGTGAAGGAAACATACCTTTGTGTAGATTTCTGCACCGTGTGCTTTGGCGTCGGGTAGGTAGTTCATGTTCAGTGAATTTTTGGCGCCAGTATTGCATCCCCCACAGCAATTGCCACAACCGATGCACGCAGGCTGTGGGACACCGACGTGATTCCGTGATTTGTCCTTGAAGTTGACATAAAGTGGCGCTCTGAAGATCAAAAAGCAACGATAAATAGAATAAATTGATGAAAAATGAAATGTATTTTTCCGTACTTCAAGTTCCAGCCTGTTATAAGTTCACTGTGAAATAATTGTTTCTCTAAAAACTTTTTCTGTTTTCTCTGAAGTAGTTTACTCTGAAAAGCTCGATCTCTGTGATTCTCTTCCCAAAAAAGATACGAATATCCTTTATTCAATATTTTCATGGAACACCTTCCCACTTTTTGTAACTTCTATTCTTCAATTTCATGAGGGTATTCTCTCCAGTCAACCTCCTTTTGTCTCGTTTGTTCCCTACTTTTCAACCGTTTTTAAAGCTCACAGCGTTTAACTGTAAACCACGTGTTATGGTCTCATATTATCAAACTTTAATCACATTTCACAATTTCGCTTTGAAGTTTATCGGTTACTCGCACGGACTACCAATCGTCTCACACCTAACATTCCCCTATGAATCAAGTCACTAAGAAATGTCGTTGATCTCGCTAAATCATGTTACCACCTTGCCGTTCCTTTACAAAACTTCGTTGATGTCACCTTACACAAAACTAGTCCCCCCCCCCTTCTTTTTCCCCTACCCCAAACACTCTCTTCAAGAAACCAAAAGAACTCACTTTTGAAATACTTCCCCTAGGTCTTCAAGGTCGGGGAGCACTATGTTCTTCGCTGCTTGCTCCATGGCAGCAATTTTGTTAAGTTTTGGGAAATCGTCAGGATAAGGGGTAGGCTTAAGCATGTTGTAAACACGTTGCCTGTCCAAAGCGACACCAGAGAGAGGTTCGTCCGTGCAAAACCTTGACGCATGTACGTCGTCACGCAGCTCTTTAGGCCAAACCTTGTGATGAAAACAGAAAAGAGAACAAAAGGAGAGATAATTTGCATTATTCTATTAAAAAAAATCATCATAATTGCGTCTAATCGTCTCTTTAGAAGGATTGAAAAGATTACGATACGACGTAGGGTGGTGATGAGGATAATGATGTTGGTGTGGATGATGACGATAATGATGACGATATAGTAGAAGATGACGATGAGGACGACCAACAGCCTCCCATACCCTTACCACCACCCCCCCCCCCTTTAAAATAGAGAAGTAAATTACACCAAATAATTAAATGTTTTGCCAAAGAAATTTGTTTTCATCAATTGTACCATACAGTGACAAAAACGTCGACAAAAGTCACCACTTGGACAACCAGGGTAAGGAGTGCCCTCAAAGCTAGTAAGGAATTATACTCCCAGAGAGTTGTCTCTCATGGGGAAGCCACTAGTGTACTAGTAATCTGTTCGATGAGATACCGTACCTTATCCTCCAGTACCCGTGGGTCGCAATCGAGACCGACGTTTGCATTTATCAGTGATCCTCCTCCAAGACCGCACCCCTGGAGCACCGCTACTTCGTCGCCGACCACCACGTCAAACAAATTCGTGGAATTTCCTATTACAAAGGGACATTTCGAAACGTAAACAAATTCGTAAATTTGGAAAAACAATGATTGATACCAGACAATAAAACAATATCGAACTAATCACTTCTGTTCGTGGAAATCAGTTGGATGATTACATTTTTATCACTTTTACTTTCGATCATTTGAAGAACTTCCTGCTGATGCATCAATTTATTTATTTTCTTTACAGAAAGCAAAGTGATGGCTGAGTTTGCTTTCTATTATGTGGGATAGTGCTTAGCCTACTTTTTAGCAGGATATGTAGAAAGTCTGTTTCCTTGCTTTGTGAGTTCCCATGTTAGAAAAAATGCAATTGCAAATAATTCTACGGTCACCCCAATACTCTGGGCTGTTGCAATCTTCATATAATTTAACCGTTTACAGAAAATTGGAAAATGAGTTCAATGTGACCGAAGAGGACTTCCTGCTCTCAAGACGAATGACAAAGCCGTAAGTAGCAGTCAAACTGCTTTATGATCATTATTCTGTTCTTGGAAACATTTAGTTCTTTTAAAATTAAAACACACGGTATGTAGAGAACCCATCACGAAGCAAATGCAAAAGAAAAATGATTTTGGTGTTCAAGTGGGCAATTACCACGAGGTTTCTAAGGTAATTGACAAGTCTAAGGTTATTGACTAGCTTACAAAGGAAAAAGTGTGGAATTAAAGAAAAGGGTATTAAAATGTTGTTGCAGTCACGACACCGTTACACGTTAACCCAGTTAGCGACACCTTTCACAAACATCAATTTTTGGTTCAATAAATAAGATCACTACCCCCATGCACCTTGCATACAATATTTTTTTTTGCAATATTTTTTTCTTTTTGACTCACCGAAATGTCTCGATCTGCCTTTCATGGTCATTTGTACTTCCGTTAGCGCACCGACGTCATTTTCAGGGAAGTCCCCAGGCAGCCATTCCTTGCCTCTCTCTAGTACGCATACTGTTTGCCCTGCGCGGGCTGCCCTGCTCGCGGCGATTGACGCCCCGTACCCCGATCCGATGACGATGACGTCATAGTACTGCTTCATATCTGCCGTGGCAGACGACAACCGATATCGGCTGTAATCATATCTCGACTGCAAGGGACAAAAGCAATAAAAATATATATTAAAATAAATAAAATTAAAATAAATAAAACATGTATCAAGGTTACGTTGACCTGCTACTATTTGGTACTACAGTTAAGGACGCTCGAAAGCGAGTTACCGATGTCAAATGTTGACCAGTTACCCTCGATGGTTATTCTTCAAGCTATGTGTCAAACATAGTAATGTCTCGGTACCTCGATGCCGACACGACCGATATACAGTACAGTGGCTCGAACTTTGTGGGAAGCCGTACGTGGGTGAGTTGTGGAACGTTGTGGAACATCAGATCACCTGACGATCATGTTAGGCGGACCAACAATTATGCAATCGACAGACTTTCCTAGATATAGATTGTTACACTTAGGACCATAACGACATAACTATATAGATCTGGAAACGCGCAAGCAAGAAAATATCGATATTCCAGAAGAAAACTAAAAAAAACCCTCAAACTCCAAGATACTGTTGTAAAGCAGACACTCTCTAGAATAAATTCACGCATGCACTTCAAAAACCTGTTCCACGAGAAATACAACACACTCACTTCGACGTAAAAGAACATAGGAACTGCTTGAACCTCAAAAGTCCTTGAATGAAGAAATGCATTTCTACATGATTACAACGGAATGACTTTTCGGTGCTACCTTTGCCTGGGAGTCTCTTTGAAGGTACTGTGGAATTAATACACTCGTTTTCGCACTGAAGTCCCTCATTGTTGTAGCCAGTGGAGGGCATAATTGCCTTTCACACGCCCACGTCTTCCAATTCAATAGATAAGGTAGTTGGCTATTTTTGAAATATTACACATCGATCACGATGTATTAACATCCGTAGTTATTCCTGTACAGTGGCTTCAAAGAAAAATGCAATGGTCCTATTTGTGTACTCAGACTTAGTGAACATTGAACCGGCTCAACATTCGGCAAAACAAGTTTAACAATGTTAAAGCGGCAGTCAGTGTTTCTTCTTTATTATAATTATTATTTTCACCCTTGTTTGTCAGCAGACTACCACAGTGTAAATATGGAATCTGACATCGGCGATGTTAGCCACATTCATAATTTACAACGAAATTGTTGGTAATCGTGCCAGGGCTGGGAGGATGGCAAACTTTATCTGTCTACTCAGTCCCAATTGCCGCTTACACACGTACCAGTTCCGCGAAAAAGGTTCGGAGACGGTATTTACAGTAGTACAGTACTATCACAGGCTCACAACCATGCATGATCTAAACTTCTTCTTGTATCAAGAGTATTTATGACGTCAAAGATTTTCGAAGATTTGATAGGACGAATGTAATCATAACTAGGCAATCTTAACGAATGGCAAATATTTTCGTGGAAGATTCCCAAAACATTCAAAAGCGCTTTAAGCAAACACAGACATGACGGATCAAAAGGAGCCCCCCCCCCGAAACGAATTACGACTCAATGCGATCTTATTAAACTCTGGGGAGGGGGAGGGGGTATAAATTCACGTAACACGCTGAAGGTGGCTTTTAAAGTTGGCCGGTACATTTCAAAACTTAACAAGCTGTTTGGTTTAGAGTGGAAGCATCTTGGGTACAAAACTTTTTGAATCCATAAAAGGGCAAACAATTTTGGAACGTATTTATCACATTTTACCACCAACTACATTCTCTTCACTGCCTTTTAGGGAGAGCTTCCATTGTCTGAGGTAGTGATACAGCACGGCACATACTGACACTTATTCCCACGAACAATGCCGTCATAACAAAGAGAATAATAGAACGTAATAAAAAAGAAAGTCCCATGACCTTAATAACAATATGCGACACATGCGTCATAGTTACTTAAAATATATTTCACGTTAGATTTTGTACTTTGTTTCTTTGTTATTTTTTTTTCATATTTTATACTCTTCATTGCATTTGGATTTGTTCTAAAAGACCACTAAGCACCCCCCCTCGTACTCACTTATGTCAACAATAAAGACTGAATAGCGAAGTTTACCCTAGCACAGTGTTCACCTTAGCAACACATTACACTCATTTCAAAGTTAGGGAATTCTTAAAATGAAAAGATTTTAAATTTTTTATCTTCAGACACCAGAGGCGGATTTACCCATTTAGGGAACTTGGGCACAAAATGTTGAGGCGCACCCTGTTTAACTTTATTTGTCCACGAGAATACAGGCGCAAGTCACAGTAGATGGCCAATTTCAGCCCCCCCCCCCCCACACACACAAGATGATCTCCATAAGTTCTAAAAAACTCAATACCCCAACATAACAATAATGCGCCCCCCCCCCTTTTGCCGCTGACCCTAACGACGTGTTCCGCTGACCCATGGTTAAACCCGGTCACGTTAGAAACTTCGAATCCTACATCACTATATTGTGTATAAATCACATACTGTATATTACTGTACGGAGAAAGGCATATGTTTGGTGAAAAAAAAAAGGTTTCCGGTTGTCTCAAGTTTACATAACGTTATGTAACATTGTAACATTATGTAACAATACCCTGAAAAGGTCTCAGCTGTTCTCTCAAATTGTAATACTTGAAACTTGAAACCAAATGGAGAAAGATTCACATATGTTTATTCTCTTAAGCTATATTGTATTGCTTCTTTTAAGCCATTGAGAAGTAGCTGGTCTGTTGTGACGTCATAGATTTCCGATAATGCAATGTGCAACTGTGAAACAAGTTTTTTTTCTTTCAAAAGCCCCCAAAACGAAACATGTCAATGAGATGCAGTTTTTACCGATCGATAAAAGGAGATAAATTTCTCTATTTCTTTTATGAAATTTCAATCTGCAATGGCAAATTCTTTTGATGAGATGCCATTGTATACGTGAGTGACGTTTACAAAGTTCCGCAGCATGCGCACGTGGACACATCAGACGTCAACAACCCCGGGGCGAGAGAGAAACAAGAACGGAGTGTACACTGCAAAGGGGCAGTGGATTAACGATTCATAACGAATCCTGCAGGCATCATGACGTAGACTGTGCCGATTTTGAATTTTGATTTTTCTTCTTTTTTTCGCAGAGAATCTCACTCATCCATTATTCCGTTTTAAGTTAACCTTAGATTGACCACATATTCACACATCCTTAATTCCGTGATTGTTTGAATTGAAATGAAAGAGGAGCTGCTCTCCATGCCGGTATGTACATGACCGGTAAACTGGAAGACGTTTTCCATAATTTTTCGTGTCTTTCCTGTGGGGACGGTGAGAACGACTGCCGGAGTGACTTAGCATTTTTGACAAATAAATAACTAACTTTAAAAGAGTTCACAGACAGCTGACAGTTGAGTAGCAACAGAAGGGTGCGAAGGTAGGGGGTGGGGGGTGGGGAGGAGGTTAACACGTATCCCCCACGACAAAGAAAAGTAGTGCGTTGGAGTCTAAAAGAGCACGTCTATATATATAAATATATAATTTTTAAAGGGAAATAGGGCGTTTGTTTCACGGAAAACAAACATATTTTCAAAACCAATGTTTGTAGACATAGAATGATAGGTTATTCAAAAAAAGGAAGGGCAGCAGCCTTCTTTTCAAGAACTAAGTTTCTCACAGATAGAAATTCAGTTGTTTGTTGCTCAGCAATAATTTGTTCACCCAAACTTTTCAAAATTCAAATGATGCATCTTCCGTCACTCAACGCATGCATAATGTTTTGATGAGATGAAGCTTTTGCAGATGTTTATTGATAGGAATGAATGGTTTGACAATGACTAAGGCTATTTTATTTGTATGCCATTTTGGTATGTTTTAAACGCCCTATTTCCCTTTAAATATAGTATAGCGCTATAGTAAGAGAGAAAGATTTGTGGCAAAGAACGAGAGAACGACCGTGGTAATCCCTTGCTTACACAGTAGAACTTACCTGCTGAAATGAAACTTAATATTTTATCAATTGGGAGATTCCTGCGCATTTTGTTCACCTGTGTCGGTGAAAGTCCCTATCAGGGACAATTGGACAACGTTTTTGGTATTTTACCCTTTGGGATGGGTTCTTTTGTGGATTGAGCATTAAAGTAGGCTAGTTGAGGTATACAAGGTGTGAAATTGATGGCAATTGAAGCAATTATGGAAAAGTTATGGACTTTTAGCTGGCAGCGCAGTATCATGCGAGGCGATGCGTGATTTGCCCCAGTGACAAAGTATGCTAACTTCGACCGCCTCTAGCAGAAAATCCAACCCACCTAAGGTACGGAAAATTGAAAAAGCATGCATGAATGGCCAATGTGTCAGCGTTCTACAGATTGGTAGTTTAAATCTGTTGAAAACTTCTGCAGGGGTGAGAGGCCACATTACTTTTGCGATTTAGTGTGTAAGTCAATGGGGAAATTTATAGGGGTATGCTACCATAAAGGTATTTGTCTAACATATTTGTGTGACCGCTGGTAGAATGAGATTTATTTATCCTAAATTACGAAAGCAACTTTTGTCAGCCACAAACTGGATGAAAAACAAAAGAAGACCAGAAGTTGAAAAGTTCAAAGACAAATGTCAGAAATAAGAAAACAGGGGTTAGCTTGACTATCCGGAAGGTCACGTGGTGCTTTATTACAACATGACGTAATTAGAACCTACTTGGCATTTTCAGTCACTAAAATAACATGCACAAACGAAGTCCTTTACTGCAGTGACCGCATATTATGTAGAAAGGATCGACATTATCTTATGCTTGTGACAACATTTCGGTATACCATAGGTATCCACAGAAGGGTGACCCTAATAGATCCGGCACTTCCTGCACGCAATTCTAGAATCCATCGGGTATGCATGCATGAACGAAGAGGCATGGAGAACCACTCATGGGAAATGATGAAGAGGTACTGTAAGAGTGGCAGTTAACTCCTGAATCTGCTTTAGAATTATAGTTTTGTTCCATAACTGATGTAGCTAGCGAGATACTGTATACTTTATCTATAACCCCCATGCCTTACACTGCCTACGTGCATGTCCAACAAAGTGCACTAAATGGCGACACATCGCTGTCTACTCGCCTAGTTAATAAACGAAAGCAGTAATGATATATAACAAGTTAACAAAAAGTAAATCTCTTTTTCTCTCGGGGCCATAGGTACTTACAAGCCCATATTTTTTTTTTGGTTTCGAACACGAGATATCTTCAAGTACACTTGGAAATGGGGAACTAATCGAAACATTAAGTCATATATTGCAAAATGATAATCACATTTGTTTTTCAAAACGGTATTTCCCTCTTTAAACAAAGAAGCAAAAAAAAAAGAAAAGAGATAGCAACCCCCCAAACAAATAACCAAACAAA
This sequence comes from Stichopus chloronotus, assembly GCA_021234535.1. Lineage (NCBI taxonomy): Eukaryota > Metazoa > Echinodermata > Holothuroidea > Aspidochirotida > Stichopodidae > Stichopus > Stichopus chloronotus. The sequence continues at coordinate 22,840,906 of CM037845.1, read as the reverse complement.
AAACAAAACACACCCTTATTCAAACATCAACGGAATGAAAGATACAAAAAATATCTGAACTTTTGTCACACTGTACACATACAGTACATAGGCAGGTTCAGGCAAAAACACGCTGACCACACACAGACAGACACAACATAAGATCAGTTTCAGTATACTTAGCGAACTAATAATTTAGAGATTTTTATTCCACCAACGTTAGGGAGTTAAACAACATTAACGGGAAAGTTAGCGACCATGCTGTGTATTTGCCCTTGACATATAGGCTTCTACAGTGATCAAAGGATGTAGGCCAATTAGAAAACCATGCCAAGATGGAAAGGGGAATTTTCGCAAAATTTTCGTACGTGTCAAAATTTACCGTCGAATTAGTGGGTTTATCATATTTACGTCTATGATGATTTTTTTCAGATTTTGCTAAATTTCGAGTTCACATGCAAATTTTTGCAGCCGATTCCAGAATGCAACCCCATCGAGCCAATCTATCCGTATCTAAATCCGTCTCTTTCCCTCAACACGTTAGTCGAAGTATGATCCCAACAATCAACCATTGTATACATGTTTTTACAACTACACTTAAATTCCCACCTATCCTTTTTTACATTCACAGAAAGTGATCTTTTCTTTGTAAACTTAGTCTCAACGGTATACCAATGACAGGTAAAAAAAAATTTAAAAAAAAATGCATTCTTAAATTTTGTCAATCAAAGAATGAAAGATATACGAGGGAATATGACCAGAGTGAAATCAAAAATTTGTAACTAATAACATTCATGGATAAAATAATATCAAATTGAAGTAGAAAAAAGAGTAAAATCTCCATAAAACATATCGCCGCACAAGGTTACACTTGCTTTGCATGCATCGCAATTATTTGTCCAAACGAGTGTGAGTGATTCGAAAGGACCGAAGACCGAAAAGAAAAAAAAAAGGAAATGAAAAGAAAAGAGAAATACTGTGAGAAAAGTAGGCGAAATGAATGCGTTTCTTACCTTTTCGCTCATTTTCCTTCTTCTCACCATGGCGTCAAATTTTCTTCTGTCCATGTTGGTACTTTTTCGTTTGCCTCTGCGATCCATTGTTCCCGCAACCTAATGCAAATTGCGAAACCGCAAAAGCCCCCAAACGCAGTTATGATAGGGCAATATGTAAAGTAAGTTCCTCCTGCTGAATGTGAAAAATCTGGCCAATGTTTACATATCGCTCAGATATTTGTCGTGGTATCTTTTTTTATATACTCCACGCTGTTGCTTCTGTCCGTTAGTTTCGTTCGCTGTAACCGGTGAAATGACAATTTATAAAAGCTAAGGTTCTCCTGAATCGGTTATCCCCGCTCCATTTGGCTGATCTGAAGAAGGAAAACAATCAGGCATGGGTATTTATAATTTTCCAGTTATTCACAAGTCTAGTCTTTTATCCGACTCCTTTATAAATTGAGACACGGATGTAATCGTTGGTATACAGAACTTCGGTCATATATAGTACCGGTGTATTACTGTACAATGCCTTGAGGCCACGCATATCGTTTCCTGGAAATGAGGTTATGACTGGAACTTTTTTCTGCGATTTTTTTTTCACGTTTTAAAAACCCAAAGGACAAGATGAAAGCGACACGGAAAACTCCATCAAACAATTTGTGGCGTGAAGAACAAATGAACAACGAGGAATCATGCCCTTGTTCGTCCATGGCCACATCCGATAGCTTTTCCGTTAATTTCATGTTAATTTGCATTTTAGTGTAGAAACCGTAAGATTACACCATTACCTCATCGAATTTTTAAGGGAACAATTACGTAATTATTTCCCCTCTTTTGAGCGTGCGTGCTGCGTTCCTGTGTGTGTGTGTGCGTGTGTGACATTTTTACAATTGAGATTTGTTTGGGTTTGTTCACAACCAACGACGGGGTCTTTTTTTTTTTATATATCGCATTCATTGATCACTGTGTAAGGAAAAAAGCGACATGATATAATCAAGTTAAAAACCAGTGAAAAGTTTTGTCTATGAATACCTATGTGAACGAAAGAGACAAAATATACAGTTACATACATAAATAAAGTAAAGCACTTGTGACGAAATTACATGAATTTACATAATTAACATTATGATGAAAAATAATGCAGAGAGGGTAATGACGAAACCGGAAGATATAAGGTTAATGGCAAAGAAACAATTTGAAAAGAAAAAATAAGACCAAACGAAAAAAAAAAAATACAGTAGCAAAGACGCAATTTTGATGAAAATGTGAGTACAGTACCACATCATGAGAAGAGGTGGGGCAACTGAGGGTTAGGTACAGTTCCGGGAATGGGTAGGCGTTGAGGGAGTCCGCAAAGGTAAATGGTATAGCGTGCTATACAAAACCAATAAGGATATCACACTCTTTGTTTTGAAATTGCTATGTACCGAAATCATGTTTTACGAGTCATTATGACGTTCGGCTCAGAGGGTTGATTTGTAGACACCATTGCATTCAGTACAAGTATTGACATACAGGACATGAAACATTAATTTATTTACGTTTCCTAATGTTAGGAAAACCTGAGCCCACGCGAGGTTAGCGATTTGGTCATGGTGACTATACTTACAGCGTATATTGACTCACAACAGTAACAATTACAGCATAACAGTGGATTACGTAGCCCACGACGTCGCATCGAACGGCAGACGGTCGAGCAAGTAAACGAATCGACTTGTCTTTAATAGTCGGCACTTAGCACTGGGGAGGGGGCACAAAAAGGGGACCTTCCCAACAAAAAAAAAACAAATTTTTTTATCAAAAGGTTTAGCTTTTAACTATAGAAAGTATAGTATCAAGAACCCTTAAAAACCTATAAAAAAAATATTTCAAAGGAGGCGGACACCCCTCCCCTTATACCCGTCCCAGGTCGGTGCGACTTCAAAACTGATGTCCCCTCATACAAAGTGGTAACAGTACTCTAGCTACGGACCTGGCGTCAAGTTCACGACAACCGGATTCTGAGGATACACTTCCTTCGCTTGGTAAGCATTAGCGCATTAATCAGTCACATTTTGGTTGATCTTGGTCTACCCTGTGCGTCACTTTTCGTTTACATTGTCGCGCGGTTTGTACATTCCGACTGTATGTGCATGCAAAAACGATTTCTCATACAGCCTAGTAAAAAGTTTGGCAAACTTCGCGAACGAATGGCTTAAAAGACCTGGTACAGTACTATATAGGCTATAGTTGTGACACGTGTGACACATTTACAGGTTCCACATGACATACATGAAATCGACCAGCAAAGGGTCTCGATATGACCCAGGGCCCTACCAACATAACAGACCGATAGCCAGGTCAGATTCCTGGGGGAAACCAGAAATGATCAAATAGAAGAAGCCCCCACTCCTTTTTACTTCGGCCCCTAAAAGAAAAAGAAAGAAAGATACACCTTAGTTTTCGCACTTTTTGAGCATCTGAGGTGTAACCGTCTTTTGTAAGCATTTTAAGCTGCACAGTACAAAGGCCTCCGACGTAATTGCCTGATAAGCTGGGAGTGCATGATTGTTCTGTTTTGATTTCGGCAAACTGGAGACATTGTATAAAATTTCACTGGTTCTGGGACATTATAATGAGCGGAGCACATTAAAAAAAAGTCAAACCTTAGAAAAAATTGTGAGGGTGGGGTCTGGATTGTCCTGTAGACGCTTGGCCTTAGTGCTTCGGAACGATAGACAGCAGGGCATGGTTTCTCTTTGAATAGTCATACAATGAGTATAGTAATGAAGGATGTATACGATTATTAAACTATTATCGGATTCATCTGATACAATGAACGAACATGCAATTTATTAATTAAATGTTAATCGACGCTGGACCGTACATTAAAGACAGGATAATGCACGATCGTGGGATAATGCGAGCGATGCACAAGGCGCAGCCAGAGTACACCCAGTGACAGCATTAGACCCCGAGAGTGCTCTATCCTCTGACAAAGGGCCACCATTGTTTTGGGTTATCAGGCCATACAATAAGATAGCAGACAACAAAACACTGCAGATCTACCTTTCTATCGTATTCATTCGCCAGTGATTTGACTGTGCTTTTATTAAAGATTAAATCACGGTCACCTGACCGTAATTGGCCGATAGCAACTGAAGATTCTTTCTAAATATGAATGAGCAAACTATTGTCGTGTATGGCGAGGTAGTAGCGTTAATGCAATTTCAATAAGAAACAAACATCATCGGAGACCACTAACCATACATCTCATTTGTGTTTACTCTTAGCGAACCTGCAAAGTAGATCCCAGTCCGGGGTACAAGTAGACTTTGTTTTAATGTAGGTGACTTTCTCCGAGTTCCAAGAATATTTGGAGGGTACAAACTTGTTCGGCAACATGGACTGTCAGGTGAGTGACGTCACACATTCTAAACACGAGAATGGAATCAATATATATCCCGCACAAAGGCGGTTAGAGAAGGAATTTATCATGGTTGAGATATATGACAGAAATTTATCTGTAACATAGTTTTGATCATTCAAGGACCTAAAACCATATATCTAGCATTGCAACCTGAGTGCTGACAGCTGTAGTAAGGACTGTAACATTTTTGTGGCCGGAGTCCGCAAGGCCTTACACTTCACCCTCCCCCTTCCCTTATATATACATACAGGAATATATTCACAGATTTGACAGTATAAAGTGCAAAGGTTGATTGGAGGTACATATTGTTCAATAATCGCTATTGTTCGAACTCCAAACATGTGGAAATTGGTTCCGAATTTCCGGTTTTGGCCAAAAAGTTAACCTTTACTAGGAAACCGCTTCCATTCATTACAATGTATCTTCCTTGCTATGTTTCTGACGTTAGCCACATAATGAAAAACATGAAAAACATCGGGGACAGGAAGACTCATGCAATTATTGTGAGAAAATTGATGACGTTAGGCCATGCAGTATCCAGGTCGGTTCAGTTACAACATTAGAAGAAAAATTAAAATCGTAGAATAATTAAGCCAGTCACTGTACCTGCACCTTGGTATCATTGACACTTTTGACAGCGTTAATGATACCAGAGAAAAAAAATAACCGGAAGTACGCTTTCTGCTATCATAACACTGTGAGGTTGAAGTTCTGCTATCATAACACGGTGAGGTTGAAGGTTATACCATGGAGCTAATAAGCCAATTCAGAGTTACATTTACTGATATTACAATAACACTGTAATGTACAATATGATGTCAAACATACGACCATTGTCTAATTATGCAAAATTTGTGACGTCAAGAGATGGGATATGTCTTCCACGTAATCTGTTTTGCATTTTTCTCAAACTTGAAAAGTCATATCTCAAAAACGGTAAAAGATGTGAACAAAATTCCAACGGATTTTTCACTCAGGGTTCTCTCCTGCTTCTGAATGAAAGCTGCTCCTTTCTAAAAGCATGTCACACAACCATCAATGTGTGAAAGAAAGTAAAATTAATACTGAAATAATTTTCCACTTAAAGAGACTCACTGCGTTGTTTCATGGAATTCACTAAATTTTCTGTCCAGTTTTCTGTCCAAAAGAAACTTTCCATTTTCCTTTAAATACTAATCACAAATGGTCGAACTAAGAAAATTCCCCCATGTGTCACACATATAGGGACATTAATGAGTTAGTAATTCACGATTCATGTTGGGTTTTGATAAATTTGTGACCAGACACTTTTCACATTAGTATTAATTCATATGGATATGTGCAGCCAGTGCAAGTCAGGGTCACAAATTGAAAAATTTTGACAGTTTTTGTATAGCTATTGGATGTGAAATTTAATAATGCTAATTATATGCATTTTCAAGTGTTTTCACCCTTCAAAACACCTCACAAACTGATCGATATTAACCCAAATGAGCCTCTCTTGCGACCACTTTGTTTCATACCGTATCAGTCTTTCTCCAAACCTATAAATGGTGTGTAACCTTAGCTCGCACTGTCGGTTTGCTTGAATGGAACTTTCTTGAAGTTTTGATGATTTTTAAACTTTATCTTAAGATATCAGAGTACGGTGGAGGGTCAAAATGTATGTATGTGTGTGTGCGGGCGCTTTTCTTTTTGTTTCTTTTATGCGCAAAATAAGTATCCAAAATGAACAATAGTATAATATTCAAATAAGAGTTGCATTTTGATAAAATTATCTAAGATAAAAAGGAATAGAACACATACTTAAAAAAGTTGAAAGAGCAAATGGACAACTTAACAAATGTTCCGTAAACAAATGTTTGTTAAAGAAAATATGGAAGGAACGTACTGTTTGGAAGTACAAGGGTGGGATATTGGTATCTCACCAGCCTAAGTAGCTCTAGGCTCCATTTCATTGGATGTTTAGCTGACAAATTAGGTCGCATTTATGCAAAATAATAACCAGAGCACCAAAGGTGCAGCGGCTCGTACCTGAACACACTGAGGGTATATATCAGTATTGTGTCTGTATCATGACATAGTGTAGGAACCACCAGCAGTATCATTATACTGAATCACCAACATTGAACGTACAAGAGAATCTGTAGGACTGTTCATAATTTGCAGAATGTATCACAAACTAGAGCACAAATAGTGCACACGTTGGATCTTTGTAAATAAATATGTGATACATTTATAAGGGGCACTGCCAACTCCCTGGTAAGGTTAGGGTTTCGTGGTAGGAGTAGGTCTTTGAGCCTGTCTGTCTGCATCTTCTAACTCCAAACTGGAATGCAAATTGTACTGGCAATCCCCTGGTCATCTACCTTTGTTCTTTGTAAGTGTTTCAGGGAAGAGAAAGTAGAGGGAAAAGATCACCTGCCACAAAATTTGAAAGAGAAATGTGCATTCACCTCCCAGGTGTTTGCATATGAAAACTGCCTCGACGTTTTTGTTGGCAGACAAAATTCAGACTCTTGAAGGAAGCTATACTGTAGCTGTCAATCGATGTCACTTGAAATTAAAGAGACCAATGGGAATGGATGTGAATATTCATGAACGCAAAAATGGGGCTTAAACAATATTATTTTGCAGTGACTTTTGACATATTGCACAGACATTGACTTTCATTGACAAAATTTCAGCTCATATTCCAGCTTAACAGTAAATATGAAAAACCTGTTGCTTTGCCTTCCCTTCACACTGTTCAATATTTCATCCAGATGTCCTATAGTGTTATAATATTTTTTTTAAGCGATGTTGGAATCTCTTCCCTACAGAGAGGCAGAACGGGAAAGGCAGGACTGCGTTAATCTGCGACAGCATACAGCTTCTTCTCTCTCCATCTCCATTCTCTCTACATGCTTGGTCCAACCGGTCATCCCCACCCATGGTCCTGGAACAACAAACCCACTCAGCCTCAGGCTCCCTATCTGTATTCCAGTATACCCAAAAAGTTGTATGGTTTCAAATAGAAATGACATGGCTGTATTATGCAGCATCATCCTACCCGCATAAAAGTGCGTCTATGTGACTGAATTTCTGCTGTGCTGATCAATTTCCTATTAATTATCATTTTTTATTGTTTACAAAGATCATGCATGACATAGCTGTACAACTTCAAAACAAGTACATTTTTGGCCACTGTTGATACAGTCTGTGGTGGCATTGATGCACTTATACTGAACAAAATTATAACCTATGTGTACCTATCTGTATCAGTGCTGTTTTGGGGATATGGCTTTTCAACGTTTGATGAAAATGCAAATACGATGACGAAGAGTGTTGCACAGTATTGCTGTTCATTTGGTAAGCCTACATATTTTATCACTTTTATTACTGGGCTTCAAACTGGTAAGTGATATCAATATTTGTAAAGAAGAAAATACATGCTTCCAATACTAAACCGAGATCTGAGCGTACACGACTCTCAATTCTCTTGAAAAAAAGGGGTAAATAAACAAAGGAAAACGTGAAACATTTCATGCAAGTCCCTCTCTTGAAGTCGTAAATCTGCACACTTAGCCACTGTTTATTCATGATTCAGTGAAAGAGAACAATTTGCGTATTAAATTGTCAAATATTCGATGGATCTGATTGAATTTGAGGGTATTTTCACCTGTTTTACATGTTCCATACAGCCAGTGTTTTCGACATGTCATTTTCGTGTTACACGACATGTAAAGTACAGTAATATTCCTTTCTCGATGTTACTTGCATGACGTCATTTCAGTGAACCCCCCCCCCCCACCACCACCACCGAACAAAGGCTCCTGTCAAAAGTTTGGTCGCCTCACGGTCACACCTTCACAAGTCGAAGAAAACAGACGTTATCTTCATCAGTTCGAAAGTGAAACGTCATCTTGAAGGAACGTTTACCTTGGATATTGTGGTCTGTTTGCTTTTTACTCTAACAAAAACGGGGCAAAGAACTAGAAATGTTCTATTCAGGCCACAGAACGAAGGCAATCGGACGTGTTACACTCGCAACAATTCCACTGGGAAATATTCACACGATTTCGATGTCAACCGTAAATGAAAGTAAACACATTCAACCAAGAACACAAATCCTCCCAGTTTGTGTGGAAACCCATAACTGTAAACTCAGAATATATGCTATAGTAAAGGCTGACGAAAGTGAAACTAATAGCAAGATTTCAGTGTACCGTTCCATTCACATTACCAAGGTAATAACAACCCAAACAGATATCCAATAGTATACTCTGGTATAATTTTTGTAATCCGAACAGATTACTTACGATGTGTTCCGAACCAGATTACACAGTGTATTTCTTGTGTGCTGCCTTACACCAACATGTTTACAATTAATTTAACCTACCTCCGTTAATTTCTTTTCGACTCCCCAATAGAGTTGCTCTTGTGGGTTATGGAAGACAACGTTTCCCAGGAGACACCTACAAACCACTTTGCTAAGTTTTCATTCTCGGTTGAAAAAAAAAACGTGAAATAGTCACAAAGCAAATGAAACGAGCTTCCATACACTCAATTCTGTGTCAAATACAGTGTTATCTTTGTTGTACTGTATGTTGTCATTTGTACGTTACACAAGTAGGCATATAACGTTTTGTGTGCACTTTCACAATACGCACTTGTACACGGCTTTTGCACGGGCTTTTTGCTTGAGTTCTGCCGTTACCGTGTCTTTGAAATCTGGGTTGTTAGTTTCTGTCGGTAGCCCGACTCAAAGTCATCGATGCGTAAAACTGGTAAACAATAACGGAGGGTTATTGTCGCACTCGGAGACAATTGCTTTGCTCTGAGATGCGAGAGTGGGAATGGGTTTGCCATAGTTCGCATCATGTGACACAAGGCAGGAAAAACTTTTTTTTTTTTTTTCAGTGAGGATCTGTAGTCGATAGAATCAAACACCATGCAGTCACTCACATGTGTCGTGCGGCGTAGAACTCATTGGATCGTTGCTCGACGGGACAAAAACTATGGCGACATATGACTGGCGGACATCCAATTGCTGGGGGCATATTTAGATCAGATACATGGTCCATGTGTACAAGTGAAAATTGTTTCCGTTATGGGAAATCCCCTCATGGACTTCGGGCAATGATGCAGTTATGATTTTAAGAAAGGAATGGCATTTCACTGTCAGTCCATGCCCGTAATGATTGATTTCGACCTTTGATTTCGGCATGAGTGGCGGGGCTGTAACATGGGACGTCACAGAAGACGTACCAGAAAACTTCAACTGAAATTGGCCACTGCTTTATTGTTGAAAATTTATTTCAAACAGCAGGTTCCATTTGGAAGTCATGGATTTAAAGATGGAAAAAATGTTTATTTCAATTGGTGTACTGCGATATGGGAAATCTGTGAGATGCTAGATAGACACGACTTTTTGAACGAAGTTTGCATTTTTACAGTCTCGACTGTCTTAAAAGATACATGAGAGAAGTTAAGTGACTGAAGTTTCCATAAATTACTAACTCTACAAGTGTATACCCAAACAGCTAACTTTCTATCGGTGTCAAATTTCAAGGTTACAGAAGGCCTTCATTTTCAAACAATGAAACTTCTTGCAGTAATTTAGGTAACATTTTTTGCAACACCTTGATTGCATCTGAACTTAGAATTTTTCTTGAACAGAGAGATCTTTCTTCAAACAGTAATGTCTTGCGTTAGGAAATTACATATTGACAAGGACTGAGTTTGAAATGCTGGGATTGAAGAAGTATACACTTTCATTTATACAACCCCCCCCCCCCCCTTCCCTCCAGAGGAATATTCATTTTAGTATGTGGGAACATTGTTTTCTAACTACAAATCCTCCATTTACAAGATGAACTAGGAAGTTCGCAGCATGTCCATTTTCCAATTTGGTAAACGACGCCATTTTTCTCTGTCGTTAAAACTTCCCTGGGAAGGACGGAGAAACATTTTTGTTCCTGTGCACTTGCTACTAAGTACCATATCTAGGCCTAGGCTTATTTATCTCCACTGTTTACCTACAATAAGAACGTAATTTTTGTCCCAGTAGGCGATAAGAGACAACCAAGAAAAAAAACCACATACTTCACTGATTTTTTACGGTATGTATGTATGTATGTATGTATGTATGTATGTATGTATGTATGTATGTATGTATGTATGTATGTATGTATGTATGTATGTATGTATGTATGTATGTATGTATGTATGTATGTATGTATGTATGTATGTATGTATGTATGTATGTATGTATGTATGTATGTATGTATGTATGTATGTATGTATGTATGTATGTATGTATGTATGTATGTATGTATGCATGCATGCATGCATGCATGCATGCATGCATGCATGCATGCATGCATGCATGCATGCATGTATGTATGTATGTATGTATGTATGTATGTATGTATGTATGTATGTATGTATGTATGTATGTATGTATGTATGTATGTATGTATGTATGTATGTATGTATGTATGTATGTATGTATGTATGTATGTATGTATGTATGTATGTATGTATGTATGTATGTAAAAGAAGCTGAACTTCAAGATTGCATTTCCGAGTCAGTACCTTTTAGAGATGATGCATTCGTCCCTACAACTTAAAACCCTGTTATATCACTACAGTGACGTGGGCATGCAGTAGATCGGACCTATGGGTCGACTTGTAGAGTGACTCACATCTAGGTGGGGTGTCGCGGTTTGTAGGTAGAACAAAGGGGATATGACGTCACCATAGCACCCACCGTTGACATTTTTATTAATTCATTGTAACCACAGACTAAACATAAGTGCCGGCTTCAGTGAAGAGATACGAGGTACTTCAAATTATTGAAGGTCAGCCGACGGAACATCCATGAATGCTGATTTGTCAAAAATCAGTATAGGCCTACGTACATATCGTGAAACGATAGGTTACCATTTGAATACGTTAACTATCTCAATCTGATTTTAATATTATTTTCAGGAAAAAGAAAATGCTGAAGGATTTTCACCAAACTTTTGTCAATCATACTTGATAAAGCGTGACTGTATTAATTCATCCAGCAAACGCATACGTTTCCTTAAAGAAAACTAGAAAAAAAAATTCCTTAAAAATTTGTAAACTCCCTTGAAATAACTACAGAGTTATTCTGCATCTGTGAACCTCCAATTAGTTATTTTACATTTTGGAGTGACGGTGTCACGTGAGTGTCTCTCAGGTGCGAACGGTATTATGTATGAACTATGAACACAAACTAAATTGGCGAACTTGACGTACTTTCTACGATTACAGTTCTAGACACGTTAATGACTCCGCATATGGAGCGCCTGTGCGTTGTTGTAATCACGGCTTGGAAACCACAGAGGTAACCTGCTCAGAGGTTGGCAAACTATTATGACGTCATTGTGTCAGTGATCGCACGAAATCATTTAACATACAAAGTTATTTTGTTGTTAGGTTTTTGAAAATTGTGTTGACCCTTTTCTTTGAAACCTGCAGTGGTTGAAATTCCATCGACTTATAATTGGCTACCCACCCACTATATTTTTGAAAGTTAATGGGCAAATACTTTTTTTTTTAAATTGTATTTACGGAATGTGAGGCACGGTGCTTCTATTTGCATACTTCAGCTATCTTGGTCTTGAATTGGGGGAGCCGAACAGGATATTGGTAGGCGAAACACCACACCTTATCGGCGCATCGCTAACAGCGAAAGTACTGCATAAAGTCCTAATTCTTGTATTAATGGTATAGAACATGGTATTTCTGGACACTCACCATCAATCCACTGTTGCCATGCCGTCACCGTGGGTACCATCATAACCCTGCATGGTTGGGTGTGCATGATGGTTTTACGTGTTTTTTTTTTTTTATTGTATATGTATGTACAAGCAAGAATAGGTTCGCAGGAATTGCAAAAATCGTTCACAAAGGGAGACGTTTTCAAATCGCGTTTGTTTTATTTCTAGATGATAAAATCTTCAGCTTAGTGTCATCCCAGTGTAAAGGGGGGGGGGGGGGGGAAATAATGTTCAAGTACTACATGTATGCTAAAACGACATCCGTACGTAATAAAAAATACGGTTTCAGTAAAATAGTTAAAATTTATCAACAGCACCGTACCATATGTGATATTTCGCATATCACTGCTGACACATTTTGCCCAGGATTTACGGAAGAGAACCGTATGACAACCTATTCTGGAAAGCTATTACAATTGACTGAGGCTTGACGAAATTCAAAACCTAAACTGACGTTGATATGACGAGATCCACTCCCTATAGAGACAGCTTATTCAACCAAAAGGGTGCTTGAGCAATTGAACCGCATAAAGCAAATGCATGTCTAATGTGGCCCTTCCCGTCTACAGTATCTTTTATTACGTCATTCAGGAAATCAGTTCTGATTGACCCCAAATCGTATTCAGTGATAAAATTGACTGAGTGTGTAAATTTGAAACTGACCGTCGATTGCTCAGTGTCTATGAATAAACTGACCCAAACTACCGGAAATCTTTATTTCCTGTTTACCGCCGTTAAGTACAATAATTGGAGGGTAGATCAACATATGCAGAAATCTGGGCCTCTGTACTAGCATACCTCATGTGTATCGCATGACCCAAAGCACTAGCAGGTATTACTATTAGTTTTAAACGGTAGCCTATACTTCCCGTTCAATGAATAGGGAGTTCCTTCGGTGATCTAATCGCATGATTCAAATATATAGAAATGATGGTTTATACTGCGGAAGGAATTTGTACACCTTGGGATATACATCCTGTTGCACAGGTGAGGCGCAACATTTCGTGTGTACAGTTACTAAAGTAACTTCGCCTTTGAAATTCTTTAGTATTGGCCAGATGGTAACCACAACTCAAACAAGAAAAAAAAAAAAAAAACAGTTGGTGTTCAATTTCAATGACACAACTACCTGATACATTTTAACAACTGCACGCTCTTTCACTGGGAGTTGAACTTCGGTCCGTGACGTCATTAAAAGAATAGTCCAGCCAGAAATTTACCTTTGATATGTTTAAGAGTAAGTTAATGTGACCCTTATAGTCAAACTTCCATTCAGTTCCCATGCATGGTTCTCGCGATTTTATCAATTCAAATTACCCCCTTTGCTACCAACTGGGAACTTGAAGCAAACAGGAGTGACATCATCTCTTCACATTGCTGAAGAATCTTTTGTTTTCTGCATTTTTAAATTTATTATTTTGACCTTGAAATCAGCAGGTGGTCAGCCTACATACTGGTTACATGAAGGTCAAAATACTCTCATACCCCTCCTACATTCACATTATGATATCACTATGTATTGAAGTATTAAATTTGGTGTATATTTTAAAGAAAAACATAAAATGCTTTACTAATGTGGGGAGATGACATCATTCCTGCTTGCTTGAAGTTAACTGTCAGTAGCAAATGTGGCAACTTCAACTGCTCATATCTCGGGAACCACACATGTGAATTAAATGGAAGTTTCACCGTAATGGTCAGATTAACTTACTCTTCAACATATCAAAGCTATATTCCTGGCTAGACCATCCTTTTAACTGTAGGCTACATGCCTACAGAATCAGCAGAAATCTGCTACTTGTTTACGTACGGTACTTTTGGAACTGTGTCGGTGATTGGAACTGATTGACATTGTTTTCCTATGGTTAAGTACACGATGATACGATGATATCACTTATCACGGAAACTTTAATCTTATCAGTACAACTGTCCGCGCAGGCAGGTGCACCCGACTTACTGATACTGTTTTTTACACTCAAATACTGCTGTTTCATAGTACCATATGTATGCAACGTATACTATACAAATGTGGAGGGTGACTGCTTGAAAAAAAAAAAAACACCTGGTAGCTCTTACAATATATATTGTGGTTTGGGTAGGCACTTGCGCGCATGAAGTTGTTTCGTAGTGTGAGGCTCTTTGAATGTGGGAGGTTGTTCTTGTCCTTTAAACTGTGCGTTACATATGCTGTTTTATCTGTCCCCTTGACATTGAGTTCATCACATTAATTTGGGACATTTACAGTACGATATTTTGGACTTGGATTTCGCACTATCACATTCAATAGACCCATTACATTTGACGTCACCGACAGTGATCTAGTAACTTTGCCCTCTTCAAGGGCAAGCGACTAAATTTAACTCGTGTGTGTTGTGTAGGCTCTGCCATTCGAGTACACACGCCTAGCCTTCTCACATGTAATCTTGCTTTGTGTGTCATTAGTCAGGGCGCCTTTGGTCATCATGTTTCGTGACGTCAACAAGGAGGTTTATGGGTACATAATGCTAAGATTCTAATTGTCATATCAGTTCTTGGTATGACAGTAAAGTTAGCCAACTCAGAAATTCCCCTCTCTCCACAATTGATCGAAAAACCAATTTTCTGGTAATGAAGAAACTGAGAAATGACGTCACACACTGTATCACCTGTGCACTACTGTAGCTTTGTATTTGACGTCACAGTGTTACAGTGAAGCGCCCTCTACAGGCAAGCTACTACAGGTAACTCGTCTATGTTGTATTCTTACGTGCCTAGACTGTGTCTTTGTGTGTCCATAATGAGCGCGCCCTTGTTAACAGTTTTGTAAAGTGAATGCAAGGGGGATTTATAGGTAGATAATACTAAGATTCAAACTGTTATATTGGTTCTTGGTGTGACAGCATTCATTGCCAATTCAAAAATTCCGCTCTCACAGATTTCTTGACACTGAACAGAAATGACGTCACACACCCTGTAACCCCGCCAGCACTACGGGAGCTTGCAATATATATATTTTAGAAGCGTAATTCCTCAGCATTGTTCATGCATTCATTTAATATCTATTTGCCAATCATGTACACTTTTCTAACCTAGCCAAGTGCGTGCGATCACGTGTTGGCTCAAACAGAAATACATATAAATATATACCATGACAAAAACAAGAAGAAACAAGGAACTGCATCTGAAATAAAATTGGCATTTCTCCAAGACGTTAACCACACTTTCAAATATAAGGGGATTTTATCTTGTAAACTGAATTGTAGAACACTCATATTTATCAAAAACGTTTTTCTCTTTCAGCGCAACGATTACAATCTGCACACAACTTTACTCGGAACGCTTCCGGCTCCTGGTTCCCCATCGTGGGTAGGCCTATTTGTTACCCCTTGGGGAGACCGACGGACACCACAGGGGGACATGAGAATGTCGTTAGGAAATTCAAGAAAATGATATCGTCAAATATCTAAGGGGAACTAGGGCAACTATGGGAGAACGGTTCTAAAAGGAATTAGACGCATACTTTGACATCTCCCCGTCCCCCGCCCCCATATCATAGTCTGAGTGGAACTCCAGATCTTGTGGGGGAGGGGGTTTCGTCCGAACCCCTTGAACCCCCCCCCCCCTGGATACGGGCCTGCCATCGTCAGTGTTGATTCGTCATTCAACTCATATAATGGATGGGGGGATGTGACCATGAAAACAGCGAACAAAGTAGTTCTGCGGGCAGTCCAAAAGGTTGGGAACTGCTGGTATAGGCGTTTTTATTAAAAAACAAACAAACAAAAAAAAAAAGAAAAAGACTGCTTTGCTTCCCCCAAAAAATAAACAAACAAACTGGATATCGGGGAAACTTTTTTCGTGCTACTGCCACAGATTAAATGCACATATTATAAACGGTGCTCTTGAGAGATGATATACGAACGTAATAAAATTAAAATAAAAATTTTTAATGACTAAATATTTATTCTTTGCAGTCCAAAAAGGAAGAACATATATAGCATTTAGTTTAGTAGTTTACATTTTTTTGAAGGGAAATGATACATTCGCAGGACGTTCCATGTATGGAGAAAGCTTCGATTATGTACGTGATTTTTCATTGTAATTTCGTGCATCTTCTTTGGGGCGTTTTAACTCACTGCACTTCATCTGACAATATATACCCTGACTAAGCATGAAACGAAATTTGAGAATTGGAAAATTGGAATTGGGGCAGTTGCGGTTAGGAAATGCTTTCGATTATGATTGAATGAAAATTGAATGAATGATGATTGCACAATTTGTAGCGGGCGTGACTAAGAAAAATCTGCGAAGAGGATGAAACCCGAAGAATATGTACATATCAATCAGTCATTCTTGTACTGAGTGTGCATTTTACATCAGGCGCATAAACATCGAAATAACTTCCTCTGAATATCCAGACACCATTACACCATCATTGGTCATGCCGTGCATGTAAAGGGAAATTCCCTGATGAGGTAACGTCTCGGTCGTTGAGATTTGGGAGATAAAAATATCCCAATACAGCTGAACAATTGTATACGTAGGTAAAAAAGAAAAACTCCCTTTTGAGAGATCTGTTCAGCTTTTGGAGGAGGCTATTAATGTATTAATACATGAAAGTCATTTTCCCCATCTTCCTCGTATTTGTGATGTTTTGTTATTCAGTTCCTCAGTCTATTATTTTATATATCCCGTACTGCTCTCTTTTCAATTTGTACTTTATAACCTATGTTTGACAAGTAACATGTAGTTGTAAAACAAACCAACACGCACTTGACTGTTTAGTACAGGTCAGAAGGAAACAGTCATATAAGTAGTTTGAAAGTAAACGTAGCTCAGAGAATGCACAGACATACAGCTCAGCAGGGAAATGGCCCTTGAGATCAGGAAGAAGTTTATATATATATATATATATATATTATATATATATATATAATATATATATACATATATATATATATATATATATATATATATATATATATATATATATATATATATATATATATATATATGAGAGCCACCTCCTTTCGGTGCCTGTGTACGATTTTCTGAGTATATGAATGCAACTCCAGAAGTATGCCACTAAAGCAGGTAGTGTAAGACTGAAATGCTGCACGGAGTACCGTTGAACTCCCTGAATTCGACTGTCATATCCCCAGTGTGTTTACATTAATTGTTTACGAGTACATTGTTCTGAATGTGACCCACAATTTACCACGGATACGTGTAGAATGCTTCAAGTACAGCGAAATTGGCTGAGTACAACTGCAGTCATGAACGTACGAGAGTACAAACACCTGTCCGGAGTGCCAGTGCAATTCAGCTGAACACGAACACAGTACAAGACATCTGCATGATCACAGTGGTGTACATGAGTACAAATTCAATGCCAATCTAGACCATATATAGTTGGTTTTATGTTCCCCCGGAAGATATTTCGGTTCGTTTCATCTAAAGATCGTAATTTTAAAGGGTTCTTGTTCCGAATTTTAAGTAAGGATTATTATTCTGATGGGTCAGTATTCCGAATGGTTGTTATTCCGAAGGGTAGTTTTTCCAATTCGAACCAACGGGTCATAATTCCGAATGGTCGCTTTTTTAAGAATTGGGTTTAAGAGACAGGGATAAGATTTTTAAGGTTACACTTAATGAATCAATGGGACGCGGCATTCTGAAACCAGAGGACATTTTATGAACCTGAGGGACGTTAAACCAATCTGATTGTCGTGTTAACTCTTTTCTCCGTGAACCTTACGCAACATTACAATAAACTTATGGAACATCAAAAATAAACTTAAGTTATGGTTGCAAGAGAGGGGACTACAAATGAGCCAAGGGTACGTCTTCAAAGAGTAGACTAAGGAAGAAGTTCCGGTTTGGGAAACGACGGCTCTTATGTTCGATTCGGAATAACGACCCATAGGAAAAACGACCCTTATACTCTCAGTTCGGAATAACAACCCTTCAGGAAGTACAGCTCCTCGGAAAAACGCGGCAATCTGTTGAAGGAACACAAATCCAAACATGGTAATAATAGGCAATAAGTTTAAGTACCACGAGATCTTGACTCAACGTCGAGAGCAAGTAGTTCGAAATTTGTCTGGTGCTATGATGTATTCAAAGCATTGCATTACTAGTGGCGTATGTTTTCTACTCAGACTCATCTTCCTACGTCATAAATTTTACATACTTGGCTTGCTTCGTTCGGTTTATGATTTCCAGTGCATTTAATCCAGTGCATTTAATTACTTATACCAGCGTAGCTAGTTATTTTTCTTTACATCAGCTTATACAGGGTTTTGGTCTCTTGTAATTGGTGAAGCTTTACTAAACGTTTGAGACAAGTATGTTATATGTCCACAGACCTTTAAAGTGATTGCGTGCGTAGGCAAAAGGTAAAAACACTGAAATTTTATCTCCAAAAGTTTGGTAAGGCTGTTAATTGCACCATTCAGGCAATCTGGGAAAATGAATAGGTTTCAGTTGGTTAATGTTGCCATATGATTTCAAATTCTTCTAACATAACGACAGAAAAGTGTAGAATACGATAATGTAGTGGTTGACAGTTTTCATTCAAATCAACGGTGTGCTTCTTGAGCAAGCCAATGGGAAGTATACTAGTACTGAATATTCAGTTAACAACTCAGGATCACTGACGCCGCGGGCAAAGTTGTGTTCAGTTCGTAGGTTATTTGTAAATACAGTGTTTCCTTTCACTAAGTACTACAATTCCCGATACCTACCAAGGAGCGACGACTTGAGCAGTGTGTTTTCGATACACTAGTGAGACCTGTACTGTTGCATATTCATTATAAGAACCTTAAAATTTCAAATATGACTTCTGTGTTTTACTGTTTTTATGCCAATTCCGTTGCTTTTCGAATTAGTTACTGTCATTTTCCTTCATTAAAAGACATAGTACGTTCATGTACAACCTCGCGTGTACATTTAAAAATAAAGAAAAAGTTAAGATCAAACGTAATCTTATCTTTTTGATTTTTCAGTACACACACAATCACTTTAAGTCTTTTTACATTATACCTTGTCTGCTTCATGCAAGACTCGTTGTTATTGTTAAGTCAATAGTACATATTTTAAAAGTATAGAATGCAAGCAAGTAAAGTCCAAGTTACATATAAATACGTGCTACTTAATAGCAGCGTGTATAGAACAAATATTAACACAGTTCCCCTCCCCCCCCCCCCCCATTCAAGTTTAAATATTTTTATGCAAACAAGCAGTAAAGCCCCTAAGCCTGTGCAGTAAACGGGAACAATATATGGTCGTGGGAAAGATGCTCTTCATGCTCGTCTGTATACATTATAGTTATCTTCCAATTAAGAAATCTCGATCATTCCTTCTGGAGAAGCCATTTACTACGTAACTCTGGCAAGATTCCAAATTGTTACCATGCAGAAAGTACACATATGCACACAAAAAAAAACAGTTAAAAACATGAATTTTCCATAAAAGTGGGTCACACACTGAAAAAAACATTGAATCAAACTGGAACTGTTTTGATACGAACTTTGATCGAGGCACGTTTTCAAGGAGGATCGTTAAAATCTCAAAGTCGTCTCTCTTGAATTTTGGGTTGCAAAAATTATCAACATGTCACATGTGCAAGTTGGCCCCCTTCCTCTTTGTCTATTTTGCCGCAGGCATGATTTTCCTACCCTGGGAATCTGACATGCCTGATTGTCTGCTGCCTGCTGTGATTGTCAAAAACTCGTTTGGTCCGGAGGCAGGTCAGATTTTTAGGTGGGGCCTACAGTACAGAAACAGAGAAGGCGAACCTATGCCGACACATGTGACTAATTTTTATCATTTCTCACTCCAATTGTCCTAGGGGCAATTTTTAGGGGACTTAGACCCCCCCCCCCCTTCCAGGCTGACGACGGGCCTGTATAAAACTATAGCTGTTAGGCCTGTCGTTTGATGACTGTTTGCCTCATTTGGATTAAGCCTATTCAGAATACACTAAGGTCTCTCGTACACTCTGCCTACCGAGTCCTCCTTTAAAGGTGACTCCCCGGCACACTAACGGCTGTTCAAAGGTCTTCTTTTTCTGCCATCATAACAACATGTTTGTAGGACTTATCTTTTATGTTGTTTGATTTCAAATAGTGGCATTTCACATACTGATATGAGATCACCCTCTTTTTATGGTTATGTACAACCCCATGCAGAGGCGGCTGGGACTAGATCCCTATTCCTCCCTAAACTGGCGCCATTAGTGATGCCATTTTTAAAACAACCACGTAACAAAGTCGTACCGGGAAGAATGCTTTCTTATTAGGGGCTATTGATTGATGGATCTGCTGAAATGTGGCTCGACGAAAATTATGTATCCAAACAGTAACCCCGTCCCCCCGTTCCCCCCCCCCCCCCATTCCAAAAGGCCATGATACCCAGAAGACGTACACACTCTGTAGACATAAATCATTGCAATGCCATGAGGGAAGGTTGAGTAGAAATACCAGTACTGTGTCGTATGGGACATTTTCTGGGGCATTGGACGCCATGCTGAACCAGTACCTGTTGTCAGATTATTGCAAGGACGGACCATTCGAGTTTTGGTATGCCTGACGTTACAGTGTCACTATTGAATCAGGGACCTAACAACTATCTGACTAAATGCTGCTTGGGATTCTGCTTCACTTTAAAGTGGTCAAATGACAGTCAGATAAGACATATACGTCTCGTATGAAATAGGAACTGCACATATAGTGAAGAAGTCTACTCCACTCAGAAGTGAAATAATACTGCCAGTTCTGTGTTGCCGGAATGCGATGGGATTTATACGAAACCATCGAAACCAGCTAGGGTGTAGGCCTATATGTTTGAACTATACTTCACCTCATTAACGTCACACTGGGTAATTGGTTAAGCCTGTGTTCTCTTGTGTGTGTTTACGCTATATACTTCAGCAACTTAGAATCGGTTGGTGTCGAATCAAATGATTAACAGACGTATAACATAACAAAAGAAATACGAGAAATAAACATCTTCGCAGTTGAGGGTACTTGAGTATGATATTGCAGGGGGTTAAGCTGTTTGGATAGGCCAACACCATGACGTGCCGGCGTATATAGTACATATCAAGGAAATGTCCATATCGGTAATATTCTGTCACATCGTATGGTGAGGGAGGTTCGGTCAATTTCACCTCAATGGCGAGTGAGAGAATTTATTTCATTGTTCAGGCCAGAGTCAGGGAAGTCGGTTGCTATGTCAAAATACCAACTCCCTGGTCAGGCCACGTACGCTTCATGGATCTAGGCCTACAGTTGTGGACCGGAGTCCGATTTTGCAATCATTTAACGATGTATAGATATGGTTTAGTAAGTAATATTACTTGGTTGTGGTATTCACACTGACGAATTGAACACACCGTGACGATTTAAATTACATCGTGCAATAAATGCAGTCATGAATTTAGGACTGGCAACTTACTCGTGTTTGAACTCCGATGATTTTGTTGCTCTTTCATGGTACTCTCGTTTAAGGGAATTAAGCAGTCGTCCCTACTTTATCAGGCTTGAAAAACCATCAAAATCTTGCAAAATTCCTTTTAATTTTTATCAGGTTGCGGAATGTCACTGCAGCATGACTGAGCATGGTATTAATATGCTGCAAAATTTCACAAATGTTCAATTCAAAGATCATACTGAAAATGATATAACATGACTAGGCCTAAAGAACCATTCATGAATTACCGGCCCATAGCGGGGTATGCGGTGTCTGGTCACTGCATTTTACCATTACTCGTGTTACTACGTACAGAGAACGCAGAATGTATTGGCTCTACTGTCAATCTGGAATTTCTTAGTGCTGCACATTGCCGCTCGGCACTTTCACTTTAAAGTGTGAGAAATCGCCGGACGAAAGTTTCCGTCTGTGTCCTTTATAACAGACGGCAAAGTCGGCCGTACGGTTACGCAGTTACCTCCACATGCACTAGACCGAAGTACAGTCCTATCATAGTCCCTGATATATAGGCCTATATACTGCTATAAAACTAAGTTTACTGCTCTGTTCAAATTTACCTCGGTTTCTTTCAACGTGGCCTTGAATGGGCAAGCAGTTTCCAGTTGTTTGTTCCAAGCATTGATAAGAGCTCAGCATTCACAGACAGTGTTCCTCAGTTGTAGTGTTTCCAGCAATCTTATTCCAAGTTTTCTATGCTACTACGTGACAGGTTAGTAATTGGGTATACGATGATAAGTGTCAATGACAAAAGTAGGCACGAAGGTCACACTGTGGCTCTGTAAAAATGGGGTACCGGTACATAAAATATAAATTATTATACTGCATCAATACTTGAAGTAAAGGAGTCGGCGAACATTTATCGCAGTAGGTATATCACCCTCTGTACCGTATGTCGCACTTGACTTTGTTCACGGCAGCGTTTCTGTGCATGATGTTGGACGTGTGAATCATTCATGTAGTGGTGGCAACAGAACAATATAAATGAAATTAATTGTCGCAGACACAGCAACCTTGCTCCGCCCAGCTCCCTAATCATAATCATAATCTGACAATGGTAAAACCAGTCAGAATGCGCCCTTGTGGACAGAAAAAAAGCTTTTTTTTTATAAATTGTTGTCTGTTGACGCCCCACACATAATGTTATGTGTATGTGTTTTATGTCCCCCCCCCCCCCCCTCTCTCTCTATATATGCTTTGTACATGCATGGAAAGTTGCTTGGTCAAAGATCATAAATGTGTACCTGCAGAGTTCAGGTAAACATTGATGACCTTTGACAAAACAATGATCCATGTTCTATGTTTTAAGGAGATGGGCATATCCGATATAGAAGGAAAAAAATGCAAAAAGGTATGTAAGATGTACAACGCATGTATATCCTTCTTTAAATTGTACTGATGCTTCTTTGTGCTCACCATCTACGGCAACATTTAGCAACATGAGTTTGTTTTTTTTTTGAGAGGAAAACATGAACACACATGACCGTATGAAGGTCTTTAATAATCATTCTTACATGAGAATTAAAGAAATGACAATATTTTGTGAAAGTGAACTAATCCATCAGAGGTGACCAAAACCCTGATTAATTAAGGCTCACTAATTCCTTGGCTGTCAGTTTGTATCGTTAACCCTCGTTCATCTTACTATGTTGTACAGTATATCTATAGGCCCTCCAAAACCCTATGTTGTGAAGGCCAATCTATATTCTAGTATCGTCTGCTTCTTATCATCTTGACCCACTGTACTGTTATATATGTCAAAATAGTTAACCAAATGGCAACTCACGAGAACGTACGCACACACACACACATACACCCACAGTTTTCCGGTTTGATAAACTACAAATGACAAGTATTTCAGACACTGATCTTGTATTAATAGCTGGGAACAACATTCCCAAAATTCTCACCTTCTCTAGAAAATATTTTATAATTGTTTTCTTTCAGAAAACCGGTAAATTATAAAGTGACCTTGGCAAATATTACTATTCTGTTTTAGGTTTATATGGGGTCACCGTCACATACCATTAAACCAACTTTATTGCAAAGCAAACACATACGTGCATAGAGTATGCCTGAGTATCCCGAATTCCATGAAAAAGGTCTGCTTAACCAGAAATTAGCTCGACAATAGCCTAGATATTATAAAAGCCTGATTGGCTGTTATATCCTTCCTGTCCATTTCGTTATTGTTACTTATGGCAATAGACAGCTCTTTGTAATACAATTTACTTCAGTCTTTTGACGTCGTTTTGTCGTCCTTCATTTTTGGGGAGATGAAAAATAGTGGAAAAAAAAGAAAGGTGTTGACTACTTAAAACAGATTAGTCTTTGTTTAACAGTCTAAGCTTTGGTGTCTGCAAAAGTGCCCCAGTATCTTTACTCACGCTACATTTCATTGTATCATTTCATCGCTGTCTGAACCAACCCAGTTATGTAAAACAAACTTCATAGTTTGACGTAGTTATTGTATAGTTCACTCTTAAAAGAAGGATAGGTATGGTTCTGTAAAACCTTCCACTAAATACATGAATATGCATCATTCTGCAAAGATTGGACCATAGAAATAAATATACCAGATCGATGTTAGGGTGACTGAACGAACGAAGTTAAACATAATACGAGCGGCCCTTGCTCTGTATAGCAAAACAGCTTTGCCTGTAACATTTACAATGTGCAACTCACGTACAGCCCGAGAATTTGTTCGTTCGATACTTGACTACATCTTTGGGGGGGGGGGGGGAGGGACGAAAGTAAATGCAACCGTTTGACGTTTTTAGATAATCTGATAGTTAATACTCAGGCAAAAAATGAGCTCCACCGTTCAGCTGTTTGCGAGTTACGGCCTATTAACACCAAATTCCCATTGCATTTTGTCATGCGATTTCCTGAGAACGTCTTTTGTGTGAGAGAGTTTGGGCTTCCTTTAATTGTTCCATGACGTCATTCGGGTTTATGTATTTTTACTCCGTGGACACAATTGCATCATCTCTTGCAACGCTATACCGTGTACATCGATCACCGATGAAAACAAATTACCCTTCTAGCTCAAAATCTGAATGGTCGACTTTTAGCTATTACATGATAGGTGTAAGGAATGCGGGATGTGATGTACCTTGCACGAATAAGGGGCAGTCTCAAGTCGCTTCTTTAATGTTTGTAAGTCAAGGGGTATAGAGATTAATGTTGTGGTGGCGTGCTACCTTCTACACGCCAATATGTCACCCCAAACTTGCCATCAGAGGAAATTTATTGGCGGAACTATTCTCGTTCCCCTTTGGTGTGATAAATAAATATATTTATGCCACGGTGGTTGTTAGTGCGAGAGAGCGCCTTTAAAAGATACCTTGGCAGCAGAAGCCCAAACCTGAAGATCACCTAAACTGTATTTATGAAACAGGCCTTTCATCGTTACGCCAATTACATGTGTTGTCTATGTAAGGGTGTACAGTGGTCTTGCATCGGAAGGTTGAAAACAAGTCAGTATAAGTGTTAAAGTCACCCAAGGAAAGGCATAGTGCACATGAAATCGGAGGCCAAGTTTCTGTTTGGTTCTTGAATTAAGTTGATTGAATTGATTAACGGCAGTCGCTCATCACTGCAACCTACATTTTTGCCTGAGCGTAAGCAAAATTCACTATTGGTTCTGCTCCCTGATTGACAGCAAATTCGAAAGTTGCAGAGTATAGGTTATATTACGCAGCCCACACACGGTGGAGTGCTTTGATTACGCATGTGGTCCAGGCTTGTGTGCTCACCAGAATACTCGGCACTTAAAGCTAGGGTTGCGTTCGCATAAGGACGAGATTTTTATAGGCTGTGGGAGGGGCTAGAAGTAACTGGTTGGGAGAATTGATATTATCTGAGCGGTGAGTTACTGACGTGGATGATAACGATGATCACAAGACGACTGCTTATAAGCTATTACTGACAAAAACGTCAAGAGAAAGATATAATTATATTTGTTATTCATTTGCATCATATATACCTTTCTATTTTTCTCCTATTATTACTGTTATTATCTTCTTATGTATTACATCTAATACATTACAATGTAGTATTAAATATGTCATGTACAATATATTGTGTAATGTACCAGACGATGGCATTCAAGGAAAGGAAGGGTTTGCTGTATATCCCTATCATTATTCCCGCTCGTTTTTTTAGGCAAAGGGGACGAAGTGAGTATAGGTGTGTAAGTGTGTATGAGTCCGGGGGGGGGGAGGGGTTGGGATATTTTCAGAGCTTAAGTTTCTCTCCTATCTTGGTAAGATGTCCAAGAGGATGGGACTCGGGTGCAAATCTGGATGTTCCAATGTTTTGAATCACTGTGACAATTTCATTCCTCTGTAGTGCCATTTTTGTATTCTGTGTAATGGAAACCCATGATCCACATGCATTTAGTTCAGTCTTTTTTTTTTTTTTACCTCACTTCTTTGTTTCGGGTAACAATTAAATGTGTTTGTGTATCCTACTAAAAAAAAAAAAAACTGCGGGGAAAATGTCCATGCCCAACGAATCCCATATACATAGGTTAGCAAGGCCGCAAGTCGTGATAAATTGGTTTATAATAATAACGCCATGTAGCCCTTTGCAGAGAATCAGTAAATGTGCGGGCGTAAATGTAGAGAATTAGAGAAGTCTGTAGGTGATGAAGGATGGGTCCAGTTTGGAGGTGGGGAAAGTTGGGTCAGGTTGGGGGTAAGGGGAGACAGTTGAAAAATCATGAATGGCGAGCATTGCGTACTTGCAGCAGGGTAGGTGAATGTATAGTAGACATTAGTTGGCTACAGCTTAAATTTAAACCTGGAATATGAGTTGAAAATTTGTCAATGAAAGTCAAATTCTGCCGAATATGTAATAGCCACCAAAGAAAACGTCGGTTTAGCCCTTTTTGCATACATGAATATTCATTTCAACTCCTACTGGCCTGTTTGATTTCAAGTAACGGTGATTGCTCTATTCTTGGAGAGTGTCAATTTTGTAGGGCCAACAAAAATGTCAAGACAATTTTCATGCACAAATATCTGGTCGATGAGTGTATTGGTTTTCTTTCAGATTTTGTGTCAAGTGATGCTTTCCCCTACTTTCCCTTCCCTAAAACACTGAGGAAGAACAAAGGTAGATTACCAGGTGATTGCCAGCCTACACTACTCATATTCCAGCTGTAAGAGAAAAAAAGCGACGTACGTTATCAAGAAATTTGATAAAATTTTAACGGTAAAGGCGTACAAACTGTAAATCGATAGGCCTTGGGTCGGTAAACGATATACCGTAACGTTAAGGTTTACTCTCCAAATTTAGTATCGTCACCGTACGCTTCTCTGACTTCAGATCATCGCTGCGACGGCCAATACCAGATCCGAGCACATAGACATGAAATTCATCCTTGAAACATTTATGAGGTGAGAGAAAAGAAAGATAGATTATCTCCATCATCCCCGGAGATGACAATATTTTATTCTCCGTTACCTCTCCTCTCCTCTCTTTTTTTTTTTTTTTGGAAAGTCATTAAAGTTTCGGTCGCACCTTTTTACCTAGATATCGAACGGTCGGGTATGTAGGGTCTATACCGTTATAGCTAAAATTAATGAAATCTGAATCGAAAATTCATTTTCGCCAGTATCGTGCACTTCCTGAGGATTCCCCGCAAAATTAACAATTAATGATAGAGTCAAAGAAATACAAGGGAAAAAAATAAATATAGAAGTAGACAGGTAGAAGAAAAAAAATAATATCAAACACATTTTCAACGAAAAACAATCAAAGTTGGGTCTTTGTTGGGAATTATGCTTCCTGCACGCAACAAAGTCTCGAAGGAAATCAAATATAAAGCTGTTAAAAAAATTACAAGTCTGTCTGCAGTAGAATTTAACATGGTGTACCACGATCATTAACGGGAAAAATCAGCGAATGGAAATTTAAAAAAAAAATTAAAAAATACTTATTTACAGCTATTTTTGTTATTTTTATCCTACTAAAAATCACCGCCTCGAAACTTATTTCCTAATAAGCGTCATGTTTCGTCTAACGAAAAACTGATACGACGAAGAGATAATTGGATTTACAGGGCCACATAAGAGATTTCTTTCACAATCTCAGGAGATTTGAATAACAAAAAGAAAAAAAATGTACATATATACGTCAATTTCCCATTCAACTGTGTTAGAGACAGATCTGGCCGAAAGCAAGATGCGTGGGAATTTGTGTGCCGGAAATCCAATGGAAATTAAAGCGATTGGCTCACTTTAATGTCTTTTTTGTCCCTGTAAATAGCTTCATTTTTAAGGAAAAAAATTGTAATAAAGTAAAAATACACTCCTAGTCCCTTCTTGTGTTGATTTCAAACTAAAGACCATAACTAGAAAGCCAAAAGGCTTAGTGATTCCTTGCCTCATGATATATATTATAACAAACATGAATCGCCCACATGACAAGCATGAGATCCCACACAGTTATCCTACTTGAGATACTATCTTAGTAAGGTCAAAACCTTTTGAATTCTCGTGACCCAAAATGACCTTTCACCTCCACTTAAAACGATAGGGATCACCTACCCTATATGGCCATCAACACGCTAAATATGAACAATTCACAAACTAAGTATAAGATCCCTCACATTTATCACCCTTAAAATATCATGTATACAAGGTTTTGACCTTTTGTCACCCATTGGAAATAACCTTTGACCTACACAAACATGAGAAAACTCCCAAACGGATATGATGCTGCAGGGGAACAAATTATATTTTGTCGTGTCTAATAACTTGATAAAAAGGTGAACATGTTTATTTAATCAAAATTATAGCACTTTATTTTGTCGAGTTACAGCTATTGGTGGCAGCTCTTTCGTATTTGATTTTTTGGTGTGATGCCCTTCCCAATGGCTATGGGGTCCTTGAAAATTAGCAAAAACTGATAACCCTATTAAACCAGAATCTAGCGTGACTTGCAATTTTGCCTTTAGTCTCAACACACAGTACAAGTTTCCTTGGTTTGATACACAGTAGTCATTTGTTTAAAGCTTAGCTGAACTACTGTAAAGTGGAATAGGGCATTTAGAATACAACAACATGGCGTACAAAGAAATTCGCTTTAACCATTGTTAAACCATTCAGTCTCATCAATAAATATCTGTCAAAGCTTCATCTCCTCAAAACATTATGCATGTGATGAGTAACGGATGCAATCATTTGAATTTTAAAAAGTTTGGGTGCACAAATTATTGTTGAGCAACAAATAAGTAAATTTCTGATCTGTGAGAATCTTATTTCTTGAAAATAAGGCTACTGTAATTGGTTATTCTGAATAATCTATCATTTTATGTCCACAAATAATGGTTTTAAAAATATGGTTGTTTTCTGTAAAACAAACGCCCTATTTCCCTTTAAGGGCTAAACAGAGACACTGTTTATACAGTAAATGGTTAAGTCCATTGTGCACCTGGCTCAACAGACTGTATGATTTATTCTGGACATTGTGGTTTCTACTGGCAGTCAACTGTGATAAATTATGTCAGATAACAGTGGCCAATTTGAACAGAGGTGGGTCAGTTACAATTTGATTCATTCAATTAAGCAATCACAGTTCATGCACGCTCAAGGGTATTTGATCCAAATTATCAGTAATTTAGTTCTTTTTATAAAGCTAATAACCCGTGGTATATTTAATCAATTCCAATTTACAATTCATGCATGCTCACATGTCCTTATAAGGACAGTGGCGTCAGGTTTGCCAAATAATAATCTTTGATACCAAATTTAATGTTGTCTTCATCTTTTCTTTATGGTTATCGAAGAGACAATGTTGGTATGTACTAAAAGAAGTTCTCAAATCAACAAGAGGATTCTACATTACAAGTATAAAATTCACTAGAAAGACCGTTCTTTAAATATTGTAGATTTTCACATTTTGACCTCCCATTTTCACCTCTGCCAAAAAAAAAAAGGGATCATCTACTCGATATGGGCAATCCACACCCTAACTATGAGATCTCTCACATTTATCGTTCTGGAGATATCGTGTTTACAAGCAATTTTCAAGGTATTTACCTTCTGACCTCTGGTGACCCTTGTACTCTATAAGATACACCTACACACTTCGTATGACATCTGCTCAAGCTTCTCTTCTTGAGATATCGTGTTTACATGGTTTTCACAATTTGACCCCTGTTGACCCCAAATGACCTTTGACCTCCACTGAAAACGATAGGGTTCCTCTACTCAACATGGTACAACTACATACTAAACATGAGATTTCTACAAGCTTCCTTTCTTGAGATATTGTGTTTACAAGGTTTTCACAATTTGACCCCTGTTGACCCCAAATGACCTTTGACCTCCACCAAAAACAATAGGGATCATCTAATCAATAAGGGCAACCTTCATGCCAAGTATGAGGTCACTCAGAGTTACACTTCTGGAGATATCATGTTTACAAGCAATTTTCAAAGATATTTACCATTTGATCTCTAGTGACCCCAAATGACCTTTGACCTCCACCTAAAACAATAGGGATCATCTACTCAATAAGGGCAATCTACATGCCAAGTATGAGATCACTCAGAGTTACGCTTCTTTAGATATCGTGTTTACAAGCAGGCGTCACACACGCACATACATACATACACACACACACGACATCACTATCGCGTAGATTCCTCTGCCTTCGGCAAGGAATCAAAAACCAACTGACCGGATTACCAGAAGCTTTGGTATTTAGGGTGAAATATTGCGTTTAAAATGCACCAACATCTAAACATGGCATATAGCCTATGCTTCCAAATTTGACACCTTTAATCATCGCTAAACGATTCATTTTCACCCCAAAATATCAGCAACAGTTTCATCACCTCAAAACATTACGCATAAGATGAGTCACGAAAGATGTATCATTTGTTTTTGTTTTTTTTAAATTTCGGGGGGTGAACAAATTATTCTTGCATAACAAAGAACTGAACATCTCGCTTATTCTTTAAAATAAAGACTGGCGTACGTCATGCCTTGTTTTGAATAAATCTGTCATTCTGTGTCCGTAAATATTGGCTTTAAAAATTTATTGCTTTTGTAAAACGAAGAAAGTGCTACCCTTTAGAACAATTTCTAGTTAAGTGATCGTTAAAACACGCTGTACATCTTTAATTAACCTTATTATATATAAAACTACTGCATGCTTGAAGGGAGTAAAGCAGTCACTTCGACTTTGTTTTGAAGCATCAGCTATAAGTGTAACAATTTTCCTCTTTCATTACCTACAAGTGTCTTTCAGGATACTTCACGCTATCGTCTATTGAAATTAAGCAAATGAAATTCATGTAAATTTAGCAATCCAGTAACAAAAGCATTGTCCTGTGATTCAAAAGAGCCAACCATGAATTTGGATAGATGACTATACACTAATACAAATTGGTGTGATTGCATGTTCCCTTTAAAAACGCCCGTAACTTTTTAAGTGTAACTCTGATTACCGCGCCATAAACTGACGGAATCGTATAACGCACACTCTCGGTCAAGGGAAAATTTAAAAACGGCTAAACTAGAATTCACTCATCGATTGAAATTTGCAAAGGAAGATCAGAGATAGCACTGAGCACAACCGGGTACACCAAGAGATAATTTTAAAATAATTCTACTTTAGAAAACTGAATTATTGAATAAACGATAAAAAAGTTTGACACAATTCGAGTGACCGATCAAATGGTGTGGTTTCTCACCCGGAGGACGATGTCCGTAAGCATCACTACAGTACCGAGGGAATTTTCTCCAAATGGAACACCACGTGAGGCCGGGCAAATAAGTTCCCTTCCACCAGGGGATAACAATTTCCTGGTTCCACAGTCCACAGCGTACGACTCGACTTACAGTGAAGACACTAACGAGGTGAGCGACTAGAGACTAACTGGTTTTGAGAGGGAGGTTAGGCTTCCACACTATGCGAGTGTAGTCATAGATCGAAGAAGTGAGCCTTTGCTGTACATGTTGTACCCTAGTACTACGATTATTTAGTGGTCGATGTATGTAAACTGAATACAGTATATCACAGGCCATCAGAAACTGTTTTTTCATATAACACATGCAGTCAATAAAGGCAAGGTCACAAGCCTCTGTCGCAGTTTGCCCTTGGTCCTAATACTGTGATTATCCAGTGTACTATACAATGTACACATACTGGGTGCACGTGTAATGGTCACCTGAGGAACAGTTTATGAACGATATGTATTCACTCGAAAAATCATGTATTTATCAGTCGATTGTAAAAGTTGGACTATCTCCGCCAATACAATGGCTTCTATACCGTTTCTCTAAGAATACTCCTTTCATGTGTCATGTTCCAGAGACAAGGATATATTCTCTGCATTAACTGATCTTCACCGGCCTCCATCCCAAAAATCACTATTGTGATCAGTTGCACTTTCTGGTCTGATGAGACCGAACATGTTCGATGGCATGAGACTTGGTTCGTGCGACTGCTGGCAACTTGTTGCAAAGACTCCCACACTTTGGGCCGCGCAGTGGCGTAGCTACTGGGAAGGGGAACCCCCGGCAACCCACACCCAAAGGTAAAATATGATTCACCCCTCTGATTTATAATGGTTAAATATACTGATATTTAAAAAAAAAGGAATGTATATTTTGCCAAGTAGACCCCCCATTCATGTGACAGGCCCTCCTAAAATTATAATTCTACCAGCCTCCCAAATAATTTCGTATAATTTCCCAAAGTGTTGCGACGTTTCATCGAGTTGCATACAGTATAAAAAGGGGCTTTAAGAGTATCTAGCATAGCCGACGTCTCTTTTTAAACTTCCAACAGTGAATGGAGCTTCCGGTCACCTCTCGACACATCAAGGCCATGCAGGCCATATGAATATTCAGCAGACATGTATACGTTAATTTGCAAGTTCCTATCAGCCTTTTTGCGCAACCTTTACGTGCAAGATGTCAGCACTGATAAAAAATTCATGCTTTTTACTACTTCCCCCCCCCCCCCCCTTGTGAAAAAAGATGGATCGTGGCGTCTAGCCTAGAGTTTCATGACTTGACGTTTGATTTGATCACCGGAAGTAAAGTGATTCCCATTGCGGTTGCCAGGTAAATCACGTTAGATGCGTTGTTATTCCTATTTTCCCTTTTTTAATCCTGTTTTTTTTTTTGTAGGGATAGGCTATTAATCGATGCAACAGAAGCTAATTTTGCAAAAAAAAAAGAAAAAAGAAGAAGGTTCACCTGAAGAAAGCCTGACGGTTTACTCAGAGATGGCATACGTATGTAATTTTATCGAGTCCCATCAGACTGTGGGATTGTGTGTGAGCCTTGTATCATATCTTTAAAGTGCCACTGTTGAAGACATCCATTTTGTGAAGGAGTTTTAATACGAAAGGCCAGGCCTGTAGATCTGATGACATCATAAAAAAAGAAAAAAGAAATGAATTCACCATTCATTTTCCATTCACGTGCCATATAATCACACAAAAGCGAATCAAAGTCATGTAAACATCAGTTGCCATTCAGACGATATCGTAAACTGCGTGGCTGTGGGGTCAGTCTAGGTCTATACAATAAACGTTATACGGCAAAAAAATTGTCAAGGAGACGGCGAGGCCTATGTTAGGAAGGGTTGATAAAGAGGTATATAGAGAGGGTTGCGACATGCCCTGTTCAAAAAATTTCCAGTCACGTGACACATGGAACCATTTTTCCTCCAACTATACCAAATAGCTACTTCGTCGCGTAACCAGTACCGTAACGTTGTGATAGTTACAAGGGACTATTGTGACTAGCACTACATCCTGGATTTCTAACAGATGTCAAACTGGTACTTCAGTTGGTGTGCAGGGCTGAGGCAAACAATTTGCATATCTATGAATGTTTTCCAATACGAACAAGCTTGGGTTTTTTTTTAAATTTCCAGTTGTTTAGATTGGCAATTTGAGAGGGGCGTGGGGTGCGATGAGAGCAGAAAGTTATACGCTAGGAACTTTTTAGTCATGCTGCTCCTTTGTTATTCAGGTGTTGTAGCTATGTCAGTATCCTAGGGTTGGTAGGGGGTGAGGGTGGTAGAAGAAATCGGCAGGTCCACCTGCGCATGTGATACCGGTATGTCAATATTTTTTCACCCCCAAAATTCCGGGGATGCAGAAAAAGGAAAAAATAATATTTTATGTCTGTGGTTATTACAATATCCTGAGCAACTAAAATGTTATCCCACTTTTTCAACATCTATTGGACTATTGTAACATTTCCCCCTCAAAACCCTGTCTTCAACCCCAGTGAAACTTCCTTCCAGTGATGCCAACACTGCACTATGGAAATTAATACCCATGCAGTCTCTAATTACATATTGAGAACTGTGATTTAATTTTTATTTATCCCAATTTAAATCACATGTGAAGTCCACCATCATTGTCACAATCAGGAAATTTTATCACCACAGACTTTCTTTTCCAACCACTCAATGACTCGTTGAAATACTTATTGATTCTTTGTGAGACATAATTACCAATAAAATCGCAGTTGTACATATTTGTTTTCAGTAAATAAGCTCAGATCATGCATCACAGTTTTACTAACCTACATGCATGTACGTACAATGCTCGTGCAGTCGGAGGCAAAATGGCGTCAGCCGTTGCAACTCTTTCTAGAAAGGAACCCGAGCCTTTGAATTCATTGGCAAGAAGCGTATACAAGAAACCTTTGACCAATAATAGCTCCAAGATCGCTGGAAATGGCACCTTTCATGTCTTATCAGACAAAACTTATAGGCCTTGTGTTGAAAATATGGGAAATACTACAAATATCATAAAATCATAAAAATAAGAAACATACCATAAACATACCATCAACGATTGGGAGGAGGGACGGGACTCCGTCCCTCATTTGGCTACAAGACTGCGTTGCTGACACATTATTAGGTATTTCCTTTTCTCTTAATATTAATTTTGAAACGTGTTGTCATATTTGTGTTGCAATGTTTTCACTGTCTTTTGCAGCATACTTTGTACACCCCTTCATTCGACTAACAATCCAATTGAATGTTAATTTCAACGTGTTACTCGTCATCGCCAGCCCCTTGCGTAGAGGATGACCTGGAGTCATCTCATTGAGATGAATCAGAGCGGGGAAAACGTCTCATTCAAGAGGCAGGAGAAAATAGAACACGGAAGAATATGGACAGACGAGGATAAGACAAGGATGTGATTCATTCAGTTCCTGTGGGAGGAGATTGGCCCATATGTAAATAACCCTTCAGATGAGGCTGTATATCCTTTAGGTTCAACGACTGCATAGTGTCGTTAAGTCAATATTTATACACCGGTGAGCGCGAACAACTGCCAGTGACTACACACATTTCCAAGAAACGAGATTTTTAAGTCTTTGGGCAAACGATTTGTCGTTTCTGAATTCTTAAAACCACCAGTGTGAAAGTTCATCATATGGACTCTTGTACGTACCCAAATATCAAAGAAATGATTGACCCTTGACGAAAATTAATATTTCATAACTTAATCAGGAAAATTTTGCTTTCTTTATTGATGAAAGCCATATTTCAATACCATGATCATAGGTACCTCAAAGTTATACCATGCATTATGTAAATCTGTGACGTGACGTTGGCGCATCTATTTGAATATCAGTTGTATTTACTGCATTTATAATCTTGACCGTCTTAAAAAAAAAAAAAAAAATCATTACGATAGTTCACGAGATGTGACCTTGATTTTTACTACATTTTACGTTAAACCTACGTAATGAATCTAATATAATTTTTCACTGGGGTTAAATAAGCAAATACTTTCAAAGAACAACAAAGACATCGAGCAGTAATTATAATTAAGTGGAATTTTGTTCCCTTGGGGCATCTAGGCATCTTTCTTGGCCACAGAAGTGGCCAAGAAAGATATTCAAACAGTGATAGTTTGAGATGTGAACAAGATATTGGTGTGGGGTATGAAATGCTAACGATGGAAAAATTATCTTCATCATCTTTTAAGGGAGACCCCCCTTCACTAGTTAGTAGAATCTTCCTTTAACTATCTTCATGAGTGTTCAAAGTAACGCAATCCATGCAACAGTTGGAGCATGGAGATACGGAGCTACTACGGAGTACTTTTTTGACATGCAAACATGCAGCTCGGTACCGGTATTCTGCCTAATGCAACCCACTTTGGTGACTAATTACTTTTATGACGTCATTGAATATGAATATGAATACCACTCAAACATTGATTTTGTTTTTCTTTTTTTTTTACGAAAAATATACAGCAACATCCCCAAACCTACATGTTTTGAAATGACACAACTTGTGTCATGTCTTTGTCAGCTGAACCAGCTAGGGTCAATCATGTATCGCGGGTTATCATTACAATAAACGCTCGTTTCCTTTCTAAGAAGCGCTCCACTTCCACTCAATTCATGACACGGATGAGGTTTCCCGTTCATGGAGTGGAATTCGTCTCTTTTACGAGTTAATTCGCCCCGTGAAGGACACGATTCGGTATTTTCTCTGCCTTTTGCCTTTGAAGAAAACGGGCAAACAAACAAAACAAAAAAGTACAACAGTTAAGATTTTTTCATTCGAAGGGAGGGATCGAACCGGGAGCTCACCCTAATTCAGAGACTTACTCCCTTCAACCGACTCGACGGTGCTTTGTGCATTATGATATCATTTTCGAGTAATCGTTGCTCAATTTTCAAATGACTTCCTGAATCTTTGAGGTCAATGAAAGTTTGTAAGGGTGTTATCAAAGGTAAGAAGAAAGACGGGGTAGAAAGTCGCACAGAAATGAGACAGACATAACATCAGTGAAAATCAAAGCGGCCGGAATGTGTGCTGCAGTTTTAATTTGCAAGTTTGTATTATAAAGCCTTACATTTCCATCGATTCGTGGTCGATTGTAAAAAGAAAATGAACTAGATTCAATTTATTTCTTTTATTTGAAGAGAACAAAAACTCCACATATGACATTCTTGGTGTGTCATCAAAGAGCTGTTGTTGCTGCTTTTGTTTTGTTTCAGCTCTGTTCTAAAGACCAGCTCAATTTTTACATGGTGTGCATGTTACTCTGTACGAAGAAGAGAACAAGGGGAGCAAGAGGAGAAAAACGGGAGGGGGGGGGGGGTGGAGAAGGAGAGAAACGGGGAGAGGGTAGGGAGGGGGAGGGGCAAAAGAAAATTCCTTTGAAAGCAAGAATTAAACACACCGAGGTACGGTAGGTTATACCGTACCGCACCTCAGTGTGTTTAATTACAAGGGAACATTTTAAGCGCTGTTTCAATATAGCGTGTTGTTACCATTGTCAGTACTGAACTTGAGTGCATAGTATGAATACTTACATTAGATGTAGGCCTATGCGTGTATGCAGGGACCTGATAGATACAACGTTTTAAAGTAAAGGTTTGTATCCAGCCGAGGTCCCTCCGTAACCTTTCCTTCGTGTCGTTCTTGACTTTTCTATTAGCGTCATACAGGATTAGACGGTGAACATGTGTTCAGTTTGTCTTCTGGCGACAATTGCACAATATTAGGGAGTGTCATCGACTGCCAAAGCACTGGGTCATCGTGTAATTTTTCGACACGGTTCGACGCCACACGGTTCGACGCGTATTACAGCGTTCTACCAGGGAGTTGCTACCTAAGTACTAGCAACTCCCTGGATCTACTTACGATGTAAGTCAAAACATGAAGAAAAAAAAATCCACATCTGGCTTTTTCGAAGAATCTCGCAACTTCTCATACAGCTGTCGAAGAAGTTGACCTCTGCCTCTTCATCTCATGCATGCATTCATTTTTAAGAAGGAGGCTGTAAATGTATTTATTTATTTATTTTAGTCGTTACACAGACGGAAGTTTGAGTTTTATCGTCTGGGCCAACCTATGTTTCAAAGCATTGTTTTAAAGGAGCTAATTGTGTCAGGAATAGTTGACTTAAAATGTTATTGCTCGATGGATACTATTGAACTGGAACTACAGAACAAAGGAAAGCAATGAATTCGTGCCATCTACACAGCTTATCTTCACTCGATTTAAACGATCTTTATAAGTAATTGCGTTAATTTTAAGTCTCTGTGTTATCGTCTTCTACAACATCTCTCTGAGGTATGAGCGCAATTGCTTGACTGATAAGTATTCCGGTATTTGGTAGTGAGCGTTGTTTTCACTACTATCGTTTGCGAGTACTCGTGTGAAGGAGGCATGCGCACGACTACTGCTATGACTAGTACTTTGAGTACACTACAAGAGAGACTATATATGAATGTGAGTACTTAAGGTCCCTTACCACCAGTAATCACCCACTGACTCATACACTAAAACAGCGACTTTAAAGGCCTCGGTCATGCAAGGCCCCTCGGTCATGCAAGGTACCTCATGTCAGAAATTTCCTACCTATCATGTGATTGGTAATGGCCAGGTCTATCGTGGCATTTACAAATTTCCGTATGTCGACCATTCAGATTTTGATCTAGAAGGGGTGAAAGTTTTGATGAGATGCTTAAGAATTCTTGACAAGGCTCTCGGACCGACACGTCACTACGACACCTTCGGTTTTGTAAAGCAATCTAAAATTACGCCAGTGTCATAATTTTCTCATAATCTGTGCATTAATTAATTCCCAAGTTCAACATCCAAGTAAGTATACATTGGTAATGATAAATGCTAAATGCATGGCGAAAAAAAAATCCTCGTGGCTCCATTTAGGTACTTTTCCCAAAGGTAAGGTTACCAAATCTCGCTAATGTACATATCTTAATTACGGTATTTGACCAAAAAAAGAGTAAGTCCAACAATTTAGAGCATCAAGGACCACGAGTTGCTTTTGAGAGTAGGTGATATAATGCGACAAGTGGAAGCATGACCCTGGTTTCTTTGAACTTTGAGAACTTTTGCTTATGTAGGGATTTTTAGATGCAAAAACGTGCTATGAAAACCAGTAATTAAATAATTAAGAGACAACATATAAAGAGTTAACAACATAAATATTGACACTGTGCCGCACTCCAAGTCATCTGTTTCGCATTTTCATCAAACTTGGGAAGTCATATCTCAAGACTGTACTAGATATGAACAATTCAGTGTTTCAGTGGTTTCACTCTGCAACTTCTGAATGTAGCTAGCTCTTTTCTAGATGCATGTTATGCGACCTTTAAGAATGGTAAACCGGACATTTATGGAGGCGGAATATGTTGTATTACATCCCCTTCCCTAGTTCTCATGAGGGGATATGTCCCCCTCTTCCCGGATAGTGGCCTTTGTTGTGTGTAAGGAAGAATACGTCCATATATTACCTGTTATGGACATGAGTTCGGGCACAATTTAACTTTGAAGGCATTATCGGCTATAGGGGAATTTCGGCATGAAGGTTAAGCCAGCGATTGAGACTAATACCGTACTTCAGTAATACTGGTTCAATGAGAGTGCATGTGAGTACGTGATTGTCTACATGATTAGAATAAACTTTTACTTTTCCGGGGAACGACTGCCCACAGTCTTGTTTCCGTGACATAAGTAGGCTAAGAGTGCTTGAGTCATGTGTATGTATCTGATTAATCTAGAACATAATCGCAACCAGGAAAACCATTTCCATGAAATTCTGCCTCAGGTAGACGAACCATGTTACTCAGCAGTTCGGTCAGTTTTGCCAGTATATGCCAGGTGTTTATTTTATGCGCATGCTCAAAAGTCCGCCTGTCTTGGCTTTAGTATTATTGTGTGTGTGTGTCAGTGTTTTTTTTTTTTTCTTTTTTTGACAAACTGACGAAAGGTGAACGCGACGCCTTCGTTTTCAGGCGTTACTTTCGCATTCTGTATCGCCTCGAATACAATCAGCAGCGCGGCTACTCAGTGGCGGCGAGGGGCAGCGGTTTTTCTTTTTCGGGAGAAGACGGGCAAAGTGAAAGGTCGCCTTGCGACCTTTCACTGGGGGTGCCATATAATGGGTGTTTTTGTCCAAAAATTTCTTGTTCTCTCGATAGTCTTCTCACAACTGTAATGTAGGTGATAATGGGAGCCAACCTTTCTCCCTAGGAAAGATGCACGTACGCCGCTACTGCAGCTACTAAAAGAAATTGACAACTGCAAGTCAAAAATTAGTAGTATTCCTTGTGAGAAGTAAAATACTTGGCAACTTCACACAAAACGTGAACGAAAAAGAACCCATGGATCTCCCAGGGAGTGGGTATCCTTACTTTCCAAATATGTAAGCAAGTTATGCCAGGTGCCCTTCATGTAAAAGCGTAGTCCTAGTACTCCTGTAGTCCTACCAGGGACGTGCCACAGTGGTTTTTGCTTTTCATTGTTTGATGTACTTAAAATTCTCGAGATTGCATTTAGCGGGAAATTCAATACCACTCGTGACAAACCTTTTCTTTGATACGTCGAAGATTCGATAAGACATTCAAAAATCGAACTGTTCGACGTTACAGCTGTCAATGAATTCTGCACCAAATGGAAAACTTCAAACTTTAGATTACCCCGCGTAGTGGACGAGGTTTCGCGGTCAGGTAGTCGCTACAGCTGCAACATAGGAGCGACCACCAAAGAGGCGCTACGCACAGGGCGGTTTGCGACCGGGGGTGTGTGGGAGTATCTTAGACCCCCCCCCCCAAAAAAAAATAAAATATATGAAAATCGGTCAGAGCGACGATAGTCGGAAAATCTGAAATACCAGTTGGAATTTTTCATATCTCAGTTCGGCACATTTTATGACAAAGAAAGATGTCGACTATTGCTATTACACCAGTTTGTGTCAAAAGTTACCTGGTAATTGATAAATACCAGTTAGAATTTCTTATATTAAAGTGTAAAGGCGAGAATAAGTCGGAAATTCTGAAATACCAGTTGGAATTTTTCATACCTCAGTCTAGCACATTTTATGACGACTTCAAAAGACGCCAAATATTGCACTAGATCGCATCTAAGGTTACCTAGTGGGTGAAACAATTCTCAAAAGGGGACCATGGGGGCACCTCCTTCCTTACGACCCTCTCCCAGGCAAACTATCATTCATCTCATGTTTTCACCCCCTATCATAATACTTTCTTGCGTGACACTTTTTCTCATGAAGCTGGCTATCACTTAGAAAGTTACCTGTATACAAGAACTAGCTTCATACTTCATAATGCAATCATCGTCGGTTGTAGCAAAGTATAAGAACACTAATCGAGAGAGAGAGAGATATTAAAAATTATTGGAACTTGACTGGGACTGAATTTCTCGGGAAAAATTGATTGAAATAAATGCAAGCTTGCCCCAGATTTTGAATATCATAATATTAAGATTCTTGTATCACCTCAAAAACACTGATTGGTATTATCAATTTTAATAAATTAATTTTTCCTTTGGTGTGAATTGATTAATTCCAGATATGATATCCATATTTCAAGATTGGGAACATGCACTTCGAAATGATGCACCCGGGAAGTGCCGTTACCTGCCATCTGGAGCTTTTGAAAAGTAAAACTTCATTGCACGATCCACGCCAACCTTTGGTGACGCTCTGCGTAGGTGGTAACCCCGTTAACAAGTCACATACATACTTCAAGAAAACAACCCACCCCCCCCAAAAAAAAATCAGGCACCGATGTGCCAATGTATTCAACAAAAAAAGTATTTGTCAAGTACTCAAGGAAAAAAAATAAAAGAAGAGGGAGCGTAATTTATTGTGATTTTCGTACCACCTCAAAAACACGATATTTACTGCTACTTGTATAATAGATCGATTTTCCTTTTCACATGAGTTGAGGAATTACAGACATGATATCCATATTTTAAGGCTGGGCACATTCAGCTCAAACGCTCCTCATAAGTGCCGTTTCCTGCCATTTGGGGATTTTGATAAACCAAAATTTTCATGACCACTCCGCGCCAACCAATAGCGGCGCTCCGCTTAGTAATGTCGCTAATAAGCCGCAAACTTAATTTACGAAATCCCTGCCCCCAAATAAAATAGAAAATGTAGGTGTCGGTGTTCCTAATGATGTGTTCAGTCACAAAGTATTTGCCAAGTTGTCAAAGGGGTGGCGTTTCTCACACTGAAAAACATTGAAGATGAAAAAATGATCTACAGAAGTCTTACGTCAGAATCGGTAACACTTTAAAGCTGAAAGCTCCGAGGACCTCGAGAATGCCACTGATTAGTTTCCAGGTACGGTACATGAGCACAAGTTACTACCATTCGTTTCGCACGACAACCTGTGTATTTACTGAAAGGTTCAGATCCAGTTGTATTTACGTTAACAAAAGAACAATGAATTGTGAATAGGTCGAATTACACACACACGATCTCGGGAGTAGTGAATATTCAGATCACGGTGCTATCAAAATGGGGCGAACTTTAACATGGGGACAAATTTCTCCCACACCGACCTCCCTTCCCCCTTAAAAAAAGAAAGAAGTACGCAAAGGTGAATCCCTGTGTACTCGGTATGTTTAACTTTTTTTAAGGGGGAAGATGAGGAAGCGGAGAACTCTAAGCTCAGTATTGTTACGTATTCATAAAAATACAAATGTACCCTTCAACCCCTCCCCCCCCCCCCCCATCATAAAAAGTGAAAGTCTATAAAATCAAGAATGGCTGACATGTCGGTTTGGATCAGCAGCTGCCAAGTGGAAGACTTCACTTAATATCAAGGCGACAAATTTGGCTTATGTGACCTATTCCCGGCAGCAGCTTGGCCATTATGATAGGCCATTGTGATAGGCTAGAGGCCATTATGATATGTACCGTCAATGCCGTATATATGATCATAGCTGAAAGCAGAGATTGGTCAGAAGATAACTATGTACGACGTGGGATAGGGGTATAAATATATAAACACATATACGTCGAAAGAAAAATGATTTAGTCTGTTTTTAAATGCGATGACGTCTGTATGAAAGAATCGATGAAGCTATAAGGCACTTGGAGGATGTACCCTCCTCCATAATTAAAAGTAATGGCGAGAGGGAGATGAGGCATAGAATGTGTATAGGCTACATGATAATTTGCACAGCTTTCTTGTACACACAGGGAAGCGAATCTATATAGCAACATAGCATCGTTAGAGTGCAATTTACCTACGCATTAATTAAATAAGTCCACAGTCCAGGGTATCTCATACATATTTACTATAGGTCCTTTCACATCTGGAGTTTCCTACTTACAGATAACGGCTGAGCTCTACCAACACTGAACCGTTTCTATCGATTGCATGGATAGCGTTTGTGCCTGCAAAGGGAGAAAGGTTTATAGTGGTGACCACCAATGGGTAATCGTTTTTGAGAGTGGGGGGAATATGATGAGAATTGAAAAGCATGACCCCGGTCGTCGGAACGACGGTGCAGATGGGGTTCATGTCGGTTCCCTTCCCCTTTTGAGAAAACATTCGCTTACGTAAGGTGTGCAGTCTTACATAATCGCGCAAAGCGAGAGAATTTTTTTTTGTTTTGAAAATGAACCATTTCAGCGGATGTACATTATGCAATCAGTTATGCTGCGTACCCTTATGCTCAGCGTCTCATGGGCGCAGTCATCTAGCGGCTGAAAATATCACGGTGATACGGTTCTTCATTAAAAAAAAAGGCTGTTAATGGACCTCATAACATTATGAAACGGCCTGTTTCAATTAAACTGAAATCAACCTACAAACATGCCTTGTAGGCAAACCGAGTACCCCCCCCCCCCGAAAAAAAAAATGAGTGAAAATAAAAGAAACTTCTCTCTATTAGTCTGGTTATAATTAGCACGATTGACATTGTTTCATGCACTTTAAAAAAAAATACACAATTGTCTATTTTTAGAACAATGTCAAGAATCACTGTCACAAAATTACTACATTCTTCAAACTTCCACACCATCACAATGAGTGACCATCCCAACATTCCTAGGAGCTGCTATCGAGACCGTCCCTATAAGTTTTTCCGTACCGGATCCCATACACTCGCTATAATATGAAAAGCCTCATAAGACCAGCATTTTTTTCCTATAATTAAGGGACTTAAGATGGCTTTAAGAAAATGAAGCAGCAATCCTTTCCATTTGAAGGTCAAGTGTAAAACCAGTGTAAGTACAAACAGACACGGTTATCTTTTTAATTTATAAAAGTTGGTTTCGGTTTCTAAGAAACGGTGAGACAATATTTATCTGTTTGAAGAGTTGCAAGCCGAGAACCATTGTGTCAATTAAACTAGCGGGAAAAATTAGGGGAAAATTTGTAAGGGCGAATGGCACCCGAGCCATTTCCAGGCAGGGAAAGTTCAATTAGCTTAACCACTTTTTTTTATTAATTATTGGCAATAGTCAACAGCAACAGAGACATCTGTACGTGAATGTTATCTCAAACATTTACCCTGACACACCTTTTGTACTAACTTGAAGTGACTATGAATCTCTATTCATCTTCATGGTGAAGACAAAAGGGCATTTGTGAATTTTTTTGCCCTAAGAGCTGCCGCTTAGATTCAACCCAGACACCCTACAGCCAATTCTCAGTATCTCAAATATACTGGCCTACTGGAATTTGAGTGCAACATGCAGCTAAGAAAGCGGTTTAAACATTTCTCAAGCGATTTTCCCTTATACCATTCATAAAAGTTCAAAGAGGTAACCTTTTCCATATAGATCATAGGCTACAAGAGGCCGTTTTGTGTGTGTGTTGTTTTTTTTCTTCTGTTAAGCGCTGCTTTTAATGTGCTATAAAGAATGGCATGGACGGAATGAATGCACACAGTCATAATTTGAGGGAGCACTTTCGAAATGATTAATCAATCATGAATGGAATTCCCACACCCACATAGGGTACATTGACGTACAGACGATACCGTAACTATATAAATAAAAGTGTGATCAAATGAGCGCAATATGACGTCAGCAGTTGCTTCGTCACTAAACTTTGCATGGTCGGTTAATTCAACTTGGAAAATAACAGGAATTCGTATTGCTGAGGGTTTGGGTTGCTTTACTTATGTTGATGCTTACTTCTCCTAAATTACATACATTCTCATGAGGTATACTTGAATTAGATAAAGGTGATTACAATGAACATTAATTAAAAGTCAAATTCCATATTTGTTGATGGATGTCGGATTATTAAATGCAAGCAGACAAACTTTTTGATTCAAATGTTCTATGAAAAGCTTTGTTCTAATGAATTAAGGGAAGCTCATTGTTACAATTGAGGAAAATAATTTTATGCTAGATTAGCCCGTTTATCTCAAACAATGCAGCTTCTGAAATCGCTACAACTACCCAAGTCACTTGAATATTCATTGTTCGGCTGTTCAATACACCCGGATCCACGGCATGTTTGTTTTGTTCGGTTCGGTTGTTCGGTTTCACATTCGTGTCTCAAGACATGTACATATA
The DNA here is from genome assembly GCA_021234535.1 of Stichopus chloronotus. Lineage (NCBI taxonomy): Eukaryota > Metazoa > Echinodermata > Holothuroidea > Aspidochirotida > Stichopodidae > Stichopus > Stichopus chloronotus. Next base: position 22,795,939 of record CM037845.1, on the reverse strand, counting down.
ATAGATAATTTCCCTTTCAAAGTTTAGGCAGTTAGGCTATGGTCAGAGACATCATGCCGGAAAGGTTAGGTGGGGGGGGGGGGGGAAGGTGGGGGTACAAATCTTAAGACTTGTTGAAATGCATGATGTAATGTTATGGCGGATTGACGGTCAACATAGAAATGCGTTACTTACAAATGACCACGGTTCTCGTAAGCAATTTACATAGAGTTTTGATTGGTATATAGATAGATAAATAGATAGATAGATAGCGCACAGTAAAAACTACAACCTCACCGTAGTTTTCGCAGTATCCACGCTTAAGCTATGATATCAAATGTTTGAAATTCGTAAATGTGGGTTACTCTTCTTTCGTAAGGTGCAAAGCCAGATCCTCCCAAGGATCCCTCCCTTCAATCTTAAGTTTCCCTGAAGCGGTCGAAGACAAACACTCGCAGGGAATGCAAGCTGGGATACTCTTTTCTATTGAAGGTCAACCGTGATCAATTGACATGAAATGAACAAGGGAATCATAAAGCACCATGAAAGCACCGTTTTACAAGAATAGTAATTATAAGTAAAATGTACGTGACGTCCCTTAAACAGATTTCGATGAAGTTCAAGGTTATAAGTATTTACACAGAATCACAAAGCACAATGAAATAACAATACAAGGGCTCCTACATGTCAGAAATGAGTACGGTATGCGGTTTGGCGTACACATGAAAGACCAGAACAAATTAACATTTTCACAAACACATCAGTTCCACCTCGTCTCCTTCATTCATCTTGTATTTTACAAACCATCAAATAGGATGTGGATTTTCTGTCTATTCTTCTATTTGTTTTGCTTTTTATGTAGGCCTACTGTTCTAGTGCTTTGTAGATCAAATATTAGAAGAGACCGCTGAGTGACGTCACGAATCAGGGAAAGGTATACAAATTATTTAAAAGTGGGACTGAATCAGTGTTTTTTTTTTAACAATGATTTTGAGTACCAACCGCACGATGCAATAGGTTCCGTGCATGTGACGTCACAGTGATACAGTGAAGCGCCCTTCCTGCAGATAAGCTACTAAATTTGACACGTTGCACCTTACGTCTCTGCCATTCCATCTACATGTCATAGCCATCTAAAGAGTTTGTGTGTTTATCCCAATAGAGGGCGCCCTATCTACGGCTCTGATGTGGCGTCAATGGCAGGGGGGTCTATATATAATGTAGCAATGTATGACAGATCCACAATTTGCAATAAAAGTAACTGATATTCTTCTTAAAGATGGAAGACGACAAACTGACCATTCAGTCTTCGGAATTATGTACGATTACCTCTGCGTACCAGTTCTGAGAAAATGTACACCGACTTTAATCGGTAGGCTAGTAACACCGTTGTGGTATAAAATATTTCTTGCAATAAATCTACTTATGGTGTGAAAGCTTCACGGAGACGTTTAATTATTTATAAGAACACGAAGGAATGCATGACAAGATGTAATTTCCGTAACAAAGACGTAATTTAGAGTCAGTTCCAATTCGTGGTTACCGTTTCACTCAGTACATTGAGTTCATATCGATACCTTTGTGTTTTTGTTTTGTAATTTGAAGGGTTCATCCCCACGTAGCCATAATTATAATTTGCATAGTTAGTCAAGTTTCACATCCAGTAGTCACAAAGCTGTCAAAACTTTGGAATTTTTTGCCTGTGAAATTACTCGTGAAAATGTGTCTCGTCGAGAATTTCCAAAAAATAAAAAATAAACAAACAAACCGATTCATTCGCTCGTTCATTGTTGAATTTGACACATAACAATCCTCTGAGATTGACCATTTGTCATTATATGTGAACAAAACTTGAAAGGTTTGGGAAAAAAGTTAGGGTAGTGAATTTCACAAAACTTCAAGTATCCGGCTCCTACAATAACCTGTAGAAGGAAGTTCGCAACTCCCAGCTTAGATTTTGACTACCTGGATCATTCAGGACATATACGAAGAATCCTACCGGGATCGTAAATATTTGATATGGTTAACTTCGAAGTGATGAACCGACGTACGTCACGCGGAGAGTAAACAGTATAACTAGAACATAAAATTTAGGCCCAAAATTAACGGTGAAAGAATCCAAACCACGACAAAGAGAAAACCCGGGTGGATTGGAAAAAAAAAAAAAACTTTAGAAGGTAAGTTCCCTACTTAAGCAAAATACATGTAAATCTGAAATAAAAAAAACACGGACACTTCACAAAATAACAAAAAAAAAAGAAAAAGAAAGTAATGGATCACACCACATTACGTCGTAAATAGCCTACCAACAATGCAATTCAAAATACACTTGCCGGCAAATACACATAATGAAGTGCAGGTGGAACACTTGAAATATCCCGCCATCTGTGATCGAATACAAAGGGAAAAAATGTAATTGCCACTAAGGTCTCAAACTCTAAAACTATCGCAGTGTTTTTTTGTTTGTTTGTCATATATCATAGTTTTCTTGTTCTTCTGTTAAGGTAGTCAAGGTTATAGAAAAATGGAAGCTGATGAAGGAATATTCCAAATCACCAATTGACACAATTTTCCATTGATGTTACCTTTGGACTTGAAAATTAAATATGCCCTTAAAGAACAAAGACGTATTACAGTCAATTTGCCGGTGCTACGTAACATATTGTATACCTTGATGAACCTGGAAATCTTGCTTGACCAGAGCGGTCTTTCTTCAGACGACAATATCTCGATTTATGAACAAAAAAAAAGTGTGGGTTTGAAGTGTCTGGAGTGAAAGACACTCAATTTCATTTAAGAATTCCAGACATTTGGCAGTGGAATATTCCTTAGTTTTAACTCTTTCACATTCTCATTGATTTGGTAAATACCTGTAGCAGAACGTATCAGTAATCTTATGTATGAGTACACCACGCACAGTATGACTGATTTATCACCACGTATGTCGCCCCCGCCCACAACACTCACTTATCACACACAAGCGATCGAGGACATGGACTTTTCCTTACGTTATCTGGGATATCGACCTATGAAGTTGAGACGTGCATATTTGATACCCCAATTTGCATTACGATAAAGTAGCCAGAAACGGGGATATCAACGTTTTAAGGTGTATCCCCAGTTACAAGCTCGAAGTCCTTGTGTGTGTCCCAATTCGGCGTCCACACACATATCCTACAATTCTATGTCTCTCTCATACACCGGTTATTTTCAGCGAGAGTGGACAATGAGAAGAAGAAAAACAAACTTTTTTATCGAGGCCAACATATCAGATCCTCAGGTGCCGTGCTCTGTAAGAAAGAAACTCAAACTGGTACAGAAGATATTCTATGCTTTCGTGCTCAAAGAGACAATTCCTACAGGTTAACAATTTAACATAGAGTTTAAAAGTAAAGCGATAAAAGATGTAGAAATATCGATGTGTTTTTTCACCATTCTTCTTTCAACGAAACTCACGCAGACTTTAAGTTACAGATATATGTGCAGGTTTATTTACCCGTAAGTTTATCTGCACTTTCGTAATGCGAAAAAAGTTAAACATGTACCACAGTTGTTGCATTTACGATATTGTGTTCCGTCGGCCACATGTCCCCATAAAGAAGAAGAAAAAACAAAACAGGGAAAAGGAGAAAAATAGCAATGATAACATGGACGCTAAAATAAAACACCGATATTGTGTCACGTCACATGTTGAACAAATAAACAACCAATGCACGTGATATTCCAAATAGGGAAACAATTTTGCCCCTGCATTCCATTCATAGGCATATCTGTGAAACTCATCAGACGGTAGATACCTCCAGGATCTCACCATACAATGTAACTCGTGACTTGGGCATGATGTGTGCCTGAGCGTTAAATGCCTGTGCTTTACCTTTGAACTGTAAGACGGACTTCCGGTTGTTCATTGAACGATTAACCCTTAAATTAAAGCAACAGCACTTACCGCGTCAATAATTATTAAAAACAAAAATACACCTACACAGTTATATTTTGAGATCACTCCGGTACATTGGAGTCGCCACATAACCTGAGAGCATAAAAGCGAAGTGTTTTGAATATTTCGTAATTGTCAGAAGGTTGAATAAAATTCCTTGAGAAACCTCTTTCATAGTTCCTTCGGGGTCAAACAGACAAATCCACTGTCTATTTTTAACAAGTAAACCATAGCGACACAGGTGTCAAAAGAGGGTAACTGATGTCTGCTCCTTCCCCACATGATGACCCGCATTTTAGTTATTGTTTGTTTAGGGTTCTCTGTACTTATATACAGAAGTGATCAGAATAACAGAAAACAAAAAAAGTACTGAAGTGAATTAAAAAAATAATGCAGAAAAGAGAAAAATATGTTTGTGCTTTTCCAAATAAATTATTACTACACAGGTAAGTTTGCAGCTAGGTGGTGTAGTGGAAAGCGGGGGGGGGGGGGTGCTATTGGTGTAACGGAGATCGGTTTTGGGATATTGTGGAACGGTTTATCTCACTCGACGCATTTGAATAAAGATGACTCTACCGGCCGTCGAACTGCGCGCTTTCATTATAGTATACTATAGATGACTGGTCTGACTTTGCAATCACTTGTGTCCTCACCGTTGGTGTCCTTACTACGTTTTGGGCACGTGACTTCTCAGAGTGTGTTAGGTTTCTGATTGCGTAATCGACCTGATGCTACATATCAACCTGCCCTGCACGGCTTTCTTCTTGCTGAGTGCATCCAGGCATTTACTCAAAGAGGGGGTGGTTCCCATGCCCTATGCCACTAGAATTGTTTTGGGGTGAAACAAATTATTAACGCTATGTCAGGTGGACCCCAGCTCTTTTTCTCTCCCCCCCCCCAAAAAAAAAATCTGACCTGGTTACAGGCCAGTGTTCATCTGTCCTGGAAAATATCTTCGGGGTTTACGTTTACTTGATTATCTGGTTTTCAATGAAGCATTTCACATCTGTAACTGGCAAAGGGCAACCCATAGCTCACCACCTTAAATTTACGAACACACGTGTATACCAGGTACCGGAAGTCCTATCAGGCATTCCATACCAATAATCGGATATATAGCAGCCAATCCTCTCGTGACGTTACAGCTTTTTTCACTTCAACATTCAAACTCCGAGCTAGAATGGACAGAAATTCAGAGTGGTGACCCCGTCCCCATTAAAAGGCAAAATACCAACACCTTGACACTTTCGAGTTCTAAAAGCATCTAAATCTCCTTCGATAATTCCCTTATCCAATCTCGAAGACATTCATGTGAAAAAAAATAGCAGACTTGTACAAATCTCGAGTACGAGTAGAAATACAGAGTGTTGACTACGAGTACGAGTACCTGACTTAATCGTTTGAGTACAATATCATCAGTACGAGGACAATATCTTGAGTACGTGTGCGACTACAATTTTATGAGTGCGAGTATGAGTACAAGTCCATGAGTTGAACTAGCCTACATTCTTATGAGTACAAGCATGGGCACTTGTATAACAATATTATTATTTCCTTTTTTTTCCCTTAATGTATTGATTTTTGGTAGCTGTGGGGAGCATGATTGCAACAAGTTCAGTCAATTAGCTCCGGCCCTGAACTTCCCTACATGCACAGTGTTAATTCCAGTATCATGGTGTTGTCAAACAGTTCCAGTTGATGGACAATTTGCCTCTCAGTTTGCATGACAGGACCGTGCAACATATTTTTATAGCAAAAAGTCACCAACAAGAAAAGAAGCTTCATGCTTAATTGATGTGAAAGAAACCTGGAAAGCAAATTGTGAGAGCTGTATACGCTGTGTATAGCTATATCTTTTCATAGATGGATATTAGACAATACATAGTGTATTTAGGTCTGTAAACTTTCTTGCATATATACAGAAAATGAAAAACAAAATTTGGTTCCATTTTCTAATTATTTCAGCTTTAAACTTACCATGCACGAGGGTGATTACTAGTTATAAATCAGTGTGCAAACGTAGAAATGGTACACCCGTGAGTGCGACTTCAAAGTCTCGCCTATATGAGTATGAATTAGCTTCGAGTAATTTTGCCAAGTAAGATTTGCCAAGTACGACTATACGGACACGAGTAGAAAGCCATAATTACGAGTACAGAAAAGTGGACTCGAGTACGAGTAAGTTTACTCCAGTACGGTACTCCAAGTCTGAAAAAAAAATGATGATACCGGACCATACAGAAAGACGCTATACTTTGTAGACGACATTCGATTTCAATGCAACAGAATGCTAACAGTATACCCATGAACATGCATCGTTGTTTGCAAACTCACTAACATATACTTACTAAGGGCAACTCTGTGCGTTATCATTTCGATATTTACACGAAAGTGACCATGTACTCTATACGGCATGTGAAGTGAATGCGTGGAAAAAAAATATTCCGGACGACGGATGAATGGTGGAAACGAATCGGGAATATATCAAGGTCACAGCGTGAAGCAGTTAACCTGTCGTAGTTCTTAAGAGTAGGAAGCCGTAAAGTTGTGCGCTTCTGTGCGTCATTTACCTCGGCCGGGTGGTCGACAATTTTTTTTTCTGTCTAGCTCATTGAGGACACAAGTCACAGAGGCGCTACCCAGGCTCTGTGTCAGGGGTAAATTGATTCATAGTCCATTGAACGCTTCCAATGTACCGCTCAAAATCTCCTCGTTCTATTTCGCGAAAAGCGCAGCCGATAGCGCTGTTGAAGCAGGGAGGTTTTATTAGATGGAGATCCATCGGAAACTTTAATTTATGCTAATCCAATGAGATTGACGTCAGGGTGGAGACTTAATCCTTTAATTGGGGATTATTGAGCAAAAGGCCTTTGAAAACCTTTGTCTAATATCTAGGTAACCTCATCTGCTCATTCATACCTACAGTGACCCCAACAAAAGGGATTATTTAAAGGAATGCTTTAATGTCTAACTAGTTGCCGACAGTCAAGTACGAAACACTGTTCGGACATTCAAAACGACTGTTTATTGCAAAGAAACCTAATGATGCCGGCTATACACCAATGCTCATGATCTATGCAAATGAGCAAAAGAAGTATAAGACTAAAATTTGCCATACTGACTTATTTTCGCATTTGCTCGCATGACCTACAAAAAAACGCCCTCATTTTGAGCAAGTTGTAGGGTACTAGACAAGTATGTTGAAAATAGCGTCGAAAAGCTTCGAAACCCTCAAATTAATTTACAGCAACATTTAAGAGACTGGCAATGTTAAGGCATGGGGCAAATTTCGCGAGCTGCCCATCGAGATGTAGCAGACGATATCTCTCACTTGTACTTAGTTTTAAACGCCTCTTAAGCCTATTCAATCATCAAGAAAAACACAAAAGAGATTACTGTCGGCAACTAATAGGCTTCAAAGAAAGAGTTTTCGATAGATCTCCATTTAATAACACCTCCCTGGTTGCAGTAGGATGTGCTGTAAGGAATTAATTCCTATTCCTGAGTTTTTTAATTACATTAAATGACTGTCTATGCATCTTAGAGTTAAAAAGAAAACACTGTAAAAATTACTTCATCATGGTCTATGTGTTCAAATATAGAATAATTTCCAAAAAGAGATGCGTTTGCATTGGAGTTTCTGTGTGGCAGTACTCTGGTGGAAGTGTCGCACATTTACCACATGGCCCGGTTCCGCTAACTTTTAAGCCGGAAAAACTAAACTACTTTTTTGTCTACCGTAATTGTAACTCTAATCAATGAAATTTCTCCTGGAAGATAAGTAGCCTACAAGTTATTTTTCAAATTGGTACAAAATGGAAGAGAATGATTGAAGATATAAGAATAACGGCTAATGTTGTTTTTTTTTTATTCAAGCAGCTGCATACTGCTTTAAGGGAAAAAAAAAATATACTGGGATACATCGATGGCATTACGCACTATGCTTATAGACCTATACCGATTTACGTTACTAGGCTAGGAAAGCTACCTCATAGTATTTACTTCTGCTGTGTCTGATATGAGCGATGAATTCTAATTCAACTTAAAAATGTCAACACAAACATATACGTCTAGGTTAATCAGTACACATTAATCACATCATAGACTATAGGCATACATAAACCAGCGTAATTGCAGCTGACAAGTCGCACAGCATATGAGGGTATAATCATTTCTTTCATAAGCACACAGTGTTGGCATGATTCAATGCTCACAAGGTGTAGAGGAAGTCAGTTCTCTACGTGTGCACATCATTGTAAACAGTATCATATACAAGCACGTTTCAGTGCCTCAGAGTCTGTATAAATGCAGGTGCAATATCATTGAAAAAAGAACGTAAACATGCCTACACACTGACCATGATAGGAAAGTATTCACTGTTGAAAGATTAGCCTACTTACCCTATTGGTCTTCGGCAAAATGAATGTAGCTTCAGTTTGCCAAGTTTTTCTTTCGATTTAAAAAGAAATCAAGGCCTTTTCTGAAATCAAAGCAACTCGACGTTGTTTTAACAATATATATCCTGATCAGGGCTTATTGCATGACGTAGTGTGTAGGCTGAGCTGCTTTCTTCTCCACGGCGGCGTTCATCCAGGCATGGCTTTTCAATGATAGTTCCTATAGGTCGTTATCATCGGAATCATTAACAGAAGAGTAATCTGCTGGATTACTTCCTCTTCTCTTCCGCTGTACACTTACATAGGTACTATAATTGCACTTGACGCATGCACTATAAAGTCGCAGTCACACAGATTGTGTTACAACAGTCGCGTCTGAGATGAGGAGAAATCTAAAACGGTTGCGTCGTTATCTTCAATCGGGAATTCCCCTTACGTGTAAGTAGTCTGATCGTCGTAATCGGACAATATCACCCAAAATAGCGCCGGAAAACACAGAAGTGAAATGTTTGAAAAAAAAAAACGGTAAGAAATGCATAGACTATACAGCGCAAGGGATGATGACTGGCGTTTCTCTTCCACCGCTGGTGGTGAAAAATTGTCTATTACCCGAGAATTTGTGCTGACTAGGCCTCCGTGCTAAGCAAATTGCGGACCACGGCAGCTTACTTAGAGTATATCGTATAGAACTGTGACGTAGTTCGCACCCTACACTGTCACTACATCGTTGGAATCTGAAGCATGCAAATAACTAAAGCAACTACAATCCATACATACATTCAAGCCATTAATCAATTTGGCTTCTGCAGATGAGCGGAAGGTCACATAGTGATGGCTCTCTGGCACTGAGTCAGTTCCCCAGACTGCATATACATAATTTTAATTACCTGAGCAAACTTATGGAATGTTGTCAAATGTTTTGCAGGTAGGCTGCAGACTACAGGCTATAGACAATTGTAAGTCATAATTATGTTGCTCAAACTCAGTCGTTACACACAAGCTTCATATACAGCGACCCGCATAAGCCTACGTATCATACGGCATTCAGTTGTACCCAAAGTGACCCATCTAAACAACCTAAATTCGGTGCTGATAAGGCAAGTGATATGTTAACTAAGCAGGCACGTAGCCATGAGACAGAAGGGGGGGGGGGGAGATACAATAGACCCTACGAAGTGACGTTGCGCCTTGTGCAACGGAACCCTGACGTCGGGCTTATCCCTTTGGTAGGCCGGAATCAGCCTATGTTTAGTAATAATATTATTTTTTTGATCAACAGAATATCGTATGGCAATCCAATACATACTGTGGCAACGCATGACAAATGCATCATTGCAACAGAATTGTTACCATCCTTCTTGGTCATATGTACCAGTTGTGCGAAACATTTAAGCGAAAATATTCTACACTGACACAGTTAACGGTCTAAATCCTCATTAGATGGGACTATTTTCTGTGTGAACGATTAATGGAGACTTTGCATAGTATTAAACAAGATAAACGAACGGGAAGAACTTACTGCATTAAATCCACTAGTTAATATCTTATAAAATCACTATGCCATCACGTGAGTAAGGCAAATAGGATTTTCTTTCTTTTCTTTTTTTAATGATTTTGATATTCATCTCCTAGAAAAATTGCGCATTATCAAAGAAATATAAAAACAATACAGAAATCTTCTGGCAAATATTTGCCAGAAATGCCTGTATTTCTTATTTATTTTTTTGTTGTTTTATTTCATGTAAATTTACAGATATTTTAAACAGAGCAGTTCAGTTTATTTTTTCTCCCTTTGCAAATGAAAAAAAAAACTAAATCCCTTAAATATTAGCATAAATGAATACAAAATATAACTGCACAATACACATAAATTAAGGTAGGCGACTAAGTGAAAGTAAAGGAAGTAACCGTCAGAGAACTTATGGTACCATTAATTGAACATACGACACCATAAATTAACTTGAATTTTTGTTGAAGTGGATTTGATTTTATGGTAGCATCACTCAGTGAATTATTAGCGAAGGTTGATAAGCTCAATAAAATTGCTCGATTTGACTGTGGAATATTGCGCTATAAAATCGAATATATGGTAGGCCTATCATACCATCAATTTTCGATTTTTGTTCGCTGCGGCAAACCATATTCTAGCTGGCCATTGCGTGCCATCCCATGGTTTCTAGACAGCATAGACAATCAGAGAATTATGCAATTGAAACGGACAGTGTGGTACATGCGGAACACACTCAGCGAAGTTAACACGGCAAGATATATTCTATGACTAGAGATGAGCATGGAAAATACTAACTCCAGTCTATCTGTAACTATCCAGTAAGAGCTTCCTTCGCTTACATTTTATGACGTTTCGTGACGTCATGATGTCTTGAATGCAAATGAACTAAAAGAGGGGATTTTTCAAACATAACTTATCTTAATACTTAGAATCTGTCAAAGAATTACAATCATGAAAACTGTTTGCCAAGACATAAAAAATACTGTAGATGGCCAATTTGGAGGTTGTGTAAAAGTATGAATTAGTAGTAGCCTTCTTACGAAAGGTCTCCTTGTGTGTTTCCAACAATTATCCAGTGTTAAATCGAGACGTAGGAAAACCACTTAGTTTTTATCAAAGTAGAAGGTAAATGTTATCTCCTATCCACTAATATCAATTTGTACCATTGAAATTGAGTCAAATTGAGTCAGGTACTCGGCAAGTATAAGGCGGATCAGTCGCGACCTTACATACACGTACCTGTAAGGACTATTTACGCGAAATGAAACGATGGTAAGTTCGGAATCACAGGTGAGTACTCGCATGTGTATAGGCTGTATGCAGTACGTTCAAAATTAACAGTAACATCGCTGTATCCTAAATTGTTCATTACAGGTGGTTGTGCCATTTACACTTCATAATTTTGGGGTTGCGGAAAACTTATGTTATCATCTGCAAGTATCGATTGCAAAATATCGAAGTGATTCATTAAGAAAAGCCAGGTACTAGCAAAGTTTGAAGTCACTGTTTGAGACGTGGGAAATAACAGCCTCTCTTTTATAGTGTTTGCGTTAAATTTCCTTCACAATAGCTCAAGAATCTTCAATTTTCAAGGAGATGGAAGATCAAAGTGTCCACCTACCTTTGCTATAATGGAGATGAGAAAGCCTCATGCGACATGTCATTCTTTTAGACCTTCCAGTAGATGAAAATGTAAGAGAATGTATCACGTGACCTAATTAACTTGGTGGTTCGCCGGTAGACTGACTCTTACGTTAAATGTCAATGTAATGTATATTAAATTCTTAAGATCAGGTTTATAATAGGAGAGTGTGTAAAGGCTACTTAAATGGCATAACAATAATGAAACAGGGACAGTGAATGCGGCCGGGTCACGGTTTCCCTAGGAAGACAATCGGATGAGTAACAACGGATCAGAAGGGGACTGAGAGAAAGGGGATGGGGGGCAACACGAGAAGGGGAGGAGGTGTTGTGAGTGTATGGCGATGCAGTAACATTGCATATATGCCGTCCTACGATTGTGAGACGCGACTGCACGGTTTACTTGACGTATTAGTTTTGGTATGTAGCTTATCCTTCACATGTAGCACTGTGCTTAACTTATTAAAAGATGCCTTCGTTGGTCCTGTTTTTATATGTGGGCTTCCCAATGTGTTCGATAATTTTTTCCAGATATATTTTGCATGACCACCGTTCATTTACACGTGTTTCAGATATAGATCTTGCAATTCCCTTTTATATTTTGACCGCCTTCCAACATACTATATCCTTCCTCGGTGCTAAATTTTGGAATAATTTACCCGACGAGTTTCGGCAACCTAACACAATCAAAAGTTTTAAAAAGTCCATAAACAAAATCATTACTGAATCTCCGATTCTTCTTTTAAAGGTTTATTCACATTTGAATAATTCCATAATTTTGTCTTTTTGTTCCTTTTTTTCTTTGTACCTCTGGTCTAAGGATTTCTTCATTCTAAATTCTTTTTTGTAATGGTCAACTCACATTAGCATGCATCTATGCCTCTCGTAGTCTTTCCTCAGTTTAAAAATTAATAATTCGCATTGTAAATATGTTATTAAGAACTGGAACAATTGTTACTAAAAGAAGGAAGACAAAAAATGGTATTCAAATCGTGTAATGGTTTGTACGTGGTCCGACTTTTGACCAAGGGATCATCCATTTAGAGACTGCCCTACTTTCAAAGGCCACCAATCTGAAGTCAGATCGGTGATTCTTGTAATTGTTTAGTCACTAGTCTTGTCCGCTTTTGGTATTCCGTCGGGTGAACATTAAGTGGCAGTGCCTGATATCTCGCACAGGCGTTTTATGATGTCATGTAAATTTAATGTCCCAGGAAGAGTCAAAGGTCAATTCAGTTCCGACGTAAAAATGTCGCAGGAACGAGTAACTAACGAGTGAAAGAATTTCATCGTGGTCTGCTGGAATGTACTTTTTCCATCATCCATGATCCACGATGGGTGATAGATATCTGAAAAATAACACACGCACGGCGATAAAAATATCTCTGTGCGGTTTTGTGATTACCAACTAACATAACAACGGACGTACAGCTCGAATATGACTTTAAAAATTTGTCAATGAAAGTCTAATTCCATGGAATATGCCGTAGTCGCTACAAAAAAAAAAAAAAAAAAAAAACATCGTTTAAGTCCTATTTTGCATAAATATTCTTACCCATTCCCATTGGCCTGTTTGATTTCACGTGATGGTGCACTGATTGCTACTCTTCTTTGTAGAGTCTGAATTTTGAAGGGTCAACAAAAATGTCGAGACAATCTTCACATTCAAATAGGTGGTACGGTAGTTCTCTTTCAGATTTTGTGACAGGTCATATTTTCCTCTACTTTCGCTTCCCTGAAACACTGACGAAGGACAAATGACCGGGGGACTGAAAGTTACAAATCATATTCCAGCTATAAAGTTAAATATGCGTTTACAATGCACCAACATGGCACACCAAGGAATTTGTGTTAATCAATATTAAACCATTCAGGGTCATCAATAAACATCTGCAAAAGATAAATCTCTTGACCACATTACCCATAAGATGAGTTTCTTATAGTACTATCATTTGATTTTTTGAAAGTTGGGTGAAAAAAATTATTTTGTAGTTACGAATACCCGAATTACCCATCATAACTATCCTACAAGGGGAAGAGATAATCTGGTACAACCTTTCACAAGAACAATGTTTGCCCACTCTCAGGTGAGAAGCTATGGTGTACACCTCTGGAATTCCCTTGACAAAAAATTACGTAATTCCTCAAATATTAATTTGTTTAAGCAGTACTTCAAAAAACATCTACTTTCTTTATACCTTTCTTAATCTGTATCTTGTGTATTTTGAGCCTAAAATCCCTTACGATTCATTTTTGCGTATATATGCGTACATTATTCCATTATGTTTTGTAATATTTAACGTTAATTTTGGATTGGACCAGACTAGAAAAGCTCTTAGCTTCATCTGGTTCCTTTTTTTCCTTTGATACATACGTTAATTTTTTTATGTACACTTCATCTTGTATAAATTTTATTTATGTACTTCAATTGGAAAAAATAAACAAACAAACAAAATTTCTATGTGTGAGAAACTTATTTCTTGTAAAGCAAGCCAACGTCCCTTCTTATACAAAATAATTTGTCATGCTGTGTCCATAAATAGGCCTATTGCTTGTAAAGTTACGATTTGTCTCTGATAAACAAACGCCCTTATTTCTATTTACACGTGGAGACCTCCCGATGTGTGCTATAGTAGTATATAATAGTGGTTTATTATTTTTAAAAAAATGTGCGTTTCCACATACACCAAAAATCAGGTACTACAGTTCTGCAACTGTTCCAGATCGATATCGTTGACATTCAGAGCCGTCATTCTGTTAGTGTATTTCACAGGGTTAGTCTGTCTTAGTCAGTGTGTACACTACGAAAATCGTGGTGAAGGACTCCCTGTTACGACCCATTTCGTAACAACTGACCAAAATGTAAAAAACTTGGTCCAAAATGTAACAACTTTTGAATTTGGAACTTAAAAGTTTATTTAGCGTACAGCTCCTCGTCAAAAGATAATAATATAATCGAAATAATATATATATATATATATATATATACAGGCCTGCTCAAGTTTTGCTTAAAAAGAGGTGTTTACAGAAATTGTTTGCCACGCAATAATCAATTATCTTTCAATTTACTGCTGTGGATACTGCCAGTATGACAAAATGTAACTGACGACGATTCCAGCCTAGGTCACTTCCGATCGATTGAAAGGCCATACTTTTTTGCTTTTATATTTGGGCCTGCATGACTTCATTATGACTCGCTCTCACCGTACTGTTTTTTTTTTTTGTTTGTTAGTTTAAATTTGACCGTTATTTCCTGGAAAGACGGTATCGAAAGGTTATTCTCAAAATAAAATAAATAAATATCATATATTGGTCACATGGAGAGGGAGCGCGTGATAAAGGCGTATCACTTTTGAACTGAACACAGCCGTCTATACGTATAAACAGTCATGCACGTGGGGTTACAATTTAGTCAGCTTTCAGTATAATTGAATTTATGCTTACGTTTATGCACCTCCGTTATTAGATATTTTTATGTTTATGGAAGCATAGCTTTCCACAAACATATTGACCGCACAGAAGTGGGAATCGTGGTATCGTAGATTGTAGTTGGTAATATTATTAATATCTTATATCTCAGTCTCTTTTTCATAAACCCCTTCTAATGTCACAAGTTCACGGTCACTACTTGAAATAAGGGGATGCGGTAACTATGTAACGTCTGCAGAAAGCTATCAAGAAGAAACTGACGTCACATTAGATATTAAAGAAACGATAGATCTCCTTTAACAAGTTCTCCCACCCCTCCACGTTACCTTCAAAAGCATTTCACAGCTTAGGATCTATGTCGTATGTATGATAGTGTTTTCACATGCTGCATGGAGACGGTAATAAAACATTTACATGCACAGGGAACGATATGTAAAGATATGTGAAAAATATACGTGATATACAAATGACATGTGAAGGATATGTAAATGCCTTAAAGGGGTTTAAAGATAAACTTTCATAAGTATTGAAATCTTCATCTCAATATCGTGTTCTGATTGGAAGAAATGGATTTTAAAGAAAGTACCGATTTCATTGCATTGTGGGAAATTTGTGACGTCACACAAACACAACTACTTACATGTTCTTTCTGACTGTTTCTTTCTAATCTTGATTTCCATTAAAAGAAACATTACGATAGTATTACTGATGTGACCTTATTTTACACCTAACATTTGATTAATAAATCTACAGTCAAACCAATCTAAATTTAAAATCCTGGCTAAAATAATTCATTCCGAAACTTTTCACAAGTGGCAACGGATACATGATTTCTGAGAACCACACAGATCCTTGATTCCAGCAGCGAAAGTGAGTTTTTTTTTTTTGTAATTTCTTGCCTTGAACTGTTTTGTTATAAAATCATTGATTCATAGTCATATTGCTGAGTCCACTTCAGTCAATCTGTTTTGATTTGCAACGATTCTCGAAATTTTCAATTTTTGTATAAATGGCAACTTTGCGTCGGGTCAAAGTGATGGAGAAAATTCCATCACAAAGCTATGTCAGTGATGAGATATTCCCACTCTTTTGGAGATGCATTTCCTTGACGAATATGTAGCGTAACATGCAGTATATGAAACCTACGAATGATTAGATTCGTTTATATTTCCAGTGACTTAACAAATGACAATTTCAACGGAACGTCAGAATTTAAAGCACGTACAAATTCATTCAAAGTGATTTGGTTAAGCTACACTTAAATATATGATGGCCAAAAAGACAATAAAAAAATAAATCGAATACAACTATTAACAATGCTAAAAAAAACCCCCATAAATGTAGCCAAGCACAAAGGAACAGAAAAAGTAATCTTGTCTAGTCTACCCAGATGAATAAAATAACCTGCAACAAACTCCAAATGAAGAGATCAGACACGGAAAAAGAAGTAAACAACTTAAAAATACGGGAAAACAAGGAGGATTAGAGTTCACAAACAACAGGTCGATGATAAATGTGAGAATCTTTAAAAGGGTTAACTTCTTAAGCAGAGACAGAAGCTCAAAGGGATTTGTAATTTATTGACATTTATGGACATATTTATCAAACATTTATTCAGTAAGATCAATCCACACACCAAGTATGACGTCATTGAAGGATACCCTCTCTTCAGACACAGGAGTTTCCATCATTTTGCCAATTGAACTGTGGTGACCCAAATGACCTTTGGCCGTCACCAAAACGATAGGGATCATTAATTCAAAAAGGACATTCCACATTGCCAAATACGCGATTCCCCACAGTAACACTTCTTTAGATACTGTGTTTGCAACTGAAGTTTTCACAGTGTGACCTTTGGTGACCTCAACTGACCTTTGAACTCACAGAAAATCAAAAGGGATACGACAAACCATCATACCAATGATGAGGTCAGTCAAAGGCATCCTCCTTGAGAAATTTTTTACAAAAGGTGTTGACATTTTGACCTCTGGTGACCTGATATGACCTTTTATATCCACCAAAGGCAATATGAATCATTCACACACCAAGTATATGATCAGGTAGGTTCAGGTAAGGTGACTCTTTTTGAGATGCGTTTACAAGTAAAGCGTCACACACACACATACACACACACTGACAAGTACACACGGCATCGCCATCTCATATACAGATTCCTTGGGCCTTCTTCATGAAATCAAAGGTGCCTCATTTCACCGTCCAATTAGGGACCTTCGAAGGGTTTTCCACCGTTGTGAGGTTTTTTTCCAGTCTAAAAATTTAAACGGTTTCTTTTTCTTTAAACGTCATGCTCAAAATGCAAAAATGTACAAAAGAACCGTTAATTGTCATGATTGGCCATCTTCTTATCCTTAAAGGGGACGTTCTCCAGTAAGACTGATGTTGAAATGACAACTCCGCCTCTCTACACGTCTTCACGAAAATTTGGTTTACCCAACAACCAAGAGCAACTCCAACCCCAAACTAACGAATGAAGGAAACGTCAAAGCCTTGACATTCTAATAACATCAACACTTGTGCATCTTTGCATATATTGCTCATCCGTAGGCAACGTTCAAATTCCCACAGGGGGAAACTACCAAAGGCGTCAATGTGAGGGTGGTGTTTGAAAAGTTTAAACCTAATTGAATGTGGAGGGGTCGCAATTCCGGGAGAACATAGTAATTAGAGAATTTTAAAGAAGAATCTTGAGAATAAATATGTTTCATGTTTTAATTTCTCAAGAGGTGGGAAGGGAGTCGGGTGCAATTATCTTTGATGCGGAATAGTTATTTTGTGTGGGTTATCTTCCACACCACCATTGAAAAAAACAGTAATAACAAAGATAAAAATACAAATATATAAAAATAACAATAATAATAAAAAAAAAATGCTGAGATTCGTCATCGTGTTCTACCTCTCCCTTCGGAACCTATATAACCGCTTCCATGACAACATCACGGGAAAAGTATAAAAATAGTGAACATATATCATAACTGCAATGGTCGGGGTTCAAAGGAATATACCCGGGATGCAGCCGTGTTCTTCTCTCTCGCAAAGTGAAAAAAAAAAAAAAAAACTGTGAATGTCGAATCTTTCACTCTAAAACAGAATAAGTTACCACGTGCATGATGAAGGATTCAAAGAGTAAAATGAATAAGCTATCGAAAGCTTCTCAGCACGTGATAATTACGTCTGTAAATATTTAAAAGCAAATCCTTTGTCTTAGAAGTGTTGACACCGTATGCATTTTAAAAGTCACATTGGTTTCTCTTTGTCTTTCACTTTTGTTTCCTTAGATTAATCTCATTGGCCTAGATTTTTAACGTAGAACCTGAATATGATTTGATGACCATGCATTCTTGCATTAACTCCACTATATAGTCTAAGAGATAGGCCTATATTCTTTTCCGTACATTTCACGAATACGTTGGATTCAAAAATGAAAAAAAAAAGATTACACGAACCAAGCGGCTCAAAACTGCATGTCCTTACTGCATGAACATGACACGGTAAAACGGGCTCTTTTTATGCCAAACGTGAATTATTTAATTATGTCAGTTTATGGTAAGAGATTTGTGAGATCATGAACTTTATCTTATTAGGGAACCGTAATCATATCTTATCATATAGACTGAGCTGGATGTCGGTTTTGACTAATACCAGGGTTCGAAGTAAGCATCCGCCCGCTCGTCAAATGCGAGTGAAAACATCGGCGGACGACCAAAGACCCTTCCCCTCGTAGTAGGGCGAGTGAAAATCCGACCTATCTTACACTCTAACTGAAGATTTACAACAACGAAAAATAAAGCAATCTCATTGGTTCACTGCCGTAACGTCATACATGAAAAACTTAAACCAGGCAATCTATGGTTTCTAGCGTATAGCGTACAACACTGTAAATTTCTAGTACAGCATGAATCTCGCTTTCACCATGACTGTTCTGCTTGATAGTAATGCACACACCATTTTTAAATGTCCTACAGACCTTGAACATTCTAATCTGTTTTACGTAACGTAACAAGTACTTACTGGAACCATTAGGCCTGCTCTGAAATCTGTGAAATGGAGCTTTTTTTTTCTTTCTCATCTATATATGTCATATCTTTCTTAGGAAAGAGTAACATTTTGATAAAATTCCGTGAATTCTTCGACGTCATTACGTGGTTTAGGTCTAGCCTATCCTAAAGGTAACGTAGGGTATGCCGCGACGTAAAAAATAAACTAAAAATAAAGTAAAAAGTAGAGCGGAGCATTTTCGAAATAAAATACACCGTTCACTGCAAAAGGACTAGAACTGCGAAAATAATAAAAATACTACCAACTATATTGATAACAACTAACATTTTCAAACATCGGAATTGTATTTCGTGACTTTGTTGAAGATTAGGCTTTACACTAACTTACATTGTAGCACGATAGTACAACGTATACCTACCAGTCTAAGCTATATCGGTCAAAATAAAAAGGTACCATTTGGCTGTAAAATGGGCGTTTTAATCCCGGGAAGACTATAGTTACAAAGAAAATGAATAAAACTTCTACCAATAGTAATATAAAGAACAAATTTGAAAGACGGAAATAGTATCGCGTAATTTTGTTGGAGGGCTAGGCCTTCTGACATGGAAATTTAACACTAAGCCAAGGCGATGTCCCATGGAGGTAGTCCAACTTCAAACAGGCCTCAAAGTATCACATTGACATGCCATTTGATAATTTGAGTGTTTCTCCGGGTACTTCAAGCCCTCTATAGAGGCAATGGAGGGGGGGGGGGGTGTTGATTCATAAATAGCGATGCTATTGTCAGACAAACATTGAGTGGAGGACTTAATTTTTGCTGTCGTGTACTATACAAACCGGCCAAGCAGTTTCTTGTCTCTAAAATAAAAGCACGCCTTTATTCAAAAGACATGCACTTGTTTTGTATGATTATTCATTAAATAAATCAATGTGCTAGGTTACGCTGGATTATTGTTGAGTCACAAGATAAATGCTGTCCATTGTTGCGCCCCATTTTATCAATTTAAAAAGAAAAATGCGGACCATTGAATTGGGCTTCCGGACTACCTAAAAATTTGAATTAGTGGTCCAGCGGGCGACTGAGCAAAAAAAAAAAAAAAAAACTGTCACATCGCATTCATGGGGAAACTATGCATTTATAAAAACTATGCATTCATGAAACTATCGCATTCATGACGAAACTGTGTGACAGCATTACTCACAGCACTAAATGTACATGGTAGAGTCACTTGAACGAATCCGTCAACATTGTACAACATGTGACAGATTTCATAACGTGCAATCAAAGGAATAAAAACAGTAAAGATTACATGTAACCATAACGTCCTAACAGAACGATCGTGCTCTTGAGATACGTGGTTATCACCAATAAAGTGACGAAAAGTTTCCTAAATTTGATCTCCTTCGGTCTTAAATACATTTGAAGCAGAGCGCATCCTCTACCGTACTGATCCCAGGGTTTCTGTTGGATGCTGTTAGAAATGGTCATCAGCCGCAGATGTTGGTAAAGGTAATTTCGTTCTGAGAGACAAAGAAAAATACAATATGATATCAAAAAATGGAAATTTTTAATCCAGGAACAATATCACGAAACGCAATCACTAATGCGGGACGGGTATGTCAAGTGGAGAGAAACGTCATAAACAACATCCCAATGGGTGAAGGGGGAGCTTTTCCCAGCTGGTTGAACACACGGTCCTTTTCACGTAGTCGTTGATCGCAAGGCTTGGAACTATATAGTTGTCACTATGTATCGGTAGCTTTAAAAGTGCCACCGAAATGCATCGATACCTCGAGATGGTATCTAAAAAGCCCCTTTCTGTCGACTTGTAGGGATAATTTAATTCTACATGTTGATATTCTACTTCGGGATGTCGACATGTTGAGATCCACATTGAGTGCATATATACACGGCTGTAACTATACTCTCAGCCCCTCAGAGACGAGTGTTGTCGTATTATGTATGTTTTGTACTGCGTTCCTACGAACTCGTTCTTGCTTCACATATACCAACTCAACGCTTGAGAGAAAACCGGAGATTTGGAACCGCGTACGGACGAGTAAACTCCGGGTATGGCTATCTCCCCGCATAGCTAGTTCAAAAACTTGATTTTAATTAAAAGCAAAGGCATGAGGAAGCCCGAGGGAACTTTAAATTTTGGATATTCTCGGGGGGGGGGGATATTAGTGAGATGTCGACGTTTAGAGAATTGTCATCAGGATATCGGTTTTACTACACCATATTCTTCATTTCATGTATTGATTTATTATGATGATGAATATTTGACTTTATTTACCGTCCCATATTTTCTGCCTCTTCTATGGTCTGCGGCATCGTCGTCCCCTTCGTCTCAGGTAACATCAGCGACAGAAGCCCCGACACGATACTGGTGGCGCCAAAGAAGATCAGCGGTAAAGGCTTCCAGAGGCTGCTCAGTAACAGAATCAAGGGCGCACACATACCGCCGACGCGGGAACTCATCGAACATAAACCCAGACCAGAGACGCTGATCGCAAAAAAGATAAATACATATATACATGACACTCGGAAATACAGCCAGTTTTTAATAATTTATTCTTTTTTAAGCTTAATTTCAGGAGTTGATTTCCAATTGCTGCATACTTGTATTGAATTACAGAGTCTACAGATTTCTAACGTTGAATCTTTTAAGGCCAAAAATGAAAAAAAAAATATTAATATGCTTATTAGTTTTTCCAAACGTTATGTCTAATTACTTCTTGCTTTTTAGCGAATACCTTGCATTTCACTTTAATGGCGCCATGTTTGGGGCTGATGTTTGGTACTACTGCGTCGTTTCAGGGTGGCACCGTGCTGCAGCGTGAATCAAGACTTTGAAAACTTTGATGAGTTGTAATGTCTTTGATTTTTAATTTAATCTGTCCTGAAAGAGGCCAGAGCTCATTTAGTGTAAATATACCATGCGTATTTCAACATACCGGACGTTGGTCGAATATAGTTCAACTGAGAAGAGATAAATACTGCCAAACGATGAAGATATGCAGAGTTTGCCTACAATTGCCAGCAAGGCCATCCAACCTCCTTTAGCTGAAGAGAAATAACAAACCGATAAGATAAACAAATTATTTCTACTTTGATAACCTCTCACATCAGGATATAACACAAACGTGATAAAAACTACACGGACGGATATTCATTACCATTTATGTTATTAAGTAGTCCTTCATCAGCTGTGTACCTGAAAGGATTTCATTGTTGAAGAAAATTTCATGTAAGTAATTGAACGAGCTTTAAATATATTTTTTCTCTATTTTTCTCTATTTTTTCCTCATTTGGATGGTATTCTTCACGTATATTACAATACTTTCCATGATCCATATTTGTCTGTAGGATGTGATGATAGGAAAAATATGCCAAACTAATCAATGAATATTTATTTTCTATTCAAATGAGGTGGTATAAATTTCCATGTATCCGTATAAGGAGCTGTACACTAAAACTAGCAATAGAAATAGTTACTTACCTATGTCGGTTAGAAACAAAAATAAAGATGTTCAAACTGCTCTTACTGACAATAAAGTGTTTCGAAGCTGCTTCGAAGTGTTTCAAAACTCCCAAAATTTGCGAAACCCAATAGATGGATACTTGCTGAATGAATCATAACAAACGGAACGTGCGCTTAGTAAAATTATGAGTATTCATGAGTTCAAACGGGGTGTGATTTCTTAGCTTCAGCGAGCACATCACAAGTGAAGTATTCATTCAACTGGGAGAGAGATATAGACTTAGTCTATGTAAATTACTCACGGAGGAAAGTAGTAAGTATACACGCCACGCCGGCCGGTACCATACATAAGACGACGGCGTACCTCCTACCCACGTACTTCATTAAAAGCATCGATAGAATGCTGGCCGGTACCTCGACGAAGCCAAAGAAACAGAACGTCAAGTAGATGCTAACCCCAAATTTGGGAGAGTTCAACGTCAGGCCGTAATACACTAGACTGTGGACACACCTGGGTACAGCAACAATAACGACATTATGAACATATATAAATGTGTAATAAAGTTGTCATCAAAAAGGAATGATGTTAATAGGAAAAGTCATCCTCCACGATGCAGCAGTGAAAGATTGACACTGCGCCACCAGTCGCCATTCGTACTTTTTTTTTTTTTTTTATCGGTTACAGGTGCCCACTTGGTGTCTAATTTGTTCAAACAACGACAGCGGACACTTCAAGGTCCAAGAGCCCGAAAAGTATGGAGGCGGTTTCCGGTTCAACTTTTCGAAAGACTGAGAGCGTTTTAACGTCCTAAATTGTCTTCAGTACACTCATTGAAAGGGGGCGCCATTCCACATTTTACACTCTATCCATGCCAGTCTCATATATCGTGAGTGTACTTACCAAACAAACATGAGGTTCAGAGACCTCAACCGTAGTCTCCGAAATCGCAGAACGTGAAGTAGAGAGAGCGATTTAGTTTCGTTTAGAAATTTCTATGGCAACGGAGAAAGAAACACAAAAACAAAAAATACAAAAAGTTACTTGTCATAAGGGCTGCCTGCCATTGCTGTTGTTGCTTCTCATTTGCATGATTTAAAAAAGGAGAGAACATGAGATTTTTTTCAGGGAGAATTAAGTGTTGATAATTTGAAGGAAACTGTCTAAAAGCACTTCCGCGAGACTTCCTTGATGCTAACAGAATCTATTTCTTTATGTATATTAAAAGATCTTCCTACGAACTTTTCCACATTTTTCATAACAAACATTATTGAGTAGACTAGAAGCTTGCAAACTCGTGTTTTTTCTTTCTAATAAAAAAAAAAACTTGTATAGGAAATTGACTTTATTTTGACTACCATTTCAAAAGAAAAAAAAAGAAAAATGGTCTTCGTGAATAATCGATTAAGTCAATTTTAATGTAACTTTGTACAGTTAATGTAATATTTTTATACCGTGGTGAGATGTTTTTGTATATTTATTTATTCATCTACATATTTTAGCTAGCACAACGGACGTGAAAAGACGTACCTGCCAAACACCTGCATGCAAAGGTAATGACCTGCTAGGAATTTCAGATGTTCTGCCTATTGTCTTAACACCCAGCAATCGTTCAAAGAATTTAGCCGTCCTATCATGGAACACAAGAACACACATTTAAACTATATCGTCTTTTAAGGGGCATTTTCACATACTAGACTACACCTGATTAGCGAGAGTTTTACGATAGTACGATAGGTCTTGCAATGTACCAAACACTACAAGGTACTAAACCCCCCCCCCCCCTCCCCCAACTTGCACTATAGTTGGATATATTTTTAGTGTAATTTACTGCACACTTTGAAACGTCCATACTACTAACCCATTGACCATCAATCTCGTCGGTGGTTATGCCCCCCAAAAAGTGTCCTTTCAATGACAATCTTCTAAGACTTGTATATCCTCATCAGATTGCAAACTTTGTTCTGTGAGTAAGAAAGTTGACTCTATTAAACTTGGGGAAAATTTCCAAGCTGTTTATGTTTTTGACATCTAGACATACGGTACCTGGAGATTACGCTTCCGAATTATTAAATTGAAATTCACATCATATTAACAATCGAATGTTGTTTTAACACAAAGCTTTTATTTTGTTTACTCGTCGTTGTCTCAGTGTATTTTTCTCCATTACAATACCTTTTCATTTTCGTCTCACCTTTTTCAGGGCATTGATTTCACCGATCGTTAGCCTATTCTCCGTTTTGTTCAACTTTGCCAATTTCGTCAAAACTCTTTCCGCATCTTCCCATCTCTTGTTTGTCATCAGCCATCGTGGAGACTCTAAGAACATTCTGTAGCAATATATGAAGAAGATGAAGAAGAGAAAGAGAGGTGGAGAGAGGCGGGAGGAGCTTTCCCGGCTTCACTTGATGAAAATACAGCCGTGTTCGCTGTAAAATATGTCTGTTCATTTCCAGAAAATAAAGAATTGCAGAAACTGTCTGCAAACCAATGAACAGAACATTCCTGTTTTCCTTTTGTATTTCTTTATTTTATTTCCTTTCAATTTGCAATTTCCATTTTAGACAGTGTTCTGAATGATCAGTGCACTCTAAATTGACCATAGATTGGTTAACTATGCAGTAACCGAAAACATGTGCGCTCTTCCATTTCTATGGACCCTACTCATCTGAAACAGCACTTTTAAGTGTCCATCGCATTTGAAAGACAGGAGAAGTCAAAATACGTCGGAGCATCAGACATTTCTTTTCCCCCTTGTCCCCATTACACAATTACTAGCGTCAACCCCCTTAAATGGGAGAGGACATATCAAAAGAAAGATAGAGAGCCAAAGAGAGCCAGTTAAGGGCGCACAGGTCTATTGCATACCTCGATTTGATTTTACTATTCAAATATAAAGACATGGTGATATTCCCAGTTGGCAGAGTATCCCCAGGTAAACTGAGGTTTTGTTTATCAGTTCATCAGATTCACTACAAAAACGTATTCCCACCCCCTCCTTTCCCGACACACACACACATACACAAGAAAAGATGAAACTGGCAGATTAAAATGAAGAATGTTGGGGATAAACTCACGGCCAGAAGACAAGGAACCCTATGAAAGGTAACGACAAAACAACTTGTAAAACTCGCCAATTGTCAATAGCGTAAGCGAGAGCGGAGAGTAGCATGTAACCAAGTCCAAAGGGTAGCGCAAACGCCATATTCGCGTAAACGCGATGGGAGCTCCCGGTGAATTCCATTACTGTTAAGCAAGATGTAAAATAAAGAAGTTCATAAGTATCATTTTCAAATTATGCTCAAGAGACTCACTGACTTGGTCATATTGTGTCACCCAATCGCACACGCACTTTTCACCTGTGGAAAAGAGTTTGGTTGACTGTAGTAAAAAGTGCTATAGACAACAGACGGTGCGGCGGTAATTATTTAATACCCTTTTGACTTCATGACGTCCATATCTCAAATTCGACAACAAAGCTAAAGCTGGTGTGTCCCTTGTAATGCTCTCTGATTATGTAAAACGCATTTTATCGACCGTGACCGAGTTTTATCAATGTATGAATTTGAGTGCAAAAGTGTAACAACTTGTACCAGTAAATAATACCTTCGGGAGCGTCAACGTTAGAAATATATTTAGACATGCCGTCGAAAAGTTGCTGTCGAAAACAGGAATCCTGTGGTATCATTTAATCATGAGTCCTTCCTATCCGAAAATGAAGTCTTTACGATCAAAAATTACTTTGAAGAAACGACGTGACCAGTGGAGAGGCCATGTGCAGGTGTTGGGGCCGTGGAACTGGAGTCAATGAACCTTTCCCGGAATACACGATTTTGAGTTTTCTCTCCCCCTGTATAGGGCTAACGTGTATGTAAAAAAAAAAGTACATTCCAAAATTTTACTCAGGGAAGGGGAGGGGGGAGGAATCTGGGAGTTACAGTTTTGTGGAGGGGCGAGAGGGACAAGTTTTGCCTCCTACACCCCTCTAGCAGATACCCCACTGGGTGTGATACATATATGTTTAAAGGGGAAATCAGGGTTTGACTGAGAAAATTCACCTTTAGTTGATTTTTCTTTCTAAACTGATTGTTCACTAAAATATAGAGACCTTGGGGAGGTGTTTGAAGGTAGAAGAAACGGTAATTATTGCGTTGATTACTGTTGAATGAGAACTCTTAATATTTGTCGGGTACAAAAAATAAACGTTCATGCACAAGACAAGACAGCCTCCTCTATACGATGACCAATCACAGCGTAAGACTGAGATGACGTTATATTAATAAACATAAACGAATGTTTCCGGTTCTCATTCTGTTCGTGCATTGCGCAATGCTAAGTAAACAAGAGTTTAGTGATAGTTGATGATGCATACAGCACACGTAGGCTACGTATGAAACTGTTCAGCCACACCTTCTCATACCTTGAAAAGGCGATATTATTGAATATTCATATTTGATCGATGAATATGGATGCTACAAACTTTCGGAGTTCTTCACCGATTTTTTTGCGAATTTGACTCGTTTCTCGAAATTGTTCACATGTTTTGAGATAATCTTGATCATATTTGTTCAGTTGTAACTCATTGTACGATACCGGTGGGGAATTGTAGTGAAATAAATTGTAAAAATAAACCCTGATTTCCCCTTTAAGGAGAGTATCAGCGATAAACGTTACTGCATATGTTCTCACTTCCGTCTTCGAGTTTGAACACACTCGGAAAATGTTGCCCCATAGTTGTCGCACACTCTCTTGTGAGATAACAAAGCGCGTGGAGCTATTAAGGACGTCTAAGTTGTGGAGTATCTGTCCAGACTGCCAATGTCATAACAAGACTCAGGCGACTCCGAAATTGTTGTAGTCGTGTATTGGCGACCTGAATACTAGTCACGTACTCTGAAGATACTCACGACGCCTATACTTGGTTTCAATGACGTCATAAGTGACACCTACACATGATCGTATAAACAATGTGAGTCTCCTAAACAGTTTCAGACATAGGCCTTATTAATAAAATACCTAAACTTGCAAAAGAACATTTAAACTGTCAAGTAAACAACAACGATCTTCAGGAATGTTATTTTTACTTTTTAGTAACAGGAGTCTCGAATAAAAGGAATGCAGAATCTAGCCAAGAATCCCTGCCAGGAGTACCGACACTGCGGCGGTAGAGCCTAGAAGCCCGTCCAAGCCTAGGCGAAACTATACTGGACTATCATCAGACTGCCTATTGCCTCAAGTCGCAAAATTTCAAGTGTTGTATCGTCTTGCTCGATATCCGCATGAAGCGGTGGTTGAAAAAGTCTGGCGAAATCGTTATGTTCTATTGATAATAATAATAATATACATTTCTGAGCCGCCAAACTCCAGAATGGGTTATCTGATCAATATGCTGAAGTAAATTTACTCACAGAGGGTAAATATACTCGACGTAGCCATCCACATAAAAACCGCTGTGGTGAATCTAAGGACCATGAAGGCAGTAAACCAGGGCACAAATGCTGTGATACAACCGGTAACTCCTGCACCGACCATTCCCATATAAAAGAGGTAGAAGCGGCCAAATCTGTACACGACAAAAAGCGGAAAATTGAACTGTCAAACAGACACGTTTACTTTCGTCAGGCGAAAGACTATATTGCAAAGTCAAGAATTAGAAAATTCAACCATAAAATACATCTCAACTTGAGAATTGAGATTTTAATCAAAATAACTTGAACTTTACAAATAAAAAGAAAGCCATTTTTTGTCCTTATACTGTGGATTACGGGATTAAACATTCAGGAATTTGGCTGCCCAGTCTCTTGCAACCAATGATAATTCTTTACTTTATGCATATTAAAGCGATAATCAATGTTAAAGGAATTACCAATTACCCATCTTTCAAATTTCACCCTGCTCTTGGTTTTAAGATCATCATGAGGTAATTTTTATAAATCTTACGGCATTGAATGAGGCAGCCGTGGCATATTAGTGTAATTCAAATCACGTAGCTGTGCTACATGGTGAATATTGTGTCCGATTTTTTTGCGGAATTGATACACACACACAAAAAGGAAAAGCCAATTGTATACTACGCAGTCAGATTAATCTTTTATAATGAAATACAAGCATTTTTTGGTGCACAAAATAAATGTATCATACATTTTGACTTCTGCTGGAAAAAGAAACAAAGAAAAAAAACCAAACATGTCTGATTTTGAGAAAGAAAACAGATATTTAAGTAAAGCCTTTCTCACAACTGTGTATCCTCTTCAAAACTGCGATGGTCAAAAGTTAAACACTATAGAAGGACCATTTTATACGGTATTCTTTGCTTTGAAGTAAAGTGCGTGTTACCCCGTAAATGAGCTTTGTGACTGCTATTACATATTATGCTATTATGTTATTGTGCTTTCTTGGTGGGCTTTTACACTTTGAATTTATACCGCTGAAACCAAATGCCTACCACCCCCCCAAGCATGTCATTTGGAATAATAATTTTGAAAGCTTGTCTTTTTTTCATAGCGATATCTGCAATTGTTTCTGTATCGATATATTTCAATATATAGTGGTTACAAGTTCACAATTTTTTTTCTACCAAACTCTATACAGAGTGCCTTGGTCACATCCGAATATCATTTAAGTTTAACATAAACATGATAAAACTCCCTCTCATGTCACGTTTGCGATTATTCAAAACTTTTATTGATCATCATAAAATAACATAACGTCATCTTATCTCGAGACATTTCAAAACCTCCAGATAAGCTTTGACTCACAGCTATACAGTCTGTGTGGAAAATCTTTTGTCTGTAATAGGTAAAACTGAGGGAAAACTGGAACTTACCTGTCTCCAACCAGAGTGCAGATTATGCAGCCGGTAAGAATTCCAGCAAAGAGCACTGAGTGAGAAATGTCGATCAACGGTGACCGATCACAGATCAACTCGAACTTACAGAGAGCAATGATAAAACAAAAAGACAAAACTACATATAAATAGTTATGAAAAACTCATGAATTTCTTAATTTCGGCCTTTCAAAGATGTTAATGTCCTTTTAAAGTTTGATTTTTTTTACTCATGAAAAAAGTCTATGAAACCCTCGAAGGGGAAAATTGGTAATTATGAATACGATTTTTATGACGATGACTACACTTTTTCGAAGATGAAGGTGAATTTTCCCATGATGATAAACCATTGTTTCAGACTATTTTTATAGTAGCAAGCATTGAGAAACGAAACTAAGCGATAGACTTGGATCTCTACGGCTAGTATTAAATTCTTGTACTGTTTCATCATACGGCTTTTGGTCAAAGCGTATGTCGGATGGTTGGCCAGCTAGCTATTGGAAGGAAACTTACCCACACAGAGTCCCAGCACAAACTTGCTCCATCTCCTCCATAACAGCGAAAGAGTTCGTCATGTTACCTTGTGTCATGATCCTATCATCATTTTGCTTCTTTATGGTGTTAGTTTGTCAAGTTCTTCATCATCATTTCATGAAACTTTATAAAATTGATTTGTTTGATTATCTGATATAGCGCCATTATATTTGAAGCGTATGAATTCATCATCCAGTGTAGCCATCATCATCATCATCATCATCATCATCATCGGGGGAAAAAAATCCTCCTTTCTTTTTCGAAAATGTTCTGATAATGACAAAAGGCGATCTTTTAGCGCTCCACAAAACTTCACTTGTTTCGTTTACAGATAGCCAACATACGCTGACAGTTTTAACTCTTTTTGATCCCCTTTTGACATCTAAAGATTTTGCTGCTTGATTTAAAAAAAAAGAAGATATATGAGCAAGTCTTTATTTGTGAATCTAGATTTTTTTCTTTGCTGAAAAAATCTAGATTCTCAAATAAAGACTGCTCATATATCTTTTTTTTTAACGTTTTTGAAAACTATTCAAAATTGTCAAGAACTTTTTATATTGTTTAGAACTAACTCTGTCTAACGTTCATGTATTTATCGAATATTGTTCAGTCACACAAGTAGAGCACTTCTTTAAGATACATGATATATATATTTGAGGGAAGGCGTGGTAAACAATCCTACATTAGAAATCTGAAAACATACGTACATCTTTCGTTACAGTATGCTTCACAGTTTCTTCATATGTCCATCCTTGATTGCAGCCGACAATTTCAACCGAACTATTGGAAGACCGCCACTCTTCTACGTCACCTGTGACGTTTACGTATCGATATTTCGTGCATTTGCTGTAGACGGGTGGGTCACCAGGGCTACTGGGTATCACGGTGTCCTTCACGATATCCGCACATTCTTCGGTGGAGAGATTCCAGTGATTCGGACACGCCTCCGGTCCGGTCCACGTGTAATCGGTGCACCAATGGTCTGAGGGGATGGTGTAGAAGATCTGGCAGAACAATTGAAGTGGTAGCAGGATTTCGAAAACAGAAATAACTAAGAAGAGCCTTCTTTGATAGCGCCCGCATCCTCCGAGTGTCGTGATGACGTCCTCGAGTGACATTTTCTGTGTCGTTTCAAATCTGGTGCTGTTGTGAAAATGGAAGAAAACAAAAACAAAAAGAAGAAACTAAAACAAAAACTAAGGTGAAAGCGTTTTATCCAAGAAAGATTCGAAGTTTTACTTGAACATGTCTTTTGAAGTTTGTTCAATAATATGGAACGGTGATCCATTAAAGTTTCAACGCTGTCTTATCAGTGTGGACTTACATTAGGCGGTATTACTGTCACAGTGGAATGTGCAACTGGCAAGGGGAAAAAGGAAACATATATCAAGTGTATGCACACTCTACTTCTGAGATCAGCAAAACAACTTAAATGAGACTAAATATGGAACAATGGCAATTCTTACTCTTGATATTAAGCAGCCATTCAGTTAACATCCTAGTAACCTACTCCTTAGCATTATAGATAATTCTTTACGAAGTGCTCACCAGCAATTACCATGTACGTGATAAAGACAAGGAGTTACGAAACTTCACAAGAAATAAATTCCTAGGCTTTGAAATCAACTAAATTAAACACATCCCCCTCATTTCGGCCTGATTCATTTTCTCTGAATGCGTTAAATATTTCATGGTATGTATGTTGATAATTTACAGACAGCATCGGTACCGTACCATCACAGGCACTCATATTAGCGTTTTTTTTTTTTTTGGGGGGGGGGGGTTGAATTGTTACGGTTTAGCATATATAAGATAATTGGAGCTAGCATGGTCCCCTAAAGGGTAATAGTCAGGTGTTGTGGTACCCTAAGTTAAAGGTAGTGTTAATCTGATCTCACCTTGCAGGCCTGAATTATTATTTTTTGTCATTTGTTTTGTTTACAGTCTTCCTCGACACATCATTATTACATTGTATAACGCCCTTATCCTCACTTTCTTTACTTAATGAGATATTGTTTGGATAGGCACCTACGCTAGAAGACTGCAGCCCACTTTATTCTCCAGAAGAGAGCTATCACTTGTAATGTAGATTATCTTCAACAAGCTGCACCACTGCTTGCTAATTTGAATATTCTCAGTATTTATATATTTCATATTCATTTGGCTAAGCGATATCTAATCGAATGTTTCTATTATTTTTAAGTTGAGTGGGAGAACCCATTACTATCCATTTTGAACTACCATTCATTCCCTATTTACTCTGCTTTCTGTCTTTGTCTGCTATCTTCCTTTGTTTGTTTTTCATTCATAAATATTCATTTGTTGTTTATCTATGCATTTCTCATAGTCACTGAACTCCCATTTATTCTATAACTCTCTTTCCTTCTTTTCTTTTGATTTTTGTTTACCACGTGTGAAATTATTTGAATTTCTTATTATTCTCCTCAAGAGGTGGCAACGTAAATAAGCTCTTTGTGAGCTTCTTGTTTTCACTCGTCAATATGGGTATACTTTATGCCCTCTTCGTTCACTGTAAAATGAGTTTGGAATAAAGTTAGAATGCATTGAATTGAATTTGTAACATGATTGCAATAAAAAACAAAGAATATCCATTGACGATCTCAAATTCAAACAAAGAAATAGCTGAAAAAGAGGAAAAGAAAGGTGGACCTTATTGACAAGGCAGTCTTGCACAGTACGTCCGTGCTAGTAACCCCCGCTGTGTGGTCGTTCACGACAGTTGTTAAATCCTTAATTTGGAAGGGTCATCTAACCATCATCTAACCGTCTACGCCCTAGCGGCCCAACCATAACTTTAACAGCCTTGAGACTATACAGACGGGCAGTCTCCGTTCTTTTTTTTTTTAACCCACACAATAATTTTAGGAGGCTCTTTGAACGAGACCTTGCAAATATCCCCCCCCCAAAAAAAAAAAAATAGGAAGAAAGAAAATGAGCACAATTTACAAATGTCTACCAGTTTCATTTTCTCAAATGTTTGTAAAATCTCTGCAGAAACCGGGATTTTTTTCAGACGATTTTGGCAGTAGAATACCTCATCACAATGAAGTTCCACAATGATGTAGTGTATCACCGGCTCATACTGCGCAATAAAATAGGACTATACCTGTAGTCTTGAAAAAATGACATCATCAAACTTTTTCTTGTCCCTTTACATGAAATCGCTTATAGGGGCCGATTCAGCGAAAAAAAGAAAGAATTCCGATCACAATGCCAGGATACTTGCCACTGTGTTATGGCCTAAATTCTTCATAATTTTAACGATTTTTAGGGGTGTGGAAGATTTATGGAGAAGTTAAATTTATATCTTATGAGACATGCGCATGGCAAGATTTTCCCTGTCTCCAAAGGAGAATAATTCAGCAGTCCCACGGTGCTGTCTAAAACAAAAACGTAATTATAAACCCTAATACATCGGATGTATGCTTCCTAAACGTTTGCGCACTTGCGAGAATTCACAATTCCATGGTATCTCCAATATTCTGTTGCATGCATTACGCTGTGGTATACCCTATATGTAACTGATAGCTCACGAGTAGGCCTACGTTGTAACAAACCAATTTTTCCAATATACAACCTGTTTGTTATTTTTTCTCCTTCATTATAACAACATTATTGATGCAATTAGTTCACCTTGAGAGTGTTTTTTTCTTTCTTTAATTCATTTCTGTGTCAAAGTATTCTTCAAGAATACAAAAAAAAGAAGGAAAAAAATCGAAGGCGATTACGTTCAAGATTATTGAGAAGGGAAATAAT
Organism: Stichopus chloronotus; assembly: GCA_021234535.1. NCBI lineage: Eukaryota > Metazoa > Echinodermata > Holothuroidea > Aspidochirotida > Stichopodidae > Stichopus > Stichopus chloronotus. The sequence continues at coordinate 22,762,409 of CM037845.1, read as the reverse complement.
TGCTGTCTTACTCCATCGTCGAATCCTGAAAATAATACTCAACAAAACAAAAATGTCACTTTAAATCGACTCGCGTAAATGACCAATAGTTTTTATCAGAGAACACAGAGGCCTGACTGACTCGTCGTCGCCATGGAGACGAGGATCTCTCCTCTGCCTCTTCTTTTTTCTTTCTATACATCTAAATTATCCTCTGTTGCCACGCGCATCGTAAAAACCGAGCGAAATCTCGTAACGGTGGATGGAGAGATAGATCGAGCAAGAGGCAGAGGTGGAAGGAGGAAAAAGAAAGGAGAGTTCTCGAGATGGAGAGTTTGATCAAATCGTATTCTGCAACAGTTGTCATGTCAGATAAGAAGTCGTGACTTCTAGGTTTTCCTCTCCGACAAATGAAACGGACTTTTTGTTTCGTTTCTTTGAGCTGAGAGACCCGGCTCTGGCCTTTTCTCCTTTTCTCGTTTTTCTATCTTTCTCGAATTCCTCCTTGATCTTCTCCGTGTTTTAGGCTTCACAAGGAATTTTCAGGATTTTTCCTCTTTACCTTCTCCAGTGACGAAGCAATAGCAGAAAGGAGGGAAAGGCGATCTTTCGAGTTCTCATTTTGTGCGTTTCAATTATTTGTTACCACAAGGCTGAAGATTCTATCGGAGGGAAAGAATCTACGAAGTTAAAAGGTGAGTTTTTCATTTTTTGCTTCTAACCAAAGGAGTTATTCGTTAGTATGCGTTTGTACAGTGTAGGAGTGTGACTACGTACATGTATCTGTTGATCTGTCTTATGTATATATTGTTCGCGCTTTTGGATTATTGGCAAATTAATTTGGTTAAATCTGGAAATACGGAATCAATAAACAAACACACACACAAAAAGACAAAAACAAAAACAAACAAGCAAGTCTGAACGAAAGTTCGAAGTAAATTAATTTCCATGCTCCTGGAATACGGTGTGTCATGAATTTACCCACAAAGGGTTTGTTTATTGCACATTTTTTTACGGAGTATACTACCTAATGGGATACATTGTGAACAATGCATATCATAGGAAACTGCCATAATTATATATATTTGAAGATACGCATATTTTTTCATTCTGCCCGGATCGTTCTCGTACTTCACACATAATCTGTATAGAAAACAGTAAATGCTTTTAGTCACAAAAAAAAAACAATCAAGAAAAAGGGTTTTAAGGTAGTAGGTAGGTGACTTAATTTAATTAAAGTTTAATTGGAAACCAGCTCTTTCGGCACCTTCGAACTACCACGCGTCAACCGAATGCTGATTAAAATGTAAATTTCACTGTCATGAGATGGAGATAAAGAGAGACAGAGAGGAAGAGAGAAAGAAAGGATGATGAGTGATGAGTGAGTTTCGGAGAAGATTTTAATTGAGTTGTATCTCAAGTAAATTTCGAAAAGGAAAAAAAAAAGTAATAAGGTTTGCCTGAACTGGCATTCGACATGGAAAGATTGTAATGGAAATACTGATAGCAACTGAATTACCAATGGGCACTAAAGTAGGGAGGATAAAATAAAGGGCAGTTTTTTTTTCCTTTTCAGTGACAGAGCCCTTTGTAATTATTTATAGCTGATAGATTGATACTGCTGTGTAGGTAACTAATGTATCGGATCTACCGATGAATGCAATGTGGCCTGTTCAAAAATAACATGGAAACAGAAAGACAAGGAATGAGTTCACTGCAGGTTTCAATATTCAGTTTTAGCAGATTTCCTCGAACCGGCCACTGTCGAGTGCAAATTCCAAGACACCGTAGCACACATGTAACGTTATACCTTAGGTAAACAGAGGACATGCTACTCTCAAAACCACATGCTATTATTTTGGAATTACGTTTACCATTTGCAAGTACGTCTGTTTTATTTTTCTTCAAATCTGACTTTCGAAAGTGCATTTTTTTTCCGTTTCCACCAGTAAGAAAGTCATATATGTAACTTTTAATTACTTGTAGTGTAACATGATGGAGGAGAACCCTCCAACCAACCCGTGTGCAACAAGACGCAGCTCATTCCTATAGTACGCGTTCGCATGAGTTGCTTCTTATCGAGGTAAGTTCCCCCCCCCCCCCCCCGTCCCTAGCTGCCGCAGACGGATCTTGGGATAGTGTCTCTTTGGCGAGGCTCTGGTCTGTTCTCATCTCTGATCACTGGCCAAATTGAGCTCTACTTTGACGGTCCAAAGTCACGACTATCACCTATTTCACCTGATAATACCGCTCGTCATTAACAAATTCTGTAGTGTTAGGCTGTAGTGTCAGGTAGTTGACAGCATCATTCCGAAAAAAAAATGTTTGATGGTGACGGTTTTGATGTTTGATGGTTTGATGTTTTTTTTTTTTTTTGGGGGGGGAGGATGCAGTAGTGTAGGTTGATGATGTAATCATGTCAGTTCAATGAGCGACCGTGTGCACGTGATGCTGGTTTAACTGCATGTGACAGCTGTACCATGCATCACAATCTCGGAGTCAATTGATTTTAGTCAATTGGCAACGAGTTCAGTGAGCGCCACTGCCTATGTTTCCATTGAAAATTGAATTTCAAAACCGAGAAAGTCGAAGACATCTACAACAATGCAGGGTAAAAAAATCCTTTTATTAATAAAAGTTTACGGCATGTGGCCGTCGAGGTTTCGATAGAACGTGACAGCTGGGATATAACGGGTTTTGAAGGAACATGTAATGAAGCAGTTTGTAATGCTGACAAGACAATGACATAAGCCCACATAATCCCAATGGCAAGCTTCATTGAAGGCATTGCATACTGCATGGGAATACCATAAGCAGCACACAGGGAGCAGATTTATGCTCGTATATAATTTAACCACCATTACTTCGTAGGTATCGGAGTAGCATTTAGCGTCGCTAAATTGACCGTAAGGCATTGGTAAGGTACCTCCAGCACGGTGAAAGATTCTTCTGATTTCCATCAGCCTCGACTCACAACTTAGTACAGAAGAAAAATAAAGAAAATGAAGGAAGAAAAACCGTCAGTGAAGAATACTTCGCAGCTAATGTACACGAAAAGTGCTACCAATTTCAATTTCGTTGCTTAAATAACTAAACAAAATGAATGAATGGACGAACATATAAACACAATAAAAATGTTAGAAAAAGATACAAGAAACAATTCGTTACGGATATATAGTATGCGTGACAACGACCTGATTCCTACATCGGAAAAGTCAAATTCGGAAACAACATATTTTGAAGAAGGAAGGCATAGATCGTGTGACTTGATGTTATAAATTAACGTTTTATAAATTAAGCCTATAGTATCAGAGAATTTTTTCTTTGCTTTCATTTTTTTTTAAATTTTCATGTGCCTACAGTTTACTTTAAGTGTTAATATCCAGATGTATAAATTATTTATGTATACCGCAGCCTGTACGCTGTTAAGGACAAAATAAAAATTATCTACCACTACATGTTTAAAGGATAACGATGACAATTAGTGAGGGAATTTCCAATTTTCTCTGTCAGTGTATTTACACGTATGCAGTCATTACCAAAACGTATTTATGGTATTGTGTACACTATAATGATTGCCTGTGGCTTCAACAAGAATCCACAAAGAAAAAAAAACTAAAAAAAAAATGACATGGTGAAAGGAACACTTCTATGAAAGGCTGAATTGTGCATATTTCAACATTTCATTCGCTTTCATTCATTCAGTTTGTTCATCAGCAAATCCTCACATGATATCATACATGATTATTTATTCTCGAGGTTACATACCCTAACTATTATGGTATATCTGACAACGAGGTCATGTTCTATCATGTAGAAAAGGTTTTCTCGACACATGAATTTAACATTTTATGGAAATTCTACGAGGACTGGGTGTATTCATCATTCGTTCATTCTCATTCACTCAGTCATCTATTGTATCATTATTCCAGTCTGACGTTGATAGTGAAACAGTATCCTATGGACTAGGTCTATAAATGAGGGGAGACTGACAACAAGAAGCACAGGTAGTGATTATTTACCCTTTACAAGGATGAAAAGATGTGTGATAAATGAATATATACAAATGAACAACAATTAAAAGATTAAAAAATGCATAATGATACTTAAAACGACTCTCTGTGTACAAGCCTGATTCGCGTAGGACAAACTCAGACTAACGTTGTCATGGACTGACCCTACTGCGTCGCACAGTGCAAATTACGTAGTATAAGTATAGTGTAATGTTGGGACGAGCGGGTGCTTCGATATGAACTATTAGCACCCTTTAAGTTCAAGTTAAACGATGCTCTTTTATTAAGACAAAGAAACCAATACATTGTTGACATTTAATAAGAACCAGTGGTTAGAGGAACATATATATGCCATGGAATTCATCAACCAGAGTAACAAACACAGTCAGACCATATTTGCCAACTTGATTCAAACAATTTTACATAAATTTGCTTGGAAATCCCTGTTATGTAGACAACACAAGTCACACTTGGTTACATTTTTTGAAGGTAATTGAAGAGAGGCTGCTGCATTTATTACCAGAAGTATGTGAAATCATGTCAGTGACTGTCCCCCCCCCCCCCCGATGGAAATTATAACGAACTTTTGGAAGGAGGGTTGAAGTCGGAAGATGGAAACTTGAGGAAGCATTCCCTGTGTATTACTTGAGGGGAAATATATAGGGAAAAGATATTAAATTTTAATTTATTCATGTAAAAAGAAGTTGTTTTCTTGCGAGTTAATTTGAACTCATGAAAGGCATTCGAATTTCGACTTGACTCTCCTGTCATCGCCTCTGAAAATGAATGCCAGGGTTATTTTTGTTTGGTTTTCGCCGTCTTCCTTTTCTTTTTCTTGTTAATTTCTCTAATCAACAGTCCATGGATCATTTTCGTGAATGGCATTTTACCCAAACAGATTGCCCCTTGTCGTGGATTTCATTAAACCTGTAGGTTCCCGTCGGCTGCGAGTGCGAACGGTGGGTTTCCTTTGAAGATATTATTCACCTCATTATGACTACATATAATTGTCTGTCATTATACAGAAGCCGAAGTCCCTCTACACCTACACGGAAACTCAACGCCGCTGGCAGCGCCGCGGGGACCTGAAGGGGTTCCTCTAAAATGGACAAAAATGATTAAGAAGACGCTATTACCTTTCAACAGGAAGAAGCCTACATGCTCCTCTTTATTATTTTTGGTTTTTGTTTTGTTTTGTTGAATCCTTGGTTTTGGCGAAATAAATCAAATTCTTGAAGACTTCTGTCTCCACGACGGAATGTGACCTATGTTCATCATGTTTCCTTTCAACATGGAATAGAAGTAAACAGTGCCCCTTGGTTAGATTAAGACCCCGCAAATGTTAACATGCTTTTTTAGTGAGCTATCTACTTAAGATGAATATCTCCTTTTAGATGACGATCATATCAAATCTATAACTTCGTAAAATTAGAATTGGGTCCAACATATCAACCTGATATTAACATCTACATAAAATGACCGTCTATGTTAGATGAATATAACTTTAAGGAGTTACGTCTTAATGAGAATCCACCTAAACACACAACCGTGAGGTGGGAGTCAAATCGATTTTCGTCAAGACCGTTTCCGTTTCTCTCGGACTACAGCAAAACAATAAAATGGAAATGCTAGTAGACGATTTGCTGTATTAGGCCTCACAGTTGCCACGCTAAAAAAAATCTTCCAAATTTCCTTTGGTGCGTTGCATGTGACGTAACCAACGCTGGTCGACAAGTAACACTCACTGATGCTCAAGCTGCACACCAACTCAGAGACACGATTATCGCTCTCGTTAAGTTGTTCATAGGCGACAAGGGGGAACAATAAGGAGGGAAAACAATAAGCACTGAGGGAAAACAATGCTGGCAATTGCACATAACAGAATTAGATAATAGAAGACCAAAACCAAATCGTTTTACTTTATCGAGAAACTTCCTGAGTTACACGACGCTATAATTACGATTACAAACCACTAAGCATCATCCGTGTACTTTTCGTCAGGTGAAAAGAATGCCGAAGTAAAACTACTTACATCCTCCCTTTACCTCCTTCTCCTCCGTATATATTAGTGTTCATATCAGGCGAGGCGATTGACAAAACCATTCCATCTAAACAGCCACTAAAATGAACCTACGGGCAAATCGCTTCGCTTAAGATTATCATCCGAGGGAAGAAAAAAAAACTTTCTATAGTTCTCTCATATATTCCGTTTCACTCCCCTGACACCTGCAAACAGAAAATGTTCTCTTTCGTTCTTAATATTCTCACTTCTCTTGTCCTTCATCGGCTTCCATTAGACTGCAGGGTTTCGTTTTAAGCATTTTCTCTCGAACATGACAAAGAGACAACAGATTCACAACACACTACTTGCTTTGAAATTTCTTTGTTTATAAAAAAAAGTTTTGTTCTTCTCTTTATATCAATTAAGTTTGTCTGAACGGTGTTCAATTACCGCTGATTTTTCCCAAAGTCAAGTTTGATTGGATGTTAAATGATATATGTATTATATATGTAATGACTTGTAAATTATATATAAGTTCAGACATGCTCGCTGAATTCACACACATAGTCGTGATGAGGTGAAACTTGCCTTTTCGACTGTTTCAGCAAGTTTATATGTCGTTAATAACTATAAACACTCTTCACGCATTCACGCACGTTGGACTTTCATATTACAACAAACTCTTTTATACATAAGTTTATTACTATATGTGTTCCGATAATTCGTTTATGCACCATATCTAAAACGAATATACGTTCCTGATTTCTGTATATGAATTGGGCAAAGTTAGGTTTATAGTTTCTTTTGCATGTCACAAACTTGTCAGGGTATATTCCTTACGACGTGTGGCGTATACTAATCATCACGCTCGGCTCGCATATATAGCGAGCACTTAGGTATGCCTGCATGATCCACGTAGTTCATTAGAGACAAAACGTTGTTGTAACGATTATGACAAACAGTCACAAATGCAAAACTGGATGTATTACGACCTACATAGAGAGCAGAGTATGAAGTGTCATTACTTATTTACGGATCTCATCAACTCTCTACTAACCGATGCGTGCCTACCGTTCATTTTGATTATAGCCTATACCGCGTAAATGAAACAGCATCACGTGTGTGTATAAGCACCGAATATGACATCAGAGTACATACTACTACCGTAATGGCAAAACAAAACAAAAACGATAGGCTTATTGCCGCAGCATGCTATATTATATGTTGGTGTAGAAAGGGTGTGGGTGTGTTCGCGTATCCTTAATCTTTGTTTTTTAGTAATAATTTCGAGTAATACTTTTAAGAAAAGTTGGTTGTTGTTTTCTAAAATCGTTCAAAGCTCCTCAACATAAACACCATGGTGCATGGTGACCACAATTATAAAGCATACCTAGAAATGGTACAGTGCCTTGTCTATTAGGAAAAGATGCGTGTCAATTTTGTAATGCATTGGGTACTAGCCTAGTAAAATTCTGAATCCAAATTCTCGACTGACGTTTAATACGAATACAGAAGAACAGACATTCCTATGCGGAGTTTATGACTACCAGAACTCCACGAGGCAAGAGAAGGTCATGTAAGGATGCCATTTGCGTGCTATAACCAATGACAGCCAAAGATGTTAATTAAAAGACAATTACGAAGTACTGTTCTCTGAAAATACCATGCACCAAGGTAGTATTTTTCTGGATGAGAAAATAACTATTGGTTGTACCATAAAATGCGCACTGTTACTGTTCTTATTGATACGGAAATATTCGAAAGAAATTGAACTTATCTGCAACGGTAAGAAAGGTGAACAAAAAAATCTGATAAAATAGTAACTGGTAACTTGAACGCTGATAAACAGCTACAGTACCCCTCAGAGGGCACTTTACAAAACTTGTTACTAACATACTTATACTTACAGATCACGGTGTTCTATTACCTGTATGAATAATTCAAGGAATGCCATTTTAAATGATTACATGCATAAAACTTCAAGGTTTATTTGTACTTTTGTTCCTTGGTGAAGGTTAACGGTATTTATAGCAGCATATGCACAGGATGACAGCAATAATAATCATAGAAATAAAGTATTTGTCTTCACCATGCAAAAAGAGGGATGTCTCATGAATACATTGTTTGCTGAATTCGTACAATGATGTGCAAATGATAATGGAAATAAATATTGATATTTATATTTTGTCGATTGAAACTAATTCATTTCATTAAAGTATGATCTGTTGCAATTGACAAAGTGCATTTAATTTGGCCTCCCTGACAACCTGATACCGGTCCCTTCCCATGACAGTACCTTGTACAGTGTATACGGGAAATTAAAAAAAATTTTGAAAATTGTGCAAACCTTTCCTGAGATGTTATTGATTAACCACTTGGCTACCGCGATCCTGCCTTGAATTAATTTTCTTGAAATTCGACAGAGGACGAGTAGCTGGTAATTTTCAGTGGATGGAAGCAAAGGTATGAAAAATTCATTTTTTTAAGGTCACGTGATACTTTTCAAGGTCACTTGACATGTTCTTTGATAATCGTAGGTGGCTGACGTCAATGGGGTGGCAAAAGTCAGCTGGTCTTGGCCTGTATGTGAGTGTGACTTCCTATATGATGGAACTGATGGCTTATCGTCGTCCCTGGGTGGGATGGGGACTAAGGGGAGGGGGCATGGAATTTTTCCCATTTGAGAAACCTTTACTTGCGTAGGGTGGACTAGATGCAAAATGGTGATACATTTGATGCTAGATTTGGATTAAATAAATAAGTAGGAATTCCTACTGTTTAGGACAAATTTAATTTTTTTTCTTCTTTCTTGGTGAAATATTCATTTTTAGATCTTGGGTAATTCAGAACGACAGTGTGACAAGTCAATTAAGTGTATTTAAAATAATTGCAGACATATAAACTCCATCCCCATTACTTTATTCTGGTCTGTCTTCCACAGCCAAACATAATGTTCCAATAGTACATGAGGAATTACTCCGGGTGAAAATCACTCTTACTCTGAGTGGTCCCTCTGCACACTCTTTTTGGAGTGAATTTTCACTCTTTTGTTTCTAGAGTGTATTTTACAGATTCATTCAAATAATTATCGAGACTGAAAAATCAAAAGTCGTATCACAAAACAACTGTTTTCTTTTTTTATCGTCTCGATCTTTTTACGTCTCGATCTTTTTGGAAGTGAAATGACTCCAATTCTAAACAACGGTATCGCTCAAATATCAAAGGTTATATCACGACCAACAACACCTGCGAGTGTTTTTCGGAATGATAAAGTTGCTCCCTGACCAGGTAAATTGAAGAATAAACAAAGGGAATAGCTACAGAAATGAAGAAAAACCCGATATCCCGTAGGACCGGTATGACGTCACACAAGAAATAGGTTGGGTTGACTTATCTGTTTTGTGTGAAATGAAGTCCCCAAATTTAACGAAAACAATACAAATACATATATATACTGCTAGTATGTAATGTGGTCAAAATAAATATCTCTTCCTAATAAGTAAGTGACTTGCAGAGGGAGTACGAAAAGGGTCCCGAGAGTGTTGTTTACAAATAAAACTATACATAAATCTTTGCCTGAGTACTCTTTATATAGCATTGTTTTTTACCTGCTTCACCGTGTTTACCTGGAAGGCATTGTTCACACCACCTTTTTTACATGCTCAGTGTATTTATATAGTAGGATAACTGACAGATTTACTGAAACCGTCAGGATATAGTGACCCTGGAGGTGTCACTTTTGCATGGTGGTACCTTCAAATGATTGCCCGAATCGTCACCATAAGCCTTACTCGAGTCCGGAGAGCGTCGGGTACCACCGAAGTGGGACAAGCGATAAGAAGATACACGAGCGCAACCTACAGTCTTGGACAAAATTGTTGGGACACTTTGCTGTACTTTGCAAACACAATACCGAATTTTAGGTGAGAGGATAACATGAAACCCAGCGCCCCTTTCAAATGTTGCGCTATAGGAGTGAACGTACACTTTGAACAGTAATCCTGTAGCCAACATGGAACGGGGGAGCGGGGTGTCCCAAGGAAATTTTGTCCAAGATTGTAGCTTACAACCACATAACACAATCCATCCAAAGCATTCGTATCATCAGACTCACAGTGTGACCATGGGCGTACACAGGACAAAGGAGTGGGGGGGGGGGGGGCTGGAACCTTTAATGGTCAGATTAGAGGAAAGCTTTCACAGTAGAAAAAGAGCTTAGATGCATTGGCGTAACCAGCCTCATTCCATGCATGGGGTGGAGGGGGAGGGGGGGGGGAACTGTGTGGCAAGGTTTGAAGTGGGGAAGACATTAATGTCATTATCAAAGCGGAGCGCCACAATCGGTTGGGAATTAGCGGAGGTGTAATTACTCGAGTCATTGACTTGGACTCGAGTCGACTCGAGTCATCTTTTTCAATGACTCGACTTGAACTCGAGACACAACATCAATGACGCGACGCCACGCCACGCCACGATGTATTAGGGACGCACAACAGTTAAGGCACCCGATTGGCACATTTCCTTTTTTGGGGGGAGGGGGTTAAAATTGTTGTATACCACCGGCAAATCACACCTTAACAATAACTTATTAACCCATCTCAAAACCAGTCAGGTCTTTACTGTCCAAAAAAAGGTGTATACTTAGCTACAGGCAGTGCCATTAAGATGTCCATGCAATTGCTCATGGAAAACAATTTGTAAGTTTTATGGACTAGCTAAGCCCACATAAATTTGAATGTCGCTGCTTAATACCCCTGTCTTAACATTTGGAACAATGGGTCACTATAACTCCGTTCTTTTTTACTTGAAACTGACTTGGTCAATGATAACCACTGACTCGAAATGACTTGTCCAATTATTTTTTGACTTCTCTCGGATGGAGCACTGACTTGACTTGACTCGATCAGTAGCGTGGACGACTCGACTCGACGTTTGACTCGAGCTCGAGTTGAACTTGTTAACTCTGGCGCATAGTGTAAAGAGAAAAAACAAACTTTGGATCAAAATGCTTCTCATATTGCAGGAAATGGCATTTCGTGTAGATTCTCTGGCTTTGTGATCTTCAAGTAATTATCGTTTTAGTTTTCAGAACAAAGGTTTGGATATACAGTATACACTTCCGCAATGAATGGTGACATTGTTTTTCCTTCAGTTTTCTTTTTTTAGATTTTTGATTTTCTAAGACTTCCCCCTCCCCCATGGATGTGAAACATTATGTAGATATGGTGCTTAAAATTACCATGCGTTGTTTGCTCTTGTTTAGACCAGGTCAGGACTGAGGTCACTGACTACCCCTTTATAATGTATAATAGTGGTTGAGTGTTGAGTTTTACATGTTTTGAAAGGAATTATTTACTGAAGGAAATTGATATTTCATAAAAAAAATGGAAATATTGTTCAATGATTGAATAATTGACGATAAATATTAAACACTTCTGAATTCACGGAATGAAATTAAAATTGATTTATTTGTATAACGTTAAATTTGTAAAAGCATACATTCTACAACGCTTTGCAAAACAACACTTGGCATGCATCTCTGACACCGCAATTCCTCTTCTCTGCGTCTCAAATCTTAAAATAAGTAGCACATTTCCTTCTCCAAATCTCAGCAAATTATACCGAAAAATAAATTTGCGAGAGCACCTCACCGTTGTGGACGCTTACTAATTTTTGTTTAGATGTATTCTAGCTATTCTACTGGTTAAAAGGACGCATTGACTAGTGTACACCACATGACAATGTTCAGTTTTGTGGACTGCCAAAATAATGTAACCATATTCCAAATGTTTGAATGGAGAGAAACAACCAGGTCTGAATTTAGACTTGACGTTTTAAGAGTCCGATACTCAATCATGAAACGCCTTCGTTCCAACTGCGTAGGTTGCATTCTACAAGTGTGCACCTAATGTGCACGTATCTTAGATCCGTAAAAGCAGGTACACTTCTGATCTACTACATTTTACTCTTTATTGGTAGTCCAACCGTGAAAAGCAAGTCGTCACATGTACTTCAAGCTTTTTGTTTTATTCTCTTACTTGCATATTCATACAAAAAAAAAAATTGCTAAGCAGCTTGGAAAAGATGACAATATGTTCTGCAAGCCGAAATCCATTTGATGATTAAGTGGAAAGAGAGACTTAATAAACAAATGAACAAATGAGTGAACGAGTGAGTGAATTAATGAGTACATAAATGAACCAATTAATGGGCATTATCGTAGCGTGATTAGAAGGAAACGCTTCATTGGATCGATTTACAGCCTCAAGCCCATATATCCTGAGCCAGGCTTGGGTCAATTTTCAAAAACGTCTGAAGAGATTTGTAAGTGTATTCATGAAGCTATTCTTTCTATACCATGAAAATAAATGTTAGTGTTATAAGGTAATTTGCATTTCCACGACATTTTTTCATGCATCTCAGGCAGAGTCAGAATGTAAACCAAGCTAGAGGAAAACAAGACAACGTGAGAAACACGAATGACAAGAAGGAAAGGATATTAGCAGCATTTGACGAAATGAATTAATACCAGTGAACGTAAAATCAAACGTAACTACATCCTGAACGATGTAGAAACAACTTGAACATGTAATAGCTGCCATATATAATGCCAATAATACGGGACAAAATAAAAGAACGACAAGAAAAACTGCAGTAGCGATAGATATTTAAACCATAAAAACTACATCATGAAAAACATAGTAGCAGTGATATGAAAACAATAGCAGCAACAACATGAACAACAATAAGAGCAGCTAGGTGACAACATTATAAGTAAAAAAAAAACAGTATCAATTACTGCCTAAGAAAGATCATGTCAATAATATTAAAGAAACAATTGAAAAAATAACACAACAATATTACTGAGAACGATATTTTTTTTAAATATGAGAAATTAGACGTACGGAAATTTCAGATCCATTCTAAAATTCAAATCGAATTATTTTTATAAATTTACAACTCTCATCTCTAGTTATCAGACTGTCAATTTGATGTGCCTCTTGCCTGTGACTTTTCGTAATCGTTAATTGAACACTGGATGGGCCACTGTTACAGCCGTCAAGTTCTTAATGCATTGGGATGGAATTTCTGGTTTATTCTAGGCCTACGGTGTTTTCTTTTATCTCATTTTAATTACATCTTTTCCATTTGAAAGATTAAACGGAATGTCAATTTATTAGAGCCGATATGCTATTGGGCAAGAGGAAAGTCCCCCTTTTTTTTTTGCTTGTTTGCTCGTGGAATCAGCAGTTAGCAATTTTAACACACTTAGCACACTATGCATTCGTATATATTTCATGTTTTTTTTTTACAAATGACTGAATGTTGAACTGTTGATCCTGTTTAATCATAAATTGTTAAATGAACCAGAAAGCCAAAAGGCTTTGTGATTCCTTGCTACATGGTTATATTACAACAAACATGAATTATTCACATGACAAGTATAAGATCAACTGCAGTTATTTTTCTTGATACACCACAAGCCTTTAACCCAAAATGACCTTTATTTTGGTGACCTAAAATGAACGTGACATTTGACGTCCACCAAAAGCAATAGGGATCACCTACCCAGGCCATACAACCCACACATCAAGTACAGTATGAGTATGACATCAGTCAACATTATCTCTGAGCTCCAAGAAACACACAGTAATCAATGCTGCTTCTAGTCTTGCCGTTGTTAGTTGAATCAAATAACTTAACCTTACCTCATCTGAACTCAGCTTGTCTGCCATATTTACCTCAAAAGTCTTCATAAGGGACCAGAATGTTCTTGGGTCTCCATTGTATGGTGGAATTTCTGCCTTAGGTAATTCCAACGCTAATTTGAAACTCAATTTCCTCCTTTAACTTTTTCAATGCTTCCTCCCTCTCCTCAGTATAATGCTTTTGGCATTCCAACATCCAGCTTTCTTCTTGCTCAAATGCTTCATCAGACAACAACCCAGCCAGTTCAGCATGAACCTCTTCCATTGCCTCAAATTGGCGCTCTGCCTTTGCAAATTTTCCTCTTCCTTGTTACAAGTAACTTTTAACACACTCAAAGTCCTCGTGAGTTGACCCTAAGTTATGATTCCTCCTCAATATTTTTGCTTCCCCCATCCTTTCCGACATTGTGAAATATGATTGAAAGCACTCCAATTTGATTGTTAAGAAACCTTGTTCTGCTACCAGCTGTTCCTCTGGATATTGATATTATCCAAATAAATGATAGAACAGATGGTATTTTATTTTCCTCATTTTATTTATAAACCCATTAACATTCCACTGCATGCCACCTTGTCTATCTGACCCCATGACCCCCCATACCAAGACTATCTCTCTGGACAACTTATCGAGGCCCCTCACACTAGAAGTTACTCACTAAGTTACAAATGCAGTACTGTAGGGAGCAATCCCATTGAGTTAACTGTGTGCGACAGAAATCAAAAACTGAAATTGCACAATGTAGTCCCGTATGCATTGGGTGTTTAGGCTATTATTATTGTTTTATAGTGAAAAATTATCCCTTCCTCTCTATTGATAAGCATTAAATTTCACAGGGTCGTGAACCTGTTAATAACAGACAACCTTATCAAGTTTAAAACAAATCTGCCCCAAGGATAAGGAACTATGGCAGTTTTAACATTTTTTATGTTTTACCCCATAACCTCATTAATATGCAAGATTTGGACACCAAAAACAATAGGGATCATCTACTCAATATGGGCAACCTACATGCCAAAAATGAAATTACTCAGAGTTACCCTTCTTGTTTACGAGCAACCGTCACACACACACACATACACATACATACACACACACACGGCATCAGGACTGCATAGATTCCCCTGCCTACGGCAAGGAATCAAAAACAGAGATTATTGTAAATTTTCCAACGGTTCATTTGATCACGGAAGACTAAAATAAACTTATAGGAGAATACTGAGAATACATTTTGATGTAAAGCCATATTTACTTTGATCACCCACAATGGAAATGACGCAATTCTATTATGATTTTCTTTCAACCATTTTGTTCAATTTTGAATTTAAAAGAATGTAAACTTAAATCATTGAGTTTGGAAAGAATTTATCCAAATGATCTTGTTCTTTTCAGTGATAAAACGGTGAACGGTCATTCAGCTAATTATTGCGAGCACACATATCAGAGTAGTGGGACTTCATTTGTAGTTCGTTCCCTTCCTTTGTTAAACGATGTCAGTAAACGTAGGGTATCGAACGCTTCCTAATATTGTCAAAATAACCTAACTTAAATCAAACGGGACTATCAATGACTTCGTTAACTTCTTTGTGTGTTTATTATATTTTAGTTTAAGTGGGACAAATCTTTAATTAGCTAGATCCTTCACTTGTTTAATTATAATTTTGAAGGTGCAATAGATTACTTAGTGAGGGACCTCTTCCAGCTGAATATACGTTAAATGTGACAAAATGTTCTTACCTCTTTATGTAGTATTTCTGCTACATGTACTTTTTACGCATTTTAAGGCTCTTCAAACATTGCAATGATTACACATATCATTTGGATCAACCATTTCCTACTTTCGAGCGCACGGTGTAGACGACAGCAGGAATATGGTCACGTGACCTGCCAAGTAACGTTAGGCACATTTCACCCCTTTAGAACCAGTAAACTTGTGAAAATAGAAGTAATTTCAGAGTAATACTCCCATGGTGTGAACAGGCCAGTTTCGGAAAGACCGACGGAAGTCCTCTTACACTGACAATGACGTTCCCATTACGTTACGTGTTCTGTAGTCTTGTATAAGTCTCCGTGAAGAAAAGGAGAACACTTTGTTTTAAATTACAATTCGAGTTCATTGCAGAGGTACTTGCCTGCTTCGCGTTCCTTAAGTTACAATCATAATCATTTTAAAAGGCAGCTCGTAGGTATACGCAGATCTGTCTAAATTTCTTGTATTACTTTTTCTCATTTCAGCTTAACTTTATTTTTGAAAAAAAAAGATTTTTTTTGTTGCGATTTTCGAATCCCTAATGAACCCGGTTAATGGAAGTTCACTGTTTGACCTTAGGCTTTCTCCATGACTTTTTAGTAAATTAAGACAAAAAGTGTGAAATTTGGTCATTATTTTAGGTTTTCTTCCCTTTAATTTCTTCTCTACCATTTACTCGATACGAATAGAGCAGAGAAAGATCTATTAAAGAAAAGTTAAGCTAAACTAAGAGATCCCACCAGGTGCCCCTTAGATCGCTTGCTTTATACCGGAGACGAATTATCCTCGAGTGACAAGTTGGCGTTATGTTATAATTACAGCTTTGTTGTTGGTCGCCAAACACCAAGAAGACTGATAGAACCAAAAAGAGAAATGAAGAAAAGAAGGTAATTTTGTAAAGACACTGACGCCGAAATACCTAATCTATTGCGGTAGAGATAAAGAAACGTCTTAAAAGATTCAGTAATGCCTCGGTAAGTTTCAGAACGATTCGCACGTTTAAAAGCACCCTCTATCATTAACCCTCCTGTCATATCCAATGACAGCTGCTATCTACATTAGATGAATCTTTCTTTCTACGTTCGTCTTTTAAGTGTGTGGACGTTGGATTCTGTGACCTTCGCGTATGATGTCCAGGGGTGGGAAAGTTAACGCACTTGATATGAGAGAACACACAAAGTTGAGTGTAAGTCACAAGTCACACGAAGAGCGTTTCATGCGTTGGCGTTTCGAGCCTACAACGCTCGAGTGTTTGGGCAATTGTTGGTTTTTCTAACCAACGAATACAAGCGAGTGTATGAGACGTTTACTTTTATTTTTCTTCTTGAATTGTGACACAGATGTAGTACAAGCACATTTCTGCGTAAACCGTATTTCCAGCAAATAAAAAGGATTAACATTATAAGGAGCTGAGACAACTGACACGCCCTGCTTTGCTCAAGCGCGGGATGAAAGCTGTGAGCTTTTGACTTTGGTTTTCGATAAGGTATTTAAAACTTTCGAAACCCTTTCCTTACGGTTTTCTTCGCTTCGGTTCTGTGTTCAAAAGCCTTTATTCGCGCATAAAGCTATTCAGTGAGCCAAATAAAGTTATGATCACACTTAACGTGGACTCACTTTTGATAGTGCGTCCTTCCTGGTGAAACGGAATAAAACTATGTGGCATGTGCAACACTTTTTTGTGGAGGTATTGCACCTATTTTTTAGTTTATCCAATGTGGTTATTTAAAGAAACTACAGTTGGTACTTACAAAAAGAATAAATAAATAAATAAATTACATCGGAAAAAGGCCCTATCAAGCAACACATGATTGCAGTTTCCTTCAATTCGTTTATGACTTGTTCAGTTGCACTGCTTTTATTTGGCAAGGAGTGCGTCATTCGTGGGCAGAGCATGACTGCAACACTATTTTCAAGATCTTTCTTAAACGAATAAAACGGATAGAAAATCGTCGGCGTTCATGAATATTTAACGATCGCGAATATAGCCTTGACTCATACTAGATAAATTTTTTATTACAAGGGTTTGACATATCGAGTCTGTGCACAACGAACAAATTACTTCTAGCAGCTACGTGAGATTTCACATGTTGTGAGTTACGTTAATGTATCTCCTCATTTTCACTGCATATGGAGTCTTTTGACGTCATATGTCACGTGAGCGTAAACACTTTTGGTCAGATGTATTTGATACTCTGAGATCACCAATCCCGTGCACTTTTACAAAGATGATGTCGAAATCATAACTTTTGTAACTTTTGGTTGACCACGTACATACAGGTCACACACGCACGGTTCAAGATGCATCCTACCTCATCTTTCGCAGAGACAAATGTTCCGCAAACACACACACACACACAAAGAGAAATAAAGAGAAATATGTGGAAATGTCAGACATAGAGGAGTTACGTGCATCTCCTTACATGTCTTCTTCACAATAACATATGGATCGTTAAGCTAGTTCTATTGAAGGTGATTGATCGTATTATTAATTTTTATGTGACGTCAGTCTCGGCTTCTCGAAAACTTTATGCAATCGTTGCTAGTGTACTGCTACTCTTTGCACGTACAGTGAATCATACCATTATGGCAGCAAAGCGGTAAATACATACGCAGTACAGATGTGTCATTTGCTACTTGGCATGCAAAGAATGCCCATCAACTTGTTACTTTCACAGTTGAGTTATCAAGAAGAGGATGACGTCACATGAGATATTAATAGGGCTTCGACCAATCACCTTTAAGGTATGCGATAGATTTTATGTTGAGTGGCGTCAAATGCTCTCATTCGTTCTCAGAACCGTTCAGTCGTGCCTATACCCATCATCCCTCTGTGAGCTAGATCACACATACTCATTACACACAACCGTATGTACAAAACGCACGATCAAAATTTTTGTCGAATCTCAAAAGTGGCGCACGGCAGCTTGAATATGAGTAGCTCGATGCTGACATGTAATGTTTCGTTGTCGAATGTCCTGTGTCATGATCACATATTCTGTGTCATGATCACATATACATCCACATACACACACACAACTTTGTTTTCCATTCATTCCGAGGACCTCATTGTGCTTTTTTTTGTTTTTTCTTCCTCAACCCTAACCTTGGCAATAGACTGTCTATTTTTAATCTTGAGAGGATCGGAGAAATCTATTGAATTTTCTAGAGGACCTAAAACCTATTGTTTCGTCCTCGATCCCAGACGAAAACAAGGTCACCCACACACACGCACGCACACACACTTGGTGTTTCGTTTTGACAAATCAATGTTCCATAATCGTGCATTTTGGTGGTTCCTCTATCGCACAATCTCCTCCGTGTATTCACACGTATGCATAGACTCATGAAAATTGTTTTACACCCTGCTGTTTTCTTATCTCCTTGGTGATTCAGTAAATTACTAGTTCCTTGTCCATACTAAATTTGACAAATTTTCTTAAATAATGTCTTTAATTTATGGGGAAGTGTAGGGGGTGCTTGCTTCGGAATTGTTAATATATATAAACCTACTCAAAGAATAAAATTAAATCAGACTGGAATTAAGACATCCTATATTCCCCTCAACTTAGACTCTCACCTGGACTTCATCAACGAATTTTATCTCCTTACATCTCCGGTGTTTCTTATTTTGTCCGCAACGTTTTATTCGCGTGTGTTAAAAGTAACGCTTTCCATTGATTATAAATGTTACTTGCATCACATCAAC
The DNA here is from genome assembly GCA_021234535.1 of Stichopus chloronotus. NCBI lineage: Eukaryota > Metazoa > Echinodermata > Holothuroidea > Aspidochirotida > Stichopodidae > Stichopus > Stichopus chloronotus. The sequence continues at coordinate 22,743,249 of CM037845.1, read as the reverse complement.
AACATCGTCTATGTAGATATGCAGAGAATACGAAATTATAGACACTTTCAGCAATCCATTCAGTTCGAAGTGGGTCTCATTGACATTCTTAGTGATGCTTTCAGACGCATAAGAAAAAGCAAATAACGACTATCTATTCTAGTAATTCTGCCATGACACAAAAAAAAAAAAACCCCTTTGTCAATAGACCATTCATGTGAGAATGAATCACTATTCTTTCATTTGCAAATGCGACTCTTGACCAGGTTTTATTTTCTTGCATTTCACATAAAACACAAACTTCTCCAAAGAAAAAAAGAAAGAAAAATAAACAATTGAAATTCCAGAAAGTACAGAATAGACTGCACGGTATAGATCGATTTGGCATCGTCAACCGTTATTTACTGAAAAAAAAAAAACAATCACATTGTCATGAGTCTGGCAGTCCGTGGGCACAGCAAAATTAAAGGTCACACCATCCGCACTGGCCCCCCGGATCTCGGAAAGTGTTAAAATATTGCTAAAGAAAGGTTTCCCCCTCTCGAGGCCTATCTTTGTCTTCCCTTACTTCGGTCCAGGATTAAAATTGCGTCAAAGTTAGCTTGTGTAAGAGCCTTATTCAGATTAAAGGTGCTCTGTCGCCTTTTTAATATCTCATATGACGTCAATCCCTTGTTGATAACCCTCTGCAAACGTCACTGGTTTACGCGCACTCTTTCCGAGTAGCAATATAGAAGATCGGTACCGCTTGTGCGTATGTACCGCTTCGCTATATATCATAGTAGTATTATCCGCTGAACAACGCGTAAGAGCAACGAGTAACCGTACGCTAGTAACGTTTGCAGATATAGGTATCAACATGAGAACTGACGTCACATGGGACTCAATAAGAAAGTGATTCACCTCTAACGAAATCGCAATGTTAAATCTAGCATATTTTAGGTTCACCAACACTAAAAGGTGTTAACCTGAAATTGGTTGAATTGTCATGCATGCTAGCAAAACAAAAAAGAAAAAAAAAAAGGAAATACAATACAATAAACAAAACGTTAGGTCCTATGAAAACTCTTGACCGACCATTACAGATTGGTAACCGAAAGTCTGACACAATTTAAGGCTCTTCTATGGTTGCTTGTCTTATCACCATGTCAGCAATAGAATTAATTTATTTGCGTTACAATACAAACCCGGAGGTAAGGATGAGATAACTACACGTCAGTGTTTTATTCAAGAACCACTGAAATCCTCCCGACTGAGGAATAAGGAAGCTATCACCAGCCCGTCGAAGAGTTTGGATCGAGGGGGGTTTCCAAAACCTGGCATATTTTGGGCCATCGCGTGATTTTTTTATTGTCCAGGATCCAATCACATTTTCACCTGTATCTGTGTGGAGATCCTAAGCAACTGATGGTAACTGTATGTGTGGAATCAAACACGTGCTTTCATTGGCTACAATGTGCAGGTTTTTGTAGTGGGCAAACTGTCAAAATTATCACATTTAAAGAATGTTCATCCATGACTAGGTAGCCTAGCAAAAAATAAATGTTGTCTTGCTGCATAAATAAATTTGTGGCATTTTTAGGTGTAAGAGTGTTAAGAATTTATTCGGAGCTAACATTCAAAAGAGGCAAGTAGTAGGCATAATTGGAGGCAAATGTTATAGTATGCAATGCATAGTTGAGTTTTGCCCTTATGAATCTCTATGACAAAATACATCTTTCCTTTCCACATTTCATCTTACACCCACCATTAGCCCCCCCCCCCTCCTCTCTGCACCACCTCCTTGTCTACGAAAAAAAATGTGGATTAAAAACAAAAAAAGTTAAACGTCCCAATGTCTTCTCTGCTGCATATTAATTTGTACCATTTTTTTCAGGTGGTTGTTAGAGGTTGTTAAGTGAATGTGCTACAAGAAAAAAAAATGTGGAAAAAAAAGAAGGAAACCCCAAACTGCAGGATAGAGAGAGGAAACTAAATTTGTCCACATATGTTTACAAGAAAGAAAAGCAGAAAGCAATAGTAATACAGCTATGTTACCGTATAATATGGGGTTTCCTCTTTTCTTCTGTCATGTAATACACTGCATGACACCCCCCCCCCCCCCCCCCCCTCGGCATTGCCGATTTAAGTGGTATGTGATAATTCTATCACACACATGCACGTCGTATGGTAATTTGTATGAACGTTCGTCACTCATGGAACATTGATCGATAATTCTTCCCTGTGGTGTGAGAGTTCGTTCACGGGTTAAATTTTTCCCTGACAGGATGCTGTGAAACCTATCAACAGATTCGGCACCCGGGTAATATTGACTGAACCAAAATAAACAGTGTAAATGTTAAAAGGATTTCAACAAACAAAAATATATGATTGATTTGGGAGTACAGAAAGTTACCCTAAACATATATTTCAGGCTATGTCTCCAAATTGTTATATGGTCCTTTTTATCCCCGTTATATGGTCTATGAGGTTTCCCCCTATAGACACACTTGTCTCGACGGAAAAAAATAAACAGTGACGTCAGTAACTTTCTTGTGTCGGATTTTGCCTTCCAAAATGGTTTTGTTCATTACGCGACAAAGCATACAGTTAGTAGTAACTTTTTTATACTTCATTTGATGGTAATGATTGTCAGAAAATTGTAGCCAATATAGCTTGCCAATAGCTTGCTTGAGATCATAGGATCAATACGGAGATATTTTATCATAATCATTGGTCAAAGGAAAAGAGGTTGCCTGCATCCACTGCAAGAAAGAATGACTTTACAAGCATATTGGGGAATACAGTACTTACAAACTTTGTGTAATTTAGACCAAAAAGTAATAATATTGCAACGGTAATATAATTGTGTGTTCGTTTCAGCCGTATAGAGAGCAGAGATTGAAATGCGAGAGATGGGTTGGACATGGTTCGGGGTGGCTGCTTGATTCATCGTAATCCCCTCGTACCGTATAGTCAATCAGCTTGGTTTACCTTTTCCAACCGTGATTACTTGCAATTTATTAATTCTTGTAATCGTTATTAACCGTAATCTTCTTAATTAGTAGTTAATAATCGTTGCAATCTAACCATGTTTGTCACTCATATTATCCACATTCTTCGCCTGTCAGATTCCTGTAATATGTCTTCATTCCATTCACCCCTAGTAAGTATGATATGTTAATTTTATTCATTACAATCTGTTCATCCTGTTCACTCCAATTTATTTTCACTTACATTTACAGCGATCTATTCATGTTTGCTACTTACATTAACCGCAACCAATTCGATTCAGTTTCCTGTACTCTACATTCATTCAATTCGATCCTATTCACTGTAATCTGTACATTATGAGCACATCTTTTCATAACAACATAATCATCTTAACAACTACAATTTTTTTGTTTATTGAGAGACCTAATAAGTGTGAGGTAGACTTCTATAATAAGTCGATGTTGGGAATTACTATTATTTTTTTTTATTTTCGTGACTTCCATGAATTTCTTTATTACTGGGGTAATTAATGGGTTAACTCCCGTTCATTTGCCACAAGACCTGGTTCTTTAGATAATGTTTGGCTACAAAGTAAAACAAAGTAGTCACATATTTACAATCTTGTTAGAGATTAGGTTAGGGTTGCCTTCTCTTTCACAGACATTTACCGACCGGACAGTTTGACATTGTAACACGGGGGATTTTTAAAGGCTTACGCGTCAATGACGCCCAACTCGTCGTAGTTTTTTGTACTTTCGTAAAAGTTGCAATACTGGCAATTGTTGTGTGTGTTTGTTGACAACACTTGGTTGGTTACAGTACCTTAACTTCGATGCTGATAATACAAGCTAATACTGGTTTCGTTGTGACAGGAACTTAAAAATACTCCGAAGGTGTATTGTGTCACTTTAATTCAATTAACAGAAAGTATGCTAATAGTTGTGACACTTTTCAAACAAGAGAGACTAGGAAAAAAAATTGTTGCAATGATGCAATAAAACAAAATTAATGTAGTGTGACACCACTGTACCTCAACAAAGCGCATTTGTGGTCACATGCAATCTGCAGCGACAATTGCATTTTTGCAGTCATCTCACTAACTCAACCAGGATACGGTAGGTGCATGGCATACAGTGTTGCACCATCGGGCACCAAATGCCATGGAGGTTCACACACGTTGTTACTTTCTACGTGTTAAACGCAAAGAGGGCTAATGCGTGAACACCTGTATTAAAATACACATAAAAAAGTGCTTTGCGAAGTTCGAGTTCAATACATTCAGAGGTGTTGTGACGATACGTATACGTTTTTCTGCTGTGTCCACACTTCTTGCGACAATGATAAAACTTGCATAATGAAAAAAAAACAGCAATATTCTATATATTCACGTGCATGAATTGAGAAAGGGCCTTAATGTAGTTTGTAAACTAATCCACCCCTTCCCTCCCTTCTACGTTTCCCATCTGTTTTGCATAACACACGTTGCCTCTTCTTTCCGTACAAGTCGAATCGTTATCACTCGCCATCTCCGTTCCTTCTCTCGGTCGTACATCACCGTTATCTCCGAAACCAACTTTGATTTTATCAGATGGATCCAAAAGATAAGAAAAACAAGAAGGAAAGACCAGAAAAGACTATTTAAGTGCCTCTCGAGGGGGTTTTACCGACTAAAAGAATTCCGTTATCCGTCCTCGTTAAAATTCAAATTATTCAGAAAATAAATCAGGCAAGGATTTGGTATTCTTCTTCAGGCCAAGAGTCTCAAAAAAGGAAAAAGAAAAGGTAAAAAAAAATCATCCAAATAGCCATATTGTGTTTTATCTTCGGCAATACCAGAATGAAGTCACAGAAGAAGGCGAGAATATCTTTTACATTTCTTAAGATAGTTTGTTTTGTAGAAATTCCCAGTGGGTTTGAATGTCGAGTAAGCCAACCCTTTCTTCCCGACCTATACCATTTACCGGAAAGTATGATCATGAAATATGCATAAATATACTCGATGGAAACATGAGTGTAAATATTTTACAATATGAATGATCATCATACATGCCGGTGTGTTCGGATCGCGTGCAAAAAATGGCCAAACTTGTAAGCGCGGATGTGTAAAACTATAGAACCATTTGCACTGTACAGTCAACTATATAGGTACAGTATCTGCAATGACAGCTGTAATTCACTTATACAAACCGTACCCTACGTTGCTATGGCCGACACCGTGTAAAAAACAAGCGATATGCCTGCAGAGAATTGTGTATTATGGCGTAGTGTAAGTATTGTGTTGTGTGGCTTAACACGGTGTATTATCGCTCAGTAGTTTATTGCATAATACCGTACTTTCTATAGACTATTACACAATAAAGTATACTGGAGTGAAGTATCGAATAGTAGAATACAGTACAGTACAGGTATATAATATTTCGTGTGATTCTATGTATAAGACACCATGCAAGCAGCAAAATATAGAAACGTTTGAACTCTTTCTCAATCGTTCTGAAGATGAAAGCAAATTACTATCTTGTCTCCGTCCTCAGAAGGATAGGGTAATCAGAATACGGAAGATATAAATCTGTCAATGCGTTATAGGGTATATGTTTGTATTCGCTTGCTTTTGTACCTATGTACGTGTACAGTATGGTACACTGTTTACTTCTTCGGTTTTAGCTTTTCTGTTTCACCGCGCGTCGAGTCCTGTCCTCATGCCCATCTCAATCTTGATTAAACCAATTCTCGAAAAGTACAGGCCGCGATGCAAGGATGAAGACAAAGCAGTACCTTTTTGACGTTGATTTGTGAGACGTGTGAATAATTTTAACGTAGCAAAGATAAAAGTAAAAGTGATCGTCGAATGGAAGAAAGAAGTAAACAGGAAAAGGTTTCTTCGAGGTGTGACTAAAATTAGAAGATAGTGACCGCCATTAGGATTAATTTCATGCTAATTTGAGTAAATTAATCAGTGTGTTGACGTACGGTCATTGTCGATCAAACCTGCCGAACGTAGAATCGACTTTTGCGTCTGTCTTAGGTCGAGTCGCTTTATTTTTCTCTGTAGCTATTATTGGGGTCGAGCTTCCTCCTGTGGGGATATTTAATTGCCGGTAGTGTCGTCACCCTGTTTAAATTCTGTAACGAAGACGGATCCGATTTATAATTAAAAAAAAAAAAAAAAAGTGGTTAAAAATCGTGTATCTTCTTGTGCGACACGTCTGTGTGACAGAGGGTAAAACACTGGAATCAAAGCATGACGGTGGCCCTCACAACGGACGTGCATTACTCGTGCACCAGCTCTGACTGCATTTGTATACACCAACATCCACGGCTGAACTGTAGCTTGGATTCTGACTCAATCAGTGCGGTACAGATTTTAGGCTATTAAAATTCATGTTTGCCAAGGTAATCAATTACACACAGTAACACTTAATACTTCTTCTCCTTAAGATGTAAATATTCATGTTTTTTCTTAGTTAATCATTAATCTAACGTGAACAAGGACTCATTCATATAACGACCTTGGATCTGAGATGAGACAAATCTTTAATTAATTGCAGGTGTCGGTATGTACGTTAGAAACGGTATATGCCAACACTTGCGTGGAAGGTTAGAATGACAGTGGCATAAACCTTTTTTGGAGCGTGATAGACACGAATCGAGTTGATATAAAACGTGCCGTTAGTGTTGGCCCAACAGGTCGATGTATATTTCTAGACATTTTTGAGTTGGAAAACCTGCCACAGAAGTGAAGTATCCTTAATGTGAATAAGCTTCTATTGATAGAATCGAACAGTGTATCAGAGAAGAAGCAACCAAGGAACAAAAATCTTCGGCGACTCTAAATTAAACATACATAAGATAACACATACGTCGACACGTATATGTACACTCAATGGTAATGTCACCTTAAACGTACAATAATTCCATCCGTAATGTCAACTTTATATTATACTAACGTATATATATATATATATATATATATATATATATATATATATATATATATATATATATATATATATATATATATATATATATATATATATACATACATACATACATACATACATACATACATACATACATACATACATACATACATACATACATACATACATACATACATACATACATACATACATACATACATACATACATACATACATAAAGACTGCTCGTATATCTGTTTTCCTTTCTTTAGCATTTTTTAAAACTATTCAAAATTGTCGAGAACTATATATATATATATATATATATATATATATATATATACATATATATGATGCAATACAGTATCTGGTTTGTATCCGCCATTTATACCTACTTTAGTCTCAGGAACAACTTGAAATCCCAGAAAGACGGATGTGCAACAGACGAAATGAACCATCACAGGCAAAACTTCCACCCACTGCAATACTTTTTCCTCGTTATGAAACAATGTATGAACCACTCAGTTAATGATTTACAGTCACCAAACGGAGTTCAAGTATAACGAAGATACTGAAATCTTTATCAGTTTCTTGAACTCTCGGATAATCGTCTGGCCGTTTGTTTTTCGTAATGATTCTTTCATCCTCTTTTTTTTTTCATCCTTTTGAATTTGTACAAAGTTCACATGTAATCAAGCCATCGATCTTCTCCTTCGATATTACTTCTTCGTTAGATAAATATTTTTGGTCTATTTGTATCAAAGCTGAGGCAAATGTACTCAATTTTAACAGGAAAAGGTCCATCTTGTTCATTAAGTTTGGAGATCGGTTGAAAATGGACGTTCATTCGAGACTTCATGTTTGTGTGTTGCTAGACGGAGAGGATCACACATAATGAAAAAGAAAAAGATTTTACCATTTGAGACTCTTATAGGAAAACGGTTGCCTCCCTGGGTAAGACGTGATGACATCGAGAATCGCAAAATGGGTTATGCGAGTCTTGTACTGATAACAATTTTCTGCGTCAGCGCTTCTTAGAGTATGAAAGTGATCGGATTGCTAAACGCCAGCCAATTTGTTACGATCAGAGGAAGAGAGACATCATTGATAACGAGATGACTTTGTTCCTCATACTTGTATCTTTAAGTAAGGGATGTAAAATGCCTTACGGTTGTTAAGCCAACGGAACATGACTGTTCCATCCGTGAGTATGTACTCATGGTTCAGTGTATGGTCATAGTTGACAATAGGTTGGTTAACTTCTCATCGACCCAAAATATGGTCAACGTGTTACACATATAATTTACATTTAACAAGTCAACCATATTTTGGGTCGGTGCATAGTTAATAAATCTATGGTAGTGAATTTAGAGTGCGCAACGACACGTCCTCAAAGGCAAAGTAGTTCATCCTCCTGCAGGTAAATTAAACTATAGACGTGCGCCATACACCAGTTATCATTCTCTGTAGAAAAAGTAAAACCAGTAAAACCATCGTCAAGCTGCGACATGTGACACTCACACACACACACACACAGACGCACACACAGACGCACGCATACACATCTACCCCTACACACAATGTTTCCTTCTTATATTCAACTTTGATCAGTGAATTTATGAGTGTCATGTTACCTGCATGGAGAGTGCAGCGCCTTGTCTGTAAATGTTGATCGTACGTATATCATGTGCATGGTGTCATAGGCAATAGCAGAGAACATACCCAGATACACGTGTATGGTTAACAGTCCATGTTACACATGATAATTCGAAAAGAAGATTTTCAATCATTTTTTTTCACCACCTTACATACTTCACAATTGCATTTATATTACCAAATATTCAACACTCACTGCTTCATGTTTTGATTACGGATTACATCAGTAAACATCACTCGCTTACTGTTGACACTCAGAATGCAATGTGAAGTCCTTCATAGTAAGGGTAGCTGTTTATTTTATTTTTATCGGTCCTTGAACCCGAAAACTTATTATGACAAGATGACTAAAAAAAAAAAAGAAAGAAAAAATAAAAAAAGGTATGAATGATGCACCTCCCTGTCAGGGTCTATCTTAATTAAGTGACAGATTACGATCGACTATTGGTCAAAAAATAACCAGTGACGGATGGAAACTCTATGAATAATTACTGGGATAAATTTCATTATTTTGGATGTAAAAGGAGTAAAGAGTGGTTGGATCGCTAATCAAAATGAATTTCCGAGCCTGGCAGTGACATCTGCAAGACGTGATCTTGTGTATTCTGGCAAATACAGCCGGCCGGAGAGACTGATGAAGTTGTACAAAGTTTGGAATTTCTGTTCCAGTTCACTTCTTCTTGTTTTCTTGCAAAGTGACATTGCGAATTGAGCCAGAGCCGTATATAGACGGCTCTGAATTAAGCTAGAGTACCTTTATAGGGAGAGTAGCGACATTGACGTTCCAAAAATTATAGGTCATGTGACTACAGGAGCCATTTTGTTTCCAAAAAGTTTTGGTCGCACGCAATCAATGACCGCGACTACACGTAAACTTTCCAGTTCTCCAAGAAAAGGACGGGTTGTTGTGCATTTAGTTGCCTCAGTCGGTCCGAGAAAGGGTTTAGGATGTACAGATTTCCCACAAATACTAAGAGAAGAAAGATTTGGGAGAATAAAGTCAGCCGTGTCAATTGGAAACCAACCAACGTCGTTTCTCTGCCATGTAACGTTAGAACTAAGCTATAGGTGGTAGACTCAACAGTCAGTGGCATAGGCTACTAACGTACTGTGAATAGGACGAAAAGGGTAGCTAGGCCTAACTTTAGGCTCGTCTGTGTTAGGGTTCCTTCTCTATAAAGGAACTCTAAGTCTGTGTAGGACGGGACAAACCGTCGCCTAGCCGTTATCTGGCAAAGTAAGCTGGATTACTAAAATTCATTGGATTGGTTAACCAACTAAACTGCTATTCTGCATCAGTTGCTCAATGCTGGGAACAAATTTCTCCGCACATCTCGACTTACTCAGGACTGCCTAGAGAATTTATTTTCAGTAGTTCGTCTGAAGAAGCCAGTTCCTTCACCACTGGAATTCAATTATGCCTTGAAATTAATCGGTAGTGCACAGTTCCTCACTCTCAAGCAAGCAGGAAGCTATGACGAAGATGATGGAGAGTTTTTGGCAGAGTTCTTCAACCAGAATTTGCAGATGCCACAACAAGAGCCAGAAATTCCTGAACCTTGCTTATCAGAGGAGGAGCTTTTCTCAAACCTTCCCCAAGTCGAACTTGACAGTTTTTATAACCTTGCTGGGCACTATCTTAATTCAATCAAGAAAAATGAGAAGACTTGTGACGAATGTTTGAGTGAGGTTACCAGTGGACCACAGGATGGGCCACATCAGGCAGCTACGCTCACCCTTTTGAAAGAGTACAGACAAGGTTGTTTAGAGCATGTGTCTGAAAAAGCCTTTAACATGTGGGTTAAAGTGGAGACTCTGTTCAGGGGCAAGTAAAGAAATCTCATTAAGGGACCCAGTATCAAAGATGTTCTTGTCATTGAAGCAGAACAGCTGACCAAAGATATCAAGATCTCTCCCTGCCACAATCTCAAACATAATCTCATTCGTAAATTCATCAATGTTCGCTTGCACTTTTTCTCCAAAAAAAAGGAAAGAAATTAGGAACTGTTGAAGAAGTCAGCAAGACTGAAGAGACATGGTGAACTTTTCAGCAAGCGTATGACTATGTGTAATGTGAAATGACTCTTGAAGTGTCTTTTTTTTTTTTGCAATTTTTCTCAAGTTTTGTGTTCACTCACTGTTTTTTTTTTTTTGTTCGCTGTTTCATCCTTGGTTGTAATTTAGTATGTATGTACAGAAATAGTTAATAATGCTGGCATTAGGCATAAACTTCAGATACCTTCATGATTCACCTCAATAACCTACCTTTCAGATCAAAGTCTCCCCAAGGGCTTTTTTCTACGTCTTTCTACGTTTCATACGGTGTATGCTGTCAAAATTTCAAATAATTGGCAATTTGATAAAAGTGTACCTACAGTCAAAAATCCAAAATTAAAGACCATTAAGAATGAATTCTAACAGTCCAATTCCCATCTTCATAGGGCATTCCTGAGCTGAGATATAAAATGTTGAAATTTATTCACTCAAACTGAAATGATGTGTAGGGGTCAAGTTACACAGGATTAAGGACTGCAGTTTTATATTCTCCTTCAAACTAGTTATTCATAATTACCTTTCATGCTATACTTTCTAATATGTTATGACACTCGGGCATAATGTTGGGAGAACTCTAAAATAAAGCTCTGATTATAGACAAGATTCAATGGTGAACATGAACAACATTTTTGTATGTTTCTTCAAATGCTTTATCCGTAGATACCTCACATGTCATACTTCGTATTACTTCGAGATTGGTGGGACCGGGATCCAAGGGCCCAGCCCAAACTAGGGAGAGGGTTCTTAAACTAGGACAATGTAGTCTAAATGTTTCTATCACAAATTTTCCAGCCAGATGAGTTCACCTGAATTTAACTCACCTGAATTTAACTTTCGGGCCTTTATTGTTGCCAGGGGCATCTTCCCATTTGCAGCCCCTGCCCCCTCTTTGTTCTCCTCCTTGTGCCCCGAGGGATCTTCAGTGAATAATGTTTTGTCTCCCCCTAACGTGGTACCAATATCAATTCTAAACGTTTGCTTTAAAATCAAGAGTGTACTCCATATGTACCATGCAGTCATCAAAATAGGACGTCCACTCTGCCCCCTTGTGACATTAATTGCCCCCTCCCCGAACCCATATCATTGTGAGTGACTCCTCACAGATTTTGTACACGAAACCCCACCCCTCTCGTTCAATAGAGACCAGAAATACGACAAAAGAAAACCCGCAACGCTTAAAAGGCACTCCTCAGTCATGTGCAGTGTGCTCTAGATATGCAGGAAATGGAAACAAAATGGCGTCCAATTTCAAGTTGTCGCTACTCTCCCTATAAAGGTACTCTAAATTAAGCCGTGGAAGACTGCCCTCTACAGGGGCTTCGGACCTCGTACAGTTTGGCAGAAATCGCTGTCTAGTGGATGTAAAGAAGAAAACATGGCAACTGAAAAATTTATCGTAAGCCTTGGATCTTTGGTTGAATGTCACTCTCTGTACCATTAGAATATCCTCTGATAATGGAAATCTTTGTCCCTCTTTCTCCTTTTCCTTTGTCCGTTTCCATTCTTTTTTCTTCTTCCCACTGCCCCTCCCTACCCACCACATAGGCCTACTGAGCAGTCAACTGAAGTTAAGACTTGCTTTTTGCATCCCGTCCCCCTTGTGCTGTGGCGTACTTTATTATAACTGATAAAAAAGAACACGGTGTCTGCTTCGTCGACGTTCCTGTCATGGAATAAATTTTGACGGCATCTTTATTTGATATTTTCATTTAACATGTATGATCTTTGAATTGTCAGAGAGGATACTTATTGCGTGGAACGAAAACCGCGGCTTAACAGTCAATGAGTCCGTCTGCATATAAGTATACAGTTGATAATTTGATTATGGGAGACACATGCATGCATGGCGGGGAGGAGGAATGGTTTAATTATATCTGTTATTAAATTTTCACTGTTGAGAAAGGGGAGGCTTATATTTGCTTTTGTCACGTATAATTTATGGACAAACAGATTTTTTGTGCCATGACAATCATTCCTGGAATTATAGTTTCGATGGAAACTGGTGTCTGAAATGGAAGGGACATTCAAATCTCCAGCACAATCATGATAAATGGAAACAGTCGGCATAACTGAATCAAACTTCTCGACAACCTATACGAGCTATGGTTAAAAACTATCATCACATCCCTTCTGCATGAATATGTATTCTTCTGACATGAATATTTATAAAGCCGTTTACGTTTTTACCGATGCTATGATTGTCTTCGTTAATCGATGGAACTTTAGGCGATTATTTACTTGTTGACAACAAATACTGTGCAACCGAAACGCCCGGAGTAACAAGGGTTTTAAGTCATCTTTCGAAGATAGCACTTAAAACGACTTAAAGTTTAATTTCCGCAGCATATATATTTTCTCGTCATTTGGATCTGACATGTGATATGTGCTTACTTATTGAAGCGATTAGAGCTAATGAGGTTAGTTTAAAGTAAAGATAGGATATACGTAGTTTTGGGACAAAAAGTCGATAAATTTCTGACAACTGGGGTCTTAAGATTCTTCAAATGACTGAAAGTACATTGATTTACATTCGACTGTCTGCGTAAGGATTACTTTGAAAGCTAATTCACTCTTCGTTGTTGTCGACTTTGATTCACTTACCCCCCTTTTCTGGAGGGGGGGGGGGTGAGGTGGATAACGTCTAAATCTCTGACAGCTTACGCTTGTGTTCTACTCATAATATGTAGGGAATAAATGGTTATTATGTTCATTTCAACAGAGATTTTGATAGGCAGATAGAAAATCGATTCCATAACTGACTCATTTGAAGAGGTGACCTGTTTTGAGAGTACTAGACATGTCTGTCAACAATGGAAGGATTAATCACGTGACATAACTAGAGAGACCCTCCGATATTTATAGGTACGTAGAACGTTGCAAAGTGTCAAACTTGATCACATCCTTTACTTCTTTCATTTTTGGGGGGGGGGGGGAGAGGACTGGTTTGGGAACAGAAAATCAATTGCATGTCCGTCACTGACGCCTCGGAGGGGGGGGGGAGAGGGGTATTTAAAATCACACTTACGATTTGGTGGTCTCATTAAATGACCAGCAGGTCTCTGTTCACTTGAGTTCATTGAGGTCAGTGACATTAACCGTCCTGTTGCCGTGGTTCACGTTCCCTTCAGTAATATGTTTAACAGTTGAAGGTGACATTTTACAGAAAGTTGAGCAACAGAGCAAAGTTACGAGTGCAATACAGGAAATAGCACACTATTGACGGAATTATATTCAGCAAGCAAAGAAAATCGGAAAGGGTCTAGCGAAGTTCTCCTCTTATAAATTGCTAGTTTCAAGAAAGATCTGGTCGGAGTTGCGAAACCCGCTACTTTAATCTTTACAAATGTTTACAGCACAAGTTTACTGACAAACATCCTACCCCTTCCCTTTGCACCCGCATTTCATTAAAGCTAAGTATAAGACCACGGAGATAATGTGCGCCAGAGGGCTGAAATGTTGTAAGGCTCTGTAAGAGAAATCTCACCATGCAATCTTCACGTTATCTAAAATGCATCTAAATCTTCCTGATCTTACCTTCATCAGTGGTTCTTAACTTTTCAACCGCAAAGTGACGTAAATGATTCCTACTTGACAACAGGTATAGAAATAATGCCCACAACTCATTTCAATTAAACTGATTATTATTCCTCGATAATCAAGAATGTCCACCTTAGTGTTACAATATTTAAGAGGTATGCTATTTCCTTAAATAAAAAAAGAGTGAAATTCACTGAAAAGAGTGCGTACGATCGAGCCCCCCCCCCCCCCGTAAATAGGGAGTTTTACACAGAATGGAGTGAAAATTCACTCTAAGAAAAAAGCGATATTTCACTCTACTGGGAGTGAATTTTCACTCCATTCCGAGAGAAATTGGCCCACTCTTATTGTAAGTGACCCACTCTTACTATGAGTGGGACCTCAGCAAATGACACCTTTTTTTTCTTTATAGAATATAGCTTTTATACATGATAAACCATGCAGTAGATTTTGAATTCGATCTGTGGTACTGTTTCAAGCAAACGGTTTCAGCTATTGATATATGAATATCGGAAAACAAGTGGCACGATGGGACAATCAAATCTTTTTCAACATATGGATGTATTTTGAATATAAATATAGGCTCTTATACCTATGGAATTGATTGTACCTGGCGAGATATTGATTGACCTTTCTCACGTCATCTAAAGTGCGTTTAATCAGATATCGTATCAGATAACCTGGAGGCCTTCACCTTTAGCAAGTATGAACTAAAACGACTCAATTGATAAACACGATCAGCTCTTACTTTCGAATTAAGAGCTCTCCTACATTACGTTTTAATTCCACCCACCTCCACCCACATTCAAAGTGAGGAATCTAGCTACATCACGATTTCGCGTATTTTTACTTCACCTTAGCAACTCAGATACCACTAATGTCTATTTCGAAACAACGGCAGGCACAAAGAAAAGAGTAATTCTTCAACATCATTATTTCTTTTATACTTTGACAAACGTAATTTTACGTCTTAGTCTTTTGTCATGAATGTAGGCATCTGCACAAATTTACAGTAATTCAATAAAAATCTTTGAGACTGAGATTATTAAAGTTCTAACATTTGACGTAATAGTGTATGAGCCTCAGAGAGTATTAAAAAAGAAAAAAAGAAAAGTCGAAAATTTGTTCAACAGAAAAGTACAACTTCATAAAATTGTAAATATATTCGTCGATTTTCGATGTTTGTCTCTGTGTTCATTTGCACTGCATGTTGTTGTAAACACACGTAACAAATCTTTAACCTTTCTTTTTACCCTTCTCTTTTAACCTTACCGTGCACTATAATCCTTTCCATGACTGCCATACGTCTCCCCACAGAATATTGACGTGACTTTCGTTTATTTTGGATTTATTGTGGAAGGGGTAATATTTTGGACTGACATGTGATCTTACCCACGAGATCCCACAAAATGAGGCCCCCCTGTTTGTTTTTTTTTCTTCTTTCCAATATACTAGATTTCTTCTGTGCGGTATCGCTGACCTTTATTTTGTAGTGAGGAGTCTCAAGAATGGAGGACGCCATCGAATTTTTACTTTGTTGTTGCTTCCTGAAACCTAACCTTGATAATACACTCCAAATTGTTGCTTTTCTGAAGACTTGAGAAATCTATAGAAATTCTCTCATAGGATCTGAAAATCTTTCGTTCACGTCCTCGGAAAGTACGTAGAAAACAAAGACGCGCCCACTTACACGCCAACCTGACTGAAAAGGTTCCTTCGCTGACGAAAGGAACCAAAAATCAATTTAAAATAAAAGAGAAAAATACTCAGACCTGACCCAGACTGCACGAAGTGATGACAGACACTCTCTTTCCTAAGATGGGCAATGTTAAAAAAAATAATGAGAAAGTTCCCCAAGTTTTTCAGGTCAAAGTCAAAACTTCCGAAAAGTCATTGCAATACTAAGTCGAGATATCCTCACAGGAATGCCCCTTCCAGCATTTCAACGTAAATGAACGTCTATTAATTGATGCACTACAGGAGAATTGAAGTAGACCTATACCCCTTGAAGGGAACTGGGGCGTTTACAATACATCGACGTGACATGCGAAGAAAGTAGCTTTAATCATTGTTAAAGGGAAACGGTTGTACAGCCTAACACTCGGATCGGACTGAGGCTTCAAATATAGTTGTCCAACCAATACGACACCATTCGGTTGTACAATAAATTCGGGTCCAAGAAAATATGAAGTTTTTATGAACATACATTTTATTCACTCGTAAGTCGCCAATGTTGTTGTCGTGACGTCACACATGCACCTGCACATGTCACGTAGTATTGCCGGTGCATGTGATACGTCATACATTTCCAAAATGGGGATTCGCTGTTTTGTTTTATTTGGAAAGAAGTTACTACGAAAATAAAACCAATACTGTCGTGACTGTATGTAAATAGATGAGCAATAAGTGTAGGTTGAAACTGAAACATCGGTTCCTCTTTAAACCATTCAGGCTCATCAATAAACACATGGAAAGTTTCATATCTTCAAAATACCAGCAAAATATGTTATGTTATGGAAGCTGCATTATTTGAATTTTTGAGAGCAAGGTGGGTGAACAATTCTTTGAGAAACATATAACTAAATTCCTATCTGTGAGAAACTTATGTCTCGGAAAATAAGTCCACCGTCCTTCCTTATTTGGAATAATCTATTGTTCTGTGTGTCAGATATTTTCAGAATACATTATTTTGCCCTTAAAACAAAACGCCTATTTTCCTTTAAGAAAATGATGCAATAATTAGCGGTTTATGAGAGATAACAACAAACGAATAATGATCTTTCTTAACCTACATCTTCATCCCCGAAACTCGCCCCACTCTTAGGGAAAAAAAATAGAAAGTTTACCAATAGAACATGTCACCGACATGCCTTCAAATACTTCCTAAGCTTGAGATTGTCAGAATACTTTTATTTTTCTTGTTTTTTTGTAAAGACGGTCACCAAAATCTATCGTTTGATAATTCCGGTACTCTTCTCATTCTCTGATTCCTGACCAGTTAGAAACTTGACTTCATTATACGACGGATTACCGTCACTGCTGATAACGTATCTACATAGTCCCCCAAAAGGAAACGTTTGCCGACTTTTTGTAACTTTTTCAATACCTACCGAAGATGCCATAAATGATAAAAGACAGAAATTGGTCAACTCGAAAACAATCCAGGAGGGCTAAAGAAAGGGGCAAAGAGATTAAGTTTGAAATAAATGAAGACAAAACTGGAAATTTAAAGACTGAGGCAGACAGATATACACACAAACTCACGCGCATGCACGCACGTTAATAATATATTCAGGTACAAGAACACGGAGACCAAAGAACGAAGCTGAAAGTGGGAAAGATTAATCGGCTTTAGCAGCAGGAAAAAAAAAAACTCGTTTCTGATATAGTTGGAAGGCTGATTGTCATATTTTAATTGACATGAATGGTGTGACGTAATCCAGTTGATTTTTTTGTTTGACGTCATTAACATTCAAGTAGTCGCAATTTACATAATAAATTTAATTAGCTTCGTCAGGTGACCTTCTAAACTGGCGAACTGAGACATACGTGACGTAATGCATCTGTCTCTTACATACATAAAAGAGTTGAAACCTAAAATAGCTCAGCTCGATATGTCGTTGAAAACCACTCTGAAATTAATACAGTTATATCTAATTATATCGATCATCCATTGGGTCTTGGTGAAAACGATCAAAGAACTTGACTATAACAACGTAAATAACGTAAGACGTAATTCATTCAGCAGTTGTCATTTGTATTTTTGTTACTTTAACACTTCTTGTTTAAACGGATTGGAAACTTTAAGTGACAATAAAAAGAAGGAGCATTTTGACATATATCCGACACGTATTTGTCACCTTTAAAGCTGTAATACTGCAATGTACCATCATGGATTATGCATGTAGGCGTAATCTATAATTGTCATCATTGATTCTAATTGATGAGGCTGTAACCATCGGCTTTGGGCAATTAACAAATATATCGCCTATTTATGACATAATTTTTATTTTGAAAGAGGTCAGTGTTCTTTCGAGAATACTGATGCCCAAACAATACCTCTGATAGTAGGCTATGCCTGTGAAGCGTTCTATACTTGTATATGAACAGGTCTTTGTGCTACTTTTAAAACCTGTTTGGGAATCACGAAGCTATATATCCATGTATACTCACGCCAGGTTACTACTTAGGGTAGGGAGGGGGCTAGAAGTGAGGGTACGCCCACCGACTCATGTGAAATCATGTTAATGATTTTGTACGCCACAAAATTCTAGAAAAAAAAAACAATCGAAAATGGCAGGCGCTGACAATGCCCCTTTCTTGGCTACGGGCCATGCTTTATCTCTGTTAAACTTTCCAAAGTGTTACCGGCCGCGATACCATGCAGGTATATATACATTGAGAGCGATTTGAATTTTTCAACAATTCAGAAAATTTTCCATGGTCGATCAAAAATTTGTGGAGAAACGAAATGCCCATCTCCTCGAATCTTGCAACCTCCTGTATATGTTTACACTTGAAATACACTCGATTTTTCTGTTGTTAATTTATTGCCGTGAAGCATGTGAACTGTAACATGTGCTGTCCGTGATAACTGACTCAGTAACCATGAAGCGTCTGCCTCAGTTTACTGTACTATTTACCTTGATGCTTATTTATCTGCCTACCGAATGAACTACACCGATCCTCCTACGTAACAAAACCTTTTAAAAGAAAAAAAAAGTGGGAGGGTATAAACAAACCAGGGTCATTATTAGAGAGTTTATTTTTAGAGAGGTAAAAAATCGAGAATTAAATTTTCTTTCCCTGATAATTTTGCAGATCTGCAGAGTTACTACGTGGTTAACTGGGCAAGATGGCGGCTTTGAGATTGTTACCGATTTTCCTTCTTCTCCTCGTGTATGTTTCATCAGCCCCAACAACGAAAGATAAACCAAAGGCAAAAGGTAGGTCCACGAAGTGTACTTTGTAAAGTAAACGAAGTAACGTATCGGCGATTAGACAGTCAAAATTGAACTTCAGATTTTATACGGGAACATCTTCTGTAAAACAGTTGGGGGAAAATAAATTTTTCACCCGATTGGGGTGTCAAAAAAATTGCAATTAGTGGCGCTCTTTTCAAATTTCTCCCATAATGCATTACGATCCTACCGCGCAAATTCAACGGAGATGAACGTTTAGAGCTGACTGGAAATTTTCAATGATTCTAGGAAAAGTAGATACTAGCACATTTGAAAACGTTGTAGCTATGAGAACAAAAAGTCCGAGTTAAGTTTGGTAGTTCACGGAGCAGATTTGGAGAAAATAAGCAAATTTCGACGGGGACAATTGTCCTAAGCTTAATTTATAGACTCGCCACAGCCGCAAGTTATGGTCATCTTTTACCAAACAAGAGTGTCTAAGTTCATACTGTCGGGACTTAGATTCACTAACATGCTGTGGCAGGTTAATTGTGTTTTTTCTCTTTATGGGCATTGACTATTATCTCATGCTTGATTACACGCACATGATTTCTACAGATCGAAGGGCTGCAAAGAGGTAAAGACTTATCACTCATAAAATATTCTTATTCTGAGCTATGCAAAATATTCTCTCGATCGGGTGAATTCTCATTTTCCTCGGCTATCCCCCGAACTGTAAAATGTCAGATTTAAACATTGCAAAGATATCATGAATGGTTTCGTTTTATAATTCATGACTATATTTACATATCGAGAGCGCAGGTGACTCGATCCAAGCTTCACTTGGTTTTCATTAACGTTAAATTGTTTTCAGTAGCAGCTAATGGTTCTGAATTACAGTAAGGAGAGAGGCCACTGATGCATTCCCCCCCCCCCCCCCATGGTGACAAACGGTGCAGCAATCTGTGAAAAGTCTTGCAAAGCGGAGGACGACTTTAGAGGGGGGGGGGGGAGATGGAGGTGCTAGTCGGGGTGTGGTCAATAGATACTAACAATTCAAAGCATCTATATTTGCGTATACTTCAAATTAATGGTAAAGATGACTTCATTTGCCATGGTCGACTGACTTCTCACACATTGACGCCAGTCTTTAAATACATGGACGCCTGTCATCTAAGACATGGACGCCTGTCATCTCAAGACAATATCCTGCTACCAGTTACTACTCATGACATCGACTTCGCCACAGAGCGGGAAGTCCTGTAAAGGGTGGGGTCCAAGAGCAGGCCTAAGGTTCCCTGGTCAGGTCCCCATGCAAAACCCTGGTAGGGGTCCAGGGGCAAGACCCTGGGTTTCATGTGATGAGAATTAAAGTCATCATTTTTAAAGGTAATTCTATCTTCTATAAACACTGGTCTAAAACTAGAGCCTGATAACTTCTCGTCCGGGGACAAAGTCCTTGTGGGGGACCAGGGGCGAACCCCCCAGAAAGAAACTCATGGGTATTTGTGATATGTTAAAGTCATCATCTGAATGGTAATCTTATAGACTAAAACAGGTCTAAAATCAATGTTGAATAACTCCAACTAAGACTAAACACAGCTTTAAAATCAAAGTTGAATAACTCCCAGTAAAGGGGTTAAGTCCCTGTGGGGGTCCAGGGGACGAATTCCCCGGAATCTCCTGGATGTTACGGTATACGTGATGTATTAACTCATCATTTAAAGGGTAATTCTTTGATTAACTACAGGTCCAAAATTAAAATAAAAGTTGGATATCTTCTTCTGGCTACAGGGATAAGTATTTTTTTTTTTTGTTGAAAATTCAAAATCTCAGTTTTGAGGGGGATGGACAAAAGGTTTTTCAGGGGGAAATGAGTACCCCCCGCCCCCATCTCCCTTGGCTACGGAACTGGCTGCCGCTTCAAGACATCATGAATGGACGCCATCAATGGCGAGACATTGTCGCCTGTTATCCGAAGACACTGGCATCTGCCCTCTCATGATATGGACTCCTGCATGCTATATAAATACATGGAAGCTTGCTATATCTGAAGCCTGTGTCGTCTAAAACCAAAGTGCACCTGCCACCTCATGAAGCAGATATTCGCAGCGGCCACTCGTTTCCATACCATTGCTGAACTCAACAGCAATTTTCAAAATACAGAAAGAAATACATGGGAGAGCCTGAAAAGAGGTCAAAAGTTGAACAGCTGCGTCATAAAAGTTGTTTCGTTACTTGGTTACCAAAGGTCGTCGCTAAAAGAGAACGAGAACGGACTTTTGACACTGTAGGATTACTGTTAAATAGGAGACTACGGTAACGTGGTGAATTTCATCAAGAAATTTTATTGAAATATGCTGTTTAATTTTCAAGATATTGATTGCAATATAAAAGCTGATAGAGAGCAAAATCAACCAGGCCGCTTCCATTCTGAAATTGTGATGTCATAACTTGACCACTTGTGACAGAAAACCGTTTGTTTCTAATCTATCGTAAAATATTTTAACCGTTACAACAGGGAGGTGCAATTTAGAAGGAGTTACAACTGACAGTTAAATTTATGCTAATCCTGTTCGATTTTCTCGGTTGTGATAAGAGTCCCAATTCATAAGGGATGGGTACGGCTTAAAGCACCCTCTTACTTTTGTGTGGTCTCTCCAATTTCTAGACGGTATCCAAATAAGTTTATTCACACCTGCTTATATCCTATAAAAAGGATTACTTAGAACAATGCTTCGATGCCAAGGTTGTTGCCGAAAGTCAAGACAGGACTTTCAGCCCACCAATCAAAACGACTGGTTTTCTCTTCCCAATCAAGATAGACTGGCGTATAAGAATGAGGTGTAGGGCTTTTGCCATATGCAAATGATTAAAAGGGACACTAACACTATAATTAACAATTGAATTTTTATCAATTTTCGCCAAATTTCGCAATTTGTAGTAGGTGTACCCATGTTCAGCAAATTACACATCCTGAAACTGGTCTACTATGATAAACGTCAGAAGGCGTCAAAAAGGTGAAAACTAATTTTCAAGAATAGCGAGTGGCAATGTTATAACTATGGACAAAATTTTCCAATGTAACTGTCGACGTAGCAGACGACATGAACCCTTTCACGTTAAGATCTTAATAGATCTTAAGCCCATTCAACCTGTAAGTGATGAACAAAGCAGATGTCTTTGGCGGCAACTGGTTAGGTTCAAAGGAAGGAATTATATGCATCTCCTTCTAAATCACACCTCCCTGGGTAAACATATATTCAAATCAACCTATTAATAACTGAATCATTGCATGATACGTATCATTAGTTGAACACAAATGTGTACAAGAGTAGTATGATCATTGTAATAAAATATACAAATAATTGGTAAAAAAAACCAAACAAATAAATACATGAAAATCCTGGTATCAGGAGTTCCCGTATGTGACATCATAATTCGACTTACTCAAGTTTGTTGCCGTTCAACCGAAACAAAAATGGCAGTTACCCTTTTCTGAATTCCAAAAGTGTATAACTTTGAAAGGCAACGATACTTTAGCATAAACCTTCGGAAAGGTCTTTGCCGAGCAGTTCATATTTCATAAAAACATTCTCATTGCTTCATCTCACTGTCATAATGTTGATGTGATTACCCAAAATGTGGACGGCATTGTAAACAATTAAGATCAAGAAAATGTACTGTCAGCCTTACATAATGGCCCGTGACGCATGCAGCCTGTCCCTGCGGGTGTAACAATTATGGTGTTTTAGGTTTAAACCTAAATCAAAGCCTAAACTGTTTTAAACCTATCACTATACGCATATGCACTGTGGGACAGAGGGTGGGACGTTTGACGAAGTATTTGAAAATGTGCCCTTAGATTGCAGTGAAGTGTTACCACTATACATTTCAGCGCCTATGTTCTACTCACAGTTCCAACGCCAACAACTCCCTGATTCAGCTGTTCAACCCTGCAAATGTCATAGTTTGGGGGGAATTTCTGAAGGCTATGATATCATACTCCATCCGGGGAATTGCATCACTGCTTCATCTAAATGAGATGGCATCAAGAATGAACTACTATGGGGAAAAGGGAGGGGGGTTAGTGGGTAGGTATTGTCTCCAGTTGTAATGTGTGGGGTAAGATGGGTATGAGGTTGACTTGGTTAGAATCTTGTAGAAGTGAGGAATGCTTTTCAGGGTTTATTCATCATGTGGTAGGGTGGGCATGGCTGCCAGTGGGATACCTTTGGGAGTTTGTAAGTAAAGCTGGATTAGAGGGATACCGATGAGTTACCTTTAGGTTATAGTTTATCACGCTAGACGATTGGTAGCGTAACTATTTGGTATGCTTGTACGAAAGGTTGTCTTGGGTCGGTACTGAAGGTGAACAAAGGATGGTAGAACGTACACCTGAGAACATTCAGTTAACGATATTATAGTATTTCAATGAAAATGCATATGATTGTATAACCTCCTTGTTACCACAGGTGGCAAGCACCGACAACAAAGTCTGACAAAAATACACTGTCCACGTATATTGAGACGGACGATACAGAGCCGTTTGCGGGCTGCTTAGTCAGTCACGTTAAATATTCAGTATTTGAAAAGAATCCTTGCAACATCACAGCATGTTAGTACAATAGTCACAGCCGGTAATGCCGCTGTGGTGAATAATAGTTAATAAAACAAAACAAGAAAACATTCTTGAAGAGCCCTACATGGACATGACATTGTCGCCTTGTTGAGCTGTTAGGCAGTCGTAAGGCTCTTTTTATCACCGTTTTTTCTCGCTAATATCGATTAATTATTACAATGTCTTTCGTCTTTCCTAAAGCACCCTTCACCCTGACAACGACATTTGCAGCTGAGCATGCGCAAAGAGAAGCGGCTATACTCAACCAGTTTCTTTGACTCAATCAATTTCGTTAATTGTTGCTTAATCGTGTAAATTATTAGAATTCTTGTACGTAAGAAATGAGTAACAATAGATCGCTGCTATTGCTAATCGAAAAATTAATAGTTCATGAACGAGACGGCCGCGGTTTATTGATCAAACGAAAATGATAAATTTCAAAGCATTTCATCTTGAAAGTACGGTGGACGTGAACAAAGCTGAAACACATCGTTCAAACCGTAAATTTTCGTCCCCACTACACCTTGACAACATCTTTGTGAGGGGGAGAGGGTAGCGTATAACAGGGGGAATTGCATCACATGTTTTTCGTGTTGTCGTTCTGCCACCGGTTTGGCTCCAATTTTGTAATAGGGAAAAGTTAAAAATTTTGAAATGAGACACTTCGATAAACAAACAACCTAAAAAGGAAAACGTACTATTGTTATTGCTGTTTTTGTTACTTTGTTTTTAAAGAAAGACAGCCACAGATCGGGAAACTATAAAAACAAAGAAAGAAACTTTAAAGCAGGATCTTTTACTTTTCATCTGGGAGTTTCAGAAATAAGTCGAAATAGTGAGGATAAAAAAAGTGGATATATTGAGATGTTGATTCTAGGGATTTTGACTTTGTCTTATTCTTGCTTGACTATCATAGTAAAACAACCATAAACAATTGGGACTGTTTTTTTCAGTCCTTTAACGGTACGCTTTACAAGCAAAATGGACACAGTATCATAAATTGAACTCCGAACTACAGGAGCCCATTCCTCTGCAGGAAACCACAATGCATACATGTCGGGACCAGACGGACAGAATTAGCCCTCCACTGTGAAAACACTGTGGAATAAAATGTTACTGCTAAGGTTACATTATATCGATCCGTGTGTGTGTGTGCTGTGAACATCGTCCCATACTGTGTAATCCCTCATTTTCAGAACATGACATGTGTCTGAATTATTGTCATCTGCGCGATAACGTAACAGTTTTCATTCGTTGTATGACAATTTTTTTTCCAAGACACTGAGACAGGCGGAAGTGCTGGAATGACAATTAGACAGGGTGGAGTGCCTGAAGTGCAATCATAATTCACTCTCTCTTACCTAGCTACCGGAATGGAAGATCTTACTCTTTTGTAGGGGATATCGAGTTATACGTCACACCAGCTGCAGATGTAAGGCCTAGAATCAAGTGCTCTGCCACCCCTAGGTTTCAGTGATCTGTCACTTTTTAAGGTTGAGTGATTTATCACTTTCTCTCTATCCCTCTCTTGCAGAGTTGCGGGGTTTGTCACTCGCTTCTAATGTTGAGAGAGTTCAGCTCTCACTCTTTTAAAGTTGAGTGAACTGTCCCTCTCTCAGAGTCAGAGATTTATCACTCTTTTATATTTGAATCAGACAAGCCACTCTTTCATAGCTGAGTTGTATCTCTCACACTTTGAGAGTTGAGTGATCTGCCACTTTTTTTGAAATGAGTGATCTGCCACTTTCTTTGAAATGAGTGATCTGTTACTTTCTTTGAGTTGAGTGATCTGTCACTTTCTTTGAGATGAGTGATCTGTCACTTTCTTTGATATGAGTGATCTGCCACTTTCTTTGATATGAGTGATCTGTCACTTTCTTTGAGTTGAGTGATCTGTCACTTTCTTTGAGTTGAGTGATCTGTCAGTTTCTTTGAGTTGAGTGATCTGTCACTTTCTTTGAGATGAGTGATCTGCCACTTTCGTTGAGAGCTGAGTGATCTGTCCTTCATTAAGTGTACGTTGAGTGATTTGCCCCCCCCCCCCCCCCATTTAGAGCTGAGTGATCTGCAACTGCTTTACAGAGAATAAATGATATGTCACTCTTCTAGAGCGAAGGAGTGATCTTTCACTTTTTCGATTACGAGTGATCATATGTCACTCTATTAGAGAGAATGGAGGGTCTACCAAACAGCTCGACATAATTTTGAATTTGTCAAAGTTTTTGAATAATGATTAATCGGTCAGTCCCTCTATTCAAGAGATAATGTGTTATTGTCATACTTTAAGAAGGCAATTAAGCTGTACTTTAATGAACGGGACACACTGACACCAAAACTTATCTCTGACAATATGAACGGTATAGCAAACAAACTCAATCAAATTTAATCAATAGGCCTATTGATTCCTTTCTTGGTATCTCGCAAAGAATTCGGTATCAGATTTTACAAAGTGGGAGTCTTTACTCTGGAGGTTTTCCCAATTCAGTCATTCGGAAAGGTCAATGCTCCCAGTGAAGATGAAAATGATATCAAGGTTTCCATGGAAATGAAGAAGAAAAAATAATTAAAAATGACAAAATTGTAAAGGGGCCCCCGAGAACCTTACAACACGTGGGAAAAAGTGACATTTGATCAGAGTACATCACTAATACAAAATACAAGATACACTAAAGCTGGAATATGAGTTGTACATGCATACAATCTACCTTTTGTTCTTCGTCAGTGTTTGAAGGAAGAAAAAGTAGGGGGAAACTGAGATCATCTGTCACAAAATATGAAAGAGAACCTATGCCCTCATCTTCCAGATACTTGAATATGGAAATTTGTCTCCACATTTTTGTTGGCCCTACAACTTTCAGACTCTCCAAGAAAGCCTATCCGTCAATCACTTTCACTTGAAATCAAACAGACCAATGAGAATGGATATGGGTATTCATGTATGCAAAAATAGGGCTTAAACATTTTTTTTTTTTTGTAGCGACTATAACAGATGTGACTGTCACTGTCAAATATGACAACTTTCCAGGTCATATTCCAGATTAATTAAGACGACCTCCAATGGACTACTCAGTAAGACAATTTACTTTAGTCTATCATGCAAGTACAAAGTCATTTGCAATAGCGATATAGGGTCATCACCACCATGCAGTAAGCGTATTGTACTCGCTCCCCCATGGGTGTTGGGTAAGGAAGTATATGGACTACTGTGTAGGTAGCTAAGTGGATGGCATTTACTCGTAGGCCTATCACAAACAGTACATGACCAGTTTTGAAACGCAAGCACTTTCATCTTGCTATACGATGACAACTAATACATAAAGTGTGGTTTTATTTCCGAGTTTTCGAAATCCAACCCTTGTGATGTATGCAGTAATAAACATTTGCTCGCTAGTTTGGGACAAGGAAACAATTTGCATATGCTCTGTATACACTACAAGTAAATTTTGCCATAGTATGTCCTTTATTCCTCTATGTAATCGAATAAATAGGTTTTGAATTCTGATTCAAACTGACATCAATGTGCGTCGTTAGAGGCATGAAGAACAGCCTACAACCTTTTACCAATAATAGTTTACCTCATGTTGTTTGATAAGGTGTCTACGTAAAGTAGGCCTACTTCTCTGCTGACTCGCCCAGTGGTTGGTTATTAGGATGTGGACAAGGTAAAATACGTATGCTGTAAGTTTGCTACATTAATAAAATTACTTACCCCACCGATGCCAGAAGTAATAAACGAAATTGACTCTCTAGTCTTAGTCTTACACGGTATTGGCAAGTGTATTCCTAACCTGATTACCTGAGGTTGTTATGATTGTGTGTGCAGCTATGATAGCCGCGGGCGATTAAACTTGCCAAGACCACTTGTTGCAGGTTTCTTTGGAACGCCGAATTGCTAATATATCCCCGTCTCCTCTAATTCTTTTTTTATCGTCCTGCCTTTGAGGCAAAGGTCGGGATCTTCAAGATATTTATGATTTTCGGTGATTGTCTTTTAGCTCTTCTTTTTTAAACCAACCGCACTGATTCGGTCGATATTGTCCCTTCTTATAACACTTGACTCTTCACGAAAGGTGGAAGGTTTGACCTCGAAATCAATATTTCGGTTGAATTGCCTCGTGACCTCGTTGAATTGTAATAGATATACTGGGTGAGAGGGAGTAGATTCGTATCATAAACGGTGACAACAACCTTATAAAATTAGGAATCTGGCAGTAAAATGATCACTAATCATTATCAAGGTATATATGTGTCTATGTAGATGAAATTACAAAACAATTTCAGACTTTGAACTCTCCCGTGAGGGCATCACAAACACGAGGGCCCTATAAAATTTGCAGTACGATAGAGGTACAACAGTATTAAAGCGGTGATCAATGTTTATTAATAACGGGATTGTCGGCAGAGTAATACCTCATGATAGCCCGTTCAAAATGTAAAGTATACCAATGCTTGGCGTATTGATATTTTGAAACAAATAATACTAAACATCATTTCGAAAGCGGAAATATGACGAAATGAACCTTGCTGCTGTTTCATATAGTACTATTCAGTCAACAGTTGTTCTGTGATAGTAAGATTTGGTAACCATTATATTCAACGCAAGCTGCTTAGTTATGGCCTGAATATTGTGCTAGATATTGACGGAAAGGTTCAGTTCTTTAACATTACATTGTACAGCCTTATTCTCATTTACGTCACCTGCTGTAACGTTAACGTTCTGTGCAATACATATCTTAAGCAGAACTCAACCTCTGTCTCTTTTACAGGAAGGATCTATAGGCTATTCGCTGTATTTGTAATAAAGATAGCCTTTATGGTACCGTTCAACTGTTCAACAGCATGGGCATTCTAACTATTTATGGCCTGAATCGGTATTATGTTGATACTTTTGTTTTTAATTGGGTCTATGATGAATCATTGCCATCCATGCAATTCACTTCCTTATACCCAAGTTGTGCAAATTATCAATTATCTATTCCTTTTACAGATTTAAATGTTCGCAACTATGTGTTCGCTAAGTTTACGTTATTCCATGGATCTCTTTCCCAAATAACCCTAATTGTTTGCGGAACTGTTACTAGGTAAAAGAGCAACTGAAATATAGCCTTATTTCAAACTATCATTGACCTATTCGATTCTTTCTTCTCGTTTGCATTGTTCCTAGCTGTTCCTGGTTAATTATTATAGTTTATTATTTGTCATTTCTATGCCTTTGTACTTAGGGTGGTAATTCTTCATACTACGTAAATCTTTCCTCATCTTAATCTTTTGGGTTTAGACAGTAAACTCCACTGAGCTGTTTGTCGTCACTCCCCCAATCTCTTCACGTATCCATTTATGAAATCGCGTAATCGCGTACAAAGAGATTGAGATATTGGTCAAAGGTCAGATCAGTTCAAGATAAAAGAATGGCAATAATGTCTCTTGAAGCAGGAGTAATTTCACAAGAGATATTAAACTCGGATTGCCGCTTTAAGCCTTTGCTTGAGGGGAAGTCGCGAAGTGAACTTTAGGGGATGTGTGATCATTTTGTCACATGAAACAAACATTATCTTGTGTATACAACATTGACCTACATAAATGTAACAGTGTAATATTTTTATTATCATTCTCAACATGAGTCTAGTTTTAATTGAGTAGTGATAAACCGATCTTGATCTTGAGAGTGCCAATTCAAGTCAGTTCATACCGGTTATATCCCGCACTGAGCAGGGAGGTACCCTCCTTTCAAACGCTGCACAGGATCATCCCCTCACAAACTGTAGAGAGTAAATTGAACCGACGCACAATTGCTCACTGTCGCACTCGCTATTTTTCATATAGTTTCATTTCTCTAAGCATATTTCATACGCACTGATAAATTTATGTCATTTCTATGCTTACTATTTGTTTTTGACATATAGCGTCACCGTCTTGCAAGATGTAGATGCACATGTGCAAGTCGCTTGACAGATAATAAACTGGATCTGCATCAAATTAACTCAAAATACTAATTACGTGTAACAGGAATCAAATGATGTCATATTGGCGATGGTGATCACGTTACTATGTATAAACATATCGCCGCTCAACAGGTGTTAAAAACTACTTTTTATTTTTCTTTTTGAAGAGAGTAAAGATATGTAGATTCGATGGCCATTTTTAGCTTTGTTTCAACCTCGATCAAGTAACAATATCATATTCAAGAGACGACAAAGAGCTTGATCTTTTGATACCCTCATACTTTGTTAATGGTGGTTTACCACAGCCTCTTTTAATGCAATCGTGACGTCATGTGCAAATGTGTATCATTTCTTTTTTACGAGCGAATAGCGAAGTATAGCAGTCGTGTTTCAGCCTCTTGACAGTCTTTCCTTTGTATGACTGAAAATTCTTTCAATTTAACCAAATAAAATTACTTAAAACGAAACTTTTAAATGTGAGTAAGAATCATTGTATGCTTTTTAGAACAGTTTGTAGACTATTACGTTGTAAACACTAACATTTTTGAGGGATTGCACAACAAAACGACTGTAAAACATGAATAACAGCCCTTTCCACCGTTTTGCAAATAGCTGTTCCTTATGAAAATCTCAACTCTTCACTGTCGGTATTCTGAAA
The DNA here is from genome assembly GCA_021234535.1 of Stichopus chloronotus. Classification (NCBI taxonomy): domain Eukaryota; kingdom Metazoa; phylum Echinodermata; class Holothuroidea; order Aspidochirotida; family Stichopodidae; genus Stichopus; species Stichopus chloronotus. The sequence continues at coordinate 22,713,010 of CM037845.1, read as the reverse complement.
TGTTTGAAATAGATTGTAGCAGACTTTGAATTCTATTTTTTTCTGATAGAGGAATGTAGTATTAAAATTCACTTGTTAACATTTCAACCCAGGAGGTTAATACTGCTTGATAACAAACTGGTTTGTTTTATATCTCAGTAAAGAGAACGACAACAGGTGGTAACGCGTTGAGCTGTTCTGTCAAACTTTGCATATTTATCTTCATAATGTGCTCGTGTGTGTGCCGTACTACTATACTGCCGTACGTGTTGCATACGTGCGCGTGGACCACTATACTGTACGTGTGCACCTGACTGTCAGTTCCACTAGGCAGGGTAGAAAAGATTGGCAAATGTGCGTTATCGTGACTGACCGTGTTGTCTTTTTCTTCAAAATTGTCATTGACACTAGGCCTAGAGATAATGGTGTAATAAGCGTACGGTTACTGTCTTTTCAAACGTTCGTATGTATCGTGCCATGATCGAGTGGAAGTTTACTGGAACTTAGCCCAATGTGTAATAAGTTGTAACTGCTAGGCTAGGCTAACTCGACTCGAGTCTAAGTTAGCGAACGGACTCGTCGTGCTCCTAGTCGTAGACTGATTTCTGCTCATAGCCTTGTACGCGTTTCAATCGTAAGTTCGTTGGATATTGGTGCTCCTTTTACGTCCCTAGACTACTAGTACTACGGTTATCATAAGCAGTAAACCGCAGTGCATTACTTGAGTGATGCCACAGTCCGTTTAGATCTGCAATTTGGTCCATATTCGCGAGTGTGAATGCCTCGCATTCTGGTTCTTTTTTCTTCCCTCACAACTAAAATCTCCTTGAAAATAGAATACTTTACGCAATTAGCCTTTATTGTGAATTCCATTGTACTTTAATTTGAAGTTTATGTCTACATTGTTACGGGGAAAACAAACAAAAAACGTCTGAAAGCAGGACGTGCTGCTCGATGAAACAAAGAAGACTTCTTTTGTTAAATTTTATTTTTTCTCTTTCATTTGATACCAAACTGGCAAAAACAACTACGCCACGTTTTTTTTTTTCAGAAAAAAAGACTTCATTAATCAGAGTGTTAATGACGGTGTAACGTCTCCTTTTTCCCACTAAAACCTTACACAAAGATGAAACTTGGTTATTCACAGGAACATATCGTACAATTACAACAGGAACCGATACTGCTAAAAATTGAAATCGTTTTAAAATTTTTATTTCTTTTTTGACAAAAAGACCACTTTTTGTAAAAAAAAAAAAAGGTTCTTCTTTACAACAGTAAAAGTGTACCCAGTCTGTTTGGTGAACATTTGAAAAAAAAAAAACAGGAAAAATAAATCCTGTTTTAAAATTGAAACTATGAACATGTTGACTGACCTATTGCAGTTGAAAATAAAATGACTCAACATTTGCCTGAAAAAGAGGGTGCATGGTTTAGGCAAATACCAATGTCACTGGTTCAAGCAGAAACAGTTTGTTCAAATAACCGATTTGGTAAATATTGTCAGATTGTCTATATTCATACCAGTAGTCTATGGCGCAGTTTTTAGGACACGGATAAAGTTGCCTTAATTTTGGCTTTCTTCTCCATCCACCCTAGTGTTAACCAAACAGATGTATGTCTTTATCGTTCGACATATGCTTAAAATGTGATATAGAATAGAGGGCGTTTGCCCCTTGACATCCCATCAATTTTATAGTTCGGTTACTTTCACTGACCGTGGCAAAAAATGTGAGAAGGGGATCATGATTTCGGAGACCCGTTGCCATGGCGATCATAATGCGTTAATCACAGTGGGTACGAGCACCGTCATTCTACTTTTTCGTAGGTTATTGTAAAATGATTGTAAGTTTACAGTTCTCATTCCAAAAAAAAGAGAAAATGTTTACAGCACAACCAGCGATGTGATTCCGAATCATAAACAACTGCCTGCCTATGTTTGTGGAGAAGATAAACTGTAATACGTTACGTTTTCATTAAACATGGGAGCTAATTTATGAGTATTAGAATTTTGAGGCAAATTGTGTAAGCTTTTAGTGTCACATCCGGTGAGTTAAAATCTACTCACCGCCGTTTCTTAATTGATATGTACAGCATCACACATAACAAGTGAGCATTTTCGACACAAGATGAAAAGTTAGTTTGCGTATGGTGTCTCGTGATTGTAGATAGCACATACCCTAGTAAAACAAATAGACTGAAAGAGGATATCACATCGTTTTAAACAAAACACAAAAGACTGACTAGCAAATATCACATCGTCTTACAAAAGACAAAAGACTGATAAAGGATATCTCATTGTCTTTAAAAAAATACAAAAGACTCATAGAATATATATAAAAAACACAAACAAGTTGAAGTTCAACAAACATTTATTTCGGTCACGTAATATGAACAGTAACAAATATACATGAACATAAGTACACAGATTGAAGACCGAGGGCTATCCACAGGAAGCTATAGCAAAGCTTATAAACGTTTTAATTTGCTCTTAAAGGTGTTAAAGGAAGCGTGGCAATGATTGGTAATTCTGTGAGGAAGAGAATTCCAAAAATGAGGAGCTACATAACGGACACTTTGGAGGGAGGATTGAAGTCTATAAAGAGGTTCTGTGAAAAAGGATTGACCGTGTAGAATAGTGTTTAAGGAGCGCCATGTTTTCTTCATATCGTTGACACAATTTCCAAATAATTCACTATAATACAATCTTTTCCCAGATCTTATGACTGTGGTCAATCGATAACGAAACCGTCTATAGTCAGTAAAGTTCTGGGAAGTACGCCGTTTCAGATACTTTTTGTACAGTTTTTATTTAGTGAGACAAGAATTGATAATAGCAGTGGTGATCCAAGGTTGGTAAGTGATATTACTCTTGGACCTGTAGGTGAAAAAGGGAAACTTTTATCATACAACTCGAAAAAATATCGAAAAAAGCATTATAGGCATTATTGGGATAATTTTTATCGTATACAGTGGCCAATGATTCAGTTTGAAAGGTTGTTTTGAAGTGATTTAAGTTGGGCAGTAGAGATACTGATGTGACCTACCATTTTATTGGGAGAGTCACAAGGAGTGGGAGAATAAATATCGAATGTGCAAAAACAGGTAGGTGATCTGAAACATCATCAATAAGGATCAATAAGGTTGGTCCCAAACATTACTTAAAATCATGTCCAGAAGTGTTGCTGAATTGGACGTCACTCGAGTTGGGAGACTATGTAAAGGTACAATAGAATTAGAGTGGGCTAGATTCAAGAACTGATCCGCAGTGAGGTTATGAGGATCCATCAAATTGCAATTGAAATCGCCCATTATAAAACAATTCTGATTAGTAGCACTGATATCAGCAAAGGTTCTAGACAATAGATCATATGAAGAATTCAGAAAAAGCACTTAAATCTGATCTAACCTTGTATGTAAAGCAATCCTTTACATACATAGCAACACCTCCTCCTCTACCATGTCTGGATGCGTGTTCGAATTTTTAACCAAGAATATCAAAAGTAGAAAACAAACAATTACTGTCATTGAGACAAGTTTCAGTGACACCAATCACAGTAAAGTCACGATCGATGCATTTTAAGGATAGCTCAATATTACTAAAATTTCGATTCATAGACCTCGCATTGAAATGTATTAGACTCAATTTATCATTCCATTCGCTATGGCCAAAATTACTAAAAATTGATGATCAAAATAACGGCAATCCTTAATAAGACTACAACGTTATGATTACTATCAGGATCAGAAGTGTTTAAAGGTGAGTGGTCACAGTCGTTACCATAGCCATACTTAGGGATATGAGGTCTACACTGAATACAAAATATATTACCACTTGGAGTCAGCAGAGTACGATTAAGGCAAGAATCACGTAACTTAACTGTTTTAGTGCATCTGTAACATTTATCCACAGAAGATAGTGAGCTTCCATCTAGATTATTGAAACACGAGCAACATAAATGGTCAAAAAGATTAACTTCCATGCACAGAGTACAAACAATTAACAAAAGAAAAAAATAACAACTAAATAACCAAGGAAGAAACAACAGCGAAGAAAGAAACAGATGATAGCTGCACAACACAAAGGGTCACAAAGGGTCACAAAGGGTAAGTATAGCCCCGCATCTTCATTCCATCTGCAAATTATCTAGCCGAGGTAATGAAGGACTTTTCGAAAGGCGAAAAGGAATATCCGGATGATCTATCTTCAGTTGACGTTAGCAGTATGATGGGAAGTGTGTGCCACTTGCAATGGGCAAGTGAGAAAGGGTGTTTCAAGAGAGCTGCAAAATGGCGGACAGTTGATGTCTAAATAGTAATGTTCGACAGTCGGGACAAATTAAAGCTCATGCAAGTTTTCCAAGGCCGATATCTTCAGAATCACATGTTTCCGATCATTTCTGTCCACTGCAAAAATCCTACTATCAAGAGTCCAAGACCGCTTTGCGTTGACATGGCTGCGAACCCTTGAATATAAGGCCTGTCTCTGGGGGTGGGTGGGTGAGGTCCTCGTTGATAAAAACACCGGAGCCTTTGAGGTGGGTCCTCGCTTCGATAGAACGTCTTACATCTGATGTTATATGAAGATAATTTCACAATAATTGGTCTCGGCTTTGTTGTTTGTTGTGGGTCTTGTGCCCTTGCTTTCGGTCTTGGGGTGATCCGATGGGACCTATCGATATGGTCAGGACTTAAATTAATTTGAAGAGACTCACGTGCAAGCTTTAGGACAATGTCATCAGTCGATTCGTTCAGCGTTTGTTGGATCCCATGGATTCTTCAACAGTTTCTCCGAGAATATTGCTCCTGACTTTCCAGGTTTTCGTTGATTGATGATATTTGGCCTTTTAGAGATTGTATCTCAGCTTCAGCTTTATTCATTTGGTCCTGCTTTTTGGTCAGTTCAAGTTGGAGAGCATCATGGATGTCAGTACAAATTTTCTCTTTGACAGCATCGACAATAGCAGGAATTAGCAACGATGTGATAGAGTTACGGAATTCTTCCGAGTTTATTGCAAACTTGAGCTCCTCACGAATGGCAGTAAGTATTGCAGCGTTTTCCACAGAGCTGGTGGCGTGAGGGTTAGGCTTGACGTGAGCCTGTAGTTCAGCAGATTGACTTCTGGTTGTAAGACCAGCGGACTGAATTCTTTCAACCTTTTTAGAGGATTTTTTCGAAGACATTGTATCCCAAAGAACAGGTTTATTAATGAGAAGCAAAATAAGAAAATGTGACTGCTGGAAATGATATAACTGAGATTTTTGTCGACGAAAGAGGAGCAGTGAAAATAAACGTGCTACATTGTAGCTTGCTGGAATGTTTTAAACAAACACCAAATTCACAACTTACTCCAACACGTTTTTACTTATGGGAAACATCGGTACTAGGCAACGGTGACTTAATAAGGAATTTGACATGTGAACTTATATGGATGCAAGTAATTTGTATATATTTCTATGGGCTGAACAAAATAATGAAACGATACGGGACATCCACAGAGGACAGTCAGGGTTTTCTTTGGCTCTGCAGTTTGCGGAAACGGTCCCCATAGACTGGTGCATGCAATGGACAAGATATACCGAATGTGTGATGTATAAAGTGTGACCTATCTGTATTTCTGGCAATTTTTTTACTGAAGATAACACCGACTATTAATAAAGGTTAGTTGGTCTCGATGACTCTCGTAATAGTCCTTGGTTGTGTGGTTGTATGTGTGTGATATCTGCTCATTGCTAACACAGTATGAGCTCGGTACGGTAGTCTGAAGATAAAAGGTTATTTAGGGACAACAGCGATTTAATAAACAGGCACCTAAGACATGATATCCATAGATTTGATATGGAGGTGTAGAGTATAAAGTACTTGAATATTGTTGTTTTGTTTTCTTTTCTTTTTTGTAAGAAATCACAGAGTCAGAAATAAGGGTAAAACCCCCAAATTATTCTTGTTAATGTAACATCTCAAAAAGGTATCTTTGGTTCCACATGTGGTTCCACGAGAATACCGTATGGAATGCAAGAAGCAAAGTGCTTGATAGAGGTTCCAAAGTTTTATTTGAGGATTAACTCAGGCTGGCATCAACTTGTAAAACGTGTAATCGCAATATCTCAGGCTTGGAGGAAATCTAAGGAAGTTGAAAGTAAGTAGATATGCTATTCAGAGAACAAGTACCCGTCGTATAGTATTGAGCGTTAAGTAGTCTGCTCTTTTACAGTCGACTTAAAACACAATTCTCACAGTAAAACTTTTTAAAGACTCAAATGTCAACATGGGACTTTAGAGGAGTCTCCATACTTGCTGTGTAAGTTACATTGAACATCGTTCATGCAATAAAGGGCCGGTGTTTTATCAAATTAAATAAACAAATGAACTGTACACAAGCTTCTAACTACCCATGCAGGATTCACGATTATATTGTACCGCGGCAAACCATCATTTATTGAGTCACAATCGTTTTTTGTTTTTAAATCAACCCCCCCCCCCTGTATGGGAAATTGCTCTTTCTTTGAACTTACGCTTATTGGTCTGACGAGCGAGATCAAGACGTCAGTCTCAATTCTTACATTCATCTGACATTCGGTCACAGGAACTGATTCCTCGTTAATGGATGCATTGCCCCTTTTCCTCCCCTCATTTAGTCTATATAGTTCTCCTTTTTTAGTTTTTTTTTATTCCAAATTTCTTTTTCGGTTTTGGTTACTGTTCATGATGTTATAAGTTGATTTGGTTGAGCTTAAAATCCAGCAATTGAACTATTACTTCTAATTGTGCCTTAAGGTGATAAAGTCATTCATCTGCTTTTTCTTGTCAGCTTATTTTTCTCCACTTATCTTCCTTCTTTTTTTTTTTGTCAATCAGTCCACGTGTACTTCTGACCCATATGTTGCAAATCATCAAAAGGCTTTTACAACATAACCAAACACGATCTCTCTCTTACCTGTTGTGGTTTAATTAGACGTTTACCTTCTTCGTCTTCCACTTCTTCTTCATCATCTTCTTGTAGTTCTCCTTTTTGTTTTGTTTTTGTTTGTTTGTTTTCTTTTTCTTTTTCCTGATTTACGATCTCTTACGTAAGGGCAGTCTTATTGCAATTCTTTCTCGCTTAGGTACTTGTCCGTATGTGTACGATCGATTACGTAGGTTTTTAGTTTTTTTTTTTTTATTCGTCGCCTTAAGTGGATAGCTTGGACAAATTGGAAAGATTAAAGCTTGTTAGTCTACTCCTGATTGGCACGGGTGGGCGTCTTAGCGAAGCATTTCATCGCATATGCAGAATGGAGGGGAATATAAAAGAAGAAGAGGAAAAAAGAAAGGAACGGAACACAAAAAATATAGGGGAAAAAGGAGGAAAACAAGAATACCGGTAAGGTTGTAAACACTGGCTAAGGGAAAACAGTTTCTGCTCAATTTAAGTTCAAGTGGAAGAGGAAAACTTCAAGAAAGGAAAATGAAAAAAGGGGGGGGGGGATGTGCTTATTCCACAGGTAGTTAGTTGTTTTCTGACTAAATCAAGAAACTATAAAACTGGGTTAATAAATTAATGTGTGCAGCTGACACTCGTTTTTTACTTCCCTTAGCCAAATTCGACTGGATTTAAGGACAGAAGAGGTTACATTACCATGACTTAAGCCGTTTCAGGCAATGTTCACTGAGATTTAGGATCATGGTGTACAAACGTCGGTCGATTCAAGGGTTTGGTTTTCGCTTTGATTAACTGGAAAGAAACATCAGCTATATTGAGGGGCAAACTTCAGAAAGAAGAAATTTTCAGCTTGGCTTGCTTCACGCATCGCTTGATATCGACACGCTTAAAAGATGCAATTTGAATAAATCATAGAACATTTTGGTATTAAGAGGGAGGTATCTTCAGAGAGTAGTTTTTGGGAATGCAAAGTTTGGAGAAGAGACAGGGATAAGAAGAAGGGGGGGGGGGGGGGGGACTTTGGAGGAGATTATGAAGAACGCAGTAACCACAATAAACATGTCTCAGCACGCACACAGCTCACAGTACAATTTTTTTAGGCAAAACGAAGCATTACACCGTCTAAATTTCGCATGCCATAAACCTTCAATCAGTTTAAATTGGCCACGAAATAATCACTATTTGGTAATAGTTAAAGAAATATTGAAACTGAAAGTACAAATGGGTGACGTACAATTCCACACCTTTCGTGGAAGAAACACCAACTAAATTGCAGAGATTTCTGCCAGGGTATAATGCGTAAGCCTTGTGTACATGGCTAGCTACACGTGTGTAAAGGATGCGCGAAAACAGATAAAAGTTCCGTCCCCACAATACAAAACAAAAAATGGTGAAAAAGAGAGGTAAATGAAAGTTACGTGGAGAAAGAAGGGCAAAAATGAAGAAAGAGAAGAACAGAGATAGAAAGAGAGACAGGGGAAGGTAAAGTTGAGAGGAAAAGGTTTTAAAAAGTGTTCCTAATATTGCGCAGTTTGCGGGAGTGACGCCCATGGACTATTACTACCTCCTCTCTTCTCGCTCATTGATAACCTGTATTACGATGGGACATTCTGAACATATGGATTGAAAGTCCGCTCGCAGGTTTGTAACGTGAACTAAATATACTATAAAAAATTATGTTTCTCATGAAACTTTAACCTTTTGCCCCCCCCCCCATCTTCATGCCTTTACTTTGGTATGATATTTACGTCACACCTGACGTCACCACTTGTCTGCCATCCATACTCAGATATGAGAAATGATAAACTCGTCTGATTGATATGTCTTACAATTGACACAAATTAAATGGTTGCTTTGTCTTCAACATTCATAATGCAGAACGTTAGTATCTTGATGTAACAGGCAAATTTACACTATCTGTCGTATTAAGTTAACGTGACATCCCTTTCATAATCTGTAACTGTGAGCGCAAATAAAACACCTTACATTATCATCAGCCTCATTGATATAGCAGAAAGTATTCAAGACCGTAGAATGATGTTAATCGTTTTGAATACGTTCAAAGGTCAATCCTTTCGAACCAACGGATTGAAAAATAATGTACGTTTGGAGTTAATGAAATCTCTGTCTCTATTGATCGTGTTTGACTTAGCGGAGAGTCTGCTATCCATAACGTCTAATTTCCTGCACCGAATAAGCTTCTATATTCTAAGTAATCCATCAAACATGGATGTGAAATATATATAAGATCAAGCCTTTTGAGTTTGTGTATATAGCGAACGCGCTCTTCATGTTTTTACTTTTTTTTATTATTACTTTCCTGTTTTTCCTGCGTTGATCTCTATAAAGGTAGTTTTTAAATTAAACGCTACAATCTGTATAAAGACGCAGTCTTTCCCGTAATTGTACTTTTCAGCGTATGACATACTTTCATTCCTTCTCTCGAGTATAGCTTGTGGAGATCTCATGATTATTCACCAAAAAAAAAAAAAAAAATACTGGTACTATTATATCTGTTTGTCGTTTTATCTTTACAGAGGTGGAATAGTCACTTGAGATGACATTTTTTTTTTGATAACGTCTCGGCCGTCGTAAGTGTAATATGAGAAAAGAAACAAACAAACCAAAATCATCTGTAGGAAACATTAAAAAGAATAAATCTGTAGGACGAAATATTTACTTCACAAACTGAGAAACCGGCCGGCTGTCAAATTCGAGGATGAGCTAACTTCAGATATTTTTCCCTTTTTCTTTGGCGTCTTTAATGCCTTTTAAAAATTTAAAATTTAAAATTTCAAGTCTTTTCATTGTCAAGAAAAGTGAGATGAAGCTTGAGGGAGCATCAGTCACGATTTAAAAATACAAACGCACAATGCTACATTTTCATTGGTTTTACACGCGATTACTGCCCGGGGACGCATGTGCCTGGGTAGGTCAATTACCGTGTTAAACATGCGATATCAATGACAAAACGCCCACGCGCGCAGACACAAAACGGGAATGCATACTTTACACTGCTCAGAAAATATTCCTTTTTTTTATTCAGAAATAATGTACATATATGAATGTGCTTTTTCCGAATTTTGCAAATAGCAGTACAGTTTGGATACGTCGGAAGGATCTGAGGGCTGTATCCCCCAACTCACACACAAATGATAAAAGCAAAAGAAGAAAAAAATGCAAAATGACAAACCTCGTCCTGATAAGATGAGAGTGTGACAACAGTAAGTTGTCAAACGCAGAAGTGATATTGTGTGCAGTACTCTTACAATTTTGATATAAGAATTAACCACTGGCAGGAAGGTCATTTCAGGAGTTCCTCCGAAGAGGACTTAAGAGGGCGCCATACATTGCGCTTTTTTTATTCGTGCAGTCTTAAAATACCGTGCCTCTACAGGAAAATTCTGAAGTCCGAATTATTACGCGCGATACGAATATTCAACTGAAATCTTACCTATAAATAAGCCATGCCATTGCATAGGTACCTCACCTTGCTAAAATTTGAGAAAATTTGCAAACATTCCGGCAGCCTCCCAGGCGACCGTAGACGTGTGCTAAACGTGGTACAGTCGTTTTATTGACCATATAATGACCATAAAATGAACCGTGTCATTCCGATTACCTGCCAGAATATTCCATACAGTAGAAGGAGCACAGACATCAATAATATTGTAAACTCTGTGGCCAGCATTGCCGACGTTCTTAGCAGGACCTGTAAAGTCAGGTAATATGAAGGCTGTTGTAATGGTCTCATCGATAACGTATTTCTTTTACAAATTAAAAAAGAAAGCAAATTATGAACCCCAAATTGCAACTTGCCCAAATTTCCCAGTAAATGTGTAGAAATATTGTCCAGATTTTGAGACCTTTAACTGTGTATGTGCCAATGAATGAGAGGCAACGATGAACAACGTAATGTACCTTATGAAGTTGTGACCAGATGTGTAACATTTTCGGAGGAATAAGGACATTATAACGTACACTGACCCACTTAATCGTTAACCACATTTCGGCAACCAACTGTGAAATAACTTGACACGAAGAGGCGTTTCTGTCTCCTCTAAATCACTGCAAATGACATGACGGAGTCTGTGAAGTCTTTCTTTCATGTGCGTCATAAGTCTAACGTCATTCCTTGTGTTTTGCTAATTCTGACCAGCTGGTTTATTGTAATTACTCATTTGAAACTTAATTACGTCACGCGGGCTTTCTTTGTCTCAAAAGAGTATATGGTAATAAACAAGGTATCAATTACCAAAGATCACATGAATAATCACAAATAATAAAAATATGAAAAAAAAAATGAAAAGATGGATTGTGATTGGTGGCTATGTCTAAGAGATTCCTTATGTTTGTGTCTTTCGAAAGAGCTTTGTTCGAACTGTAGCTTTGTGGCTTACAGTAAGCCTATAAAAATAAACTTGACCTCGTGGAAAACGAATCAAATGAATAACTTTTTTATCTCGATGACAATCAGGTGAAAATACGTGAAACCGTTGCTCACAAACTTTCAAATCCATACTTAAATAGTCCGACCTGCCTTTATGTGGCATTTCAAACTATCAATAATCACAAAAGGGTTGTCTTGCCCACAGCATGCAGCATCATCTGAATAATAAAAAGTCAGATGTTATTTATTGAATGCAAACAAGTAAAAAAGAAATGAATATGTTCATAGGCCAGACATGTTCGACCTACGAATATTAATCACCAATCTCTATGTTACCCGCCGACTTTATGGGTCACAATTAAAACTTCATCCTGTAATGTTTGACAGAGATCTATGTAAAGAGGTGATGGAACAGTATTTAGAGTCCAACCAAAAAAAAGAACTGATTGTTCTCGTCAAATAACGATATTAATTTTTTAGAATTCAAATTTATACATAACTGTATTCTCTTTATTTTCTACTGGTAAAGGCTCATGGCCAACATTTGAAGGTCGTAAAGGGATTCGACAAATAAATATGCAAATAAGACATAGAAGAGACTAGATTTATTTCCGTTTACCTTTTTCTTTTGCACAGACGACAGTCAAGGCTTAACATTGCTTCTCGAGGATGCTATGTTTGATGATAATGATGAGACGACTGCAGGAGATCAACAACAAGAAAGAGAGGAAAGCAAAATCTTAGATAAAACGACGGATACAGTTAAGGATGCCCAAGACCCAGATGGAGTAGAGGATGAGGAAGACGATGATGGTTCTAATTACTCATCTGAATTCGATTCTTTCCCGTCTTGGTACCTCGATCAGTTGATGACCATGGATGGCAATGACAGCGAACCATCAAATTCAGACGAATACCAGAAATACAAAGACGAGTTGAACGAACTCATCTTAGACGTAAAGCTTTATCAGGTTTACCACTCGATTAAGACGCTGAAAGGTGTTCTTGACGATCTCCTCGACGACCAAAGGGAAGAGATCGAGGGAAATAGTCTGGAAGAATCAAATGGGAAGGAAAAGCAAGAGGAGGAGGCAGAAAAGGATGAGGCTTGGGAGAAATTGTCATTTGACCATTCAGAAGAGGAAGAGGACGACGAGGCTGAAGAAGGAAACGAAGGACAATCGGTTAAGGTCTTGACCGATCGGCAGATTGTGATCTCCAAACAACTTGGATCTCTAAAAAACCAACATCTCCCTCCACAGGATCGCTCCTCCCGAAGGATAAAGCGAGACCTGAGCTTCGGTGATGATGAGGAACGGGACGTAGGAGAATTGGCGTGGAACGAGGGTAAACCGAACCTACGGTGGTTAATGAAATACGACGACGACAATTACCTGCCTGGCGAAGGAAATGTTGACGAGGAGAACGGGTTCGAAATGACCAAGGACCAGATACAAGACCTCCTTTCGACGTTTTTCCCCAACGATGGAGAAACCTCTTTGCCTTCTGGAAACGAGGTAAACATCAACGTAGGTGACCAAAGTCTATCGCAACAGATCTGGTACCCTAGTAAGAGAGGCCTTCATAGAGGGAGTATGGATCGCAACTACTTTTCCCGTTTACCGACACTAGAAGGAATGAGAAAACGAAGTAAGTATAGAAAAGGGTCTTAGTGCCAAATTCATACATTTTCGGGATGTAAAACTAACTCAGTGCTGACATAGTGTCACACAAACGTTGTCTTTCCTTTACACATTAAAGGTAACGTTGTTCTCTTGAAACAGATCTGCATTATAAATGCAAACACATTTTTTCAATTCCACCATGGTGTATATAAAGTTCCAATAAATCAACCAATTAAATTTTAGCAATCACCTAATCAATCAATAATCGAACTGAACATACCACAATGCATCAATAACTTCTTCAACCTCCATCCCTCTTAAAAGTATACAAGAATACGACATTCTCTTGCTCATCGATTGGACAAAAATCTATCAATATTCTGACAGTATTCAAATGAGCCTGCAATAAACACCTAGGCACACTTCACAAAGCAAGGACGACTTCCACTGCATGTTCTATTACTGGCAAATATTTCCAAGGTTGGAATACAAAGAGGGATGTTGTTTGGTAAAACCTCACGTTCAGTAAAAAATATGTGGAAATGACTTCGGACGACAGTTTTTCAAAAGCGACAAATTGTCTCGTATACCAAAGTGAAAACAATTTCCATAATAACACCATAAAACTCAGCAAGGGTTGCATGCCAATTATCAAACTGAGTCTAACAGGCGTTCTCAACGATGGCAACAAGGGATCCTCTTGCCCACCGTGAATATTTAGGGAGAGACAGTCATGTGTTTTGGAATGGCGAGTGCCGGGAAGGAGTACTAATATACCTAGCAGTTGTTATGTCCAGCACACTGGTGACACAGAAAACATACATCAAGATTTGTCCCATCCAATCGAAAACCAGAAACAACAACTACATATATAAAGTTATTTAAAATGGAAAATTTCAAGAAAAAAACATGCTATAATTTCAATACGTGATAAATTCAACGTTAGACAGATGGTAAACTGCATTCAGATGCCCAAACTGAAAACAGTCGATACGCGATCACTGATACGGCAAAATTGATGTCACACAACACGCGCAAGGGAATTGCACATAAGTCAAATTTCACAGACACATGTGGTTAATGGAAAAAAAAACACTGAAAACGTTCCTACTAATCCTTTAATCTCTCCCCAACCGGGAGGTACGTAGCCAACACTACCCAATTGCATTAGAACGTGTAGACAATATTCTCATTATCCAATGGAATAAACTATGTTCAGTGGCGGCTCCAGGATGTCAGACTTGGGGGGGGGGGCAAACTGAGGGCAGAGGAAATGTTGGGGGGCAAATATTTTCTCGCGCAGGGCGAAACCGAGCGCGATGCGCGAGGCCTTGCGGGTGGGATCCAGGGGCCCGCCTTAGGATCCCTGGTGGGGTCCAGGGGCAAAGCCCCGGTGGGGGTCTAGGGGGCGAAGCCCCCTGAAGCTCTGAGGTTTTAGCATGTCGCTGGGTGGAAAATTAAGCCCCAAGAGAGGTACATTATTTATTTTCATATTTTTTATTTTTTCGGTTGACCGTACTCCAAGGTTCCCAACTTTTTTCTTTGGAAGTACCATTTCACATTTACGCGATACCACCGAGTACACACACACACACACATAGGCTACATACACTTCCATTCCATTCCTATATATAGGAAAACAACGACATTCCTATATTTAGGAAAACAACCACCTACCCTCCCTTCCCTTATGCTGGACGGTAAACATTCCAGAGAAAATTGGTCTGACCAGGCTGGCCTACTGTTGAAGTGGCTATGGGCATGATATTAAAACTGGCAGCCTGTGTAACATAAATTAGGCATTTATCAATCATGGTTCCCGGAAGCTGTTCTTATTCAGTCCAATGCCAATACATAGTTTTATGATTACATTAATTTTGGATGAGTACAAGATCTGATTGGGAAGGGTAAGAGCAACTGGGGGGCAACTGGGGGGGCAAGGAAATAATTTGGAGGGGCAAATGCCCCCTCATGTCCCCCCCCCCCGTAGCGCCACCACTGACTATGTTAATAGTTTTCCTTATTTTCCTTCCTCAGGACGAACATTCATTCCAATTCGTCGCTCTGGAACCGAAAAAGCTATACTGGATCCATATGATGTCACTTTGACGCCCCACGATCGAGAGAGGTTGACTAGGAACCAAATTGCCAAATTAGCCAGGAGACTTGCCCAGAACACCAAGTATGGGAACAGTGGGGTCCCTGTGATAAAGGAATTCACCAACGGGCCCGCTGGAGATGTTAACTTATGGTTCGAGAACAACCCGATGTATAACATCGGTGTTGATGACAATATAGGTGACACATATGGACTGATGGAAGTTGACCTGCCACGTACCTCCCCCGATGACGCCGCACGATTCCAACACGGGAGGTACAACCATCACGTCTGGCGCCATCTTCCTCGGCTCGAGAGACGATCACACATCGTTGAGGAGCCGTCACTTCCGGGGCCTTATCAGGGTTACTTCATGGAGGGTCAACTATGGCACGACATGTTGACGAAAAGGTCGGCTTCCACGACCCTGAAACCGAGAAATCTGAAAATCGGAGGACCGAACGCTTGGGGAAATTTTATTTTCATCAGCGATAAGGGTCTGCTTCCGAACGATGGGGAGTGGTTCTCGCAGTCCTTTGGGGACAACATAGGAAACAACGAAGCCGGGGGACCGACGGCAATTGAAACAGAGGGAATGTGGGATGATGGAGATGATGACGAAGACGAAGAGGTAATGGAATAAAACTTTGGAGTAGCAGGGTTTGCGGTCAAATCTACCCTCAGTATCGGGATTCTCCTGTCAAATGTCTTTTCCCACCACTCGCTCTCCCTCTCCCAGAAAATGAAATTCAAAAGTAAAAAAAAAATGTAGGGCCAAATTTGTACAAGATAAAAACTATTACTGCTACTGTATATTTTACTGGGAACAAAAGGAAATAGACGGAGGTTAAGTTAGTTTGATACCGAAAAATAATCCAGACCAAACTCAAGGAGAAACCAAACAATGAAAATGAAAACTGAACCACCTTGTTAAAGTGCCCATGTTATATCATTTTTGTTTATTTAGATAGCATAATATAGCAAGTATTGCACTCTTGATTTGAATTCGGTAAAGTAAAAGTTTTTATAATTGAAAAAAAAATCAAATATGAAATTAGGAGACAATGTATGGGCTTTGTCGACAAGTTAAGGATGAATTAAACAAAGTAAGATCATTCAAAGTTTCAAGGCATAGTAGGCCACAGGTACAATGCAGCCAAAGTGTGACCGCCAAATTGTGTAATAAACATAAAGGCCGTGCAATGCAGTGATGTGATGGTGGACATGAATCTCTATGACCAACCTACACAAAAAATCTAGCAGGTCCTTCTCTAGCATGCAGCATAAACTGTGATTACATTTTGATATTCTACAGTGAATTTTGTTCCTTTGAAATTCTCATATCATCCCCTTGACATCATTCTTAGTGGAAATGTAAATTTCCCAAACTGTGTTCTAAAAATAAAGGGAATGTTAGATGAACTTTACAACGCCAGAGAGACCGGAAAGTGATATTTCCTGCAATCTGAGAGGCACTTTCTTTCAAAAACGTTTCAACTGATGTATAGGGCTCTGCTTAGATAGATAACTTTCAGTGCTTGCCCCCCACAACTCTTTGCCACCTCTCACCCCCACCTCTCAGCCCCTCCCCTTGATGCAAAAGTCTGATTACGCCACTGTTACTCTCTCCTCCTCACCGACGGTAGTGTATGTTAATGCACAATATCCACAGGAACAATTTGATAACGCCAATGGAATCGTTGCATCAGCATTAAAGGTTTATGTTGGTAAATATCTATATGGTAAGCTTACAAACAACTATAACGTACAAACTGGAGATAGGACAGATAAAGATAAAAGGAAAACACTTCATAACGAAGCTAGGAATAGTGAAATAGTGCAAAGAAGTGGAATCCAGTGGGGGGGGGGGGGCAACCCTGACGTATCCGTTTTCTGATGTGGATCTAATCCAGAAATCTGAGCCAAGAACTTCTAACGGTGTATTCCTTTATCAAATGGCCGATGTTGTACAACTTACAAAATATTGATAGGATGACCACTTGCCTTCTGTACATTGCTAGTTCATTTTAGAAATGCAAATCTGATCATAAATGGGATGGGAGATCATACATTCCAGGTGATGACCAATCTTCATCTCGGTAGAAATGCAGATTTGGGTATCCCGTGTTCGAATCTCGATCTATGGATTTCATACATATACAGTGCGTTCACATATTTTCGCTCGTCCCCTATTTTCGTGCAGTAGGTACATACAGCATTAAGCCTACATCTATTTGAGATGAGCCTAACCAAATGAAAACAAGACGCTCCCTCCAACCTTCCGCCATTCGAAATTGCTTCAGACATTTCACATTTCGACAATGATCAGCTGTATGATGTTAACTCAGTGCTTCTCTCGTCCTCACTCTCTTCATGTGATTACTGACCGTTTTTGAAATGTGACACTGAAGTCTTAATAATTCTGAAACTCTTCTTTGAAAGGTTTCCGATTATGCTAACGACATCACATAATGATCGACCATTAGGCGTTCATCTTAGGCGGCATCTTATTGCCATTACACAATCTCTCCTGGGGCCTTCGTCGATAATGGCCCTTTTTCGTCTTTACATTTTCTGTATTGGTATGACTTTAAATATTTCATGGGTGCCTCATTTTTCATGCACCTTAGATATCTTTCCTGATGAATCCTTATGTTTTAACCATAGGGTTACCCTATCCTACATATTTCTGTGAGAAATTTGTGAATTGAAATTTATGCTCTGGAGCCGCAGTTCATCAGTTGAGCATCAAAGCGGGAGATTAGTAGCATACGTGGCATTCACGTGGGACAATTCAAGTCATTTTGTTGGTTCAACTGATTTTATCATGAAAATTTTAGGTCGATAGAAGAAACCGAGAGAATTGAGCGTGTCTTCACTCAAAACGAATTTATCTTGAATGATCACTGCGATTAGCTTTAAGGACGACAGGTTAAGCTTGAGAACTTAGAAGAAGGTAAAGATAAATTTCTGTGCATCGGTTGACTCCAAATGAGTAATAAACCTGGATAATACAAACATTATGAAGAGAAATTGATTAAAAAAAAAATTCAAAACAAAATTACCCTTAAAGTGACATATCAAACACTTTCTCCTTCATTGTGGGACACACAGTTTAGGAAATTTGGAATTTAAAGCTGAAAAGTTGATTTCAGTTAACAGAGGAAAACCACCCCGCCCAAAAGAAAATCCCCTTGACAGACATATATATATATATATATACAAAGATTGGAGAGGTCCATATACTAATAATAAAACTGAAAATAGCGATGAGTTTGAAATTCATGATGAATCAATTACGCCAATATTTCGTAAGAATACACCTTACATCGTCAAGGCGAAATAGCAAACTGATAATACAAGTCAGTACATTACAAAAACAGCTGTAACAGAAGTAAGTGCGTAATACCAGCTCAAAATAGCTGAAGATTAAAACTCTGGACGTTTCTATTCAGGTTAGGTTGTAAGTCCTTAATGAAAAGAGACTCCATGATCTTGCGTCTATACCAGGCATTCTCTACATGGAGAACTTTAATATCACCTGGGTTTGGAAGTTGATGGGACGTCGTTTTACAGTGATCGTGTATGGAACTGAATTCTTTGAAGTAGTCAGCATTTACATGTTTTTTAAATCTATCACAAAGCCTGAGTTTGGACTCTCCAATATAATTATCTTTACAAGTTTTGTCTTCACAAGGAATGTGATAAATACAAGCACTGCTTTCAAGATCAGGAATTTTGTCTTTAACCTTGAAAAATGAGCCAATCTTAGAACATCTGAAAGAGATCTGTAGTTCTGCATTAGAGCAACGTTTGAAAGACTTAGAGATAGATCTAGCAATTTGATTAGATATATTACCACAGTATGGTAACTTCAGATAGAATTTAGGTAAGACTTTATTCTCGTCCACAGTGCAGGGGACATGGCCCATTAGTAATCTAGATCTTCAATTACAGGTATATCTCTCAAAGCTCTTGATGAGTTTAAGAGGATAAGCGTTAAGAAGAAGGCAATTACGAATATGACGAAGTTCCTTATGGAAAAGTGCATCGGTAGAGCAAATACGTCTAGCTCTACAATGAAGTGCTCTGATAACACTGGTTTTGTACTTATTAGGGGTCCAGGATTTCCAGTTACAAGAAATACCGGTATGAGTGGGTTTTCTGTATATAAATGTAATTAAAGAAGTACCCGAATTACTGGAGACGTCTCTGCAAACGTTGATATCAAGAAACGGTATTTTGCCGTGTTTTTCAATCTCATAGGTAAATTTAATGCTAGGATGAAAAGCATTGAAAGTGGCAAGAAGTTTGGGTAAGTCATGCTCAGGCAAAATTATGAACGAATCATCAACATATCGCCTATAATAATGAAACTTTGCATTAGGCAGAAGAGAATTTTCAAGGTGGCACATAAATACATTGGCAAAACATACACTAAGAGATGATCCCATAGCTACACCATCTATTTGCTTGAATAAGTGATTATTGTTAGAGAAATATGAACAGCCGGCAAGATCGATCAACTTACGCATGTCAGTACGTTTGATGTTGGTGTCAATTAACTTATCCTTGTAAATAAGGTTAAGAATAATATCCCTAGTAAAAGATAAAGGGACATTCGTAAATAACGAAGTTACATCAATGCTGGCCATAATATGTCCATCTGGAATATAGATGTTAGAAAGTTCCGTTGCTTGTGTAAAAGAATCCTTACTGGTGTAACAATTATTACACATAAATTACGGAAAAACAAAGATCTGGTCATTCTCAGTCCTGATAAGGGCAACGGGATTGTCATTCTCAACAAGAAAGATTACGTTTCTAAGATGGAGGCTCTGCTTAATGACGAATGTAAGTTCCAGCGCATTGATGACGACCCTACTGAAACATACGAACGACAACTTCACAATCTCTTTCCATATCCCGAGAACACACACGATCAAATGACACATATTGTGTATGTGAATCAATTGTCCAGCTGGCTAAGTTCACTCAAAATGTAGTGTTATTTTCTTTTCTTTTTGTCTGTCAGGGAATTTCTAGATGGGTGCTATATGAAAGAATGAAATATGGCATGTATGTGCACCTATAATTAAAACTGTCGACGTTTGACTCCACTTTTAATTTCCTGATAGGGCTATTATTTTTCGAATAATTTAAATGACATTTTTGGAAGTCAAACGTTATCTGCGCTTATGGGTACATTCATCCGGGTTCGTTTGCGAAGATCGATGTGTTTGTGATGACAGTGCGTCACACGCGACTTTCTTGGAACGCCAACGCAATCGTTGGATGTTGGCTCTTAAAATTAGACTGAACATTTTTTTTTTAATGATTTATAAGCAGATTAAGGGTGAAAACGAATAATCACAATCTATAAGATTAGGAAAATACAGTAATTTAATTGGGTTAATCATTTTCAAATGTGACTTACAGATGAAATGCAGCTGGTGTGTTTTACAGGTAACAACCATATTCAAAGTAAATAAAGGAACAATCCTTAGCTATTTACACTCCAATTTTCTCCGTAAAGCTGTTTATGGAAATTTACTTGATAATGAAATTAATCGACAAAATCGACAAAAAGACCTTTCGGAAAGCTGTAACTTATAAAGTTGCCAATGTGTCTCCTCCCTGTTTTATGTTGTGTTGATTGACTTCGCATACTGTTTCAAGATTGATTTAATAATAATAATGTTTGTGAGGTTGAAGGGTAGAAAGATATGCCAATGCTGAAAATTACCACAATTACTCATCCAATTACACATCCAAGAATTACAAAAACTAAAAAATCTTTGCTTGTTTAACCATGGCTTGTATTCTTTGTGCGCCCATGAATTAGTTCTAACGTGAAAAGTGACTGGTCACAATTTTTCAGAAACGAAACTCAATCGTTAATTACTCAATCGCTAATGTTCATTTCTACGTGACACATGGGGATGATTTTACTTTGGCAATTTGTCACAAGCATCTGAGGGAAGCTTGGCAGGTTTGGAAAAAACTAGTAAATTTTGTGGATCAACTCAAGATATCTTTTTAAACTATTCATTGCGTAAGTTCTGGCTTGCTGCGTTACATTGATACGGCTATTCCACTACGGATTATACATGGGTCTAACGCGACTCGCCCACATATCACAAGTATACCGACTAAGGTAATTCATCATCTTTTATTGTAACTAATTTCTTAAGTGTAGAAAGTTCTTTTTTTTTTTGCGGAGTTTTAATTTGATAGTGAATCTCCGAAGGCGTCAATTTCGCAAACTTAGTCCCGGAATGTCAAAATGGTTTCTGCTTACATGTTCTGATGTAGATGGTTTCTCCTTTTGATGTCCATCTTGTCTTTTTATTTCATTTCTTTCATTCATTTATTTCACAGCAAGTTATGAATAACGATGAGGAAGATTGGATCAAAAGACTCTTCTGGCTTACCGATTAAGAAGACTTGGACAGATTAATAAAACAAAGAGGATGACGGAGAAAACGGAACCAGCAGAAGAAAACAAACAATCAGCCTTATTCAACGAATTATTAAATTAATCTTTTACCCGTATAAACAACAACAACAACAGCAACAAAAAGCTCATAGATTATACAAAACAAAAATAGAAAGAACAAAAGCAAAGTCACAAAAAACTCGTCATTTGTCAAGAAAAAAGAAAGAAAATATTTAAGAGGAGATGATGTACTTTTATTGACGAAGTCACAAGAAAATTCTAAAAAGAAAGTGAAATACTAAAAAGGAAATAATATACTTTCTTTTAAGGCATTAGAAGAATAACGTCATGAAAGCAAATGAAAGTCTTAAATTGTGATAAGAAGATGTTGAAAAAAAATGTAATAATTTTGTTGCAAAATTTGAAATCATATAATTCCGTCAATTTTATTGCTAAAAATGGAAGAATTGATATTCAACTTTTTCGTCAGTCACGTTTTCGACGTATAAGGGTAAAGACAAAAATCTGAAAGTGGCAAGAAGAAAGTTTTTTGGGGGGTTCGATTCCCCCTTTTTTTTTTCGTTTTCTTTTCAAAACCAGAAAAGCAATTATTGAGAGTACTGCCAATCCAGTCTGTCTGTTACAAATACAATTTGCAAACCTCCAATGGTCTTGTATTGAAAGAATGAAGTACTTTCGTGAACTTAAGCTCTTATTCATAAATCGAGAATTGAATTGTTTCGATTTTATCAAATGAGGATAATTCTGGTGACCGAAATATCGAGTTTAATATAAATAGTTGACTCTTGCCACTGAGATTTCCTGCCAGTTATCAGCTTGATGTATTGGTATTACGGTGTTAAACTTTTGATATTATTATCAATTTAAAAACAGGGAGCATCTGCTTTAAATTTATATTACTATATCAAGAGATTTTCGATCTTCAAAACGATACCTCAAACGCTGATAACATTTACGATAAAAAATAATAAAATAGTATGAAAAAATATGTAAGGAACAATGGATTTATGCAACCTCTTTGAAAGCTATCAAAACATACTAGTGTCTACGCGTCTGCTTCTAGTTTTGTTGGGGATATCAGGACCGTTAAAGCATAAAAAAAATGCGGAGGTGGACGGCCGTAACATCCTATTTAGTTGCACCCTCAGGAGCGAAGTCTGTGCAATACATGGAGGTGTACGAGGAGGGAAAGATTGTGAAGATGTTGGCGGGGGGGGGGGGGGGTGAGTCAGGGGAGTCGCAGGTACTTCTCAAGTGTGTTTGTCTGAATCTTACGTTGGCAGGCAAAAGAACCGTCAAGTCCAATCGAATTAATGTGTAGTTTAAAAAGAACTGCTAGCCATTTTATCTGAGAAAGTTACCCCAAGTAAGATGAAGGATATCTTATACTTATCTTTGATGTGAGCATTTTTTCTCGTGCAATGAATGTGAAGAGTACAGGCTCATTCGTAACCGAATTTAAGCGGAAGTACGATCGACGTTAAGCCTTGTAAGCCTAGATTAAAGGCAAAAGTAAAAAAAAAATCCTCCGAAAGCCCCACCCAATGCAGCTTTCGGGAATTTGGTTGGGAACATACAAACACTTTATTTCCTTTTACATAATTAAGCGCAAATGAATGAAGTGGTACTGTGCTGGATGAATGTTTATCACCTAATATGTAGAGAAAGACGGAAGGGTTAAATATGTGACGTATTGCCCACAATCATAGTGTGCACTTGTCACAGCTTATTTGCGTTTTATTAACCACGCAAAACAGTTTTTGGTGTTTACTTTTGCAAATGATAACATTCCTTTTTTTCATGCCATTTTGCTCTTCTTTTTTGGCTTTTTTGTTGTTGTTGCAATTTTTAAAGTAATAGAAGAGAAGCGAATATTATCATTCTGTTTTTTTTTTCTGTTGTTGTGGACAAAGTGCATTCCATCCTTGAGAATATTCATTCCCGGTCTTTTGTCTTCTTGTTAACAGTAGTATTATGCACAATGTAAGCCAATGACTTCGGCGCCAGCAGAAACTTAACACGACGAGAATAAGAACCAGACACGAGCAGCTTGAAACAATTCTTTCATTAGCCTCATTTTCTTTCTCTCTTCTAGCTGTCATTGTCTGTGTAATCATTTGCATGCACCAATCGATCTCTCGAAACATTATTACTTGGCCCATAAATTGAGAAGGAAAATTATATAAGAATAAATTTAAAGAGAACCCCGTAAATTGTTTAAAACGTGGCTGACATAGGATATATACGACCTCCCGTCATCGTCTTCGTTTCCATAATGAAGGCATGTTTATTTTACTAATGAATTAATCGTAAGTGTCGGGCTACTTACTCGTTATTCTTTCAAGGTGGTGAAAAGTCACTCTACGGTAGAGGAAAAAAATGGAATAATGCCTGGTTGTTCTTTACCAGAGAGAGCAACCTTACAAGTTCCGCCCTAGGTAATTAGGGTTTAGAGGCCTGTGAACTTCTCATCTTTCATGAAAATAAAATGTTGCTATTTGTTTGTCTCATTAAAAATGGTTGTTACATGTGTCTTTGGAGATTTCTCACAATAAATCAGCCCATTTAAGGAAAGTAGACCGTGATGTAGTATTGGATGAAGTTGCAGAATTTTCAATGTCTGAAAGTTAAAGCACATGTCGTGTGATCGGTTTAATTGATGGTCATAGTTTTGTTTTCCTCTTCCATGATTATTGTTTTCTCTTCATTTAAATCCCATCGACTGTTTATGGAACTGCTGTACAAAGTATGCTCTTAAAACTGTGCGCCTTTCATCTAATTTTACGTCAGTGCTTAACTTTCTCTAATGATGGATTTCTGTCGACGTGAGATTTTTTTTTTTTAAAGAAATGACATTCGCTGGATATTTTAACCCCCTGTAGATTCTCTACGAATCAGTTTTAATTAATGTATGCCGGCAAAGTCCATTTTGTTTAACGTGCGTCAACAAATGAATGAATGAATCCATCCATCCATTTTAACACACTTAAAATAAATTAGTCCAAACAGCCTTATTTTGTTATATGAGACATCAGTTTTACTAAACTTAGTCAAGATGATGCCTCATACAACTAATTAAGGCTGTTTTTTACTTTTAGTTGTTTTCGATGCGATTTTTTTTCCAAAGATAACTTCGACGAGTTGTAAAGAATATTCAAAGAATGAACATCTAATCGCTAAACTCAGCGATGTAAAGATATGAAAGTTTTGCAGCGATTCTATATTAAATCATAAAACCACCATTTTAGAGATGATTTGCAATAAGAAATTTGTTTTCTTCTGTGTGAAAGCTTACCTTCATTTCACCAACGGAGGGAGCACAAACAAGTATGAGTGGGAAATTTAGAGTGATACGATATTTGCAAGCTACTGGTAAGGTAAATTCACAAGGCTCGGGGGGGGGGGGGGAGGGGATGACAAAAAATTCAATCTGATATGAATTAGGAGTTGAAGACTTGCCTCAACATATGACCCTACAGCATATGCTTTTCTTAATGCACAATTATACTGTTTGCATTATACGTCTTGTAAGTGCAAGCAGCTTGGAGGTACTACACTTAGTTTAAAAAAGCTTTTACATTAATTTGACAAAATTTTCATATCAAAATGGTGAGGTAGAACAAAAATGAGGGAACTAAAATTTGAGAGATGATTAAATTGTACTTCTTTTAGAGGTGATTCCAGACCTCATTTTTAGGAGAGGACGGAGCCATGGAATATTAAATAAGTAGCGCATGGTAGCACCTAAGGGGTGATGGTGTTGACTTGGAAATCATAAGGTATTATCTGTTATCAGATGTGTAATAGCTTGGTCATAAAATCAGATGACCGCTATGGAGTATAAACAGTAAATGTTATCAGTTCCTCATGGGACTCTGTAACATTACTTTGCTCTTGTCATGTAGACAAAACCTGGATTCACGGACGTCACTTCCTTTCACTGTACATATGTGTACATGAAAAAAGTGGCGTACATACTAACGATTTAAAACAACAACAACAACAACACACACACACACGCACGCACGCACGCACGCAACTAGCACGTTGGAAAACGCCCAACCTTTGATTGATCTTAAATCGTAGAATTTTACTGTTTCATGAGAACGATGTGACGTTCAAATGTAGAATGTTTCGTCTTGACATTTCAGATATATTGCTAGATCAATCTGGAAATTACATCTTTTTCCTCTCTTTTTATCAGATAACAGATAGATCACGTAAACATAAAGTGATACGTGAACGACTGACGCGTGGTTAGGATAGGACTGTAGGCAAATTAATTGCGTGAAATAACTGTCACACTGCAAATCGTGTGGTTTAAAGGTGATTGATGATCGTCTTATTAAAATCTCATGTGTGACGTCGGTGTCCTCGTGATAGCGCTCTGCAGACATTACGATGACTATATAGTGTATGGTTACTAATTGCACGTACTCCTGCACGGTGAATAACAATACTACTATGATATCAAAGCGGTATCCGGCACGCATGCGCTAATTCGATCTTTCATAGCTACGTGCAGGGAGTGGCCGTTTTTCAGAGGGTTATCAAAAAGAGAGCTAGCGTGGAACATTAATTGGACTACCAATTACCTTTAATTAGAAAATCAAATGAGATTTCTTTTTAGTTTTTAGTTTTCTTCTTTCTTTCCTACATGATTACAATTTTTAACATTATTTACTAAACACACACTTTTTGCGAGTTCAAGTTTCCGGTAGATCAACAATTACTGCATGTTCACTGTCAAATTTATGTACTTGTGATGGAGGTGCTCTGTAACGTTATGGTGCAGTCTGCTGTGTCAATATTTTGGAAAGCCCAGTTCGTTAGGCTATTCCCATTTAAATGATCTGTGAAGCTTGGTTCTCTGTTTCATCTACCACCATATAAATGATATGTTTGAGTGATATGATATGATATGATATGTTTGAGGCTACAGCCTGCAAGTAGCACGTCAGTAGATGGTTATTTCTGTCCGGCCTGGCAGCTCCCTGTTTCAGTGATTTCTGATAGTAGTTCGGGGTATTAGGCGAGGGATTTCTGTCAACGACTTCAGAAACTTTTAACAGGAGGACACCTTTAAGACAACAATGCAGTGAAACGTTTGGGTAATAAGAATGTTTTGACTAAAATTTATTCAACTACTGAATTATGATGATACCAACACAAAATAAAC
Source organism: Stichopus chloronotus (assembly GCA_021234535.1). Classification (NCBI taxonomy): domain Eukaryota; kingdom Metazoa; phylum Echinodermata; class Holothuroidea; order Aspidochirotida; family Stichopodidae; genus Stichopus; species Stichopus chloronotus. The sequence goes on along the minus strand of CM037845.1, from coordinate 22,686,359 downwards.
AACAAGGAGGAAGTTCAAAAAGAAAGAGAAAGAGAGAAGAGAAAATTCCAACATGTCTAAAATACTTGAAGAATTCACACTTGTCACGCGCGTTATTGTTCTCGGTTTTTGTTTGCGTTGTGGAAAATTAATAACGTGTCTATCAGCTCAATGGCGTATTAAAGAGGGGATAGGGAGAGGCGAGGGCTGCCTGTCCCTGCAGGGACCAGGGAGAGGAAAATGACATAGACAAAAAAAGTAGAAAAAATATGAAGAAAAAGATAGGAAGAGAAAAAATTACTCCTCACCAAAAAAAAAATTCAGAAGAGGATAAAGGAAAATGCAAGCCTGAGTACTTTTAGCTCCCATCCAGGGAATGAAGCTGGTGTTGCCCATATTCAGCCCTCAGAACTCAAACAAGTATTACAATCTACATCAGGAAATGTACCAATTTTTATCAGACATTTATAACAAGAAATGTCCAAAAATGTAAGAAGAAAGGTTGTCCATTCCAATGTCAGTCTGGCAGCACTTTTTTCCTGCAGCTTGCCTGCTGAACAGCATGCAGAAGGGAGATTTCCGGAGATTTACCACGTATTTCTTATGTAAAAAGTTTCTGGTGCGCTCCAAATTTTGGTGGGGGTCCGCTTACTTAGTCGTCCCACAATTCTCAGTCCACCCCTTGTCCAAAATTCTGGATACGCAACTGCAGCAGTAGAGGGACATATACTGTATTTCCGTACCACACTCTTTTGGGGCCCCGTCGTTTCGTTCATGTCCCAGGTCCTACAGGCTAGCTGTACGCCCCTAAGGCGCACGTCGAGTCTCTTGACCCCGCCCCCCCCCCCTTCCTGGAAACAACCCTCTTGACGCCAATGCTACCGCCTACGAGAAACTTCAGTAAAACTTCCAAGCTAAACTTTCTTCATTTTCTTATAGAAGTTGGCACATCTATTCCCCACTCACAAACATACACACAGTTTATTTTGGGCGACGAGAGAATTACATTGACTTCTTAAAAAAAAAAAAAAAACCCTCAGAGAGATGTTCGTGCATTATGTTCCAACTTGAAAGCAAGCTCTTTCATAAAACTTCCATCAATTTCAGTTTAAATGAAAACTGCCCTTGATATGACCTATTATCATTGTTATTTTCTTTGGAATATTTTCCACAATTAAAATGTCACATTCAAGAACATTCGGGAGCAGAGTGATCGCACATTTTAATTGAATGGTTGAATGGTTGAAAAGGTTCACTGCCATATACCTCAGCAGAAACGCCGAAGGACTATGATGACATTTTATAATTATTCTCAACATCAGGGTTACTTGGAGTTCACAGAAAATTTGCTGGGAAGAGGACATCATGTCTGATACGAAGACGTGACTGAGGGAAATTAAGACTGACGACTCTTCACGTCTCTGTAAGAGTACCGGGATGATGGACCCGGGAAGGAAGAAACACGAAAAGGAGGAGATACTCTGACGTCAGCCAGGAAATCAGGAAGACCAAGATTAGAAGTAGGAAAGAACAGAAGGGGAGGGTGTAGTTTTCAGAGAAGGTTGTGGACAAGAGGAATGGATTCAGGAACAGGGAGCTCCATGCAGTGGGTGATCGCATTTAAGATAGCTTAATATTTTAAAAACGATATGGGACTCCATCTGCAGAGGATGGTATAGACAATCAGGAAGAGGGAGAAATTTCCGAATTTTAGTTTGTCGTTCAAACCCTCTCTGTAGACCGGCATGCTCACCACACCGCGATAAACCGAAACGTTCATGATATATCCTTGCCATACAGTCACTTTCAAAAGAATAGTTGCACCCGTAATGTTGCCGCGGAAAGAGAATAGGGCCTAATTTGTACTCTAGGCACTGGCAACACCACCCCCCCCCCCCTCCTCCTCCTCACACACACACACACACACACACCATCATCTAGTTCAAAATGATAAATTCAAAATGTTGAAGTTTGAAGAAGAAATGCTTTGGTCAAGAGTGGTTTTCAGTTAACATATGAAATGTAACACAGGCAAATAACTGCTATAAGTCTTTCCCGTTCTTTGACTTAGTTAATCTCTTCTTAGTTGATCATTTGATCTGACTTGAAATTTGACAAGAGTGAAAATTTAGGTTGGCTATTTACATTGAAATTAAAATTGAAATAAATTGACTTATAGATTGACCTAAAAATTAAGGTCACATGCACAAAGCTTTCGTATTGCTCAGTTTTAAAAGACAATCAAAATTGCTAAGAAATACAAAGGATGACCTGTTTAAGTAGTTGTGTCTTTGTAACATTTCAGATTTTAACTAATGCAATGAATCACTGTGAGATAGATGTTTCTTTAATAGACCATCACCAAATGGAACTCATGATTTTAAAATGAAGTTTTACTCCCAAAATGGGAGAAGACTTAAAAAACTGGATTTGAGCTGACATTTCTCTCAACTGAAAAAAATGACTTTTGTTTGTATTAAAACCAATTGCTCGTATTAGTCCCAGCTCTCAAAAGTATCTCCGGAGTGCCTAGTGTATCATAAATACAGAAAAAAAAGTAGGGTATCAGATAAAAAATCCAGTATATCAGAAACAAATCCACTATGTCAGAAAAAATCCAGTATATCAGAAAGTATATCCAGTATATCAGAAATATATCCAGTGTATCAGAGACACAAATCTAGTATATCAGAAATATCAGTATCCAGTATATCAGAAATAAATTTAGCATGTTAGAGAAGAAATCAGCTTGTTAAAAACCAAATCATGAAGTCCAATCATACAAGTCTGATATGCTGATTTCATCGTGTAGTTTTTGATACGCTACGGCGATACTGTGATGTGCCAAGTGCATCAAATAAAAATCAGCAAGTCAAAAGCATAATCAGGGTATCAGAAACTGGTCTACAGTGATATTGAGATCGCGATATCTGTGCTGAACTAGCACCATGGTATGGCGTGAGAAGTACGATATCGACAAAGTATACGCAGTTTTTTGTATGCCATTTTATTTGGCGCCACCGCCATCACACCTGCACCAAACACTCGGCACATGCATCATGGGAAACAACACTCAACAGTCACCTTTGCTGCTAGTAGACCTAAGGCTGCCTACCACCGACAATTGAGAGTAAGTCCTTGATGAATCTGACGGGAGACACAACTTCAGACCATAAGTCACCAATCTACCAACTTTGACCCTCATCGGCTTTATGGTCTAGGAGGAGTTGCGGACGCAACTTTCAAAACACTAAAATTTTCTTTCGCAAACAACACCCAGACACACACACACATGCACGCACACACTCATTTTGACCCCAACCATAATGGGGGGGTCCAGGTCACGTTAGGTACCATGCCAAGTTTGAACCTCAATATCTCATCCAGTACATTACATGTACAGGGATGAGATAACAACACGTGGCAAAACAACGCAAGACATACCACAACACAATATAGATCAAAACAAAGCAATACAAAACAGAACAGTACAGTAAAATACTGTACAACACAATATAATACGACACAATTACGACACAATACAGTATATACAATTCAACACAGTACATACAATAACGATACAATACCATGCAAAGTAAAATTACAATACAAAACAATACTACACAGGATTTAATGTTAAAGTTTATGACAAGTTGACTGTATGGTCCACTAAGCCTAAGATGGCCATTTGATGACCTGTGATGGTCTGGTGACTGACTGTTGCAATCAAACAAGATGAGAGATGTTAAAAAAGAAACAAAAGAAAGACGACGACTAAATTGACAGTGTATAAGCAGCCGCCGGTTCAAGCAAGTTCATTATCACAAGAACGTTTAGTACTTCGATAGATTCGGTGAGGTCAAATCAATACAATTTATTGTAGCAATGAAAACCTAACAAAAAAGAGCAAGCTACAATTAATGACGGAAGTAAGCTGCTTGAGGGTATCTTTAAATGTAATCTAAAAGAGAAGCCCAACTAAAGTCGCAGGACTAACAGATACGATATTTTCTGCATAGAGTTCTGGTTCAACGTTGCCATAGTGATTCAATTTCATGGTCATTTATCGCGTAGTGGTCACAAAGCACCATCAGAAAGTACGATCAAATGACAAGGAGGCAACCTAATCGCAAAGATTCCTGCGTAATACAGCGTGCCACCGGCAAACCAAATTGACGCGAAACTTTTCTTCCACAAATGGCACGAAATACAAGTTGTCCGTCTATTTACAGGGGAAATTGTACGCATCTCTGTGAATCAGAATGGGTTACCACTTTTGAAAATCTGCCATCGAACATATAATACGGAGTAGGCCTACATTTCTTGATTATAACGATCACAGTCGTTACTTCACAAGACTTGATACTTGAGACAATTTCAAATACGTTTAGGACCCCCCCCCCCCCACCCAAACGTTTCTCTCTCTAAAAAGCTCATGAGTAGAATTCACTCCAAAGAAGAGTATCCCCAGGGCTGAGTAAGAGTGAAATTTTAACAGGAATGGAGTGAAAAATTCGCTCCATATGGATCCATATTTCATACATATGAAACAAAATATTGCTCTCGTTTATTTTCACTCATTTTGTGGTAAAATTCACTCTTACTAGGTGTGAGCTTTTGTACACACTCTCTTTGGAGCAATTTTCACTCTTTTGTTTTATTTTTAGAGTGATACTGGTTGTCAGGTCATTAGTAGCAGAATAGTAACGCTACTATATTCACAGTCCAACAGGACTTATTTTCTTATTCGTGTATTCTGTATAATTCCATCGATATGACTCACATGCAACGTATACTAGAGCATGCGTGAGTTGAATATTTGATCTCAATAAAGTGCATATGTTTGATTTTCGTGGATGGATGTGGCACGCGTCACATTCAAGGTAGCTCCTCCCAGGGGACCTGCTTGCTCAACCTTGCAGCAATTTTGAAAATGCCGCTATTTAAATTACCCCAACACCATCGCAACGTTTTCGTTTGCATAAGGCAATTTAGGAGGATCTCTCGACACACTATCTGGGGAAATTCTATTGGTGAAAAAGAGAATTTTTCTAGACTGATATCCTTCCTTAAAGGGGCTTATTGATTTGGTTCACAAACTTCATATTTTTTTTTTGTCACACCTGTTGAGAATTGCTCATAATGTCGATGGTAAATGGTCAAACTAAGAGATTTTGAAGATCCTCCACACAACCGAAGGCACAATAACAGTGATAATTAACGATCAAAATCACTTATTGCAAACCAGCGGACTCTTTTCTCACATATATATTAGAACCGTATTACACATAAGCAACTCCATGCTCATTAAGGAGCTCCTAATTGAGTTGTTTAGTTTGTAACATCTTTGAAGGACACCATTGCATAACAATACATCTAATTAGTCTCATTAGTCTTGTATCTCATGACCCATTCGTATGTGGAATCGTAGTACTTTTTTATGAACAGGGGATGTATATGCAAAGTATCTTCTGGTGAAAAGTTTTTGGTCGCAGATTTTTAATCAGTGATCTATGCCGGTAGGCCGAGCATCCTGCAACCTTAGTTCTGAAGACTGAGACATGAAAATTCAGCTGATTATCTGTATATCTTGACAATTTTAATAGGGTTGCCACTTCTCGGCTTCCACATCATCAACATCATAGTGGTTACTATACAGGCAAACCTGTTAGACACTGTGTGGAAAGGTCCTTCCTCTCTTGGAGCCTCTATAACTGTATAGCGTACGCTTATTTCATTAGAGAATTTGTCTGAGTAATGACATTAAAAATAACAGATATCAAAATTACTAAAAGACGAAAAAAAATTCCATGTCTGTATAATAACCTGACTTGATAATCACATTAGAACATCCTTGGACAGCCGTGAAATAAAAAGATATGCTTTCGTATACCACTGACCGTACTGTAAAGTATACTTCTAAATCTTTATACTTTGAATATAGAAATACGAGGCACAACTTTAACGACGAAAACAAAAAAAAAGAGTACTCCGTAAAATTTCAGGATCGCGGGTGAAATCGATTTCTGGAGGACGCAAATTCAATCAAAACAACTTAAAGAGCAAAGATGAGAAAAAAAAAGCTTAAGGTGGAAATCTAATGCGTGCCTGCTCAGGCAAAGTAAAGAAAAAGAAGAAGAAGAAAGAGGAAAAAAAAGTAAAGAGGAATTTAACGAACTGAACATGTATGGGACAAAATATAAAAAAAAACAAAAAAACACGGGCATCGTAGTTTGTATAGCACATTCTAAACTGATGGCGTATCCTTTATGGGCTTGGAATATTTTGAATATATTTTGAATATAACAAAAGTAGAAGTTGACATATCAAACCATTATGTTTCAACAATATTCATCACCATCTTCGTGGTATCTGAACACAGTGAAGATAATAATCTGTCATCGGATACACTGTTTGTTAAAGTATACTCATCGGTGCTTGAATAATTCCGCAGTTTGCTAAATTGGCCTTGACTTTTGTGTTCTCTCTTCAACAAACACTTTGCCTTAGACTTTGCTTTCATCCAGGTGATAACAACTCTCAATTACATCTGGAGGAAGAAGGATTTTTACGCCCTTGAGCTAACTTTTTGCATAAGGCTATATGTTAACACGTTCAAGTGGGATTTTCCAGATGTAAGTTTGAACTGTATCTTGCACTTGTGGAAAACGCAGATAAAAAGACACGAACCCTCTTCGTTCATTTCATCAGGCTGACAAAATGCAAGACAGGATACAACGTAGAACAAAACTTCAACGTGAATATAGTAAACTATTACGCAAAAGAACGGACAAAGCCGCGACGATGCACCAAACTTATACCAGGGAAACTTCAAGAAGGCTAAATTTAGGAAAAGAAGACAAAGGAACAGATAATAGATTGTGATAGCTCACGACTTCGCATGAAGAACCTGTGTAGAACAGTAAACATATACTTGACAATAGATCTTCAGCTAGAACTCCTGTTTCAGTCTTCTCTTCTAAACAGTCTGAATTTTCGTGAGAGTTTGTAATCGTGGATATATGAAATAAAGGTTCGTGTTTTTCACTCTGGTACTACTTTCGTAGCAGCCTATTTTGGTTCTTTGTAAACAACTTACCAAAATAGTGAGGTTATAAATAAATTTTCCACAAAATCTCTACACCTTGGCACTCAACTTTCTTCGTACCATCCAGTTTGCATTCTTTAAAAATATAACCAATATTTCCGTTAAGATATTTTTTTTTCTTTGTTGCATAAATACATTTTCCAACAATACATCCATTGTAGTCTGTTATAGGTTTATACTGTTATAAATAAACATGCCTTCCTACCTTTTCTTCACAAGACGCCAACGGTCGTTTTCTATATTTATAACACACAAGTCTCCCTCCTGGCCATGCTAATAAAAGATTTCTGTTTCTCTGAACAAAATGTGCATAAATAGAATCGATTTAAAACTTGGAATAATTGACAAAATAAATGAACATTTGAGAGATAATTTTCAGCAATATGGCCTACATGCATGTGCCTCAGTGAAAGTTCTATTCCCTTTTCCTAGTATCTCTCTCTCTCCTACGGAGAATGGTCTCTGTCAGTTCTGATATTTTTCTTGGCCCAAACTCGCTGATTCCGTTGAGTGTATGAGTTTAGTCAACAAAAGTGTATTTTATTTGAATTGCCAGAAATTTGCACAATTCTTGTTTGACTTATCAATGAGAGTTTGATGGTCCCGCAATAGATATTCTTTCCAGAGGGCTTCAGTAACGGTATGCACTGATAAATACATTGGTGTTATGACAGTATACCATAACTCTACAATATGCGCACCTTATTGGCTCTTGCCCTAAAAGCTGTCTCAACCAGTGGCTGAATATAGGGGGTTCGTTGAAGGAATTCGATAATTACCGATAATGCGAATGGTTGCATGAATGGGCCGGACAGACATACAGAAGGACTGATCGACTGACGGATCGATGCATTTTAATATAAAAAAGTGAATGACTCATTAAAAAAGTAAACATAGTGTACAAGAATCTAAAACCAGAGGGCAATCACTGAGCCAATTCTATTCTTTTTAAAGTTCGTAACGAGCACGTAACCGTTGTGGTGTATACATAAGTTCGCATCTCGCGGGAACCCGGCTGAGCTAATTTGGTGCATTCGAACATTTAACAACGATATCGAGGAAATGCATAGTTCACAACATATCTCGGATGAAATCATAGATCACTTGCCTAGAATACATAGTTTGGTGGCAGAGCCTGTAGAAAGTGAAAAAAAAAAAAACCAAGTAAGCGTACCACATACTGTTCTTGATCTTCAACGCAAGACAGAATACACATACACACATATGAATATACATATACAAGACGCAGATGCAAGCATCCCTGACAAGACAATGCTTCTCTACATACAGCTTGCGATCAACGTTTTGTCACCGTCACGAATAAGGTCAATTGCTAATGGCAGAACATTATTTGCGCCATTTTGTACCTACGGATGCGCACGAATTGCTGTAGTAACATAGTCGATTCTTTCTTACAAAAGTCTTGTGTTTTTTTGTTGTTGTTGTTGTTTTCTAACGAAGCGTATCTTGGAACCGTAGTGACTACCTGTTTTTTTTTAATTTTTTAGGCGCAACATAGAATACACACTCGCACTTACACTAACTTACACACATACAGGCCACATGCACAGATAAGATGCTGCCTCTGTGTATGAAGGGACCAACATCATTTTCACCGCAACGAATAAATTCAGTAGCTAATAGTAGAACACTATATTGTATCTACGGGTGCCTACGAGATGCTACGGTCACACTATCTATATGTTTTTTATATATATTTATATTTTTTCGTGTTAAAAATCTTGTTTTCTTTTTTTTCAATCAATTTCAAAGATAGATGGCATACCACAAAAAGAGGCTTTACCTGCATCTTCCTAATTGCCTGATAAGATAAGTTTCAGCTTACAGTAACTTAATTTACACTCCAGCAGATGGTTTCCATGATTGACATGTTTCTACGTGATCGCCTGAGTACATACAAACCACCTTCTCGACACGTCTCTTCTTAAGTTAACTTATTTGTATATTTTTTTTACCACTCGCTTTCTCTAAAAATTGAATAAATTTAATTTCAAGTCAATTAAAATATTCATTGAAAAAAAAAATGACATTACCCCCAAGGTGTTAAAGGCTATATTTTTTCCTTTCTTTTTCGTCTCTTTTTTTTCTGTGAATTTTTCTCCCTCTATGTTATTGTATTTTTAGAAAGTCCAGAGGTTGTACAATTTTTTTCTATTTTCAATTTCACGTCTGCTAACATGCATGTAATGTGATACTAATAATACTGTGATGATAATCTTAAACAACGAGAACTGATAAAACTCTGTCAAAATGCGCGCAAAAATTCAGCGCGGACGCAACGCTACTTCATTCTCATTTTACTACAGTTACTTAAGTGGCGTCTATAGATTATTTCATGAAATCACTAAGTTTTCCCCAACTTACCAAGTTGTTCTCCAAGTAGGCCTTACAATGACAAATGGTCAAAGTAAGAGAACCCCATGTGTATCATGCTAGTAAATACTTATAAGCGAGAAAAATTATTGATAATGGGTTTTACACTTCGTGATTAGACATTTTTCGCAATTCTCTTAAAATAAATTAGTCAAAACAGCCTTAGTTCCACGAGACATCATTTGCCTTATCTGTAGCTAGAGTGCCGTCTAATAGACCTAATTAAGGCTATTTTGATGGTGCGATGATAGTAATAATTTATATGCACCCCATTAGTACGAGCGATGGTCACGAAAGTTTTACCATAACTATCGGATGTGACTAAGTATGCTTATTATAAGCTTTGCCATGTGACTGAAATCCTCTCAAATTTACATTAGCTCAAAGTGTCACCTTTAGATGGAAAATGATAGTTTAAAAATAGTTTACACAAATTAGACCTAATTAATCCTCCAATCAATTAGCTGTCACAAATTTTTCTTATTTTCTCCCTTCTTTTTTCGTTACGTAACACATTCGACGTACACCCTGACTGAATAGATCATGTTTATTTTGTCCAGGGAGGTGCACCTCCCTGTTTTGTCGCCGTCTTTTGCATATACCTTCATAGAGAGAAGCGGGAGGGGGGGGGGGTGAGAGAGGGAGCGTCTTTATTATAGACAATGGTCTTTATAGATGGCAATTGCTTAATGTCTGGCGTTAGATTACTCTTTCATTGGTTCCAGTGGTTCATAAAACGCATTACTGGTGAACGCGCCCTTTTAGATAGAATAATAGAGATGCCTCCGATAATTGTTAATCGCCCTTTATTGTTGACCACTATAGAAGTATAAGAGACACTCACCAGGCCCTCTTTCCTCCCCCTCTTTTTATCAATTATTAATCTATTTTAGGTGATGTCCTCGAAAGAAAAGCAATTAACCGGAGGAATAAAAAAAAAGAATCAAAGAAACTTGAACACTGTATGTAACAAACGTTCAAATGTGCGAATGTGCGGTGCATGTTAAATCAAATAAATTCCACAATAGGAATGAAGAGCGTTGTCCAGTGCAAACATGTCGATATGACGTCACTTTGTCCTCAGCAATTATCCTTTCGGGGATGTTATTCAGAATGCTTTGTCACACTGTTTTTTATTTACAGCACAAAATAAGGTAACATCAGTCTCGCTTTAGGTAAAAAATTAAGGAGTCCTTTTCCAAGAAAGCAAGTTGCCTCAAGAGTTTTTGCGTCTCATTTCGCCTGCCCCGACGAAAGAAGTTTATTTTCTCTGCGTCGGTCATTCTTAGTTCAAAATGTTTGTTTTTCTTTTACAGCTGAAATTAAATTAAATGCATTATATTATTATGCAGTATAATGAAAAAAAAATGCATGGGTGTAAATCCTGGTACTGGTATACCCGCTACTAGCACTTTTAAAAGGAGCAAAGATCAAACGTGCCAAAAATATCAGTGAATCTAACGTTTTTTACCAACTGTTTTGATCAATTTGCGCTTGAAATGTTACCGCACCATGTGCTGAAGTTGTTTGGCGACTGGAGATAGTATACCCCGCGCTGCTATGCTCATGTCGTTTCAATTATAAAAAAGGCGTCGTTTGCAGCAATTGATAGAGGCCACTTATATAGACACTCAATAACTCTGTAAACAACAATTTGGTGTTCGTTCGTACATGACGATGTTTACAGTAATGATCGTAAACATTGCGGTCATGTTGACGTGCGTGGGAGTGATTTGTGACTCGGACGAATTTGAAACATATATGCTATTATTTTGTAACAATTATAACGCAATGTACCATGACGTGGGGACAAGTAGACAAAATGAACCTTTCTTTCGAAAGTAAAAACATAAGAGTTTGAAATTTTGGGTGATATGGGGGACCCACCCTTGCGCCACGCGTAAAGCAGCCCTTGCGCTTGTGAACACCACATTAGGAGAATCTGGATAGATCTTATATTTGCGACGTACGAGGAAATAAAGGAGGTGTTAAGACGATTCGCTTTTTAAAGTGGGGCGCGAAATGTGGAAGTATAACGCCCGGAAATTGTACTTCCTGTAACCCAGCAGCAAAAATTAAGCATTCCAATACATCCAAACATCAAAATAGAGCTGTAAATGCCTGTTAATGTGCAAGGTATAGGCTTGAGAAGTAGGGGGCAAGGGGGAGGGGTAATTTGTACTACATCCCCTCCACCCATTTTCACGAGGGGGATATATCCCCAGTTCCCCCAGAATCACCACTCCTGCTTGAAATACGTTCTGTGGAAGATGTCTATTGTTTTGGTGTTAAAGTTATAGTTTTTCTTAAAATTGTGAAAACTTTTTATAACACAAAAAGAGAGGCTTGACAGGGCTCATAATCGGCATGTTGGCGAATCACGTTTAAGTCAAGAAGCCTATCGCAAGGTCTGAAAGGTCAACTTGCATTACAGGCCAACAATGTTAACACTGTTTAAACATTGGAATTACAGGAGAGGATGGAAAAGTCTATTTATGGAGATGTTAAGCACAAAAAGGGCGACTTAATATTAATTGATGTCAAATTTGGTTGGTAGAGTAAGTTAGAGTTAAAACAAAAGAATCTCTGTTAACAACATCTCGAGAAGGAAAATGTTGGCAGATGATTTATATAATAAATACTGTACACATTTTGAAACAAACAGCATACATCACGATTTCTGGCCTAAAACTGTATGACGTCTTGACCAAGTACGCACCCATCCCATTCGTTTTGAGTCAACTTGGTACACACGTACCTCCCTATTTGCCCTATCTAGACTCACTCGGCCTACACCACAGTTTCGTCTGACGAAGATGAACAATTAACCCAATGATAGAATACGTCCAGGAAGATAATTGCAAACGGATTACAATTAGTTAAAAGTTGAATGATCAACATAGCCCTTCCCGATAAATGCAATGAATCCATATTTGATAAGATCAAGATAAGGCTACAATACCTGACTTGAACAGGAAGTGACGAAAGAAGATAACAGTCGAACTACTGACAGGGAAAATCTAAACAAATTCATGATTGTGCTCAAGTTTGTGAAACTGAACGTCGATGGCTATTGCAAGATTTTATGCCCAAGCGTCCACACTGAAGTGTCAAATTTGAAATGAAAAATAGAAAAAAAACAGAAAAAAAATGAAAACCGATAAAAACCTGTAGGGACCATTTTCTATCTGGTGGGTAAACTGGTACTTTACTGATGTACTGAAAGAGACTATAGAATATTTAAATTGTTTGTTGCCCAAATACGAAAATAAATGAAGACTTTCTCCAGATCTCTTGGAAGCATTCACATCTTTCCTCATTTTAAGGACACCTTTAAGTATCGAATTGCCGCTGCTTGTCAATGCCTAGGGATGTATCGATTTACCTGCCCAATTCCGGCTGTTTGTCACTTATTTGGAAGAGTTGGAACTGAGGGTTATGTCTACTACATCGTATTCGAAGTACTTTTTGTTAAGATGTATCTTTTAAGATACACTTCTGGCAACAATAATTCACATTCCCAAGAATGGCATTAAAACAGTTCAATTTAATATGTTTGTGGTTTCTTCGCGTCACAGGTCCAGCGTCATCGGAAGGGGGGGGGGTGGTCGATGTAAAGGGATATTTACAAAACTCCAGAACAGAGTGTCCTTTTAGGGGTTTACTTCCTCAGAAGTGTGAGAGGATTGTACCCTATCAGGCATTTACCCTCCACCCTCCAACTGTAGGAGAATTGTGCCACTATAATGGAAGGCGGGGTGTGATAAGTGCCCAGTTTAAGCAAAATTTCTAACGTTAAGTTCGATGCAGTCGAACATCGAATTGACGTTTAGAATTATTTGATTTGTATTAAGTTAAATTTGTTAAAATAGTTGCTTGCTTTTCTAATGTTTGCTAGTATTTCATATCACTCATTGAAAATACATGCATTAATTTACGGAAAGGATAATTCATTAGTGATTTAGGTTGATTAGACTCCCACGGTTGCAACCATTTAATGATATGAAAGAAACGAACAAAAGACTGTCGATGTTCAAATTTATTAAACGTAGAAAGGTCGCTCGAGTCTGAGTCGTATTAAATAAAATGACACGTACGGTGGCAGAAAGTCTATTTTATATAGCTATTCGGATGTAAAACTATGTCAAAACTATGTCACTGTGTCATGAACATTATTCATTAAAGATATGAATTAGCATAAGCAGCTATCGTGTTCCATAGTCACAGAAAACTGTTGGTTATAATTGTAAGCTTTTGCCTTTGCATCCGCAGAGTGTAAATACTTGGCTGGCTTTAGCTTAGTTTACAGGGACTATTCTGAAGGTCGATATATTTGTCAACTAATTTGTATGGCCATACAATTAAGTACAGTCTTGATCTTCAGATTTTGCAAATATCTTGAAAATATCCACTTCTGTTAAGACCCTAGGGTCTCGACCTTTTTTCATACCCGGAGCCCTTAGGATGGTCAATATTTTTTGAGCCTGAGGGACCCCTGTCGGGGCAAAGAAAATCTTTTGATTGAGTTACAACTTACTCATTATGGGAAGCCCAGGCGTATTCGCACGGAAGCAGGTTGAATGACGTCTGTGCCCCCCCCCCCCATACCGCCCAGTGTGGTGTGGGGTCGTTCGCCTATTATCGAGATCACGTACCTTATAGCCAACTCCTAACCTAGTTAGCGCCTAACACTGAAAGCCTTGTCAGTAGCCCTGCAAATAGTCACTACATAATATTTTCAAGCAAACAATAATTATAGCTGATCCGATGTCTGCGTTGCCATTCAAATAGCCTTGTAGAGGTACAATAACTTTAGTCAAGCAAAGGAATTTGAAGCACAACTAATACTACGAAGTTTGATGTCTATTATAGATTTCACACACTGAATAAAAAAAAACAGTCTAGGTCTTCGTGTGAAAATTACCTCAGTAAGATTAACATAAATTGACGTCACAACAGTTTATTTCTTGGGAAAGGATGCGGGTTTTAGCTTTGAGATTATCGATGAACTTACACAGGCAGAGAAATCCTCAGCATATAGCATTCCTCTGCACTGTACACACGGGTACTGTGGAGTTTTAGAACAGATGCTAGACCGAACACATAATCAAACTGGACGATCGGTGGTAAGAAACCGTATAGTACTTAAAACATATTTTTGAAAGGTTTTGCTGGTTTTCTTTAACAGTGCAAGAAATAAGCTGTGAAATTTTTTTGCTATTCATAATTCGTAAATTATCTGAGGAATTATTTGCATAAAATCAAGTTGCCCCCTCCCCGAGGTGGATTACAAAACTGCACGATAGAGACCTTCGGTCCACAGTCTATATCGACTGTTTTCCTCCGTCCGAATGGAAAATCATTATCCAACGAGACAGAAACCGGAACTGTAGAGAGAATAACGCAGAGGGGACATTTTTCTCTAGGTTAGTACGGTGCATTCATCTTTCAGTTCAATTCATGCAACTTTGCTTTCAAAGTCCCTGACATTGGAGGACATTTACGTATTTGTTCATAATACTACACCTCAACGACTTCGCTTCGTTGAATGATGTCGACAAGCCACTGAAAATATCAGTCTCTATTCCACCAATCAACATCTGCCAAATGTCTTTGGGCCCGATAGCTACCCATAGCTATAGATCCTAGTAGCTCTGCAATGCACAGAATTGAGTCATCTATTGCAAGTGGCGTGCTGCAGTGCTGCTACTAAAGATTCTAGAGCCTAGGGGAAGAAAGAGTTCTCGCTCTGTTTTGTGCGGGAGACGATGCAACGGAAGTAACGTCATATTTAACGCGGAGGGGGTGGGGGGGGGGGACTGGGCCCTTTCTCGGTAGGAGGGTAAACTACGTTTATTTAACGTACACTCTGTATGAGGGAAGCCACACTAAATGCACAGTTTTCCTTGAAAACTTTACTAGGAAACCCACAACGTATGTTACGCAGAGTTTAAGTAATAGGCAGTTAATGCAAATTAATCGCAGACGGAACGCCTCACTGTGATTTGTTTACCATTGTTAAATTGTACCGCTGGCGGAAGTTACTTCTAACAGACGACTGATGGCGTCCTCCCCATGGCGCTGTACTCGTCCTATCGTCCGTCCCCGCTCTAGAATCGTTGCTGCTACCATACGATATGTCAATAGGCCACTTTGAACTTTCCGTCACAGCAGAACCATGTACCCGTAAGTCAGAGAAAATATTTTCGTGGCGCTATTATCTTTCACTTCCCAGAGCCGTTGATAGCACTGTCACTTCCTATAGGAACCCTTCTTTTATGAATGTGGGTAAGCGGCTAGTATCTTCAGTACGATATTGAGGGTGGCTTGATGTGAAACCATCCATAAAACCAGAATAAGATGGAAGGCTAGAGAGAGAGTGAGGAGTCAGAACAAAAAGCTCACCAGAACTGGTAAACAAAGAAATTTGTGAACACAAGAGAAAGGGAAAACAATGACGAAGTATTGAATACATGTCAAATAATGATGAAAAGAAAGAAAATTCAGAAGTCCTCAATAAGCCTACATTTGAATCTTTAAGTTACAAAAAAATGAAAATGATTTGACATAAGTAATGTGTCATGGAGTTGAAAAAAATTACTACTGGAATCCAAATTAGAAGAAGTTGTTTTCCTCCCCGGAATCTTTCAAAAGGAATGTTTCTTAATAATACTTAAGCAGATAAGTCTAAAGGAAAACACCTGTCTACTCTCTTTATTTGGGTGACTTTGCCCTAAAATGTAATTACCATATTATATCCGTGAAATCTGTTGGAGGCGTCGTAGCCGAATGTTGTCGTCCGTTAAGCTCGTTCGTTTTTGCCTCGGGGGCCACCGTGGGTGAACTTCCGGTGAACGGTAGTGCCGCTCTCACGTATATGTTTCAATCCTGGTGCACAGATATTGAACGGGATTGAGGTCCATAACACTGCTCTATGAAAATCAAGGCAGGTGCGAACGTCCGTACATACCGGGAGCAATTCATCTGTCATCTTAATCGGTGACACTCATGGCTCTGCATTAATTAGTTCTCAAACTGAACTGCTTATGAGCCTCATTTTTATTCTCACATGGGGACAGACACGTGACTTACGTTTTACATAACTTTTTGCACTTTTTTCTCATTGAAAACCGGACATATAAGCATATCTCCTTAACAGAGTTGTGTTAAAAAATGATGTGCTTATGGCATATTCAGTCAGAGAGTGCCCCATATTAGACATTTTTTTTTTTTTCGGTGTCGACATTCCACACAATATTGAGGTAGCGACTAATGCAGTACCGTATTTTACTAGCATCCTCCGAATTGCGTGCTGGTATTGTTTTGTCTTTCAGTAAAACTGCATGAGTGCGGTGGTCATGAGTGAACATGCTGTTAGAATAAATATGTTATTTCAACAAAATTTTGCAAATTGTCGAGATACAAACTTCTCAGATTGTCGAAATACCGTTTAAGAAGCAATATGTTGTCTTCACAAATGCTTTTAAATTTTCGACATATCGACTTACGCCAACTCGACATCTCGAAAAGAATTTGTCAAATTGTCGAGATACCGTTGATGGAACTAACTATTATAATTATAATAATTGTAACGCAACATTTGCAAATTTTCGACATATCGACTCACGCTAACTCGACATCTGGGAGAAATTCGTCAAACTGTCGAAATACCACCGTGTTACAAGTAACTTGTTATCACGAGAAAATTTGCACTTGCTCGAGATATCGATTACGCTAAGTCAGCGTCTGAGAAAAATTTGTCGAATTGTCTGGATACCGTGTAACAAATAACTTTGCACAAACTTTTTGCAGTTCGACAATCTTTTTTTGAAGATGTCGAAATATCGTAAGTCGGTCACTCGACGTCTTGCATTTCCTCTTTCGTCTGCCGTAGGTGAGACTATAAAATGTTTCACTTTGTGCTGATTCCCTCCCTTAATGTTTATGTAGACATGGAAGCAAGTGGGAATAAGATGCGATCCCATTAGTGGCAGTTCATCGCATGTAGGCATGTAGGAGGTTCGTCGGGGTAATTCCGCCCCTTAAAGTTCGGCAAGAAAGTAGTCGACAACCATAATAACTCACCTGCTGTACAGGTATCGGTCCTATAAGAGCACTATAGGAATGCATGATGAGAGACCCAGTGGGGGCTTCTCTTCCAGCAGTTGAGATAAGCCGTAAAGGTTTTACCAACTATTTGTAGCTTTATAGTTTTACGACGACGGACGTTCAAGTGAGCGAATGCGATTATTTGACAGAGCCCCAGGCCGGTTACGTTCTGTTTCCTCCATCGATGAAGGCTAGTTTGCCACAAATAGTTCTACTGGTATGTATTTTGGCGGTTGTTGTAGCTATACATGTCTCCTTGACCTGTTTCGCCATCTCGAGGTATTCAGGCTAGGTTTACGAATACTAGAAGTCGTCAATTGAAAAATAATGAGTGGCTCACGAAATTGTTTTGAAGTTAACATGGGCCTTACCACAGTCGTAAGTTACTGAATACTCCCGCGCGGTTGGATTGATCTGCGTTACGTTAGAGCAACGTAAGACAGTTTGCAGGGGGGGTAGCAAGGTTTTTTTCTAGTGAAGGGGGGGGGGGATAAATCGACCCATCGTCCCTATTCTTGTCCTCTTCCGCTTGACCGCTTGTGGTGTCCCCCTCCCCTTTTGGATTTGTTTTTTGCTGCCTTCAAGGCCTTTAATGCAAAATGGTGCTATATTTTGCTTCTTTTTTACACTAGATCTATATGTACTGAAAATGTCCTGACTCCATGCAATCATATTTTTGAATATTGTACAAATTTTTGCATTAAAGTACCGAAAGCAAAGACCTAAGCCATACAGTCACCTCCTGAAACTCACTTTTCAATGGCCTGTGCAGTCCATTGCACACCATATATAACATTGAAATAATGACAAATATGGATTAGAATGTGAATCATAACAGCATCGATAGCAAACATTTCTAATTAATAACACCAAGGTACATGAAAGTGTGCAAAAGAATACAAGGATTTTGCTGATCTTATCGAAAATACTGATTCCTGTATATTTTAATTTCAATTAAACACAAAAGAATGGCTGTCGCTTTGAGAATGAACTGGATGATATCCACGTGGAATGCAAGTCAGTGAGGGAAGCCATTTTTTACAATTTGCTTGCAGCAGATCACTGAGCTGTTTTCAAAGCCACCTCAGAAGATATTTTCTGAAGATTTGGCGCGAGTTTTCACAGGAAAACACCAATGACTTTAAAATTAAATAGGCTCTCGAGGTGCCTCCTGAATCTGTTACTGCACAATGATCCATATTTCTACTAATATTGTACACACCATGAATACAGGTAAATTGAATGGAACTATGAATAGCATAGATTTGCACATGAAATGAAGAATTAGAAGTGAAACAAAACAGTAGCGATAATCAGTATGGGAGTGTAAGTGTACATGATGATGACCTATCACAAAATAGAAACTGATTTTCGTTCATTCCATATGCCTTTTTAAATACAAGTAATTCACAAACACTGTTTCCCAATCAGCATATGGCTGGAGATGGGAGCAGAGGTACGGTGTTTTGAATTGTATCGGACTTGGAAAACTTTGTGATGAAAACCCATTTTGTATACACTTAGGTTGCATCAGCACACTAAGTGTTTTGCAAAGCCACTACACAATTGAATTGAACAAATAGCGTGCAGTAGATTAGAACATCAGAAGACTTAAGACATAGCATAACAAGTTTTAAGGGCAAAGGAGGGCAATAGCCTTCCAGCCCCCTAGCAATCCAGCCCCCCCCCCCCCTATTGAGCTCATCAAGGACCCTATACCATGTTGATCGTGGATAAGTGTCCAGAGGATATCGAGGGGGGAAACCAGACAATCGCCAATGCAAACCATGCAAACCCAAACCTGCTCCCGGGACCGCCATTTAACGTCCCCACACGACAGACGAGAGTGTATCCCCCAGTCTTTAGCCACTTTCCCAAAGGCTGGGAGGGGGTGGAGAACCTGCCCAGCTCAGCAGCCCATCAGCTGTGCCAAGCAACCTGAAACCTCCCTCCTCTGCCAGCGGGGAATCTGACCCCCACCCCCACTCGCTACGCCACTGTCAGTCTGGCTTACGTTTGAACCTAAGTTTAGTTATTTACATTAAAAGTTTGCACTTTTCACCTCAACTCAGCCAGATAGACCTTTTCTGTAGCGCTAAAATCGAAGGTATGTGTAAACACAGAATTTAGACATTTAAGTAAGCATCCAGTTGCTTCAAAGATGAAGTTTAGTCCTAGTTTCTATTTAACGGAGGTCTTTGCATTCCCCATATACCCCTTATAAAGGAAATGTCTCACCAAATGTGTGATTTAGATCTGATTTTATTTTTTTTTTGTTAGTTATGATATACTTTTCACAATTTTTCTTAATCCTCTTAGGTCGATTAAGAAAAAACAAGTGTAGGCCTATACTCATGATAAGCTGTTTAGTGTACCTTTGCGATCTAGGCCTGTACAGGAAAACACAGGTATTATCAAAACCGGCCAATTTCTATGAGTAGAAGCATTTTTCTAACGGACCTACGCTTTGGCTTCCGTGTCAGTGCAATCTAAAGATAAACACTATATGAAAATTCAGCAACTAACTAGCTTTAGGTTATAGTATGGTAAGGCAGAGGCCATAAAATATTGCAGCTCCCTGTGTATTTGGAAAGGTGACTTTGCAAATTGTGAAACGTACCTGGAAAATGACCTTCGTAATGCCACAGAGCTTATTTTCTAGAGGTATGCCTTTCATCTCGTTGAAGAAATAACACCCTCCAGTAGCAACTTCGAGCCTTTGAGGACTGAGGTGGGGGGGGGGGGGGGTGGTTTTATTGGCGCATACCCACTGTTCTTCAAAGATACTGGAGAGAGAAGGAAGGGCCGGGTGAGGGGTGAGTGCCGACAGGACTATCTAAGCGGAGCACCACCATCAGTTGGCCCGGATCGTTCAAAAAAGTTTGTCTTTTCAAACTTCCAGACTGCGGGAAAGTGCACTTCCTGAGAGGGGGTGCTGAATATACAGAGTGATACAGAAACATACTTGAATATGCCCCTGTTGCATTTTTGCAGTAAGAATTAGGGGCTCACTGTGAATTGTTTGAAGCCTGAGGAGCGCTGGCATCATTTCAAGGGAGCGGAGCATAACGGAAAAAAAAATAATATACATAGGCCTAGTTAAAATTTAACAACCCATTGAAATTGCCGGAAATTGTCCTTCAGTCCCAGGCTCAGCAAGCTCCAGGAAATGGCATTTGCCAATATTTTCTTGGATGATAAACTTTGTGAGTTTTCCGCTGAAAGTCTGATCAAATTTGCACACTTTCACGATGAATAGACTACTACATTTGCTTGAATTTGAAGGCAGAAATTAGTAAGCAACACCATCATCATTTCTTGGACACGGAGAGTGCTTAAGTTCGCAAACTAACATTTTCCTTACTTTCTCTTTCAATTGTTTGTCATATTAAGTGGGCCGCCGCCGGTAGTCACTTGTCCATTTGGGTCTGTGGGCGACCACATGCTAGTTCCGTCAACTTAGGAGGACTTAATTAGAATGATTTGTTCCACTATTGTTGATATCGTTGACTCCAGATACCCGATTTTAGAGCATAGAGGTACCGAGCTGGTAGGGGTGGGTGAAATTAGGCCTATTTTACCTCGAAACTGCACTTTCTCAATTTAAAATGGGATCTGACCTTCCTCTTTCAACTCACAAGCTATTTAACCATGGAAGACCTCTATGTAAGGTATATCTCCGTGACGGACACTCCAAGCCGACTACGTACATTTATGTGTAGTTGCAGTGCAGTGTAGGATTTTCATTGAGTCAACCTGGATGTGAAGAAATTCGTGCAGTAGTTTCGCAGCAGTTTCCAATAACGTGTTCTTGTTCGTAGAGAAATGTAAGTTTATTGCAATGGTCAAATTCTGATTAAAGAAAACACTTCTTGTCTCTTGATTCTATATTCTCCGAATTTGGATACTGTCAGTCGAAACTGAGGCTGAAGTGGGCCGGTTTCACCAAAGTTAAAATGGGCGACGAGTATGCAATGTGTAGCACCAGAACCAAATCCGCGATTTTTGTCTTCGAGTTCTATAACTTGCTACAGTCAGTAGTACTAGCTCAGGCCTAAGTTAAGTAGCCTACAGTTCCAAACAGAAAAGTAACTCAAGTTAGGCCTACTCAAACGTTAGTCTTGCGAGTTAGACTTGTCGCAAGCCGAAGTTAAGTGATCGGGCATACCGTAGACGGTAGAGAAAAACCGCAACCTAAGTCAGTCCTGGTAGCACTGGGGAAAAAAGTTCTGTACTGTCGACTTAGGCAGTTGGGTGGAGTGTATCCAGTGTAGATAACAATTAACAATAACATGGTGACATGTTTGGGATGAGGGAATGAATACAAAGTTAGGTCTAATTTCGAATCCATACTGTTACCATGTCTGGTGTTTAGGGGACAAGGCCTGTGTTCCTTACAGTACTTAGGCCTAAGGATACACAGGGAAGTTAGGATAGCTCACAGTCACACCAGACCCTAACCCCTACAGTTATAATAACACCAACCTTGGATTTGACACTAGTCTACAGGCTTGCTAGAATTTTTGTCTCGCAAGCAGCCAAATTGCTGGCCTTATCAGATCAAAAAAATCAAGAATTGACAAATCAGAACAAGTGCTACCTACTACCTGAGGAAAACTGAATCTACTGTACTGTATAACAGTTTTCAAACTTTTTAATCTTAGTGAAGGTCTCAGTCGTGATTGCATCAGTAAACTTTTGCATGGTTACAGTACCAGGGTTTCCCCTGGTACTTAATTGCAGAGGCGGCCACCTCGCAACTTTTTAAGACCGCCTCGCCAGAAAATGCTGTAATTACCGCCTCACACGTTTATATCCAGGTCTGGAAAAAGTCAGGAAGCCAGAGGCTCCTTCCCGGGAAGTCTCGCGGGAAATCCGCTTCTGTACTTCTGGCTGTGTTTATCATGTACATACCATGCTTATTTCTAACTTTCAATCACAGAATGGTAGAGATCACACATGTATGTGGTTTCCTAAATAGTTACGTCCGAAAGTAACTGGTGAATAAATCCATTCAAATGTGTATCCCAAATGCCCTATCCACTTTCAATCTTCAACAAAAATTTAAGTAAATTACTATTGGTGTAATAGAATACCCCTATTTTTTACTCATGATCAATATTTTTCAAGTTATATATGTGAAAAAACAACCGTTTGGAAGTGTTTGCAGAAGAGTCTACGTATACCTCCTTTACTCCATTCAATGTCAATTAAAAAGCATAAGCTTAGGCCTGCCACGCCTGCATGCACAAATTATCTGCAGTATGACAGCTAGCGGACATATCACAACCCACAGAAATACAAAAGCGAACTCATATTTCTATGTCCAAAATGCTTCATGAAACCAATAGTCTGCTTCTTCAAACCTTTAGTCTAAACATTTTAAAGTGACTACTAGTAGGATCAATGAACCAAAAAAAAAAAAACTCGAAACCTGCAACTTCCCTGTAATACGGAAATATGAATTGCCAAGGTGGTTAGGCTATTCGATATATGTCCACTGCGTTAGGATATCATTACTTAAAATTTTCGGAAGGCTGCGCACGATCTTTCGTGATTCTTTTCATGAAACTTTTAGGGACATTTCAATGTCAAAAATGTATGTACAGTAATACAGTTTACTCTACATGACATGTGCAACATTTCACAGAATGTTTTGATTTTGAAGCAATATCAATTATTTTTTTCTGATCGAACTATCGTGTTTTCACCTGATACAGTAACAGTTTTCAACTTGTAGAGTTGAAATTAAGCATGAGTTCAAATGATTCAGACACGTCTAAAAACGCTAAAATCGTTTCCGGCTGCTTTGCACCCTGGACTTCTACCGGGATCGTCCATGAACCCCACAAGGGGCCCTGTGGCGGGCCCATTGACCCCATGCTGGTATGACAATCGCTTCGCTATTGAATGACGCCTACGGCGCCATGGTAGGTCTGGCGGGAAACTCCGACTATATGGTAATTAGTCTCCCAGAAAACTTACACGTATTCCGTCCCTGTTTATATCATGGTCAAAATCACCTAATCTTCGAGAACATACTTAGTACTTTGGCACCCGAAATTCATGGCGGCATCAAGTACTTCGCCCTCGCCGCCTCATACTCTGAGAAGCCTAGGGGAAACCCTGAGTACAATATGTCAACAAATGGTAATGTGATATACATCGTTGCTACAAGTGGCGTGTAGAGGTAAATTTTATACCTGTTATGTCCCACTCGGGTGTCTATTAAAATGAGGGAAAGAAGAAGAAGAGTTGTTCTTGAAATTTCATGAAAAAAATCTTTCATTTTAATTTCCTTTATGCCTCCTAAAATGCTAAAATGCATTATTTGTGCACTGTCAGTCGCTACTGTCAAACAAATATAATAAAATGGCAAACACTGTATGTCTATATTGGCATTTAAAACACCAGTCAGGCAACTGTGAGTAATGGACATAGCAAGTGGAAGGATGGCAAGTTGAAGTTACAGTACCAAGCTTTTTCATATGGTACCCATTCTCAAGTTGTGCAGGACTGAGAGTGATACACCAACTTGTTTCCCTCCATCTTGGGTTATTTCTGCTTTCATTTTGAATACAGTAGTTGTGAGTTTAGTTTTGTGGGCTGTACCTGGAATACTTTCTCCAGGCATGGAGGGTTACAGTAGCTTGGTGTTTAGAGTGTCTGTTTTGCAATCACCAGATCAAAGCCTGGTGGAACCACTTGAAAACGTTTTGGGGACTCAAAATTACTTGTTCAGTAAGACTGTTTACAATGGTGCTGAGGGGGTTATTGCTGATTTCAGCTTGGATTCCTGTTGTCCGATTCAGGTCTTGTCCACTTCAGGTTGCTGAGTACAGCTACAGTAATGGGCTGCTGAACTGTGCAGGTTCTTTACCCCTCCCAGCCTTTGGGAAAGTTGCTAAAGACTGGGGGATACTGTACACTCTTGTCCGTTGGATGAGGACGTTAAATGCTGGTCTCGGGAGCAGGCTTGGGTTTGTACAGTATGGGATTGTTGGTGCACCCCTGCCTTGTTACACTGTGTGCACTGATTGAAAAGAATACAGTCAAATTTGGCCTGTGTTCGTCCACGATGGTATAGGATCCTCAATGAGTTGTCAGACTTTCTGGTCCTCAGATTCTAAACTAAACTGTGTTTCACCTTCAATCAAATTACAAGTAGGAAAACATGCATCTCTTGTATCTTTTTGATTTATTGGTACTTGACATTTGATTTCATTTGTGAATTATATACAGTAGGCCTAAAACTGTCAAAATTATTCAACAATTGTTTGTTTTGTTTTGTTTGTTTCTTTTTTACCTTTTCTTCTGTCTTCTGTGAATTCTCTCACTGTAACTACAGTATTTCACATATTCCTTACAGTATAAACTGGCCAGACTAGAATAGCTAGCTTTTTTTCTGGCTCTCCAGACACCTGCCCTTCAATTATCGAATCACCTGTACTTTGCGTTTGTTTGCCTTAATTTCTTAATTGGCTTGTATCATAACATATGATGGTAAAACAAATTGAGTACTGTAACTTCTGTGTTGTCCACAAAATGGGTAGACTTTGTGCAAAGCTTGTCATCACTGCTAAGGCCAGCTTAAAGTTTGAAGCTGATGTAATACTTTGGCAATAATTGTTGCAAAAATGTTTTTTATGTCAGGTTTGTTTGACTCTCTCATAGTTTACAATCAATAGTTTATTATCCAAAATCAAAGTACAATTACACAGTACTGTATGTGTGTCAATTCCATTCACTCAGAGAAGTGTTGATCCCATCCTCTCAGAGAAATCAAAGTTTGCTTTTCAAAAGTTGGTTAAAATTTAAAAGCTTCATTTCTTTTGATAATCTGTGCAAAGTTTATGTTTTTGCTCTCTTTGATTGAAGATTGCAGAGATAATGGTATGCTTCATCGAAAGCTACAGTAGGTCAGTTACTGTCATCCTCATTAAAATTCCTGGTCCAATTTTGTTATTGTTTTTACTCTATAGTCAGTTGTCTGTGCTGATCTGTTAGTATCTTCCATTTTACTGCCACATGCTGGAGTTGTTCACTCCCACTCATTTTGTGTGGAGTAGAACCAAATATCTCTTGTATATTGTTTTCCTGTAAATTGCAGACTGCCAATACCTACTTTAGGCTGTTTCACATTCCCGTCGAGTTAAGGTATGTTGTTAAGGTATGT
Organism: Stichopus chloronotus; assembly: GCA_021234535.1. Taxonomy (NCBI): domain Eukaryota; kingdom Metazoa; phylum Echinodermata; class Holothuroidea; order Aspidochirotida; family Stichopodidae; genus Stichopus; species Stichopus chloronotus. The sequence continues at coordinate 22,660,593 of CM037845.1, read as the reverse complement.
TGTGATCTGCTTGTCCTAAATCCATCCAGTACAAGCCCTTTATCATTATGATGACTTCATGTCAGTGGTGTAAATTAGCACTCTGTATATTCCATATGTAGTCCGTATATTGTGTACATTTACCTTGATTACTATTGATCATTACTTTACCTTGATTAGCTGATCCTCTTTGCATTGCTAACACAGGTACATTACTGTTGTAAATTACTGTAGCTTGAGAGAGAAGAGTTAATTTGAAGAGTTGAGTGGGCATACACTGATGTAGATGTGCCATTGTCCCCTTTGTTTTGCAAGACCATTGTGCTCTTACCAGGATTAACATCCACAAGCAAACAACAAATGCAATTGGACATTGGCCATCTCCACAGTGTGTTAAAATGTATGCACACATACTGCACATTCTACGAAGGATTTAAGGCATGCATTTGACCTAGTTTGAATTCATCTGCGCTCAAATGAACGTAGGTATTTTGGAAGTTTGCCCGTTCTGTAGGAAAGAAGAATACTGTACTCTGCTGTAGTAGTGTCTGCACATTGGGCTTCTGGGTACGTAACCTACAGTACCTGAGATGTCAAGACCCAGTTCTGATATTGCTACTCAAATCCAAAGTTTCACTGTTCGATCATTGTGCAATATGTTTGATAAAATTCAACATGTATGCCAAACTGAGAACATTTATTGTCATGCCCGATTGCCCATACATACAGTAAGATACTGTAGTTGGTTTGTATGAAAATATTCAGTGGTGCAGTATTGCACAAGGCAAAATGATGTATGATTTGATCACAATGAACTTGTAGACTAATGGAAGTCATATTTTTGGGTACTCGGGTATGGCACCTGACTGACTATGGACTGTGGGTACCCAAGTCTGAATTTTGGACTTGTTGCAATTGCTAATGGGACACATTTGATATGTATTGAGAGTACATACTGTGCAAACATACTGTATTGCACTACTGTATTGAGCATGTATACTTGTGCACAGTAAGTGGGTGTGTTGGTGTTTTTGTGTGTCACATTCGGTCAAGTGACTTAGGTGTCCTTTTTATGTGCAGGGTTTTATTGTATGTATTTTTTTTTAATTTGATTTGGAATGGGTGCGCATGACAGTGCCAGGGAACTGTCATGTGATTTTGAAAGTTTGGCATTGCAGGAGACATGGAAGGTGATTGGAATGTGTGGGCAGCATAGGGAGAGCAGTTTGTGGAATTTCTGTTCAGATAAAGTCAGTATGTAAACCAAAGTTCATTCAGTTTTCTTGTATTTCCATTATTGATGAGTGCAGTAGATTTCAAAAAACTTTATTTTGTTACATTAAATTGTTTTTCTTAGCATTTCTTTGTTGTCTGAAAGCACCTGTAAGTCTTCATAGGGTCTACTTCTTTGAATGCCTGTACTGTAGCAACCCTATCACCTAGGTAACAAACCCCTTATTTCTATACCTGCCCACATGTTGCATATACACTACAGTATGTCTTTCTTGCATTTGCAGAAGAGACCATTTGAATGATGACGGTTACAATGACTGACATGGGTGGCTTCGCAGTTCCTGATCAATATGGCTACGTTATTGCCATCTTACCTCTGACCTACGTCGTGCTCTTTGTCCTGGCGGAAATGGTCGTCTATGCCCGCAAAAAGTTTGAGGTGCCGGTAAGTGTACTTCACAGAACAATAACTTTGTCCACTTTTTCTTATTTGTTAGTGACTTCGTGGAAGCCCTGTACCCTTTCAGTCCTAAATCTTATGAAGCTGTCATCACAGCAAGGTTAAAATATACGCCCAAGTTGGACGCATAATTTGTAGGATAGAGCCTTCCATTGTTTAGGTACAGTAAGTTCAATAAGGTACACTTTCACCCACACAGTAATTCAGTATCAGTAATTTCCTTCATCTTTGTTCTTTTCTTTTTTGTTCTTTCATCTATTTTTTTTTTGGCCAATGCAGTACCCTACCATGTACAGCGAAAAGAGCAAGCAGTTCAACTGTTACCAACGTGCTCACCAGAATGCGTGAGTTCCTTTTTAGTTGTAATAGATTTACGAGGCACAGTACAGTTCATCAACCTTGATGCGTTCACTAGTAATTGACTTTTTGCCAGTCACCGTCAGCTATGGTATGTTTGTCAGTGAAGCATCTCTTAACCATGTGCCGCCGTAATTCAAAAAGTTGACAATGGTACTTACAGTACACTAGATGAGGGTTTCAAGATGCTCCAGTTTGTAATTACGGAGACTGGGTCATTCTATAAAGTGGATATTTTCCTTGACCGTGCCATTGCAGTTGTTTTTACTGAGCCTTCATTGCTTACAAGAACATAGGAAATTATGGGAAAGACTATAGATAGAGTGCCTCCTGTGCAGAGTTCACCGCCATAAGATTAGATCGAAAATTGTAAAAGCATGCGTACCGGCTTTGCAGTGGAACTTTTGATCAGAAAGTCAAAAGTACTTATGTATGTCAGTATCCTTCTTTTATGCAGGTATGTGCTTTCACCCAAGTTCTTTTACCTTCTTGTTGCTTTTGTACACAGATTGGAAACCCTTCCTTTCTTCATTGTGTTCTTGCTTCTTGGTGGCTTGCAGCATCCGGTGAGTGAATTAATTTATGGCCTTAGCTTCTCAGACACCAGCAACTGCTGCAAGATTCACTAAACTGTAATCCTCCTGCCCCAGCAGTTTCATTTCTTAGTAATTCATAGCCTGTGAAATGTCTTGCTTTTCAGCAGTTGTTTTCCTTCAAATGTTCATGTGGTTTATTCCTTTCCCTTTTTGGGTGCACCAAGGAAAGTTAAATAAGAATGCACCTGCATTATTGCAAAAAGAGAAAAACGATCCTACACAATGTTCTATGCAGTAAACATTTAACTTTCAAGCTCAAATTTTTGGTTTTGATGAAGTCGCAATTTTTGTAATCACATGGTGTTGTCTGTGTGTTTACGGTTGTAAACAAGGTATCTCAGGAAGGAACGCTTGGGCAGATTGCCTATTTAATATTTAAGTGTGTCTTATTGAGTATGTAAGGATTCTATTGGCTTTGGTGAAGGTCAAAGGTCACTTGAGGTAAACATGGGTCAAATTGTGAAAACAGTTTAAACACAATATCTCAAGAAGGAAAGCTCAGAAAAATCTCATATTTAGAATGAAGGTGTTCTACAGAGAGTACAAAATCTCTGTCAATTTTGGTGGAGGACTGGAGGTCATAAGGCATTTGAGGACAACACAAGTCAAATTGTGAGAACATCATAAACACAATATCGTAAGAAGAGATGCTTAGACAGAGATCTGAAATATAGTATGTAGGATATCATAGAGTGCAAGATCTCTATTGTTTTTAGTGCTGGTCAAAAATCATTTGAGGTCAACAGGGGTCACAATGTGAAAACCTTGGAAACATTTAATCTCAAGTGTGGAAATTTGGACAAATCAGATATTTGGTATGTAGGTGTGCCACATTAAGTACAAGATCAGTATCAATTTTGTTGAAAAGTCACTTGAGGTCACAATTTTTGACATGATTTCAGATACAATTAATATTGCAAGTAAAATAACAACTTACAAGACATACAAACAAAAACAAAGCAAGAGAATGAGGAACATTCCATAATACCATATACCTATCTTGATAAACATTTGCAAGGCTGATGTGGCTAATGATACCTGTACTTTCGCTGATGTAGGGTAAAAGAGAACAACAAAAAGATGAGTGGATTACATGCACTTTTCCATCTCATTACTACAAACTGGAAAAGTGCATGTTGGTAGAAAAATAAAGTTACACTTTTCCGATAATTACATCCAAAAAGAAACCTCAATGATCAAAGACGGGAAAGAAATGAGCTAAGCAAGACTTTTACCTATTGTTTTTAGCCTATCGGCCTATACATTCTGATTCTGCGCTGTGCTCTGTTTCCGTGCCAACCCGCACACCTGTCATGTTAACGTTGCCAAGTTCCATTGCAACTGCATACTGTATAGGCTCTTTGCCTGTATATGGAAGTATGCACAAGACTGATTGGCGTAGCGTACTGTGTCTTGAATGAACGTTGAAGGAAAAAACATTTTTGGGAGCTGTGAAAGGGATTTTTCTATTTTTTGGAACTTTGCTGGATTTCCATCGTGTGGGAAAATAGTTCTGTTTTTTATTTTTTACAATCGCATTTTTTTCACTGTCGTGCAGATTTCTCGTGAGACGCAAAATTTCCCAGGAAGGAGCCTCCCAGCTTCCCAGCTCCCTGAATTTTTCCAGCCCTGTAGGGGTTTCTCAGGACTAAATTTCATTTCTGTATCTTTGTGCCAAGTGTGTCTGAATGTGCATATAATACAAACTTAGGCTCAAAAAGGAAGTAGGCCTGTAGTTCAATTAATCACTCTCTGTTATCTCTACAGGTAGCAGCAAGTGTTGCGGGAGCCGTATGGTGTCTAGGACGTGTCATCTATGCCGTTGGATACTATACAGGAGGTAAGATGCAAAATACTTAATGAACCAGCACCTAACTTAGGTAACAGGGTGAGGAATGACTCCCTAGATGCAGAGAAGTGACGGGGAGAAAGTATATCGGGGATAGGATTCTTGCAGTTTCCCCAGCACCAGATGTACCGTAGCATGTTTTGCCGCTCTTTTCACATGACAATTGCCTCAATTTAAATCACATCGGTATTGCCACTGGCAGTTGAAGCTTTTTGTCCAATAAAGTTTAAGTTCATTGATGTAGGACCCTTACCCAAAATTTGTTGGTTGACAGTTCACTCTGAGCACTTCATCACAACTGAGACAGCAGGTGGGTAATGACTACATACAGGTATAGACAGTGAAGGGAGCCCTCATGCAAAGGGCAAGGATTAAGCCTATAAGAGGAGTGTGCCTCAGCCCCTGGTGGGCATCGATGAGAAGATGGCCATAAACATGTGAGAGCTTTTAGCTGCCCTCATCTCTTTATCATGGTGTTGTATTTGTGATCAAGTGCCCAGAGTGGATGGACAAAACTGTAAACTAACAAATTTCAGGTAACTATCTGCTACATCAATGAAATAATTTTTAAGATCCATTGAAAGTATTCTGACATCTTCATTCAATTATTTGCTTTTCTTACCTGCCCTCTTCTGAGACAGCTCAACGTGGCCTGTCATGGCACTTTAAAATTTAAACATTAATCGACATCCTAACTGCATGTAAACTGAAATACAGATTTGTGCTGTGCAGTGTTGGTCTTATTGGGATAGGAGGAGACAACCTGTACGTGTTAGTGTACTTCATGTCAGTATGAGAATGTGTAATATGGATTGTAGGCAGCTAGAATAACATGCAGTGACTCACTGAAATATATCAAAGAGTGTAATTTACATGTATTGGTAGTTTCGTCCAAGAGTGGCAAAATTCCTCTTGATCTTGAAGCAATGAACACTCTCTGTTATTGCCACCCCATTCCAACATACCAACCCCATACCACGCCCTCTCTCTCCTGTTATATGCTGCTAGTGTAACTTATTAACAGACCTTTTTTCTAATGTAGAGGTAACACCGATATTGCACACCTTGTATTACGTCCAATCACAGATACAGGGAGGTGACAACCCTTTCCACCATGCATTTCTCCACTACGTTCTGTCACTCTTGTTAAAACCTTGTTGACATACTCTAGTTTGAATGTGAGGTTTGCATTGTTCCCCAACAGATGCAGGCAAGCGTGCTCCGGGCAGCATCTTGGCATTCCTTGCACTGTTTGTTCTGTTCGGCTGTACCATCTCTTTGACCCTTCACATGCTCAATTTTCTCTAACCTCCCCTGGATTTGACCGTCGTCGGTAAGCATTGCAAAAATATTCACCCAACACTTTGGCACAGGTGAGAGGTGCACTATACTCATAAGGTAAGGCATGTTTTTGGGGGGTCTCACAAAACTGAGTTCATGTCATGTACAGGTATATCGTCCAACATTGTTTCACGTGCATTGGACAGTAACTCAGTGCTCAGTCATTTCAAAAGCAGAGCTAACGTTAGCCCTAGTAAGTGCTAGCTACATATCGAAACTGGTCAGTTCACACAAGGGTGAATTTAGTGCCAGATATACAGTAAAGGAGAGAGCAAGGTGTGTCTGTATCCTTGCATTGGTTTGTCTCACGACCATGTTACACCCTCTGTTGAACACCCCGTACAGTGCAAAAGGTCTGGTCCACATGTGAATACAGTGCAGTCATTTCAAATGTATTCATAGCTCTGATATGCAATTTGGATATGAATGATTTAATGAAGATACCATGAGAAAACAAAAATTCACAAAGTGAGGTTCCCTTATTCATCTGATCATGCACCTCAAAGTGTGACTCAGAAAGTGATGTTCAAATAGTGTATAATATATTTTAAATTTTGTTGTTTTCAATTCCACCAATCTTCTTTGAGAAACTACCATAATTCTTTTACAGTGTGAATTATCACTGTGTACATAAGGGAGGAAAACTTAGAAAGTGGTCTGCAATTTTTCCTTCAAAATGACAAAGTTCACTATTACAATGTATGAGAATTGCTTATTACTTATACAGTACCATGCAAATATAAATTTAATTCCTACTCTGGTGTTTTGTTTTCACAGATCTTGGTGGCTCACCAGTAATCAAAAGTTCTTTATATACTACCATGGTAACGGGTGTACTTGTAAAAGGGTGTAATTAATCTGTATTGATCGTTGCTAAAAGTCCCTGGTGTCTTTCTTTTATAATCATGCCATTTTGAATTTAAACTTTTATAGTTTTGAGGTATGTTATCTCTGCCTAATGACAATGCATACAGTACCTGTAATCTCGAAAATTTTATACAGTTTTCTTTTCCTCCTCTAATTAGTCTCAGCCATTGTCTAGTCTCTTTTTCATTTTTAAGTATGCAGTATTTTTGTTTCCACCTTTTATAAAACTTTCTCAGAATTAAGCAAAACAAAAGACTGCTTTGAAAAGTAGAAGCCACAGTTTCTCCCAATAAACTCTAGGATATCACTTTGCTTTGGTACACTTTGGTCGTAGCAAGACGTGTCAGCGGGTCAGTGTTTCACCTTTATCCAAATCATGTTACAAACCATCGAAGGCAAGCAAAGGAAAGCACCATTCTGCTTCCCTCCTAAACCTCTTTTCATGGATATTCTCCATATTTAGGTGGATCTGTGAATTATTGGTGCTGTATTCTTGACCGTTAAAACTAACAGCTGCATCACTTATATCATTTAATTTTCGTGGTAATTGTTTCTTTGTTTTTTTCTTTTTCGTTTCTTATTTCGATGAAATCGTAGCCTTTGTAATCACTCGGCATTGTATGTGTGTTTAACATGATATCTCAAGAAGTGGAAGCTTGGACAAATGTCATGTGTGGTATGTTGGTGTACCACATTGAGTGCATCATTACTATCAATTTTGGTGGAAGTCAAAGGTCATTTAAGGTCAGGAAAGGGTCAAACTGTGAAAACCTTGCAAACACTACTGTATATCTTAAAAAGGGAAGCTTGAACAAATGGTATATGTGGTATGTAAGTGTACCACATGGATTGCAAGATCATTTTTGACTTTGATGGAGCTCAAAGGTCATTTAAGGTCAACAGTGGTTATATTGTGAAAATGATTTAATCATGACACAATATGTCAAGAGGGAAAACTTGGGCAGATCTCCCATTAAGAATGTAGGTGTATCTCATTGATTGTACAAGAATTCCCTTGTCTTTGGTGAAGGTCAAAGGTTATTCGAGGTCAACAGGGTCACATGACGAAATTCTTGTAAACGTCGTATCTCAAGAAGGGAAGCTTTAACAGATGTCATATTCAGTATGGAGTTGTATCTCATTGAATACAAGAACCATTTGGTCTTTAATGGAGACATGATCTCAAGAAATGAGGCTTGTGCAGATCCCATATTTCACATAAAGCAAAGGTAGCCTTTGACACACACTTAAGCTATAATGTCAGTGGATTTCGACAGAAATGCTCATAAACGGATCATCGAAACCCCAATGCCTTTGTGCATCCTGGTTCTTTGTGGTTCCACCAAATCCCCTAATCCATAACATGATATCATGCATTTTGACATGTCTTAAGACTTGAATTCCCTAACCTTTCCTAATGTCTCTGACCATAATCTAAACTTGTCAGGTATATCAGGTTATGATGTACATGTCTCAAGACATGAATCTGAAACCTAACAAAACAAAACTATGGCTTTAGAGACTTTGCTGTTTGTAACTGTTCATATTATGATAATTTTTGTAAAATTAATGTCTCTTGAGTTAAGTAGGTGAATGTGTGCAAAAAAAAAAAGAAGATCCATCATTTGGAAATTGATTTGAAGACAGGATTTAAGTGAAGTAATCTGTGAGAACTTTGAAAAGAGAAACTCAGCAGTTTGCTAGTTACATTATTGTGGTACTGAATATTTGGAATATTTTGTCAGAGGAAAGAAGTTGCCACTGCCATTTGGTACATAGTGCATTACCATAGAAACAGATCCATGCACTACGTGTTACTAGGTAATCTAGGTACAGTGGATATTAAGTACGTTTGATGGTAGATCAGTGCCCTTGTAACATAACAACATAAAATGTTGCAAAGCATGGAAAGTACAGCAAGTATTTATTATGGTGTCTCCCATTTCTGAGGGAGGTGTCCTGCCTGCTAGCCGGGATCCTGTGCAACGTCAAAGGAGGAATTGACAGTTTGTTGGGCATTGCTGAGAAGTTGCTCCATCTGTGCCACTTACATAGCAGTAATTTCCAGACACTGACACACCTGAAGGGAGGATTAAACCCAACCCCTAGGTGCCCTCCAGTGGACACTTACAGGTCCTTCTACATACACTTCTTAATATGCACATCCCATACAAATAAAAGTTTACCAACCAACATGAAACAGTAATTAGATTACATGAGAATGATATTTTGTTCTGCTTATATTTTGACAATGTGACAAATACATGTGTATCAACCAATGATCTTTCAGTACATTTACCATCTTTTTATTGTAACAAAAAAAAAATGAAAGAGAAATTGAACTGGAAGAGACTTAATTAATGTATCAGTTTGCATTTTTTTTTTTTTAGAATTGTGCCACACTACGATTTCTTTGAACTTTCCCATGTATGATTAGCTATCTCCCCACAGATTTCCCATGTTGGAAAAGTGCCCTCAGAGGAAACATTTTTTCATGTAGGAAATACTTCCCATGTACCAAAAAGATTCCCATGTAAGAAAAATCTCCTAAGTTGGAAACACTTCTCATACTGTTACAGGAAAATTGCTGCGTGCTCGAAATTTTTCACTTTCAGTGGCCTCTAGTTTCTTTCAGAAAATTTACTCATGTTGAAGGGAAGCCATGGAAGAACTTAGCAGCCCTACTATACTGTATGACTGCTGTCCGTTCGATTGAATAAACATTAGACGGAGTGTGACAATGGCACAGAATGTTAGTATAGGCTATTGTTGCCCTCTGTACTAGGATACTTAGGTTGCAGATCAACACAAATGTCCTTTTTAAAACATCGATGTGATTGGCCAACACCTAGCAGACGTTTTACAAACTGACGGTGATTTGATTGGTACTAACACTCTCGGCCACTGTCGTAGTGGATGTGGTTAATGGAGGGGGAACCATTTTGTTAGAGAGGTAAGTTCTTACGTAAATGTCAGAAACTGCGTTTAGGGGTAATGTAATTGTCGGGTAGGGACTGGGTCAAGTTTATATTTTTTAGACCTTAAAAAAAAGACCCTAAAATTTCCTCCCTCGTGTTCTTTCAGTATGAGCCATATTCAAGTTCCCTGGCAAAAGGAGAAAAAAGCACTTGGCAACATACTTAACACATGACGCGAGAAGGAATTTTTTAAATAACAGTCCCTTTGTGGCTTTCCCTCCATTCTTACCCGAACTTCGACGGACCCGGCTCTTCCATCCCACTGAGTCTGGCTTTGGCCCCCACCTCTTCATTTATGTTTATGATAAGGTGTTTCTTCGATACATGATCTGAGGTATCTTTTCCTGCTGTTATCACATCGTTTAACAGTGAGTATTTAACTAGTACACTGACTTCGTTTTTTTAGCTAAGTGACTATCTCAACCCGAAAATCCTAGGATTGATCAGCTGCAGTTCTGATAAATTGACCTGAGGGGGGGGGGGGGGGGATGCATGCATGAACCAAAACTCGAAACCGCGTTACCTGTAACTGTACACATGTTGAAATTCAATGCTCTTAAAGTGGCAGCTCCCTTGATTGAGCCTCTTCGCTTCTTCCATGTACAGGTCTAGATTTAGAAGCAAGACGGACTATCTCTCATGATAAGGTGATATTGGACGTAAATGACGGCTTTGACGTGCACTTTAACGAAACATATTATTTTTAAAGTCAGTTCGTCAAATGCCGGCCGCAGTTGAGCAAATTACTAGTGCTATCAACTTGAATTAAAAGTTGCGTAGGCAACAATTACTGGAAACAGAACGACTTTCTTAAGCAGGGAGATTCTATTTACAATTCCCTGGTCAGAGCTGGTGCATGAGTAATCTGGCCGCGATAATCTGGGTGGGGGGGGGGCAGGCTCGTATGCAGCTTTTTCAGTGGGCCGGTCGGGTCGACTTTACCACAAGTGGAACATTTTACCCGACAATTATGACAGACTAGTGCCGAAGACATGCAAAATAAAAAATCATCATATATGTTGCTAACGTAGGCCTAGGCCTACTATCATAGGCCGGACGGAACTCCAGATCTTGTAAGGGGGGGGGGGGGGGAGGGTTCGTCCGAACCCCCTGAACCCCCTGGATACGGGCCTGGGGGTTACCCAAAACATTTTGCTTATTTCCCCGCCAACTTTAATCAATATGGTGGCGCTCCTCTTAAACAGTCTTCCTACAATTCTAATTAAAGTTATGATGAGTGCTACGAATTGAGCCCGCAGAAAGATGCCCCACTTACGTAGCTTTGACCCAGAAGGGGGGGGGGGGGATTCTTCAACAATTCTGTATCAAACTTTGCTTCTTTGTGAGCTGGCAGGGTGACCAGTTTGGTTTTTTAAGCCAGATTTTTCAGTCACTTTTGGCTTTTTGTCATGAGGGGTTAGCTTGGAGGAGAAAACACCTATTTTGGCTGTTTGTCACGGAAATGTGGCTCTTTTTCTGTCCTACTTTTTTTTGAATAAAAAATACCATGTTGACACCAAACGTAGTGAATTCTTCTCAGTAGAATCCTCGGAAAAAAGTCTGACCGCAGTGTCGGTATTATATGACAGATGCCGGGTCGTCGGTGAGAATGTCCTCTGGATGTGAAAGATATGCTGCAGAAATTCACGGCAGACTGATATATATATATATATATATATATATATATATATATATATATATATATATATATATATATATATATATATATATATATATATATGTATATATATATATATATATATATATATATATCAATTGGATCAGGGATTTTTTGCTGAGAAAGAAGAAACAGAATTGCGGGAAACAGGATGTGGGGGTTTGCCGGTCTACGAACAGAGGCGGTTCCATGTGAGCCTGTGGACGGGGGCTAAAAATTACCCCTGTCCCTAAAAAAAATTAATATCCCCCCCCCCAAAAAACTTGAGATATTGATTTGTAATCTATCATTCACCTTTATTATTTGGAAGAGTAAGCTTTTGAAACATATGTGATCTCAAAATAACAACAGCAACAAAAAAAAAAAAAACATCTTTAACGAAGAACGAGAAGTGCATTTTCCAGTTTATCCTTGGAGGCTTTTCTTTGGCCAAAAATAGTGGTCGCACTACATGCCAAATGATGGTAAACCGTGAATTAGTCCCGGAATGAATGTGAGTATAGAACCGCGTCTGTAACGATCTAAAAATGTTGTCAGTACTGACTTGTCACATTATCACTTTAAATTACAAAGTGCTCAAATCGACCTTACGATATAGGATATATAGGATATCTACAGGCCAGTAGCCAGGTGGGGGGGGGGGGGGGTTGGACCGCTCGAACGACCCACCCCAACTTGAGAGAGGTCCATTTTTCCAGCCATGTGCTTGAAGGGTCAGCTATGAATTATTTATCTTGACATATTGAGGCCGAATTTCCATTCACTTTGAGGAGGAAGGTAAAACCTTTCCACTTATGCCATAAATGTATACAGGACCAAACTGACCACAATATCTCATCACCACATACGGACACTATGTGGGGTGATGAGATAATAAGCTCAAAAACGCGCATGCATGGTCATGTCATTGTGGCCGTGGATATCATTGAACTGGATACAATATAAAGCCCGGCACACGCGGCTGTCATCCCTTGCACTGATCCACACTCATTATGACATGAGTGTAGACCTTGTGAGTTGGTAGAAATATTCTCGAAGATCCATCGTAGAAACTGGAACTAGCCAGTATTCTCACTCCTGGTCCATAACTTCAAAGGCAACAAAGACAACAGACATTAATTCACGTGAATATGTGAGTGTCAGTGTGCAATTCTGCAATACTACTAGTTGTATTGCTATGTGAACTTCATTATGCAGGCTCTAACTATGTACTTTAAGCTTTGTTTTTTTAAAACTTTATTTCAGACATTTAATCAAGTTCACTGCATGATCATTCTTATTGTTTATTACCTGGTGCCTAACATTGCTTCAATGGAACAACATTTGTTTTGAAAAGGTTTATATCAAAATCAGTATAATCTGAAGCCAGAAAGTCTGACAGTACATGTAGGTTATTCTACTACCAGATTACATGTATGATTTTTTTTCCAAAAGTGCGGAATTCCTGGGAAAAAGGACTTCTGTTGTATTCAAAAGTCCTTTAAAATGCTCCAGATTGCACGAAATCTGCAGATTTCAAAACTTTCCGGGGAAGCATGCCCCAGACCCAATTTTTTAATAGAGTGTTGGCGTTTTTCAGGGCAAATTGTAAATTTGCACAAAATGCACGAAAATGCATATTTAAATCACTTTTCAACAACACTTTTCAACGACCTCGCAAAGACATTAGTCAGAAACTTAAAACTTCTTTATCTTTATCCAAAACTTGATCAGCTCCAGTATGTAATGAATAACCAAGATACTGTTTTTAATGTTTTTGCAATCAACGAAACTTTTTTGAACGAAACATTTAATGATTGCGAAGTTAGCACTCCAGGATACACTATACTACGCAGAGATGCAAACGGAAAAGCAGGGGGTGGAGTAGCAGTCTACATTCAGGACAACTTACCATTTATTAGAATGATCGAATTTGAAAATGCCAACATAGAGGCATTATGGCTCGAAATCAAGCTACCATACACGAAAAATCTTCTCTTCTGTGCACTTTATCGTCCTCCTGATTCTAAAGTGACATGGTTTGACAACTTTTACGAAATGTTTAGTACACCGTATGCTTTGTACTCAAATATTATAGTAGTTGGAGATTTTAATATAAACCTTTTAAGTGAATCAAATGTAAGATGGAAGCAAGAAATAGAGTGTTTTGCTCTGAAGCAAATGGTAGATAAGCCCACGAGGGAGACGAGTAGTACTGCTGCTTTAATTGATCATGTATATACCAGTAATGAAAACCAAATTCAAAATTTACATGTACCACATGTTAAGATAAGTGATCACTACCCAATATTTTTTACTTGGGTGTGTTATTCTAACCAGAAGCAATCAAATGTGACAGGTCACAAAACGATAGAATATAGGGATTTTAAGAAATTTGATGTCTCAGCATTTATTAAAGCGCTGAGGAAATGTAAGTTGAATCAAGTGCTGGAAGAAGACAATCCAAACAACGCCCTTGTCACATGGAACTCAAAGTTACAAAATGTCTTAGACAAGCACGCTCCAGAGAGAATAAAAAGGGTAAAAAGGGACTTACAGCCCCGCTGGTTTAATAAGGATGTTCAGGAAGCAATCAAAATGAGAGATAAATCGAAAAGAAATGAACAACATCTTTATCGGTTTTGGAGAAATAAGGTTACCTCACTTATAAGAAAAGGCAAGCAAGAATATTTCAAGGAGGAATTAAATTTTAACAAAGAAAATTCTAAGGCTATCTGGGAAATTCTTAGAAATGTACAGTCTAACGACCCTCAGCAAAAGAACAAACACACACCCCTTATGATAATTATGAATGAACAAGAAATATCAGATCCTTTTGAAATTACTAACACTTTTAATAAATTCTTTACTTCTATTTCTTCCCAATATGTTCATGCATGTGAAACTAATGATTCTTCGTATTTGGAGAGAGTAAAAACTTATGTTACTTCTAGATTACCGACTGGAGTTAAGTTTGATATTCCACTTATATCCACTGACTATGTACTTAAGTCATTGAAGTCTGTTGATTCTCATAAAGCTACTGGTCTTGATGGTATTAGCTCTCACGTCTTAAAATTGGCCGCAGAAGAGTTCGCGAGTAGCTTAACTCACATCCTGAACAGAAGCATTTAAAGTAACACATTCCCTACAGAATGGAAGAAAGCGAAAGTTATCCCAATCCACAAAAGTGACTCTAAGCTTGATGCCTCAAATTATAGACCTATATCGGTCCTACCAGTTTTGTCAAAGATTCTTGAAAGGCATGTTCATGAGGCTTTAACTGCGTATCTTACAAAATTCAAATTACTGCCAAGTATTCAATCTGGCTTTAGGGAAAAATACTCATGTGAGACAGCTCTTATAAAGATTATTGATGAATGGATGGATGCCATAGATAATGGTTACCTAATAGGATCAGTGTTTGTTGACCTCCGTAAAGCCTTCGATCTAGTTGATCACAACATATTAGTACAAAAGTTGTCCTTATATGGATTGTCTGAAGATACAACTAGATGGTTTAAGACATATCTTACTGGTAGAATGCAATGCACCTTTGTAAATAAAGTTTCCTCTTCTCCAATGAATGTGACCTCAGGACTTCCACAGGGATCAATTCTTGGGCCGTTATTATTTTTAATATTTATTAAGTCTTCTTCACTGTTCTGCGCACATGTATGCTGATGATACATTTTAAATAAAATGGTCCTGAATGCAGACGAAACCAAAACGATGCTTATAGGGTCAAGACAGAGGATTGCTACACTTGGAAATGATAATACACTTCATGTTAAGATTGCAGGCACCACTTTGCTTAATGTAGATTGTGAAAAGTCACTAGGGGTCAGAACTGATAGTAACTTAACATGGAAAATGCAAATTGATTTTATCTCTAAAACGGTAAGCCAGAGGATAGCTTTGCTAAGGCGAATTCAACCTTTTATTGATTTAGAAACCAGTTTTATGTTTTTTAATGGCTATATTTTACCAATTTTAGACTATTGTAGTATCGTGTGGGGTACATGTAGTGAAAGTGATTTCCAAAGACTTATACGATTACAAAAAACAGCTGCAAGAATCATTTTAAATGCTGGTTACGATCAAAGGTCACATGATATGTTTAATGCATTAAACATGGACGGCCTTGACATGGGAATCCGTAAGGAAAGACTGGTAATGGTTTATAAATCGCTTAATGAACTTGCTCCTTCATACATTGAAGAAATGTTTACTTTTAATAGAAATGTCCATTCTCATTCTTTACGATCAACTACAGAAAACAAATTATATCTTTCCGGCGGAAAAACTGACCATCACAGGAAAAATTTTTCATATTTAGCCGCTAAAGAATGGAATGAACTGCCCATGGAGCTAAGAAATGTCAAATCTCTGAATGTTTTTAAAAGTCAACTTCACAGCCACATATCTACTACGTAGTCTCATGATTTCAGTGAATCAAATGATTTTAATTTATTATCACATGTTAACTGTTTAAT
The DNA here is from genome assembly GCA_021234535.1 of Stichopus chloronotus. Taxonomy (NCBI): domain Eukaryota; kingdom Metazoa; phylum Echinodermata; class Holothuroidea; order Aspidochirotida; family Stichopodidae; genus Stichopus; species Stichopus chloronotus. The sequence continues at coordinate 22,644,780 of CM037845.1, read as the reverse complement.
TCTTTAATCCTGTTTTAAAAATTTACGTTCTTATCTGTGTTACTCATCTGTGTTTCATTTTTCAACTTTCTATTCACATTTAATTTACTCCTTTATTTTGTTTTATATTTCTGCTTTATTCTGGTCCATGTGTTTATGCATTCTCTTGCTTGTACATTTAACCTTGTTTTCATTGTTTTACTCTTTTGTATTTTGTCTCTGTACTTTCATGTCATTTTACACGAGGGCCTCGGGGGAGGTTAGCATTCTTGGCTAACCGAGTCTCACCCTCCTTTCAAATGTTAATAAATAAATAAATAAATAAACTCTGTGATAGACAGCTGTATTCAAATATACATGAACTTCTGAGCGTCGGAGAAACCATGCCAGTAACAAGCTCAGAGTGTGAAGTCAGTTTCAGCGTGATGCGAAGTCTGCGTACCTACCTTAGAGCTTCCATGACAGAGCCTAGTCTCTCTGCTCTTGCTATGATGCACATATATTATGATGTGAACACTGACCTGAAGGTCGTGGTAATCGTTTGCAACATATCACCCTGAGAAGCTGAGAAAAGTACATCATCTATTCAGTGGCGGCACCAGGACATAAAATCTTGGGGGGGGGGGGGGGGTTGGAGGGCAAATCCAATTTCTAGGTGGGAGAGAGGCAACTCCAACTGCCTCATTTTGAGGGTAAAATGGCAAATTCGCAAAATTTCCACGAAATCCGGAAGGCTACTGTGATGGGTGGGGGTGGGGGGGGGTGGGGCTGGACAACACTCTCAACTTAGCCAGTGTAGTTTGCCATGATCATGTGCCTCTGTGAAATGAGTCATCTATATAATGACAGCACCCACTTCAGTTTTTATGAGACTCGATTACAAATAAAAGATCTATTTTAGGTATTGTTGATCATGTGTTTTTTACTTCATTCGTAGTAGGTTGGAAGGAAAGATAGGTGTTCATGATGAACACCTATCTAGTGGCGGCGATGAAAAGATGAAAAGTGAGGGGGGGGGGTACTGAAGGTATGTTCAGCAACCAATATTTTTCCAAGTGTTCCAAGAAGAAACTAGAATTTTTCGAAATTAGGGCTGATCTTCTTGCTTAAAACACTCGGGAAGTGCCGTTTCCGACCATCGGGGGGGGGGGGTTGAAAAGTCGAAATGTTTCTTCTATACGCTCCGCGCCAACGGATGGTGGCGCTCCGCTTAGATAGTCGACGAACCCCCCACCTGGGTAAAAGCTGGCTATGGTCCTGCCGGACCAGTAGCAACTGCATACTTACGGCGTGCGCCAGCTGCTTCCGTATTTGGAATATGGTCCACATCTTGGAAAAAGACCCACCCCTCCACATGGGCTGGCTACGGGCCTGATATATATAGGATATATTAACCTTAAGATATATATACCTTAAAGTTAACGAGGCGGAACACAGTGGACTCAAGTTCCTACACTAGGTGAAAATATTCTACTAAGATACAACGATCCAAATAACTACAACTTTTCCATAGAATGATGTCTTCCTCATTAATTGAGAAATTGCAGACATGACGAGATCCTTATTTTAAGGTTCGGTAAATATAGCAGCAGCTGGTTAAGACACCTGTAAGTGTCGTTTCAGCCGTGATCTGGGCTGATAGGTGGGCCAGTTGAAAAACCATTTTTTTTATTTTTATGCGACGCGCCAACTGATGGTAGCGCTACTCTTGGATTATCCCGCTTGATCTTGTCCCTTAGACTAAACCCCACCACCCGAATCCAGGGCAGGCGTCAGATCACACCTGTATGAGCTCTGTTTCACCAAACAAGATGAAAACAATTTCTGAAGATTCTGTTTAAATCTAACATAAAAAATACCACCATTTTGGCATCTATAGGCCTATGCAACCTTAAGCTTACATCAGTAGTACCCCAAAATTCCCCAAAGGAGCCGGGATTAGAGCCCTCTGCCAGATCTCAGGGGTGATCGGTCATGAATTACATGAAATCACCGTACAGACTAACACCTCCCCCCCCCCCCTCCTCCACTGATGTCACCCCATTCTCAAGCTCTGGAGTTTTCCCCACGACCCTTAATTGGAACTTCAAATATACGCCACTGGTTCGTGTGATCCATAAATATGTTTGTTCTGTATCTTACTTCCAAGATGCAGAAGGTTCCCTAATACAGAAGCGCTCACAAGTAAAAAAAAAATACGAAAAATTAGGGGTGGCTTTACAATGTTGAGAAGTTATCACGAGCTTCTTGTTGCTACCCCTCTTTTTCTTTCTTTTATGACTTTAAGTTAGTGGTTTTCCCTATTAGCCTACCATTCATGTGAATATGATCTGTGACGCTAAACTGTCCTTCAATACAGCTTGAATAGTGGTAATGTTTGTGGTTTGCTACCCTCTCCTTTTTCGTGTTTCGTTTTTGAAAGTAAGACAGGGAACACATTATTTGTCTTTCATTTCCTCGAAAGTGCTTAAATTTCCTCGTTGAAGACTGAAGGAAAAGTGTCTGTTGAACGGTGAGATTTATCATAATTATGTGTTTTGTGAAAGTACGATGATTTCCTGTAAACTTACGTCCCTGGGAAATCAGAAGTACGAAAACTTGTTGGAACTAAGTCTCAGGCTACTGCACTGATAATACTGACAGACAGTAGTTACACGAAATAGTGAAATTTTCAATGGCGTTGTGTCTATTGACCCGAACGCCGATCGAATAACGCAGTATCGCAGTGTTCACACACCACTGTATTCACCGGGACTCAAATGATATATCACATAGTGTAACTTGGACATCGGCGGGAGATAGAACTAGAAGACCCAAATTTAGCCCACCGATCGTCCTAACTCCTATTTAGTGTCATTGGTGTAGCCTGCACTAAAGTACATTAAAGACGTCTAGAAGTCTGAGTCAATTGGCTCAAGTCTCACTAAGTTACTTATGCAGCATCCAAACACAGAAGTTGCGTCCGGGCCAAGAACAGGAGAAGTTCGACAATAAAGTCGGGGCTTTCCTCTCAAATCCCCATCTATAGAGCCAAACTACAAAATTAGAAGTTACGGCACAATTACGGTATTCTAGAAGTCGTACTGTGCCATCTGAATAAGCTTGCCAACTTCAGCTTGCTCCACATTTATATTGCATCCATGTTTTAGGCTATGGTTACACTAAATTCATATGTTTTTGTTCTCAAATAGTACCAAAATTCTGTCCGCGTCAATAACAAGAAGAACCTTAATATTAGAGTTGACATCGGGGCAGATTGGGAAGTTTGCAATATGCCCAGGGGATTTTAGTAAAGATCAAGAGAATTGCGTGGCCAGTACTAAGCGGAGCGCCACCATCGGTTGACGTGGAGCGTCCCAAGAAAATTTTGGCCAAAACTACCCTGCTAGATTGCCGGAATCACCTTTCCCAGGCCATGTGCTTACCTTTCCACCCTCCAACTTTGCAAGTTTTTAAGCCACCAACTTCCGATGATGCATGTGATATATGCCAGTATGCACTGTACATGTGTACTATGCAATCAGCCGACGTAGGTCATAGGTCGCCTCTCTGCTGCACGTCACTTCGATGAAATGTACGAGAAAGTACGTTACTGTACATACTTACTGTACTGTAAATCCGAGACCTGGCCCAAGTTTGTATTTAAAGTGTTTGTAGACAACACTAGTAGAGAAATGGATAGCCTGGCACCGGCCAAGACAGGGCAACTGCTTGATACACAACAGCCTTTGGTTGGAGACTGCATCATATGTGCGGCCGGAGCAAACAGAGTAAGCCAACTACTGATGCATTTACGAACACTACACTCATGCCTTTTATGCAGTCACAATAAGAAACAGTACATACAGCTACTGTAAATGTGAGTTTCACAAACAGTGGCACGGTAAATACAATCCAATTGGCAGGGGATCCAGAATGTATGGAGTTTAGACTTTTCTGAGATTCAGTGTTAATATTTTCAGGTGAGGTAGGCGTAACTTTTGTGCGGTTGAATTGCGAACGTGTTGTCAAACTTGCGTTGCGTAACTGCAGTTGTTAGTTGTCAAATTGCGCGGCTAGACACTTCGAGACTGATATTTTTGCGCGAGGGATAAATCCCCCTCGCAAGGCAAACTTTCCAATCTGTTCACCCGGGTCAATAGACACAACCTTTCAATGGTGGTGTCTGTCGTCAGTATTGACCTGGACGCCAATTCTATTCTTTTGGTCCTTCTTGTTATTGACCCGGATGTAACTTCGGGACTACTGTAATTGAGAATTCAAAACTTTGTTATTAGTGTAACGGTAGCCTAAACAACACTAATGGGAGGCAAGTTTGTAGTTAGCAAGCTTATTCAATTCAGATGGTACGACTTCTACTCTACAATACCAAAATTGTGCCGTAACGTCTAATTTTGTGCCCCAGACCCTAGATGGAGAACTGAGACATTACCCCGGATGCCGACTCTACGCTATTGCCAAACTTTTCCTTTTATTGGCCGACTTCTGTGTTTGGACGGCGTCATACAGTATGTAACTTACAGTAGTGAGACTTAGGCCAATTGACTCAGAATTCCAAGCTGTCTTTAATGAGTTAGTCTACACCACTGATCTCTTTATCAATATACAGAGCAATTGGTGCAGTCCGTTTGGCTCTCCTATCTTGCGACGATGCCCCCAGTTTCAATATGTATTACTGTGTATCATCTGAATCTGGGTGAATAGTACAGTATTTGATACTGTGCATTATTCAACTGGCGTCCGTGTCAATAGACACAATGTTTTCAACATGCAGAGTGTACTGTGCATGTTGGCTACAGTGATAAAGTTGAAAAATGCTAGTGTGGTCTAGCCCTTGAACAGGGCTGTGCATTATGTTGCACCCTTCACCTCTGCCCTAGCGATGCTAACACAAATTTTTAACCCAATTTTAACTTTGTTAGAAATGCCTCAAAATTAGTGAAAACGATTAATGCTGTACAGTACTTTTATTACAACTAAATGACATGGAAGTGACATCTTAACGATAAGATTATCAATAAAACTGTTTTTGGTGACCATTCGAAGCGTAAATAAGGAAAATTCAGCATCATGCACTCACTCGAGGGTTTGCAAGTATGGTGTACAGCTCGTATAGCCACATGCTGACTTACTGTAGTGTTACGTGTTTTTTTAGTCAAATTTATCATTTCTTTTTCCTAACTGGTAAAAAGCTTTAGCAAAAAGGTGACTGTGGTGCCAGAGATTGTTTGTGTAAAGTTTGGTTAAAAAAACGTAACTATTTTTGAACGTGACAGTTAACGACCCTGGCAAGGGTCGGCTAATGAGTTAAAAATTTGTGTTAGTGGTGGAAGGGGTGTGATGTGGAGGAAATGAGCTTAGGCCATGTACTGTAATGTAACACACATCCCTCTTCAAAAGCTAGTGTAGCCTGTACCTGTGAGCATCTAAAGGTTGCACAGAAACATACATTAGTACAAATCTCGTCATCTCTGCTTGGTGAACAATACAGTAGCTCACCCTACCACCATTACTCATTTATAACCTCTATAAATTAAATACAACCTACAGTATGGGAGGCAAGTTGAAAAACCTTTAGTTACTGAGGTACTAATTGTAGGGGAAATCAGGGTTCATTTTCACAATTTATTTCACTACAATTCCCCACTGGTATCGTACAATGAGTTATAACTAACAAATATGACCAAGATTACCTCAAAACATGTGGACAATTTCGAGAAACGAGTCAAATTCGCAAAAAATTGGTGAATAACTCCGAAAGTCTGTACCATCCGTATTCATGGAATCAAATATGAATATTCAATACTATCGCCTTTTCAAGGTATGAGGCGGTGTGGCTGAACAGTTTCATAAGTAGCCTACGTGTGCTGCATGTATCATCAACTACATCACTAAACTCTTGTTTACTTGGCATTGTGCAATGCACGAACAGCATGGGAACAGTTACCATTTGGTTATGTTTATTCATATATAACATTATCTCAGTCTTACGCTTATCGAGGAGGCTGTCTTCTCTTGTACATGAACGTTTATTTTTTGTACCCGACAAATATTAAGAGACTTTCTCATTCAACTGTAATTAACGCAATAATTACCGTTTCTTCTACCTTCAAACACTTCCCCAATGTCTGTATATTTTGTTGAACAATCAGTTTAGAAAGAAAAATCAATTAAAGGTGAACCTTCTCATTCAAACCCTGATTTCCCCATTAAGCTGTAGGCCAGTCAGCTGATAGTGGGGCCTAACTAACCTACTGTACTGTAGGCTACAGGTCGTCCTCGTTACACATCACAGCTTACTGTAGCCTTAGACAAGGCACTGTAGAACAGGTCACTGACTACTGCCAAGAGGTCTGCCTTAATATTCTTATGTTTACAGTACAGTACTTCCCTTCCTTAGTATTTTCACTGTACTGTACTTTGTACCTAAGAACATTTGAATAACTTTCTCTGATTGATTAATTAGAACATAGATGGCTTGTTTGACAAAAAAATTTCTTCAGGACGGACCACTGTTTCAGGGCAAATCCACTGGACCCAATGATTGTGTATGTACTGTACTCTACTGTAACCTTCTGTAGCCTCTGAATAGTGATGTGGGTTATTCCCTAGCACTTCAACAAATTTTCAGAAAATCCTGGTGGTACACTGACTCAGATCTTGCTGAAAAAATTCCCACCTGTAGTGCAGTTCTACAGTATTTGCACTATAGACAGAACATGTTTTAGGTCAAAATCCCAAGCAGTTTGGGAGTTGTGGCCCATTGAAAATTTGCCTGGCACAAATTACTTGAATACAAACAAACCTGTAATCATCATGTTGATCCAATTTTACTTGAACATTGTTTGCATCACATTACAGTAGGATGAGTGTGTTGGTAATTTTTTTTTTTTTTTTGCAGGACTTAGTATACATGTATACACAATGCAGTACCCCACAATCCCACACTCATGTGTATTTAACCACTTGACCATTACTGTACTTCAATTTGAACAAAGTCAAAGGTATGTGATCCCCAGAGCACTTTGTGCAGTCATGCATGATGATTGTTGCATATGTTGACCTTTCAATGAGGCATTCTTGGTGGTTAATATCTAAGCTACAGCAGTGATCGCAAGTTTGTTGGACTTGTAAAAGAAAGTGGTAGATTCTCCAGAACTCAGTGACTTGACCAAGTGATGATATGTCTCGGTAGATTGTATAAAATTGTAAAACTGGTCTGCTGTGACCCTTAGGTATTAAAGGGTAGGGAGAACAGGAAACCAGGGGTGCATCTGGTTTTTAGGATGTGTGAAGTAAGTCAGCAGTAAACCATAGCTGGTAGGAGCAGTTTCCACCCTCCAGGTATGAGAGCAACTGCAGAGTACTGTAAAAACATGAAAATACAATTCATGCAGTAAAAGTTTTATTTACGCTGATCGATTGATGTGATCACAATTTGAAACTCATTCTTTAATTGCCTAGAGCAAAAAATTTATAATGTGTATAGTTTTATGGACAAATGTCTGGTACATAAGAAATCACGGAGAAGGAATTCTGACCAGTCTGAGAACACTGTGGACTAAAGCTATGCTAATACTACTGGTTACTGGGTCAGAAGTGAAGGAGAGGAACAGCTACAGTACTCATTGCTTATTACTAGTCATGGACAGGATTGTCACCATGCCAGGCGGTGCCGGGCGGTGCTACCCAGCTCTCAAAATCTCCGCCCGGCACTCGCCATCAATTTCAGCATCACCGCCTGGCACAAATTTTGTAATTTAACTGAATAACATTGTTAGATTTCCTTAGAATTCTGAGTGATTATCCTTTTTTTTTTACCAAAACGGCCAAGTAAGCTTGAACATTTCCATTCCGCACTGGTCGAAACCAAAGTACCGAATTCATGATTTATAATCTAGAGTGCACCATTTTACATCCAAGCACTCTCCAACCCACAAAAAATTTTCAAAGGGGAGGTCCCCTTAGACCCCCCAGGAGGGCGATCACAAATTACCCGGCTCTCAAAATGATCTGGTGACAACCCTGGTCATGGAATACTGTATATGATGGTACAATGATGTAACAAGCTGGTTATTTTTTGACCAATCACTCATCAGCATTCTGTGAAAAGCTTGGCAAATTTTTTGGAAAAGAGTAACATGACTAGTCTATACATAAACTTGACTAAATACCACTACCTGTACAGATATAGGGAGGCTGATATTATTGTGTATGGTCATCATTTGGCAACACTGTATATTTGTGATCACTGTCATTTTATTTGCAGATGAAATGGCCGAACCAAGTGTTACTGCTCAGTTTGTTTCTGTCACAGGGACAGATGAGGAGCTTGCCAAATATTACCTGATGGAAAATGGCAGTGATTTAGAGGTGAGAACAGGAAACACAATGCACTTTGAAACTGGTTATATCTGGATCCTTCTACAGTACAAAGTACAGTGATTGCAAAGCATTACTGCATTACCAAGTTCCATTCAGCAGAGCTATTATGTGGTGATGAAAGTATGCAATTTCTCCAATGTTTCACTACTTTTGACTCCTGTTTAATGGAAGAAGAGGGTTTCTTTTTCCTCATAACCAATGGATTTTGCACCGTGGATGGAACAGTAATATAAACATGCCAAAAATCCATTCCAGAAAAAGACAAAGCTGTAAATAATTGACTCAGTGTAATGCAGGTAATCCTTAATTGACGTCATATCGCAATGCACACTGTACACTTGGCCTTAAAAAGCTACATTGTGATTCCTTTAAGAGCTATTCCATGAATGAATGCTAGCATGACTGCTGCATGTAAACCTGACAGACAATTTCAAATTTGTTGAGTCCAAGGGCCATGTTGGAAAAAAAAAAAAACAGTGTCATTCTTTATCTTTGAATGATTTTATGCAATCATACTGTAGTGGCTCCATCAAAATAAAGGTTCAGTAGAGATTTGTTTTAGAGATAACTGTAACATCCTTACATGGTATATCTCTCCAAGTGCTTCAGCTCACTGTGTTCCAAATTCAATGTACTGTATAGTAATTACTGTAGTATAGTAATTACCATAATTAACAGTTAACCTGAGTACTTACAATTGCTCACACTACTGTGCATAAACACAAGTACTGTCACCTATTGCTGAATGGACCATCGCTTTGTAATACCTGTAGGTCGGTTTCGGCCTGTTTGTCGTTGAGAGGGAACTACCAAAATAAAAAAAAAAACCTTTCACCCACTCTAATTTGTGGGGATGAAAATATATGTAATAGTACATCACAGGTTCTGGTGGGCTTGCCCTCCATTTTTATTAACAGCCCCCCCTCCCCTCCCCCCGCTACCTGGAGGAATTCGGCATGAATGTGGGTCTAGTTTACACTGTCCATAATCAGTAATTTGTTATTATTGTGTAAAGCTCAACTGATTACACTGTATAATGACACCCTACAAGTTAACTTTCACAGTTCTATAACTGTGTTACTGGCTCATTCATTGTTTGACTTATTGTCTGCTAATTCCATCTCCTGTGTATGTAGTTGAAGAAGAATGTTTACAGTACCAGCAGTAGAAAAGATGAAGGTTTTTTCCATTGATTGATACAGAGCCCATTTTGGAATAATTTTGTCATGGACTCTGGAGTGTTATATCCCAGTGCATTGGATCTAGGACCAATACAGCAAAATAAAATCTGACCTACAGCATAAAGTGCAGCATATTAACCCGAATTTCTTTGCTGCTTACTGTATTTACAATGCAGAGAGCACTCAACATGTATTTTGCCAACCAGTCCTGTCAGGATGACAGTGTCATTGTAATAGATGAAGATGCAACACAGAATGGCTCTTCAGTGGAGGAAGTCACCTGTGTGGATGCCGAAGAAGATGATAAGGATGTGCTCCGTGGCAGAACAACAAAGGAACCAGATGTTGCTCATGAAAGGTGGGAATGATTTGAAGAAGTTAGTGTATCCTGCATACATGAACATTGAAAATCAAGGTTCACTGCCTGTGTTTATCACACTATGTTCTTGAAGGCACAGTACAGTATTGCTGCTCATTTATCCTTTAAGTCTTCAATCCCAATACATTTTGAAATGACTTATCTAAGTTTTGATGTCATACATCAGGCCTATCAAGTCAACCTCAGGAAATGGAAAGTCTGAACATCCTCAAAAGAAAACCACAAAGTCACATTTCAAACTTGGAAGTGTTACACTGAAAAGTTTTTATTATTATCAAATGTTTTCTCTGAACTTGGGAGGTTAGGCCTTCTTTTAAGATAGTACCATCTGTTACTTTCCATTGAAAATCCTTTGCTAAATTAGTCACTTTTGTGACAATAATATACATCTATGATGCAATAGTGCCCTAATACAGTGAAGGAAAGCATTGATTTTAGTATTTTCTCAATGAGGCTATGCCCAAAACCCTGAGACTCTATGAAACTGTGAGAGTTTGCAAGTCTTAGGTTTGTCTTCAGCTTTGTATACTTTTGCATGTGATCATTTAAGTACTCTAGTTGTAACCTCTGGCTGTCAAAGCTCTACACTTGATGTTTTGAACTACATTAACCGCAGAGGATAAATCCTCCAAAGCTTTGTCACAAGTTCCCAAAGTTTTCCAAGTTTTGTAGCCTTGAAGGGTCTGAAATCTGAGATGCTATTCCTTCACGAAAAGGTATGTCGGAAGTCAGTCATGTTTGTTCTGGTAATCTGTTTTTAGACCTTCAAGTTCATCAACCTCTGACCCTGCACCATTGGATATCCATCTCAAGTTGATCTGCTGGAACATTCAAGGACTGGAGGAGAAGATGCTACATGAGAGAACAGTTGCTGTCATCAACATCCTCAAGAGGTGAGGAGAGCGCACTTCTGTAGTTTGTTTAACCCTGCAGATGAACAGAGTTCCGTTGAGTTTACTGTAATGTGGAATCTGATCACTATTTATCAACTGTTGGCTTACAGTAGTATGTTTTGGAGACTGTTGCATTAATCAAACTAACTGTAAAAGTGCCTCCTACAGTACATTTGAAAACAAAATGCATTTTTTTCAATTCAAGTTTGAGTTTGGATTCACGAGTGTAACGTCTTTTCAATTTTTAGTCAGGGACAAAGCTAATCACAGCAGCTTTAATAAGACAATGGGAAGAAATTACTGACTAAATTCATAGGACAAAGTTGCAGGATGGTACAAAGATATTTTTCAGTTTCCTCTCAATAACAGAGTTGTGTCTGGCCAACTTGAACACCTGAACACCACAAGTCACAAATCCCTGTTACAGAGAGTCTTTTGGTGCCCCCAAGAATGATTGTTAATTTAATAGATATAATCTGATGTGATTTCGTATCCAAGTCCTGCAATGCATCTACCTGATGGGTATGCAATTAATTCGTTTGGCACTGCTTGCCATTCCACTTTTCGAGTGGTGCCTGTTTGCTACTGTATACTGCAGCATCTTGTCTTTTTAAACTTGTTGCAATCTGATTTGTAAGAGATTAAAAATTTCCTTGCCTTGACTTAAGAATTTACCCACACCTTGCAAAATACTGCCAGATTTTAAACAGAGGGAAAAATGTATCACTGTATTGTTTTACTAATGGGATCTTCAACCGCTCAAAGTCTCACACCTCAAAAAAAGGGTATAATGTTATATTTCAGGATAATTCATGATTATTTATATGCAACAAAGTAAACGATTTTTTGTTGAAACCCAAAGCTGCATCAAATGCATACTTCTTTTTTATTCCTGTAACAAGGGAATCTCCAGATGTTGTCTTTCTTCAAGAAGTCATTCCACCAACCCTGGGCATGTTACACCAACGCTTTAGCAGTGACTACCACATCTTTCCAGGGGGCAGGATTGCATATTTCACTGCTGTACTCCTGAAAAAGAAAAGATTCCATTTGGAGACAGTGGTGGTGGAACCATTCCCATCATCTCAGATGCTAAGGAATTTGATTGTTGCTAAGGTAAGAAGTTGCACCTTTTGAAAAATGTCTTCAAATGTCAGACAAAAATATGTCAAAGCATTGTTTTTCACTTGCCGTCAAAATTTTTACAGTTTGAATTTCAAATTCAAATTTTTACAATTACAATTATGGATCTATAGTACCCATTCCAAATTATGTTTCCAAGGGAATTGTACAATTAAAACTAGCTGATGATGAGGACAAGATTTTTTGTAATGAGTGACCTTAGGCCATGATTCCATAAATTCTAAGTGCACAAGCTGGATGCTTTAAGCTTGTTACAAAATAATGTCTGTGTTCCTTCAAAATTGTCACATTTTATGTGCCCTTCACTCCCTCTGCCTTTCATGAAGAAAATATTCAATGGTGATCACCCCTCTTACTCTCACAAGAGCAGACCACCTTGGTTACCCCTCACCCTCTGTCACAAAAAAAAATAAAAAATAAGAAAGAACTTTGTGATTATCTTCTTTCAACGAAAAACAAATGTTTCCTCTAAAAAACTGACCATTGTGTCAATATATACAATATGAGAAAGTTTAACCCACTAGGAATTTTAACATTATGGACATGTGCAAGCATGCAGCAGGACATGCATCGGGGCTCACTCTTTATCAGCTTTAGTAACTAAAATAAAACTCATTTTCACAATTTATTTGTTCATTCTGGCATCACACACACATCAAACTGGCAAATCACTGCTCCAAAGTCACTTCATAGTGGCTTAGTTTGAAACACTGATTACCAGTGCTAAGATCCTGTGGCTACATCTCTTTTCGCTATATGCTGGTAGAGTAGCGTGAGGTGATGCATGTCCCTGGGTGAATCCCTTCCTGTAATCATCAGTAGATTCACAATAATTTTTTGTAGATATAAATGCAGAAGCACAAGAATGGCTCTCTTAAAGAATTAAATGCAATTGTTTCACAAGTGGTTGTCCATGGAACAGATCTGAAGATATTTATGAGTTCACTATCAAAACCTAAATCATGGATTCTTTGTTTTTTACATTGTAAAATGTACATTGTAAAATGTGCTCATTTTCATAACACCATGCAAATGTCAACAGGTATCCGGTAGTAAATAAAAAGCAGCTGGTTTATAGAAAAGTTTCTGTCATTTGACTCTGTAAAATTAAATATCTTCAGTTTACCAAAGGATAAAAATGCCTGTAGACATGTTTTGATAACATGGTTTGCAGGACTGTAGGAGAGATAATAGCTTTGGCCTGTCAGATGATGTCTGCTTCAAAGCCCCTGACTTGTTTCATTCTTCCTCTCTAGGCATCGTTTCATGGAGTAAGCTTGCAGCTGATGACATCACACATAGAAAGTATGGCCAACCAATCAGCAGAGAGAAAATCTCAGTTGAAGAGTGTGTTTACTCACATGACCAACTCTGACTCCAATGTGGTGTCGATCTTCGGTGGCGACACGAATGCCAAGGACAAAGAGGTGGGTACACCCACTGCTATGACTTAGTTCACTGGGACACTCTTTGTGTGGCCTATGGATGTCAGAGAACTAAGCAATATAAATTAGAAAGAAATAAAAAGTAGGAAAGGTTCAGATATCTTGCCAAGCTGGCCTGAGAGACTGAAGGCAATAGTGCTGAATTCAAGAGTCAGAAGTTTTTTTTTTTTTTGGTGTTGAAATGATTGCTGAAGTAACTCAAGCTTAAATTGATTAATGTGATGTTCTTCTTCAACAAGAACTGAAGTTCCTGAATGTGTTTTGGCTCTAGTTGGATCACGAATTTGATAAGTGTAAAAGGTGCCAGTTGATGACATGGTGCAATCAATGGTGTTTCGTTACACCAAGGTGGTGCCAAAGTGTGAGAGCTTTTACACTAGCAACTTCACCAATGGACGCTTTCAATCCTTGAGAGTTGCATGCATATTTCACATTGTGTTCAAGCAGTTATTTCATGCAATTATGTCATCCTTAGGCAGTTCTCAGTGCAATGCATGGATGCTGACACAACTGTCAAGCTGAGACATTCTCTTACAGACTTGATTCTTACCGAAATATCTGCTTGACAATTTTCTTCTTTCATATAAATCACATGCAATCACTTCTTCAAATCAACCAATGACTGATGTGATGTTTATTCATGAGCAATGTTTGTTTATAATAAGCAATGCTAAAAAAGTTGATTCATTCACAAATGGTCCTCTCACATATCGAGTTGGTACGACAGTGTGCATGCAAGCAAAATGTAAGAATGACAAGAACTTAGAATTTCAGAATTTGGTCACATTATTCAACAAACCTGACTTTTTTATCATTAGTCATAGTATTTTCAGAGTGTACATCTAGTCATCCATGGTTGGGTCTGTTTATGCAGAATTGCACAAGAAAATACACAGTCACACGCAGAGTCTCGTGCAGCACGGCATCATGCGAGGAAATGGTGTTCTATCCTCCCCTTTTGTTGTCACAATATACATTGTATAGTGTACAAACTGGCCAGAGTTAGTCCCAACTTTGTGACAGGACGTACTTTCCAAGAATGCAACACAAAAACGTCGTACTTTCTTGCCTGTAGGTTATCTTTGCTTGTTTAGTAACAAAACATGAGAATAGCTTCGTGCCCATTCCAATGAAAACCATGGTGATAGCATGTCTTGCACAAGAGTGTCATAATGCTACTGTATTTGGCCTGCAACCATATTTCCTTGTGTGAGACTTGGTTGATGTTGTGTACTTTCCACTGAAATCATAAGTACAAAGTGTGATGAAACAACATCTGTGAAAGGTTTAGTAGTGTTCCAGCCGGAAATTCAGTTATGAATTACCACCACCTTGCATAACCTATGTAGTCAAAGTTCCTACTGCTTCAGTGAGTGTGATAAGCTTTTAAAATCATCAGCCAAAATAACAAATTCAGAGGGCCTACCTCTTTCGTGATTTTTACCGTCACATAATCACTCCAAATTTAAAGGAGTTGTGGGTGAAAACACACATATGAAAAATCAGGAGACCTTAAAACAAAAAGATGGTACTGTACGTATATCGGACGATATCTTGTTCTTTTGACATTTTAATATTCCTTATTCATGGTTACTTTTTGAGAATGTAAAATTCTTCTTGTGAGGTGCTACATTCCTCGTTTTATATTTTTTTTACTATTCTTTCTTTTTTGTTTTGTTGTGTAGATTCAGGACTTAGCGGAGGAGAGGGCAGACATAGAGGACATCTGGGAAGCCCTGGGATCCTCCGCTGAGAGTCGCTTCACCTGGGACATGCTGCAAAATGACAACCTGGACCTGAACGGCGGCAAACCTAGGATCCGTTATGACAGGGTATTCCTCCACCAGAGGACAAAGCTCTTGTCACCCATGCATTTCACCCTGATCGGCAAAGAGAGGCTAGCTTGTGGAATGTTTGCTAGCGACCACTGGGGCATATTGACCAACTTTAAAGTTGTTTAAGAGTCTCTGTTCCTCATCAAGCAGTTTCTAGCCAGGAAAACCAGCTTGCTTAGTTTTTGCCAGTGACCATAGGGGCAGCGGGCATATCTGCCAACTTTTTTGAGCTGGTAGTGATCTTTGTTGCTCTTCCAGAAGCTCCGTGGTAGAGAATCTAGTTCGGAGAGTGCATGCTAGAGATCACTGAGGCATATTGATCTCTGGTAGGAGACCCCAGATATGTCAGACCATGTGCTTGACTTCCATTGTCTTCATCAAAGTTGAATAAAATGTTTGGGATTGTTGCGCCCAGCAAATGACGACCAGCTATGTTCAGCTGTGCAAACATTTCTCTCTGGCATAAAAAGCTCCATGGAGTTAAGTTTTCAACCACTGTACAATCATTTGGTTACAAAAAGACTCAATTCAGATAATCTCATTGTCTTTACATTTTCCATATAAAATTCCTTTTGATCATCGCCGAGAAGAAATTAACTCATTTTTGCAGACACATTCTTGGTTGTCAAAACTATAAATGTTGTTAATTTGGGGTCATGGTATTAGGGACCTCCTGTAATATGTTACTGATGTTGTCATGCGCTGCATTTGCCACAGGTTGTCACATCTCAAGTGCCACAGGTTGTCACATTTCATGTGGAACATAGTGATGGCACATCGCAATTTTTGACTGAATTCGAGCAAAGGTTGAAATCTGTTCACCTCTTTTGGACTATTTTTAAGTGTAATATGTCATTTCCTCTGTCATTGTTTTACAAGAAAGTACGATGCACTGTAAATATCTTCACATGTATAACTTATGTATCTTTACATGTATGACAGACATAAGTAGAAAAATAATCTGTTTATGTATTATGTCATCATAATTTATCACTTTTTTTTGCATTTGTAGCTACATTCATGTAAAGTTGTTAGACTTGACTAAAGTACTGTCAATATTTACCTTGAAAGAACGAAACATTAAGTCCCTTTGTTCTCTTATATCTATTTTTCCTTTTATTCTTATGACTCTACCTTTTTCTGCTCATACTGTAATGGTTTCTTGGACTGAATTTCCAAATTCATTTGTGAAACCTTCACATCACAGTGATGGCAAAGCGAACATGCGCGAATCTCAGGGTGTATGTCCCCTGATGTCAAAATGGGGATCAACGGATAATTGGATCAGACACAGCACCAGACCGATGCTCACCACTATAAGTAAAACATCAGATCAGAGAAATTTAGATGCCAATGTTTGCCTGTGTTCAGCAACCTGAAAGCATATTTGCACCGTTAGATATTGATCCATGAAAAAGGAAATGCCACCTGAATGCTATTTTTCATCTGAAATGTAAAAGTGTGTACGTATACAATTTGCGATGATTTTGGAATCATGAAAAAGCACTCCAGAGACAAAATCGTACCTAAAAAAACTAGTTTTGAGGAGAGAACAAGTTAATAGCGAATAGTAATAGTAAATATTGGATCAGGGATGGACCAATGTGATAAAAGCTTCTGCCATCGGATCGGAAGAGAAAAACCAAAGCGGTTAGTCCCTAGTCAAAAAGCAAGCGACGAAATAGTGCGAAAAAATAGCACATTTTGCTAATCAGTGTTTTGAATTGGTTAGCAGTCAATCCATTTTGATTAGCATATGTTGAAGAATCATTGCGGTGTGAATAAGTTGAAAGCTTAACTTACTTCAATTTGTGCAGAGAGGAAAGCTTCTGATTTAAGCATTTCTGTGGAGGATTTGGCTTTTCAGGTACCAAACGACCAAAGAAAATATCGATTTGCACCTATTACGGAGCTGAATCGAATTTAATCGCAACTGGACTTACATGAGTTGAAAGTTGCGATGCGAACCCGCTGATTTCTTCCTGTGAAAATTTTAGCTGACTTTTTGAAGCTCTCTTGTTACTTAAAAGACAGTAATTTCATTCACTTCCTTTTTCAGAATAGCCTCACATGAGAGGAACTTAGCCCCGTGGCCCCATTTCCCACCCATAAGTCCTCCATCTCACGTCCTCCATCTCTCTCTACCAGCAAACCCCACTATTAAAACCTCACACCCACCTGTATTTTCCATATAATCTGCATAGCCCTTTACATGGGCTTACTTATTTTTACTATGGTCACCGTCAGACAGTGGCAACTTAATGAAGCAGAGCGCCACTATTCGTGGCGTGCGGCATATCAGAAATTATGTGGAGGAAAATACTCCCTAGATTGCCCAAAATAGCCTCCACATGCGACCTTTCACTCTTGCAACCCTCTCCAAAAAAAAAAAAAAATGCTGCTGAGGAGTGCCCCCAACCACTCCACCACTGGTTTTAGGTTTAAAATTCTCCATCCTAGGTCTGTATTGCCGCTTCCCATATCCTATTTATTTGCAGCAATCACCGAGGCATTTAAATAAAGTCATATAAGGAAGGTCAATTTAAAGGGAAATGGGGCGTTTGTTTTAGAGAAAACATGCATATTTTCGAAACCAATGTTTGTGGACGTAGAATGATAGATTGTTCAAAATAAGGAAGGACAGTAGCCGCCTTTTCAAGAAATAAACTCCTCACAGATAGAAATTCAGTTATTTGTTGCTCGAAACTAATTTTGTTCACCCAAACTTTTCAAAATTCAAATGATGCATCTTCCATTACTCCTCACATGCATAATGTTTTGAAGAAATGAAGCTTTGGTAGATATTTATTGATGAGACTGAATGGTTTAACAATGATTACTGCTACTTTCTTTTGTATGTCATGTTGGTGTATTCTAAACGCCCTATTTCCCTTTAAGCAAAGAATCAACCTTGAGGCGAACGATACACAGTAAAAAGGTTGGCGTCTACATGCAGAGTAAAAACCAAGGTGTGTCCTAGTATGCAGCGGCGGTGCCACCACGTTCCATGAGTGTTGGGGATAAAGTGAGTTACAGATAGGAGCGGTGGTCGGGGGCACGTGGGAGAACGTCGGTGACCAAAAAAAAAAAAAATGTCTGGGAGTAGCAAAAGCATTCTCGGGTAAAGTTTTAAATACGTATACAAGATCGCGGCTGTGTGGTAAATATGTACATATGTTACTTCATTATCTTCGTAAATTGTCTGAGAAATTGATTTATCGCTGGCGATTTTTTTTATTTTTTTTTTAATAGAGAAGATTCATTTTTTGTTGTTGAATTGATTGTAACTCTCAGAAAGAAACCACGGGGCACTTGTTCCACTACTTCAGCATCAGTGCTATCTCAGTCTGAACCAGCCTGGTATCCAGTAAGCTTTCAGCTGTTGGGACGTGGATTCGCGAGAGATCTATCGCGTTTTATTGATCTTTACATAAACACCGTCGGGGATTAGGCTAATTGTATTCTTCCGTCAGTTAAATACTGATTGACCAGTTAGTCTCTTCATAGTGTACTTAGCACCTGCTTTATTTCCGCCAAATACCTTATTGTTTTAAAACAAGGGCAAAAGAAAAAAAATGGAACCAAGCAACCTACCGACAAAGCAAAGTAGACTAAGGAGATATTGAACTAGGATGATATTGGTGTGTATTTGTTTTATGCAATTACCCATGAAAAGGCTGAACATTTACGGCAATTGGCTCAAATAGCAATACGGTCACCTACGCTGAATTCAACAACAGTCATTAAGGATAAAGATAGAAAGAACTATTTTCTGTTATATTCAGGTCAATATTGACTTTGTTTAAAAGTACAAAGCTGGGATCGGCTGCGAATTACCCTTCTTGTCATTAAGTGGCCTTTAAGTTACGATTTAATTGAAACCCTACACGAAGTTTTCACACCATAGTTCTTCCTGACTACGATAGCCGGCCATGCAAGTACTTGTACGGACACATGTTCGACTCTGTTAATTTTGCTGAGTGAAACTTTACTTTCGACTCAAATTGCATTTTGCATCAGAATTTTTGTAATCAGGAAGATTATAAAAGGAGAAGTCTGATGTTGAGAATATGACGTTTGTGTGTTTTGCGGGGAGGGGCCGGAGCGCCTCCTCTGGAAATCATGGGGGACGTTCCCCCTTTATCCCAGCTTTCTGGGGGATATCTTCTATAATTGCCGGAAACTTTTATTTGAGCTTCGGATTTCTGTGATGGTGGGTTCGGCTTACACAATCCCCAGACTTTTCTCCACTTTCTCAGTTTCCCGGCAAAGAAAAAAAGATATGTTCATGGGAATGTAAAGTGTAATATCATACATCCTGACTAGGGTTTCGTAGTAAGAGTTTGAAGTTAGGTTCGTGTTAACGACCAAGAGGGTGTTCGCCCGTTTTTCCCGCGAATTAATTCAACCTTAAGAAAGAAAAAAAAAACGAACGGTTGCAAGCCGGTAATGGACAGAAATGTGGAACACTGACGGTATTCGCACACCTTAAAATCTGTCAGAAATTGCCATCCCTGGTCAGCTCGATTCAGTTATCGCTCTGTTGGTGTATTAGTTGATAACAGTGATATGCCCTTGTTCCTTAGCCATGACTTTTGTTGCGTGTGGCATAGATATAGGAGAGGGGGCTATCATTACACTTGCCCATCGAACAGCTCTCTAATGACACTACTGTATACTGTCTATTTTTTTAATTTTTGCAAACGACTTTGGCGGACTTTGTGTGAGAAATTCGAATATGAAATGGTGTAAAGCATTCCTCTGTGGTGATCAAGTTACTGTTTGTAGACTGGAACATTCTAGCTCCAACCAACGATGGCAAAAATAAAACTTTTCAAGTTTGTCTAGTGATTTGTCAACTTGTCAAGTGATTCATCGTCATAATCTCTCTAATTGCAGAGGACCGAAGAAACTTGTAAAAAATGAAACGTTTTCAACTGCGGTACTCTCCAGCATTTATTTTTACATCCGGCTGCAAAATATACATATTTGATCTAAATTTATAAACCGTTAAATGCGACTCGTCAAACTACAATCGATTTTAAATCTAACATGGAAATGAAACATTTCTAGTGTGAAGTACGGTATTACGATGAAACTATCCCTCTTGAAGCCCATTGACATGTCCATCGTCAGCTTGATTACACATTACCACCTCAGGAAGAAAATAAGACACACTTCAGCCTCAACATCTAACAAAGTCATTTGAAGAGGTTTGTGCTCAATGGAGCAATTGCTAATTCATTATTTCTGCATTGGGGGACAGAATGAATGTCAAAACACTGGAGGGCACAGATCAGGTGACAAGTTTGACATCTGATCATACCCAACACCACCTTTGATGTTATGCGGTATTAATGTAGAAATTTTAAGAAGAACAGGCACTGCATGATTCATATTTCTGTTTCGGGTTTTTCATTTATAAATGGCATGGAGCTGATCATAATGCAATATAGGCTACGCCACTCTATATAGAAGTCAAGATTTATCGCAGTTCTTCTCACGATGGATTACTTTATGTATGAGATTTCATTAATATACCTTTCACATGCCCATCTTGACTGCATTTTGCAACTAGTATCATACACAAAATGTTACACCAAAAATGTAGTTTTTTAATTTGGTTGTAAACATAAACAAACATAAACATTACACCAGCTTAATCTTAATCATTAATTCCAAATTTTTCAAGTTTGGAGGAGGGGTTGTATTCGCTTTTCGAAATCAAAAACAATATGTCTTTTTCTGAAGATACACGTAAGATTTTAATTTCCATCACTATGGTGAAACTTTTTCTGGAATAAACACAGAAAAGCAGCATTTCTACTTTAAAGACACAGTAACGTGCATCTAGAGAAAAAAGAAGAAGCTGACTTCACTCGGAAGTTGCAGAGTGAACTATCCTAAATGACAATTCGTTTGAATCGTTTTTCTACATGTTACCGTTTGGGGGACATTGCTTTACAAAGTTTGATGAAAATGTTAAACCGATGCCGTGGAATGTTGCACATTGTCAGTATTTATTTCATTAACCCTATATTTATTGTCTCTTCTGTCTTTTACTAGGTTTCACATTGAGAAATTATATCAATGAATATTCTTAAAAGGACAAAACATGCTACCAAAATGAACCGCTCGGTGGACATAAAATACTCAAATGTCTGTGACATAAAGAGTAAGTGAGAAAAAGATAGTGTAAGGTATGAGTTTTTTCATAGACGTCACACATTTGCTTATTTGCCTAAGGCTCACATGTTATTTCATGATGCAATTGTAAGCAGAAATTTGTTCGTAATACGGTCAATTTTTAATGGATTCTAATAGGTTAATTGTGGCTTTTCCAACGTTTTTGTTGATTAATTCGGTCAGTACTCCAAAATCTGCATGTTTACTATGTAACATGTACTTTAAACGAAACACGAGAATAAGTATGTCATATATGCTTACAGTATTTTCTCAATATATCACAACATATAGGCCTTTGTAATTAGAAATCGTTTTTATGGGCCGATATTGACCTGTCATGTTCCATATCAACTAAAACAACAACAACAACAACAACAACAACAACAACAACAACAACAACAACAACAAAATTATTTGCTTCAAACAACAGAACATGACAGTTTGAGATCCAGTGATATTAACTAAGAATGACCATACCATGGATCGAGCTACTGAACGAGTTTACGATGTAGGTTAAAAAAAAAACCCCAGCTGTAACCGTTGAAGTAGAAACATTCAAAAAGTCAGATTTTAAGGCGAAATCACGATGCAAGGTTTACCAGAGGGTACGTACTTTGTTTTACAATATTTATGGTCTTGGCTAGTATGTCATCATTAAGTCACACGCAGATGGTAAGCATGTACATCGCACCTAAACAGCCAACTCGCTTTAACATATACAGTAGCCTACCTTTAGATGATAGGTTTTAAACTTTCACATTTTTAATTTTGTTGCTGTTTAGTTTTGTTTATACTTGGTAATGTTCTCTATCCTCCGTTTGCTCTTTTATGTTTTTTTTTTCTCCTTTTCGAACTCTTACTCTTTCCTTGTAATATTGTCTTATGATTTGTTTAGTTGTGCAATTCCCCTTGTAGGAATAAAGTTATTTTGTACTTATCTTAGCCTCAAAGGCTTCACAGTCAGTCCATTGATAATTTATTTGGTCTTACAAATAAGCAAAAGTATCGTCATAGTTGGATAATTTTTGGGAAAATTTGGCTTAGATAAATGAACAAACTTTGCACTACTTTCCATCTGACCTCACCTAACAAGAAACAAAGAAAAAAAAAGAGAGAAGAAATATCGACGAACGTAAGGTAGGGACACCCGCTTTTTTATCCTTGTCCCTTTGATAAGTAGTCCATTACGTCAACATAAATTTGTCATGTGTCACGTCATCAGATTTAATCGAGGGACTAGAATATAGACTAGAAAATATGTTATCGTAGACTCTGAGATACTGCATTGGCTAGGCTATAGGCTGGAGTGTAGACTCTAAACGAGGCTTCATGCTAGGCTCTATCTCCCTAAATTGCTATTGACTTCTATTAGTTAAAGTCTGAAAAGTGGCTATGACGATACAGATGTTGAGTGGATTTAGCTTATCCCTCGGTCTCCAGCGTGCCCCACCAGACATAGAAAATGTCACATGGACTTTGATTGATTAATACATTTCAATTAGGAAGCATTGAACAGCCTGTATAGGCAGACTGCGGAAAGTTCAACAATCTTTGACCGGAAGTTCAAACGTCGGTTGTTGATTTGATTTGATGAGGCGATGAATACCGGAATTACATGCCGGTTGAGTCCTGTATGGCAGCCATTGATCCATGGCAATCTTGCAAAAACAGATAACGTTATAAAGATAACTTAAAGGCCAAACTGAACAGGAATCTCTTTTATGATGTCATAGGGTCATTGCACTTGGCAGACGAATTTGACAAAATGTACGTCCTCTTTTTCTCTTATATACGTTTGAATCAATGCGTTAAAATCTCATAATACCACGAGTGATACGAAACTTCTTGCTATCAATTTTTGAAGCTCAGTGTTGGTCAAACTATCAATCTGATCCAGGACAGATCCCACCGACAGACTGAAAAGGATTCTACTTAAAGGGAAATAAGGCGTTTATCTCACATGAAACAGTCATGTTTTTAAAACGAATGTTTGTGGACATAGAATGATAGATCATTCAAAATAAGAATGGACCGTAGCCTTCTTTTCGACGTATAAGTTGATTACAGGTAGAAATTCAGTTATCAGTTGCTCAACAATAATTTGTTCACCCAAACTTTTCAAAATTCAAATGATGCATCTTCTGTCACTCATCACGTACATGATGTTTTGAGGAGATGCAACTTTTGCAGATGTTTATTGATGAGACTGAATGGTTTAACAATGACTGAAGTCATTTTCTTTGTGTGCAATGTTGGTAAATTCTAAACGCCCTATTTCCCTTTAACAAACCTAACTAAGCGTATAGTTGCAAAATATCTGTGATAAAACACTCTCCAACTAATTACGTCATCTTATACGATCAAAGTAAAATTGCCACATTTCAAAAGTGTTGCACGCTATCTAAGTACTGTCAATAATTAGTTGCAAACTCACATTCAGCGTCAATCCACTCCCTCTCCCGCCAAAGAAAAAAAAGGAAGAAAAGTTAAAAAGGATAATCTGCTATGAATATTTAAAAAAAAGGCTTGAGTACTCTCGTAGATATTATCAACTTTTGCGATTTGAAAGACAGTTGGGGTTGTCGATAAGTTATTAAAAAAAATACAAGCAAAAAAAAGAGTAAATAATAAAGTCAGCTCTAAACTGAAGCTTGTCCATTCAAATTTCTATAGGTGTGAAATTAACGTTGAGGGGGAGGTTTAAAAGCATGCAAAGTGCAAGCGTGAGTAAGAGGGGAGTGGGCACTTGGTTTTATCAACAGGAGAAGTTTCGGCTGATTGAGGTTCTTGTAGTTAAGACAGAATTTTCTTGGCAGATTCACTTGTTTCTTGCTTCCTGCCGTTGCTTCCTTACTAATTCTGAGTAGATGCATTCGGCAGCATTTTGCTCTTAAACTGCACCATATTTCAATACCATGTAAGTTTTTGTATCGAAAATAATACAATATGTCTGTACCCTTCAGTAGTTATTACTCAAAACAAATGATTATTAAAATCTACTTTACATTTTATCAGTGGACCCATATGATTATGATATGGACATTGTCCCTCTCGCTTATAGCATCATAAGACGAAGGCATACCAATTCAAATGTTTTATTGTCTGTTTTATGTGAAAATCGAAATCTAATAAATTTCAGTTTCCAAAATTTTCTGATGTAATATTCATTCCCATCACAAAAAAGTAAACGATTGGGAATATTCGAGGATTCTGAATGGATGTTAATATTTCAGTATGGGAAAGGTACATTTTACTTCGACAGAAGAACATTTTACAGGCATTTCAGAAATGTTTTAATGTTTGTTAAAATGCATTATAGGATGAAATAAAACATATACTCAACACCCTCACCCCCACCAGCGATTGCAATGTTTTAAATACTTTCACCCAAAACCAATTTGGAAATTAAAATCAATGCATCTCAGAACTGTTGGTAAGTCTTTGCCACAGCTCGACCATACTCGTATCTTTGTTTACTACGTGCGGACAGAACGACGGATGCCTTGGATTGTCACCTCTGTAATGTACCATTCTCAATTCCGTGTGGGGATCGAAGGACAAAATATCGCCACCCCATTTAATCGCATGGATTTTGAAGTAATGGACCCTGTCGGGGCGAACGATACTTTTATCTCTACCTTTGTTGATTATCGTCGGTTGGCGTGCAGCGTATTGGTTTCTTTCGAACACTGTCCCGCCGTGGCCGCCGTCTATCATTCTGGCCCTTCTCGACAGTTTTTTGTCGTAACGGCAGAAGAACCAGTTTTGAAGTCTCACACCAGCTAACGTCTGCAAAAACGGCTGTTCCAAGTAGGCCGGTAGACTGGTTGGCATGTCGGGATTCATCGGTTGGATAAACTCGTCCACGTCAGTTTTTATCATCCAGGTGGCGTCGTGCCGGTGACGCCACAGGCAGTCGTTCTCGCTGGCGATCTGGGTCTCGAGATATGTCTTACCTTCTGAATACGCATGCGACCAGGGAATGATGGTCAAAAATCCGCTCTCAACGTGCCGTCTGACACCCGGAGCTGTTATCAACGTCGAATACTGTGCATTGTCATAGATGTAGGCTCTTTCGACTCCTAAATGTTTGTGGTAGTCTAACCAATCGGACACGTATTTGTCCATATTTTTCAGCATGGTGCAGATGGATAAAAAATGAGTTGAATACTTTTCCGGTAACGCCCGGCAGACGGTGATGTTCGCGTATGCTAGGTCTTGTCGGTCAGCGAGACGGCGCAGATTGAATTTGAATACATTGACGCCGTACAGTTGCTTAGGTAGGCTACACGTCATAATGAATACTCCCTGCGGTTGCGCACCCACTTTCTGTTGGTCCTTGATCATTGGGTCCGTAGGGACTGAGATCAAGCCCGAAAAATTACCGTCGAGTTCTGTGTCTTCTTGCGGGATTACCCCGGGATGGTAGAACTCACATCGAAATTTCTCTAAATGCCAAGAGTAGTCTTTCGTGGGTCGTCTGACGCCTGTAATTATCACCCTTCTGTCGACCTGATCGGCGAAAATTGAATGAACAAGAGGCAAGCCCCATAGATCGAGCCGCTCCACGAAATAGCAACCACTGTCGTTACCGTGCGACAACACCATTCTACTGTCCTTCTCCAGATAGTCCGACCGATGGGGAGCGGCGTCATACGTCCCCGAAGCGATTTGTTCGGTGCCATTTGCAAACAGAGCAAATCGGCGCACCGACCGTCGCCACGGTAAAATGTCGACGAAACCAATCCTTGCTTTAGATTCATCTCCACCGACATCCCCCCTGAAGGTTCCACTGGCTTTTATTCTTTTTCTACTTTGATTAACGTTGTTATTTTCCCATTGTAAAGGATTCATGGCAACTAAGAAGACAGAAGCGATCACTAGGCTGGCGACGCTGCGTTCAGTTAGCAACCTCCGAGACAGAAATCTCAACAGCTGAGGAAAATCCATTTTGAATTTCATTCTCAAATTCGATTTCGTAACAAAATTTCTGAAACTTTGAAGTAGCTGAGATATCTCATGACTAAAAGGTTATTGTTCCCTTTTTCTTTTGCAACGAGTTAACGTTTTACTAACCCATTTAATCATGGTGTTCCCAATGCTTATTGGTGATGACAACGTAATGTTCGATTTATCCATTGTCTAAACTGAGAACAGACTTCATATGTTTTTCAATGGAGAAAAATCCGTAAATGTCCATGTTTCAAACTGAGAAATATCCAATCGTTGGGAAACAAATATTGGATTCTCAGTCTTTCCTCCGGATTATGTAATACAATTATTTATCGACCGAATCGCAACATTACCGAAACTCTGGTATATTTGTTTTTTTTTTCTTATCAACTTCGCAAGGACAACGTGTTCTTTTAAATATCCGAGTCAGACTCTCTTGGCAACGTTAGGAGTCTCTATGTATAGCATAAAAAACCAAGGCACTAAGCTGGATCCCTATGCGTGTGTGACCGTCAGTTGGCACGAAGTCGCCGCGGCGTCTTTTTTTCATGGGAAGCTTAACGTTTCCG
Source organism: Stichopus chloronotus (assembly GCA_021234535.1). NCBI lineage: Eukaryota > Metazoa > Echinodermata > Holothuroidea > Aspidochirotida > Stichopodidae > Stichopus > Stichopus chloronotus. The sequence goes on along the minus strand of CM037845.1, from coordinate 22,617,832 downwards.
TAGACCTTTAATCAATGGAAAATAATTCTCCGACTGTACGACGAATTGATTCTGTTTATAATGCATTTAAGGCATGTCACTGCGGGATGTTGTGGAATACATTACACGCACTTACTGTTTACAAACAAGTTTGATTAAAAAGAAACACTCCGTGGTAAGAATAAATTGCCGAGAGGACTGTAGATGAGCAATGAAATCCCGAATACAAACGTTGAACGGTGGCGTTGTGACTTTTCTAAACCATCTTGATGGATGAAATTAGCAACCAACGCAAGGAGGTACTTTTGGTCTGAAACAGACAAAGAAAATGAAAAGAATGAACGAAAAACGAAGCAAAAAATCTTCCATTTCAATTAAATTGGTAATATGTTTATCAAATACATTACATTCATAATGGATATGAGAATCCTCAACTCCTATTGGTCCATTACAGTCAGGTGACCGTGCATTATTCCCTTGATATCAGTTTTAGAGTAAAATGCAGTAAAAACATATATCGACAGTGTTTTGTCATGTGCTATCTTATCCAAAACTCTTGGGGGTAAATGCTATCGCTGGATGCAACCGTGGACCGAGTATATTATCCTTAACTTGAATATGAATTATATGAATTGAATACGGTACGAACTACACTCAATGTGACGTATAAGCAACTGCAGAGGATGATAGAGGGATGGGATGACCGGGGGGGGGGGGGGGGAGGTTGTCGTAGAGGTGTTTGACAGCTATAGCTCAAATACAAAAAACACTGACACAATTTTAGGGGTCTCTTTCATACCGGTGGTGTGACGTCATTCCTGTTATGGTGGACTCGGGTTAAACTAGACAGTGTTGATTCCCGCAAATACTAAAGACCACCGTAACATTCCTTTCGCACATCGATTACAGTAAATCGCCCCAAAGCAATCACATTTGTAGCGTGTAATTTAGTTATTTGCATGAGTGCTGTTATAAGTGTTGGTGTATCATGTTTACAGAATCAGTCTAATGGTGTATGATGTACCAAATACGGCGTGGAACCAATAACGACGCATCTTCATTACCTAGTTGCATGGTATGACTATAACATCAAGAGATGAATACCGTAATTAATCAATTGACGGTTACTTTAATTTGTCTATTGAATAATTGGTGGTACTGTAATTGGTCAATCGATCAACCTATTAATACGGTTATTATCTATTTGTTTGAAGAAAGAAAACATTTTAGTTCAAAGGAGGTTTTTCTTTTGCCGCTAAGAATTTTTTTTAAATTCATTCCACTAATGAACTCCATGAACACAAATCGGTTTTCTTTGTGATGTAGCATGCCGTACATCTTTCTTACATGGAAGTTGTTAACATGTGTTACAGATCATTCACTTATGAGAAGACTTAAAATAAATGAGATTTCACTTGATGACCATTTTACGTGATGAAGGGTAACTTATTTAGTAAGATAAATCAAAACCCATTGTTCTCTTAGAACGATATTTTATTTTATTTATTTATGTAATTTGTTTTTGGCTGTTCTTTTTTTCATCATGGGAAATATTATTAGATCGATATTTTCAACGTCATTTATGTTTCAAAAAGTAATTACTAAGTCATCACGAATCTTCGTTTGACTGAAATTTATTTTGAAATGTCTGCAATTTAAGCAAGCAGCGTCATAATCGATACTATGCAGCTGATATGTGAATTGCAAAGATACCTCTTCAAAAAGTGCATGCATTGTCGCCAACGTTTTACAGAAAAAGCGTGCATTTATTATGTATCAACGTCTTACATTTAGTGGTATAGATTTAATGTCTGCTGATGTAGCAATCGAGTCCAGATTTAAGTCCATTTCTTTTTGTATTCAAACATTTCCGGGACCATGGCTTACAGGACTTTGCCTCTGTAAGCCATAGTTCAGTGGAATGTATTGAAAATTGCACTTTAATTGCATCTTTGATCGATATAGGCTACAGAGCCAAGTTGAGGGGGAGAGTCTCCGATTCATCCTTTTATTGTTCACTAATCAGGGACCCCCCACACCCCCTAGCCATCACTCTCCAGCTGATGAGCTGTTCCTCTTGCGCTTATTATTGTCTTTGATGTCTTTGAGAGGTATGACATATTCATTGCCCAACTGTTTGCCTTGTTATACCGTTGTTTTGCAGGACCGGAGACGCAAACATCCCACATAGCCATATGTTGCAGGTCAACTTTTGCGTGCCTAATACGCCAAGACACAATTTTGAAAGGATTAGGAAGCAGCAGTTTATGCATTGCAGACCTCACACGTGATTCATGCTTCAATATATATATATATATATATATATATATATATATATATATATATATATATATATATATATATATATTATATATATATATATCTATATATATATATATATCCAAAGTACTAGCAATACCAATAGAAATCTCCTCAGACGTGAAATCTACTGGACAGCACAATTACAAACTCTTAAACCCTTTGGCCTCAACAAAAGAAATGAACTACACTCTCAAAAACGCATCAACTTTAGCTCTTAATCTTCTTTGCCCTTTGTAACTTAAGCTCATTTTTCCTCTTTACCTCTTGTAATCTGTCTTTATCTTGTTCAAGTTCAAGTTCAGTAACTTTCTGACATTTTTGCTTCTACAGTCATTGTACTTCAAACTCCACACTGAAGAAGGTCGAACGACCGAAACGTTTGTTTTTAATAAAATTTTGGAGTAACAGAAGTTCAGTTTCTTTCCTGTCACGTCTTTTTGCGTTTTTATTCTCTCTAATTATGAAAGTTACTGCTTGGCATCCCTGGTGGATCCTTCTGTTAGGAGCACATTGTTTGGAACTGTTGCTATTTGCTATTCCAACCCTATATATATATATATATATATATATATATACTCGGAGATTAATTGTTCACATGAACGCACGTTGGTGACAAAAACAAAGGACCGGGGGTAGGGGCGGTGAGACAGAGATAGAAAATATAAACCCGACCTACATAAGGAACCTAACATGTGTGGTAAAGAGTATGGTCAGCCTAGCATTAACCAATTGTACACGGAGACTCCAATCTTATATACACCGATACAAGTATTACCTTGAACATAATTATTAAACACGAAATCGATTGTCTGTTCCAAGAGCGACCATTCGAAATAGTGTAATGGATTTTTTGTCGACTTTAAGACCATGTGTTGCCACCCAAGTCCTAGAGGCAGGTAGATGGAAATTTAAGTTTATCGAAACTACAAGAAAACGTTACAAAATTGATTCGAATATCGATATATTTGATGAATTTTGCTGTTCGAAGGAACTTTAATCATATCTAAATTTTCAAAACAACATGGAAGTAACTTTTTCAAAACAAAATTGAAGTACAGCATCCATCCATGTTCCTATCTCTGGATGAATTAATTGAATTCATTCTACCTGTTATAGCTGGAGATGTTTGTTTTTAATATACCTTAAACACAATTCCTTTTCACATTTGTTATATAGGTCAAATAATCCATGTCGGCTGAAATATTTTTTTTTTCCATCCATAGTTTATTTTTCTCTTCGTGAAATGTCGGCTGAAATAAACTGGCAATGATGATAGGTCTGTCCCTTGCAATAGATTTGGTCATTTATGTACTCATGTCCTCGTATGAAATCCGTATATTTATTACGTAATTTTGCAAAGTATGTAGTTCTTTACAATTCGTCAGGTACAAACGCAAAAGCCATATTCATAATTTTCTTTGTAATTACCGGCAGGGGATTTTTTTTCTTCTAATTTAAATTTAAGAAAGAGAAGACACATTCAAACGTATTTCAAATTTCATCCGGACAACTCAATGTTTCAGAAGTTTTCTATGCTTTATACGAACAAGTAAATATACGTAAAATGCTTGCTTCACCATCACATTGGCGAGGACTACATGTGCAATTCCCTCGAATATGACCGCTCTACACCACCATTGAATGTCAGAAAGAACCACGTCACGCGAAGAACTGTAGATGAGTTCCAAAAAGACTGCTACACACGTCATGCAAAAGTAACCGAGCAGTTTTGAAAAAAAAAAGAAAAAAAAAGATAAAATTTGAACTCAGCAATCCAAATATTGAAGGTAAAAAACTGGTGCAAGTTAAAGGCAAACCGTTCCCTTGTGCAAGAGTGCACTTCATGTATCTATACCTATATGTTTGTAATGCGCTCACTACTTATACAATGAAAATATAATCAGAAATTTACCAACCTTTCCAACAGAAAGTCCAAATGTTCCCGAAGAGATTGAACCGTTGCCTCTTTATTTTTATTTTTTTTTTGTCCGAAGACAACATACATCGATATTACTTGCCACACTTTAAAATATTGTATCGCTATACCAGCCGAATCAGATCCTACGTACATAAATAACAGTCATTCCTCGTTCCGAATAGTGACTGTAATTCGGGAGTGTTTCAAATTTCTCTATCTACAGCAAATAATGACAAATGCACTTTTCTTCGGATCCTTTGCGGACATAAAATCTTGAACTTGTTATTTCAAGGCCCTGGATATACAGCGTGGTAAACGATCATATACTGCATACGTTCGGTATGAGGGAGTTTACAAGGCTTTAGCGGAAATGAACTTTCGAAGAGGTGTGCTTAGAGTGGTTTTCATGACAACCAGGTTGGTGTAACTCTCCTTATATCAACGAGAAAATTATGGTGATGACTCGCCAAAATAAGTATATTTTATCTACTTGACCGAAATCAAAATTTGCATTATGCATGTATAACTGACCTCGCATTATAAGGCTTATCATAATTATCCGAAGATCTGGTCGACCCGTGTTACTGAAGGGTAAATTGTGTTTGTTGCACACGTTGGTTGACTATATCGTCATAAAGTGTGAGATATGGAGGGACAAAGTGTGCACTTGACAAAAGTTCCAAATTTAGAATATACGTTCAGCTCGGGGTTGGTGACTTTCATTGTTTTCAGAAAATGTTGAACCTTGATTGTCACATCACAGGCAAAGCCCGTAAGGCTCGCAGTCGTAGGTTAATTATTTGTGAGATTTGCTGTTCATAATTAGGTAGAATGTTCGTTTCAAGGTTTGTAACTTAAAAAGAGGAAGAAAGGTTCAATATTCAGTCTTGTTATTTATAGTTAAAAAGTTTCCTAATTCATGCTGCACGGGAAAAGAGGTTCGTTTCAAATAATAGGAAGATTGGTTCCATGTTCATTCATAATTGGGAGAAAGGTTCAGCATCCACAGTAAGAAAAAGTGGTCGATATTCATAACAGAGAGAGGGGGTTCTATGTTCATAATGTTGCATGATAGTGAATAAAGAACCTTTTTAAATCCTTTCTAGAAATCTTAGTTTGATTAGAGTTATGAGAAAGATATGACAATCAGACAGATATGACAGTCAGAATAAATCTGAATTAAAGCAGAAATAGACTTTCATATTCATTGCTGAACGAATTCATACCTCCTATTGATTAATTTGAGACCTATTCCTGATTCCAAACCAGACCAGATGAGACGTGAATTTTCCTGATGACATTCCGGACTTAATCGAGATTTCAATTCCTGACTTGGAAGCTGAAATCCTGAATTTCCTTAATTCCTGATCCATATCTAACCCAAAACAGATTCTCAACGTGGGTACCAACACTAACTTGATAGGATTTCGGACTTAATTAAAAGTGTAGGTAACGGAAAGGGGATCAAAACAGTTTTGAGCGGTCCAGACTATATAAAACATGTAATTAATTTATTCATTTTTTTTAGTTCTGGTGATGTCCATGTCTAGAGATATTATGAAGGCTTGTGACTTTTGTTTCTTTTACTGGTTTTGATACGATTTATTGTTGAGTTACATGGGCATTTATGAAAGGAGAGAGTTGCATGCGTAATATTATATCATTTTCTTGAGATCTAACATGAAAAACGTGAATACAAATTTGAAAATGGCGGTACTAATCAGAACGTAATTGAAAGTATAGAACTCAGTACTAATTAAAACATAATTGTTTCACTTTTATTGGTATTATGCCGTATTATAACATATTATCCTTTAACAGATGAGGCTCCCTGTCAAAAAAAGATGAGGGTATAAGCAAGTCAATCTGAGACTCATATTTTTCTGTTAACGTGAATTTGATCAATGCAGATAATTAAATGGGGAGGACAGAGATAAGCAACAATGTATAGTGCAAATAATTGAAATACTATTACAAACTGTAAAATAAATTTTTAAAGCACAATTTTGTGATGTTACATCATCAATTTTCTATTGTTTAGTATTAAGGTATAACGCACATTGTCACCGAATATTACAAATAACTTGACTTCACTGCCCCCAAAATATGCGGTCGTTACATGAAAGAATTTGCTGCAAATAATCAAATGGATGGGGGGGGGGGGGGGAGAAGTAAGCCACAATGTACACTGCGATAGTTTGAACAATTTCAGTCTCTTTCTTATGTGCTTGGAGCAAGCGATGTTTATGCCTGCATATTTGAAACTGAAATAAGAATCACTATTGTACACTGTGCAAAATCAATATGCATATAGCTTGTCATGAATATTCATACATTCATATTTGCCATTGCATCTGAATTTATAGGGTGAATGTAATTAATCCTTAATTACATGTTAACTAAAAGACATAGGGTTTACGTCATTGTACATATTGTGTGGAAATTAGACACTCGACATGGATGAACAGGTTTTGTGGTAAATAATTGAAGGAGTTGTGATCACTGCTGTTATTCTGTGATGAATTTTGTACCGGTATAAAGAACCTTGGGACTTTTATATATATATTCTTCCATTCAGTAAGGTATACCGCATTTGCCATGCTAACAGCAATGTGTAACACTGGGAGAACATTGCATATCTTGCGACATATCTGCTATGGCACCATACCTGTATCGTACTTTCAAAACTGTCATATCATTCTCAAACAGTTTTTAGTCATTGTGATTTAGATCCATCGCTATATACTTTAATGCTTACCAGATAATACTCTTCATGATATGTGAACACTGTACAATACACACTTTGCAAGGTGGGCTCAATAACGGCCTGTATGGTATGTTTAAAGGCTGTAATGCATCACCCCAGACAGTCTGAATTCTCCCAACCACCTACCTCTAGTCCCTCCCTCAGCCTGTCTTACATTCCTCCACATGTGTAATCAAAACAATGGATCCCTGTGTATACGCTGTGTAATACGAGCTGCTTTGCATCTTTCGAATTTGCTGGCAATCTAAGAGTACTGTAACTTAGAACCAGTTGAGAATTTTCTTTTCAGGGAGGTAAAAATATAGCTTAGGGTAATGCAATACAGCCTTTAATAGTAACTTTACCTCTTAATACCCACGAGACTGTTTGATCATTATGTAGTATAATCACTATGCACGTAACTGTAATTGGTCTAAATTAAAACCACTATAGCCTACACACTCACCACCGACATATAGTCTTCATAACAAAACTGTTTTCCACGAATTTTTGAAGTTGTGCATCTCGTTACAGTTCCAAAGGTGTGAAGTTTATCTTCCGTTAATCTTTCGTTAAATCGATTGAGCTCCTATTTATAAAAAAAACTGAGACCACGCCAGTCCCTGAACGGCATATGACTCCTCCTCTGCCTATACTTTCCGTCTAAACGATAGCTTCAGCCTACAATGCTAGGCTCCCTTTTATACTTTCGGATCGAATCGGTTGTCGCGCCAGATCCCGAACTACATTTTCTCGATAACCTCCGTCGTAGATACATTATGAATTTTCTTCCAGTTTTAATAATTATGGTTTTTCTGGGTAGCTTCCTGTCGTTTGCGTCATCCTAGAATAACTTCTACATGGCGGTGACAATCCTGCTCTTCAAAAACATTTCTTCTTTGCATGATCGCCAGCGACTGACCGTACCAATTGAAAATGCCAGTGCGTATTCGCATATAGCGTTTCCTCGTTTACATATTGTACGGTGTTTGAAATGCATAAAAGGGGTATATGTGTGTCGGTAATATACACGTAAATATCTAATACACGAACTTTTTTGGTCATACATGCGTCACTCTGCCTTTCTTCTCTTCATAACGCTTCATTGCCTTTGTCAAAGTGATATTATTTGCCGACCTTTTGGTTAGTAAAACGGGAATCCCTCTCGAGGCGTTGTATGGTTCACTGCACTTCTCGTGGTATACCCACGACAATGGCTTTTCATACCACTTTGTCCTCGAGGAAGACTAAATTATGTAGCTACAGCTACAGATCTTACATATTTGCCACCGTTATTTAAACAGCGAGCAATCTATCTACCCCATTGAAGGCACATTGCATTTTTGAGGATAAAGTTGTCCGAACATGTCCTATGTTTTTTCTTTATCGGTTAGACGGGCTGATCTAATCTCCTGACAATCATGTGCGAAACACGCACTTATATGCATTGTATAATTCCATTTATCATCCAATGAGTAAACATAGTTACTAAATTCAGTCGCAAAGAAATCTGAACTTTTTATTCCTCTAGCCTACCGATTTAGTTATTGATTCGTAGTGTTTACCTGGAGATAATAGAATGACAATTATTTATAAATGTAACATGTCGTGTTTACCAGCATGCATAAGTACATTACATTTCATCTTTTCTTATTGGTTTACAATAACATATCGTAATCTCATGCAGCCATACTCGCCTTTTCGAATTTCTTATGAAACGTCTTTGTTTTGAATGCGCGAAGTTTTAGTCACTCCCTTGCCTCATACGCAGGGAAACACCTGATGTCACCAGTCATTTCTGGTGAACTCGTGAAATTTGTTTCCCAAATTAAGTTCAATATAGAGATTACAAATATTTACAAATCAGTAAATGCGATGTTCGATTATGAACTTTTTGTACGATTGCGGCGGATGCATACAGTTACTTATGTCACGTGATCTTAAGTCTAAAAGACAATTGACAACGCGTTGTCGATCATACCAAGCACATGCAGTAGAGTGGACATATGTAACATGCACAGACATGTGCATTGAGTAAGATACGCCTAACTTTTATGTACACACGGGTAGTAATCCTACAAATTACAGTGTTGCGTCATATCTTCAGTAGTTTAGTTATATCTTGAGCAGTACTCTTGCAACATTACATAATTCCAAAATGTGGGTACAGAAAAATAAAGTTTAGGTAAAACGTTACTACAGACCTAGGCAACGGTCGGTAATTATTTTCATTATAGGCCTCGCGCTGTTCACGACATTGCCATTGGCTCTTTTTGCGATATCAGATAGGCTAGTCTATGTAGGATAAATTTAGTCAATGGTTGGCTATCAAACATAACGTTAGGGCAAGTTATGCTTAAGACCTAATAAATGGGCACGGATCGGATCTGTTCGAGAAGCACAAGTAGATGGGTGTTTTAAGAAGGGGTATTATTTGAAAGTTTCTGTCATTGGAAGGTTAAACATTTTGACAAATTTGAACTACACTATAATCAGGTAGCCTACCGTTTGACGTAGGCCTAATAGGCGTAGTAAAACTGAAAATTGTGATAGCTGGCAAATCACGAGCCTTGTAATTCCAACAATTGAAGCTGCAGCCTTCGTTTAATTTGCCTCCATCAACTGTATCAGAATCTCATCTGTATGATGAACCACATTGTAATCCTTGAAACCATGCTTGGTTTTCTATTTTCTATATTTCCTGTCCCATGAAGCTACACTAAATTCTGAGGTAAGTTGCCCAAGCTTTTCCAAGGATTACTGGGTGGGGTTGCAGCATTTTTTTTTTCAAGTCAAGGGTCTGGAACAAAACAATGGCAAAATGACCCTAGAAGGGAGATAAACTAAAATCTAAAAGAAGGACAGTTAGTTGTAATACACATCCCACCTTTCATCTTGCATTTTATTCCAAATAGAGTATACACATATCTCCTTGACAGATAGGTGGCAAATGGGTTTTATATGCCTCTCCCTATGGCTTTTAAGACGAAATGTTGTTGGCTAAAGGTCATCAATGTTTACCCACAGATTTCATGTAAACACTGATCATCTTTAAGCAAACTGCATTTCATGGAAAAGCTATGGAGAGACATAAAACACGTCCTCATGCATATTATCTATGGGACGTCATCATGAAAGAAATTAAAAAATTAACGTTTCCTTTTCTCTCTTCTGGGGTTCTTTCTGACTGAATTTGTCATTAGCAGGTAATTTTCTTTCCAGTACCGCAAATTTGTCAAATAGATAATGCGTATATATGGAAAAAGGAAGTCCGAAAGGTTATGTAAGATTTATCTTACGACTACTTATCCGCCTAGAAAGTCGATTTTCCTGGACTTGTATGGAGGTGAGCCTTCCTCTGGAAACGGAATTGAGGTTGAGCAGGTCTGAGTGAGACAATGGTTACATTATGACATGGGTGCACCAAACAACTACATGATATTAGTAACATAGGTTCTCATGTAACGCTGAAACTAAGTTACTCGATTCGGTGGCTAAGGAATATGCTCTTTATGTGCGTATTGGTATACATGTGTTTCGCTTCTGCCTTAGTCATTGGGTAATTTTCCGACCCTATGAATATCCCCAGCAGTAATTACATGCTATTAGTCCTCGTCAAGGAAGTACCATTTCAAAAGAAACGCAATAGAAAGTACTGTAGCGGGGTTGTTTGCGTTGTCTTTAAAGTAAACGGGTTGGTTGCATCCATAGATTTTGATGACATTTGACTGGTAAGTCGGCCGTCGATAGGTAATCAAAACCTATTTATGACCTAACCAAAGAGGAAACTTTCGGGCTATGTAGCAGTTGCTCTGAATTCATGTCCCCCAGAATTGACGGTGTTTCCACAATGATCGATAAACGGTCCCGTCACTTACTAAGGTTTTCAATGACAGAGTTCCAACGTTTTCCTGTGCACGTGAGTAACGCATGCTCAGGAAAAAAAAAACCGCTGAGAAGAGTTACAAGCTGGACTGATGGTCGGTATTCGATACCAGTGTCGTTCGATATTAGTCAAAGTTGTCTTGTATCGGTACCTCAAACGTAGCCGGGGGGGGGGGGGGTCGCATCTTAACCAAGCCGATACCACCCAACCAATACTTCTCGGGCCAATTTAATCCACGTTTTCTTTTCTTTACGCACTATATATATAATAGGTCTATAAAATACCTAGGAAGTAGAGAGCACCGGTACGTAGATATGTCTGCAATAGCTTATGTGGATTTGTCAACTTTTGTGTACAGTAAGGCTCATTTTGAAAATATGGGGATCGGTACTGGCCACCTCGCGAGCTACAGGTATATCGGCTATTGGTGATGTCGGCCATGCACCTAGGTACAAACACAGTTTGATTTTCTTTCTCTTTCATGAAATACTCTTTGCTGGGAATCGTCTTACACCCATTGCTCGTCATAAAAAAAAAAAAAAAACAAGAGGGCAATCCACGGAGTTGCTGTATCTCATCGCCAACATGCATTGATTTAAATACAGGGCATGCACACAGGGATTTGTAATAGTTTACTGCGACCACATCTCACAGGGAACTGGTTGTAAATGAGTGGCAAACGTTCTTCAAGCATAAAATGGTGGTAAGCATCTCAATACTGATATCTACTGTAAGGTAGCAAACTTAAGATTATAGCCTGGTGCTACTAGGCTCAAGTGACGATAACCAATGGCTCAAAAGTATCTGTGCATATTACGCTACATAACACAATTATAACATTGGGTTATTCCGTGTAGGTTAGGCTTAGTGGTTAGAGTTAGGGGCAGGATAAAAGAGCGTCCCTCTATGGGTATTTGCACATAAGTCTCCTATTTATCTGTGCAGGACCTGGTTCTGCTAAAGTTATTGTTTGACTCAGAAATAATGGTCTCATAAAAGACATTATCGAAAGGGGCCAGTTCTGCTAAAGATGTTTTGGCTAAAGTTAAAAAGGTGGTGTCTATTGACCCAGATGCTGGCTCTAAGTTTGTTACCAAACAATCATACAATTTCACCCGTTTACTATGAGAGTAATATACTGTATCTTCATTATTGTGTTCATAGGAACGGTCTTGCAAAATTTTGCGTATAATGCTTAATTAGCTCTCAAGATATGGTGGAAATACAAATTTTGGGGCAAAACTGGCTTTTTTTCTTTAAAAAAAAATCAGCAAATTTCACTCTCTTTAGTACAAAAGTGATATACCTTGAATATTACGTTCTCAAGTAAGTCCTTGCAAAAGTTTGCATTAAATGCTCAAATACATCTCAAGATATGCTGGAAATACCAATTTTGGGACAAATTGGCTTTTTTTGCTCCAAAATCAGCAAATTTCACTGGATTTACCATTACAATATTATTATGTTGAACAATGTGTTTTCAGGTAAGTCCTAACAAAAGTTTAAGTTAATTGGTCTAATAATTCTCAAGATATGGGGGAAATACAAATTTTGGGCAAAGTTGGCTTTTTTCTCAAAAATCAGCAAATTTCACTGGATTTATCATTACACTAATATTATGTTGGACAATGTGTTCTCAGGTAAGTACTTACAGAAATTTAAGTTAATTGGTCTAACACATCTCAAGATATGCTGAAAATACCAATTTTTGGACAAATTGGTATTTTTCCCTCCAAAATCAGCAAATTTCATTGGATTTATCATTACAGTAATATTATGTTGAACAATGTGTTCTCAGGTAAGTACTTACAAAAATAAGTTAATTGGTGTAATAGTTCTCAAGATATGCTGGAAATACAAATTTTGGGGCAAAATTGGCTTTTTTCTCAAAAATCAGCAAATTTCACTCTCGTTACTACGAAAGTGATGTACCTTGAATATTTCATGCTCAGGTAAGTTTTTGCAAAATTTTGCATTAAATGCTCAAATACTTCTCAAGGTATGTTGGAAATACCAATTTTGGGGCAAAATTGGCTTTTTCCTCAAAAATCAGCAAATTTGACTCGATTTACCATACAACTAATACATATTGGCATCTCGCACATATTAACATCATGCACAACCTTAACAAGTTTCAACTTAATCGCTCATATGCTTTTCAAACTATTCTGGAAAAACCACAATTTGGACAGGTCCGGACGCACACACACACACGCACGCACACGCATTGGCACGGACACGTTTTCATTTATACCACCCGACAGTACCCTCCTGTACCCATGGTCACTCTACCCATGGGGCACCCAGGGGTGTCGCTACTCATCCACTCCAAGCGTTTCCATGGCAACCATTCTCCCCATGGGTGCACAGTACAATATATAGCTCCACTAGCCAAGTTACTAAAATGTCTCATCTTGCCCCTAGGGCGACGAGATAAAAAAAAAAACTACCACGTTTTTTTAATTACGCGTAGCTACGTGAGGTTACATTCCGACATACATGTCATATGTGATGTGAACGGTTCTCGACAGGATTGTGAAGCAGGGCAAATGTTTGTCACCACTGAAAGTTCCTAGACACGTTTGAATTTGCTAGCAACATGTAGTCTCAAATTCTCATAGAGCTGCAGATAAAGTGTTAATGCAGCTTCTAACATGTCTACGTAGTATGCACAAATTCCTGCATTTCGAGGTCATACGATCATTGCTTAAAAACTCCGGAAATGCCAGCAATTCTGATTGAAATTTTCAATGATATCTTATAAAGTGAGGATTGCTTCGTTTGCAATATGATATCTTCGATTCCCATATGGTCACAGCTATGTATTAAAACACTTAGAAGAGTGTTTGCTAATATTCTGTCGTCCACTCAAGGAAACCAAGGGTAACGGCAAATGGACATCTTTGCACTGAAAAATCATATTTGGGTACGGCTAGTATAATAGTTCATTTTACTCCTCTTGCATTCTTGCATGGGCGTTTTGTACATGTACGTATAATGATGATATAATAATATATCTATATTTGTATAATAAAAAAGGAGAGATAATATATATGTATATCTATATATATATATGTATACATTGCCTCATTAAATTCAATTACAGCAAGTGACCGTGCATTATCCAACAGATGGAACACTGGTCAATTTTAGAGTAAAATCACCTGACGAAGTAGTACAAATCGTAGATCGACAGTGTTTTGTCATCTCCTGTCCGCTCATACCAATGCGGTACTTTGACATGTTGAGAATCGTGTTCACCATTTTTCGGTGTTTGTTTTCAATGAAAATTCCGTTATTTACCAATCCATTTTGTGTGTGTGTGTGTTTTCGTCTTTTCCTCAAAATCTTTCATTGTTTGAATGAACAAGGTTAATCAAAGTAGGACCTGTGCATTAAGTGCAGAATAATGCACCCTCTGTGGGGTTAGTGCTATCGTTGTGTGCACTCAGGCTGGGCAGTATCGCCCTCGTGCATCGCTTGCATTAACCCCCATCTGGATTAGTCCTACAGTTAATTCACGGTTCATCCTTGATTAACCTTTCATTATTCATCGCCTAACGTCAGCCTAGCCAACAGTATCACAACGAGACTCCTTAACTGCGTCAACGTTTGACATTCCTATATGTTTTGGGAGACCATTATAACTTTATCTACGCCTACATAGAATCTGCTTAGAGACAGTCGTGTTCATCCCTGACCACAGTTTAACGCGAAAGTCTTTGTCAGGTTATCTGACTCGTCATGGTCGTTCTGTCCTGCTACAATAACCCAGCTTACTACGAAACTCCAACACGAGGTGCTGATCTGTTACAGTCACCGGGTAATCACCCTTGTATTTAGTCTACACTGCTAAGCTATGATTTATTGAATACCCTTATAATTTCAGTTTTAGCAACAAATAGTTTGTACATTTTATCCTAAACTTGTCTGAAATTAATTCTGAATGAGGAATTACAGCTCGTATTTAAATTGAATGCAACACTCCCATTTTTTCTGTCGCCTGCTTAGGACATATTTATTTACATTTTCTTTAGTCTGCGACAGGCCAAAAGTTACCAACCGTCTCGTTGTCTCTGACTATCACATGAACATTGACTTGCAGTGTGGTGAGTCACTTTTCTGTTTGGGAGTGATAAGTCGATCCGACGGAGGCATGATGATGGCACGTTAGGAGTAACACATGGCTGGTATTTTTAGACCAACGAGCGTGGGAGGAAGTGTTCTGAAATCAAACAGGAATCAGTAATAACAGCACTGATAGTTTCTGGAAAATCACTTATAAGCCCCTCATTGAAACATTGAAAAGAAAATTAAAAACACAGTCCCTTTTATCTTTAGGACGGTTCGTTCCTCCGTATGTTCAGTTTACAATATGGATTGAAACTAAGTTGCCAAAAAGCTTTATCTATTTTTATGTCAGTGCTTTCTGTGGGGTTCTAAGGAGTAGCCCATAGGCCTAACATGAAAACTGTGTGTGCTCACGATTACATAGAAGAACATAAAGTGAGATAGTCCAGCTAGTTCACTACGATGGTGCACAGCGTGTTGCACCAATCAATTCACGGCTTATAAAAGAAGATTATAGGTGTGGGCCAATCTTAATGACGCTTCAGTAAAGGGTCTTTGTGTACGCCACTGACGTAACGACATCCTTTACTAACGTTCTTTTCGGCATGTCTCAGGCGGTACTCGTTATTCCACACAGTACCTATGTTGCGTACAACGAGGTATGACGCGGTATACGGTGTAAAAGGAATATAATGTAGACGTTCGGACTCTGGAAGAACATACTTACCCTACATTCACGCAACTACTGCGTGACATACACCAATAATAACAAGAGAGACAACCTGTAACCATGGCAACTTAAGCAGTCCATAATCCAACATTGGATAATATTGGTAAGGAAGACCCAACTGAAAGTATGGGAAGATCGGGAAAATCAGGCATTTCACGTTCAAGGTTAGCTTTTCAAAATTAAAGTGAATTATAGTGATAATTCTCGGGGAAAGGTAGCTTAACCAGGTATTCTACTAACAAAATTTGTTGTTATTGCTGTTGATACTTCCCCTGATAAAACTGTGTACTCTGTAAACTGTCTAAAAAGTGAGGGATCAAATTTCAGATGTCGTGGGAAGGTGATAAAACGTTTGTGAACATAAAGAAAATGAGATGCAAATGAAGAAGCTACTATACAAGTAGTGGCACTGTTATGCAAATTATGAATAAATACTTATGGAGAAAATCCGGATACTGACTCGTGTAATTATTGAAAGCACGAATGGAACTAATGAAATGATATAGGAACAGTCTAATGATAGCAGCAAAGAAATAGCGACATCCAGTATGCAAGTGAGAGAACAGCAGTATTAACCTGATGAAGCTACATTGGGGGACAAGAAATGACAGAGCCGGTCTGTGGGTAAAAAGAGACTATAAGATGCCAATAGTAAAATTAATATGCAAATAACGAACCTAGATATATCTTACAATTCTGAGGATTGCAGGCATGTACGAAAGACACGACGTGTAGAAAAGAATAGTTTAGGGGATGACGTCATCTGCAAAGGACTCCCATAAGACAGACAATTCGTCATCAACAACACATATGTTTTCTTGGAGATCAGCTCTCTCGAAATTTATAATAGTTTGCTCCATTTTTTTTTTCTGAAGTAGAAGAACAATACGGAAGATAATAAGGAACGTCTTTAGTATGCACCCCCTTAACGATACGCATAGACTGCATGTGCTCCTAAGTTGGCATACGTTGAATTTTGCACGTGTAACTTTCCCCCCATGAAAATTCACAAGATGATAAATGAGTCCTGCATGTCACTCCAAGAAGTTGCTTTGAGACCCAGAGCTGACTAGGAGACAAGTTACTGACGGTAAGAAACAACTTAGTGCGGGATAGTCAATTATCTGGAACAGTTTCTCGGCGAAAAATCTCCACAAGTTCGTCTATGCAAGTTTTCTGACATTCTGTAGCACAATTGCAACCACACCTTATGTGTGTACGGTGGACTAGTAGATTCATTATTTGCAAAGTAGTATGACTTACCCTAAAACACCGTTGTATGTTGGGTATATCATCTATCTCCATGGCAACTAGGTTAATTGCCCACATCGTGATGCCATTTTCTTGATACTGCCTTTCTTTTGTGCATACTTCGATATTTAATTTACGATTATCACTTACATGTGAATGAGTGCTTTCCTATTAGGGCCATTGTTCATGTACAAGTTATGACATTTGCACAGTTTTGCATACGTAATTTCAATAGCATTTCTTATCTGCGTTTAGACACCTTTAAAGCAGCTCTTATCTGTACAACATTGCATGAAATAACTATGTGTCAATTTTGTCCCCAACTTATTTGGGTCAAAACTAGTTCGTGGACCTTGAACACTGGATCATTGCATCACTGTCTATACTCGTCAGCATATATATTTCGCTGGCACGCAAGTTGTCCTCCAAAGAGGAAACGATCATGCGTAAAGGTCGTATTGTTTTCTGGTAGGATTAAAATATACACTGTACGAGCCCTATATATTCATGTCAGATGCAATTCGACTAATGTTATACAAGAACTCGTGACATCCCTAGGTTATCAGGCCAGTCCGAGCTATCCATTTTTCGTTTGGTATCTTATGTAAAGTCAGTAATATTGTCCTACCTATGGTTATGACTATATAACCAGTCACAATCACCCGTGAGAGGCCGATATAACTTTGTAACTTACATGATTCTGTCCGACGATGGGAGCTACCTCTCGCCTCCTCCTATCTCCTTTTCCAAAACTATTGGCGATGTCTGATGCTTTCCCACACGCCTATGTATGCTTTCGAGAGGGTGATAATTTCCCAGGGTTTTAAAACCACTATAGGAGATCACTACAAATTATAAGAGCGGGTATTTTATCCTTCAGGGATTCGCAATGTTGTCCTGTTTATTGTTGTGTTAACACTTTGAAAAATCCTACAAATCCTACTTGTGATGACACAAGCTTTACCGGTTTGACATTTCATTTTGTGTTTCCTGATACCCTACGTAAACTTTTAAATTTCTCCATCCCACAAAGCGGATTGTAGGCCTTTGGCGTCTGATATGATACGTATTGATGGACTTTGAATCGGCTCTTCCCCCCCCCCCCCCGATATCTCCTCCGATTCACCTAGCCTAAGTATCGCCTCTTTGGCGCACCGCCTCCGCCTTATACGCCTGCCGCCCGTAGATGTCTCGTAGTGAGTTGCTGAACGAGAAACACCAGTCCGCTACGCGGAGTAATATGTAACACTCACCGTTGCCATATAATGCCACAGTCGCAATTCACTGTCTTGGTGTGATTTATTTCCATGTATTACCATGTAATCATCAAAACCAAGGTGTCAAATTATGTTATGAATTGAGCAAATGCGCAATCACGTTTTTTTTTTTTCTAAAAGTCTGTTGCCTTTTTTATATTTACAAAAATGTCATCTTTCCACTCCCAATTTATAGAAACCATCTGCAAACTATAACTGCGATCTAGTGTCCTTAAGAAATTAATACCAAGCCTATATGGTCCGTATATCCTTGCATCACACAAATACAGATTTCATCAGTACATATCGGTCCATCGATATCGGTGGGGCATCCTTGCAGTGGCGCGATAGTGTAGAAGGTTGGTTATGAGCCTAGCTGTCTTTCTCCTCATAAATCATCACAATAAAGTAATTTTATTCTCTAACTTAAAAGTTTCATTTCTTGCTTCAAAATGCTTCAAGACATCTCGCATTTCCATGATGTGAAGTTACTCACCCCGAAAAACATTACGTGGGTGCACTTTTTTGCAATTCAGATGGTGGTATGTTTGGGTTTTTTTTTTCCAAAATTGCTGTGCGGTTTCAAGTCTGCACTTCGCCATTTTGTCCAACCCTACCTTATGTGTTGCAATCATAACGTGCACTTTTACATCACTTGGTTAGTGAGATCACACATTTGAGTATTCTATTTCTTATTCGAGTACATTTTTCTATGTAACCAAGTAAATGCTAACAGTGAGTGCTATACCTCGCGTAGCCTGGTGGCGGGCGAGTTTTCTTTCGTTTCCTGCTTATCGCTACGAAGCTGCAGTCACATATAGACTATAGGGGTGGCAGCCACAGAGTCGCAACGCAGGCTACGTGAGGTATTTGTCGCAACTGTCCTTCGGATGCTTTTACTTTTTGTTTTAAAATATGCTGGTGTATTTGTCCTTGAAAGTGATGTTCTATTGGTTATGTATGTTTTCAGAGCTGGCAATGTACTTTGAAGGGATAGCTTTATAAAGAAAAAATAGCCTAATAACATATTTTTCGTCATTGTTTAAGCATAAACTTGATGAAGGAAACACAACTTTATTTAAAAGAGCATAATCATATTGTTTTCACATACATTTTACATCACTTTTTGCACTATCTTCCGCTAAATCGTGTATAAGCTCTTTAACAAATTTGTGGAAAAATGATCTGCCAGTAACAAATTTCGTCCCAAGGTGCCGCGGCAGAGACAGAGAGACTTTTTTATTAATTTGTTTTTAATGTTGACATCCCATAGATAATACTTTTGAATATTCAGTAGAACATTCTTTATTTCACTGCTTTATTAAAGCTGCTGAGAGGCATGCAAGAATATTACAATCAATGATCTAACCGATTGGGCTCCCTGGACTTTTCTGACATGTAATGTTGAGACAAAGATATGCTATAACATATTTTTTACATTTCATCCAAAGGACAACAACTTGGGGACATCGCCATGACAACCGTCAGGCCTATAGCGTACAGTAAAGCATTCCTCAAGGTGACACTATCAGGCTGGGATCTCGTCTTTGGGTAATCGTAGGAAAATATTTTACTGTTATCAAGCATTTCAAGGTTTTAATCTCTTAGTTTGTTGCACTTCTAACTAGACTCTAGGCCAACGAACCAGAACACGTTACCGGCTTCTACAACATGCAGTCAGTTCCGTCGTCAATTAAAAACATGTGTAAATATTGAGTTCAGTTAAAAAAAAAAAAAAAAACAGGAAAGCACCGTCGCAAAGCAGTTCGGTGTAGTTGACTCTGAATGTAAGATTATTAATACATGGTAAATGGAAATGACCGAATTTCCATAACATGCCTTCTTCCTGTCCCTACAGGAGAACAGTAGATAGTTGTTAGGTCTACATCAATGATTTATTGAACAGTTTTACTGGTAAAGTAATAATAACTATGTATATTAAACAGTATTCCAGAAGTGAAAGTATAATTGAACTATTTTCGTCAAGGACGTATAACGTCTATATCTTAACTGACTATATAGAAAGTTCTCCAACTCCAAGTTTGTACTCATTTGCATGTAGTCCATTTCAATGTCTCAAACATGACGTAAGAGATTGATGTGTCCAGTTTCCTGAAGGTTACAAATGTTTCATAACAGCAAATTCTTACTAAAAGTCGTTCTTACTATCTCAAAATTGATATTGAAATTTATTCCCCGTGAAAATTAGACTGAGTTTTTTTTGTTGTTGAAAGAATGAGCTTGAAGGGAAATGCAGCGTTCGTTTTTCGAAAGCAATAAACAGCAAGCTTCTTTTTAACCATACATTTCTCAGTGGACACAGACTGCTAGATTATTCAAAATAAGGGAGGACGCAAGCCTTCATTTGCAAGAAAAAAAGTTTCCTTACCGAACGAAATTTTGTTATTTCTTGCTCAAAAATAGGTTGTTTACTCAAACTTTCAAAATAACAAATGATGAATGCCTCTTCCGTAAATCGTCTTATGCATAACGTTTCGGAGGGAGTTGAAACTTTTGTAAATGTTTGTTGCCACAACCGTTATGATTGTGCTAAAATGTTCAGCAGACCTTCTTACATGCTCGATTACACATTTTGCCTATGGATATGACACCTAATGCAGCTGCCATGCAGCTCAACAAAGCCCACACAGATTGCCTTGTGTCACTGCCAGTCGACTCCCCTTTATACCCAGCAAAAGTTTCTTTCTTTTCGTGACAAAGAAGTATTTATTTAAAGTAAAAGGTGGAATTCTTCAAAACAACAATTACAATAAGAAAATATTGTGTTTCCAATGGGAACCTGGTGAGGGTCGGAAGTATATTGATTGATGAAAGCCTATGCCAGATTAACTTCGGCATGCAGAACAAATATGTAAAAGAAATGTATGGCGTAATGTAGCACTATCGTTATACGTGTGGGCAGCGATAGGGTCAAAAGGAGTGGCAATAAAAACAGGCAACTTAAGTTAAGGAAATTCTAACAAGTTAATTTTTCCTGTGCTAAAGAACCAAAAAGCTTTTATATCTATTTCAAGTGTGTCTTAAAAGCTATATTTTGATGACAAAATGTGAAAACAAAGATTTCATTGGCAGTTCCTGTTATCGGCTTTTTCACACAGAGAAGAAACGGATATGTGTGTTCTTAAAGTTCAAGGATGATATAATATTCAAAAAAGAAGAAAAGACCTTCATTGTTGTCCCCTTTAACCTTAATCATACGCCGTTTAAAGGAACAGTTTTTCATGTTAACAAAATGGTGTCCGAAATTCATCCGAATCTGAAAGAATAATCCTGAAAGAATTAAAGGCTGACATTTGATTGGCGCATATGCGGCAGGGGGCTAACCTGCTGCGGCCACGGAAAGGTCTCATGTGACAAACAGCACCTTTTGATCAGAAAATGAACAGCCTGAGGAGAAAATCATTGCAGCATTCACCTTGATTGTGACTATACTCGCCGTTTATTCCCCGTCCCCGTGTTTTTTTTTTCTTTATTTTAGCCGTTTATTTTCCCCTTCCCCGAGAGTTTATATCACGTGATCTAAATGTTTCTCTTTCTTTCGAGTTGATATAACGTGTTCTAAGAATTTACTAGTCGTGCTGGTGATAAGCTAATTTTTCCTGAATAGAAAATGTGCATACTACTACAACTACTATTACAACTGCTACCACTACTGCTACTACTACTACTACTACAAATACTACTATTACTAATAATAATAATACGTATAATACTACTACTAATAATAATAACAGTAATAATAACAAAAAATAATAATAATAATACTAACAATAATAACACTACTACTAATAATAATGATGATAATAATTATAATAATAGCCACCTTAAAGCCAACATTACACCAGGCAATACCCACATTCTGACATGGGCACTCACACCACCAGGGTCTACAGAAACAGAGATGCTCTACTAAAGGATCGAGGAAGAGTGAAGACATGATAATACGACTGTGCTAAATTGTTCAACAGAACATCACCATGCTCGATAACATATGTTTTGTCTATGAAAGTTACACCTAATACCCACTGCCTGCAGTTTAAGACAGCATTTATACTGGATTGGCACACCTGGACTACTTACGATGATTTATTGCCCATGTGGATCATCACAACATGTGGTGATAAACCTGACCTTAGGGCGATGAGGTTTGCAACAAGTTTAACCTCAGTCAGTGAAACAAAAAAATGGTGAGCTTAGGGGGGCACTGTCACTATAGTGTAAAAGATTCGATATGATTGAGAAATGATAATGAAATTTTGCTCATGCTGCTCCTTGTTTGCCAAGCAATGGTGTTCATGCTAAAGTTAAAGTCAAATAATGAAATACTTTTGTTTTAGTGTATTGTCATTTGTAAAGCAATCCAAATAATGAAAGTTTCACTGTTACAATGTCCAACTCTGGGTCATTTTCATGTCGACACACTTGTGTATTAGATATTCTCACCTTTTTTTAAGGCCCAGAATTTTAACACCCCCCTCCCCCTCAAAAAGTGTCTACTTGTTGCATTTTATATCTGCTACGAATGTGCGAGCTTTCCCTTTCTACAAAAATTGCCACATTCGAAATTGCTTTCAAGTGATCTGTGATGTGTAAGGAGGCGGCTGATAAAATGCCTCAATAGGAAGAACTGCCGGCTGGGAGGTAAAATGGTTAATGCGATTTTACAGGAGAGAAGTGGCAGCCACAGGTCTAAGAAATGCAAACATCTTCGCTGGTTTGCAGGTAAGTCAAGCAACCATTTCCACATACACAAAACAACTATCGAACAGACGTTGAATGCTTTAAAGCGAGAACTAACGACATCAATCGAACCTATGGGTCAAAACTGAATTATGACCCGGAAAAGTAAAGATAAGCTCTCGGTTATCATCTTGCCGCTGAAGATTGTTGTGGATTATAAAAACAAAAAAATAAAGGCATTATTCTAACACATCGTTTCAGATGCTAATTGATGACAGTTTAAAGATTTGGAGCATCGAAGGAAGAGCCAGAAAGGAAATACTACCTTAATGAGTGTGGAAAAGACAGGGGGAGTACAACGGCAAGTAAGAAATATCAATAAATAAAGGGTTGCCAAGAGACCAAGGAATTGTCCTACTCGGGGGGCTGAGGAAATGTGTGATGTCCAAAATGTACGTCAAGGTTTGTGCAGGGACGACGGTGGGATATCCTGATAGGGGTTCAATGAGATTAGTGGTCACCAGCTGTGAGGGTGGAAGGGGCTCATTTTTCAAGTACCTGGTAACCTTTTATCTGCTAAATCTGAAGTGCAATATCTTGCATCTCTTGAGATAATATTTCCTCGTCTCCATGTAAGTTAATCCAGTATCCGACGACAACAATTTTTACTTTTACATTATTTAGTTTGTTGCAATTATCGATGATAACACAAGATAGAGGAGTTATAGTTAGTAGTAGTTTTACCGATAACTGTTATAAATGATACCAGTCCACTAAAAAACATTAACATACAATTTAGTGCAAGAGTCATTTTTGTTTCCCTTTTACAATTTAAAAAAGCATGCAAATGAACCAGGGATGGAAAAATGAGCCAGGTTGGAAAAATGAACCAGCGTGGAAAACAAAATCAAAATCAAGGTGGAGTTATCGAATTGAAAAAAAAAACACTACCCAAACTAAAAAATTTGCGAAATTTGGGATATTTTTGGAGTCGATTATTAGTTTCCAGACCTTTGGATGTCTCCTTTTTTTTTCATAATTTGATGGAGATGTTTATCAGTTTTAGGTCTACCTTGGACCTCTTCTCTTCTTAAGTTCTTTCTCTTTCTCTTCCTCCTTTTCTTCCCTTCGTTTTCTCATTTTCCTCTTTCTACCACTTCATTTCTATCTCACCTCCTTTACATTTCTATATCTCCCCCCCCCCCCCTCTTTATTACAAAGGATAGGAGACCCTCGACTTTTCGATTACAGCCCTATATTCTGATACTCATATCTTTTCCAAGCGTGAGCGCAAATGGACGGAGAGAGCTGATACAATTGAGATTACGATACCATTGGCTTTGGGGCCAAGCACTGCTCATACTATATTATTTATCAGCCGCTGCTCTCGTGGAAATATTTTACCTTGATAGATTAGATAGATTAGATAGATTAGATAGATTAGATAGATTAGATAGATTAGATAGATTAGGTAGATTAGATAGATTAGATAGATTAGATGGATTAGATGGATTAGATGGATTAGATGGATTAGATGGATTAGATGGATTAGATGGATTAGATGGATTAGATGGATTAGATGGATTAGATGGATTAGATGGATTAGATGGATTAGATGGATTAGATGGATTAGATGGATTAGATGGATTAGATGGATTAGATGGATTAGATGGATTAGATGGATTAGATGGATTAGATGGATTAGATGGATTAGATAGATCGATCGATCGATCTATCGATCGATAGATCGATAGATCGATAGATCGATCGATCGATCGATAGATAGATAGATAGATAGACAGATAAGTAGATAGATAGATAAGTAGATAGATTAGATGGATAGATGGATGGATGGATAGATACTTACATTTTTATTTCCTATATACATCACTGTGCCACCACTTCCGCCGCCACCCTTTTCACAATGAAAAGACTTGGATTCGCCAGTGACAAAAAGCTGACAGTAAGGCAGAAATCTGTACTTATATAGTTCGTCATGAAAAGATGGCTTACAACCTAATATCACAGTCTCTCTCGACGTCATATGGTGTATCTCATAGTACATTGCATTTTTATGAAGTACTGCCAATGGGGTTGTTTCTTTAATGTTTCCACAGGTGGATGTGGAATGGATAAAATGCCAATGGATATGTATGAAAATTATAGATCTTCGCGTGACTTCCTGAGAATAATTCAATTTAAGTTAATTGGTTGCTGTGTCTCACTCTGTCACATATCGTCTCCTCCATGGTTAGAGGGAGAATCCATTGAATGGGCCACACCAATGACAATAACGTGTCACATATAATCTGATCTGTGCTTTAATGTTACTTCCTTAACCGGTCGGGGATTTTTTTTGGTCAAATGATACTTGCAAAAAGTAAACACACTTGGAAGTATCAACATTCACGTTAACGGAAATACCAGGATATCCTCATTAGTCACCGCTGACCTTTTATGTTTTTTTCTAGATTAAAGTGGCATTGGCGTTATGCACGGTCATTACCCTACAGCATCTGTTGTGGCAAAAAAAAATCTCACGCCGAGGATGAGCATACAGCATGCGTGTATGGACTGCTAAATGGGGAATCTGTTTTGGTGTAGTAACTTGGGTATCGGCAGTGGTGTAATTGCAGAGTCATCCCTGGCGAAAAGGAGAACACCATAGTCACACCACAGTTACAAGTACTAGTCTGTCGATACAGTTGCAACATCTGGGAATAAATTCGCCATTTTTTTAATGCAACAGACCCTTAATTCGTCCCTCACTGACCCTTATGCCAACTTCGTTTTTTGTTTAATCTTTTGTTCAAAGAGGACAGTAAGAGAGAAAAGACTGTGACGTAGTTTATATTGTCTCTCAGTTGAAAACTGTCTACCTAAAAAAAAAACAGTTATCAATTCTGTTTCAAGTTCTTACTGTACAATCATGATTTGAATCACAAGAAAAGCACTATTTGACCAGGTAGGTGCAATTTAGAAGGAGTTACATCTGAAAGTTCAATTTTGGCTAATCCTGTTCGATTTTCTCCGGTGTGATAAGAGTGATGAGTACGGCCTAAAAGCACCCTCTTACTTTTGTGTGATATATCCAATTTCTGGACGGTATCCAAATAAGTTTATTCACCCTTGCTTACATCCTATGAAGAGGATTACTTAGAACAATGCTTTGATGCCAAGGTTGTTGTCGACAGTGAAGACAGGACTTAAAACCCAACTTAAATAATCTTCATGCTTGTCCAAGGCCTGTGGTAAGGGATTGTCCCCCGCCCCCACCAAAAATGGATGTGAAAACTATTATAAACATCGTGCCCCATGCTACCCCCACCCTTCCGGGACCGGGGGCCTGACATAATCGCGTAGTCGGGTTTCCCCTTTCACGTTACATTAAGAATGTAAGAGACCTATATAAGATATCGGAACTCATTTTACTGCGGCTGTGATTCCGAATAACGGTACCAGTAGTTGTTGACATTTATGTAGCATAAAAGGGTAATAATATCTTACTTATTATCGACAATTTTTTTATGTCACTATATATAGCAAATAATCTTAGGATACATCGTACAATACCGGCATAGAAAACTGGATGGCCTTTCGCTGTGAATTAATGCCTGTGTAACTTTCAATTAATACCGTTATTTGGGAAAAAATCACTACCAAATGCCATTTATTTGCCATATGGCATACATTGATGCTCCAGGAGTGGCTATGGTAGCATATCCTAATACATAGAAAATGGTGATTCCCTCGCATTTATTCATACTTATGTCCTTATAATGGACACATGGGCAACTTGTTGGGTATTTTACCCTTTGGGATAGGTTCTTTTGTGAGTTCAGTGTTGACGAAAGCGAGATGAGGTATAAAATGTGTAAAAATGGCGTGGCGTGAATTGAAACTGTTAAGAAGAATTTAAATTTTGGACTCTTAGCCGGTGGAGCAGTTCGAGGCGAGATCTGATCGTCCCCAGTGGCAAGGTACGGTAACGTCGGCGGCCTATAAACATCTTACCAGCTGAGGTATTAATATTTGAAAGTGCCAGTCATGAATGGCCTATATGTCAGCTTTCCAATGAGTCGTAGCTTATATACCTTTGGAAAACGTCTCCAACTCTTTAGAGACCACACTAAGTTTGCGTTTTAGTGAGGGTAGGTCAATGGGGTAATAGGGGTATGCTACCCTAGGGACCATTGGCAATATTTTGACAAGGTGTGATAAGCCAGTCAGTGGCAGTTTGTAATCATGGAAACCCATCAGTAACAATGTTGTTATCCTGGTGGGACAATAAAAGCCAGTTCACACGTACGCATGATCAGAAGAAAACGCGTCGATGGTACAAACGAAACCATTGCTCATATAGACTAACCGTTGCTGTTGTTCCACAAGCGTTCATTATTCGTTTGAAAACTGAACTAATTCACTACGTTCTTGGATTATGTTACTGTTTTACGTATGGCAGTAATATCTGTGAAATTTTATGTAAGCACAGAATAAGTTAAGTTACTTTCTCGGAGTGAGTTTTGAAATAAAACTTGCACACTGTTGCTTTATCAGTGTTTTTTATCTTTTGACCTTTTACGTAACATCATTCACTGACTAATTCGACAGGTTATAAAGGAATGTTTTCTTTAACAAATAGCATCTTGTTGGTACTCAGTAACTGAGCTGAACTCTAACTAATCAATAAGGAATTACTATTGTTGAACAGATATTGTATTAGAATTTTTTGCAGAAAATAGCATAACAGTACATGAAGTAACTTTAATCAACAATGCGATCATATTTATATCGATAATGCTTTGTGACGTATATGAAACGTATTCTCTCAAGGGAACCTCAACATTTTTGAAAGGGCATCAGGTCTTAACGAGGTGGTAATGAACTTTGTCATCTTCATCTATGGAGAGGGACACAACGTCTTCTCTGCAACTTTGCTACGTAATTGTATATTTACTGTACAGCAACCGTTGCATCCTTTCGATGTCAGAGATAAACGTTATATCAGGTGTGTCATTCTTTATGTCAGTTTTGCAAATATAATTTATAAACCAGTTTTATAATTGTGTTGGACAACTTTTCTTTTCGATCACTGTTGAAAGGCGCAGGGAAATAATTTGCATAAATGTCTTTCATGATATCCCAGATTTCGAGACATGAAATCTGCATGGACGTCTTTCAATTAGAATGTGGTGTATTACGAGGAGATCAGTCAGCCTTCGTATAGTCATTTTGGTACTCCCAACTGACGGATATTTGGAAGCCACTTACAACGCGTTAGAAACATAAACATAATTTTGAAAGATGAAAATGACACAACCATCTTAATTCTAAGACCAAAAAAAAAAAAAATGAAACACTAAAATGGCCAATTTTGAGCAAAAAAAAAAACAACACACACACACACACACTTTATGACCTTTTACCTCAAATTCCTGAATAATACATAGGCCCTATTGTTCAATAATGCAGTGACATGTTATTATGACAAATCTGTTTCTAAGTAGTGCTGGCGTGAGTCTGAAGAAGTCGCAAACACAGACACTTTCATGTCTAACTTTATTGCCATTCGTGCGAGTGAACCAAGTAAATAATGTGGAAAATTACTGAGATCAAATCTGTCACTTCCATCCAAAAATCTAGCAGAAATATCGACTAAACGTGAGGAAATGTATTACGTGCTGCAAATAAAACTCATTCAGTCTCACAAGGAACCTTGCTTGAACAAGTTAATGAAAATGTAACACTAGGTCCTAATGCATATTTATTACCTAACAGTTGATCTCGGTTATACACCAAAACGTAAGTAAAGGGCAGTAGGACACACGTTTTGTACAATACCGACTGTGCTATTATACCTATGATCTTCTAAAACACTGGGCAATATTTTCGTTGGTTAATGGCAGTCATCATAAGTTGGGTAAAAAACTTACCAACGATTGTGCAAAGAGCCCCACCGATCCTCCCTTAGTTCAGCACTTTCCCTCTTCATTGGGCAAAGAAATATTCCCGCCTTTTGTTCCGCTAAATCTGAGCAAAGTTTACACTGTGTTCATACATACTTGGAAAGAATCCTCAACTCCTATAGGGCGATTGCACAATGGCATCAGTCTGTGCACGTGACCTTCACTGTTGCTACGAAACGTCTTCTGGAGGACAAACAAAGGTGAACTGGAGGCCGCTGAAGAGGCTAGGCTAAGCATGTATGGTGTATGTGCAGATACGTACACATACGTACGTATGTAGCACATCGATCAGCTATGGCCGCAAAGAACACCGTTCGCAATTTGTCTTTGAAGCAGCTTGCGGTGGAAAAACCTTCACTTTCTCAGTATGCGAGTTCATTATCGGCTGAAGAACTGGCCAGGTATATTACAAAGGTGTCTGTCGTCGTCATGGACCCTTACTTAGTTAAGGAAAGCGACAAATCACATGAAATCCAACACCTTCCGGACTTGAATTCCATGGACATCATGGCATACCTGATATCAACGTCGAGGCCCTTACACTGCAAATAACTTTCATGCATATAAATCGTCAGAGGCATACAATCAGTTTGCAAATGGATGGTTGTTTGATACCTGTGTATATATTCCTCCGAATAACCCAGGATTACGAGTAGTCTTTGGACAAGTAAGCTAATGATTAAGCTAATAATTGTGATTGTATTTTACATGTTTGCACAACGTTGCCCTTGTACTACTGTAGGCCTATTCGTAATTAGGCCTAATAGTATATTAGTAATACGATAGGCTTGGTTTGGCCATGTATATATTCATTATTACTATTAGCCTGGGACTAACATAACATAGGCCTAACATGTTTAAGGGCAAGGGAGAACTGAAAGTCCCATATAATGCCCTGAAATAGCAAGCCCGGACAGAGAAACCAACCATGAAAGCAACTTTGAAAACAAACCAAATCAAAATCTCGTATTGTCTGAAAAGTGTTTGTCAATGTTGACCTTAAAGGAATTAACAGAGCAGGAGTTGACTACCCAGCAGGTAGATCATTCCATTTATTAACAAACTTTGGGAGAAGGTAAACTTTCTGATGTCAAGTCTGGAGGGAGATTTGACCAATTTTTTTACTGTGCCCCCAAACCGGGAATTTGAACATACTTCAAGGAAGCCGCAATGCATGAGACGTTTACTCTCAGAAAGAAACTTAAAAACTTGAATCATGTCACCTCTCACACGTTTCAAATCAAGGGTGGTGAGGACAAGCAACTGAAGTCTTTCAGAATAAGGGAGATTATGAACCTCAGGAATAAGTCTAGTAGCTCTCCTTTGAACTTGCTTTAGGAGGTACTTGTTGTAGCTTAAATAAAAGGTCAATTTTTCTTTCAAGGTGCTCAGGCTCTAATTTAGAATCAGTGCCTGTAACTTACGTCATGTAGGAGGTAGTATAATGACCAGGTAGCCTCCCATTGAAAAGAAAGTAGAATGGGCAAATACAGCAACTTCCAGGCACTGATTTAAATTCGCACCAACTGCTCAATATGTTTGGCAACTTCTTGCTTTAAAATGGGCAGGAAAAAAATAGTGTAGTTACACCCCCAGACAATTTTGGCATCACATCATAGGGCCTTATCTAAGTTTTCCTTCAACATAACATTCCTTTTAGTTATTGGGTTGATGATTTAACATATGAACAGTGCAGAGTTTATTGTCTAGAATTTCAGCACACATTCACAGTTGGGCCCTAGCAAGTTCATACAACTGATGATGTCCTAGCTCTCATGGGATTTTACAATTTTATTGCACAACTAAGAAAACATACGGTATGCATATGTGTTCTACAAAGCTAACTTTAACTTTGCTTTTGCAGTTACAATTTCTACTATTACATCATTTTCATCTGCTTGTTGCAGGTTGTGCATTCCCAGGCTATTCGGGAAAAGGCACTTAGGCCCTGGGTCATAGCTACCAGTGGAATTATACACAGTGCACATTGCAACTGCAAGGCAGGTTTGGGTGAGGTGTGTACACATATTGCAACCCTACTGTTTGGCATTGATGCTGGTGTACGTGTTCGGGAGAAGATGACTGTAACCCAGGTAAAAGCTTACTGGATGGACCCCAAAAGAAAGCAAGTTGCGGCTGCACCTATTGGCAATATTGACTTTTCATCAGCAGCAAAAAGGAAAAGACAACTTGATGCAGCTATTGATGGTTTGGCACAAGATACTCACCCTCATCAAAATCCACCTGTTGCTTCTGCTTCATGTCCAGCAACAGAAGTGATGAATGACACAGACCTTAAAGAACTCATTCTAGGCTTGTCCCGGTGCAGTCCTAAGTCAGCAGTACTGAGTGCAATTGACCATTTTGCTGACAGTTTCATTCCCCCAGAAATTATGAAGCCGTTTCCTCCCATACTCACAGATCTCACAGATCCAGCAACATTTGATATGTCATTTGCTGATCTACTCAAACATTGTGATGTTATCACATACGATGTAACACAAGAAGCAGCAAATAATGTTGAGCTTTACACACGTAAGCAAGCCAAGTCTAATCTTTGGTTTCGTTATCGTGCTGGCAGGATAACAGCATCAAATTTAAGTCAAGTTTGCAGAACCGACCGAGGTGCACCTGCAATTAGCCTTATAAAGTCTGTTTGTTACCCAGATTTATACAAATTCAACACTGAGGCCACTACATGGGGTTGTGAGCATGAGGAACATGCAAGAAAGGTGTATGAGAGAGAAATGAACAAAAAGCATTCAGGCTTTTGTGTCACAGACTCAGGGCTTATGGTAAATCCCAAGTACCCTCATTTGGGGGCCTCACCTGATGGACTGACCATGTGTTGAGAGACTTGCTGTGGCAAGGAACGTTTAGGCGTTTGCGAAATAAAGTGTCCATTTTGTAAGAAAGATATGGTGTTACGGGATGCTGCAGAAGATAAAGGCTTCTGTCTTGAAGAAGTGAATGGTGAGCTTCGTCTGTCTAGAAAGCATTCTTATTTTTTTCAGGTTCAGGCACAGATTTATGTTTCTGGCAGAGCCTATTGCGATTTTGTCGTCTGGACAAAAAATGACGTTTACATAGAGCGCGTTTCTGGTGATAATGCTCTCTGGGCAGATGCTGTTGTTGCTGCTACTCACTTCTTCAAGGTTGGCATTCTTCCAGAATTGGTTTGTAAGCACTTCATCAGTGCACCCAAGGACATGACACAAATTGTTTCAGGGAATGGTGATGACAAATGGTGCTACTGCCAAGTAGATTGTGGTGATGGGAAGATGATATTATGTGAAAATTCTGCTTGCCCCATTAGGTGGTTTCATTGGATTACCTGTCACTTACTATGCACAAAAGAAATGGTACTGTCCTGACTGTAGACTTTTGAGCAAATTTCAGAAAAATGCAAAAAAATAAGAGCTGGAGATGAGTTAAGATGAATACCTTAAAGGTCTGGTGACATGTTAAATGGATATTTGATGTCGAAAACATTAAAAATCCAGAAAACAGCCGCAATTTCCTTCAAAATCCATCAGATATTGACAATTTTTCAGGGATAATTTCAGTTTCACAAGTGTATCATGAATAACCATTAGCTAAATATGCAAATCTGTGACATCGAAGGAGGGGACATACCAAATTTTGTTATTTCAACCTCCATTTCAAGGACGCTTGTAGCATTGTTATCCTCTGAGGTATTTATTACAGAAGTTAAAATTGTTTGCTTGAAAAATATTGACATGTCTCACCAAACTGTAAACTATCTGATCAGTAATCAAGAAATAATTTATATATGGTTAACAAAAGAAATCTCCACACTGTGCAACACTCCACACCATATTTTTGCATAGCTAATGATCAACCTCAGAAACGGCCAAACTTTGAAGAGGTATATTTTGTGAACGGTAAAAGATATTGACAAAATCCCAAAAGGATCTTTCATTCTGGGATTTTGTACTTTAACTGACAAGTGAAAACAGGCCTTTTTCATGGCATGTCACCATAACTTTGAGGATAAGCAAACCCTAGTTTAAAAGTCTTAAGCAATGATCAATATTTAATTAATAAATAGAATCCTGCAAACAGCAAACAACATTGTTCTTTGGTAAGTGAGATATCATCATTTAAACATTACCACT
This sequence comes from Stichopus chloronotus, assembly GCA_021234535.1. NCBI lineage: Eukaryota > Metazoa > Echinodermata > Holothuroidea > Aspidochirotida > Stichopodidae > Stichopus > Stichopus chloronotus. The sequence goes on along the minus strand of CM037845.1, from coordinate 22,584,867 downwards.
GAAAGACTTTAAGGAAGTGTACCATGTTGTAGCAGAGCCACAACAGAGTTTAGTTGCAATGTATTTTGTTTTCATGATCAATGTTTAATATTCATAGAAATCAAAATGTATGTATTTGTCCATCATATCTCGATCTTTATAACATTTAGATGAATAATTTTGAGACTAACATCACATTTCTGACTGCAACACAGAAATTCATGGAGAAACTTTAGCAAGAAATACACAGGAAATGTTTGCATTGTTTTGTCTCTATGACATCATAGCTGACTTACTACAAGTCACCCTTTTTGCAAATGGTGGCTCTCTGTTGCAGGAAGCAAATAGAAATCTCCAAGACAGAAGAAGATATGATGATGCAGTCTGTTGTAGCGCTGCTAATGATCAATGATCTAAAGACACCATGTTTTGGATCTCCTTTAACTCTCCAAAGGTTCTTGAGATTCTGTGCAGACATATTACATTATCATGATAACACCCAAAGCAGACAGAAAAGTATGAGTACATTGTTCTCAACTCCACTCGATTTATTAAAATGGTTCAAAGGAAGAAAATAAGGTCATGCTTGATATATTAATAAAGTTACACATAGACGGCAGCTACTGTAATATTTACTAAGTCATGGTGATGTTTTTGCATTTATTTTGAGCTTTGTCTTCTCAATACAAATTCTTTTGTTAGATATCTGAAAATGATATTCCTCCTATCAGGCTCATCATTTCTGAATCCCTTTGGCAAATACTGTCAATGCCCCTTTTTCTGTCAAACCCCAGAAACTAGTGCAGTTGATGCAACTACTGTAACTTTTGTTGCTGAGAAGTAAATCATAGGACATTCAGCTTTCTACAGAAATTTCAAAAGTCAATATACCTGTTCATTCTGCCTAGAAGAGAAATAAGTTAATCCTTTCACCACCACCTTTTTTTTTTTTATTAGGAAAGACAGAATGAGGGAACATACTTCAGAATGATCATAAGATCAATCAGTTACAACTGATTCACTCAAATTAAAGAGAGCACAACATATCCGGGCAATTTTGTCTATCTTGGGGATTGGATTGTTTACTGTAGTAGTCATGTATTCAAGGGGTACTGTATGATTGATTCAAAATTAAGTACTTTTGTCTGACTCCACCAATAACACGTTCCACGTGGATACGTAAGTGTGCAATTTCTCTCGTCTTTTCAACATCCAGAGCAGATAACTGTACCTTGCCCCTTGTAAATGCTGGAATTTCAGCTTGGCAACCATAAAAACCTGCATCATCCTTAATATCAAAACCCCTATCTGCTAAAATGGTATCACCAGGCAGCAGATGATTAAAAAAGTCAGAAGCAAGTGTTATTATTTTGTCAGTTCCCCTCCCACCCCATGCTGCTGATAAAAAAAGATATTACACCTCGTGGTGTGATCCCGATCAGAAATTTTACAGTGTTGTGGTGCTTATAATTGGAAACTGTTTGAGCACGTGCTTCCAAACTAGTAGGTCGATTACAAAACACTTCAAAGCAATCTATTATTACAGCCACACGCTTTCCAAATGTCCGACGAAACTGTAATGACATGGTTTTCCATAATACCTCTCTCACAGGCCAAGTTACAAGTTTGGAAATGCCATACATTGAATCAATTCCTGTATTGAAAACCCTTGATATGGTCGACTTGCTCACAAGAAAACGGTATGCAAGGTCTTCATTAGGAACTGCAAGCCTTAATTTCATAAGAACAATTAATAATTGTTGAAAAGGTGTGATTGACATCCTGGATGTCAGTTTGTCCTTGACGTAATTAAAAATGAGCATCAGAATTGCAAATGTTGGCAAACCAGTGTAAAATTTTTTTTCTTGTCATCATTTCGAAAACTCTGTTCTGTAAATTTGAGTTTATCAGCTTCTTCCTTTTGCTATGAGAAGTTCTTTGTTGTTACTATCAGCCTGTGCTTCTAGGACTGCTATATCACCTGCGTTAATGTCTGTTTGAACTAATACTTCTTTGCTTGTTATATTAAGGGTTCTACCTGTACTGGAAGATCAACCCTAACGTCTGCTTCTACCAGTGGTGGCTCTTCATGAAGTGCCAAAAGTCCTTGAGCTGCAGATAGTTTCAACCCTCATGCTTTCACGCCGTGAAGCCCTGAGGTATCGTTGTTGACGACGTTGTGCAGTTTCCTCAGATTTGACATCACTGACATTCTTGTCACGATTCATCTTCAATGTGGGTGCCCAATCAGGATTACTTTCATCATTACAGGCAGCTGGCTCGCCTTGGTATGTGAAAATAGGACTATTCAATAACCACCTGATGTTGCAAAACATACTAAACGCAAAAAAGTATCTACGTCCTGAGGGTCACAACCATCCCTAAAGAAAATGGGGCCGGCCCATAACATTGGGTGGCCACCTTGTTGGGCCAGGCAAGGCCTACAGTACTGGTACACTGATTGGCTCTAGTAAAAAGCATTGCCACAACATAATCAGCTCATAAGCATCAGTAAGACATTGGGCCATGTTTTTATTTCGTTGGAGAGTCTTGTCAAAGATATTGTTGTACTCATGAAAACCTAATGGGTGACGAAAAAATAACATAAGGCCTACCAGTAATGAAGTGCGCTGAACAAACACGATAGTGCTCGATCTTATCCAATTTGATATCTGCACGGCCTATGTTAGCCAACCACTGTCGTTGTTGCTTTTCCTTCAACTCTCGCTTCGTTCTGTAATCTACATTTCTTACTTTCGGAATTCTGAAAAAAGAATGATGCATCTCCCTGTTCGCTCTGTTCCCACAATCTCTCACCGCACAAAAGTTTACCATTTTTCTTCGTTAACTTGGACGTCTTCTGACTCCACCAGTGACGAAATATAACCTTTTGACCTCCTGTGCAATCACCCTATTGGCTCATTTCAGTCAGGTAACCGTGGGTTAATCGCTGGTAACCCACCTTGTTAAACCACGGTCAATCACCGGCGGATGAATACTATAAAACTGATGATGAACAGTGTGTTTTCAGTCTGCTATATATTGCACAAAACTAAGGCCAATACAGTATTACTAGTGTCAGGCCTACACTAGTGAAGTAACGTTCGATTAGAAGTTCGTAGTTCTTAGGGCCTACTCAAAAGTAAAATGTAGGTAAATCTACGTAACAACAGCACAGTATACTGTCAGTGGTAAATTGGTAATCCATCTGACGTAGGGTAGCCTAATCTTACCTAAATACCAGAATTGTGTCGGATGAAAGCTGCTTCCGTATATTTTGAACACCTTAAAAGTTTGATAGCCTACCGGAATTAGCTTTCCTTCTTTGTAAAATTCTGCTGTTCAAAAATCAATTCCCTATGCAATAACATCGTAAAGCGGACCAAGGACTGCAATATATCGCCATCTCGAAGGGTCTCCATGTAACCACCGGATTTATTTTCTCTAACTTCCGAAATTTTGCATAGCCTACTGAGAACTCTCACACCCACAGGAAATTAGGGTCCGCACACAACAAGTCTTCCACTCTCTGCTGCTGTTAGGACTGAAATCTCGAAATATGTATTCAATGAGACTGTCACTGTCTTTATCCAAAATCAGTAATCAGGCCCTGTAGCTGCACAACACTTTGTAGCACACTACACAGTGAATACACGTACGTACACTGAACACAGTGCGCGTGCACACATCAGTACTCTACAAGTTGCAAACGAACTACACTAAAGCACACCAACGAACTAAAGCACGCGTTGTTGCTATGTCAATTGTTATTGTTATCCTTTTTGTCTACGGGTTACTTTCTGTTTCGAGCGCGAATATTGTTGACATGTTGTAAATTTGTTTGCCTTGACTCGGGGTTCCTTTTCAACAAAAATGCGTTTATTTAAGGACCAAATTCCTTTCTTTCTTTTTTTTCGTCCTTTTTTATCAAAATCTCGCAATTGGTATGTATGAACAAGGTTAATCAACTTTGGACCTCTCGGGGGTTAATGCTATCGCTTGCATTAACCCCCGATCGTGCATTATCCCAAGCTAATACACGATCCAGCTTTGATTAACCTTTAATTGAAGTATATACGAACAAATGTACGCATGCACTTACGCAAAATTAGCTCATACACGTTGATGGTCCCACGACGACGCCGTTTGACAGTTGCGGTAGTTCAGTATTATTATTAGTAGTAGTAGTATTATCATTATTATTATTAAGACACTTGTTAGTGCGCTTTATCATAAAAAGCTCAAAGCGCATAACTAATAGAGCGTATAGAATACAATACGAAAAAGTACAAAATAATTTAAAACAAGAGGCAAATACAACCAAAAGAAGTGATAAAAGCTTAGAAATCAAGGAAACAAATACACAGTAACTACAGCACAGGAAAGAGCACAGATCAAAGCAAAAGGACTAATTAAGATTAAAACACTCTATGAAAAGGTAAGTCTTAAGGGAACGTTTAAAAGAACTTAACGAGGCAGCATTACGTATGTGGTCAGGCAAATTATTCCAGAGACGAGGCGCAGCAAAGTAAAAACTTCTGTCGCCATATCTATTTAAATGATCTGTGAGTGACAAGTAAGTTTGTGGAGGCTGAACGAAGAGAACGATTCGGTTTGTAGGGTGAAATCAGTTGAGACAGGTAAGTGGGGGCTCTATTATTCAAGCAGTTAAAAATAAAAACAAGAATTTTAAAAATAATGCGTTGATTGACTTGTAACAAGTGTAACTCAAGAAGGAGAAGCGTAAGCATGGCAGGAACGACTCTTATATAAATTAACCTGGCAGCATTGTTTTGTAACACCTGGAGTCGACGTAACAAACTGGAGTTTATGCCAAAAAGTAAACAATTTCCATAATCAACTCGAGATATTTCAAAAGCATGAACAAGCAGTTTGATAGCTGAAGTAGTAAGATAATGACGAATACGAGCAATATTTTTAAGATAACAAGAACAGCATTTGAACTTTTCATTGACAAACCTTTCCATAGCTAAAGTAGAATCAAGATACATACCAAGGTTTTAACTTTGTCAACAGCTTTAATATTAATATTTTCAATATTGAGGGATAAGGTGCTTATCCTTGCAAGAGGTTGTGTGAGGAACCAAAAAATGCAAGTTTTCCAAATCAAGGATACAAGCCTCAAGAGCTGCTGTGGGAGTTTTAACTGGATCAAAAGCAAGGTAGAGCTGGGTGTCATCAGCGTAAAAATGATAATCCATTTTGTGCCTATTGGCAATTTCAGGACATGGGTGAAACATACATGGTAAAAAGAATTGGACCTAATACAGAACCCTGAGGAACTCCAAACTCAATAGTAGCTGCATTTGAAGACATGCCATTAATGAAAACTTTTTGAGAGCGGTTAGTGAGATAGGATTCAATCCACTTAAGTGCATTTCCTTGAATACAAAAGCGACTTTTGAGACGATCTAACAGAATATTGTGATCAATGGTAGTCAAAAGTCGCGCTCATGTCAAGCAGAGCAAGAAGGACCATTTTACGATCATTAAGAGCTAGGGCAATATCATTATGAACACGTAGAGGTGCAGATTCAGTGGAATGAAATGACCTATAGGCACTTTGAAAAGGTTCCAAGAGATTATTCGTAGAAAGATGTTCATTAAGTCTATCAGCAACAACTCTTTCTAATACCTTAGACACAAAACTCAGATTAGAAATTGGCCGATAATTAGCCAAATCATTTGGATCTAGCGATTCTTTCTTGAGTATGGGTACAATAAGTGCTTCCTTGAATTGTGAAGGAACGTTGACCTGTTCCAATGACACTGGTAATGATGTGAGTAATTGCAGGAAGAAACTGTGGCAGGCATTCCTTGAGCAGCCATGTTGGGACTGGGTCGAGACAGCAAGCAGATGTAGTATTAAGCTAACCTTGTGAGCTTGGCTAGATGGACGAACTACTAGAAACTTGTAAATAGTAACGTGTTTTGATGATTCACCACTGGAATTTTTCGTATAATATATGTATCAATTTTGACACCTCCGGTGTTAGGGCCAGTAGGCCTGAATAATTGGAAGACCTATAACGTTAGGCCTCACGTTAGGCCTATTAAGTGCGTCTAGATTAGGGCCTAACAATTATTGGTTAGACCATAGCGTTAGGGGGTTAAGGTTAACTAAGTAATAGTCTTGTTAGCCTTCGACAAGCTTTAGCTAATTAAAGCAGGATTTGCTGTTATTCCTGCATTTTCCAACTGTACACCAAAGGACTCCTTATACTTCTGATAGTTGCAGAAAGTTATAAAAACTCCTGTACAGATATATTTTGTCCACGTATAGCCTAATTTCTAAAGGAAATGCTTTTGCGTAGGCGTTTCGTTGTAGCAGTGTTCACATGGAAGTGCCGCACATTTACCACAGGGTCCAGTTCGGCTAACTTTTTACCCGAAAAAACTAAATCGCTCTTTTTTCTACCGTAATTACCACTCTAATTAATGAAATTTTTAATGACAGAGACCTGGCGTGGCATGTTATTACCACATTGGTATCAAATGACAGAAAATGATAGAAAATCAACAGTAAAGGCTATTTTTATTCCTTCAAACAGCACATCCTACTTTAACGTCAGACTGGAATGCAAGTCAACTCACAGCTATCACAGAATGATAAACACTGAATGGAAAGTTCGTTTTTAGAGATTTACGCCAAGAAAACGTAAGTGAAAGAATTACGCCATAATATAGCCTATACCTTTGAGGATCAATGTGAAGCTGCGATTTTTTGTACGGCACGCCAAGTTGAATTAACTCTCTCGAGTCTTGATGATATTCTCCAAAATACTGGCGCAACTTCTGAAGTGTCAAGCCAAAAATCTTCGGCTTGACGTTTTTTCCACTGCGAAACTAAGCCTAACCTTAGTAGCAACTATCAATTAAGCCACACTGTTGCCCGCAAAGCTGACGGTTGCATTATCCTGATAATGTTGGCCTAGGTTGTAATTGTCCTTTGAGTATACGTTATGGACCCACTGTTGTTGTTAATTTTGGTTGTGCTTGGCATGGTACATGAGGCTTTGCATTTCGTGTTATAGGCTATCATCTCTTGAGTCTCGTGTTCATTGTGAAACCACCGCAAATCACTCAGGTACCCTGACTTGACCTGGCTCGACACTTACCCTTTCATCTTGCATGAAAGTAGCCCTATGTTGTTTGTGTGGAGGGGATTGGATTTTAGCCAAGAAGTAAGCCCCTAAGCAAATGACTAGTCACTGTATACTCTACACTAGCCGTTCCTCAGGTTTTACAGGGTAAGCCTTACTCCATGTAATGAGTACGCCCCCCCCCCCCTTCCAAAAAAGAGAGATCAGTGAACGGTCCTGCCTTTGTGGAATACAAACACAGGGATAAAAGGAGACCGCCCACCATTTTGGGTCTAGAACCCTTGACAATGATTACGGAAATTAAAATGAGAAAGGGGACACCCCCTACCATAGACCCCTCCCCCAGGCTGACAAAACTTCAACATTGCTGTGAACCGCAAATTGGTTAGTCTGGCTACGTATGTACCTGCTCGATGTACAGTTGGCATATTACGTACAGGCCAAGCTTCCTGCTGCTTACAACATGTAACGTTAATTTCTCCATCATCACTTGACATTTAGCCATAACCTAGGCCCAACTCATGAACAGTCTTAATTCATAACACTGGACAGAGCATATGTCAACTAATGTTACACCATTAAATGAATAATAGGCCTTATTGCTTCACCTTAAAGGCTGCCGACTGTTATAGTAATAATTTGAATGGAATTTTAAATTTGAATTAACGTTGCAAACCGTTTGTTTTCAATCCAATTAGCGCACTGATCGACCAATATATAGCGGTCATTTTAGACTAAAATGGCTACCATTGCTGAGGAGTGACTAGTATGATACATATGCATTTCTCTGAAGTCTTCAACTGTGAACTTGAATTTTTTTGTCTGTGTACCCACTACCAGAAGCCTATAAGAAGTAGGAAATAATTTGCATGTATTATCCAATGCATTTTTGTAAACAGATCAAACTGCTAAACAAATGTATAACAATTTTTGTATGCATAGTTTGTATGCGTTTTTCGTATGCAATTGAGTTTTCACCCATAGTTTTCCAAAAATCCAAGGAGGAGAACCTATAATCTCAAAACTTAGGTACAGCATGATACACAATTATCCCATGTGCTTTACATGTTTTATTTCAATTGGTAGAATATGTCAAAACATGTTACAATTCCTGCATTGCCATCAGTCATTGACACATTCATAACTGTGATGGGGTAGTTTAAACAACTATACTTCAGACAGTATTGAAACATCAAACTTAATTAGCAACAATAACTATTCAATCTTGGCTTCTCTTTTTCATTTAAAACAAGACTTTGAGACCCTTTATCCTGTTGCTGCAAACAAAATGACTGGAGGGTGGATAAACTACAGGATAGCAGATGTAGATGTACCACTGATATTTGGAAATAAAGCCAAGAGGTCTGGTGGACGGTGCAGCCTAATCAGTCCTGTCATCGTTCATTGAAACTAAACTGGTTAGGCCAATACTCATTCTGACTTGAACGTTAGACAGGGGAATGTGTATTGTAACAGAAAACAGTTAAGTGATGAAAATGCAGTGACATAGTAGTCACTAGACCATTAATTATAAAGCCTCGACATCTTGGGGGACGTCAGTGCGTCTGAAAATATATCCTAGCATAAGATTTCTTGAAGACGTTTTGAGGAACAACATCTCATCATTCTCAGAACAATTAAAAAAAATTAATCAACTCTGGACCGTGTATTAGTTGTAGCATAATGCACGATCGGGGGTTAATGCATACAGCCATAGCATAAGACACAGGTCCAAATTTGATAAACCTTGTTCATACATACCAACGAGATCTTGATAAAAAGGGACGATAAAAGAAAGGAATTTGGTTCTTAAAAACCGCATTTTTATTGTAAAGGAGCCCCGAGAAAAGGTAAACAAATTTGCAACATGTCAGCAATATTCCTGAGCGAAAGAGAAAGTAACACTTAAACAAAATGAATCCCAATAACAATTGATATAGCAACAATACCTGATTTAGTTTGCTCTTCTGTTAATAGTTAACCCAACTAAAGAGGAAAGTTGGAGAAGCGCCAAAGAAATCGGCAAATTGTGCTCCTATTTTTGGCCCAATAATTTAGTGAATTATACGCAACTGTTGGTACAGAGGTTTTATTCAACAGATTTGATAACATTTTGCTCAACTTTTGAGGTTCCTGACTATTAAACAAACCTTGGTTAAAATGTTGGGCATTTTTTGCCCATTACTAGATTTACAGTGATAGCACTATGTCATCGAGTAGTGCCGTCGCATGTTTGTACACTGAAAGGATAACTGAATGCGATGGTAAGTTTAAAAGGACATTTAGAAGGAGATGCATCCTAATTCCGTCCTTTGAACATCTGCTTTGTTCACCACTCACAGATTCAACGGGCTTGAAACGTATGAACATCTTAACGTGAAACGGTTTATGTCGTCTCTGCTACGTCGTCAGTTACATTGGAAAATTTTCCCATAGTTATAACATTGCCAGTCGCCTTTCTTGAAAATAAGTTTTCACCTTTTCTACGCCTTCTGACGTTTATAATAGTAGACCAGTTTCAGGATGTGTAATTTGCTGAACATGGGTACACCTTCCACAAATTGGCAAAGTTTGCGGAAATTGATAAAAATTCAATAGTAAATTATAGTCTTATGTCCATTTACTCATTTGCATATGGCAAAAGCCCTACACCTTATTCTTATACGCCAGTCCATCTTGATTCGGAAGAGATAACCAGTCGTTTTGATTGGTGAGTTTTAAGTGCTGTCTTCACTGTCGGCAACAACCTTGGCATCAAAGCATTGTTCTAAGTAATCCTTTTCATAGGATATAAGCAGGTGTGAATAAACTTACTTACTGGATACTTAGAAATTGGATATATAACACAAAAGTAAGAGGGTGCTTTGAGCCGTAATCATCCCTTATGAATTGGCACTCATATCACACCAGAGAAAATAAAACAGGATTACCATAAATTTAACTTTCAGTTGTAACTCCTTTTAAATTGCACCTGCCTGGTAAGACTTAGCCTCAAAGTCCGATCCTGAATCGCTCCAAACCCCTTATGATCCCTAATGAACAAATCTACAAAACTCCACTATGGTCAGTGGGGGGTGGGGTAGTCGTTCTCACCATCCCCACGAACGTAAAAGAAAAAAATGAAAGAAATTAAAATTGAACTTAAATGCTATGAATAATACAAATCCTACCCCCCCCCCTACCCGACAGACAAGTGTTTCGTGGTGCAGCACCAACAAACTAAAAGTCTTGCCTTCTTTGTGGATTTGAAATGTTCATGTGTATAAAACTTCCAAAGAAATAAACGTGACACTATATGTCAGTGAATTTTGCAGTTTCTCCTTGTTTTTTTCATTTGTATGTAGTAGACTTAAGCAATAAGCCCAATTGTCAAATGTTAAACTTCACTACTTGAGCTTACCCCTTACAATATTGATTTTGTAAAAGACTATAATGAAATGTGGATAGCAGTGAGAAAATATGTCACAAGTATAGTTTCTGTGTCTGGGGGTATAGAAGAGAGAGCACATCCTTCAAAAGATGATCCTTTGTGAAATATTTAATGAGCGTTGATTAACCTTTAATTAAAAAGCAAGTCACCGTCATGCAGTGACTTTAGCTGAGGTTTGTATTACTGAGGTTTATTTCTTTTTAAATATCACTGAATTTATAAAGGTTTACATTATCAAAGAAATGCATTGGTGAGAACGTTTGTCATGTTTTGCCTTACCTCATTTCGTCATTTTTATGACAGGTACAATCCTCAATTTTTATTTTCAAACTTTGTGAAAAAATTGGATTTTTGGCGTAAATTGTGTGAAACTTATTTTTCAGCATTTAAGGCCGACTTGTCGTGCTTTCCTGTAAATTTGATAAGTGACGTCACGAGTGGATAACAATAAAGCAGCTGTTTGATATGTCGCACTTCGCGCTGAAGAGAACAGCATGCAGTCCTATACTGCATCACCTACACAACTTACGTGTATGGCCATTATACTTGCAACATATTATGTAACGTTAGATGTGTACTCAGCTCATGCCAAAATGTACAGTTGTAGCCTACTTCATCCGAATACACAGCCTTTGCTGAAAAATGACCAAAACATGGCGTCGTTTACGGCTGTAGCAATATGGTCGTGGCGGGTGGTATTCAAAACAAAATTCATTGATAACTGGAAAGGTTCGTGGAAATGAGCTTCGAAAACTGTCGTCTCTCAGCTTCAGATCGAACGATGACTGTCATGAGTTCTATTGTAAGCAGAACTACTCGTTTTTTTGCCTATAGTAAGACATAAAACGCAGCCATGAATTTATTTGATAATTGAACGTTACATTACGACAAAATTGTGTATAATTGAAACAAAATTTTGGCGAGATATTCATGTGGTGCACAGTAGGCCAAGTTTGTGCACAGCGCAGTACATTGAAAGCAGACCCAAAACGATGACAGCTCACCATAAAAACTTTCCTCCATTAGCGACAGCACTTATACCTACACTAGGCTAGAGCATTTGTAGGTCTTAACCATGCGGATGTTAAGTAGTAACTTCAAGAGTCTGAAGTCGATGCACTGTAGTACAGTACAGTAAAGGCGACGTGAAGCTCTTACCCGACCCTTGCCGTCCATGTGTATCTCTGGCTTGTACATAATAATAAGGCCACGTTGCGCCCACTTGGGCCGTAACTCCTCATGGGCAGTATCCTTTGCTCCTTTGGTATCTTCTGCCATACTTAAGCACCAATTCTCCCCTCCTGACTGTCATCATGTGATTTCTAGATTGATAGTTTTCTCTGAACTTGTTAAATTGTCACATGTTGCCCAGTGTCGCAATATGTGTCCACGACATGTGTCTAGTTTAATACAAGGACAAAATCTGTGTCCAGATGTGTCGGACACATGTGTCGACAAATGTGTTCACAACAAGAACATTACGCGTATGTATATGTACAGTAAACACACAGTAGGTCCACTCGGTGCTTTGCATGTGAATATTCAATAATGATGAAGTCATAAAGTACTTCGGAAATGTGAGGGCTTCGCCGGGAACATTGGGACGATTCGTAATTTTCAGAAATCTTCTTGTTTTGACTGAGGGAGAGTTTATACGTTTGAGATATCGAATATTCTTTGTTTTGGTGCAGAGTATAACTGGCGATGCAAAATGAATCATAAAACCTTATCTTTAATACCTGAGACATGTTGAGATATGAAAACAAGTTGATTAAGATATCGATAGATTTTTATTTCCCACAGTGAATAATCTGTGTAATTGTGATGAAAAAGATGATATAAACCAGTAAATGTAGTAATATTTGTAATTGTTTTAAATGAAATTCATTAACAATTTTTTTTCTTACATTCCAATACATTTATAATCATTTCTGTGTATCATTTAATTTATCGAGCTAAATTTTCACATTCTACTTTGTAATGATAATTTACATGCCTGCATCAGCTTAACTGAAAAAAATGTGTAAAATTACTATGTGGATGAATTTAGGAATGAACAAAGAATGACAGAATGAAAGAATAAATGAAATCGTGAACAGATGAATTAACAAGAAATTAATATAAAACGACTGATATGAAGCCATTCTGAAACAAATGATCTTATTACCCCTGGCCAGTGGACACATGTTCTCAAATGCCTCCAATAACATTAATTAAGACAGTCATGAAGTGAGGCCAATCTACATACCAACTCTTTCATATTTACTGTCTTAATTGTTTAAGTGTTCCTTTGGTGCTTTAGTAGTAAGCTCTTCATAGGGAGGAGGTCCGGTGATTACCAACATATCACTTAATGGCTGACTGACTGTGCCCATTACAGTCCTTGGAGAAGGTTCAGAGTCACCCTGAAAAGATATAAAAGTATCAATTGACGTATCGAATTCTTGACTAAGTTTGAACATCTGAAGATTTGTGTCGTATTTTAATTTTGTAATAACCTGATAACTGATCACAAACTCATACAAAGCTAAAGCACTTGTTGTAACCCAGATTCGTATTTAAAATCTATTTCAACGAAACGTTTTGAATTTTGTTTTACGCAATTGTTACTTTCTTGCTGATGATAATGATCGGAAACTGCACGTCGAAAATCTATTCTCCGTCTTGTAATTCTTTGCAATACTGAAAGCTCCTTTGTGTTTCCAAATTGTGCAGAATTCAATTTATAGCAAGGCTGCAATAGCGAATATTTTGCTTAGGACGCAATCTGTAGCCATATTAGATTCCTAGCTGAGAGTCATATACAAGTACAGAGGTTGGAGGGATCCTCAATGACATGTCACTTAATGTCGATCTTTTTCAGCATAAAATGTTCTGTGGGGAGAGAGCTCGTGGGGGTCTCTCCATGCCTATGAACCTGTCTATGACTTCTTAGTAGACATCAGTTATGGTCTTACCATCCACAGTGATGGTCAAACTTAGTAACTAACATTATTCTTCTGTTTCAAAGACGAACAATAGCTTGAGTCTTATGCATAAAACAAATGTCTATTCCAAAGTTTTTCAGTTTGAACAAATGCTACAGGTAGTAACTTATGATACATCTTGCTGTGGCAGGTATCACAATACAGCGGTACAACACTCACAAAACGTAAAGTAAAATAAGAACTCCATAACTTTTTGGTAAAATTTTACACACAGTTAATGTAAGTCTTACATTATGATATAACAATTTTACTAAATGTAGTAAAATTTACCAAAATTATGTAAAATTTACAAATACTGCTTACATTAATTTTACATAAAATTTACGGAGTTCTTATTTTACATAATTTAAGTAAATATTTCTCATGAGTGAATCATTGAGTAATCATCTGATCTGCGTGACCTAATGAAAAATGAATTTTACTACCCTTAGGCACACAGACCGGTCGCTCTGCAGAAGACACCTAAAACAAATGATAAGTAGATGAGAAAACTATTTTAATTGACCTGCTGATCTGACGGAAACAACTTACCCCTGGCTGATTAGGCTTGTTCCTGCAAAGTGCAAAACACGGGAAAACTGCCCCACCTGCACAACAGACTATTGTAACAATATGTATGTAGAGCCATACGGCGACACTCTTGGTCTGTGAAATAAACCAAAGCATGGGACACGTTTTATGACGTTTTATTCAATGGTCAATAAACAGAATAAAATATAAGAAAGTGATACAACTTGTTGACCTTGTGTTGATGGAAACTTAAAACCATTATCATTAATGCAAAGTTTTCTACCAGCCATCAACCGAAGCTTTACACAGTTGCTTCATTATGTAAACTCTTTTTTCACGATCTTTTGTATATTTTTAATTTCAAGGATGCAAGGAGGATATGTAATATTAAGTGAAATGTTAATGTCCCCTCCCATTATTTCTGTTTTGGACAATGTGGCAAACTTTTTCAAGACCATTTACAGAGAAAAAGATCCATTAGGTTTTCAGCAATATAATTTTTTTCGCAAGTGTTGTTGAAATCTGTTTCTCATGACATAGTGAAACAGGGTACAGAAGATACCTGTCATCTCTCTTTGTTTAATTTCGTTTGTTTACTTTCGTTGGCTGGTCTAGATGTTGGCTGGTCTAGATGGGAGGAAAGGTGAGGTATGTATTATCTGATACAGTGACAATAACTGACCACCCTCCTGTCTTCCCCCTCCGTTTTGGAAATTTTTGCTTGCGTAAGGTACTGAGTGAGACCAAAATCGTTTCATGAATGTGTCTCAATCCAGGAATTTCTACTTTTGAAGGAAATGAATCTTATTTTTGTCCTGTTTTATTTTCTATTTTATATCTTCCTGGGTATTTCTTTTATGTTGAACCAAACTTGCAACTTATGTGAAAGTGTCCGCCACTCCCTTCACTGGAAACGTTTTGCTTAGTACGTAATGTAGGCTAGATGATACTCCCTTTGATGTTTCATTGGATTGGACATATCTCCAGAATTGTTACATCTGCAGTACTAATTTTTAAATGTTGATTTTGATATCTTCCTGAGCAATGTTTTCTTCATTTAACAAAACTCTACCTGTCATGGGCACCCCCCCCCCCCTCCTAGGAAAACTTTTGCTTAGGTAAAGTGGACTGACTGTATAATGATGTCACATCTCATGCTAAGGGGTATTGAATATCTTCATCAAATTTAAAGTAATTATTTACTTTTTACAAAACGTTTTGGCCTGAGTGTGAGTGGGGGGGGGGGGTTGTTGCTTCTGTCTTTTGCTTACTCTCTGTAAATGTTCATTTGAACATTAAAATTGGCTCGCCTTAAAAATAAATGTGTCTTGCATTAATTTTCAATGTGCAAAATGATAAAACGATGTTAAATTAAGTGCTGTGATTACTACAAATTAAAATAACCCAACCATGCAGACCGCACTTCGATTCAAACTATGCAAACATTTTACTTTTAACTCTGTTATTAACACCATGTATATGTAAGATAGAAGTTCTACAGAATAAATTAGGAATGATTACATAACAATGCAATATATACAATATTTTGAATTACTTGTGGAGTTGTGGATCACGCACGGGAAACAAAACCGTGTTTAGATTTGAGGTTTACTCTTAGCCACAAGACCAAGTGTGAAGAGCACCCCTGCACACAATATGCAATGTACCGTCGCTTTACATAGGCTAATTCACAATTAGGCGTTTCTCATCTTATTAAATTGGTGTACAGGCATCGTTCTGATTGGATAGGGCATTGCTTATCATATATCTGTCGTTCTGTGGCAATAATAAGTGATTTTACTAAAACAAAAATCACTCACTGCATATTCTTTAAAGTTAACCAAATACCACACGCGATAGATGGAGATCACCAGAGCAAAGAAGGTTGTACTGAGCGTAAAACACAAAAACGCTATGACCTGACGGTAGAAAAAAATGTAAGGTCCATTTGTTTAAAATTTATTTTGAGAAAATGTAAAAATTACATAAGGAAAAAATACAAATAATACAATACATACAACAAATATCTGTAAAGTTCTGTAGGCATTTTGAACCAGTGGGACCTAATATTTGACACTTTGGGCAGGTTGGACCCGATAAAGCCCATTTTGGACAAGCTGAACCCGATATACGGCATTTGGAAAGAAAGAGGGATATACTGCACATTGTACAAGTGGACACCGATACAACGCACTTTGGGCAGTGAAATCTGAAGTAGGGCATTGAAAAATAAAAAGTATGATTCAAGTGCCACCGAACATCGTCGTGAACCGAAGTTGGATAGCCGGGGATGTAAAGATACGCTGTTCTAATCAGAAAGTAGCACATCAAGTTAAACATCTTATTAATTCTAAAGCAAAAGCAAGAACTGCTCGTGGATTTATACTCGGAACCCTCATATTTCTATAATGGACGTTTTGTTGCGGTCCACCTTGTAACAAGTGACCAAAATGCAACAACTTGGGCCAAAATGCGACAACATTCTCTTCAAAATGCAACAATTATGAAAGGTGATTCAAAAATACAACAACGTTCTGCTCAAAAGGTAACAACTTGAAGATTCACATCAGACGGTATTGAAAAAGTCCAATGTGGCCGCCATATTTTTAACCAAACAAAGTCGGATCGGACTGGGAGTTGCACCATTCATTTTTTGTATGACACACTCGACACTTGAAATTTTATTTTTTTGGTGTCTTCTGTGTGAAAACAAAAAATTATAATGAGATCATGATTCATCATATTAAGATCACCTAATGCTCTTCCCCTCTGTATAATATCATCAAATCCCAAAATTTGGCGCCATTAACAATACTCAGGAGATATCTTCCTCGACTCTGTTTTGGTATATGCCTACATATGTGAACGTAGTACGTGGACATCTACCATGTTTGAAGATATCATTTTGCTGTTTTAGGACTTCAAGGGACCTCATCTGAATCTCCATCTGAAAGTAAATAGATGGTTACAGTCCAACTATGTTCTAGCAAAAGGTTTGTTTTTCCCTTTGCTATGTTTAAAGTCGTCTCGCCAAGATTTGTGTCACTTTATAGACACCGAGTCTCTTCTATAGCGGTACATGTCATATTTTCAACAAGTTTGAAGTTTAGTCCAAGAGATCAGTTTGACCGTTTGATGTTTCAGAAGGATGGTGTCTATTCATCTGCGCATTTGGAGTGTTTTGTTTTCTTTTAGCGTCTTAAATCGTCATCGTCTGGCCGGTATGTTCGAGAATCTTTATGCAGTTGATCGTGTTCACAATAATCGAAGAGTTGCAGAGGCTCATTGATTTGAATAAATATTTGAGGATATTTAAAGACAACGAAAACAAGGCAACGCTTGTAATTAGCATGATTAGCCAAGTTTTACATCAAGAAGTGGTTCAACCTTTAAAAAATTGTGAATTTTTTATGCTGACTTGTTTGTACTCACATGAAGTTCTTATGTGAAACTTGTCTGGTCACGAATTTTCAAAATATGAATTGAATAGCTAATTATCCACTCATGGTTATGTTACTGTGTATCTGACACAATTTGATCACGTGTCATTAGTTTGTGAAGGAAACTGGAAAAGGA
The DNA here is from genome assembly GCA_021234535.1 of Stichopus chloronotus. NCBI lineage: Eukaryota > Metazoa > Echinodermata > Holothuroidea > Aspidochirotida > Stichopodidae > Stichopus > Stichopus chloronotus. Next base: position 22,567,261 of record CM037845.1, on the reverse strand, counting down.
TATATTTTAATTTAGTGCCAATTTTACAAAACAACTTGATGTGCCTCTTTAAAATACATACGTGTATTAAATATCCCTCTTTGGTTCAATAAGTGCACTCCAGGTATAGACTAGGAATTAACTTCCATCTACCAATTTTATCTTTCCTGCGTGGTATTCAATACAATCATTCATTACATTTCAGTGATATGTTACTAAAGCAGTGTAAAGTAAGTTAGGGTATTCAAACTCTCCGTTGCCTTCTTTTTTTTAAAGACGACTTACCGTGCCTTTACGTTTTCCACCAAAAATGCCAAGGCATCCTGTCATCACTGTAAACTGTAAAGTAAAGTCATTGTGGTGTTATCAGTCTAGGAGTTTGTTAGGTGTCATATACCGCAATGATGCCACTTATTAGGCCAAACCTACCGCTTTTGTATAAATAGGCCTAAAAATTTATAAACACATGTAAATACTGTGGTCCTATCGTCTGTGCCATTCCTGTGTAGTATTCCCGACAACGGAAGACGTGCGTCAACAAATACTATGTGTTAACGGAGGATAAGGCAACCTTGAAAATATACATACGAAAATGAAGAAGAAGTGTTTGACAAACATTTGTCTCAAAGTTTCATTAAGAAATATTGGTTCCTATCCAAGTTACACACTTTTAAAATTCAGAGAGGAATGCTGCAATTTTTGCCTAAGGTGAATGTAAAACCAATTGAGTAACTCTTATTATGATGTCACATAACCACTGGCAGCAGGAATTGTACAATGTATTTCGTTGCTTAATTTACCTATAACTTCCATAAATTCGCACACACTTGTACATATTACGTATTGCATTAATGAGGTGTATTATGCTATAATCAAATCATTAATATTCTGATTTGAATCTATGCATAACTGTTAAAATATATTGACAATCAAATATTAAAAAAATGCTTTTAAATCACATGGAGTCAGGTCTTGTCATCACAATCTTAAAATGGCGACTTCCTGACTATTTTTTGTGTATGAACATTCAAATTGCAATATCTTGGAAAATAAACAACATCTCTGAATGAACTTGGTAATAGTGTTCACCAAATGTTCGTCTCTTATATCACATTCCGTTGTAAAAGCTCCTGACTTTCCTTCTTTAACTATCAACAATCAGTGATGAGCAGCATATTGCAAAAATGTAGATATGCACATTTACAGGTAGGTACGAATTTACAGGGACTAAAGGTTTGCCTCATCAATTGATTTACAGTTGTATTTAACAATATTTGACAAAACACATGTACGTAACTGCACCCCAGAGGATTCCAGAGCCAATTGGATCCTCGCGATGAACAATTAAGTATATGCCGTAACAAATTTGTGCCAATCCGCAGAGACCGATGGCAATTCCTGAGACGGAGTGAGCGATTGAACAAGATTTGTGGAGGTTGGTTGGGCGTGCTGTTGCTGCTCCATTGCTCTGTTCTTGCTTACAAACATACAGTTCTGTTGAAATAAAAATCACTGAAAGTTCATGCAAAACTGGGTTTACTTTTTCTTTTCGTCTATGTTCATTACAGTGATCGGAAACCAGTGGAGACCTGAGATGGTAAGAAATATCTTAACGGGCAGTTTGTTTGGAAAGACTGTCTTGGTTTCATTTTCAGTGTTCATCAGCAACTGAAACTGAGGTAGTGTCTATGCTTCGTGGGCCTGGTAATTGGTTAAGCATTGCTTCTGCCAGGTCGCCTCCACTTTGCAACTCTGTCAATTTTTTAAAATGTTTGTATCTAATTGCATCTCACCTGGTTAAACTGAAACTAAAGAGTTTCAGTTTTACTATTTAAAACGTTTACTACCATTGTATTGGAAATATTTCTACTGGTTAAGGGACATGAGCCATGGGACGAAACCGCAAACAAGGGAAAGGGAGTAAATCTTTAAATTTTACCGACCAGAACAATGCAGATTGATTGAAAACCATCATCATTTTAACGTTGTCAACGGCAAATATCTGTTAAATATAATTGAAAATTGTGTAATTACGTCAAAATGATACATCTAGCGAGAACAATATCAGTTGTTTTCTCTAAGCTGTAAATACATGTATAATGTGTCATTAGAACAAAGACATGAAAGGCCTATAGCTGCATGTTGACAACTACCTTCGTGGCATTCTGTGAAATCTAAATGAACTAAGGCAGAGCATGCATACGTCAGTAAGTAGTAATTGACAAAAGGTACAAAAAACAAGCAAAAAAAGGAGTACTTGATCAATGCAAAGGCTTAGTTAAATCTCACGGGATGCCTGTAAAGATGAGTCTACAGTGATACCAACCTCAAGTATAGTGAGCCTTACTTCTCAATTGTGCAGTGACTACGTATTGTTGTAAATCACTAAGTTAGATTACGCCTGTCCCGTGTTTAATAAGACCGAGTTCAAAATGACGTATCCAACATTTCCAAAGATTTGCAAGACAGATTTGTTTAAAAAGGCCATATTTTGTTAATCATGCAGAAGAATCGTGGTTTTTATGTTATCCTCGACTTGTTTAAGCTGCATGAGATCATTGCTATATTTAAATACTGACCATAAAGTGATTACGTGCGTAGGCAAAAACTAGTAAAAAGCATTGAAATTTCATCTCCCAAAGTTTGGTAAGGCTTTTAATTACACCATTCAGACAATCTGGGAAAATAAATAGGTTTCAGTTGGTTAATTCTGCCATATAATTTCAAATTATTCTAACATAACGACAAAAAAGTGTAGAATACCATAATGTAGTGGTTTACAGTTTTCATTCAAATAAACGGTGTGCTTCTTTGAACAAGCCAATAGGAATACTAGTATTAAATATTCAGTTAGTCAAAACAACTCAGGATCACTGACGCCGCAATGTTGTCCTCTGTTCGTATTTTATTTGTCAGTACAGTGCTTCCTTTCACCAAATACTACAATTCCCGATACTGACCACGGAACGACGACTTGAGTAGTATGTTTTGGTACACTAGTGAGACCTGTACTGTTGCATATTCATTACATTTCAAATATATTTCAAATATGGTTTCTGTTTTTTACTGTCAATCCCGTTGCTTTTCGAAGTAGTTACTGCCATTATCCCTCATTGAAAGACAAAGTCCGTTCATGTACAACCTCGCATGAGCATTCAAAAATAAAAAAGTTAAGATGAACCAATCTTATCTTTTTGGGTCTTTTCACTACATACGCAATCACTTTAATTTTTGTCTTTGATGGGTGACTGACGTTTTTCTTTTGAAGCTTCATGCAGCTTACGTACTTAATATTGTTACCATCCAGGAAGTCAAGATGGATGCTAATGATATGCCTTTCCAGATTTTAAAATCAGAAAGGTAAAAAATGAAAGGAACAAAAATAACAAAATACATTGCTAGCAATTAATGCCTATGTGGCACAAAGAATCCTATTAACTTCAAGTTTGACATTTCTTGAATACAACTTCCAAATACGTGATGACGAAAAACAATATTAAGTCCCTGACTGTAACATGATATTAAAATCAATACTACCTGACTGTGTGATAATATTCATCGTCGACGCTAACTGCCTGTGTGATGGTGATCAAAATCAACACTACCCGACAGTGTGATTCAAAGTATAAATGGGACATGGCTGTGGGATAATGATCAAAATCAATACTACTGGGATGTAGGTTGATTTATTCAAAATCAAAAGTACCTGACTGTGTCAAAATAATGAAAATCAATACCACATGATTGTGTGATATTATTCAAAAGCATTACTACATAACTACAGTATGTTAGTGATCAAATTGAATAGTACTTGACTGTAATATTATTCAATGTCAATATATCTGACTGATTAATCATGGTCAAAAACAATACTGACTGGCTGACTGAGTATGATTATGATCAAATTTAACACTACCCGACCGTGCAATTCAAAGTACAAATGCTACATGATTTTGGGATAACGATCAAATTCATTTCTACCCTAACGTAAGTTAATTATATTCAAAATCAAAACTACCTGACTGTGTCATAATAATCAAAATCAATACCATCTGAGTGTGTGATATTGTTCAAAATCAATACTACATGACTGCAGTGTTAAAATAATCAAAATGAATAGTACCTAACTGTGATATTACTCAATGTCAATATATCTGACTGACTGATCATGGAAAAAAAACAATACTGGCGGACTGTGTATGATAATGATCAAAATCAATACTACCTGACTGTGTAATAATGAACAAAATTACAGCTTTCTGGCTGTGGGATGACGATTTAAATCAAAATCAAAATGGGATGATAATCAAAATCTTCTATGTGCAGTAATATTTAAAATCATTGCTGCCTGATACTGTGCAAATTGAAACCACATGACTGTGTAATAATAACATATGAAAAATGTGTAAATGAATATCAAAATGAATACTATCTGTCTGTGAGATAATATTTAAAATTTTACTACCTGACTGTGTGATAATATTCAAAACTTATAAATGGAATTGAATATTATCTTCTAACCTCAATAGTTCTCCCTTTAATATATGGTCGTACATATTTGGTTATCACCATGTTTTCTGTAGTTTATGTACGTAGTCTAAATGTTTACGTGATACAACAATTGATACAAGTTTCACGTGGTTCTTACTTGAAAATCCCTCCCACCCCCCTTCTCCCTCCCACTCTCCCCCCCCCCCCCTTCTCCCTCCGTCTCCTATAATTAACGTCACGAAGAGTCCTTACAGAAGAGGCACACTTCAAACGTCAATTACAGGAGAATGTGCTCTTGGGTGAAAAAAAGCTTTTCGTTAATCTTTCTTTATCTCGTTCATCTTTCTCTATTATTGGTGACCAACCTGAAAAAAAAACTACACCTTTCGTTTCCTTCAGAGGAAATTCCACAAATTAGAATGCGCTGAAGACGGATTCACATTTTTTGGCTAAAATCTTAGCTGAAACGGCAATGTAGTAAATTTTGGCCACCTCCACGTGAATAACAACAACGGAACTCTAATGAAACATTTGCTTTTGCAAACTTGAAAATTTTGTATCTGTTTTTTCAAGTTTTGTACCTTTCTTCAGACAAAAGGACTAAGACACTGTAGTTTTCATAGCTTTTTACAACTGTAGGAAGTACAGCCAGTGCCTTGGTTCACTTATTAACTTACTGACAGGAAAACACACATTCTAGCTTAGTTCACTGATAAACAATTGTAGTCGTACTACGTTCTTCTCTTAACTTGTTGCATGCCGTCGAGTGAACTCCAGAGTCTCTCTCCAGAGTCCAGAGAACAAATGACTTCATATCGATAGATTATCCTTAAAATTAGGCTTACCATGTGAAATCGTACATTTTCTTTATTTTCACTACGATAAAGTATTCTCTGCTCAGCCTGCACTGTACCATTCACTCAAATATTCTGTAACAGCATTGTAGGAATATCATTATTGTCTACAAGTAGGATAAATTACAACAATGATTTGATCATTTTGTTCCAGAAACACAACTGTTCAGTCTCGACAAGGGTATATTTTGATACTTTCTATAAAGTCATTCTTTTTTTTCCTTTTTGGTTACATTTCCATCTATTTCAGGATTGTCAGAAATATTTTGGAAGGACAAAATAAGTAGAAAGAATAGGAAGCCAAGGTTACAAATGAAACAAAAATCCTAAAATAAAATCAGGTAGAGAATATATATAAATATACAGATTAGCTCATCTATAAAGTGAAAAATTAAATGCTCAGCGGAGATATCATACTAACATGGTACATGAAGTCATGTACTTCATAATTTGATTTCACCATTGTTGGCCACCCAGTTTCCTACGTTTTCGGTTTATAGTCTCCTTGAAATTCGACTTGAAATGATTTTCAACGTGATTTTACTTGACCCTCTCATAGTCCCTCCCAGTCCGTTAATTATTCTAAACGATATATAAAAGGTCAATTATAACCCATCAGGACCGGGCAAAAGCATTTCACCCAACAATAGTCTTTTAGCACAATGCATCCACATACTAGGTATGAAATCTATTTCAGCTTCGTACATTCATCTATTGTGTTACCAATGTTTCCACATTAGTCTACTGTGAAATCCAGATGCATATTTCACTGGGGAATTTTTTTTACCAGGTTCAAGTTTAGTCCAAATTTTCTTGTTGAAGTCATACCAATGTACGTAAAGAAGGGTTACGGGAACACATATACTCCTCTTCCAAGAAGTGAAAAAATCAGGAAAACTTTAAGTCATCTGAGAAAATTAAATACTCTCCCAGATTGTTCAAAACACACATAGCAGTCCGCTCTATAAGGGCTGGTCCTTATCACCGTATGAATGTGATGAATACTGTCATGTCTTGTAATGATACAAGTGTGGAGGTATTTTGGACTTACTAAATATTAAACAATTCTTTACGGAAAGCAACGACAACCATTAAGCTTTAAAATTGTTTGTAGCCTGTTCGATACATGTTTCTCTGTGGAAATCAGCACTTCATTACTTAAAATATACCTTGCAAATAATGCTTGTATTTATGTCAAAATGGTTGCAAACACGATAATGCTTTGTGCCACATACTCGTAAAAAAGTGGTGAGATTTTTTCCATTTCTTAACGTTTCAATTTAAATTACGGATTGCTTATCGCAAACAGCCATACATCTTTCGTTTCTCAACTGTCTCAAAGAAAATGTTAATGAAAATATTAATGGAATCACCATCATCGTCTAGTAAGCTTGATCCTATATCTACTTTCTTATTAAAGAAATTCGTTAATGCTCTGCTGCCAGCCATGTAAAATATTTGACTGTGCAAAATTCCCATTTTCCTGACTCTGTCAAACGAGCTATCATAAGATCCATCATAAAAAGTCAAACCCGGATGAAAAGTATCTTTACGAATTATTAACCAGTCCCAAATCTCAAATTTCTCACCAAAGCTATTGAGCGTGCATGTTCTCTCCAGAATCTCAACGGTCATGTTCAGAGTGCTTGCAGAGCTCACCACAGGACTGAAACGGCATTGCTCCGTGTGTATAATGACCTCCTCGCTGTAGATAGAGGTGATGATGCTGTTTTACGTTTTGTTGACTACTCCTCTGCATTTGACTTCATTGATCATAGTCTGTCGTCTGAGCGTATATCATTTATGTAGATGACACTCAAATTTATTCATTCAAGTCAAAATCTCCGCTGATAACTAATTCACCCCACTCAAACTGGAAGCTTGTATAGACGATATATGATCATGGTCCCTTGCTAATGGTCTGAAATGACATGACACAGTTTCTCCTATCCAGTCATCCGGGTTGGAACTGTTCAACAGACCAGTAAATTGGGTGTATTTTTGACCGTCACCTCATAATGGATCAACATGTCAGAAATTACTTAGATCAGAGGACAACTGAGACTTTAGTTCATGATTTTGTGTCTCCAAGGCTCGATAACTGCAACGGTTTACACTATGGTCTTTCAGATTCTCGCCTCAAGAAATTACAGCACATAGAGAACTCAGCCGCTTGATAAGTTGCCCTTAAAAAACCAAATGGTCATATAACTCCTGTCCTCCTCTTGTTGCAGATCGAACTAAATACAAAGTTCTCTTGCATACACAGCTCTCCTCCTGCCTCTCTTCACCATCTCGTCCAAGAACACACTCCAACTCGTTACGATGATGCAAGAATCATTAATTATGTATCATCTGTCATATATTCTTGGAGCACTTGGCAAATATTGATTGGGGATGAGAATATCTCCCCTCACTAGACCCTCATTTGTTTTCATTAATAAATGGAATCAAATTTATTGTTTTCAAGGGGTCGAGATGCTCAAACTGCGCTATGAGCGTAATTAGAGTTGCATTCTTACTGAGCTTGGGGCATGGATCGGGCTACATCACCGAGTGTGATATGTAAATACAGAGGGCACACTGTTGCATTAACACAGACGTAATGTTTGATAAGGGGAGAACTGAAAATTGTTTAAAGACTTTCTAAGAGGTGCTTCAGCATTGTTTGGAGTAGAGCGTACCAGAAAAACAATACAAATATCTCCTACATTGACTTCACAGGCTTAGACCGTAAGTTCCAGAAAATGGTGTTGTCAGTATTTTCTTGGATGGAAAATTAATCTTAAATCTTCAAATTTGTTTGATAAAATCAGATGGTATAGAGAGGTTGATAATGCACGCCATGAGTGTGTTATTCAAACGACTTAAACTTTAGACGTTCAATAGTAAATGAAAACAGTGGAACTGATACCAGTGTTTTAGTATGGGCTATTCTTCAAAGTGTGTGTCACTGTCTTTGTCACAGGGTATGTCGCAACTAAAGCAATCTAGAGAGTGAAACCTCTGTGACAAGGTTTATTTTACAACGGAGGTATAAGAACATGATATGTTTTTCTCTCACTTTATTGTGTTAACTGTAGTCATGCTATGCTGAAGTTTGCAATAAAACAGGTTTCAAATAGATGGTTCTACATAGCAGGATTATACTTTTGCTTTTGTATCGGTTAGTTTTTCTTCAGTTCACCCAGAATTTCCATTCAAATCAATTGGATGTTGTCGAGTAAGACAATAAGGGTGCAGAGAGTTATGGCAAAAAGCCTGAAATTGTAGAAAATTATAGTTGGAGTCTTTTAAATTTGGATAGCAGTTTCTGTGGGCCTGGTAACCCTGGTAATAGACTGAAGTGAGCAATCCAAGTCAATATAGTGCTCTTGAGAAACCACAGAGAATAATACCCCTAAAATTGTATGGAGTTGGCCTAAGTTATACTGTTGTCCATATGAACCACAATATTATCAGGGTACCTAAATTCTGGGTGAGAGAGTTAAGAAACTCGTCAGGGGAGTACTACTAGTATTTTGAGGTCGAAAATGATGAACAAAGTTTCACTCAGACAAAAGCCTAGTGTGCTAAATGGATAGGACTTGGATTGTTTTATGACTTCAGAAAAAAATCAACATATTTGGGTGACGGGTCCGGACCCCCTCCTAAAAATGACCCTGTTCTTGAAGCAAAACTTTGAAGAAATATTCGTGTGGATACATGCACAGTAGGCCTAGCCTATGTAGCGAGCAGTATACATATTGACAGCAGATCAAAAAAAAAATGACAGCTCACTATCAGGTGAAAAATTTCCTCCAAATATTAACGGTTCGTCGGGAACATGGGGACGGTTCGTAATTTTCAGAAATCATATTGTTTTGTTTTTCAAAAAAATTTGACTGAGGGAGAGTTTATACGTTTGAGATGTAGAATATTCTTTCTTTTGTTACCGAGTGTACCTGGCAATGCAAAGTGAATCATAATATCTTATTTTTAATACCTGAGACTAGTTGAAACTAATTGAATAATCGATAGATTTTTAATTCCACAGTGAATAATCTGTGCAATTGTAATGGAAAAAGAGTAAATAAACCAGTAATATTTCTAATTGTTGTAAATGAAATTCATTGAGAATTTTAAATTGCTTTTTGTTACAGCCTAATACTTTTATAATCATTTCTGTGAATCGCAATTTTTAAAAATAAATTTATTGAGCTACATTTTCACATTCTAACTTGTAATAATAATTTACATGCATTCACCAGCTTAACTGAGCACTATGTGTAAAATGATTATGTGAATGAATTCATGAATGAACAAACAGATTACAGAATGAAAAAAAAAATAAATGAATTCGTGAACGAAAGAATTAACAAGGAATTAATGTAAAAAGAATATGAAGCCATTCAGAAACGGATGATCATATTATCCAGGTGGACATACATTCTCACACGTCTTCAATAACAGTAGTTAAGACATAAAGTGAGTCCAACTTACACACAATTACCAATTGTTGAATATTATCTCTTTCAATTGTTCCTTTGATACTGCTGAAGCTGCTTATAGGGAGGAGGTCCGTTGACTATCAACCTATGACTAAATCGTGTGTGTGAGGGGGGCGGGGGGTTCTCCTCTTGCCTATGGACCTGCCTATGACTTCTTGGAAGACATCAGTTACGGTCTTACCATTCACAGTGATGGTAAAACTTAGTAATTAACGTTATTCTTCTGTTTCAAAGACGAACAATGTTTGAATCTTATGCATATACAAGAAATGTCTATTTCAAAGTTTTTCAGCTTGAAGAAATAGCAGAGGTAGCAACTTATAATACATCTTGCTATGACGTGTATCGCAATACAGTGGTACAATCACTGAGTAGTCATCTAGTCTGCTTGACTTAGGGAAAGTAAAATTGTATGACCTTCAGACCATACAGATCGGTCTCTCTGCAAAAGACACCTGTAACAAATGATAAGTAGATGAGAAAATTATTTTAACTGACCTGCTGATTTGACGGAAACAACTTACCCCTTGCTGATAGGGCTTGTTCCTGTGAAGTGCAATACACGCGAACACTGCCTTAACTGCACAACAGACTATTGTAACAATAAGTATGTAGAGCCATGCGACGAAACGCTTGCTCTGTGAAATAAACCAAAGCATGGGACACGATTAATGTCTATTTAGGAGGTCTTAATATTCTTAAATGGTCAATAAACAGAACAAAATACAAGCGAAAAAAAATAAACGAAACAAATTTTCTATCTGCCATATATACACTCATCAACCAAAGCCTTACCACAGTTGCATACAAACTCTTGTTTGCACGATGTACGGTATATTTTTAATTTCAAAGAATGCATGGAGGATATCTAATATTCAGTGAAATGTGAATGTCCCCCTCCCATCATTGCTATTTTGGACAATGTGGAAAACTTTTTCAGGAACAGAAATTTAGAGATTGACAAAAAAATCCATGTATTTTTAAGCAACAAATTTTCTTTTGCAATGTCATCGTAAAATCTGTTTCTCAAAACAAAGTGAAACAGGGTACAGAGGGTGTCTGTCATCTCTCTTTGTTTAATTTCGTTGACTGGTCTGGATGGGAGGAGGGTGCGATATGTCTTATCTGATACAGCGATAGTGATGACTGACTCCCCTCCTGTCTTCCCCCATTCCTTGGATATTTTTTTTCTACCACATGGTACTGAGTGAGACCAAAATCGTTTGATGAATGTATCTCAATCCAGAAATTTTTACCTTTAAAGGAAATGAATTTTATTTTTGTCCTGTTTTATGTTCTGTTTTAAAGCTTATTATGCTGAAAGAAACGTGCAACTTGTGTGAGAGTGCCCCCACCTCCCTCACCGGAAACGTTTGGCTCCCTTTGATGCTTCATTTGGTTGAACATATCTCCAGAATAATTTCATCTCCAGTACCAATTTTGAAATATTGGTTTTAATATCTTCCTGAGAACTGTTTTTTTCTTTCTTAATTTAGCAAAACTTCAACTGGAGTGAAATATATTCAGCCTATTGAAAGTAATTACGTTTTACAAACCGTTCTGGGATAAGTGAGTGTGTATGTGGGGGATGTTGCTCCTGTCTTTTTCTAACTCTCTGTAAATGTCCATTCGAACATTAAAATTGGATTGGAAATTGGAAGTGAATGTGTCTTGCCTTAGTTTTTAAGGTTCAAAATAATACAAAAGATGCTAATTTAAGTGCTGTGATTACTAAAAAAATGACCCAACCAATCACACCGCCTTCTAGTTAAACTATGCAAACATTTTACCGCTTACATCTGTAATTGACATCATATATAGGTAAGATAGAAATTCTAAAGAATAAATTAGAAATGATTACATTAGGAGCCATTATAAACAATATTTTGAAGTACGTGTGGATCACGCACGAGAAACAAAATGGTGTTTAGATTTAAATTTTTCGCTTAGCTACAAGACCAAGTGTGAGAAGCACCCCTGCATACAGTATGCAATTTACCTTCTCTTTACATAGGCTTATTCACACATTTTACATTCTGAATGGATACGACTTTGCTGATTATATATCTTTTGTTCTGTAGCAATAAAACATGTGTTTACTAAAACAAATCACTCACTGCAAATTCATTAAATTTAACCAAACACCACACGCGATAGATGGAGTCAATCAGAGCGAAGAAGGCTGCACTGAACGCAAAACATAAAAATGCTATGACCTGTCGGGAGAAAAGAATGTAAGGTCACATGTACGGTAAATCATTAATAACACACACGAACTTAATTCCGGTAGTGCACTTTAACCTAAAGATAACTTATCATGAGATTCACCTAAAGATAACAATTGCATAGAAAACTAAAATAATTGTCAAAAATACAAGTAACACAATACATACAATAAATATCTGTAAATACCTTGAGATGGACATTTTGATTTTGGTTGGAGGGGAGGGAGGCTGGAAAGCTTTTTTTCTAAGATTACAGAACTGCAAATTAGGTCATTTAGCTCTGTCAAGTTCTTCACAGAAGGATTGTACCATAGTAGTGTGCAGGATCACTATAGCCCATTTTGAACAGATTGGATCTGATATACATTCAAAATCAATAATTGCTATTGTAATACGATGGTTGCTATTGTAGACAGATTGGACAGTGGAATCTGATGTAGTGCACCAGTGAAAAATAAAAAGTATGATCCGAAGTTGGATAGCCGGGATTGTAAAGATAAGCAGTTCTAATTAGAACGTAGGAGATCAAATTTCAAATCTTACTAGTACTAAAACCAAAAAAAGGAACTGCCATTGGATATATACTCAGAACCTCCACCTTTCTATTATAGACGCTCTGTTGCGGTCCATTTTGTAACAACTGACCAAACTGCAACAACTTGATACAAAATGCAACAACTTTCTCGTCAATATGCAACAACTATGAAAGGTGGTTCAAAAACGCTACAACGGTTCTGCCCAAAATGTAACAACGAGAAGATTCACATCAGACGGCATTAAAAAGGCCAACATGGCCGCCATGTTTTTATCCAAACAAAGTCGGATCGGACTGGGAGTTGCACCATTCATTTTTTATGACATACTAGACACCTAAAATTTATATTATAATATATTTAAATTAGAAAATTTATATTTTTAATATATAAAAAAATTTTATGTTTTGGAACAATACTTTGTAGCCAACATGATATTCACACTGACTGATGGAATGATTTACTTATTATGTACCTGATGAAGTTTATGTATTAACGTACTGAGCTTGGGTACTAGTGGTTGGTGGATATGGGCCGCTATGTGAAACAGAGGATGCATTACACGATCCTCTATTGATTGGGCTAAAAAATGGTAGATGTATAATATCGTTTTCATATTGTCGGATGTTAATAGCATTGTCGTAGTGGTAATTCTGGCTGTGCGTTATATTCAAAATTGTATCCACAGCACTGAAAATATTAGTTGGCCTTAACTTTGATTCATACATTGTAAATAATGTTCAAGAAACTATCGATGTGTGGATTCTACTTAGCTAATACTTTTCTTCTCTTTATAATATCATCACATCCTAAAAGATTGGGGCCATCAACAATACTCAGGTGATATCTTCATCTACTTTCTTTTGTTATACGTCTATACATGTGAATGTAGTACGTTGTTCTAGGAATTCAAAGGACCTCACCTGGATCTCCATCTGAAAGGTTACAGATGGTTACAGTCCAACTATGTTCTAGCAAAAGGTTATGATTTTTTGTGAGAAGGTTTTTCCCCTTTGCTATGTTGAAAGTCGTCTCTTCAAGACTTGTGCCACTTTGTGGACATCGCGTTTCTTCTACAGCGATACATGTCATATTTTCAACAAGTTTGAAGTTAAGTCCAAGAGATCGGTTTAGACCGTTTGATGTTTCAGAAGGATGGTGTCTATTCATCTGCGCATTTGGAGTGTTTGGTTTTCTTTTAGCGTCTTAAATCGTCATCGTCTGGCCGGTATGTTCGAGGATCTTTATGCAGTTGATCGTATTCTCAATAATCAAAGAGTTACAGAGGCTCATTGAGTTGATGTTAATTAATTGTTGAGGATTGTTAAAGACAACGACAACACGGCAACGGTTGTAATTAGGATGATTAGCCAAGTTTCACATCAAGAACTGATTCAACCTTTACACATTTGTGAATTTTTGATGCTGACTTGTCTTGTTTGTACTCACATGAAGTTCTTATGTGAAACTTGTCTGGTCACGAATTTTCAAAATATGAATTGATTAGCTAATTATTCACTCAAGGTTATGTTATTTTGTGTGTGACACAATTTGATCACGTGTCACTAGTTTGTGAAGGAAACTGGAAAAGGATATATTTCAATTTAGTGCCAATTTTACAAAACAACTTAATGTGCCTCTTTAAAATACATACGTATATTAAATATCCCTGTTTGGTTCAATAAGTGCACTCCAGGTATAGAGAAAGAACTAACTTCCATCTACCAATTTTATCTTTCCTGCGTGGTATTCAATACAATCATTCATTACATTTCAGTGATATATTACTACGGCAATGTCAAGTGTATTGAGGGTATTCGCTCTCTCCGGTGTTTTGTTTAAAAAACGACTTACCGTGCCTCTACGTTTTCTGCCAAAAATGCCAAAGCATCCCGTCATCACGGTAAACTGTAAAATAAAGTCGTTATGGTGTTATCAGTCTAAGAGTTTGGTAGGTGTCATATACCACAATGATGCTTCTTATTAGGCCAAATCTACCGCTTTGTATAAATAGGCCTCACTATAAATAAACATATGTGTATCCTGTCCTTCTGTCGTCTGTGCCATTCCTGTGAGGTATTCCCGACAGCGGAAGACGTTAGTCAACAAATACTTCATGTTAAAGGAGAATTAGGGAACCTCTGGAATATGTACACGAAAATGAAGGAGAAATGGTTGAAAAACATCTTTCCTAAAAGTTCATTAAGAAATGTTGGTTCCCATCCAAGTTACTCACTTAAGAAATTCAAGGGAGGAAGCTGCATATTTTTGCCTAAGTTGAATGTAAACCCACTTAAAGAACTCGTACTAGCATGTCACATCACCGCTGGCATGAATGGTAATGCAATTCTTTGTATTTTTATCTATAATTTCCATAAGTTCGCACACACTTGTACATATTATGAAATGAATTACTGATGTGGATCATGCTATAATCAAATCATTAATACTCTGATTTGACTCTATGCATAACTGTTAAAATAGATTGACAATGAAGCATCATAAAACAAAAGCTTTTAAATCACATGTCATCACAATCTTAAAATAGCAACTTCCTGACTATTTTTTATGAACATTCAAATTGCGGTATCTTGGAAAATAAACATCTTTGAATGAACTTTCTTAATAGTGTTCACCAAATGTTATTCTCTCATTTCTCATTCAATGGTAAAAGTCTTGACTTTCCTTCTCCTTTAACTATCAGCAATCAGCGATGAGCAGGATATTGCAACAACAAAAAAAATGTAGATATACACATTTACAGGTAGGGACTAATTTACAGGGACTAAAGGCTTGCCTCATCAATTGATTTACAGTTGCATTTGAGAATATTTGACAAAGCACGTGTACGTAACTGCACCCCAGAGGATTCCAGAGCCAATTGGATCCTCGCGATGAACAATTAAGTATATGCCGTAACAAATTTGTGCCAATCCGCAGAGACCGATGACAATTCCTGAGATGGAGTGAGCGATTGAAACGAGATTTGTGGAGGTTGGTTGGGCGTGCTGTTGCTGCTCCATTGCTCTGTTCTTGCTTACAAACATACAGTTCTGTTGAAATAAAAATCACTGAAAGTTCACACAAAACTGAGTTTACTTTTTCTTTTCCGTGTATGTTCATTACAGTGATCGGAATCCAGATTTAGACCTGAGATGGTAAGATATATCTTAACGTGAAGTTTGATTTGAAAGACTGTCGTGGTTTCATTTCCAGTGTTCATTAGCAATTGAATTTGGTGTAGTGTCTGTGCTTCGGTGGCCTGGTCATTGACACGCATTGCTTCTGGCAGGTCTTCTTCACTTTGTATTGCTGTCATTTCTTTGAAATCTGTCTATCATTTTGTGTCTCACCTTGTTAAAATGGAACTAAATAATTTCAATTTCACTAATCTAAACGTTTACTATCATTGTACTGGAAATATTTCTACTGATTAGAAGTTATGAACCATAAGACCAAACCGGCAAACAACTGAAGAATT
This sequence comes from Stichopus chloronotus, assembly GCA_021234535.1. Lineage (NCBI taxonomy): Eukaryota > Metazoa > Echinodermata > Holothuroidea > Aspidochirotida > Stichopodidae > Stichopus > Stichopus chloronotus. The sequence continues at coordinate 22,551,208 of CM037845.1, read as the reverse complement.
TGTAGTAAATCTACAAATTTTCACCTATCAGTAAAATGTACATTGATTGAAACTATCATCATTTCAACTATCATCATTTCAACGTTTTCAACGGCTCCACAGCAATCATACAGTAAATATAAATAAAAATTGTGTAATGACGTCAAAATGATACATCTATCAACAGACAACAATATCAGTTGACTTCTCTCATTTGTAAATTCATGTATAATGTATGGTTAGAACGCAGACATAAAAGGCCTATAGCTGCATGTTGACAAGTACCTTCGTAGCATTCAGTAGGATCTAAATGAACTAACTTGAGACAGATCATGCATACGTCAGTAAGTAGTAATTGACAAAAGGTAAAAAAAGAATAAGCAAAGAAGTAGTACTTGATAGTTAGAGGCAAAAGCTATGCTAAATTCCACGATAGGCCTATAAAGATGAGTATACAGTGATAAAAACCTCAAGTACAGTGAGCGTTACTTCTCAATCGTGCAGTGAATACGTATTGTACTAAATTACGAAGTTAGAATACGCCTGTTCCGTGTTTTGTAAGGCCGTGTTCAAAATGACGTATCCAACATTGTTAAAGATATGCAAGAGAGATTTATTGAAAAAGGCTATATTTTGTAAATCATGCAGAGGAATCGTGATTTTTTATGTTATCCTTAACTTGTTTAAGCTGTATGAGATCATAGTTATTTTTACATACTGACAATAATTTTTGTCTTTGCTGAGTGACTGGCGTTTTTCTTTTGAAGCTTCATATAGCGTACGTACTTAATATTGTTACCATCCAGGAAGTCAAGATGGATGCTAATGATATGCCTTTCCAGATTTTAAGATCAGAAAGGTAAAAAATGAAAGGAACAAAAATAACAAAATACATTGCTAGCAATTAATGCCTATGTGGCACAAAGAATCCTATTAACTTCAAGTTTGACATTTCTTGAATACAACTTCCAAATACGTGATGACGAAAAACAATATTAAGTCCCTGACTGTAATATGATATTAAAATCAATACTACCTGACTGTGTGATAATATTCATCGTCGACACTAACTGCCTGTGTGATGGTGATCAAAATCAACACTACCCGACAGTGTGATTCAAAGTATAAATGGGACATGACGGTGGGATAATGATCAAAATCAATACTATCAGAATGTACGTTGATTTCATTCAAAATCAAAACTACCTGACTGTGTCATAATAATCAAAATCAATACCACCTGAGTGTGTGACACAATTCAACACCATTACTACATGACTGCAGTATGTTAATGATCAAGGTGAATAGTACCTGACTGTGATATCATTCAAAGTCAATACTATTTGACAGACTCATCATGGTAAAAAAGAAATACTGGCTGACTCTATGATAATGATGAAAATCAATACTACGTGACTTTACGATAATGATCAATATCAATACTTCCTGACTACGTAATAATGATCAAAACTACAGCTCTCTGACTGGAATAATGATCAAAATCAATACTTCTTCACTGTGTAATAATATTTAAAATCAATACTGACTGATTCTGATCAAATTCAAACTACCTGACTGTGAAATAAAATATGAAAAATAAGTGATTTTATATCAAAATGAATACTATCTGGCTGTGGGATAATATTCAAAATTTCTACTATCTAACTGTATGATAATATTCAAAAAGTATAAATGGAATTGAAAGTTGTGTCCTAATCTAAATAGTTCTCCGTTTGATATATAGTCATCATATTTGGTCATTATCATGTTTTCTGTAGTTTCTGTACATAATCTAAATGTTAGCGTGATACAATACTTAAAACAAGTTTAACGTGGTTCTTACTTGAAAATCCCCTCCCTCGTCTCCTATAATTAGCATCACGCAGAGTCCTTACAGAAGAGGCACACTGCAAACGTCAAATACAGCAAAATGTGCTGTTGGGTAAAAAAAAAGGCTTTTCGTTAATTTTCCATCTTTCTCTATTATTAATACCAACTTGACAAACAAAAATACGCCTTTCGTTTCCTTCAGAAGAAATTTCACAAATTAGAGTGAGAAAGAGACTTACTTACATTTTTTGGCTAAACTCGTAGCTGAACCGGCACCCAATGTGGTAAATGTTGGCGACTTCCACGTGAATAACAACGACGGAGCTCTAATGCTAAAAATATTTTTCTTTGCCATTTTTGGAAATTTTGTATCTTTCTTCAGACTAACGGACCAAGCTACTGTGGTTTCCATAGCTTTTTACAACTGAAGGAAGTACAGCCAGTCCCTTGAGGCGCTTTTAAACACACAGGAAAACACAAATTCTAGTTACGTTCACTGTCATTGACAAACATTTGTAGTAGTGATAATCAACATTCGTCTCTTAAGTACATGCCGTCGAGCAAAGTCTGGAGTCTCCTTCACAAAGAAAAATTGACGTTATATGGACAGATTATCCTTACGATTAAGCCTACCAATATGAAATCGTACAGTTTCTTCATTTTCAGTAAGATATAGTACTCTCTGCTCAACCTGCACTTTACAATTCACTCAAATATTCTGTAACAGCATTGTAAGAATATCATCATTCTCTACAAGTAAGATGAATTACAAAAATAGTTTGATCGTTTTGTTCCGGAAACACAGGCTACATGAGGTCATGTACTTCGTAATACGATTTTTACCATTTTTGGCTATCGTGACGTTTCCTACATTTTCGGTGTATTTTCGGTCATGTTCAGAGTGCTAACCACAGTATACTGAAACAGCATTGTTTCGTGTTTAAAATGACCTTTTTCTCGCTGTAGATAGAGGTGACGAAGCTGTTTTACGTTTAGTTGACTACTCTGTTGCATCTGACATCGTCGATCATAATCTGTCGTCTGAGCGCTTTAAGAACCGCTACAATATATCTGGCACAGTTTCAAACTGGTCCATGCCTTACTTTACAAACCGCTCACAAGTGTTGTCATAGATGGCAAGGAATCTGCTGTACATGTTTCTGTGCAAGGGGTCTCTCAAGGATCTGTCATCGGTCCACTGGCCTTCACAATGTTTTCGGCCACGAAAGAAGACATCAGTCAATCCCATGGTATTAACAGGATGATTTATGCAGATGACACTCAAATTTATTCATTCAAGTTAAAATCTCATTATAGCTAATTCACCCTAGCCAAACTGGAATTTTGCAAAGAAGATCTCCGATCATGGTCCCTTACTAATTGTCTAAAATTAAATGACTACTTAACTGAATTTATTCATATTTCTTCAAAATTCCGAAACGTATATCCCATCCAGTCAATCTAGATACTAGGAACTGCGCACATGAAACCTGTTCAGCATACCAGGAACTTGGGTGTAGTTTTTGAGTGTCACCGTACTTCACAATGGAACAACATGTCAACAATGTTTTCAGAGCAGAATCACTTGCGCTCCACAAAAGTGATAAAATCAGCAGTTACTTGGGTCAAAAAACAACTAAGACTTTAGTTCATGCTTTTGTATCTTCGAGACTTGATAATTGCAACAGCATACTCTTTGTTCTTTCAGATGCTCGTCTTTAGAAGTTACAGCACATACAGAACTCCGCCGCTAGATAAATTAAACTCACAAAACCAAATGATCACATAACTGCTGTCCTCTGTAGCCTTTACTGGCTTCTTGCTGCCGATCGAATTAAATACAAAGTTTTCTTGCTGACATTTAAATGTCTACACAGCTCTGCTCCTGTCTATATTCAACATCTCGTCCACGAATACACTCCAACTCGTTGCCTTCGGCTTCAGTAACTATGAAACTACTATTCTCATCTCCTGCAGTTTCTGCAAAATACGTTAGTCACCGTGCTTTGTAATACTATGCTGCTTCTCTCTGGAATAACCTCCCAGTTAAAGTCAAAGAAGCGATAAAATTTCTCAGATTTAAAGACCTTACTTAAAGTTTACCTTTTCTCTAGTCAGTGACTTTTCAGCTTCTTTAATACTTTCCTCAGCGCGAAGGAACTTTAGTGTGTTTTGCGCTGCATAAAAACTGTGTGTTATTATTATTATCATTATCATTATTATTGGTATTATTATTATTCATAATACTATTATTAATAATAATATTATTATCTGAAAAGACACATCTTTACCATCCTTGGTGACTATGCAAATTCGAAATTTGTTCACTTTTTAGGTCTCTGTGCAGCATACTGGAACCAACAACTCACATCCACAGTGAAGATGTATTCTAGTCTGTTAAAGAAATGAAGAAAATGTTACAGTGACCATGACTGAAATTCGAATGACGGTAGGCTATGTTTATATTTATTTTATTTAGATATCAATGAGCGTTCACTTAACACTGAAACCATGAATGTCTCTTCTGGAAATCTGTAGACACAGATTTTGGAAAAGAGGCACAATTTGGGAGCACAGGTGACCTCCTCCCAAGAGACGTTTATGTGTTTTATACAACTTTCCGTTAGCTTATCAAGCAATGCACTGGAACCTACTTTGAAATGTGTAATAGTTTGGTGTGGTATTCATTCAAGCACTGGATGCCATAAAGATACGAGTAATGGGACGGGAGAAAAAAAACTCATGCACGGCAAATGCAACCGAGGTTCTTCTTGCTGGATTTTAACCCAGAACACCCAACTCATCCACGAATTCTTTTTTTGTTGTTGGCAAACTATCAAACAAAGTCAGAAACTAACACCTACCGTGACCAAATGTTCCTCTGAAGGTCCTACATTAGGGCGTTACATCCACTAGCACACCTGCAACAAGGGAGCTAAACCACAATCTTCAATAGACTGTCTATTGTTAATCTTGAGAGGACCGGAGAAATCTATTGAATTTTCTACAGAGGACCTAAAATCTATTGTTTCGGTCCTCGATCCCACTCGAAAACAAGGGCACACCCACACACATTGGCACGGAACACGTTTTCATTTATACCACCCAACAGGACCCTCCTGTACCCATAGTCACTCTAAGATGAGGTACCCCTGGGGTTTGGCTACTCATCCACTCCAAGCGTTTCCATGGCAACCGTTCTCCAATGGGTGCACAGTACAATATATAGCTCCACTAGCCAAGTGACTACAACATCTCATCTAGCGCCTATAGGACGATGAGATAATAACGTTTGAAAATTCTGTTAACATGACACCATTTATCGTAATGTATTAATCTCAGGCAACACCTGGCCATTTAACGCTACAATTTCTCACATTTTCAGTAGCTGTAGGAGAGGGAACATGACTAATAAGACCAATAAGAAGTATTTTCATGCCGGTTATCTTCAAACTTTTCACAAAATAAACAGTAACAATTCAATAAGCCCCGTTGACTGCTCTGTAATAATATAACAAGTGATTGAAAATTTAAAATAAAACACAATTCTGGACATGTTATAATTAAGAACGTTCATGACTTGTGTGATTTTTGTTTCTCCAGTCTGAATCCTACCATTGCACTATTTAACCTACCGGATATAGCAGTACATATTCTTCCAGCGAGTCATCCAGCAATATCTAACTAATTGATGAGTCCCCTCCCCCTTCCTAAGTCACTTATCCACAAAAAGTATTTAGCATCAGTTGGGAAGCATTAACATTATTTGTTTACGTCACTATGGCATCTTTGTAAATCCTACGTAAATTAAAAGCCCAATTCGAAAGCAGTTCTTTCGTTCAATGTTTCATGATCCTTATTCAGTGGTTTGCTCAACAATTGAGCCTATTGTGTTGAGCGGATAGTGTAGACGAGAACGAGACCTCTTATGTAAATTTGGTTGGGATGTGACGTAGAAAGACCAGGGTGGTGCAAGAGCACCTCCATTTCACCTCTCTGGTAAGAACGGTTTTTATTCTGGCAGGTTTGTTATTTATTGTTTCGCAATTGAAGACTTCAGTAAGTAAAACTCCCAGCAGTATACCGTACAGGTAAGCATGATAACTGTTCCGACGGTGTATCACATACCTTTGTACCTTTCCGGAGAAGCGATACAGATACTCGCAATATACACAATACGCTGACATATGACAATACAATGATACGGAGCCTGTTTAACTAGGAAATATGGAAGCGCAGAAGGGACAACTTAAATAACGTCTTCAAAATGACAAAAATCGGAAAGTTGGCTTTTAAATTAACTTGTCATTTTGACCAGATGTTGGAACTCCGCAAAATAGCAGTTTTGTGAATTTTGCCACTTCACGAGATGTGATCACTCGCTACAATCACAATTTTCCGATTTTATTATTTTGAGGTGTTGTTTTATCTCGACAAAATGATAATTTCCCTAAATTTTGACCTTTTTAAAAAGACTGAGTAACGGCAAAATGACAACTCTGGCTTTTGTCACTTTAAGGAGTTTATTAAGTCGTCAAACTGTTAATTTTACGAAAATTGTAATTTTTCGGAGATGTTCCTCTTATTTTTTTATTTTATTTTTTTTTTTGCTTTTGGCATGTTCCGTCTACGCCTCCGTAGGGGACTGGTAGAACATTCCAAAATTTCTTGGACAGATACAATGTATTCGTAACCACATTTTCTACTTTTGCATTATTGCTGCATAAAAAAAGTTTAGACCCTTTTCCAATTTTTCTATATTTGTTAAGTTACATTAGGGAATTTTTAATGTAATGATACACGATAGCTGAAAGATTTACTCTGTGAACCTTTTTTCGGTCATGAAACTTCAGTCTAGATTGTGTGCTTCTGTAGTCGAGGTAGTTGCCATCGCCACCTTCATTGCAGTACAATAAATAAACTACATTAGGTGTGTCACAGTCAAGGGATGGGGTGAGATGTTTCATGTAATGTAGAGGGGGGTAACAGTTTCGTTGTGATAACGAAACAAATACTTGACAGCTAGGTTTGCCACACTTTTTGTTATCTGTATTTGGGTATGAAGTGTGGACGATGAGAGTTTAGGTTGGTTGGTTGCAGTTGAAGGGGATCTTTAAAGAGTTGACAGGTTTACAATGGGGAGAATTGATTTGCATGGTAAAACGCCTTCCTCATGTAATATATTAGCGTGAATTGTAACATCTATAGTAGCAAGAATAAAATCAAATGTCGTCAGATCTTGTTTTCGGATTAGTTAACAACCACCATTTCAGGAGGGACGGATCAGAATACTGATTCGGATATTGTAAAACGAACACAGGAGCCAGTTAAAAATGCAGAAAGGGAAAAAACGGGTGTTATGCTGTTGCTTTTATTTATTCGAAAGAAAATACTTCTCTGAATTATCCTCAAAGTTTTGTGAGTCTCGATTTTCCAACAGATATACGTTTACAAATCAATAGGTGTATCTACCCAAAAATGAAGTTTTGGGGCGATTTCTTTTTCTCATTGGACGTGTCACTGAATCTTTTCCCTCTTCGATCTGAATGCGCTGTTGAAATCATCACCCTATAATGTAGCAGTATTAAACTCAAAATCAATCAGAAAACTCTTAGTGTTAATGGCTCATCTTCGGTAGCAGTGTTCATAAGCGTTTTGGTTGAAATTCTTTTCAGTATTACAAAATTATTACAGAATTTCAGTTATTGGACTCATTGCTGTAATTTTCGACCATTATTGGCGTAAAATAGGGATTCAAGTACTATGAATTATCAACGTGGAAATGATTAACCCTGAGTTTCTTTATAATGCACATTAAGGTTATCGATTTTGTTATTACAGTCGCCGTATGCTTTAAATTCACAACTTAACATCACCTACAAAGTTCTGTAGAAATTTTCTAAATTATAAACAGTAAAAAGTAGAACGGTTATTCCCTTAGCTTTGTTACCGCTATTGAATCTTCCATTTTTCTCCCTGAAATATCTAGTAAATGCATCAATGTTGTACGCAGCGGTAGACAGTCACCTTACAGAATGAATACAGACACTATCTGATCGTAACAGTACTGAAATGTATAGAGACAAGTCAACCTCTACAGTGACAGGTGTTCTGCAACAAACAGAAAAAAAATGTTCCAGTTCTTCACTAAATATTACAACAATTTGCTTCCAGATACATTGGTAAATGTGTCGTTCTCATTACCACCATTACTAGTACCATTTCCTCTGGGTCACCTATTATTTCGAACGGTCATTTTCCCAACGGTCGTCATTCCAATTCAACATGCAGGTCATTATTCCCAAGAGTCACATATTCCGAAGGGTCTTTGTTCCAAATGGAACATCAAGATCATTAATCCGAAGGATAACCGCATCAAACACAAGGATCATTGTCCCGAAGATTCTTATTCCAAATCAAACAATGAAGTAATTATTCCGAAGAGTCGTTATTGCGAAGGGTCATGATTCAGAATCTAGTTCACTCAAAGTTACAAGCTTAAGGAACCTACAAACTTTCGTCGAATCGATGTTGCGTCTGAAGTTCAACCAAGAAGAGTAACTTACCAAAGTCATCCAGAAATCTCCCACAGAAATCGACCAGTTTTTCTAATATTAAGTAGGCAGTTTTTACCTCACCGCAGCAATTCATTCTGAAAATCACTCTCCAAATTGCATCTACCTGTATGTATTCACACATACATATTTACAAGACTTAAGCTTACATATTTACGATATCATCCATTGTTAATGTGTGCCGTAGAAACATCAACCCAATTTCATCAACCAAATCCATATAGCCAAGTGGTCCTCTTCCTTTGATATGTTCTATCAAACAACAATCCACGACACATGTGACATTGCACTTGTTTCTCCTTTCCTAAAGCATATCCATACATACTATGACAGCAGAATTGCGATTATTCAGCCATTGTCTGTCGTCAAATGTCGATCCATAAAATAATTCGACACCTCACGCTTATTTACATTCCATTATATTGGCCATTGAGACTATTTGCTCTACAGCTCTAAATATCATTGGTAGGGGTATGCATACTTGACTAGAGTCCACCACCCCCCAAAAAATAATAATACATATCTTTGAGCAGCAGGGGGCAAAGTTTGGCAAATCGTGTGATTGATCTTGAGTCGACATTATGCATGTGTGCTTTAGCATGAAACCTGTCCCAATAAAGTATGGTGCATTTTATCTATGTATAATATACATAAATATAATAGATCGAATCCTCATAAGGAAATGACAATAATTGAATAGCTTAGGTCTAGGTATGCAATGGTTGGAGGAACATCTTTAAACACTTGTTGCCTTACTCAGTCGGAGGAACATTACTTCTCAGGTATTTCGTAAAGTTAGCCTACTGCGTAGTCCCTCATCAAGAATATTATCTGCAAAACCGTGAGTATTACACTTTGGATTAAGTTGTTCTTGGCATGACTTGATACAGCTGAAAGATTTATTCGATTGGATATTGGTATTTTGATTGGAATCTCAAAAGTAGCTTTACAAATGCTTAAAAACTAGAAACAACAAGAATACGTAGGCAAGTATTCCTTAATCGCGTGAAATAGGGATTTCTTTACCAAAAGAGGATTTACTTAGTTTGTAAATGTAAAAGAAAAAAAAACACTTAGATAGTCATAAAGCAGTAGCTGTAACCTACACCGTAAATTTATCAGGAGACATGCTTGTATCACCTATCAGACCACATGTCCAGAGTGTAAACGTGAAAACTCAAGTTTGTAAATAATATTTTCGTTCGCTTTTTCAAAAACCTGATAGTTAATTGATCCACTACGTCAATAAAGATGAGTATGAGCTACAACTGCCTGATATACTTCAATGCTTTTGAAAAGCTTTCACTCTCAAGACTAACTTACACAAAATGTTAAACATTTAGTGTTGTTTCCTATGTCAACTGCATTAAGTAGCATTACCTCTGGACGACCACGAGTTGTTACCGGCAATTTGTTAGCTATATGATGGAAGCACAAGGTTTCTTGTTTCTTGCTTCTAATCAGTAGAGAACAATTTGTTCTCTACTGATTAAAACCCATGGAATCTTGCTTCAAGGAAGCTTAACGATTTTGATAATGGTGTGTACTCCTGATCATAGTTGGAAGTTTTTAATTATATATCACGACTAGAATGGATGTAAATGCTTGGATTTTTCTCTTTTTTGCACTAAATTGCAATTGTTTCCATTTTCTTAATGGAAGATGGCAGAAGGGGGAAGGGGTTGAACAGTAAAGTAGTTATTTGTTGTGACCGATGAAAATGTATATAACGATGTCTTTCTACATGGTAAGTTTATAGACCCTTTAGATTGTGCCTAGGGGTGAGATAAAATGTCCATGGATGAATGCACTCTGGAACCAAATGAATGAACTTCACTCCAGGAGGTATAGATAAAGTATAGAGAGGGACCACCTTGTCGCAAAAGTGAATTTCACCGGGGATGAAACCTCACGTCTGCGATAGTTCATAAACATTAAGTGAAATAGCTAATTGCGCTTTTGATGGTGCATTTTCACATTGCAGAGGTGAAAGTGGGATACGTTGTTATATTGTATCATACTTACCCTTCTTTACATTCATCGCCTACTTAGACAGCGTGTGCGATGAAGCATGTACAATTGTGCATGATAACACCTGTGTAACACCCTTTCCTCCAAGGAAAGACGTTGATAGGTTTATCACTGATTTTAGTGATACTTTAAGTGACCTTAATATTGATGGCAATTTATGTTTCATTGCATGTGACGTCTCTAAAATATTCTTTCGGGACAGATTAGGGAAATTTTCGAAAATCTACTGTCATCATATTTATTCCTTATTCCTGTTATTAACAAGCTCACTGGTAGTGACACATGTTTCCGCTACACTCATTAACAATATTTTTACCAATACTAATCGAACAACCAAGTCTACTATCATTAGAACTCATATCAGATCGTTAGCACTTTGCCATTTAATGCGAAAATTTAAGACCTAATAGTAGCTGTAGACGGGTCACCAGTGCAACTAGAATAACACATATGACATCTGATCTAACGTCTGTTCACTGGCACGATGTTTTGTGAGAAAATAATGCACAATCTTTAACTATTTTCTACAATTAACTTTGTTATATTTTCAACAGATAGTACCCTTTAGGTAAAGTTAAGCATAAGACGAATTACAGAGATCACCTTGGATTCAATAACAATAAAAAGCAATGGTGAAAATATTTGGTCTCGGTACTAACAGCATACTAAATAGGGGACGGGGAACTAATTGTACTAGTGCTAACGTGACACTTACAGATAACAGTATTTTTAAGTCCATGCAAAGTAATGCCGAAGATTTCAACAACCTTTTTCAATTTGTTTGAGGGAAATGGCCAGTAGAATAGAGGACACAAATCATAGCTTTGATTTTTACTCAAATGACATTAGTGTACGTGACACATTTGTGTTACATCCGGTGACTCCAGAGGAAGTTATTAGTACTATTCTAACCCTTCAAAATGCAAGATATATAACACGTTAGCATTATGAAATTCAGTCTTCACAGTCTCTATGTTCGAAGATAGTAGAGAATTGTGAAGATTAGAAGTTGTTTAAATCATGCTCTTTGCCTCTTCCATCACGTGGAGGGGAATACTTTACACGGCAGTCCATTGATCAACTTCAAAATTCTATTTTGTTGCACTTCATGGAGATTTGCGAATGAACTTTGAACGTGTACACATCACATCAATTACAACTAACGATCTTTCTTTCGATGTTGCTTTATCTTTATTTCGTTATTGATGTGACGGCTCGTATACAAGGACGCATTAATCATTGGAGTTCCATTTATGTCCTATTATGAGCTAACGAGTGGAAATATAATACCTGGGTAAATTTTACTTCATCTGCAATATATCAATAGACATGTAGAGAACAGTGTGAGACACTGTGGTTGCTCACCTTCTCGCGTTCGAGTCCTTTTACAGCAAGAAGCACTCAGAAGGAAATTTAAGTGTAGTAGACAAATTGACGTCGTCATGCCCTATAAAAGTATACAACTAATTACATGGCACTATCATATAACTAATTCAACACATCAAAACTAGGAGATTCATCTCCTGAAAAAATCTCCTCAATTAATCATACTGTTGCGTCGGATAACATGTGGATGCCAGCATCACAATTTGGAGGTCCTCTCCGTCATTTTCATAAGGAGGCGATGGGGTGAGGGAGAATGTCCTATCACTGTTTTAACCACGTCACAATCAAATAGTAACCTTGCAGTATGTTAGTCTGTGTTAATTTGAAACGAAAGAAGAAACTATAGAAACTTACATAAGGGAAAGGGAAACTTCCTCGTAATAAATGTCTCTACGAGCGTCCGTTTATCACATTGAAAAGAATTTGGTAAGTAGGCCAACCTAAAAATTGGTTATGAATTTACTTTAAACAAAGTGACGTCTTGATATATCCATCGGCATATTGCTCAACAGATTTCGACAGTAAATAGACTATTTATTTTGTACGGGTAAAGTCAGGGCCGGTATTTGGTAAAGGTTCATTCTGAGGTTGTAAACTGAAAGATGTGTATTCATAAGAAGTGAAAAATTTATCAGAGTCACAAAACAAACATACCTCATAAACATAACATAAACATACCATACCAACTTCCAAAACCTTATCGTTCTCTCTAAATTTACTATTGTCAAAATTGACCATAGATTGGTCAACCATGCACCGTCCCAAAATATAGTCAAATTGTTAGACGTAATTTACGTTGACCAAGTTGACCATATTTTGGGTCGATGCATAGTTGACCAATCTATGGTCAATTTTGACCATAGTAAATTTAGAGTGCAGTCATCTCTTTCTGACTTACCTAGGGTTTCATAGAGTCAACTTTGTAGAGTATGATACTTGCTCGGTGAATAAGGGTAGACGGCAAGAGACGAGAACGTCGGTGCATGTGTTAACATCTTCTTTTCTTGGCTTGTCCTCCAACGAGTGGTCAGTGGAGGATGTCGTCGTTTAGGTTTGTATCGTGTTTGAATGACATTCCTGCAAAAGTACTTTCTCTTCACCGTAACCAGTACACCAACCATGGTAGCAGAGGAAAAAAAGAAAAGAAATGATAGACCTGCTTAATGCAAACACATTGAACAGAAGTAAACTTGATGATAATTACTGTTTTTCTTCATTTCAGTCTCAGCACTCCTGCTCACTCGAATACTTGCCTAGTCTATTCGATTTTAGGTTGATTTTTACGATTATTTCAAAAGCTATGATGATTTAAAAAAAAACTTACAATCCTGCAAATCTATCTCCACGGTATGAAAAGCAATCAGTATTTTTATGCAAGCACTTTCACATGATATGTGAAATATTGTCTTCACTTAGTTGATCACGTTTAATAAGACTACTTTTCAATACTTAATGAATTGCATTTTACTAGCAAAAATAGTGAAAATTGGAAAATTGAAAATTGTATTTATAATCCGTGTCGCTGTAAGAGCATCAAGCAAGTATAATACTATCGATATCTCAGCAGAAAAGTTAGAACATTGTGCAAAATATCCATTCCACCATTTTTGTTCTGTAAGACTATATTTTTATTCTCTTTTGAGCCACAGAAGCAAAACATGGCACAAGCACTGAGCCCTCAAAATAACATGTGGCCGACGCAACCAATCATCATCAAACACCAACAATCACAGACGAGTTCGGAAAACCCCCAAGCATCAAAGATCCGATTCGGGATGGGAATGACTCATTTTCCTTGGATTCATTTCACTTATCTTGGGCATCGCAACAGTAACTACTGCTTACGATATCGTTGGTTGGGGAATCTGGGGTGGATTAGTGAGTATATGTAGTAACGTTTAGTCAGTGATAGCACGTCATTCAAACGCAAAGTGTGATAAGACTACAGCGGTTATTCCACATATCACGAAAAAGAAAAATTTACTAAGAATTTCTACATGATGGTGTTTCTGGGGTTGATGTTGCTGAAACTAGTTCTGGTACCGACATTCTGGAAGCTGGTGATAATGCTCATGTTGCTGAAGCGGTTGATGAATCTGAAGCTTACACCTGTTTCTTGTGCATGTGCAAAACTTTCTCAATTTGGTCGTAATATTAGGGAGATGTTGTGTACCATTAGTGCCACTGACACGAAACTCTCCTGCGAATAAGTCTTTGCACGCGATGTTAGCGCGTCCTTGTATAAAAGTTACACTAACCCTTGAAGAATACTTGGTTTTGAAAACCCCATATGCAGCCAAAGACGCATAGAATTTGCAGCGATGGTTCACTAATGTCTCACTAACTTTTCTTGTTTCACAAATGTCTCACTAATTTTACTAACATACATAATTTGTATGTTTTTTTATATGTTTTTCTACTTTTATGACGCAAAATATATCTGCGACTATTGTGCTTTCAATGAAAGAGTCACAAAAAAAAGCTTCAAATTTGTCTTCGTGAAATACTTGCTTGATAAAGAATTTTCTAAAACCTCTTTCGACAGTTTGGGGTAATGACGGGATTCGTCGGTGTATTTAGCAGGAAGAACGATTGTATGGTACGTATTGCTGGGGAAGTGCCATTTTAAAGAATTTAGGATGTCTCTGACATAATCACTGGTTTTTGTAACTGGTTTTATCTCAGTTCAAAGTGGAAGACACATTCAATTTATGCTTGCAAGGTATGTGGTGTTTCTGATTCATTGCAAACGAATTTGATATTACTGCATTTTGTGACAGCCTTCCGAATAATGGACTATTGTATTCGAGTCTGTTCGTATAAGATCCAAAAGAAAATACGTGTTATGTCAATCACGCATTTTGCCCTAAAGACCTTCCGAATAATGGACTATAGTATTCGAGTCTGTTCGTATAAGATCCAAAAGAAAATACGTGTTATGTCAATCACGCATTTTGCCCTAAAGACTATTCCTGTTTAAGAAAAGGTGTAGTAGTACCAACTGCCATGACGTCAGTGCTTTTAATGCTACTTTGGAGAGGAAAAGAGCGCACCATACTTTGTTTTATTTCCTATAATTAAGACACAGGCATTATAATATAAATGGAATGTCTTTGCATGGAACGATTGTGTTTTTTAATTATTCCACCCTACAGATCGTTGCATTTTTGGTTCTTGCTATTATTGCATCAGTCATAAGTGCACTATGCTGTTTTTTCACGGCAATAATAGGTTCCTATAGGGTAAGTTAAATACAAGTCTTGTGTAAAGTAGAGATAAGTTAGAATTCTCTGTTATGGCTAACCCCCAATTTGAAATTTTCCTCACATATGTTAGCCATAATACTACGGGGGCGCTCACTGTCTACCTCAAGCTGCACAACCAACAGATTTATCTCGATGTCAATCCAGGGAAGTCTTATTAGATGGAGATGTATCGAAAACTCTTTCTTTGAAACCTATTAGTTGCCGTCAGTAATCTCTTTTGTGTGTTGTTCTTGATGATTCAATAGTCTTAAAAGGTTGGTTTATAGCAAGCATCATTAGGTTTCTTGGCAATAAACAGTTGTTTGGAATGTCAGAACAGTGTTTCGTACTCGACTGTCGATAACTAGTTAGACATTAAAACATTCCTTAAAATAATCCTTTTTGTTGGGTTCGCTGTAGGTATGAATGAGCAGATGAGGGTGCCTAGATATAAGACAAATTAAGGTTTTTCAATGCCCTTTAGTTCAATAATTCTTAATTAAAGGATTAAGTCTCTACTCTCAGGTGAATCTAATGAGATTAGCATAAATTAAAGTTTTCGATATATCTCCATCTAATAACACCTCCCTGGATATATCAAATTGGTTGCAAAACATTTGAATTCGCCGAAGTTAGCCAGTAACTTTGATACATTCGCTAAAATATGTTACAAAGAAGCAAAGCGGGTCGGCTTAATTCCCCTCAGCCACTTTATAATCCAAATGGTTGTTCCCATGCTCAAATTTTGGGCAACCCCTCCATTTCATTCTGTGCACATCCCAGTTAATTACTGTGCAAAGTTTCATTATGTTGTTAAAATTTAAAGATTTGCTTAAAACTGGAGCCTTAAGTGGTCTACCATTTGTTACAACGATTTACTTTATAGACCACATCTCACTGGTTAACTGCCTATCTTTCCGTTTGTCTATTTGTCTGTGTAACTGTCTCATCTGCCTCAGTTTTTATTTCTAAATTACTTTTTTAACAAGTATTTTCTGCTTGTGCCTTAAAACAACACCAACATTTATACACCTAGTACGTAAAGTTTTCGGCAAACAAAGATAAGGTTGGTTCTGAGTTTGCTTTACTCCTTATGTTATGATAGCTTAGTAACGAAGAGACAAGGATAACATTTAAAATGACGTTGGTTTATTACAGGCTCACGCCGTTTACATTTCACTCTCTGTATCGTTTGGTCTCCAATCGATCTGTTACATGATTGGCGCCATCTTTTCCTGTCCTGCGAATTGTTGCGGGACTCAATCTCGCCAAGTGGTAAGTTGAAAAAAAAAATGGAAAAAATAAGAATGACAAGACAAAGACACACCGATGTCAGTATCCTATGATATTTCGCAATGACGCCTTTTCTTATAGATATGATTCGTATGAGAAAATGCTACATTAATGGCGTTTATGTCATGGTAGTTACCTATTATTTCTTAAAACCATAACGTTTACTTCATCGATGACAAAAGTGACAGTGACAACACAATTGTTCTAACATTACTCCAGCATGTGTGTATAACGTCATGTTCCTACTTTTCTGTTATTTACATTGTAATGGTGTTACCGACAAGGTGCAATTGTCTTTCAGTTTGTAAGTAGACTGATAGAGTTACCTTATCGTATATCAAAACAAGTACCTATTTTCGACATGTTGTCATATAAATATGGTAAAAGTAGATTATATTTAGTAATATTTTCTGGTCGCTTCCGTAGTATTATTGACAAAAGAGATCATCATGGATCAAAAAGGTTTGCAAGTAATATCAATGATATTTATAAAATGATGACAATGTAATCCCTTAGGGAAGATCGTTTGTATTGTTCTTTCATATTTTTTGTTTGGTCAGATTACCTTCCAAGCTCAGCCATTCCCATCAGGATGTGTCTACCATGCTGGAGTCGTAGGCTTTACTGCTCCCCAACCGCCTGCGGCCAATACCTTGCCAAGTGGCCAACAACCTCCGCCTTACAGCTTTGTCTCTCCCAACCACATCTGAGCAATAAAACCCTAGTGGCCATGCACAGGCAATTTGAAGCTCCAGCTGTGGATGTCTGCTTTTAAGATCTCAGAAATAAGATCATTAATATATTGAGTAAATGTTTATATAATGTTTCATTTTTATAATGCTTTATTTACAGTTATTTACGTTGAGTTGTATTTGATGTCGTTTGTAAAATGAAGACACAAGGAGAGGGATAAATTGAATGTGTTTGGACTTGTTTGCACATTAATTATTTTCGGTTAATCATATGTTATTTAGATGATTTCCCTAAAATTTGATTTAAAACAGAGATCAGAAACGGCTAGAATAGAAAGTCCTCTAAAGTATCTATAGTGACATTTATTAGTGTTTAAGGAAAACGATACGTACTTATTCTTCCTGAATTGACTGGATTTACTGTGGTATTACTTTTTATTTCTTTTGGAAAGATATAGGTCATTTTCTCCTGAGTTCTTCACATTATTGGTATTTACCACACTTGGTGTTCGAATGTATATCTGGACCTACTTTTCGGAATGGTTTTTTCTAACTTCCCATCACTTGCAACATTCAATTCATTCTGTTCATTTCCCCCCAAGTTACGGTCTGATCATTGCTTTGGTATACTTGTGATAGCTGGTGTTTTAATAGCCGGGGACCCCGGACTTTAAAAATTATTATCTGAAGACGCTTCAGTCTGTAAACGTAATATGAATGATTATCGTTATTTAATTTTTGTTTGTGGTTGGTTCCTGGAGTCCTTATTAATCTTACGACTTTGTACAAATTATAAATATTCTATGAGATATACTACGGAGGACTCATGTAAAGTTTCAGCTTTCAGTTTAAGTATTCCTTTTCAGTTTCAGTTATTACTTCATTTTCTTCTTAACAGCAAGTAAATATTGTATCACATTTGATGATATTATTAAATGAAAATAATGACTTGTGTACGATATAGCAAAAAAAAAAATCAAATATATAATAAGAAAGGGGGAACTGGAAGGCTTAGAGAGAACAAAAAAAAATAGGAGATATAACAGAGTGCATAACATAGAACAATTCAGTAATAACGTACCAGAAATTGCTTAAACAGTACATTATGTAGAAACATCACAAGGAACGAAAATTCGTTGCTGCCGTTTTTGTAAAGAAAGAATCTCAGCTAGTATCCGCATTGTTAGCTGTTTTCAATTGTAATAAAAACAAAGGTGAATGATTGTTTCGAGAAGAAGAAGAAGAAGAAGAAGAAGAAGAAGAAGAAGAAGAGAAGAAGAAGAAGAAGAAGAAGAAGAAGAAGAAGAAGAAGAAGAAGAAGCCTACCTCCTCCTCCCTCCTCCTCATAGCCTCCTCCTCCTCCTCCTCCTCCTCCCCTCCTCCGCCTCCTCCTCCCTCCTCTCCTCCTCCTCCTCCTCCTCCTCCTCCTCCCCTCCTCCTCCTCTCCTCCTCCTCCTCCTCCTCCTCCTCCCTCCTCCCCTCCTCCCTCCGCCTCCTCCTCCTCCTCCTCCTCCTCCTCTCCTCCTCCCTCCTCCTCCTCCTCCTCCTCCTCCTCTCTCTCCTCCTCCTCCTCCCCTCTCCTCCTCCTCCTCCTCCTCCTCCTCCTCCTCCTCCCCTCCTCCTCCTCCTCCTCCTCCCCTCCTCCTCCTCCTCCTCCTGCCTCCCCTCCTCCTCCTCCTCCTCCTCCTCCCCTCCTCCTCCCCTCCTCCGCCTCCTCCTCTCCTCCTCTCCTCTCCTCCTCCTCCCCTCCTCCCCCTCCTCCTCCTCTCCTCCCCTCCTCCTCCTCCTCCTCCTCCTCCCTCCTCCTCCTCCTCCCCTCCTCCTCCCCTCCTCCTCCTCCTCCGCCTCCTCCTCCTCCTCCGCCTCCTCCCCTCCTCCGCCCCCTCCTCCTCTCCTCCTCCGCCTCCTCCTCCCCTCCCTCCTCCGCCTCCTCCTCCTCCCCTCCTCCTCCTCCTCCTCCTCCTCCTCCTCCCCTCTCCTCCTCCTCCTCCTCCTCCTCTCCTCCTCCTCCTCTCCTCCTCCTCCTCCTCCCCTCCTCCCTCCTCCGCCGCCTCCTCCTCCGCCTCCTCCTCCTCCTCCCCTCCTCCTCTCCTCCTCCTCCTCCTCCTCTCCCCTCCTCCTCCTCCTCTCCTCCTCCTCCTCCTCCTTCCGCCTCCCCCCGCCTCCTCCTCCTCCTCCTCGCCTCCTCCTCCTCCTCTCCGCCTCCTCCCTCTCCTCCGCCTCCTCCTCCTCCTCCTCCTCCCTCGCCGCCTCCGCCTCCGCCTCCGCCTCCGCCTCCTCCTCCGCCTCCTCCGCCGCCTCCCCGCCTCCTCGCCCTCAAAGAAGAAGAAGAAGAAGAAGAAGAAGAAGAAGAAGAAGAAGAAATATAAACACGGTTGCAGCTGTTTTCAAAAAATTGCATCTGCCCGAAAGTGCTATATTTTCCGTTGAATCTGAAGAAATTGAAATATTTGGATGCAAAACGCAGAAATTCCTAACACAGAGCTTGAAAGTTAATTGTTGTTCTGTATTTTACCATTCAAAATGCAAGAATTAAGAGAAGTAATACATTTTTCCTATTTTTCTTATGTAAAATCAAATAACGTCCAACTACTACTCAAAGCGCCAAATATTTGGAAGCACAGATCACTACTTGTTAACTCTGAAACTATGCCAATCATCAAATATTACTTGACACATATCTCTTTTTCTGTTGGAGGTCATTAAGGCCACGTTGACCCAGAGATTCTTTAACACACGGGGTATTTTCCTTAAATTGTACGGAAGCGGGCAAATTTTCTTTCAGTTTTTCACTTAAATTGATCAAAAATGGAAAAACGATTGATTTCTTCCATATGTGTTAAATAAAATTAAAGTTCCTACCTATAGGAGATCTTTTCATGACAATGTCGTTTTATGTTGTGTGATTGCAAGTTTTTCATTATACCTTTGAAAATAGCATTGTCAAAGAACACTTGCTTTGTTATTAGGATTACGCACTTGGGTTTTACACTGCACCGTTATTCCCAATACTAAATATGCATATTAGTATAAAAATAAATAACTATTAGAAATTGAGAGTTTGTGCTTAAATGCTGTTTCAGGCTTTACCGTATTATTCTAAGATCAAACAAACTTCATGTGAATTTTGATTCCGATTCTATCAGATCATATGCATTCAAGAAAAGTGTTACATGAGAGAGTATTCCCTCGAAATCCTTCTTGAAACTTGAGCAATTTACATTAAAAGTTTCAATGTCAAAAAAGGTTCTAGGACTTAGGATTACCGATGCAAGCAATGCACTATAAGAGCAGAAAACTGTAGAGTACAGGTGGCCAGGTGTTCTGTTGATAAATGATGTACAAACTTCAGTGATTGAGATTTTACGAAGTTACTGGGAGTGGAATCACTAGCAACAAATAGGATTTAATTATTTTATTACACTAAGAAGTTATCACTGGAATACATGAATACTGAAGAGCTACAATTTCAATTAACCTATCGAAAGCCTTAACTTATCGAAACGCCGTCTAAGAAAACAAAAAACATAACAGCCATTTCAGATTGCATGCTGTGGGCCCTACCATGAAGTAGGGCATTTCTAATATTTCCAAGTGCCAATTTCGAAGTGTCAATTTCCACTTCATTTGCTGGGGAACTTTTGTTCATCGATGTCCAACATGTACCCTGCCATACGTAACTTGCAATGAGGATGGTTTCAGACACAACAGTCCACAACAGTTTGACTTTGTACATCTTATCTATCGTTACCCATATTTAGAAGGGAAACCATACGGAGGGTGCTGATGTCGGCAGTCACATTTACAGTCATCAGCGATCAACTATTTCAGGATACCCTATACAGCGGTTGGGAGATTTTTCGGTAAGTGATCAAGTGTTCACCGTCCGTTAAAGGGCCTTACAAGGATATTTTTCAAGTCGGGTCTTTTTGTGACTTGGAAATAAAGGAAGGTGGGTTGAAGTATATATGGTGAAAAGATTGAGGAAATTGATGAAATTTTGAATATCTTATGGCCGTTTATAAAAAGTTTAGGCTGACGGGGAAAAAACTTGCAGAAATCTTCTTCACTCACGTCGAGACGTTTGTTGACCGCTAGTGTTAAATCTAACCGCCACCTAAGGTACGGAAAATTGGAAGTACCATGAATGTTCAAATGTCAGCTTTAGATAGAGTGGTGGCTCATACATGGTGAAAACTTCTACAAGGCTCTGAAAACCACATTACGTCTACGATTTAGTGTGTAAGTCAATGAAATAATTAATAGGAGTATTCTACCATAACGAAATAACTTGATACTAACTTCTGACCTTTCAATGCGCGTCTCTTTAACGTCTATGCTTGTACGCGGGAGACTTAGATTTATCTTTCATGCAAACCAAAACTTAAAATGCATTAGAAATAATTTTTAACTCCCTTTTGGAGAATAATTAGCTGCTGTAGATGTGCTTCAGCCGAAATACTCTACAAGAGTATACTATTATTCAGGTTTGAAAGCACTCATTGCTAAGCGTCAGAAGGGTCTGCCATGATAAATAACAGCACAAACTTGCTGTTACTACAGCTATTTAGCCATTTGTATGGCCAGCTGGGTAATATGCCAGATTCTTTTGTTAAGATTTGTAGGGCTCATAACACATTTCCATGCCGAGTAACGTAACTTAGTTCATAAAAATATGCATGCTCGGCCTCTTTCAAACAAATTTCCAGACAACGCTAGGATATTTTGTTCCGGCCTTTTCCAATGAGGTGATAAACCTTGAGTATCAATCGCGTTGCTTCAAAATTGGTACCATTGTGTTTAATATCTTTCACAAAATCATGTACTGCTCCCTTGCTTCTTAGTTGTTACAACATGGCGACCTTGTACGGAATCGTGTACTCCTTGAATGCGAATGACTTCATTGTACGTGATTGAGTAAGTTGTGTTGTACTTCTCTCCTGCTTCACTTCAGTGGTGAAATAGAGAGTCAGTTTTGACAAATACACAGCAGTACTAGATTACTCTTAACTCTTAGCAGTACAGTCTTGCGTGAAATGTGGAGTAACGATAAGCGTCAGGAGTTTTACAACGAGATGAGAGTGATCCAATAGAATTTTTTGTTTCTGCCTCTGTAATATATCAAAAGATTGGATCTGGAAAGGGGACAACAGGAAATTGCACTCCCTTCCCCAAAAAGGCAACTCCTATGAGGAGTAGATACACGAAGACTGGCTTACTCCCTACAACAAGGACTTGCCAACCACTACAATTCTGCGTAGTTGCAGGCAAATGAAGTTGTAGTCTATCTTTGGCATCATACTTTAGATTTCGTCGTCTGCTACAGTAACGACATGCATGAGTTAATACTACTGCCAGTCGTCAAGATAAAAATAATTTTTCTGCCTTAGGTGTCTTTCTGTGTCGCGGTGACAGAACAACATCTAAGCTGTATGTCAGAAGACATAAGTTATCTCTGTCTGTCTTTCGTCTGTCTGTCTGTCTGTCTGTTTCAGGAAATTCACATCTAGTTGATTTCTATCTCTTCAGTTCATTTGCATGCAATAACGTGTTAACAACAGGGACAAATGTATTCATTTATGTCAATTGAACAGTCGTTTCAAGTTTTGTGCCACCTTCTCTGAAAATGGTGGCGGCTAAACACCCTACTTCAAAGTTGACCTAAATGGCTTTGTTCGGTGGACGATATTGAACTGGAATCACCAAATAAAGGGGTAACATACCTTTCAGACAATTACAAAGCTTATCTTCACTGGGTATTAGCAGTAATTAAAATTTCCGTCCAATCTCCTTCTAATGACAGCACCGTGGTAATATGCTCTTTCAAGATTAGCTGATGGTCGACTTGTAACCTTGGGAATCTGGTGCCACCTGGTGCAGACTTGCCTATACACCAAGAAAAGCATTAGGTAAAACAATACTTTGTGCCTAGAACCACTGGCTCATAAAATAAAACGACTGGTTGTCTCTTCCATATCAGGACCTGACTGGTGTATCAAAACAATACAATGAATAGAGACCTGCCACGTCACACCTGAATCCTAACTACTAGTTACTTAAACTCAAAATTAAAAATCAGAGCGTGACAATCTCGCCTTCCAAAACATGAAATAGCAAGTGAAATCTTGAAAACTTAAACTTTCGAGTATCACACTTCTAGCAGTTTGGCAGATCTTCCCTTTCTCTAGATTAGTTCCAGATACCCCCACAAAGACTGACACTTCATCACGAAGGAATATATGGAATATAAAAAAACGTAGTACTTTTTGTCTTCCGAACAAGCTTGGTAAGATAGCTTGGATAATAAAATTCATGCCTTTATATAGAAAAAAATTCAATGACTTCCCTCCAGACTATTTCAATTCTCCCAACAACTTACGTCTAGTCCTTCCCTAAGACTGTCTAAAATTCCTCGACATGTGTAATCAAAACAATGGATCTCTGTCTACGCTGTATAATATGAGCTACTCTGCATCTTTCGAATTTGCTGTCAATCAAAGAGTACTGTAACTTAGGACCAGTTGAGAATTTTGCTTTCCTGAAGGTAAAAATATAGCTTCGGGTGATGAGTTACTGCCTTTAACCTTTTCACATCTCATTGAAAAACATTCCCCTAGCAATCAGATGGAGTAAAATTGTTCCTATAGATAAAACCAAAACTGTGGCACAGTGAAAGACTATATTAGAGTACCAGACTATATTAAAGTACCAGACTATATTAAAGTACCAGACTATATTAAAGTACCAGACTATATTAAAGTACCAGACTATATTAGAGTAGCAGACTATATTAGAGTACCACTGAAGATGGATATTGATCCCCAGCTCCATATAAGGATTGAGTGTTCTATCATGGGTCACAAGTCTACTTATCAGCAATAGTAAAGGTATGTTTTGTTGTCGACTTTCTTGGAGAATAGTTTGCTACTTTTTTAAAATTAGAAAACTACGCCGACATTTCAGCAAATAAAAATTATTTTATTCTTCTTATTTCTCGTAGTTGCTCTTCCCCTTTTTTAATGTTCGGTCACATGTTTTTCTTCTGTTATCGGAATTCATTGTTCGACTCTTTTTATAGTATGTAAGCATACGTAGTGTACATTGCAAGCTTGTATATCGTATAATAATATTGGTATTCAACTGAATCTTGATAGATCAATGTGTCTACTTATGGATACCATACGGCATACAATGGACATTACTTGGAGATTACTGATTCTGATTATTATTGGGCCTGCCATATATTAGCCATGAAAAGCAAATTACATTCTGTGCAAAAAAAAAAGACTAATAGCGGTACAAAAGGAGATAAATACAGATACAGTACCACTATGTGGTAACACCAAGACTAACAAGACCTCAATCCTCATTGCTGCCAAAGGAGTTGTTATTGCTGTTTGTTATTACTGTTGTTCATTTTTAAAGGTTGCGAAAATTGCAAAGAAATTCCTTTAGGCGACCTGTAACCTCACTGATCACAGCAACAAACTCTTCTAATAAAACACTGGTTTTGATGTAAATTTGAGTAGGTGAATAATGTAAATTAATTGTTCCTGTGATGTCTTAGTGATACTGTCAAAGACATTTTTCAAATAAGCTTATCTGTGTCCTTTAACATTTGATCTTCACTAAGGCTAATTTTGCGAGACACCATGGGGTAGATTTCGAAGCAAGTTAAAGTAATCGATTCAGTTGGTTGGAGAAGCTGTTTACCCAACATTTTCAGAACGTAGTAACATGACACGTCATGTCTCGTCACTTTTTATCTAAGTGTTTCTACAGAAGAAGTTTGTTCAACGTGTGTGAGAAGGTTCTATCTCAAATAACGGTACATAAATCACAGACCTTTGTTCACATTCGAGTTCTTTCCATCAAGTTACCTTGGCAATTGTTGTTGTGACTAGACAGCTGTGTACATTGTTAAAACCAAAGTTACTCATCTCCGTCTAGAATTAAAGTTCGGAGTTTTTCTTTTGTATGAATTCCAGTGAAAGCTTATTGATAATTTAAGTACAACAATCCATCTAAAGATACGCACTTAAATCTTTGATTCTTTTAACTTTAAGACACAATGCAATCCTTAGATGTGCTATATTAACTCGATATTTCACAATCGTTCTCGGATGAAAATTTGCTAATCACAGCTGGATCGTTAAACTGCAAAGGCAACCATGGAAACCGCGTCTTCAGGTGTAGTTGGGATTAACAACGCTATATGGTGGAGGAAGTTGGCCACTAGTCACCACATTGGCAGAAGGTTGTCGAGCGGCAACTCCTGCAGGGTAGACATATCCTGGTGGGTATGGATTAGCTTGAAAGACAATCTGAAGGGACACAAGAGGACAGATTAAAGGAGAAACACTCAAGTGATCACGTTAATCGTGGTAAATTTCATCTATATTATTTACAAATCTGTAGCTACTGGCTATTTTTGTCTATATTAATCACTGGAGTCACAAGCATTACTATTAAAATGATTTTATTTCAACGACAACACAGTTAAGTGTCACACTTAAAGTTATTTTTAGTTAAGCCAGTCGTCACGTTCACTTGAAATTTCACATTGCGCTTTTTGGTTCCCAAGCTTCTCAGCAAGGGCTTCTTTAGCCCCAAACCCCATCCTCCAAAAAATAAAAAACATTGCTTGTCCTTCATAACTGGAAAAATTGATATAACTAGCATTCTCCATTTCTGGGGCGGGGGATTGAAACACGAGATCTAAAAACTAAGTCTGGATGCCTTTGACGAAGCCCGAGAAGGACCATCTCCTGACAGCTAAAAGACTTGTTTGTCTCACAAAAACTTCTCAACGTAGGAAATAAAATGTATCCTGTGTTTGAACAGTTATGAAAAAACGTGAGCAACCCATACATCCCGCAGAAAGATAAAAAGGGGTTGGGGCAATCCACGAGTTGAATAACTCATCCCTATCGCTTTCTGTACTCATTCGCTCTTTCGAAATTTCACGCGGATGCCCAGTTCATTGTAATGCTTGGTTGCAAACAAAGTTTACTTCCTCTTTCAGAAATAGGGGATTAAATGATACGTAGTTTATTTCTTAAAACTAGAATAAACAAAATACTGTTCGCCTTAAAGACTTTTTGGCTTTAACTACTTTTTACAACTTTAACTCTAAACTCTTTCGAGGCTCAAACGAGCTCGTGCACATCACAACGAACCTCGAGAACCACAGAACTCGCAAACAAAGATTGTTCATTCCTCTATGTTTCTCAGCACATCCTCTTATGTATAACAAATCAACCACGCATAATGCTGCCATGACAGCTGTTGGTGTGGCAGTTCAAAGCACCATAATGCCCTATAACCATTAAGCAACAACGATATCTCATACCATACTTTGCATGCATAGGGATGGGAAAGTAATAACGTCCCTCGACACGAGTCTATCTCTCAGAATCCTAAGCGTAAAATTTTAAGAAAGCCTGCAACAAGATTTCCTTCTCGTCAAGACAAACAAAAAGTGTCGGAGGGAGTGATCGATAGTAAGTACGGAATCCTTATCAAATGTAGTCTACAAGACAGACTACATTTGTGCCTTATAGCTAAGATATGTATAAGAACGATGTATGAATAAAAACGCAACGTGATATATAGCATGTTGAATCAGAGCAATTTCAGATTGCTGAAATCAACGTGAAGATTTTAAGAAATAACATGTGTTTTTTACCATTCTAACAATGACGTAATTCCTGAAGCATTTACTTACACTTTTAACCAAATCTAAAGCCAAGGGTATCATTGTGAAACATCAGAAAATACTGACATTCGTAATTCAGTCAATGTATTGTGATTCTAAACTTTTTACTTTTCAACTTACAACTTCCTGAGGTTGATTCCCTCAACAAAGACACGAAACGTTTGCTCCAATCATGCAACAGAGCATTTGGAGAAAAAACGTTACCGACAATGGGATGTGAACGAATGAATATTGCAAAAAAGGAAAATCTTCAAAACGTTATACCACTGATAAATAGATAAATCGACAGATGGCAGATATATAAACAATCAGACAGACAAATAGAGAGCCGCAAAGACACAGAGACATGTAAACAGACAGATGGACAGAGCGACAGATTTTTTTATACAAAAAAAAGTGAGTTTAACTTACCCAATGGTAGGCTGAAGCAATTACTGCTGTTCCACAAACGCATATACCATTTACAACAGATGACAAAATAGCAAGGGTTAAAAATGCACTAATCTGTAAAGAGCAACGAGTGAGAATGCAAGCAAATACCCCTTCTAATCAACAACCGTCTCTTTGTCACACTAGACCAAGCTTATTTATGGTGAAGATCAAATTGGATGGGGTGACAAAAACAGAACTCCTTTTTGCCCTCTTTTTGTCCAATTTGGGCAAACATATGATTTTTGTGTGAAGTTGATGTATTCAACATCGTTTAAACATTGTACTATCACTACCACCTAGGTTTCACTTGATTTGGACTTGTCGAGTGTTCCGTATTTGCACTAAGTAAGTAACTATGGAAGTTAAATACCAAAATACATACGTACACTCTACATTACAAGCTTGCAAAAGTACACTTTTGTTATGGAATAAATTGTAAAAGAAAACTGATATTTTGGGTTAAAATTTTTACAGAGCAACTCTGTAAGAATGGTGAAACAAACATCTATATATTCCTTCTTTACAGATTCTGTAACAAAAAAACGATTGGAAACTTTTTTTTTCAAACCTATGTCTTAATAGTCCATGGTTTGATTATGTGGGGACATCGACTGTTGTAACAACTGTCCCATCAACAAAAAATGATTAAGCATTTTCAAGGAAAGGCAAACGGCAAACCTTCTTAGTGGTGATTCCGGATGAGGACAAGCGTACAAGATAACGGAATTTACTCTTGTATTTAGATAAAACAAGCCATAAAAACAATGTGTGTATTCGATTACGTCATCTGCTCATGACACTTTTCTACAACAATGCTGTACGTACCACAGTTTTGTTCTTTTTGCTTAATACGCCTAGGACTCCCGTCACAATCCCAAACTGTCAAGAGATATCATCGAGAAATATTCGTTGATGAATCTTTATCATGCATTTCCAGTACCGTGTTATCACAGATCAAAGTGATGCAGAACCAGCAGCAATTTTGTAGCCAACGTGGGAGCCAGAAATTTGGGGACTTGATGAGTGATGTTGAAATTTAAAGGAGAAGAAGAAAACAATTGAATAGAGAAGAGAGGGATGATGAAGAGAGGAATGATGAGTTGACGGAGTTAGGGGAAATTGTGGTACTAGGGAGCTGGCTTCACAAGACTAGTGTGATTTTTTTCATGATATTGAAAACTAAGACGAAACCGTTAGCAGCACAATTGAAACAAGAATATATAATACACAAACACGGGAAATCGTATGTTCCTTATACGTTGTATCAGAGTATGTCGGCTAGGGGATGGAGTCCTCAGCTGAAACGTTGGCATATTTTTTTTTATTTCAAGCTGGACGCATTGGCAATACACCAAAGATTCAAACTCTTGTATATTAATGATATTTTTATCTATTGCTTTCCAATCCTAACGCTGAATTAAAACAGAATTCCCCACAGCATTTTTTTTTTTGTCAATGCCAACTAAGGCTATTGCCAATACGAAACAACGTTCTGTCATATTACCATTTAAATGTACGTCAATTCTGCCACTTAAAAGTAACATCATTTTCATCTTTCAAAAAATGTTGAAAATGTGGATGCAGTAAGCTTATGTTATACCTAATCATTTCCCTTGAAAAAAATTGTAATTGGGTTCTAGGTAGCTTCGTTGGGTTAGATAATGTTCAAAGGCCTACCTCAATATTCACTTTCATTTCAAGCTTAAAATGGGTCATTATCAATCAAAAGTAGTAAAGTAATAAAAGTAGGATCTAAAGGTACGTTCACCTCCCTGCCCTGCTATTTGCAAACTGTTCCAAGTTTGAATGAAAACAGTATGCGTAAGTCATTATGATTCTTGTATCATCTCAACCTATCGGACATGTATTTCCATTTTTCATACATTGATTTGTATCTCATTAATTGAGAAATTGCAGGCGATCAATATTTCAAGGCTGAGTACATGCCCCTTGGAACACCCGGGAAGTGCCGTTTCCGTCCATCTGGAGGGTTTGAGAAAACAAAAATGCTCTAGTGCGCTCAGAGCAGACCGATGATAGCGCTCCACTTAGATAGTTCTGCCAGCACCCAGCCCGTCCAATACCTTCTTTCTTGAAACCTTCATTTTAGGTTCATGGGTGCAGGTATTCAAAAAGTCAAATTTGAACCATGATTAGCCGACTGAAATGAAGTGCAGAAAAGCATGCCGCCTATATCTTAGGACTCCCTGATTTAAAATAAGTTAAGAATATATGATACTTTTTTCACGGGAATTTTAACCAACACTTATGTTAACTGAACTCTTAGAGTTTTACTAACCCTAAATGTAATATTATTATAGTCTGTACAAAAGACCTTTTTCAGCCAATGTTCACTTAAGAAATGCTTTCGTAGCTTTTAATATTGACCAAAAAAGAAACAGCTCAAAGATTGATAACTTGAATCATTAAACTATAATGCTTCACAAACCCCCAATTGATTAATAATATAAAGTCACCAAGTCACAAGCCTATTATAACCAATACTGTCACCACCGATGATATTACAGTTTGTTACATTACAAACGCTTTATTTAACCAGTTATGTCCAATGGAGCAGTAATGTCAAAACATTTCCCACCGAATCATGTCACAATGTTTGGACCAGTAATGTACAACGCCATGAGCAGCTGCCCCTGATGATTCACAAAGAAATCCAAGATAATTGATCAGGGCATATTTTTAAGTTTTACTAAAGCGACAAGAGCAGAGGACGTAGTGTGCCAACAGAATGAAGATATGTATAGTACCACACAAAAAAAGGTCAAAATAGTCTAATGGGTCCGAGAATGTCCCTTACCGATGTGTCCTGGATAGCAATGAGCCCCTCATGAACCTTCATTATACTGACCAAGGGTAGTATGGAGAAGATGATCTCAATGCAAATGATTTGTTTCCTTGCAAATTTTAGTAGCAATGAGATCAACAATTCGATCATGCCTATAGAGACATAATTAATTCGAATTTTTCACGCACCCACTCATGATATGAAAAATTGTATCAGCCGAGTTGTTACAAATCACACAAATGTTTTGTTTACGAGTTCGGGTAATTTGTATGAAAGAGGGAATTACACTCCAACAATTGTATCGGGGATTTAAACGTAAATATGACCAAGTCGTCAAGAGATGCTAAGCTTGATAAATACTTTGCCGATAAGGCATGGTTTCATTGATGATTCATTCAGTCCAACCTACCTTCGTCCTTACGTCCATTACGTATGCACTTACGTAAATTAGCACATATACTCACTGTTCCACCCCAGATTCCCCAGCCAACAGGATCGTAATTGTTCCTCAATGCTGCGATGCCAAATACAACCGAAAACAGCCCTAGAAGAATTATTGCAATTCCCAATCCAATTCGGAGCATTGGTCGTTGATCGTTTGTAGGATGTGTTTGCGGTTGTTGGCTTTCCGGGCTTGTAGGCGTCGGCCAAACGTTATTAGGAAGATAAGTTATTGCTTGTGCCATGTTTAGCTTCTCCGACTACAAAGAAAAAAGATCTAGTACTTATAGAGCATCAAATAATGAATGGGGTGTAACACACAAGTCGGATTTTTATCTTAATCCTATAATGTAAGGTATAGGATGTGATATTGTTGTTTCTTGATAGCAAACGAGTCTTATGAGCCTCTGTTGCCATAGCAAAACTTGCCATCGTAACATGACATTAACATTAACATTTGGTTGATTCTTTGTATACCGGTGTTCTAACCTGGTATGGTACCTAAGGTGACCCGGAAAGCCTTCTCACTGGTAAGGATAAAAAAGACGTGTGTGTGTGTGTGTGCATGTGTGAATGAGATTGTGTGAGGACAGGTTTAATATCAAAAGTTTGTGACATTGTGTTATCATGTTCAAAGGCCGGGTTGGCAAAATATTGTGAAAATATTCTATAGCTACTACAATGTTACAAGTTAACTGTTGCTGCTGTTGGTGATGAAAAAGTGGTCACTTTCACTGCACATACATATTGACGATTCCTGAACTTACTGGATGAGTGCAGGGGCTTAGCCAGGTTTTGAAAGTGGGGTTGAAGGGGGTATGAAGTGAGTTCTACCGTGGCGGTGATCATGTGTGGTTGACACATGTGTGCGTTTTGCGGTTAATATGTTACGGAGTGTGCGGAACGCACGAAAAATTTTGGGGTCCTATTTGAATGGAAAATATAATTTTATGAATACTGACGTTCAAATTTATAGAAAATGTGCATCTCAACCCACACTATAGCTTACAGGGATGTTGCTGGTGTGTAATATGTTCATTTTATTCAGTAAGGGCCATTTAGACAAAAGGAAAAAATCTGTCGGATAGAGGACGCTCTTCAAATGATCTGAACTTACCTTAAAATTATTCCTTTGGTTGAACTTTTTTTCAATCAGGTACATAATACCTACAGAATAATTAGGTTTTTATGTTGCCTGAGAGGTGTGCTGCGGAACTTGAGATAGGAGGGGAAGTTTGACCTTCGACCCAATCTAATCTTGCCAAGTTACTAAGTATTATAATGCTGATATGCCACAAAAGTTGCATTTATCCCCCCCCCCCCCATAGTTGGATTTATTGATGCAACCTGTCTCACATAGATACGAAATGACATCTTGAAAAGTCTTAAAATTTGAACTGATTTCGATACAGAAACATAAAGCGTGCTAGACACTGACGTAGACAGGGCTCACAATTAGACAATTCCCCCCCCCCCCCTTCCCTGCTATTCAACTAAACTATTAAGAAATGAAGATAACAAGAAAAAAATAAAAATGTATGAGAACATAAATTGATATAGAAAATACCACAAAGACGGCAATATTAAAGGCACGAACTGAAAGCTTGTTGCTTTCTACCAATCAGTTTCTATATAAGTATTATGTGATTTGCAATACAGGATACTACGGATCTATGTTAGGTTTAGATGTGACTACAACATAATATTTTAGGGGAACTTGCAG
Organism: Stichopus chloronotus; assembly: GCA_021234535.1. Classification (NCBI taxonomy): domain Eukaryota; kingdom Metazoa; phylum Echinodermata; class Holothuroidea; order Aspidochirotida; family Stichopodidae; genus Stichopus; species Stichopus chloronotus. Next base: position 22,519,057 of record CM037845.1, on the reverse strand, counting down.
TAATTGTCTATGACTTTATGAGGTTAAAGCTATTAAACGCTTAATTGTACATCTTCAACATTCATTTCCAATTACCTAGGCATTTTGCATTTGCCATTAACCATTCCATTGTAACATATGTCTTAGAGAGTGAATGGTAATAGAAAACAATAGGGATAGGATTTGCAATCAGCGGCTTTCCTATTTGTATTACTTATTTATTTGTTTATTTCTAAACACCAGTTAATTACAGCTTATATACGCTTACTACAGCTAACAGAATACAGCCTTGTATGAAGCTTTTTATATGAAGTGTCCTTATTCTAATAAAAATGCACTTCTTTACCAGTAACAAAGAGTTTCAAATTAAACGTCTTGCAGTTTGTTTGGCTTCATTGCGGTAAAAAAGTAATCCCGAAAACTATGAAGAAGCTAAAAGTATAATAAGTCGCAAATTTATTGTTCACAACCGCATTACAAAGTTGTCTCCATAAATCGACAGTAAATATTGGAAATCTCATACGTGGAATATTACAGTCCCATTTGGAGTCACTACTTAAAATTACAAGGAGACAAAAAACCTGTCATATTTAACACAACCAACGTTGCCTAACGCACATGCAGATCCCAGTCCAGAAAAACACAAAAGGTGCGATGTGATCAGTCTAAACGGGAACTCTTCGTCATAAAGCAAACTACGTAGTTATTGTAAAAATGAGAAAAAAAATACACGTTTTACCTCAGTTTTTGTTTCGTTCCGCGTGTTTTTAATCCTGTCTAGTAGCCAAATATTAGCTAAATGTACAGTGTATGTATGGGGGGAACTTAACCTGAACAGCAAGTTCGTCCACAGTGTACATGAACCTACTCAACGGGAAATTCGTTCAATATGTGTTATTAAACAATATTCTAATTCAAAGGAATCCAACGAAGTGTAGAAAAAGTATTTACGAGAGACCACCCATGATTGCTTAAAAATAATTACAGCTGTCTTTCATAAGACGAAAGAAAAAGATTGCACGATTGTACCGTCTTGGCATATTTTTAACCTAAAAATAATCAAAAAGGTCACCCTCACACCGAAATGAATGGATATATTTTTGAATACGTAGAATAGACTCCGAAATCTAAAAGAAGGTAAAAAAGAGCTTTCATTCACTACTTGTTTGCGTGTGTATGTTTCTCTCTATCTTAATTCTTCTTCATTTTTTCTTCCATGAAAGATCTTCATACCCATCTACTGGCATTTACTCTTAGTAACCACCAAATGTCAAAGTCATTGGTAACGTTATAGTGCTATTTAAACTAAATCAAGTCAGATATGTTCTCGGAAATGACGATAGTCGGGTGCGGTTGCTGAGTAACTTGTTTGAATTCTGTGACTACACATAAATGCATTTGTAGAAAGTTATTTGAACTCAACCATAGTAAACCCGGACTTTCACAAGTGTTTTTCATAAATAAGTTTAAAGAAACTTTAAAGCAAGTTGTAATAATTCCCACAAAAAATGAAAAAAAAAATCAAATCCTCATTGCTTGTTAGCTTTCTTTTTCACATCATTCGTATTGAAAAGAACAAGCAAAATCAACATGAAGAATATGTCACAGAACAGCGACAGAAAAGAATGCTTCTAAATATGATCCTAAGCAGACGACAGCTGAAGGGAGTGCAAGTGTTGCTTTAAGTTTCAATTAGAGGGTAACTACTCGTTCAGACTTCAGATAGATTGAGATTTCAATGCACAAGTTTAATTTAGCTAAAATGCTAAGGAAGTCTAATTAATTAGGGCTTGATTAACAATTACCCTTAACTATTGCTAGAGTGGTACTTGGTAACTGGTAAGCTTGGACCTCTAAGTGTGCTCTTAAGTGGAATCGTAGACGACCACAACGCTGTAATGGCTACATAAATGTTGGCGAATAATGCGAATAGCGATTAACGTCGGCTAGCCGTAAGTCGAATTTCGGGGAGTTTGTTGACTGATAAACAGTGTCGCAGAATATTGGAATGATAACCGTGCGAATGTACACAGACTCAGTGTAGACAACGATTGGTTAGCTTCCGCGATGAATCTAGTAATAGACGTTTACTGTTGTGTAGGCCAATAACTTCACTACACAGTTGAATGGTAGCAAACATGCAGGTCACTGACTGACGAGAGCCCTCAGATCGATGTTCATGTAAACTTTAGGTTGGGTGAATATTATTCTCTAATGTAATCTTAATCGTCGAGGGTACATATACAAAAGTTACCTGTTAGAACCCTCCGCACAAGAATCTTGCAAAACAGCTGCTTAATAACATTACACTAAAAATAGAATGCGAGAGCTAAGTACCAGTTCTTTCCAGTATGTACGTATTTGTCCGTTGAACTCTCTAGTGGTTACCCGAAATGACTCGAAGTTCCCTGCATGTAAAGAACAGCAGATCAGTCGAATCCAGGATATCTTACGTCATCAATGGAGGTCCAAGATAGTAACTTACGTAATAAAATTAAATTTTGGACATTACCCTAACAAATAACACAATACATTCTTATTAAGTTCCCCTATATAGTCGTCAAAATCCACTAAGTTGAAGATGAGCTTAGTAGAGGAGCATAAAATACAAAGAAAAGTTATATGAATGACGTCAATTATTGGCGATCACAGCACGACGTTAATATTTCGCAGTTATTACAAATCATTAAAAGAAGAACAAAATCCGTCCGTCCATTAAAGGAAGCCATGATGAACTCAGGAAGTTTGATGATCTTGATAACTGGTGATCCATGTAGGAGATCCTCATCATTGGATGTCAGTTTGACTGATACTCCTGTTGATGATATTTAGTTTGTTTTCATGAAAATAATATGCACAATCCTACTCTAACATAATTAATGGATTAAAACAGTGAGCAAAGCTTCTTCTCTTCTTGTTTACACTTAATCTCCTCAATCTCCTTCAATTCTGTACATGCTCCATGTGTGCTGTACATTTTCAGTCAGTTTGAGATTGTGATAAAGTTACAGAAATCACATACAATCGAAGAAAACCTATGCACATTTCGTTATTGGTCATGTTAATGTTTGCAACAGTGGGTTGAATAGAATTACACCGTTCGTAACATGTTATAAAGAACTTAAAAGAAGATAGGTAATTGTGACCTAATTAACACATTCCTGTCCTAATCTAGTAAAAATCATCTTTCTTAACAAATTTGTGGTTACAATTATCTAATGTTGTCATAAAGTGTCCCAGTGGAGAAAAAACGTTCCTTTGTCTTGATTTTTTCTGTTGTTGACATCACATATTCATGATTATATTCTTTTTGCATCTTCTGCGCTTTGAAGATGGCATTTTTTTTCTTTTGTTATTGACCATTCGTGTTCACCTGCAGAGTTCAGATAAACATTGATGACCTTTGACTAAACAATTTTCGTGCTCAAGGTAGAGAGAAGAGTGAAACGCACACTCATGAATATTATCTATAAGGGGCGTCAACTTAAGGAAAATTGAAAATAATTACATTTTTTTTCTCTTTCTACTGAAGCACTTTCACATAGACTATGCCATTGGCAAATCATTTCTCATTGTCTGTTAAGGAGATATGATTATACTCGATTTGTAGGAATAAAGTGCAGAGAGTTATGTAAAATACATATCACAACCACCTGTTCTTCTTTGATTTGATTTTGATTGATTTAATTTATTCAGTCACACATGTAAATATACAAACGGTATGATAATATATGTAACTAATTGCATAATTATCAAATATTATACACATATATGAAAGGAACGTCGTAAACTCTGAGAGAGCTTGAGGTGACGTCCAAAAGAAAGTAAACAAAGTCATACAAATTAAGATTGAACATCAGATAAATTACAACAGCAAAATTTACCAACAGATATTTACAAAATTGTAACTGAAAAAAAAAAGATAGGAGTAGGAGGAAAGTTGAGGAGAGAGGAGGAGGAAAGTTGGTGTAGGAAAGTAAAAAATCAGAGTGTGATAAAGTAGGTTATCTACATCAAATGTAACCGACAAAAAAGGATAGAAGTAAGACCTCTAAAAGGATTAGTGTCAACTATCGTGGGTGATAATTTATGAGCCATATTTCAGTTATGACAAGTACTGAGAGAGAATGAGAAGGTTGTTTAAACAATACAAATATGAGGTCTGAAAAACAAGATTTTTTGAGACTTCGATTCATAAAGTCAGATACACTGCATCAGTCATTGGCGTGGATCATTTAGACCTCTCCTTTTCTGTGCCCACATCTCAATAAGTTCCCCTCTCCATTTTGTTTTTCAAAATAATGAAAAGTAAAGACGGTGATGGATGGTTATACAGTATAGGATACAGAACACTACTCTTTTTTACTTGAAACGTCCATATCGTCAGTTTTAGTGTTATAGTTCAAGGGTGTAATCATGTGATAAACATGTTTTCCATTTGCGAATGGACTGAGAAATGGACTATGACATTTGTCGTTTACAGCTTTCCGTCCAGTACAGACCCAAAGCAACGCGCAGTCTAGTCAATTACGTATGTACTCAAGGCTAGCCATCTGAATAATTAGTTAGCCGTTTATCGTTCATTCAATCAATGTACTATTTTGCTATAATATTGTTCTCACCAATCAATATTGTCAGCACATTTTGTCACTCGATAGTATTTCCAACTGTTTTTCGATCAGCGAAGTATCTAAGCGCAGATGAAAAAGAAAATTACCTAGGGTAATATGTCTAACACAATTGCTAGATCCATCTCTAAGACTTACAAACGTTGCATTAATGCAAAACTATACAGATTTCTATAAAATGTAAAATCGGTTCATTTTTCAAGGTTAAGCACGAAATTGATGACCTCAAAAATAGTGGTTGTATTTGTGGTAAAAAAAACTTGTGGGGAAGTTACATTGGAGAATCCACACTTGGCTTTGTGACAGATTTATAAAGCATGTGAATGCTGACTATTTCAAAGAATTTAGTTCCACATGCAATCACCGTAAAACGGCGTAACATGAACTTTCAAACCCAGCTGATGTTAAAGACCTCCATGTGGAGAATTCCCGGTACAAATGCAAGATCATGGAGTTTCTTTTCGTGTATACATATGTGATCTACAGTGGTACATGAATTGACCGAAACGAATACGAAAGGTAGGACAGGGTGGTCGCTTGGGATTTCTTGGAGGGGGGGGGTTGGAGAATCGAGGAGGATAGCCAGGCTAAAACTCACACACCAGTTTAATTGTTTCGTCAGACAGTCAGTCCCCGGTAGCTTTTTTCGGCCTGAGATTCTGCCATGAATATAAAGTAGTAAAGTCCCATGAAGATCACTTCACTATCCCAATAGCGTATGTGGTCATTCGTTAGATATAATTATCATCAAACAGCGGTTAAGAAAACGCCATCTGCGCATGAGCATTGACAGCCAGTTGGTAAATAGGATAATCTACTTATTTTAACATGCACGTCTGCAGTGCATTTTCTGTGCCATTCGACCTACTCGCGACTAGTGTAGTGATATGTATACTATTAGTTTGTTTGTCTTAAGAGGGCGAACTTGTTTGTTACTATGTGACATCAATGCAAGGAGTGTGTCTATTAAAACGCAATGACTTTAGGCGAGTAACCTGGATAGATCTACCTCTCACCCTATCAGTATCAGAAATCTTAACATTTCCAGTTGATTTGCATGCATTTCCACTGAACTAGATAGTGAACATGATTTACAACACTTCTAAGATAAACAAAAGTATATTGAACAGATGATGTAAATGAGACAAGGTTAAGCTTCCAAAAAGCCCATAACCAGTTTGTGTATGGTGGCCGAGAAAAACAAAAAGGAAAGCAAGGGAAAAGGAAAGCAGCCACAATAACAAATTACGGTATCTACAAATAACAGTTAACAAATAACTGTTAACAGCAAATTAGTCTTCTGCGTGTCATTTGCGATTTTTGAATGAAGAAAGATTCGTCATTTTTTCAGTATTATTCTGTGACGAGTCCATTATTCTGAACCCATACACACGAGACGCGAGTTTTAAGTCAAACTATCATCTTCTGCATGCCGTTGTTTAGATATTTTGCATTTCAGGGTGGCTAACGAAATAATGACAAGATATAATAAAGAAAAAAGAGAAGAGCAGGGCAACTTCCATCTTTGAATCAAAATTTGACAGCCTTTCTCTGCAGATAAAATTTAATGTCTGCATCAGTTTCCCTCTATAGTGATCAAGAGCAGAATAACCCAGTTTATTTCGGCCTCTTTGATTACCTAGGTAGTATTTACCACTAGAAAGATACATATAGGTAAAATAATTGTTTAAGCATTTCAATAAAATGGCAGATAAATGAAAATGTGTAACTTGGAAAGTTTGACCAAAACATTATCTGCTTTCGTCCTGAAACAGTCCATTTTATCATATATATAATTTTTTTTTCTTCTCAGCATGTTTTCTTGCCAACATTTCAGGTATTCTGCCAAATTATTATTATACTGGATGAGTAATCAATCAAAGAGTAATTATTCAGTCTTTTCTTACACCAATTCCCTTTATATCAGGAATTATTCGTAAAGTATGTGTAACTGTAAACATTCCTACACATATACATTACAAAGAATTAACGGCATACACAAAGAAAACCGAAAACTAGGTGCCATCAGTTTGTTCCCAAAATTGACGGCACCATTTGTTGTCTCTTTGTATTTCTCTACTTTGCTCTGTAAAGTTTAGACACTCTGAAGATATTTTTACACTGATGGTTCAGTACTTGCACGTAATATACAACAGCTGCTTTTTATATATATTTTCATCTAATTTTTCTTCTTTTGTTTTCTTTTAAAGAACTGAGCAATACTTGTATTGAATATCGTGACGCATGCAAGTCGACTCACACCGCGATGAATTTGCTGCAAAGAACCCCTATATATACCGGTTAGTGTAGGTTATAACGTGTATGTGTATTTGGCTAATGATTGTACTTTGTTTGGATTTTCTAAGGCAACGGAAAAATCTCCCTCTACAACAACACGGACAGAACAATACTTCATGTAAAGCAATAACGGTACTTCACATGTTCATTATATGTGATATTCAGTGTATCTTGTCTACGGATAAATTCCGAATTTACTCATGTTTTTTTTTTTTTTTTTATAAATGAACAGTTTGTTCGATTTCTAGGCTGATAACCATCCCGAATGATGTTGTTGGCTCCACCGGTGGACTTTTCATTCCTCGGAATCTCTGATCAACATCCAAAGGTATTTCTCACACTATTTTATGCGCCTCAATCAGTGAGGGGATAGCTGAATAGCTGTTCCTTTGACAACAAGGCCCACAGGTTGATGATTAAGTGTTTCACTAAGTCCCATGGACATGAAAGTCTTGGTTACAACTCATGAATTTTGATTCACGGCCTACAAAGAAAAAAATATATAATAAAAGGCAGCATTGAAAGCGAAAGATGGAACTTGCTTATTTACAACGTTTTTGTTATGCAGAACAACCCATCTCATGGCATTATAATATGGCAATTTATTGCAGATCCATATTTCCGACAACAGTCACTAATAGTATTCTAGAAAGATGAAAATTAACAAACTGAAGGGAATCCCTTGCTTCACACGCGATTACTTGTAAGTATATTCAGTACCCCGTTATTGGTGAACTCAAGAAATATATCGCAGATATTTAAAATGTCACAGAAAAGCCATTATTTGGAAGGAAGGTACTTTGGATTGGTTCGCTATCGTGAAATATGTGACTGTCGTCAGGTTCAAGAAAGAAAGACTACCTGCAGTAACGTTTGCCACGGTGAAAGATTTTTTTTTTTTTTTTCATTGAAGCGCCAACTTAAAAGCGTGCCAATTCCTTGATACTAAAGAGATACTACTCTGTATGTGTTTTACAAAATGGCAAAGGACAACGAAATTTGAACAGGAGCGGAGCCAAACACACGTATAAAACCACACGCATACGAGCATACGCATTTTCACTGACACGTTACAAATTCAATTCAATTCAATATTGTTGTGGACATGTTGTACTAACTCTGCTTGAATAGCAAGGGATTTGACTGTGTGATAGATTGGCAAATGTTAAATCATATCTAAAAGCAAAACAGATTTTTCTTCTGAGAACCAAACATTTCCGGTGCGATACGCGTGCTTTAACTTAGGGTCCCTCCAGGCTCTTCAGAAGTTTCCCCAATATTACCAGCCAGCACATTCCCTGCCCACCTTACCAAATAACGTGAAGGCAGAGTACACAGTTCATGTAGGCCTGTAGGTAATTTCACGCCATGTCGTAAAGCCTAGTTGTGGCTGTACTGATTGTGTTGTCCATGCGGTATGTCTATAGTGACTGGAGGAGAGAGTTACAGTGTAGATAGTATGCCCAATAGGGCCCAACTGCCAGGACAATTACTGACCTGTATAAACTTGTAATTGGTACCAATATTCTTATATATTACTGTAGGATAACTAAAAAACTTCGCCAGTGGCCATGATATCCATAAAAAGGAGCGTTTAACACACTGTAGTTCAAGCTCGAAAAGGGAAAGTGAGGGGCGTATTCTGCGTGCACATACACGAAGATCTTTTATCACAGAAAGTTTGTGATACTTAGGGCACCAGGGTATACACATACATAAATAGGTACACTTCTGTATTCTTGTTTTTGGATATTGATCACTTACCGGTCGCCGGTGTGGCCACAATAGCGCAACACAAGCAGAGATTGCTCCAGCGAAACAGAAGAGCCCATTCACAGGAAAGCATATAGATAAAATTTTATACGTTCCACTCTGCAAGAGTAAAAGATAACTTCTCGTCTCGTTTATCTTTGTCGGTATTGTAATTGCTGAATGTACAAACTGCAGTATTATTTTATTTAACTTGAAGAGAGCGGCAATACATGCCGACTTTTACCTTGATGTCAAAGTGTCGTACATTTTTTTCTTATTGACGAACAATCCCGATGATGACGGCCTATGGCTGACAGAATCAATAAGATACTTACGCCACACAACAAACTTTGAAATTACTACACTGACGTTAAGTACTTTTTTAACTTGACATGAAAAAACTCGGGCACAGACATCATCTTCTGTTTTTTGTTTCTTCACAATACACGTGTAAATGCAGTTAGGGTAACATCCAAATTCAAAAAGTAAGAGATTAGGTGTAACTACATAAGAAATTGTGAAAAGAAGTGCTGTAAAAACTTCAAGTGAGATCTTTCCGATATTTCTTTCTTGAGCTATCGTGTTTACAAGGTAAACTTCACAAACACACCCAGAAACCTGAATAAATGCATCCATTTCAATAATCATCAAAAGGAAAAAAGTTGTTGTCTATAGTATACCGCATTACTCACCGGAGGATATAGAATCCTTAGCAAGATCATGCAGACACCGGATATATATGCTGTACTGGTAGCAAGAGACAAGAAGGCCACAACCTGTAATAGTAAATTCATAAAATAGAAACGGAAAATGTGTGCATGTTAGCTGTTCTTTACAGTCAAGACGGAAAGGTTGTTTGCATAGATTCATCTGACTATCTGTAAGTGTATCAGTACATTTGTCTATCTGCCTAATCTACATCCCTCCTGCATGCAAATGTATTCCATATATATATATATATATATATATATACACACACACATATATATATATACACACACATATATATATATACACACACACACACATATATATATATATATATATATATATATATATATATATATATATATATATATATATATATATATATATATATATATATATATATATATATAATGTGAACTTTAAGATCAATAACAGAACATTTGAGCCCTAGGTTCTTGACAGGTCGGATAGGGAATGTAAAAGTTTTGCTACACCTATACCGCCATTTTGAAGAGAAATACCTACTACGTATTTACTTTTAGCACTGCAAATGCCGACACATCCCGTCGAGAAGGAAATCTGTAGTACAAGTCACCAAAATAAAAAAGTATGCAACGTTATTAAATTTTTAAGTTAATCCTTACAACAAAACTCCTATATATGTACCGTATATGTACCATATATAAAATAGGGGTAATACCGTGTATATATTACCCTTTTCAATGTGTTTTTGTACATATTCCCTGAACTAACAATATTATCATACCATACATAGAACATATCAAATTTAATCGAAATACTGTTAAGTTATGTTGTCACACTTCACATTAACGGTTAATTGTTACCTTACATTATCGACTATATTGAGCTCCTTGAACAACACGCCTGCGGGAAGTACCTCATGCGTCAGTGAAGGATAGTCTACGTACAGAACCATGCATTGTGTGTGAATTTCATTGAGCCCAGAGGTATTTCATTGAATATAGAAGTGGGAAACAAGAGTTAGGTAATGCTTACCAATATCATCTTACGTTTTATTCATTTTATAGGTATGTATCATATTATTTACTAAATTACTAGCTAAGATATAGGGAAGGGATTAATTAAAATCTACATAATAGCCTACTAATGTCATCACAAGTGGATGTGACTATACAATACAATACTCTACATAGATCTGTAAGGTAGGTAAACAAGGGGTTACCTTCAGTACCAAAACTGACAACTTTACTTTGTAGGTCGACTACATCTGTTAGTCGTTTTTAGGTAATTATTTCAAATTACTTCAATTGAAATTAGTACCGCCTACACTTACTATACCACCCCAAATTCCTATGGCGACGATATCTTCACCAAGGAGTAATGATGAAAAACCGATAGCAATTTCAGTCCCTGAGCAGATGCTGATAGCTAATCCTAATAAAGCACGTATCGATGATGCACGTAGGTATTCAGATACTGGTCGAATCCGTTACTGCTCCATCTTGAATTCTCGGAACGTGATGTAATTCAATTGATATATCGTTAATTGGTCATAACCGCTCCGCCAGGCCTGGTGGTAAAAATAAAGGACACATTTTGACAGTTCATAGCAGTCATGGTATGTGATTATATATTCATCAGCAATTTAGCCTGCTATTCCATTCTACCTGCCATGATTCACAACCAAAACCAGGTGAGGCCGAAAAAGGAAACAATTTCTCCGTCAACCATGTTAAATTCAATGAATTAAGAATGTTAAATCTGTCATTTAAGAACACAAATATTTTGACATAGTACATACCGGTATCTGGAGAAAATGTATAGAACACCTTGGGAAGCGCGCAACTACACAAATGATCTGCTGGGTACCCTGGTTGAAACAGTGCTGCGATACGTATTTAGAGCTTTCAAACAATTGAATTATGATCAGCCTCAAACTTGAGCCTTGTATAGTATATGAAATAGTATACGTACCTAGCGCTCGACTTACAAAACGTTGATGCTTCTTGCTCTAAGAGAATCGAGGCCAAACAAGTGTAACATCAAGTGAAACAACAATGGCACCTGAGTGTTAAATCAAGCAGCTACTCAGAACGGGTCATAGGAGATGACAAATCAGTGGCACATATCTCTGTTCGAACCAATACCAAGACTATGAATCATAAGGCTTACATATATGGGTAGGTTACCTACCCATATATGTAAGCCTTAAGTTAATTCATCTTGCCAATACCTCCCCTAAAACAAGGCTTTAGAATTGCAATATCACTGCCGCATTTTTCGATTTTCTAAACAGTCTAAATTTCCTTCAATCGTCTTATTTTCCGCATTATCTGTATACTTTAATTGGTGCTTTCCAACAATGATCCAGTTAGGACCATGGTGATAATAACCGAAAACATGCATAAAAAATCCTGTGGCTCAAATCCTGTAACGATTAATAGTAGTCTTTCCACTGAGTATCCTGCAGGCCAATGAAGGTAGGACCTGGTTCTGACAGAGTTTCCCGGATCCAACATTTCACTCACGGAAATCAAACGTGTGAGAAAAAAAAATTGCTTCCAGCCAGAGAATGTTTGTTGGAATCTCCTTTAGATGGTTTACGACACGTGTTAATTAGAAGGTTACCAGGCTGTTATGAAAGAAGATATCATACGTTGCTGCATACTACACATCTCTCTACAGTGCAAATAAGCTTTCATCATGCTTACCTTGTTACTACCATAACCTAGTGGCGTCTCAGTGGGATGTGTTAAGAACGAAGACCTGAAAAACGAAGACCGAAGTCCTTGCTAGGTCATCCATCCTCGAACATCGAAGACACTGGTATAACCGCCGAAATATAGCAAATGAATATAATGTCTAACCATACACAGTAAATTCATAGCGCTATTTTCTATTGATTTCGTGTATACCGATAAACGTTAGCGGAGGGTCTCCGTTTTCCGGTCTTCGTTCTTAACACACCCACGTGACAGCGGTGTTAAAAACGATGACCTTAAAAACGAAGACCGAAGACCTTCCTGGGTCATCCATCTTCGACGATCGAAGACCCAAAGGCCGGAATATAGTGAAAGACGTACTTCCAGTCGATAATATAATGTCTAACCATACTCAGTAAATGCAGATCAATTGTACAGTACGTATATATGACCACTGGCCTAGCAGTGGTGGTGGGGGGGGGGGAGATACAAGGACGGTTGAATAACATCTAACGTAACGAAAAGTAACAGAACTCAGATTTTTAAGGATATACCAAGAAAAGGTCGGACTTTTCGATCGTTGTTTTGCTTCTCGCCACCAAAGTGTAGAGAGGGTACATGCGATTTGCAACAAATACTGCAACAGCCAGGCTTACCTTCTAGTGTGGTACACTCTGGCGTTCAGCTGCCGGTACCGTTGAGTTACCTTGATTATGCTGCTTAAAGCAAAAAAAAAATGTGTTTATAATGTAACTCTGTCAAGGGTGTAAACTGTACTTATGTTAGTTCAAACGACTGAATCACATAAACTACGTTACTATAATGTTATTGACCTTACTGTAGGCTCAATCACTTCTTGTATATGTCTTTCCACTTGTTTTATATGCCTACTTGAAGATATATCACCTTGCAACCTCAGTGTCACCACAGTAACCTCAATAACCTGTGAATTGTGTTTCAAGGCGTAAGCAGTAACTTAATAAAGATAAAATGCATATTATGCACCAATCAAGGAGGTTGAGCGCTTGATCGTTTTCCTACAATTCTCACTGGCAGTCCGCCTCCCATTTATGCAAAATACTGGATGTCCAACTGGAGGCATACTGCATTTCCATTTCACAATGTAACTTGTTTTAAATGATCCGAAACAACGTGTACCCCATGCACTAAGCTACTGGGCACACGCAGTCTCTTGACCTTCTACAAGCAACCAAAAGTGACGCCACTAGTTCCAAGGATTAATTCTGATAATATTGCAGAGAACGTTTTTTAATCCAGGATAATAATGACTACACCATTTCCAGAATTTTACCCGATCCGCGCCAACCGATGATGGCTCTCCACTTAGATACTCTTGCCATCACCAACACCTGCTTTCTTTAATTTCAGCCACACTCCCTTCTTGAAATGTCTGGATCCACACAGTCAACCCATCCGATATATATTACCATTTTTCAAAGAACTACCTTTCTCTCTGTATCTGAGAAATTGCAGACGTGATGTCTTTATCCCAAGGCTGGGTACAGTTTGGTAAAAGTGCAGACTCCGGGGGAGGTGTAAAGTCAGATTTTAACCACCACCGGATGGTGGCGCTTTGCTTGAAACTGCCGACACTCAGCTTTTCTTTCAGGTCAATCCCGTTTGTCTGAATAACCGTGTAATACCGTCCTCTTTAAAATCATCTGGACTAAATTTCTCTCACTGAAATTTGTCTTTTCTGCCACACCATTTTTCAACAAACAAAGACAGGTTTTGGAATCAAGCAGAGGGAATCTGTCACAGCGGAATAGTATGTCTGAAGTAATGGTCTTAAAATTCAAATGTCAATCTCGTTAGTATGTTCATGTCCTGTAGGACTGAAAGATATGGGGCAAGCCTCTCTAATTTGTTATGTTTCAACAGTACCATCTGCACAAACACCATGGAAAATTGCTAATCTATGTTCATGAAATCTCAACCATATTGCAGGCATGGAAAGCACTCTTGATACACATCTAGGTATGATAACGATAACTGGATCCTTTTCAGTCTAATACATAAATCGTTCACACATCTGTACAACCAAAACAGCCATTTCAGCAGTATTAAATCTCACTATGTATTAGGCCTACTACCCCGCTCCAGTCTCTAATGCTGATAACCAATCAAGAAGGCAGCAATTCAATTTGGAGAGTCTTCGGTTTTCGTTTTGAAGGTGTTCGCTGAGTGGGTGTGTTAAAAACGAAGACCCGTTCATCCGTATACACGAAATCAATAGAAAATAGTGCCATGCATTTACTGTGTATGGTTAGACGTTATATTATCGATTGGAAGAAGGTCATTTGCTATATTTCGGCGTTTACAGCAGGCAATTCGATCTCCGAAGATGGAAGACCCAGTAAGGGCTTCGGTCTTCGTTTTAAAGTTTTTCACTTTTAACATCGCTGTGTGGGTGTGTTAAAAACGAAGACCCGAAAAAAGAAGACCCTCGGCTAACGTTTGTCAGTATACACGAAATCAATAGAAAATAGCGCTATGCATTAAGTGTGTATGGTTAGACATTATATTATCGATTGGAAATATGTCTATATTTCGACTTTATTTCAGGGTCTTCGATCTTCGTTTTTAAGGTCTTCGTTTTTAAGCTTTAAATTTCGGTCTAAAAGATTTTTCAATGCATTTTGCTAACAAAAAAAAATTGGTATTCAGTATATGGTGAAGTCGTGCATATGGCATCAGCCCCACCGAAGAATAAATGTTGCTTTTTTACACGCTGATCGCTCCACTTTCAGGCAACGCAAAATCGTATGAAAACAGTGACGAAAACACAGGGAGTGTGAATAATCATGAGCTTTGGGGATTTTACAGGGTTGTAGGCTGTTTTGAGGAAATCCACCCCTTTCTTCATATGGCAAAGGCGAATCAAAAGTATTAAGCGATTAATATCAATATTCATGTTAACAGCTAAGAATTAGGAGATTCCATTTGCTGCGAGGGAAAGATATTTGAGTTGGGAGGTGTCAGGCAGGACAGTCTAGGTGGAGCGCCACATCAGTTTGCGCGAAGCGTATGGAAGGATGTTTTTGGCTTTTCAAACTCACCAGATGGCCGGAAACGGCACTTCCAGGGTGTTCTAAGCTGCATGGGCACAATCGTGTGTTTTACTCTACTGCAGTCAGTTCTGGTGTGGCTGATTCTTTGTATTAAAAAAAACACTGTAGGTTCTAGCAAAAGATACCTGGTGGAGTGACTTTAAGGCAGGCTGTGCTTTTAACTGCCGGCACGGGGAATAAACTTTAAAGGAACGTTTTGTTTGAGAATACGAAGTGTCAGTGCCGGATGACCTCGGTATCTTCGAGTGCTGCTGTGTCTATTTCCACCTCAAAACAGGGAGAAATAAAACATTGCGTAATTAACCCTCTCAGGTTCCACATGTGAGGTAGGCCGACTGTATATTGATGTCATGCAACCCACATGGCCAAAATTACCTGACAAAGCTTATTCCTATATACGAAAGGAGATTAGGCCTGTTTCATCACACATAATAAATATGCATCGAACAAAAGCCTGAGACTCAAAAAGGTTAAGTTGCTAAAATGTACTAGTAGATCAAATGGTCTGCCAGCCCCACTGAAGTGTTTGTAGAACTCGTTTTTTTTTTTATGGTTAACAATTGTTACATTGATTTGGGGGTGAGATTATAACATTTATGAATAAAAATTACATTCATTTTGGAGTCAGGTATTATAACACTTATGTTTAAAAGTTAGCACATTTATGGTGGATGTCATATTTATACTTGTTATCACATATACGGAATACACAATCCTCACGATACGTATTTTCCGATTCCCTCAGACAAGCTGGACATAGAAACATTATTTCTAGATTACAAAAAAAAAGAGAAACACTGTGAATAACGTGTGTGTTGTGTCACGAGGGAGTTGTCTAAAACACAACTCCCACGGTCACAAAGTCGTTTGTTTCAAGTCTGTTTTATCACACCTGCTTTTATCATGGGTATAGGCCTACTTGCACATTCAACAAAGGAGAATCAAATACTGGAAATATATTTATGAAAATGAAACAGAAGTGTGTAGCAAAGATCTTCCCAAAGTTTCATTCAGAAATATTGTTTTCTTTTATTCAAGTTGCCCACTTTTGAAATCCATAGAAGGGTGCTCATGTCCTTTTTGCCTAGGTTTAATGTAAACCCTGCTAGATTAAGTCGAATTATGATGTCACATAACCACTGATAGTAAGAATTTCAGATTCTGTCTTTGTTCTCTTTACCTATAACTTCCATAAATCCTCACAAAGTTGTCCACCCCTTCTGTTGAATTACTGTGAGATGCATCATGCAATAATAAAATTATTAATATTTGTTTCTATGCATGACTGCTAAAAAATATTTGACAATGAAATAGAAAGATAAAAACAATGCTTTTCAATGAAATGTGGTCAGGTTATGTCATCACAATCTCAGAATGGGAGCTTCCTGATAATTTTTTCATGAACATTCAAATTGCAAATATCTTAAAAAAGAAAACAAAACAGTTAAATGAAATTTGTTGATGGTTTTCATCGTATGTTAGTCTTAAATTGTCAAAAGTCACTGATTTTCACTCGCCTTTAATGAACGTATATGCAATCGAGTGAAATGTTCGATGTATGGATATTTTTATTAGGTTTACATTATTCTTTACTTTTACTTGACTATAAGAAACAAATAGGCATGAGTTCATTTTGTTTGTGTTGATATGGATGAATATGCCGGCCTTAGTGTGATAGAGAGGACGTGGGTGATAACTGCTGTCATCCTATGTCCTACAAACTGAAAACAGCAATGCAACGATTACAATAGTTCGGAATGTAACGGATAACATGAGATCTGGTTGTTGACGTATTGTCTGTTGAATTAGACAAGTTAAAACAATACCACCGTGGAGACACACTGAACTGACATGCGCAGTATCAAGCATTTGTCATCAGTTACATTACTATTTCAATCTACACGTCATTCACTCCAATGTTGTATTACATACAACCTACAAGCAAGCATTTTGCTAATGTTAATAGTTAAAGTACTTCTGACTATAATGACGTTGAATTTGTGTGTCACTGAGAAAGTGTATTTGACTAACGGCTGAATCACAAAAGCACGGAATAATCAAATTACTTTCAGATTTCAGATTTCATTCGTAATTTCGCTTACATTATGCCATACCCTAATATCGGGTCCCAAATTGTATCTACCCCCTGATGATTTGTACCCCTGTAATTCCCCTCCCCCCTCCCCTTCTCACCGGTCATGCTTTCAAATATCGTTGAGCTTAGTATGCCATTCTGGAGGGAGAACCATCAGACTGGAATTAAAAATGTTCAATCATACCGGTGAAGAAGTTGGTTATTCCACAGTCACAGACTATACATGGTCGACGGATTTGGTGTTCCACAATACAAGTCTCCACTGGCAAACTAAAACATATCAATTATACCACACGTTCAGTACGGTCAGTTGATTTTCAGATTATTAGCCAAGAAAATGCTACGTCTTCTGTACTTATCTCAAATCTCAACAGAGATCTCATATCATTTTAGAAAACGGAACTGATTTTACTGTAACGTTTTAGTTTTTCATGTTTTTTAAAGTTTTATTTTTTTAATGAAGACAGGAACGAAAAAAAGAGGATTGATTATTTCAGTGGGCCAAAATATAGTGACCATTAAATCAACCGTTTAAGCTGACTCAGTGAAGGATATGTACTGAAAATAGTGCATTCAAAATCAATTCTACGTAGATTGTAGATTGTACCAAGTGCCTTAGAATGCAGATGATATATGCATTGCAAAATTCCATAACGGTTATTCTCACTACTTTTTTTTTGATACGTAGCACATTTACACAAGCATAACTGTTCAAACCCTTCCGTGTCAAAACAAAACCTGAAATCAATACACTCTGGTAAATTATCTTTTTCACTACAGCCATTAGTTCTCAGGTTCAGAATATATTCAAGTTCAATTCCAGAGTTAACTGCTCCCTAAAGAAGTTATAGCATGATCTACGGAAGTGATAAATTCATGTCGTTGAGAGAAGTTGTTAAAACTTTACGGGTATCTTTCCTGTCTATTTTTGACTGGCTGTCCGTCGACAAAAACACTTTGCTGTATGAATGGCATCCTTTATCTTTAGCTGATACTTTTGTGTTGAATTATACAGCCAGAAATGCAAACATGGTATTTTGATTATGCGGTTGACAGGTAGATGATCCCCTCTTGTTAGTAAATACAGGTTTACAAGCTACTGTCATGATAATCTTGAATTTGTAAATGGCAGCGAGGCCATCTGTCACACCGTGTGGCCAAGAAATGCCCTTCCGAAGGACTTCGGTGAAAGTTTCATTGTACCTTTTTTTTTCGACAAATCACATGATACTCATGTCATATTTGACAGACGTGTGAAATATTCCTTCGTACAGGATGCAGATATTATTCGCACAACTGGTAATACTTTTTTTCGGAATTTTATATGTGAACATCTTCAATCTGACACCAAACATGAAATACTTGTGCATCCAACTGGGTTTCCATCGTCATCGTGTGGTTACTAAGGGGCGTGGCTGATGACGTCAATAGAAAAAAATGCTAAAGGTTTTTGAATTGGCATACCCATATTATCCATATGCTGTTATTCGTGTCCTGTGTGTAAATGCCAACAACTTTATTCCAGACATTTTACGTTTGTGCAGCCAAATGGGTTGGGTGGTCGTCTTATAATTACTGGCTGATGACCGTCACCACAGAGAAGTCACAGTGGGTGTAAAATGGCATGTATACTGTATTGTCCAAGCACTCATATCCATGTTCTATTTGTAAATACCAACAATTTGATACCAAACATGTCATTTTGTACATCCAAATGGGTACACGTAGTGAGTGCCCAAGGGGGCATAGTTCCTGACGTAATTGGAAACATTTCTCAATAGTGATGTATCTTACAGTTTAAAATACTCAGATCCGAATTCTTTGTGTAATTTCATATCAATTATGCCATATTTGTACCTCCAATTGCATTTCCCGTTGTTATTATTACTTCATTAAAAAAAATGCTCAGGGATGTCACAAAGTGGTATTCTGATGGAACATACCGTAATCTACCAGTTCTACCGTACCCTACTTTCAGGTTAAGTTCGACTACCATTACGCATGAACGCACAATATTAAATTAGCAGGAAAGGGTGCAGGGGTAAGATTGCATGATTCTTTTGCTTTTCTTTTTTCATATATTGTGATATATGTTTTTCTTCTTCTTCTTTCTTGTAACGGTTGTCTACTTTTTTAAGCTTAACCGTTCTCTTGCATGTCTTTACTACTTCTTTTCTTATATCATGTATGTAATAAAACTGGAAATGTATTGAAACCGGTGGCCACCATCATTGAGGGACAGTATTGTATATAATTATTATTAAACTCTGTTTAAATAAGATTTATCACAAAAAAATCCCTTTTGCGATATATCGTTTAGCAAAGTTCAAAGAGGAATGGCACTCTGAATAAAAAACAAAAACAATAGAGTACAAAAATTGGACTTCCTCGTTTTTATACTCTTTTTTTTTTGTCTTTCAAGTGTTTACATAATTTTTCCACTTTATCAATCAACCTTTTCAAAGGTTAACCAGGAATGAAAAAATATACTGCTCCAGTTGTTCAATGGATCGTATAGCCGAACGCTTTACGTGGTTCTTCTTCTACGGCAGATCAGATGCAACATATGTGCTTGGTGATAACTCCCCCTTCCCCCCCCCCCCGCCCAAAAAATATAATAAACTGAAAGAAAAAGTTAAAGGTCCGATTATCTGTTCAACTGTCACAATAAATATGTACTGATAACAGTTAAACAATAAAGATAAGGTTAGTGGCGTAACTCACATATTATCATGTGTATATACTCCTATTCCACCTTTTATCTGTAGAGGTTTACTGGGACCTAATTTATGTCAAAGTTCAGTTGTCTTTTTCTTTTTTCTGTCCATCTTTTTTTTTCTCACTTTGCCTCGTGAGGTTTTAGCATATCTCTGGGTGGAAAATTAAACCCCAAGAGAGGTATATTATTTATTTTTTATATTATTTATTTTTTCGATTGACCGCACTCCAAGGTTCCCAACTTTTTTCTTTGGGAGTACCATTTCACATTTACGCGGTACCACCGAGTACACACACACACACATAGCCGTTAAGGGCGCCTATTGGGGACATGGACTTTTCCTCACGTAAATGGGGATATCCCTACTTTGCACATGATATCCCCACTTTAGTGATATAAGACTTGTATGCATCCCCGATTCACGCCAAAACGGAATTGTGTGTATAATTTTTTTACACACATACATCCCTATACACAGGAATAAATCCATATAACAGGTAATTGGGGAAAACGTCAGATTGAGCTACAAACTTGAGGGCGCATATCTGAAACCCCAATTTGCATTATGTTAAAATATCCAGAAATGGGGATATCCCCGTTTTTTAGTATATCCCCGGTTGCAAGCTCTAATTTCTCGTGTGTGTCCCCAATCGGCGCCCATTACAAACCCACAGGCTACATACACTTCCATTCCATTCCTATATTTAGGAAAACAACGACATTCCTATATTTAGGAAAACAACCACCTACCCGCCTTTCCCTTATGCTGGACGGTAAACGTTCCAGAGAAAATTGGTCTGACCAGGCTGGCCTACTGTTGAAGTGGCTACGGGCATGATATGAAAACTGGCAGCCTGTGTAATATAAATTAGGCATTTATCAATCATGGTTCCCCGGAAGCTGTTCTTATTTAGTCCAATGCCAATACATAGTTTTGTGATTAAATTAATTTTGGATGAGTACAATATCTGATTGGGAATGGTGAGAGCAACTGGGGGGACAACTGGGGGGCAAGGAAACAATCTGGAGGGGCAAATGCCCCCTCATGCCCCCCCCCCCCGGTAGCGCCGCCACTGTTTGTGATATTCACTATTTTCTGTAAACCTGCAAAGTTCCCTCCATACGCTAACGATAAATGGTCAAACTGAAAGGATCCCCATGTGTCGCCAACCAAAGAACACTAATGAGGGAGTAATGAACGGTTCAATTTACTTTTTGAAATTAGCGACCAGAAAGTTTTTTACATTTGTACACCTAAAAAAGTTTTAAATGGTATTTTGTGATCCCTAAAATGCACTCTATCTCCATATGCAAAATAAAGTTGCTGCCATTAGTATTTCCGTGACCCATAACATGTGCTCTATCAATTCAGAAAGCATTATCCATGTACTTTTGCAGCTGAACAAAGTCGTTATAGGCAGTGGGCTCTTTTGGGCTACTGACTGGGCCCATGTACAGGATGAAGTTGCACTCATTGGTATTTTCTAAATATCTAAGATGTACTTTTTAAATACAAAAAGAACCAGGCCTATCTATGCACTTTTTCAACTGAACAAATTCGTCATCTGAAGTATACCCTTTGGGGGCTTGCGTCTGGGCCAACGTACATGACAAACTTGCTGTCGTTGGTATTTTCGTGATTCTTGCGACGTATTCCTTCCAAAACAAAAAGAATTGCTCACGTGCTTTTTCATTTAAATAACGCCAAATTTGGCGGGTCCTTTACGTTTAAGGTTAGGGTCTGAGGCCCAGTACAGTATAAAGTTTCTGTCACACCCATTTCCACAATTAGTAAGCCCTAGTGCACATTTTCCAATTAAATTTATTCATGTACCTTACCAGCGGAAGAAAGGGATTTTGGCCCTCTTTTGGACCCCTAGGCCAAATATGCAGGATGCGTCCAGGCAATAGTCCCACTCCTTGACTTCTGGACCCCAACCTATATAATAGTACCATCGTGTATCCAGACGTAATCAAGTACACTCGGTATCACTCAATATTTTTTTTCTCTTCAGATAAAAATATTAATTTTTTGTTGAGTCAATCATCGAACGTAAATTAAGGCTCATGTAAAAGGAGATATAGAATCTTAGATTAGCCAAATTTGCAACTATTTGCAGGTGTTATGGTTTGTATGTTAAAAAAAAAAAAACGATACACTGAAACGAATACCTGCTTGAAAGATTAGGTTACAAGTCAGGGTCAAAATTTCAAACAAAAAAAAGTTGAATTTTTGTAACCGTTAAATGTGGAATGTGACTAAAAATGCATATTATAACCAATCGCCAAGTGGTTGTGCCTCTCGACGTCCTCAAAAGTTAATCGATACCATCTCAATATGCCGCTGTAATGAAAAAAATTTCCAAACTGTAAAGACGTCCTCGCGTGATATAGAGGAAGAATTGTCACAAAGTAGATCTATAGAATCCAATGTTTACACGCCTCAAACATGCACATAATTTACCGTAGCAAAGATATAACGACTGGAAAATGTATTGTGGAATATGGTCTTGAGACTTGAGCCAATTTGTCAACTTTACTAAGAGGAGAACTTTGATCCTTCTACCACAACCATTATTGACACATGGCAAACCGTCTGAAAAAAAATATAATAATTAAGTGTTAATCGATGGACCTATATGACCAAGTCTAAAGGTTCTGCTCAATCATGGCTTTATGCAATCAAAGTCCTCGAAATTCCTTACAAACAGTTGGTCACGTGTAAAGCCCAGTGTGAGGTCTGCAAATGTGCGGCATTTACATGGGTCTACAACATGGAGAAACGAACTTCATTACAGACAAGTAACCTATAATCCAACTGCCCCGACAAAGTAATAATTGAGCACCAACTTACGTTATAATGTGGACCATGGAATATAAAATTCCGCCACTGATGTTGGGGGTTGGGAACTGATTGATATCAAGAGAACCGGGTGCAGTTATCGGAAAGTATTACTGTAAACTCACATGAAAATCAAACGACGCAAACGAGGCAAACATTGAGAACATGTCACCGGTTGAGTATATTATATGGACTATTTCAACTAGTATCATCCAGCCGTTGATCCACTTCACAAGTGATTCAAAAGACGAGTTCTAAGGCTTCAAGTTTCGTTCGAGTTTTCTTGTTACTACCCATTCGAATACCCAAACGACGGGAAACACTCAGAATTAAGTCCCTCTCTGGGAACAGTTCCCAAAACAAGCAAACCTCAAAGAGAAATGTAAAAAAAAAGCAGGTAACACGAGATAAATATTACACAAAAGAATAATCACCTCAAGCGTAATGTCAGGATCTTCGTGATGATTAGGAAATAATATTAAGAGAGTGTAGAAGGATTTTAATCACTTGCAAACGGAATGTCTGCATGAATCACGTAATTACAGTATTACCAATTACTTCACTTGACTGCAGTGATTGACCATCTTATTGTGACTTCAGTGTTTTCGTGATGGCTCTTTGCAATGGGAATTTGCTGATTTAATTAATGGGGCTCATGGGCGTTGATCCATCTCCAAAAATGAGGGGGACGTGACTTTTCACAATTTAAGAATCGCCGTCATAGGGGAGGGGTCTAAAGGGGGTGGGGTGACCTCCGGTAAACCTTAGAAATGAAGGAATCAACGTTCACGTGATAAAAATTCTGTGTTTTTGGTTTTTTGGGGGTGAAGTGTAATAACTTATTATGTTAATTTGTGAATATTCATTTTACATAACAACATACGTGACACAAGATTGCATGTAAGGACACCTAATTATTTAACAAGTGAAAGAGGGGAGCGGGATACCCCTATTGTGAAATAACTGCTCTTCAATGCCCCCGATCGAAGTTTCCGTAATACCTCCATGGTCTGATTGATAAATCGGTGTTTACATTTCAGCCTCGTTAAGCAAAGGTTAAAGACCACTTCACAGACGTGCAGGGAGGCGTCGTGTCTATGATATCCCTATGATAGGGTCTGTCAAACATCAAACTCAGAACATGTCCAAGTTAACTCTGTTCCTTCCTTGATACGATACTTTGTAAAGAACTAATACAATACTTCTAATATAATGACCTTTTTTGTTCAAGCGACAAATGAAGTCTTTGTCAAATCAAGTAATTATGTAAAAGAAAAAAGTCAATGGTTGCAATTAATTTTTCACACTGGCCAGAACAATCTCTGAATTGTGGGCCACTGGCTATATACGGTTTCTATATTCATGAGGTATCTGTCTATTAAGCAAATCGAAGTAACGTGTTCCCAAAAAGTGAATTCTAGATGGCCACTTTAAACAAAAATTCAAATAAAATATTAACATCAGCAAAACGCTCATATTTTTCTTACTTTGATATTTTGTAGTAGACCTCATGCAGTCTCCGGGCCGTCATTTGGGAACCCGAACCCCCAAACTCTTCTCCCATATGCAAAGTACGTTGTGCTCTTGTGGCGTGTGTCATATACTTTTTCTATGTTTAACTTGGCATTCATCTTACTTCGCGTCTCACTTTCCACCTCTCTTCACCTCACACACACACACACTCTCTCTCTCTTAGTAACTGTTAGGTCATTATCTTTCTTTTGTTTTTACTGATATATTTTTGCAAATAATTCCTAATATGTCGCTCCCGGGATGGTGCGGATAGCCGACTCAGACTGACACTCATACTAATTGCTTTCAACGAGAGAGAACTAAACAGATAATGATTACGTTAATTACATAGTTTCTTCGTGAACTTTAGCGGACAATCGAAAGTGATTCCATAAAAGAAGAAACAGAAGTAAATGCATCTTCTTCATAAACAGGTAGTCTTAACTATTACACCTAAACGTGGTGTGCAAGCAGAAGAAATTTACACCAGCATTGTTTCACCCTCAGCGAAAAGACGAAAGTGTTGTCACTTTACTATCACACGGCTATGTTATCTTCAGTTTCGTATAACTCTTAATGTTGTCTGACCACTCTGTGACGTACCCGTGACCTCACGGGCTGTAACACATTTGTGAAAAAATCAATTGGGCGATTCCCTCTCGGGAGTGTCGGACATTGGTACAGTTTCTATCGATCAAAAGGTTTCTAACCTTTTATAACTACATGGAGAGAATCCACCGCATCCGTTACGATTCAGCACAGTCAATGGTTTTTTTTATCTAGTATTTGCATTCTAGGAGTGTCAACTCTGTAATACAAAGGTCAGTTCCAATATGGGATGGGATGTGTTTCCTCTCCACGGTCAGCAAAAGTATTATTTACTCTCAAATTATTGCAAACTAAATCAATAAGTAGATTTACAACAAGACTCTACTGCACATTTCTGATGTATGCAGCAATAGATATCACATATGATCCCATAGAATAAGCCACTCTGGGGTATGACGCAAGCCGTAAAGAGGTACACTTTATCCGTGAGAGATATTATAGTGTTATGATGATTATATGCGATGTGTAACTTTACCTGCCATTCAGAGGAAAATCGTAGTAATAGATAAACCAGGAATGACGTCACGAAGCAATAAGTGAAGCTCAAATTATGTAAGGCAGAAGCCTGGGTTATCATGAAACCGCGTAACACAAATTGAAAGGAAGGTTTAGGATAATACAACTCTCAAACGTTAAACGTTTACATTATCAGGTTACCTACGCAAAAACCAAACGATTGAGTTTACTTTTTTTTACTCAAAGATGTAGTTAAACGTCGAACGAAAACATTCTCTGGTTGTACGTGCAGCCGTATGTGGCAAGCGTTCAAGGCACAGCTGTTTTGCCATACAGAACAAGGACAGCGGGTATTATGTTCAACTTCATTTGTTCAGTGTGTTACCAATTAGTTTGATGTCATTCTGGGTGATCTATTCTATGATGGAAGTACATCTTCCCCAGAATACCACAGACTAAAAGGATAGTCTAGCCACAAACACAGCTTAATTTAGTGTTGAAATGTAAGTAAATCTGACCATTACAGTGAAACTTGCATTCAATTCCCATGTGTGGTTCCCCAGATAGTGAGCAGTTACAGTTACCGACTTTGCTACCAAGTGTGAACTTGAGGAAAGCAGTAGTGACATCATCTCTTGATGAAGAGTCTTTTTGTTTTCTCCATCACTGAATTATTTTTGACCTTGAAATTAAGAGATGGTTAGCTTAAGTACTGGTTATGTGAAGGTCGCAAAACTCTCATATCCCTCATAAATTCACGTTATGAAAGCACTACATTGTGAAGTGTTAAATTGTTGTAAAGCTTCAAAAAAGAACATAAGGTGCTTTATCAATGTAAGGAGATGACATCACTCCTGCTTGGTTCAAGTTAACTTTCGTTAACAAATGTGGCAACTTCAACTGCTCATACCTCCCGAACCATACATGGCAATTGAATGAAAGTTTCACTGCAATTGTCAGATTTACTTACTCTTCAAAATAGGCAAAGCTACTACATTTGCGGCTAGACCATCCTTTAAGTTTCGACAAGGAATATTGTATGAGACAAAGCTAAAAATTAAAGACTTTCAGTTTTATTGAAAGAGGCTATTCGAAACCTTTAAATTATTGCAATTTAAAGATGCAAAATATTTAGGAGAATCTATACATCTACAACTTTACATGTTTGTATTACACGGTAGCCGTTATACTCTCTCTCTCTCTCTCTCTCTCTCTCTCTCTCTCTCTCTCTCTCTCTCTCTCTCTCTCTCTCTCTCTCTCTCTCTCTCTCTCTCTCTCTACAAAGTCAAGTAGGGTAAGCACAATGGAACATGCCTACTTTAGTTAAAGTCAAAATGACGACTTTAGGTTTTCTCTGAACTTTGTTCAATCGGAGAGCACGTGGTGATTCGTTTACAACTTTGTATTATAAATAGAGAAGAATAACAATTAAACTTGAAAGTAACATTACAACTTCTTTGGAGTCTTCAACTAAAAATGATGACAACATTTCATTTACATAATAAATCTGGAAAAAAAATATATGCTTTGTTGAATGAGAACTATTCAAAAGAGACAATTGTTGTGTCTCACCATTTTTCGCGCAAAGTTAAAAGCAATCATATACACTTTCATGCACTCGAAAACGTTTGAGTATATATGCTTCCTACTATAAACTGCTGAGTGTTAACAAAAATGAAGTTGGTTGAAAAGTAGCCTTTGTTGGGTAACCTTCAACCAAATTTGTGGGTACCGTTTTGACCAACTTGTTTCAGAACTTGAGTATCTTCTTTTTTTTTTTTTACGGACAGTTTAGGCATACGTCATCAACCTGGGTAAAAGTTAACTCGACCGTTCTTTGAAGTTTACAGAATGGGTTCGAAACTAGATCGTGTGATTCTTGAGGACGAATATACATTTTCATAATTGAAATATACCAAACATTACACAAGAGTAACTTGTTGTTAAATTGCATTAGACTATTTCAAAGCAATTTGGCAGATATCGGCTAGTCGAACGTTTATCTCATTTTATGATCACGTGTACAGATCCGATGAAGATTCCCACACTAGTTTCGGGTTGTATATCTCCGTTCGTTAGCTTTCCAGAACTTACTCATTTTGATATACATGAGAACGTTTGGCACATAGGTGTAAAGTGCATACCCACTGACTGTGTGAGTCACTATGTGATAATATATGGTGCATTTTCTGATAAAACTGAACCTCTAACGTCCAAATTGCATCCAAAAAAGTTAACACATTTCATTCACCATTTATCAGTTTTTACATTTCTCTTTCAACCGATAGAAGTCCTTCCTCCACATGATGAATATCGGCCTCGACAACACCCATGCAGTTGAATAAGGTGTAGACTGTTATTGAAAAGACAGTGCATTGGAGAGGAAGTGAGTGAAAGTGTACCGCATGTCCAAAAACCAATTTTATAGAGTGAACCAGAATGACACACAGATGCCAGTGGACAGAAGCTCGGTAAACGACTCTGTATTATCTTATCTTCTAATTTAATGTTCACCCAGCACGGTAGCTGGAACGAAGATAAGAGGGTATTCTCCAGGCGCTATAATTGACTTTGTGATATGCAGATACGTTTTGCTCAAAATACACAAAGTCGTATCAGGCAAAATCATTAAAATCATGGTAACCTGGACGGTGTCTTGAAACGTTCAGGAATCAAAGGCAGCGGGGAACAGTGGTTCCCAAGTTTGTATGGGCTTTGGTCGTCTTGGGATCAAAGACAGACAAGGATCAGTAATCTAGCTTACGTGCATTGACCGTCTTAAGGAATAAAACGATCAAGAACTGAGATGTATTTCGACGGTGTGGACATTGATCGAAGTGAGAAATTTTTCACATGAGAGGCACAGATTCAATCGGTTGATTTAATAGCGTGAAGGACAGTGCGTGTGCGTTGAAATTGTGAAGAAATATAGTCTGCTTTAAAGGTCTGGTGACATGAAAATGACATTTTGAGGTATTGGGTGCATTAGGCATTCAAAATGTTGAAATAGCCACAAATTGCGTCAAAATCCGTCAAAAATTGACAAATTTACAGGCAAATTAGTGTCTCACAGCTGTGTCATGAATAAACAT
Source organism: Stichopus chloronotus (assembly GCA_021234535.1). Lineage (NCBI taxonomy): Eukaryota > Metazoa > Echinodermata > Holothuroidea > Aspidochirotida > Stichopodidae > Stichopus > Stichopus chloronotus. The sequence goes on along the minus strand of CM037845.1, from coordinate 22,490,591 downwards.
TGGCTAAATATGCAAATTTGTGATGTCAGGAGGGGGACTCCCAGGATATGTCTTATGTTAATCCTTTGTTTATGTAACCTTTATTTCAAGGTCATTTGAGAATTTTTTATGCCCAGAGGGTTTTATTTTGGAAGCATGTGTTTTCTCCTTCAAAAATACCGATATCACGCACCAATGTGAAACTCAGTAATTAAGTAACTAGGAGGCAAAATATACAGGGTTAACAAAAGAAAAGCTGACACTGTGCAACACTCCACGCCATCTGTTTTGCATTTTCTTCCAACTTTGAAAAGTCATATCTCAAAAACGGTATAGATATAAACAAAATTCCAACGGATTTTCACTGAGGGTTTTATTTTGTAATGTTTGCATGAAGGAAGTTCTTTTTTGGAAGCATGTCGCACGTCCTTTAACTTCAGTTAAATTTTACTTCTTACTTTTATCTTAATTTTAGATTATCCTTAAACTCATTTTAGTTTCACGTGTCTTGCTTGCATTATCTTTGTACTCCATACATAGTTTTTTTCTTGTTCAACTTTTATTTCTTTTTTACCTCATCTTTGACTATTCTTTTTTTCGTGAGCATGTAGTTACCCTTTCAAGGACACAAAAAGTTTACTTGGAGTTGAATTTGAATATCTTTATCGCCTCGTTATCGTAACCGAAAAGGTTTTCTTTATGGAAGTATGTGTTATATAGAGTTCATCGTTGAAAGAACACATTATCTTTTGATTATCAGTTGGCGCTCTTCAACTTTTTTGCCAAACTTTCACTTTTAGCAGTCGATTCTACGTGATCTCTCGATAAGATATTTACCAACATGTTTTCACATTTTTGTGTATTTCTCCTTTCTGTGACAAATACTAAACTATTCCTCCTTCTACATGTTAACACTTTATTGATTGATATATCACAGTGATCAATAAAAAAAGTCGAACTGACAATTCGTTCCTTTATGTAGGCTCTGATATCTGCTGATGGATTGAGGTGATGAGGGGCGACAGTTCCCGAATCCAAAAGTAGTTGGCAGAGATATTCTTTCAAACCCTACCAGAGTTTCCACTGAGGCAATATTTTTCAGAACAGAAATAAACAGCAGATGCAGATGAAGAAATGCAATGTTTTAGGTCTTCCGAAATTCTGTAACTATAAATGTAGGTGATCCACCATATGTGCTTCTATGTAGATCATGTTTGGACCTCAAGAGACAGGATAGGGTAAATTTTTTGCAGACCGGCCTGGAGGGGGAGGGGTGGATTGTGGGGTTGAACTCGAAGGATTATGTGATCGACGTCTCTGAGTAGGGTTCACCCCCCCCCCCCCTTTTGAAAAAGCGTTGAAAATGATACACCCTCAGATGTTGTTTAATGCCACCCAATTTCTAACTTTGTATTATAAATTCATATTTGCTGATTCATTTATCAGCTATTTATTTTGGTTCTGAAAAAAGTTGCCTCCATGGAAACTCTGAGAGAGTTCGAAAGCATATGTCTCCCTCCTATTTGGGGGATAAGGGGACTGTCGCCCCTCCGTCCCCACACCCCTCACCAAATCTCCTTCCAAAATTTCTCCTTCCTTCAAATTACGCATAATAGTACTTCGTCCTTGCCTTTCATTGGCCCACGTTTGTCGCTAAAGCTTCAATTCCACTTAAAGAGACATTTTTTTTTTGTATTTGATGAAGTTTACAAGAACAGTGGCGGATCCTGGATTTGACAGAGGGGGGGGGGGGGGGGACAGCAGGACGATAGCTGATCGTCGTCCTGGTTGGGGTCAAAGGGATCCCTTTGGAAAATTTTGCTAACGTGAGGTGGGCGAGATGTAAAATGATGCTACATTAGATTTAACGTGAATATATCTTCAAGAATTCTTTTTTTTTCAGCGATGGTTTTATTTTTTTATCTTCCTTCACTTTTTGAGATGCTTTCTTACTGAGCCTGGGACATGGATTAGGGACATCAACGAGTGTTACCCGGAAATACAGTATGACCGTATGTTGCATTGAAGCAGACAGAATTTTGATTACGACTGAGCTGAAAATTGTTTAAAAGACTGTCTAAGAGGAGCGCCAGCATTGTTTTGAGTGGATTGTTTGGAGTCTATTACTGGAAACAAGTTACAACTTTAGAGTGACGTTTAGTGGTAAACAGTGGCGGGGCCAGAATGTAGACTTGGGGGGGGGGGGGCAAACTGAGGGCAGAGGAAAATTTTGGGAGGGCAAAGATTTTAGCCCGCAGCGGGGTCCAGGGGCAAAGCCACGGTTGGGTTCCAGGGGGCGAAGCCCCCGGAAGCTCTGGTTTTAGCATATCTCTCGGTGGAAAATTAAGTCCTAAGAGAGGTATATTATTTACTTTTATATTATTTATTTTTTCGGTTGACCGTACTCCAAGGTTCCCAACTTTTTTCTTTGGGAATACCATTTCACATTTACGCAGTGCCACCGAGTACACACACACAGGCTACATACACTTCCATTCCAGTCACTTTATTCTATAAAAATGTGCAGTTCTTACCAATAGTAATAAAAAGTAAGGTCTACTATATATTAACACATTTATTATGATGCAGCCAAAGACATTCCTATATTTAGGAAAACAACGACATTCCTATATTTAGGAAAACAACCACCTACCCGCCTTTCCCTTATGCTGGACGGATAAACGTTCCAGAGAAAATTGGTCTGACCAGGCTGGCCTACTGTTGAAGTGGCTACGGGCATGATATGAAAACTGGCAGCCTGTGTAAAATAAATTAGACATTTATCAATCATGGTTCCCCGGAAGCTGTTCGTATTCAGTCCAATGCCAATACATAGTTTTGTGATTAAATTAATTTTGGATGAGTACAAGATCTGATTGGGAAGGGTGAAAGCAACTTGGGGGGGAACTGGGGGGCAAGGAAACAATCTGGAGGGGCAAATGCCCCCTCATCCCCCCCCCCCCCCCGTAGCGTCGCCACTGATGGTAAATGAAAACAGTGGAACTGGTACCAGTGTTTTAGTATGGACTATTCTCCAAAGTGTGTCACTGCCTTTGTCACTGACTGTGTCGCAAATAACGCAATCTAGAGAGTGAAATCTCTTCGACACTTTTATTTTGTAACAAAAGTATAAGTATATATGACATGTTTTTCTCTCAGTTGTTGTACGTCTAGTTCAGGCATGCTATGTTGACGTTTTCCATACAATTGGTCTCCTATTGATGGACCCACCTAGCAGGATGATTTCTTGTATGAATCACTTACTCCAGATCATCAAGAATTTTCATCCATATCAATCTACATGTCTTCGAATACGACCCTAACGGTGCAGAGAGTTATGGCAAAAAAGCCTTCCAGTTGTGGAAAATTATAGTTCAAGTCTCTTGGAAGTAGAAAACAGTTTTCTGTGGGCCTGGTTACCCTGGTAAAAGACTGAAGTTGGCAATCCAATCCAATATACTGCTCATGAGTAACCACCGAGGATAATACCCCTAGTAATGTCTGGAGATGGCCTAAGTTATACTGTGGTCCATCTGAACCATAGTATTATCAGGGTACCATACTTCTGGGTACCAGAGTTAAGTAAGGAGAGTACTAGCATTCTGAGGTCGAAAGAAATAAACAAAATCACCCTGACACATTACATAAGCCTAATGTGCTAATTAGATAAGACTTTGAACTGTTTTATGACGTCAGAAAAAAATCAAAGAATTTAAAAACTGGAAACATTCTGGCCAGCTTGAGAAATATTCACTCAGTACAGCGTTCGTCGGTGTTTACTAAAAATTTTTTGTCAATCAGTCAACCTCACTGATCACTCTGCACATGCAGGGAGGTACAATTGGACCAGCCTGGTACATGAAAAGTCATGTGTAGAAAGAGAGGCATAAATTAGATGTCAGTAGAACACATGGAATACCATAGCCCAAACGAAGACGTTTCTGTTCTTCTTATCGCAATACACATAATCATGAACCGATTATAAAAGGAAGACCACTTATATTACCAAAGAATAATCTACAAAGATTACACTGTGATTGATCTGCTGAATAAAACTGAAACTTTGACCGAATCCGTTTGAGTCACGTATTACCAAATCCAAGAACCCCACTTGTTATAAAAACCCGGACTGGTTCTCGGAACGCAACAGTAGTGCAAAAGTCAGTGAACAACTAATTGTTCAAAGTGATATGTCTTATCTAGATCGGCAGTCATACTGGTAGCGGAAGAAAATTTCATCGGTGGTAACTGCGTAAAAGTCAATCGCACGGAATTTCTCATGCTGAGAGAAACGTTTTTATTCTACTTTGTTCTATATTAGGGAAGGGGGGGGGGCAGCTGCCGAAGTTTGGTGGCACCATTATATCTCTTTGATGACAGTCTGGTCGGTATCATCGTCAGTACCATCGTCGTCATGATCGTCGTCACTACCATCACCATCGTCATTGTTATCGTCATTATTGTGATCATCATTATTATGATCATTATCGTCACTCTCATCCCCATCATCATCATCATCACCATCATCATCATCATCATCACCATCATCATCACCATCATCATCATCATCGTCATGATGATCATCACAACAATCATTAAGGTCACCACAACCTTTATCATTATCGTCTTCATCGTCATAATTATGAGTCCGATCAGTATTCCAATCCTCACCGTCATCCCTTTTGTCACTATCATCGTCGTCATGATCGCCGTCCTACTATCACCATCCTTATTATTATCATCATTATCGTCATCATCATTACTATGATCATTATCGTCAACCCACTACCACCATCGTCATCATCATTACAAACATTATCGTCACTTCCATCTTATCATCATCCTCACATCACCATAACAATTATCTTCGTCTTCATCACCATAATCAAAATCATATTTCAGTATTATTAATCGCAATCAATCGCACGATAAAAAGTATGTTTGTATCGCCAATGTTGCACTTACCTTGTACGTTCCTATACACCTGTTACGTATGTATCGCTGTGTGGAAATGCGTTTTGCTTACCGCTTGAAACCAAGCACATTACAGTCTTTTGTTATTGTTGTTGTTGCACTGGGATAGGTTGCAGGAAAAAAAAAACACGAAATCGCCTGCACCTTGCTCTACCATGGTTTACAAATACATTTTCTAATATTTGTTGCCGTCAGACACTCGGTGAGGCTCATTGTGATGAATACACCCCTGATTTGGATATTTCATGTCTTTAACAATAATTCTGAAAGGGGCTCATTAAGTTGATGTCAATAAAGATTGTTGTGATTTTGAACAGTGTAAAGACATGTCAATACTTGCAGTTGCCATAATTAGTCAAGTTTCACATCCAATAGTTATGAAAGCTGTCAAAATTTTCAAATTTTTTATCGTTATTTGTACTGGTTCTGTGCATGTGAATATAGAACTAATATGAAAAGTGTCTGGTCACAAATTTTCCAAAACAAATTAAGTCGTTAATTACTCACTCATTAATTTGTATATGAGAAACATTGGGATCCTCTTAATTTGATCATTTGTCATAGTATATAAAGAAAACTTGACAGGTTTAGAAAAAAAGAAGTGAATTTCACAAAACAACTCGGTGGGTTCCTTTAATGTACCTTGTAATTAAGCAAATTTGGTCATTGTATCAGAAGAAGAAGCGAAATGCCCTTAATGTATTTAACAGTAACGCAACACGCGCTTCATGTACTCTGTCAATTTAGAAAGAGAAATGACTCCGGAATGCACCCTGTATCAACAACCTACATACCAGATATGCATGGGGTCAATCACTACAAAGGAAATACATTTTCTGTCTTTGGTTCGGTTTTTGTGTACCGCATTAACCCCCCCCCCCCACCAAAAAAAAAAAAAGATAGATACTATTCAAGCCACATCTGTACATTTTTCAACAGAGAAATTCAAAAAAAGGGACCCTAGGTTGGTTTGAGAATGACTGGAGGACACCAACAGTAACTTGTCCCCCAAAAGACAACTTACTCCAAATTAATCTGCTTGATCACCATGTAGATTGCTTTGAAACCCTATTCAAGTGTATTTGCATTGCTATCTAAAGTATATATATATATATATATATGACTCTCGAGGTTACCGTACATTCGACGCGGTTTGAACGAATTCTTCCATTTTTGGTCACTGATTTCGAATGATTTTGTATTAGCTTATTATCAACTTTCAGGCAATATCCTAAGATAGCCATTAGACGGTTCTCACTTGACGCCTCTGTGGTACGGCACAGCATAAGAAAACAATTTTACGCATATTGTAGCCAGTGTGCTGTGTCATTTGACAGGAGGTACGCAATCTGAAGCTCATCGATGCAGAATACATGACCTTACGGTTAAAACTGACTCGGCAGTAGCCAATGTGTACATAGGCCTACTGGACTGTAGACCCACGAGTTTGATCATAGTGGGAGGCATTGCTGCTACATCAAGTTCAAGTGCTGTGCCGGGATAAGTCCGAAGTTTCCCTCAATTTTAACAATCACTGGGAGATTAATAAAATGGAATTTGCGACCATGTGGTCTAGCTATGCATGGGGAACGTGATCTACATCGTGTGTATACTGAGCAAACAACAACAACAAATGTGATTGCTTTACATTTTATAAATCATACAGGATATTTGGTTTTTGCCGGAAACGTGTATTGCTCAGCAGATTGAAATTCCTTAAGCAACAGTTTGTAGCGGTTAAATGGTCCTTTTGCAATCAATTCAGCCTTGTCCGTGAGCGGAATGAGCCACTTGTCCCAGTTTTCTTTCAATCATATGTCAACCCACAAGCTGAATACTGAAGTGTGAGAAAGACGCCATATATTCAAATCAAACTGACTGACAATCGCACTGCTTCAAATTGAAAAGAACCATAACTGAATTGAAATGAGCCTACGCTCCAATTCTATTCTTACTTGTTACTTCTAAAATGATGATTTCTTTTTTATTGCGCTTTTAAATATATACCTCCCGTCCACAACTGCAAGAGAGCTGTCCTGTGTCGTGATTACGACACAACCACATTTTACATTAAATGCAATAATACTTACCTACATGCATGGTAAATATTAAATATTAAATTAATTAAATATTTCCTTTCTGTTCAGACAATGCCTATAATCAGGGACAAATATTCATATCTATAAATTCCAAAATTGAGAATTCTTTTCAACAGGTAGACTGTCCCTTTTTTGTAGTCCCTGCATCGAGTCAATGTAACTTTAATCTACTTAAGTAACTTAACGTTAAACCTAAGGGAAACGTATAAGGGTAACGTTTACCTACTAAAGCATAGTAACGTAAACATAACGGTAACGTTAATCTACGAAGAAAATACTTCTGACTTACACTGTTCTCATTTGTATCGTAATCCATGTGTCCTTCCCACAGGAACCTCCCTCTACACACACGCTGACGTTTTCTTCCTCTGTCCATAACCTCCCCCCCCCCCCCTTCTCTCTCTATCGATCTCTCCTTTTTATCTTGTTTTTTTTTCTCGTATAAATTGGCGACCTGACATATGGATAGATAGAAGCTTACTGTGAGTTGCAATATTTGTAGTAAAACCTATCAAGAGAATCAAAACAGAGCCATTTCGTTTTATTTTTATTTTATTTTTTTTTCTAGTGAAATGTGGCAAAAGTTGCTTGAAACTATTGTGTACACTAAATTGATGATATTTTATTAACCACATCTACGGAACAATTCTCTTTATTTTTTTTTCTAAATTCTGACTCATATAGAAGTCGTCTGTGTTACCACATCCACGTTTAGGGATCATTTGTTTACCATGCCGATTGTTTGTCGTTTACTATTCCAGAGGGGGTTAAAGTTCACCTCGTTACACCCCCCTTTCTATTTAAAAAAACCCACCTGTAACTGCGTTTACAAAGCCAGTTTGGGAATCAGGATGGATTGGAGGAAACGTCGTCTTAAAGAGTTTTTCTTGTTACTCACTGCAATAGCAATATCTCCTGTCCAGACTCAAAGTAAGTTTTATGCGTTTGCCGTCCTTTGTTTTTCCTTTATTTTTTATTTTTTAATTTTCTTTCTGTACCAGATTCATTTGACCGAAATTGCTAATAAAGCCCGTGATTCGTTATAACAATTTGGGTACTACAGAAACCCAAAAGGAAAAAAAGTTCCGCTTGTATGTATTTGTTGTGGAATTATTTGGCACGAAAAAAAAAGTTCTGTCAAAATACTATCGGATCGTTTGTATTTCTTTTTTGGGGGGTGGGCTTTTTTCGGGGGAGGACTTTGAAATTTACCCATGTGAAATACTTTCAACGTAAATAGTAGAGGACTGTCGGTGTCATATGTTCCTTAAAAGTTATGGAAATTTTAAAAGGAAAACTTAAGAAAAAAAAGACGACCAAACAGTTACAGACAGAATGCCCAAAATAACAAAAGTTATTATCGTATTTTAAGCTGTCAGTTTGAAGGGGTTCTGCCTCATAAGTAGACGTATATGCGCCATAGCTTTGACCAGATAGTACCCGAGAAAATCTTGGAAAATCTGCCGCAGTTGATATAATGAACGTCCGCCGGCCGTGTCTGTCCGCTGTTTTGAGCAGGCAATACTTATCTCGGAGCAATACTGCTTAATTACAGCCTCATCTTTGCTTATCCAAACGACTTCCACTTTAAACTATTTTAGAAAGGGGATGGGGTTAACCCGAGTAGACGACATCCATTTAAATCTAGTCGCCAAGTCTGTTACATCATGACTTTTAGGCCAATTTCTAAAAGAATAAAAAAGTAACCATGCACTCGCTTCACCTACTGCAGTATGTGTCATTGTCAGCTGCACATAAATGTGTTTAAGTTTGTTTTATGCACTCATCACACATATATATTTACCGACCGTGCAGGTGAATTTACTGTTGGTAGATTTGTGAAATACTATTAGGAAATGTATGGAATCACCCATGCAGTTAAAATGTAACAGAGGGTGTCAATTATTACATTATCAGCGATAGTATGTCGGTGAATCTTCATTGATATACACACGCAAGTAAATTGCTTACAACGGACGTCATTGATTGAACTATAAAAATATAGAAATACGCTTCAACTTCAGAGGATACAAATACAAAGTAATAAAAAAATAAAAAAAATATGAGGGGATATCAATGACATTTCACCACTATCGTGCTCAACCTCCCCCCCCCCCCCCCCGTTCGTAAAAAACCCTGCTCATCGCAATAACTGAATGCAAAAATTCCTTTTCCGTATCGTCGAACATGGAACTTCCATGTTGTTATTTAAGACAGAGGTAGGTTTGATTAACTTGACGCCATTAGATACATATATCAGGGATGATGAAGTGCTTGAACTTCGTAAAAAGTTGGATACATGGGCAATATTATCATTTGCAAAGTTTTTGACTGGACAACTTCCCCCCTGACAATTAAGACAAACTATTTTCCCCTCACCAGAAAAGCTCCACCGGACAATTCCCCACCGGACAATTCCCAAGTAGAACAATTTTCCCTTGGGCAATTTGTCCGAGGGGAAATTGTCCTACTTGGAAATTGTCCGGTGGGGATTGTCCTGAGGGGAAGCTGTCCGGTGTGGGCTGTTGAAAATTGTCCGGGGGCAATTATCAGGGTTAAGTTGTCCGGGAACCGTCCAGAATCCCTTGCAAGTGACAAATTTTGTGTGGTTGAGTGATATATGGAACGGGAAAGAATACCGTCAAGGCTAGACGTAAATTTCAAATTTCGGGGAATGCAACGTGACACGAGTTGGTGAAAACCTGAGACAAGATAACTTAAGATGTCATTCCGACTCAATAAATTGGGAAGGGTTCCGGGAGAAGTAGCTACATTGTGTGTCTCCTATGACAGTTTAAAAAAAATATAGAATTAGTATAGCGATAAAAGTACCGCTCCTTCCTTTTTTTTATATGTATTTTGCACCATGGGAATGACATTTAAATATAGAGTTCCTACTTTGGGAAGACAGCTCTGAGGTCGAGGACATCTTGGTTGCCAGTTTAGGTCTAGGAAAGATGATTGTTTTTGTGAAAGTTTCAGACGTTTTGACTTTTTCAACAACGGAATAGATTCATTACAGAAAACGTCACATCAGAATTGCATTTGATCTGCTCAAAAGTAGAGAGATATAAGCACACATGAAAGGAGAATTTTCACATTAAATTTGTAAATCATGTGATTGACTTTGACTCTATCAGAAGAAATTTACGTTTGCGAATGTTCTTTTCAATTGATGCGGTCACGTGAGAGAGCGCGTGGATCGCAATTGCCCATCGTGATCCGTCACGAAAACATGCAAAACTGTATGCTTTTATGGGATTTTTATTGGGTTGACTGATCTAATCTATACATGTCGATAAGTTTAAAATAAAAGAAAATTATAGCACTAACTGCAGGAAGCGGGAGGGGAGGGATCGCCACGTTGAATTTTCTTCCCAATGGAGGAACTATTAGCCATTAGGCCAACTTGTTATGTAACATGTATAGCATGAGGCAAAACAGTTGGGTTACGTTCGTGACTATCTTGAAAGATAATAATTCACTCCTAGAAGCTGGTTATTTTAAGACACTTCTTAGGCGACCAAACAAGTGTGGAGAAACCCCGTCGCTGATATATTACAACTTTTATTGAAAGACAATTTACTTAACAATTTTTTCATCGTTATTCACAAGGTCGATTCAAAGGGGGTAAAAAGAGACTTATACTAGATAACTCTCGGACGAAAACCCACCTCACAGTGGATCGAACCTCGGGCGAACCCAAGCTTCGTTGATTTCAATTCCACCACCCTGTACCTACAGCACCCGTCAGTGGAAAGCGTTGAAAGCATTACTGCGATGTGGCTAAGGACATCTACAGCCAAGAGTTCCGTTTCCGAAAATAAAAGCCTCTCATGACAGCCAATCATTATCATAGCACCACCCCAGCTACAAATACATTTTGGTCTAAATCACTTAGCCTACATCGTTTAAAAGAGTATCACAGTTCTGTAAGTAGCCATCCCTCAAGTAGACGTGATTACATAACCACAGTACAGTATAACAGAACAGTTGTGCAGCCAGCAATGGCCCGAATGTATTGCCGTTGGTAATGCGTAGAGGTACATTTAAAAAGTAGTCTTTGTTGGGTAGCTTCGGTTTCAAAGGTGTAACTTGTATGATGATGCAATGAAACGTGAAAGATCTAAACTGGTTTGATGCATCAAGAAATAATTATTGTAGACCTACCATCAGCAATGCTATGAGAGCGGAGAAAACACTGATTTATCCACGTTTTATGATACAACGGTGGGATGGATGTTTCGTCACGGGAGTGTAACTGTAAAAGCAACTCTTAATAGATACTCAGGGTATATTGTATTATTTTTCATCTTTTTATTCCTCTGTTATAGCATGTGGCAATGGAGAATGTGACTTTACTTCATCGCCACTAGACGACAATTTAACTTGTACCGTAACACCTTTTGGAGCCTACTCACATCCATGTTACGCTACATATTCATATGCAACATGTGAATGTGATGCAAATTACAGGATTTCATTCATAGATGGCACTTTCTGGTGTGCAAACGGAAACTTTGATTCCTCGATGTACAGCGTGGAATGTTTCGGTAAGTTCAGTCTACTATTCGTCTTAACATTTTTAAAGAGTCAGTCTCCTTTGATTACCATAACCATCAAGTGTCCGACGTCACGGGTCACATGATCATTTGAGGCAACACCAGCCTATTATATCATGAGGAACGGGAAACTTCCTTGTCACTATTGTGTTTTAGTACATTAGAGTAATTTAAAGGAAACCTCATTGGAGTCTACCCCTGATACAAGTGCATACAACACCAGTATGTAACATTTGTAGTAGTAATCAGACCAAGCGAAATCACAAGGAACTGGTCGCACAAAAAGATCAATTTCTCTTGGCATGTAACTGTGATCTACGCTCCATTTTATGTACTCCAGTTTACGTACATACAACAGCCTTTGAGGAAAAGTGTGAATAAATTAATGAATGGGTGACTGACTGACTGACTGACTGACTGACTGACTGACTGACTGACTGACTGACTGACTGGATGAGTGACTGGATGAGTGACTGGATGAGTGACTGGATTACTGACTGACTAACTTGCCTGATTGAATGGATGAATGAATGAGTCAAGGAAGGAATGGATAAAAGAATGAATGAATGAACAAGTGAATGAATAAATGAATGAATGAGTGAAGAAAGAAGGAAGGAATGAGTCACTAAATTTTCAACATGTCCAAACGCTTACATTTGATATTGATATGACGATGCACATTTAAATATTACTTTAGGTTACTTTCAAGGTTTTTTCTGTCCTATATCATACAACCGATCTTTATATAGTGGCCAAAGTATATCTACAAGTACGGTAGCCATTGTTAGGCTACTAACCACAAAACTTCACCAACATGCAATTTTGGCTCCACTCAAATGTTTACAGAACATGTCAGGGAACTGCATAGAAGTGCATATACGCAAAACGCACATTCTGACAAGAATAAAAAAAAACGTGTCGTCTTTAGAGATAAGTTCATGGACGTAGAAACAGAAACAGTTGCAACAGACTCCCTGTTCCAATGACGTCACTCGAAAAGTGTTATTAGCTGGAGATCCATCGATAACTCCTCGATGGCATCACTTCCTGCGCAACCTTATTAGTTCCCTCCCCCCCCCCCCCTTCACAGTCTAACACACCTTAGACATAAGTATTCAATCCAAATTCTTTCTGACTTTATTCCAATCTCACACTTTATCATTAAAGAAGACTTAATGGAGAAACACAGAGATAAAATATGCTGAGGAGTGGCAACGAGAAACTCACAAAGAGCTTATTTGCGTTGCCACCCAAGTTGACGAAAAGACTATAGAGACAAAAGTCGATAGTTAATACACGCAGGTAAACAACAATCAAAAGAAAAAGGAAAAAGAGAGTTACAGAAATAAATGGTAATTCAATAATGAGAAATGCGTAGGTAAGCAATTAATGTAGATGAAAAGGGTACACGTTTTCAGTCCGGCACGTTTTCAGCCCGAAAATAAAATACGCGCTTTCTGTCCGAAAAAAAAAAAACATGTTAAAAGGCTCCCTTTATCCCCACTGCGATTTCGATTTTCATTGCCTGAGGTTATTGTCAATGTTACTGTGGTAATTGGAGGGAAATTCAATACCAACAATCATATGCCTTTCATTTGCAACATGGCAGAAAACGACCATTTTGTCAAAGATCTCACTATTCGAAATAAACTTATTTTGATGAGAATTTGTGATAGTAAGAGAAGTTTATTGAGTTGTTTCGTGAAATTCACTTAATTTTCCTTAGTCTGTCAATTTTTCTTAACATGCTAAATGGTCAAACTAAGAAGATCCCCATGTGTCACATACAAATGAACAACAATGAATGACTATTCAACGATTTAATTTGGTTTTTGAAAATTTGTAACCAGACACTTTTCGTATTACCACTTATTTATAGGCACACATCAGCAAGGGCAAGTAAGGGTAAAAACCATTTGACAGTTTTCATAAACATTGGATGTGAAACTTGACTAATTATGTTAATTATAAGTATTCCCAATGAATTACGGAACACAGGCACGTGCATACGGCATGCTTTTCAGGTGTTCATTTTACGCGTTACTTGTTAGGCGAGGTTACTGTCAACAAAAATCAGTGTATCTTTAATTATTTGAGACTCATAATAAAATACTAACATTCAGTCTACTTAAGGTACTTTACTTTTTCTTCTTTTTTGAGTTTTTCTTTCATAAAGTATGTAAACTTTCACAAAATAATGTCAATGTAATGAAGAAAAATAGATTTTACGATCTATCGGCTGCTTGTGAGCATTTTGTATGGTCTCATCGGTATCAGTGTACAGAACGTATGAATACTGCACCCTTCTGGCTGATGTATCCATTTATGTGTGCTGAATGTAGCAGATCGTGTCGTATGGACTGAGAGACACCAACTGTTTTTTTTTTTTTTTCTTTCTTCTTTGCTATTTGAGTCCTCCCGTCAGCTGATTGAACATCAAGAGCTACCCACATGGATGTAACCTTATCAAACTTCCTTGAGAGGGTTAAAGGAATAAATTATCAAACAAACAATTTTAAGTGGGGGGGGGGGGGAATTTCAGCTAAACATACACAAGATTGGACGGTCCAATTGACTGATTTAAACTTACTTTAATCACAGCTTCATTACAACAAAAACAGCAATGTTGACTTGTTCAGCACCTTTTCCTTTACATGTGGAATTAATTCCCTTAGGTAAGTTCAACTCCACTGGCCCAATTAAGCTTTATTTTATTTATTTATTTTTGTTTTTGCTTTGCATTACTTGACATGTAAGTTAGGCATATAACTTACAAAATAAATACGAGGATTTCGCAATTTTGTTACTGATGTCATTACTGGCCTAAATCTGGGTTTGGCACTTTAAAATTGCCCTCCTTTCCCTAGAGCTTGCACATCCATTTGTGTCGTTAGGTTTGATTCCAAGTACACTACGACGTTAATTTATCACACCATAAATCGTCATGTCATCTCTTATCACAGATCACAACTGCACACGTGAAAGAAAAACCAATACTTTTGGTAATAAATTCCTCGGATTATATTGTGGAGATGAGGTCAGGTGTGAAGTGTGTTATCTCTCTGCAATTGCAATTCTTTTAGAGATGCAATATATGAACTTAATTACGTGAACAAAAAGTGAGAAAAGTTCTGCATTTCGTTCTGGAAACGATCACTAATGTTTCAATACCTTTAGGACGGAAAAGTATCGTTCATTTATTTTCAAACTGAGGCAATATGGTAAAAGTGAGTGTAGGAAAATTCGAATCATTTAAAATGGAGCTGCTACTGGTAAGTTGACATGAATTCAACAGACATTTCATTTTTTCATTCGATATACACTAACCCTTTGCTGTAGGGATTAAAATTCAAATCTTACGCATCCATCAAGAACAAAGTGCGGGAAATACGTTTAATTTTGTGACTGTCCTGTCGCGTAATGAATACACCGTTTAGTGTTGATTTTATCATAAAAAGTAGCGTGGTTTGAACCGGCATTGACTGCAGTGCCCGCAACAGTTTCCCCCTATATCTAATCTCGCCGGCACTTAAAGCAATTGTGTGTATAAGTTTGAAGATCACTCTAACTTGGACTTCATCGGAAAGTAAACAATCCGATAGAGATAATTTCTGCTATGCAGTCACTGTTTCAATATGGGAAAGGTAATAAAAACACACTCGATTATAAGTAAACCCGGATTTCACTGTGTGCCAAATCGAAAATTGGAATTTTTTGGTACATTAAGGGTACATTAAAGTACATTTCTGACCTTCGATCTTTGGATGAAGTGTAGAATTTCTCAGAATATTGTAGGCGTTTCTGTCATACAAGACATTCCAAGGTCATATAGTCAACCGAATACAATGTGTACAATATGAGTGCATATGTCAATATGATATATGAGTACAGCGGTTTACGGTATACCTCAGGTTGTGGGCAATCATTTGGTATTCCGATATGTGTTAATGTGTTGCCGTATCATGATCATGAAGTCATTGCCTTGCTACACCCGTCACGTGATCAAAGGAGACATTCATGGTACTGCTAACGCACATTCAGTCGTGTAACTCTGTAGGGAAATCCTTTATTGTTTAACTACACATATATTTTGTTCTATAAAATTTATGCTCTCTTAAAAGTGATTGATCGTGTTATTAAATTTCATCCCTCAGTCTTCTATTGAAAACTCTCTGCGTACTATAGTGTGCAGTTAATAATACTACAAGGACTCTGCCAGGATCTAGGGACTGGAAAGGAACATATTGGCATACGTCTGTGTTAGGATATGTGAGACACCTGTCCATGACTGCTGAGTTCGGCAGGGAGGTCTAGCATGGGGACGAAGACCTTTTTCACCCACCGGCGGTTGGGGGCGGAGTCCAAAAGAAAAGTTGGCTTTACAACCCCCCGCCCCACCATTGATGACCGGAAACGGCTCGCTAAAGACTAACAAATCTTAAGGTCGCCTTGCATACACTTTCTATAAGCGTTGAGTGCCTCCATGATTGACACGGGGTCATATCGCAATTTTTTGACTGAAGACAGATTCCAGATCACCGAAAGTGGCACCCCACACTCTCCAAATAAATGTAATTGAAAGTGCTTGCGTATGTTAAGCCCATGTTTGATCTTAGTGGTGATCGTGCGTGTGTACTGAACTAGAGCGTCAGTGGACGCATACTTCGACTAGAGACCGCCTACTTGCCAGTATATCAAAGGCATTTGGAATGGGGAACGAACTGATTTTTATTTTCATTAAGTTGGACTTGCCGCAAGCTTTTTCACGTTTTCTCTGTTACACCTCTCATTTTCTCTCATAACTTCATTACGATGTACTGTCATTCTTTGTCACCGCCCCTTGTTCCAGCTCTCGACTGACCTCTAGAAACAATAGTTCTTGTTGCCAGTGGTACAGTATAGTTCTTTGGGCGCCGACAGTAGGAAGCTTCCCGCGCTTGAGATGGTTAGCACGGTGAAAGATCTAACAATGACTCGGTATAGAAAGCTGGACGTGCGAGAAAATAACTTAGAATCTTGATTTTCGACACAAACAGGTTAATTTCATTTCGCATTTCCTCCATGATTTCGCAATTCTCACCAAATTTACAGGAATCCTTTGTAAAATTGAAATGAGTTTAGTTAAATTTAGTATTTTTTTGTTTTACGTAGGGGATTAATCTCAAAAGATTAATTTGGACAATGGTCAGTCCTACAATACGCCGTTGTACAAGCTAAAAGTACATTTTTTTTTATAATCCAAGGACTCTTCTAACAATGCACAAAACTTCAAGAGGTAACTCCAAAATCCCTATCGAAGGAGGAGACTTTTTGGTAAAGAAAAATGAAAGATGAACGCTGCAAAATAAACTAAGGCGTCGATCCCTACCAAATGTTATAGACATACACCGACGAACACAGTCCACCCGCCTACCAAATATCAGATTCCTAACTTTGATAATTCCCGAGAAAACAAATTGTCGAAAAAAAAAAAAAAAATCGTAATGTTCTCGGAAGAGATTATCGGTACTTATGACGTCACAAAATGCCCCGGCGATTTCCTTATTTCGATTGACTTCGTCGAAGTCGAAGTAAAATCCTGAACGGTAAGATAATGAATGTGAATAAAATGTAAACAGAAATTACCATAACCATTACCACATTGCGGGGGTCTAATGATTGGAGGCATATCATGACTTTGAGTCTTTTTTTTTTTTTTTTGAGGGAGTAACTCCCTGGTCCTGAAGGGGTAACTCCCGAAGGCCCTGAGTTAATATCGACAATTCATTCAAATACACGACCACCAACCAGCAGAATTTTGACTTCAGCTCTTTTTTGGGGGGTACTTTGAAATTTTGTTGGTGTATTTATGGGGAGGGAACGTCCGTCAATCTATTACCTTCTTTTGTCCATAAGCATACGATGGCATAGACTTTTGCCGGACTTTTGATAGTATGTCCCCACCTATCGAAATGTGAGGGGTGTGTCCCCTCGTCCTCCTCCCAAAGGACTGACACATAAGAACCGTTTTGAGGTTCCATGAAGAAACATTTCAAAATTGAATATGCACTTCACTTTCATACAAAAGGCCTTCTGCAGGAAATTTATATATATAAATGCAAAATGAGCAAAACTTGAAAGAAAATGTGGAAGAAAAAAATGAATATAATATAATTTCAAATTCAATGAATTAACATGTAATATTCATACTAAAAATATATACAGAAAATTAGTCCAGTAGAAAAGTCCTTATTGCATTATTGTAAAGCTTGCGGTTCTTAAAGTGCGGCAGAACATTTACAGCAAACTTAAATTTATATTTTAATAATATTTTTTTTAATTTTATATCTAACTTACTCTTTTTCCTTGAGCAAGCAAAAATATAGTACTTCAAGTGAAAAATTAAAAACAATAGAAGGGCTGTAATTATTTTGATGAAAACCAAAAAACTATAATCTTTCGAGAAAAAGAATTGCTTATTGAGAAAACGTCTTTCAACCGCCATGAGAAAATTTGAAACAAAGCTACAAATTCAAAATAAATGTTCAATTGACTCTTCATATATATTACAAAACGAACATATTGGAGACTCTACCTTTTTCATGTAAAAGAGCAAATTATTAGTTGGGATAATTCTATGTAAAAACTGAAATTGAAAATATTGCAAACGTGCCTCTGAGATGCCTTTGAAAAACATCCTAAAATGATGAGCCCACCGGTCCTGCTCTGTATAATAGACGGTATTCCATTTAGCACGAGAGACGGGCAAGGTCGTCACCCGTGCCAATGAAATAGGATAAATCACGTAAGAAACTTAAAAGTTTCTCACCATAATTTTACCAATTAAAAGTTCGCTCGTAGTGGGCTCAAGAACAGTATCTTCTAGGTTGCACCTCCAATGTCCAGAAATTGCTTTTATTAAAGTAGTATGATGTAAATGGAAAATTCAAAACGTTATATTTTCTAGTAAAAGTTCAGTAATCCAAGGGTACATTATTAGCATTAAACAAATCAATTATTTTCATAACCCCTTTGTCATATAGATTATCGTAAAATACGGTTTTGCTATCGACTTCGACATTAGAGTTGTTCCAAATATACTCATTACCAAAGTTAAGTTCAGGTGAAGCAAAATTAACATTACACCATGCTTCCACAACTTGACGAAGAAAGGTGTTTTTAATATATTTAACATCAATCCTAGCACAGTTACACTGGAAAAAGAAACGAGACCCATAAGATTTTAATGAAAGCTCAAACAATTTTCCATGGACTCACACACTATCTGAAAGGTAACGGCCCACCCAAGAACATTTTAAAGATTTCATAAAGCTATCAACATGTGTCTCCTTTAAGCCACCACCATCGATGTGATTTACCATAGTACTCCTTGAAACTTCATGATGTTACAGCCGTGCTAAAGTGTTCAACAGACCCTCTTTCATGCCCGATTACACATGTATTACCTATATGGACATGACACCTAATACCCCTTGCCAGGCAGCTCAAGAAAGCCTAGACATTGGATTGACACACCTAAATTTCTTTAGGAGAACGATGTTTACTTGACAATGTGGATTATCACAGCATGAGGTGATAAAACTGACCTAAGGCGATGAAAATTCGCAACAAGTTGAACCTCAGTAGAACAAAGGAAAAGTAAGGTTGCAGTGACTCCCATTTTAATGTACGAGTAACGGCATGATATCAGGGCGTCCACTCCAAATAAAATCGAACATGATTCCTTTCAGTTTCCTTTCAGTGTCCTTCGGCATATTTTGATGGAATGGATATGCACTTCTTTACGTCACAACAAATGTCTAGTTACGATGAAAGTGAAATTGGTCAGATGCGGTGGCTCTGCTATACTGACACATGTCAGTTGGATGTATTGATTGTCATGAACGTAATTGATGGACGGACAAAGTAAACGAATATTTTATTTATTTTCAGCGGTCGTCCAAAACTCGTTTGAGTGGTCGTTTAAATTGTATTCTGTGATACGTATGTGAAACTAACTGATAAATTTCCACAATGAGCTTACAAATTTATTACAAATAAACCTCTCCCGAGTGACAGTCAGGTGGAGTCACTACAATAATTCTAGGGGATACTGCACCTACAAGGTAACATTGCTCTCATTGCCACAAACCTGACGCAAGTGTCGGATGCAGCTGTTATCTCATCGCCCTATAGGGGCTAAGATGAGATACTGTAGTCACTTGGCTAGTGGAGCTATATATTGTACTGTGCATCCATGGGAGAATGGTTGCCATGGAAACGCTTAGAGTGGATGAGTAGCGACACCCCAGGGGAACCCATGGTAGAGTGACCATGGGTACCGGTGGGTCCTGTTGGGTGGTATAAATGAAAACATGTCGGTGCCAATGTGCGTGGGTGCGTGTGGTGGGTGCCCTTGTTTTCGGGTGGGATCGAGGAGCGAAACAATAGGGTTTCGGTCTTCTGTAGAAAATTCAATAGATTGCTCCGGTCCTGTCAAGATTAACAATAGACAGTCTATTTTTAAGGTTAGGGTTGAGGAAGAAAAAACAAAAGAAAGCACAATGAGGTTCTCGAAATGAATGGAAAACAAAGCTGCGTGGGTGCGTGTGTGCTTGTGCGTGAGTGCGTCTGGACCTGTCCAAATTGTGGTTTTTCCAGAATACTTTGAAAAGTATATGAGCGATTAAGTTTAAACTTGGTAAGCTTGTGCATGATGCCAATATGTCCAAGATGAATTAGGTGTATGGTGAATCGAGTCAAATTTGCTGATTTTTTAGAAAACAAAAAAGGCCAATTTTGCCCCAAATTTGGTATTTCCTGTATATCTCGAGAATTATTTGAGCATTTAATGCAAAATTTTGCAAGGACTTATCTGAGAATGCAATATTCAAGGAATATCACTTTTACAGTATAGAGAGTGAAATTTCCTGATTGTTTAAGGAATAAAGCCAATTTTGCCCCAAAATTTGGATTTCCGGCATATCTTGAGAACTATGAGACCATTTAACTTAAAGGTTTGTAAGGACTTTCCTGAGAATACAAACTGTTTAACATAATATTACTGTAAAAGTAAATCCAGTGAAATTTGCTGATTTTTTAGGAAAAAAGCCAATTTTGCCCAAAAATTTGCATTTTCACCATATCTTGAGAACTATTAGACCAATTAATTTAAGGCTTTGTAAGGACACCCCTGAGAACACATACTGTTAAACATAATATTACCGTAAAGGTAACTCCAGTGAAAGAAAAGGCAATTTTGCCCTAAAATTTGGATTTTCACCACACCTTGAGAGCTAATTAAGCATTATACGCAAAATTTTGCAAGGTCGTTCCTATGAACAAAATAATGAAGATACAGTATATCACTCTTATAGTAAACTGGTGAAACTACTTGATTGTTTGGTAAAAACTTAGAGCCAGCATCCGGGTCAATAGACACCACCTTTTTAACTTTAGCCAAAACATCTTTAGCAGAACTGGCCCCTTTCGATAGTGTCTGTCAACAACCAGGCCAATTATGAGAACATTATTTTTAAGTCAAACAATAATTTTGGCAGAACCAGGTCCTGCACAGGTAAATAGGAGACTTATGTGCAAAAAGCCTATAGAGGGATGCTATTATATCCTGCCCGGCCCTAACTCCAACCACTAAGCCTAACCTACATGGAATAACCCAGTGTTATAATTGCGTTATTTACAGTAGCGTAATATGCACATATACTTTTGAGCCATTATTGTAATCGTTCCTTGAGCCTAGTAGCACCAGGCTATAACCTTACGTTTGCTACCTTACAGTAGATATCAGTATTGAAATTTTCGGTTCTGCTTACCACCACTTTATGCTTGAAGAATATTTGCCTCTCATTTACAACCAGTGCCCCGAACTATATAGGTCTCTGTGAGATGTGGTTGCAGTAAACTATTCAAATCCCATTTGCATGCCCTGTATTGAAATCAATGCATGTTGGCGATGAGATACGCAACTCCGTGGATTGCCCTCTTGTTTTTTGTTTTTTTAGTAGTAGTCAAAGACTCTTTCGTTGATTAAAGACACTTTCATCAAGACAGAAACATGGGCCTTCTCGTCAAATGTTCTCTTTTTTATCCCGTTAACAGCACCGTGTTACCTCGACCTTGAACCTAACGTCATTGCCAGAAATGACAACAATGACGAGACAACAGTTATTATAGATGGCTCCTACGTGACGTACTCTTGTGAAAACGGATACACAGGGAGCGGGAAGTCAAAAGTATTTTGCAACGATGGTGTCTTGGATGACGATCAGCCATTTGTGTGTTCAGGTAGCTATTTCATCGCATAGCCGTTGGTATTTCCTCACAAACTTTTTACTATAGGTTAGCATTAAGCAATAGTAGATTAGAATCTATTTCCAAATAACAATGGTATGTGTATTACTTTTCATATTTTCTTTTTCTTCTTCTTTTTATGTCTTTGTTCCTTCCTTAGCGTGCATACTGTTTTTTGTGCACTCCTTTCATTTATCCCTATTGTAAGAGTAACACTTTGTCTTAGGTTTTACCCCCTCCCCCTCTACCTCAAGTAAACAATTAATGTTAGATTGGGAACCGTAACATGAAATTAAGATCTATCGTTTGCAATCCCTGATCCAAGTGAAAGGAAAATTCTGAGAGAAAAAAACAACATTCAACCAAATTGGCTGGACACTTGTAGGGAAATGGTATATGATTATTACGTACCAGATACACAAACAAAGTGATAGGTGTTCAACTGTACAGTATAACTTATAACATACTACCATATAGTTAGAGGGCAAAGCTGTCATGCAATAAAAATGAATAAAAATATTAATAAAAGCAATCTTTTTTTCGGTTATCATGGTAGAAGCATATCAAGCAGAGGGATTAAGATTAAAGCTAAAATTGGTTGACATCCGACTTGGAGTTGTGATATCGAAAACTCTCTTTTCATTTGTTTGATTGCGGACTCATTTAGTGGACGAAGGGAAAGAATATTTAGCTGCTTATAAATATTCTGTTTGTAAAAGCTCATATTTACTCACAAATGCGCAGTGGTTACCTCTTCTTTTTTTTTGTCATTTAGTATCGTCACTTGCGTCCTCGTTATCACTAACAGAACAAGATTCAATTTTTCCTTGGTTTTCGTTCTTAGCTGTGACCGCAATTCCTGTTTTTTTATTTTTGGACTTGTATAAACATATTTTTTCCCTAAAATTATCGGGAAAGCTAGTTGAGCTTAACTGTTAAGATTTAAGATGTGGAGTGCACAGAGCTTAGAAAAAAAGGATTCCACAATTATTTACATGACAAGATTAAACCCTGAATTTCACACTGCAGGGAAATTTGACCACTGTGACTTTCGAGAACGTATAAGATCTACACGCATCTCCCTGCTCTTAAAGAAAGAAAAAAAGTTGACAACTTAGGCTATGTGAAAATGAAATTTCACACCACTTACCAAAAAAAAAAATACAAGCTACGGCTGTTAGGATTAAAATAAATTTCGATTTCGTAAATTCATAGAAGCTTCTAACTGAAATTAGCTAATATTAATTTCACATTTTGTAACATCATGGGCGTCAACAGGTGGGGAACGGGGGGGGGCATGTCCCCCTCACTTTCAAAAGTGGATATAATATCATTTAACTCACCCACTTTTCAGATCAGTTACTACACAAAATCACATGCATATATGCGCATATCGGGATATCACGATTGCTGAGCTGATTCAAGTAGAATCTAACTTGAGTGTTGAGTCCACAGAGAATGGCAGAAGAGTTCATCGGATCATCAGACAGTCATATACAGATTTTTGGGAACTTCTGACACTGTGGTGAATCCTCCTAAGTTGGGTGTTCGGACAAGCACCGAGTGACTCAGTGACATATTCTGCAAATATGTAAGATCAAGAAATCTGGACTCCCTGGGCCCCTGCTACCTATCACTTGCACCGTCATTTATCTCCTATTCTCCCAATACAGTACATCTGCCCATTTAATTCGTTCGAGGGGGAGGGGGAGAGACCATTCGAAAGTGTATTGAATCTTGCACACATGTTGTTTGTATGGGTTCCAAGGGATTAGGTAAGCCATACAGCTAGGTAGATGGTGATGAGTTACTATATTCATATCACACCTCCAGTCCCTTGGACTGGACGGACGAATAGGGGTGTAGGGGTTTAGTAACTAGGGCTACATGTATTCGCCTGAAATGATAGATCTTTATTGTTGAGTCGCTACACACGCTCTGCGTGCCTTTCTCTGATTATTATTATTGAAGTACCTGGCCACATAACAACTGACGTCTCGCACCTACCTACATGTATTATATATACCACTCCACTCATCCCGGAGGTGACGGCGCAACTTTTGCAATATTTTGTTTGAGATGGACGCTGTGTAATTCGTCTCCCTTGGTGTCAGAACATCTTTCTACCAGTACGTTGTGTCGGAATTTAGTTTTGTGAGACAAAATTTCTCCTCACAGATCTGGTTTTGAAGTAACTAAAAACGACTCAGGAAGGCCATTTCCTGCGATCTAGGGGGTCTTACTGAAATTTTCTGGTACGCTACGCGCCACCCATACAAATTGTTTGGGTGGCGCTCCGCTTAGATAGTTTAGTGTCCCTCTCACTCTCTGAAACCTGCTGACGCCCATGTGTAACATGTATACATTTCGTATTTAAAAAAAAAAAAAAAAAATACTAAGTACACAGCAAGTACATAATGTAGATATTCTTTGAATGATTTAGTCTTGTTAACATTTACTCTTCGGTTGGAGGGGAGGACGGGGACCGACGGAAGACTCATATGGTACTCTTCCTGCACGCTTTTTACGCTCTTTTACGGTACTCTCATGCACACTTGCATGGCAAACCTAATATGCAATAATTTCGAGCGACAATGTTTGCTCACCAAATAACGCAGTTGAAAAGTAAATATCTTCAGTTTTGGCTCAGAAACTGGGTTTAATGAAATCCTTGCTCGTGGATAACCTGTGATACTTGTGGAGGAAAGTCTTAAGTTATCAAAGAAAAAACTAGTTTACACTATTTTTTGCTCCGTGAACTCTGTTTTCTAAATCCGTCCGTTGAATTCAGTTTTTCAAAATTTCTTGTCTTTTTTCCCTAAAAAAAAGAACAGAAAATCGATGTTCATCAAACGAATCTTGTCTTTTGTTTTAATCAAAAAGCCGTGTTTCCCCACAAATTCTGTCTATCGAGTTATTGGACACTGCCACATACGTCATATCTTTGTACATATGCCTTTGGAAAGCATGAAACCCTTTTTGTGTCTTTTATAGGCACGGCGGTCGTGTAAAGTACGTCACGTGATCTTAAGTCAACTGTACCGACGCATACTTAAGCCTATTTATGCAAGTAACCATACTGGACCTTACCTCTTGCACTAGCCAAGGTGGTCCTGCAACTTGCTGCTTCATCATTACTTTTAAACTAAGCAATAATTGCAGCAGGACTGGGTGCTTTGGTAAAAGGACTTGACTTCTGCCAGTATAGCTTCTGTTTTGTTGGTTTTCATAGCGTCGTGCGACCTTCCACCCAACTACGAATTAGATGACAATTCGGCCACACCACCGGTCCCAGACGGCACATCTGTGTCTCTTCGATGTAGTGATGGTTACGAACCAACTGATGTCATTAATAAAGAATGTGACAATGGAGTCTTTCCCGATATTCCAACTTGCATACAGGGTAAGCGAAAATTAAGAATTCCTTTTATGCTTCAAACGAACAAGAAAGCTCAGTAAACTGTTTATCTCGATCTAATATTCGTGCGTGATGTCGTCACTTGGATTTTATCTTCTTTTTTTTTTTCTAAATCAGACAGTTGCATGTTGATCACACTTTCAGTCTTTGCTCATACAAAATGAAGAATAATGATGACTTAAAGTATGGTAGCGCACTTGCTCATTGAGGCACCCATGACTGTATGAAACTGAATTTAAATTGCTATGGCGACCGTAATATAAACGGATCCAACTGCAACACGACAAACTCCTTGCGACTGGCGGTGTGCCGCGAAATTTGCTTGCAACCTCACTTGTGACAGTTTTCGGAATTTTAATGAACTCGGGCGTATCCAACATGTCTGACAATATTCGTCCTAATTTTTAAGTCGTTACCGCTGAGTTGAGTCGGGCTATCTTGTTATTGGACCCATTGCGCAGAGACTGGCGTTGGATAGTCAATAAGGACGCATTTTGAAAATCAGGTGACCCTACGGATGTAATAGCAATGGTGCTACCAAGTCGACTGAGGACGAGGAAGTTTCAACTTATTGAGTTGAGTCTGGTCGAGCCAATGTGAACAGACTGAATCACGACGCAGCTGTTACAAATTCGTGAAGAACTCGATTGCAACGAGCAGTCGCAAGGAATTTTGTCGCGTTGAAATCGGGTCGGGCAGTGGTCGCTAGCCTTTAGCATTTTTTTTTCTTTTAGATCAATTCATAAACTTTCTTGGGGAAACTACGTTCCGTTTTGTTCTATAATGTCGATAAGCATATTTTAGCCCTGCACGAAGGATACTGCTTCTCTGGTGATGTCATTCTACCGTACTTGCTTTCTACCTGAAAAAAAAACAAACAAAATATCTCAGCACCGTTCAAGGTATATATCCCTGCAGTGGCTTCCTTTCATAGAGTAAACATTTCATGAACATTTAATACAAACCATTAGCCGAGCGTGACCCTGTTTTATGAATGGATCCTCCTCGAATGTTTACAACTCGACATTGTATCGCACAATAAGAATCAAGAACTTCAGTTGAACTGGGTGTTGGCTTTCTTATACAAGTGATGCTTGACCTTTGGAGAAACCTGCCAAGTGCAATAAAAGTGAAGTCAAATTATTGCCATCAAATTGCTTAGCTGATATTTGTTGTAGGAAATGCAAACAAAGGTTATACCCATTCCTGAAACACATTGATTTTTCTATACGTGGTCACATTAACTTTGACACAGGTCCACAGGAGATCCCTCGGGGGTAGAGGTAATGTGGGACTCATCTCACCATACTTTTCAGAAAGGTACCTTCAAGTCTTATATATAATTGTTGAAAACTGCGTATAAGCTATAGATATCTGTATGGGTCTGGGGTGATGTACACTTTTTCCTTGAAGTATTCCCGCCCTTGCTGCACTGTGTAATTTCCAGGCACAAATCACATTTTCAATGAGATCCTAAAATTTCGGCACTTAGTGTACTTTTCCAGCAAAAAAAAAATCAGCTTCATGAAACAAAACACACACACAAACCCTTCGCCCTCTTGAAGCACTCAGTGTTTAATATATGCATAGTATATTTACCAGCCTAACGAGCTTTGCTATTTTTTTACGCTAACTTAATTAGACTTGGCCCCTACATGCCTCACCACGTGCCCACACACCACTCCACCTGGTGCCGCCACTGCTTTGCCCCCGTTTTATGTGGGTTTGGACCTGGAAAAGCTTAAATGAGGATGATCACTACCGCAATATAACGGAGAGCGCCATCATTTTGCCAAGATTGTCAAGACATTTGATTGAGGTATTCCGGTTACAGCGTTTCCATTGCTGTTGTAGAGACCCCGCTTGCATTGACGTCACACATCAGCAAACAAACCCGTCCTATCTGAGGCAAACCAACGAATGGTACATGACTACTCTATGATCGTATGGCAGAGATGTAACTTTCACGTGTTAAATTGACTAGTTCATACAAAGGAGGGCGCTAAACTGTATCATTGTGATGTCATATGCAAGGGGGGTCCATTGGTGGAGATCAAATGATCTAATAGGGAACAGACTTTTGAGAAGACAAAGCACACCCTCCCCCCCCCCCCCACCACCACCACCATTCTGTGAAAAGAGTCTGAGTGTGAGGATACTGGGACTTATCAGAACTTGGAACTTGTTCATACTTTGTAAGCCAAATAGTAACTTACTTGGCTTCTTGCATACAAGCTAAGTAATCAGCTGTTTTCTTTTCTCTCTCTCTCTCTCTTTTCGTCTTTTTTTCTCTGTCACTGTAATTGATCAACTTTACTTCGGACTTCACTCAGCTACTGAATTCTGTTATTTGCCGTGAGCTCTGCCTATGTCACAGCCAGTATCATCTTGTCGCTTAGCACCTTGAAAGCATATTTATTCACCATTGCAGATATATGGTCGTCTCGTAGCAATCGTTCACGCCATGATCATTACAGGGAGTTGATTATGTATAGAGGGCGTGATTCGAGTGTTTGTAGAGTAAACAAGGTATATCGATGTAAGGTAAACACGGATCGGCATCTGTAGACTAACTTGAACAGTAAACGCATTACCTGTCTAACAGGTCAACTGCGTCTCTTAGAGCTATATTCTATGTAAAATATTCATTTAAGGTAAACTTTCAGGTCCGTTCTTTCAGTCCAATTTAACTGTATACCCTGTCATGTACGTCGGTCCCATTAAAGGTCTAAGTATTCAAAGTAAGTTTGATGAAGTATAAAATCATGATCAACTTCAGTGCTTAATTTCAAACAAAAAAGTACCATATATATCCCTACTGCTTCAAGTACCCTCAAAAGTTCTATGTTGCAACATGTTGTTTGATCACTTATATACCCATACGAATCGACGCATGAGTTTTCCATGTATGAGCTGTTCACAACCATTAACTGCATGTGAAGTGATTTTATTCAGTATAAAATTATTTACAGTTGAGGCAATTTTTGCAAAAAAAAAGAGAAAAGAAACGCTCCAATCGAATTAATTTTTCAGTTTGTCGGAATCCTAACGTTCTCCCATTACAGCTACACCTTGTGGGGCACCAACACCAGACGATAACAAGGTCAACTACAGTCCGGACTTAAATAGTTATGACAATGGCACATCAATTGTCTACGGATGTCCTGTTGGATACACGGTGGTGGGTCCATCTGAAGCCCAATGTATCAACAGCAGCTGGAGTCCGCCAGAATATCCCACCTGTGAAAGTAAGTAGGCCCATCACTTTATTGATGTCGACATTGGTTCAGTCTAGTCCTCGCTATAGTCTAGGCCCGATGAAAACTGATTACTTCATGTACACCTACGTATCGACCCAACGATATAGAATTCCATTGCTATGATAAATTGCTGATTACGTAATCGAGCTGCCAAGGTTCCCATAATCCAATTCGCACAACGAGTTGAAGTGATTGTGTGTGCATCGACAAACCAGAAGGATAAGATAATGTTTTATCTTATTTTTTTTTTCTTTGATTTTTAAATGTACACACGAGGTTGTAGATGGGTGGACTACGTCTTTTAATAAACAAAAATGACAGTAACCACTTTGAAAAGCGACGGGATTGGCATAAAAACAGTGAAAAAAGGGAAGTCATACTCAAACAGAAACGGTTCTTCTTATAAGCTCCTGCATAATTAATATACAACAGTACATACAGGTCTCACTGGTGTAAGCAAAACATACTACTTAAGACATCGCTCCTTGGTCGGTACCTGGAATTGCAGTATTTGGTGAAAGCAACCACTGTATGTACACAAAACCCACAGACTGATCGAATCATTATGGCATTATTACGCTGGCGTCTACCAAATTTCAGAGTCGTAACTTTGTTAACCAACTTTGTTAACCGCCGTCGAAATGTTCTCAGAAGCGATTATCGGTAGGCTCATGACGTCACAAAATGCCCCGGCGATTTCATTACTTCGATTGACTTTCCATTGACCTTCAAGTCGAAGTAAAATCCAGAATGGTAAGGTTATGTTTGATCTTAACTTTTTTCTTTATAATTTCTAAATGTAATCGCGAGATTGTTCATGGACAGAATACGACTTTAAATGAATGAAAATGGCAGTATTCAGTTGGAAAAGCAATGGCGGGATGTTTGGCATAAAAATAGTGAGAAACAGAAATCACATTTGAAAATTTATACTTCTTACTATAACGACCCACATAATAAACATGCAACAGTACAGGTCTTATTGGTGGGTAGGTATCGGGAATTGTAGTAGGCACTATTTGGTGAAACGAAGCAATGTGTTTACAAATAACCTGCAATCTGACCACATCATTGCGTCATCAGAGATCAGTTGTTTTGACTAACTGATTATTCAATACATAGCATACTTCTCATTGGCTTGTACAAAGAAGCACACGTTTTGTTTGAATGAAAACTGTCAACCACTAGGCCTACAGTATTGTATTTTTCAGTTTTTATCGTTATGTTCAAAGAACATATATGGCAGAATCAACCAACTGAAACATATTCACTTTCCCAAAATTGCCTTAATGATGCAATTAAAAGACTTACCAAACTTTTTGACATGAAATTTCAATGCTTTTACTTGTTGCCTACGTAGCCCCACGCAATCACTTTAACCTGCTCTGTCGGTTTCCAATAGGCCATAGAGTGCACATGCATACATGGTGACCACACAGCTAGTGACATTAACCACCGACCTTATAGCCTGTGTACGAAAAGATTACTGTAAGCAAATAATGTGAAACAAATTTTAAATTATAACCTCCAATTTGTTTTGCAACAAAAACTGGATAAAGATCTCACATAGAACAACTTGAAGATGAAGCAAGCATGCCCAGGGTGAAATTCCATTTGAAAGAAACCATTTGAACCTATTCAGGTTCCACTGACTGTTTCGAACGTGATTTAATCAATATTCATTTGCAGGAGTTTGGCTTAGTCCCTAGATAAAGTGCCGGTATCAGTTTAATAACTTGTGTTCGGATATTTCTAATTCCTTCAATGAGAAGTGTTTTGGAGTACAACATCGTTCTCTTGTTTCGTTTATTCTTTCCCATAGGATTCAAGCATTTAAGAAAAATACCCTATAGTGTCCCTTAAAACTGGCTGAGTGCTTTTCGGTCTTTCTTTGAGAGGTCAGGGGGAGGTCGCATATTGTATTTCAGTATCACACTGCCTGATTTCCCCTTTGAATCATGTCCCAGGCTCAGTAAAAAACAAATCAAGCTACGTATTGGGGTGCACCTTTCTCTCGACCCCGCAGAAATGGCGCCTTAAATCCCAACCCTCTCTATACAGGAAACCTAACAGTCATGCCGGCACCTCGGGCACTTGGTATTTCTTTGCAGTGTATGTCTTCCTTAAAATTTATACATAAATACCTCATAACATCAGAGCGGGTGATGTGGGATATGATCATGAGATGTCAAACTTGGCGCCTGGTCAATTTCCTCAGATACGTCTTTCAAACTGGGATGTTTAGTCTAAACAGGTTGATTTAGGCCTAAGCACTCCAGGGAAGAAAACGAATTAAGGATTCAAACAAATATTGGCTTTTAATTCTTGAATTCAATTTCTTTGTTCCGAGAATGGCTTGAATACTATTCTTCAACTATGGTAGCTGAACTTTACAGTGCATAGTTGAAAATATTGGCAACTCAGTCACGGTGAATTTAGTTAAGCACGTGCTCTTAAGTTCCACAAAATTTTAAAGGAATACCACTGACAAGTGAAAGACATCGTAAATGAACGACAATAGTTTGCCCGGATGGTAGGCAGTGGCGGCACCAGGATTTTAAAAGAGGGGGGGGGGGGGCAAATGGACGGCAGGAGAAAATGTTGGGGGGCAAAAAAATTTTTGCGCCCATCGCGAAATCCAGCAGGAAACGCGAGACTTACCGGGTGGGATCCAGGGAGCGAAGCCCGCGGAAGCTCTGAGGTTTTAGCGAATCTCTTAATTGGTAAAAAATTAAGTCTCAGGAGAGGTGTATGTTGGTCCAAAATGTATCATCCAAAGCAAAGATTCCAAATGATTTTAATGCAAGCTAGGCTTATTTGGCTATAACTCTTCTTAGCTGACAACATGAAAAGTTGGAAAGCGACAATATGTTTAAAAGCTATACTGACTTATTAGCAAGCTCGTGGCACTTTTTACACTTTTCTTAAAACAGAAAGGTGAATGCAATATGTACAGTATATGAACAGGGATAGATTTATACATAGCCTATGTATCTGTTACACTTTAAGTTTATACATCGAGCATACCAGGTAGTACACAATGTATTAGAGGGATGTGTTCACAACTTCAGTAAGAATAAATTACTTTGAAAAGGCTCTGACTGAGGACATTTGTCCCCCCATGCCCCCCCCCCCCCCTTGGTGCCGCTCCTGATGGTAGGCCTAATACTGTAGGACACATTCAGAGTTGCACTTGACAATGCTAAGACTTAGCATATGTTCTCCGTGTGTAATCAGTTATTGTTCTTACAAATGATATTGTATTTGATGCTAGTCGCACTTGTTGTTGAACGTCACTGAACTGTACTTAATTCTGTGCAATGACCATACCACTCTGCTACGTCAGGACATAATTGACTACGTCACGACAAGATTGACTTCCTATTGGCTAGGTAGTTGAGCTACATTTAGCTCTGCGCATAGATACAAGCACTGCTTGCGGGACGTGTGCAAACACTGCGTGAACTCATATGCAATTATAGCCAATCACAGAGCAGCATAAGAGGCTGTGCGGATGCCTTTACCGCATGGTCCAATCAGCGTCAGCCGCGCACTTGCGCGGGCTCTGGTGATTTGGGTGTTCTGATCTGATCTTCGCATGTTGAAGCGCAGCCTAGCGCAGCTAGCGCAGCATGTTTGGAACGCAGTTTAGCTGGGACCGCACTCTAGTTAGGACGTACTGACCTTAGGACTAGTAATATTTATCTTTTTAGATTGCTTCTCATCCATATTTAGACCGTGTTATCATTTTGAAGAGTTAATAAAACATTGCGAACCTTGAATAAACTTCTCTCTCGATCTTTACGAACTCCTGCTTCCTGAATTCCCCGTTTCGGCACTTTATAGACTTCGCACGCGACAACGCTTCAACTAAAAAAGGCCTTACAATACCTGTTCCTAACTCAAGATATTTCACTTCTCTGTTCAAGAAATTATTCCAGTTGCCTAAAGATTACAAGAATCCAACGTCACAGCGCAAATTATTGCAAGAAGTCCTTGTTGTTCCTTTAGAAATTGCAGCACTTAGGCCTAATTAATTTTGAATTTTGACACCAGTTTAATTTTTATTCGGTATATGTTGTAGCTTTACCTTAAAATATCGTGAAAACTTAGCTCACAGCTCTCAAACTATCATCGTAATACAAACGTTACCAAGAAATACGACTTGGATTCAAGTAGTTGTGCAAATAACTTGGCACATTTCCATAAATGCGATGTGGCCAGTTGAACTCGGAACAAGCTATTGAGATAAGGCTTTTATTACCAACAAAAACAAAATATAACACACCAGATTTTTCTTTTCTTTATTACCTTTGCCAATACCTTTTAAGACACTAAAACCTTTGTGTTGTGATGAGACAAAATAGCGCCAAAGATATCTATGTTTCTATGGACTGGGCTCAAAATTCAGTATTGTTCGTACAGATTGCGCAATATCTAGTAAACGTACTAAGTGTGTACAGTCTAGAGTCTATGGCTCGAACTTGTCTTTGTAAAAAGCTGCATACAGTACCCTGGGTTTTCAAAGTGCACTGAAGGTTTTGTGAATACAGGTATACAACGAATACTGTAAATGAGTCTTGTCAAATCATTTTTTTGACAGTGTTTCCGACCTAGAGTAGAGGCAGCCAGCTGCAGGCTATATAGGCTAAACTTAGGAGCAGACTACCGATGTTGAGTGCTAAGTTGTTGTCTCGTCAACCTAACTTTAGTCTCAGGCCAGCTAGCTAGGCCTACTATCAGACTCAGCACAAATTTCCTGTGGAATCCGCGTTACCGTAGCCTACGTCGCAAATAAGTGCAACGATAGCCTATTTCAGTAGGCTTAACTTCCAACCCTAACCAAGTGGAAGTTGGATAGACCTAGAGGTTCTTTCTGTAGTACAGGCTTAGAGAAAATGTGGTGCTTTATAGTATTCAGGCATCATAATCCGATTTTATTTCAGTTGATAATGAAGTGCACATAAACAATGGCAAGATAAACATGTTAACTAAGGCACCTACTGGTTGATGCACCCCCAGCCAGTACCAGAATGATATAGCCTACCAATGTAGATAAATTGCTTCAGTCAGCCTATTGTATTTTATTGCAAGCAAAACACTGCAATATTTCATGAAAATTTTATTTTTTTTTATTTTCTGCTTGTGAAACTTTTAGTTCTTAGCCTTTACTTGATATGCTTGCAACACTGACCCTCGCTCCATGAAGGCGATCCAGGCTTCTAAACCTAGTAATGTGTTAGGTGATAATTAAGTGCTCATACACAATGGCAAGATAAACATATAAGGCACCCCCAGGCCAGTACTAGAATGACATAACCATGAAAGTAAATTTTTAGGAGAGTATGGGGGCAACTAAACAGTTTGACTGAAGAAATCAGAAGTGTACTCACCAGGAACAAATTATAAGTTCCTTTATAAACAATCGCTCTGGCTAAATCCGTGGTCAAATTATCCAGTCCAGGTCGATATTAGACGGAAGTTGTAAAATGTCAGTAATTACATTGGCAAATTGCTAAAGTGATGCGCTGTAGAAAAACTTAAGCTTTCCTGTGGCAAACCACGTGGCTTTGCTTAGGACGTTGAAAGAGATCTCTGGGAAGTATAAGAAGTGGTAATCGTCTGTCACTTCGCGATATGAAACTAGATGAACTACAGGATAAATGGGATAATATTATGTAGATGAACATGCAGGAATTATTGGCGTCAATAATCGGTCATGAACAATTTGCTACTCTCAATTAAGAGAGGGAGGGGCTGGTGCCTCATCATTGAGAAGTACCTGTAGGACTAAGAGTGGTTGTTTTTCTCCTTGTTCAGAGTAAGGCGGAATTTCGGCTGATGCATAATTAGTCATCCACTAAAACAAAGGGATGTACTGTATATGTGAAACTCGGCAAGAGAACTTTTTGAGAATTTGCAATTCCCGCGGACTTCACAATATGTGACTTCTGGATGAAGTCGCTACAAATGACTTCAGCCAGCCTATTGTATTTTATTGTAAGCAGAACAGTACTGCCATAAAGTTTCATGAAAATTTCTGCTTGTCAAACTTATACCTGTAGTTCTTTGATATGCTTTTAACACCCAGGCTTGCCTCTCGCTCCATGTACTGTACTGTAGGCTCCAGGCTCCTTGACCTAATGTCTTCAAAAAACTGAAAGTACTGTAACCCAAAGTGGACCTCAAAATAATATCATGTTTCCAAAATAATGATCAACATGCTACATATTTAAGTTTACATTATGGATACATATACCACAGGGCAGGCTACACTACTTCATCATCTGAGTGTCCTTTAAGTTAACACTACATTGGTGTAGCTAGGAATTTTTCCAGGTAAGGCAAATATATGAAAATTTCCCCCCGTTTTTTTTTTCAAGATTACATGGGTCAGGCTTGATCTTGAAAGTGAGGGTGTCATGGATAGCAGGGGCATACAGTAAGCTGGTCTGAGCCAGTGTACATACTGTAAGTGTGAAGTTTTGATATGGATCTGATGACTCAGTGATTGCCATTCTGGGACCGGGTCAAAGGCTTCGTCTCCAATGGAAAAGTTTTGATTTTGTTGGGTGGATTAATGCAAAATGCTGCTATATGTAATGCTAGATTTGAACTGAGTATATCTCCAGGAATTCCTGGTTTTTTTTTTCTTTCATTTTGCTTTGCACTACAGGTGAAATGTTCATGTAAGACCTTATGAGAGTATGCCTAATTCAGAGTGACAATGTGATTAAATGTTGCAGTTTTGAAAGTATAAGCAGGCCATTTACCGAATCCTGTCCCCTCTGTCACCAGGAAAGCAATGTCGAAAAGATCCTGGCCCAATAGTATTTAACCAAAATTGCTTAGCACACTTAGTATTGGCTCCCACACTGATAAAGTCCAACTCTGTAAAATTTAGAAACATAGAGGAGTAGCAGTCCTCCTGCCTGTAGTTTACTTCATAGTAATGATACTGAAGATAGAAATGATACTGAAATAGTATTCCTGTTGACAATTGTAATCGAAGACATCTTCCATGACCGGCTTAAAGTTTCAGGGGTTACTTTGCAGCTTCTAGGTTTTAAGTCCGCCAAAAGTGCCCGCCAGTACTGTTAGTAGCACATAGCTCCATGGTTGTATAGTTCCACTCACTGACCTTGAAGATTCCACTCCACTGCACTGATCACCATAACACAAGTGCACATGCAACCTTCTACAGCGAGGGACGTTTCTCTGGAACGAGACTGAGGCATGTTTCATGCTGCACTGACACATGAAATCAGTGGAAATGTGTTGCATTGAATACAAATTACACAGCACACATGGAAA
Organism: Stichopus chloronotus; assembly: GCA_021234535.1. NCBI lineage: Eukaryota > Metazoa > Echinodermata > Holothuroidea > Aspidochirotida > Stichopodidae > Stichopus > Stichopus chloronotus. The sequence continues at coordinate 22,454,695 of CM037845.1, read as the reverse complement.
TGTCTCACAATTTCTTAGCCTAGGAAAAAATTGAGAAATGGGAAGGGAAATATTATTTTCCCACATTTCTCAAAGTTTTCCACCCCCCAATTTTTCTTTTCAGATGGGCAGTCTGCTGCCTCCCCAGTAGCTACGACAGTGACCTGTGCCTTCTTTACATTGAGGTAGCAGAGATCTTGGACCCAAGTTGTGTTCAGTTGATGAGAATCTTTCCTTTCTAGTGTGTATTTATCAAATCCTTGCATGTCATTTTTGGGGTCAATCATGTACGTAATGCTCTAAATTGGCTCCCTCCCCCCTGCGTTTGTGGCAGTATTATGTTCAGCCAACAAAATAAACCATGTTTTTGTATGTGTTAGTGTGTGAGTAAGCAGAGTGATTTATTTCATGGAGGTAATCCATCATTGGCCCCTGATGACCTGTCAAAATTATGGTTCCTTGTTTAAGCAATTAGTTTCCACCTTTGCCTTTATGTACCTTGCTTCTATAATAATGATCCACCAGCCAGAAAATTGTGCATTGTAATATCTCTCCTACATCATGACCAGCTATTCTGGTTTGTCATAGCAAAAATTATGTCTAAGGTACTGCATACTTGCCAACCATTTGAAGCTGGTGGAACTACTACCGATATCTGAACTTGAAATTGCACATTAAAAGCATTGCTCCAATTTTCCAACTTTTCGGTGATGGAAACATGCTAATACTAAAAATGCTCAGGAAAATTTTGAGGCAACAGCCTAGGGAAAATGATTTCAATCTGTTCATACACCTAAAGGATTTCCAAGTGTGTTGTTGAAGTGTTGTGTTGTTGAAGTGTATACTGTAACAAAAAGGTTTCCACAAAATGTTATTGCCACTCACATTCACATTTAAGATGGTACTCTACATCTAATTCTATTCTTCAAGGTTTAAAGGTTAACCTCGTAATCATACAGTAATCTTTCTGGCTCACAGGGTGCTCAGGATTTTCAACACTAACGTTGCCAAGTGGTAAATAATGAACAGGTTCAATCACACCTGTTTTGGAATAGTAGGTATAAGTTAAATATTCTTTTGAACTTGCATCTCATTTATTTTGACTCAGTTGCAGCTAAGTTCCATGTTAAATATGACATCAGATGGGCATCTTTTATTTTGTTGGGATGTCTGCTCCATTAGGGTTAACACTGAAGTTTATGCTGTCATCAAAATTGTACATGTAAGGTGCAACATGCCTGTTTATATCAAGTTTATGCTTGTTTGTTTCTGATAATAAAGGTCTATAATCCTACTTGTTTAGCTTTAAACCTCAAATATTATGCAAATATCGTGTACTTTTTCTTATCTTCTGTGATTAGACAGGCAAGGAATCACTAATCTTCTTGGCTTTGTACGTTATTCAAGGCTAATTAATACATGCATACTGTGTATAGGTAGAGAGTAAGACAATGTATACATTATATAAAGCTACAGGCCTCATTAAAGAAGTTTGGATAAATGTTAACTTTTCTTTCCATTTTGCACTGTGTAATTTTTGCCTTAGACTGCCAAAAAGCAATAACAGATCTAGATCCCTGTAAATACTTTGACACTGAGATTTTGGGAGCTTAGTTTGAGACAGCTGTGTTCCTTACCGTATTCGGACATTTCTTCCTAAGATCAACCATTATACTTTACTAGAGCCTGGGAGCAGCCTTTTTATGCACAGTAGTAGCATGAAGTAAAGTTTTTTTAGTTTGTGACTGAATGAATTGGTCTGAATTCCAATCCAGACCATGCAGGTTATACTGAGGTGGGTGCTTAAACCACTATGATGTTTAATCCTTAGTCTTTTTATCAATTTTGTGTTCCAAACTGTTTAGCCTCATGATAGCATTTCTGAATGTTCTTAAAAGTTGTAAACAACATGTCTTATCCCTTGTAAGCTTGGAACTTTGCTTGCATTTGGCAAGGAATGTGGCATATTTGTCTACTAAACAATATCAACAGTAAAAGGAAATAAAATATGGTGATTCCAGAGTCAAGATGACTTGTTAATCTTCGGAATTGACTCAAGCTGACTTGAGCTTTTATTTGACTTGACAAAGTGCTTGACTTGACATCGGTAGGGTAATGTCAGGGCAATGCCCAGTGTTTAATTTCATTATGTAAGTCACTGAGTTGCTGTCTTGGATGATGATGTGACTGCTCCATGAAGGTTCAAATGCTCTGCTGTACACACTGTGGTTTAAACTTCAAGATCATTTGTGTAACTGCCAGAGCATTACATGGCCAAAAATGGACATGCTGGAAGGTTCTGGAACTTTGCAGTCTCCTATGTTTAGTATTATGTCATTCAGCACCTGCTCTCTACGTACATGCTGGAAGGTTCTGGAAATAATTTGCTTTCTTATTATGTTTATTATTTTGTCATTCGGCACCTGCTCTCTCTGGAACATTCTTGTGTGGAAAATTCTAGTATCATTAAAGTAATTTTTGTATATATACTCTTGTTGATTGAGAACAAGCCGAAGAAGATTTTCCATACCATCTGAAGTCCCTAGCTGCCAGTCTCTGGAGACATCGCCATCATCAGTTCCTTTCTGTATTTACTATACAAGTCAACTGTGTGTAGTGAAGATATTGGCCTACACAGTACTCAATGCCTAATTTTCATACATTCATCGCTGAAGCCAGCCTACTGTAGCCTACACTCAGTCTGTGTATGTTCGTCACCGTTGTCATGCGCAATCCTACATTATGGGACTATGTTTATTGAACATCGTCACAATCAACAATCACTCAACATTATCGCTAATCACATTCTCACCAACTTTGTATCCAACCATTCCAGTGTAGTGGTTGCCTATGTCTTGAGGTCCATGCTGTTACCAGTAACCATACTATTGTTAAGTCTAATTGTTATGTAAGTTAAATCCGAATCAATTGAAAACTCAAATCACTGTAGCCTAATGAAGCTTGTACATTGTAATCTGAATCTGTCTGAACAGGAAGTTCGAATGATTATATTCTAATTGAAACTTGAAGCAACACTCTCGTTCCATCTTTCGTCTGCTTGGGTACATATTTATCGGCATATTGTTTTCTGTCGCCAGTTCTGTGGCAGTGACTTGACTTGTGACTCCAGCAAGGTTGACTCGTTACAGCAATGAGTGCTCAACCACTTCCTCATTCATGATTTCAAAATAAGTTTGATTGAAAGAATTAAATATACTTTTGTCTAGCAACCCCTGGCCTTTAGCTGGCAAAGCCCTTGCAAACACTTCAGGTATGTACATTACTGGAAGTGGCAAGTTCCCTGTCAACATTGACTTCCAATCTTATGGATTAGTTCTAACAAATCCTGTGTGCCAATGATCCAGTATGCATATAATGTATTCTGTAAGATACGAACATCATTTGATAAAACCTCAAGGTCACCACCGGTTTTGTAAAATGTATGAAATGCATTCGAAATGGTTTTTAGAGCAGCTTTGGGTTTCAAAACAGTGAACTCATAAAGGGAAGGTTCGCAAGTAACGATCCACTGTCTGTAATGGACATACTGTTGGAAGTATAGTTTGTTTCCTCTGCAGTGTCCTAACATTAATGAAAAATCTGTGAAATTGATACAGTAGACTCAAAAAGGATGTCAGTCAGTTCTGCAGGTTAACGGAAATGGTTTTTAGAGCAGCTTTGGGTTTCAAAACAGTGAACTCATAAAGGGAAGGTTCGCAAGTAACGATCCACTGTCTGTAATGGACATACTGTTGGAAGTATAGTTTGTTTCCTCTGCAGTGTCCTAACATTAATGAAAAATCCGTGAAATTGATACAGTAGACTCAAAAAGGATGTCAGTCAGTTCTGCAGGTTAACGGTCAATTTTAGGCTTCCCAGCTATACTACACAGATTAAGCAGTCTTATTATTTAAAGGTGGATGGCATTGAGACATCCTTTGGACTTGGGTAGTCATGGTAATGGGAACTAATGAATAACACAGGAAAGACTGCATTTGCTGTGGAAGTGATGAACTATAATGACAATCTAGCCTACGGTAGCATGAAATGGAATCCCCATTGAGCTGAACCTTCCATCCACCTGTCTTGTAATCTTATTATTAATGTAACCAATTGGAATGACCAAGATGTTTGCACTATTGTCCACTAGGCATTTTTATTCAAAGGCCAACTGTAGTGGCTAGTAAATAAGGAGAAAACTAACTGGGAAATAGTTATGAAAATGTGTAAAATGTCCATAAAATTGAATCCAGGAATGGCATTTGAGCTGGCAATCTCTAATATGCGTTTCCTCTGCTCTGTCCTGTGAGCTGTCCATGCAGGCCAGTAATTGGAAACAACCGCAAATTAGCCTGTTTCTTGACGAGATGCCAGACAGTCCTGTCAAACCTGGCCTGATGATGCCTATGTGGCAAAACACACCCCAATGTTTCTTTATGTGCAACTGAGTAAGATCAAGATGTGGCTTTACAAGTAAATATGTAGTGACAAGTGGATAATTGACTTGGAAGTTATTATGAAAATACGTACAATTTTCAATGATGTACTTTCTACACCTTGCCATGCTGCTAGCTTCTCTTTCATATTTTACCATCCAGCCGAGATTTGCCAATCCCCGAATATTAGCGATGGCCAAGTGGTGGTGTCTCCCAATCAGGAAGCTTACAGTAATGGTACCACCATAACCTACGGCTGTGTCGATGGATATGAACTCAGCGGTGGGAGCACATCTGCCATCTGCATCAACAGCCAGTGGGTCTATGATGCGGAACCTGTCTGCACTAAGGGTAAATGTTGATATGTTGCAGTGTATAGATATTAATTTCTGGCCACCTTACTTTGAAAAACAGCCCAGACCAGCCCAGAATCTTGGATGAGAGTTACCATCCCCCCCCCCCACCAGGAAAAACAACAGAATTTTCAACAAGCAAGAATACTGTCAGACTTTGTTCCATCCCCCCATGATAGCTACAATAAGAAATGATACAGAAGTCAGCAAATTATATATGTTACTTAACGCATCACCCTAAGCTATATCTTTACTTCCCGGAAAGCAAAATTCTCAACTGGTTCTAAGTTACAGTACTCTTAGATTGACAGCAAATTCGAAACATGCAGAGCAGCTCATATTACACTGCGTACACAGGGGTCCATTGTTTTGATTACACATGTAGAGGAATTTAAGACAGGCTGAGGGAGGGACTAGAGGTAGGTGGTTGGGAGAATTGAAACTGTCTGGGGTGATGAGATTTTGTCTTTAAAGGGAAATAGGATGTTCAGAATACACCAACATGACGTACAAAAGAAATGGCGTTAGTCATTGTTAGACCATTCAGTCTTATCAATAAACATCTGCAAAAGCTTAAAACATTATGCATGTGATGAGTAACGGAAGATGCATCATTCAAATTTTAAAAGTTTGGGTGAACAAATTAGTGTTGAGCAACAAATAACTGAGTTTCTATAGGTGAGAAACTTATTTCTTGAAAAGAAGGCCACTGTCCTTCCTTATTTTGAATAATCTATCATTCTGCGTCCACAAACATTGGTTTTAAAAGTATGGATGTTTCCTGTAAAATAAACGCCCTATCTCCCTTTGGAGATAGAGGCAAGGAATGTAACAAAATTGAAAATTTTGACACTTCTTATGCTTTTATACTATATTCATGTTTTACTGCATCAAAGATTTTAATCTTGGTTTTCAACTGTTCACTTCTTTTTTTTTTTTCCCTTCGCAGTCATCATGTGTGAAAATCCAAAGCAGGATCTTGATCCAGAACTACTACTTGATCCAGATTTGGAGTCTTACACTAATGGGACAGAGGTTCAGTTTGCTTGTAGCGATGGCTTCCAGCTGGATGGGGACTCCAGCACACTGTGTTTAAATGGAACCTGGATCTATGACGAAGAACCATCATGTTCTGGTTAGTCAATCTACAGTCACAGTGAAAATGGTAGTATTCCCTAATAAGCAGGTCCAAGTCCACTATTGGTTTATTGGTTTAGAAGTTGAAATAAGTGCAAGTTCAAGTATAAATTGAATGCTCTCAGTAAGGGGAAAATTAGGTCACCACTGCAAAACAATAAAAGGAAAAAGCTGTCAGGTTTTGTTGTGTTACAGTACGTGACAGTAGACCTGACATTCTAAACATTTTGAATTTGGTGGGGGAAAAAATGGATGTAGAAAAACAATTTGATCATGATAGGAAGTTTGCTTACCTGCAGTGGCTTTTATGCCTTGTTTGTAAATGTGATATCTCAAAAGTTGAATTTAGGACATTTAGGACAAATTTTTGCATTTGTCTTTCTCTACCATCTAATAAGGAACCAATTCACTCCATACCCATCTGTATTTGCCTGCAAAGCAGGTCAAAATACTTTTAATTAGACTATGGCACTTCAGTATTTTGAATCTTAGAAACATTGAGCACATTTTTATCTGTAAGAGTAAAATCTCCCCTATGGACTGTCCTCTGAACACATCAGTCTGTAGTAATATCATTTTTGTCTCCATGCAGTCTTGTTTTTTCTGTCTGTGCAGTTGATCATGTGTCCATCCATGCTTACTGTTTGCGAATTGTAGTGTCCCATGCATCTATGTCTGAAAGCATATTGAATCATTTCAATACGTACTTTACATACTTTATATTACCAATTATCATGTTTTCATTCACAATGTGCGTGCCTTGCTGACTTGTATATCTTTGTCCTTATTGTTGACCATAGCTGCATCTCTATGTATACATGTTAAAATGTCAAGCACATTGTATTAAATGTTTCATGAGTCCATGTAGTCATCCCTGAACCATTAGATTTGTTGCATTTTTGTCCTACTGAGACTTTGTATGAATGTATACATTTAAATGTAACTGTGACATTTACCGATGATTTCTTGTACAGCTTCACATTTCATGCCATGCCCGTAGTCAGTGCCCACTGTTTTATATTGCCAATGGGATTGTTGATCATTGAAAACATATCCGTAGCAACCAATCCTTCTGGAATAATTTGCATTCATGAGATGAAGCAGGGATGATGTTCCTCAGTTATAGTTGTCACACATTTGATCCTTTGATATTAAAGTGGTTCATTGAGTTGGTTCACAAAATTAATGCTATTTTGTCAAACCTGTTGGGTGCTCATATGTTGATGGTAAATGGTCAAACTAAGAGATTGTGAAGATCTGACACACAACTGCATAATTACAGTCAAAATCATCGACTAAAAATCTAACCAAACACTTCTTGCTATAAGGTATAACCATAGGCAATTGCTGTTCATAAAATAAAAAGAACTACAATTTGTACTTCAGACACTGCAGTAGGAATTGATACAATGGTCCGCAATGGTTTTCTTCAAACTTGTTCCAAAACAAGTTACATCAACTCAGTGAGTCCCTTTAAACAGATACTGTTTGTTTAGTCTGGACATCACACAGGTCTTGAAAACTAGGTATTTGTCTAATTTAATACTGAATTAACCCATCTCCTCACTTGTTTTCAACAAACTACCAACAGAGATGGTCTGTGAAAGTCCATCTTCACTGGATCCGGCACTATTAGTGACTCCAGCCTCCGAGTCATATGCAAATGGTTCGAAAGTTAATTTATCATGCAAAGATGGCTTCCAGTTGGAGGGAGCTTCTAGTGCACTCTGTGTGCATGGAGTTTGGATTTATGAGACAGCCATGTCTGCATGTTCTGGTTAGTTTAATTTCCATAATAAATTGATACAGTCCCTCTGGCATGCTGCATGTAATTAGTGATTTACATTTGAAGTGTTATGTGTGAAAGAGCGAATGCTTGTGGTGAGTTAAGTGTTTGACAACCAGCTCATAAATACCAAACCAGCAGGTATGTTATGGAGTATTTACAGTACCACTTAAAGAATCCTATTGTTTGTAAGTTTGGTGGGTTTTTTTTTTAAGGGGGGGGGGGGGCTTATTGCTGTTTTGTCAATAAGGATCAGTTGCAGATAGCCATAGGAAGTACAAATTAGTCTTCTCTTGTTGGATTAAAATGTGATATGACTGCATTCTTTCTTTATAATTGATGACTCATTGCTCATATATACTCCCTTGCAATGAGAATACACTGCTAGATGGTTATCCCAGGAGCTTTCTTGGAACATCTTACATGGTGTTGGCTTAATACGTACTTATAGGGCATTATTTGAGGCCCCAGGGTTGTTATGGCCATGACTGCTTGGTAATGTGTGTTGACTTACCTGATGATGGAACTTTCAGTGTGCATATACAGTATCTTTAGTTGGGTTTATTCATTTACATGGGTACATATCAATACCTCCAATGAACAAATCACATGACCCAACCTTAATTGCTGAAGCAGATATTGTTTTGGTCAAAACCCAAATTTCATGGACTTAAAAAAGGTTGGACGTAGCTGACATATTTTGTATTAAGTGTAGCAGTTTGACACATAATAATTTGCAATATCCTTGATGAATTTTGTGGATGTTGAACTCAGTCAGTGTTATTATTGATGAAAGGCTGATAGCCTTTGAGCACATGATGTAGAAGGAAAGATTGTCACGTGTCATGTGTTGCGTATGGATAGGATGCAGAAATACAAAGATGATGCATAGACCATTTGATACTCTTATGAATTCCTAAAGTAACTATTGTCAATCAACTTTGAAAGATATGCTAAAATATCTCAATTGAAATAAAAATCCTTGTAGATTCTCCTCAATGTGATCTATAGGTGTTGTACTGTAAATTGTAAAATACACTGCTCGAAATCACCATTGGCTGCGATAGCCGTAGTCATCTGGTCATTACAGATGGCCTTGGTGCCACTCAGTATATCACCTATGAAGTTAACCATGGAACTACAGCCAATTTGGGCATTTTGGCTGTGCACATCTCTCAGATTATTTTGAGCCTGTTATGGTGTCTCTTTGACTGTTTTTCATTGATTTATATTGTCTTGTTTCAGTGTGTTGTATTGTAGTGATGAAGGTGTTGTATTGTGTGTTGATTTGTTTTGTGCCATTGTATTACATTGCATTGCACTATTTATGGCATTGTATTGTTAACGTTGTCTTGCATGTTATTGTAGATATTGCTTTCATTTTTGTTGTTTTGTAATGTATATTGCATTGTGTAACTTGCATTTTATTGTATGTTTGCATTGTCTTACATTGTGCTGCATTGCTTACATTTTATTGTATTGTGGTGTCCAGTATTGCATTAATTGTGTTACTTTCATTGTATTGTTTGCATTGTGTTATATTGCATT